>OY728127.1:1438493797-1440993797 GCA_963277665.1 Viscum album | reverse complement strand
TTATTACCAAAAACATTATTTATATATCTATAATTGATATATATCGATTTATTTTCAAATTTGGGAATAAATGTTGTTTATTTTATAAATATAACATTTTTTATGTTAAATAACATTTTAATAATAGTCTTTACATTTTGAATTACATGAAGAAAGTAATGGAAATAAATAAAAAACTAGTTAAAATGACCCATACTACACCAAACCATGGAATCACCATCTAGGTCATATACACAAAACGTGTTTAACTAAATTAAACCAAGATAAATATTTGGATTCTTTTGAACTAAAACTAATTGGTGTATTGCACACATGTTTACATGGAAAAATGACCAAATCCCCATTTAGTGGAAAGAGATGAAAGGGATAAGGATCTTCTTGAATTAGTTCATAACAATATGTGTAGACCATTTCGAGTTAAATAAAGGGGTGGGTAATCATACCTAAAAACTTTTAAAAATGATTTTAGTAGATATTGATATGTCTAATTGATGAGGTATAAGTTATATTATTTTGATAAATTCAAATAATAAAATAATGAATTTGAGAACCAACTTGGTAAAAAGATTAAGAAACCCTGCTTAGACTACAATGGAGAATATCTTAATCAGGTATTCATTAATTACTTACAAAAATTTGGGATTTTATCCCAACTCAATCCTTCTTATAAACCTCAGTGTAATGATGTAAGTGAAAGGAGGAACCACACCTTTCTAGAAATAGTGTGATCAATGATGAGCCATTCAAGTCTTACATTATCCTTTTTGGGATACATGTTACATAAAAAACACATATACTAAAAAAGTTCCCACTAAAGAGGCATAAAATATTACATACCAATTATGGAGTGGGAAAAACCTATTTTATTGAATTTACACGTGTGGGGTTTTGAAGCATTTGTTAAGGCCTCTCCGGGAAACAAACTTTCACCCTGAGGCATGAAGTATAGCTTTATAGGATACCCCAAGGAAACAAGGGGATATTACCTATATGATCCATCAAACAAAAAGGTAACTATATAAAGGAACACCATATTACTTGAGAGGGATCACAACTATAAAATATATAGTTGGAGAGAGATAGACTTTGATGAAGTCCAAACTCAAGGTACACAAGAGTTGCACATGAATAGATTCCACAAATCCCCATGGAATAAGATGTTCCAGAGACACAAATATTTCATAAGTGCATGAGAGTGGTTAGATAAATATAATGATATGGTTTTCTAGTAATCGAGGATGGTGAATCATTATTAGTTGATAATAATGATCCTTTAACCTATAAGGAAGCAATAATTTGAACATATGTTTCCAAGTGGCAAGAAGCTATGAATTATAAAATGGATTCCATATACCAAAATAAAGTATGGATTTTATAAGATCCTCTAGTGGATGTAAATCCTATTGGTCATAAATGGGTATTCAAGAAGAAACTGGACATGGATGTCGAAGTCAGTACTTATAAGGCATGACAGTTTTCAAAAGAGTTCAAACAACATCAAGGCATAAACTATGATGAAACATTTTAACTAGTTTATATACTAAAATACAATAGAATTATACTTTCCATAGTCAATTACCATGACTATGATATTTGGAAAATGGATATTAAAATAGACTTCCTTAATGAGAACCTTCAGGAAGATGTCAATATGACACAACCCGAAGGGTATGTGACTCCAAAAGATACCAATAAGGTATGAAAATTGCAAATATCCATTTATGGATTAAATAAAGCATCAAGGTCATGGAACATTTAGTTTGATGAAGACATAACATAATTTGGTTTCATAAGAAATGAATACGATCCTTTTATCTATAAATGTTTTAGTAGAAGTAAATTTTTTTCCTAATAGTTTATATCGATGACATACTACTTATTGGAAATGAAATACTAGTCTTATAGTATGTTAAATCGTGGTTAAACATGTGCTTCTCCATGAAGGAGTTATGTGAAGCAACATATATTCTTGGGATCAATATCTATCATGATAAATCCAAGAGGATGATTTGACTATGTTAGAGTATATATATTGATAAGATACCAAAGATATTTAGTATGAAAAAAATCCAAGAGGGGATTGTTTCTAGTGTCACAGGACATTCATTTTTCCAAGAAAATGTGTCCTAAAACACATGAGTAAAGGAATATGATGGTAAATAATTCATAAATATTAGTGATTGGGTTAGTATTGTATGTTATTCTATATAATAGGCTAGATGTATCCTACGCCTTAAGTGATGTAGGAAGATATCAAGATGAATGAGGTGATCACCATTGGATGACAGTCAAAACTATAATTTAGTTTATAAGGAATATTAAGGATATATTCCTAGTACACAGAGGATATGAGGAACTAGTAATCAATGGATATAGAGATGTTAGTTTCCAAACAGATCAAAATGATCTGAAATTATAGTCAAGATAAATCTTTACTTTGAATAGAGGTGTTGTGAGCTGTAATAGATTAAAGAAATCCATGGTACTAAATTATAAAATAGATTATGAGTATATTATAGCTTATTAGAAAGCTAAAGAAGTAGTTTTGATACAATAATTCATCCAAGATCTTTAAGTGGTGCCTAAAAGTAATGACACCATCACACTTTATTGTGATTATATTGTAGTGGTGGATCTTTCAAAGGAACTAAGGTCACATCAGTGGATGAAGCACACACATCATAAGTATCATCTCTTAAGGGATGTTTCTAAAAGAGGTGACATAAAAATGAGCATAATATACATGGAAGACAATGTGGTGGACCCCTAGACTAAATCCTTAACTGATCAGAAACCCGATCATAATGTGAGGTCCAGCGGACTGAAATTCATAGGTAGTTGGATCTAATTCAAGTGGGAGTATGTTGGAGTTGGTGTCATAGAACAAAATATTTGTAAATTAGATTACATTTATATTCAAAGATTTTAATATTAATAAAACATATTATTACACATTTTTTTATTATTCTGTATGACTTTACTATAATAAATTTCTAGAGTATCCATCACATTGATAAAGTCATAGAAGTTCCCCGCTATGATGAGAACCATGAAATTCCAAGATGATATTATTAAATATAGTTATATTGTAAAATAAAATAATATGATGGGACACATAGAATATTAACTTCTAGGTGAAAGTACTCATAAGAAGATGAGACTTCTTCTCACAAGTTTTGAAATTAGTAATCTCTAATATAGGAGATTATGTGAAGAGCCTGCCTATTGGAATTTAGTATGTTTATGTGTAATAAAATATTCTTATATGTGAGCATGTGTAATGGACCTTATACTTTTATATTATTATTAATTCATGTCACGAATCACACAATTTGATGTATTTTGTAAACCATGGTGATGTAGTTCATAGAAAAGTTGGATATGTTTGGTGCATCATGAGTGATGTTTTTTTAAAGGTTGGGGCCAAAGAATCAATTTATTATTGAAAGAAAAGACCTCTTTAGACTGGGTAGAGGGAGACCCATTACATATCCCGAAGGCCCAAGTCCAGGTGGCCTGAATAAAAGGATTGAAAGCCCATTTTTTGGCCCAAAGGACCCCTCGGTAAACATTACTACTACAGTACCCACGCTGCTACAATACTTGCTACAGTACAGCCGCCGCTACAGTACCTGCAACAGTCCCTCCGCCGCTACAGTGTCGCCACTGCTACAGTTCCACCACTGATACAGTACTACAATAGTTCCCTGCTATAGTACTGCTACAGTACCCTCGGAAATTCGCCCCTACCCGGATTTGATCCTGGGTCTTTTGGATGCCAAGCAAGAGCCTGTACCACTAGGGCACATGCTCGTTGGTAGTGCATCATGAGTGATGTGTTATTAATTAATAAGTCAAGGAAGGATCTTTCCTTTTCATCTTTATGGAAGTTTATATCTCCGATATTTTATTAGAATGGAACCGTTACATTAAATTCCATGTCCTTGGTATAACAATGTGTTTATTTCAGATAGTTAAAAGAAAGATGTATCAGGCACATAGGTTGATGAAACGTGTGTGCAATCTTATTGATGATATATTATGAAAAATATATCATATCACATATTAAGTTTGTATGCATGGTTGTAGATGTTGAAACATTAACTTCTTTATCTTGGGTTTCTTGACCCATTTCTATATAGTATTCTTGGATTTTAGGCAAGACTGCCTAATGAAAATGAGAAAGAATACTAGAGGGTCACACACTAAGTGTTCCACTTGATCTCAATTAAATTCTATTTGAATTTAATTATTATAATATATATTATTCTTAATACCAAAGAATAATTTTATTCAGGATTTATTGATCGAAAATATTCAAAAGGTAATAAATAATTATTTATTCATTAAATAAATAATTTATTTAATAAAATGAATATTTAATAAATATTTATTTACTAGACTATGAATAAAATATTTATTTTATTTATTGAATATGTTATAAATATTTATTCACCATATTATGAATATAATATTTATTTATGAATAAATGTTTATTCAAGTATTTGATAAATATTGAGGATGGCGAGTAGATAGAGATGTTTCAGGTGATAACTATTAATTTTCAAGCTCGTAAAATAATATTTATCATTTTTCCAGTTAGAACACACTATAAAATAATAATAATAATATTATTATTCAGCATGAGGTAAGATAAGGTTTATTATATTATTTAAGGGCCATTTTAAAATTAAATAATATTTTTTATTTTTAACCTTAATCCTAAATCTATAAATAGATTCCTATATCTATTGTGTAGGGTTAATCGAAAATTGAGAATCTTTGTGCATAATAAATTTCTCTCTCAATTCCCACTTCTCTCTTCAACTCAAGAATGAGAAGATAAATAGAGATTCCTTCAAGCCTGAAGGAACTTGAAGCGATCAATAAAAACGATGTAAGATGATCAATCCACTACGCTATCAGCTAACAATCAATCAGTGTTGCTCAGAGATCAATAGACCATGTGTAGATCACTTTTAGAGGGAATCTACTTTGGGTCCTCCCTACACAATTATGCTAATATGATTAGGGTTTTAGATGATCAATATCTGTATCAAAGAAAGATCATAAGATGTGGAATTCTTTGTTTTAATATAATGAAAATTAATTATAAATTTAGCATGATAAAGATCCTCTATTGGTTTTAACCCTTCTTTTTTAATATTCAATGAAAAAATTTCATTGGTCATAAATTTTATATCTTGAAAAATCTATCGTTTTCAATTTTTTTATATTTTTTAAAATTTTGTTTTTAAATATTAATTTATTTCAAATTTGTTTTTGTGATGGAATCTACTTCTTATTTTTATGCTCATGTTTTTGATGGAATAAATTAATCCTATTAGAAAAATCACATGTTAATCTCTATTGGAAGCATTAGTTATCCTATTTGGAAAATTATTATTCATTAATATATTCTAACTAAAAACCAGAAGATAAGTGGAGTCTAAATTATATTAAAAAATTTGAACTTAATAGAAAATTTATGAATTCTTTACATTGCGTTCTTGATTGAAATGAATTTATTCATGTTTTTTTACATTTAAATCAGTTCTTGAAATATGGAAATTTCTAGAATTCTCCAAAAAATGTATAAATAAAGTTAAATACACTAGATTAGATATGTTTATATTATATTTTGAAAGTTTTTATATGTATCCTAATGAATCCATTACTATTATGTTTACACACTTCATTGACATTTTAAATGGTCAAAAGTCTCTTGGTGATGATTTGTCTACCGAAACCCTAGTGAAAAAGATACTTTTAGTCATACCAAGTATTTGGGAACCCAAAGTCACTACTATGCAATAATTTAAGTATTTGAAGAAAATGGTGGTTGAAGAACTCATTTGATCACTTATGAAACATGAAATTACTATGATGTAACAATCTGAGAAGGAGGCCAATGAATCCAAAAAAGTAAAGAAAAAAATTTCCTTTAAATCTACCAAAAATGATTCATTCAAATGTGGAGTTTGATAATTTGATTTATGATCCATAAACATGAAATTTTTTTTCAAGAAAAATAAAATTTTAAGCCGATCCAAGAAATAGAATGAAAAAGTGGAAGTATAAGTGACATGCTAGGAATGTGAGAAAAAAGCCACATCAAGCCTAAATGACCCATATATAAAAATAAGGTTAAATAAAAGTAAGAAGGTAATAAGGCTATAAAATTTACAACATGGAGTGTTAGCAATGGCTCCATGGAATCAATTCCTTCAACCTCTTCAAGTGAATCAAGTCTTAAGTTCCTTATGGCATATGTTGATGAAGTCATCGAAAATTAGTACCCCTATTCTTATTTCTTCACCATCATATTATATTAATTATTCCCCACTTTATTTTTCTTATTATTTATCTTTAATACACCTTAATTATTAATACCTAATATATTATCATGATCAACTGAAAAATGGTTTTCATAATCTTTTTTTTTATAAAAATAACTTAATAATAAATACAAGTGAGTGATTAATGAAAAATAATAACTTCAAAAAGAGAAGGGAATTCTCTTAAATAAAAGTAAGAATTATACATGAAATTTAATAATCAAGTGGATGTTAATAATATATAATCTACTATTAAATACCTTATAATTTCTTTTACAAATTCATTCAAGGTGAAGACACTTTAAATAAAATTATGGGCTCTCAAAGCCATGGAAAATAACAAATTGGTCTTGGTTTATCAAATCATGAAGCACCATAATAAATCCATTAGAAACCAATTTTATTAAAGGATTATTTCAAGAAATTTTTTTAGTTATTTTAAAAGAATTGGTAATTTGATCTACAAATGCGATTGTAAGAATGCGAGATATGGGAGACCAAAATAATTTCATATTTAATCTAATATTTCCAAAATAAAATACCATCCTAAATAAATCTAGATTAGTAAATCTTTATTGGATAACACTAGAAGATCCAAGTTTATTGGTACCATTATTCATTTAATTTCATAGTAATTTTTTATTGAGAGAAAATCACGAGAAGCACTATGGTACCTAGATAGTGGTTGCTTAAGACACATGTATGGATACCTCTCTAAATTTAATCAAATAAATAATCTAGAAGTAGGACACACCACCTTTAGTAATAACTCTAAGGGTAAAATAATTGATGAAGGTACCATCTATTTTCCTAATTCAACTCTTATTAAAAATGTTTTATTTTTCAAAGGTAGTGGTTTTAACATTTCTTTAAAAAATGTTTTTTTCAAAGTTTTTAACTCAAAAGGAAAACTTTTACTTACCGAATATCATTTTAAATTTTTTTATAAAATCTATCACTATCCAAAATGTCAAATTATTGAGTGAAAAAGTGAGTGATTTGTGAATTTGGAATATATGCCGTGGTCATTATTGCACACAATCACTTGTCAAACTCAACCACTATCAACTAGTATGAGATTTACCTAAACCACATTTCAAATATGACATGGTTTATAAAGTATGACAATATGGTAAGAAACAAAAATCTTATTTTAAATGTAAGAAAGGAATTTATTCTTATAAATCTCTTGAATCAATTCATATTAATTTTTTCCAACCCTCTCAAATTGAATGTCTAGGAGGAAAATCCTATACTTTATCATTTCTAATGAATTTAAAAGATTTACATGGTCTTATTTATAATCTCATAAAAGTGAAGATTTAAAATCATTCATCAATTTTTTAAAGTGATCATGGTGGATAAATCAACAATAATTAATTTAATGATTTATTTTATTCTCGTGGCTATAATCATTCTTTTTTCTGCTCCTTGAACCCCTAAACAAAATAGGATAGTAGAGAGGTGAAATCAAAATATCCAAGAAATTTCTCAAACTCTTTTAAATGAATTTAATTTACCTAATTTTTTTTTGGAAAAGGTGTGAATATTGTATAATTTATCATTAATTTCATTATTATAATACATTCTATAAAAAAAATCCTTATGAACTTTAGAAAAATAAAAAACCTAAAGTGGGGGTTTTTTTAAAAGTTTTTGGTTGCAAATGTTTTATTCTCAATCCCAAACACAATATTAGAAAATTTGACTCAAAATCTAATTAAGGTATATTTCTTGGGTACTCAAACTTAATAAATTAATACTGAGTATTTAAAAAAAGGACTAAAACATTAGAGTAATCAATCCATGTTGTTTTTATGAGATTTTGAAAAAATATATTTCTCTTTTTTTTTGAAAATGATGTTTTAAATGAACCTATTAAATATAAATAAGATAAATTTTAATAATAATCACTTTCATATTATTCACATAATGATTTTAAAAAATCTAAATACCATCACCTTGAAAATTCCATTGGATATTTGAAAGTGGGAACTTGTACTAGAAGATCAATCCTAAATGAGGTTGAACATATTGCCTTTGTCTCTCACTTATAATCCCAAAATATTAATGATTCCCTTAACGATGAAAATTTAATTCTTTATATGAAAGTGGAACTAAATAAATTCACTCTAAATAATGTATAAACTCTCATGGAAATACCTAATGATCATCCTATCATAGTATCTAAATGGGTTTTTAGGAATAAGTTAGACAAGATTGGAAATATCACTAGAAATAAATCCCATTTAGTTGCCAAAGGTTATAACCAAGAAGAAGGGACCAACTATGGTTAAACCTTTACACCCATATATCAATTAGAATACACTATAATATTGTAGTAATTCACCTCTTACCTCAATTTTAAACTCTTTCAAATAGATATTAAAATCACCTTTCTAAATGGTTTTATTAATGAAAATGTTTTTTTTGGAATAACCACCTGGTTTTGAAAATCTGGTTTTTTCAAATCATTATTCAAATTAATAGAATCTATTTATAGTTTAAAACAAGACCCCCAGGATTGGTATGAACCTCTATCAAATTTTATTTTATCAAATGGTTTTAAAATGGTAAAACCCGATTCAACTATTTTTCTAAAACACATATTAAATTATTTGCTACTTTTTAAAATTTATGTTGATGATGTGATTTTCAGATCAACCAATGAATTTATTTATTTTTAATTTTCTAATTTAATGAAAAAGGAATTTGAAATGATATTTATGGGTAAACTCAATTATTTCTTTATTTTAAAATTTCTCAAAAAAATAAGGATATTTTTTCCAAATAAAGGAAAATACACTAATGAACTCTTAAAGTAATTTGGAATGAATCACATTAAAAAAATTAATATGCCCATGAGTACAACTTGTAAGATAAAATTTGATAAAGCTAGTAAAATAATTGACAACGAGATTTATAGAAGCATGATCAGTAGTTTACTTTACCTTACTATGAATTGACCTAAAATCATGTTTATTATTTATCTTTGTAATCATTTTTAATTAAATCAAAAGGAATTTCATCTTAAATCTGTCAAAATAATTTTTCGTTATTTAAAAGGAACTAAAAATATTGGTTTATTTTATCCAAAAGGAACTTATTTTGAATTAACTATTTTTTCATATATTGATTTTGGATGATTCCAACTAAATAAGAAAAATAAAAGATGGACTTACCACCTACTTGGAAAATACCTCATCTCATAGAATAGTAAGAAGAAAAACTATATTTCTATTTCTATAGATGAATAGGAATATATAAATGTCGAGAGTTGTTGCACCCAAATAATATGGATGAAACATAATCTATTAGACTTTGGGATTACATATGACTATATACCAATTAAGTATGATAATACTAATTACATTAATATTTTAAAAAATCATACCCAACACTCTCTTACTAAAAATTTTTACCTTAGGCACCATTTTAGAAGAGATCACTTCCAAAAGGGTGATATCTTACTGAAATTTTTTAGGATGGAATATCAAATCATTGATATTTTCACTAAAAATCTTACCCTTGACCGTTTCTATTTAATTAAAGTTAAATTAGAAATGGTTCTCTTATAATAATTTCCATTTGACCTTGGATAACTTGGGTAATCATTTTAAAATTTTCTTTCTTGATTTATTTTTATCTTTTGGCTATGATCCCTTTATCTAACTTATGATATCATTTGAGGGAGAACCTTATCTCTTTAATTTTTAAATTTTTCCTAAGAGAGATTTTTTTTCATATTAATTTTTAAAATAAATTTTGTTTGCCTATTTATAAATTTTTAAATCATATTTTCTTAAAAAAGTACTTTTTATAATATTAACACTTGTTCTAAAACTAAGTTTTCTTTTGAAAATTATATGCACAATTATGTATATGCTCTCTTATTTTTTTTTAAAAATATTTATTTTTATCTCTCTTAAAGGAAGAATAATGATGAGTAAAAATTCTATATATAATTTTTTCTCTAACAAATGATTTTTAGTTATCTTTGATGAAATGAAAATTTAAGGAATCTTTCAAGAAAATGAAGATCTTGACAGAGTTATGTACTGAATTTATTTTTCTCTTCTCTGTATCATTTATTTTCTGATTTTCCTTATTTTCTTTCTCTTTACCTTTTATTTATCTTTTATAAATATATATTTTTTGTTTCTAATTTAAAACTTATTTTTAACTTTCCACCCTCTCTCTCTAATGAACCTATTAAGGGGGAGTTTGAAAGTTAAAGAAATTATTTCAAAACATTTTTTTATCTTTTAATCATATTTTTCAAAATTTATTCTTCTCTTGAACACTCTTTTAAATGTATATTTTATGGGGTTTTCAAATATCCTTTTAATACCTCTTAAGTTTCTTTCCCAAAATCATTCAATTTAAAGTTTCTCCTCCCCTCTCCTTGTTTTACTTTTTGATAATAAAAAAGGAGTAGAGTTTTTATTAAATTTATATCTTGAATATATTATTATTATCCCTCACTATTGATTTAAATTTTATTTAACTTTTTTATGTTAAGAGTTTTTGATTACAAAAAATTATTATATTTTTGTATCTCTCTCTCTCATGGTGTTTTCATGATCACAAGCACTCTCTTGTGCATATAATGGTTTTATTTGACTGAATTTTAGACTCCTATTGATATTTTTGAAGGATCATAACTATCATTTATTATGTTTTAAGACTAAGGAATAAAGTTATAAGATCAATATAAGGCATTATAAGGAATCAAGGGTGGATACACTTGATGGTGGAGAAGTGTATGATGCATTGGCCAACTAGTGCCATGTGGGAAGTGGCTCAGATCTAGGAGAAGATCATCAACCTACTGGTGAATGTGAATTGGTCATCTAGTGGGATTTATAGTGTTTCTAATTTATGCTATAAGGCCACTGTCCAGATTATGGCTAGTAGAAGTTTTCAGGTGGTGATTTTCTAGAATTCCATAACTCCAAGTGACTCACCAGCTAGCCAGTGAGGTGCATCGAGTAGACAGTGTTTTCAGGATAGGTCTTCCGAGAGTGTATTTAATGATGGTAAAAATGAATTAATTGTGTTCTTATTTGGATTTAATTCCATTGATGATTTCTAGATCCTTATTATAACTTTTTGATCATATAAAAGGATGTACTTGGTGGATTGGAATATCTATTGGTTACCAATAGTGCCTCCCAATCCTTGATTCAAAAGAGAATCTCAAGAGAACCCTCTAAAGTTATCTCCAAAAGACAATATCAATTTTCTATCAATCTCAAAGGATTTACTCCTAAATTATCTCTCAATATCTCATCAAAATTTTTAAACATCTGTTTGAGAGATTAGGGAGTATAATTTTAATGGGGTTTCCAAGGTAAAACTCTCTCTTCTCATCAACTTCTTTAATGAGTGCTAAAAAAGCATAATTGTGAGGGATGAGTTCCTTGACTATTTAAAAAGATAAAGAGGGTGATCAAAACCCATAATTATGAGGGATAAGTTTTTTTATCACCACCAAGACCAGGAGATTAATTACATAAATCTCTCAACTTGAGGGGTGGAGATATAAGGTCTCACACTAAGCTATTATTTAACTCCTTATCAAACTATGTTCAATCTCTCTTTTATTTTATTCATTTCCTCATTTAATATAAATACACATGATTGAATACATTTTATACTACCATTTCCATTAATATTACTCAATTTATTAATATATATAAGATTTATCAATTAATATCTTTATCATCATATCACTTTATCATTTCAAAATTGTTTAGATTTGAATTTAAATTTTACATTTGCTTTAAAAATTTTAAATGGAAATTCATGCACTATATTTTAATCTAATCCAACTAAAAATCACCCATATCCTTCAGTTTATGAAGACTCTATTACTCCTTTGATCTTGTTTATAGAGAACTCATCTCTATAGGTGCTATTAGAGGATGGTGTGAGTGCAGTTCCATCTGTTCACTAAGATGAGACTACTGGTTTTGAATGCAATGTTCCAAGTGATATAAATAACCACTATATAGATGAAGAATAGTAGGTTCAGGTAAAAATGTTAGGGTGTATAAAATATTTTAAATATTAGGTTGATGTTCTAAGGAAAATGAAGAATACGAGGGCTAGGTAGCTCCGAAATCAAAGTAGAGGAAAAAACAAGCCAATATCAAGGAGACACAGGACGATCAAGTAGCCGTTGAACTTTATAAAGGTGTACAAGGTGCTTTTGAAACTTTCCAAGAATTCTATGATCTTGTATAAAATTACCATACTAATAAATTATTTCACAACATTAAGAATAATGGTAAAAATTATGGGTTCAAACTAGGATGCTACTCGCCTAACAATGGAAATAAATTCAAAAATAGAAAAGACTATTTGCATCTACCCAAACCGATGCTCAATAGATCAATGAGGAGAGATTAAGGTCCAAAGACACATGGAAAATTCCCCTGAATAGTGTCTAAAATGTTAAAGGTAGAACCAGGAAACTAGAAATCTTCACTTGAAATAGAAACATGAAGTGAGGAGGATGACACAAAGGAGATAGAGGGGCCAGCCAAGTCTATTTCAGATCATAAAGAAACATAATCTTAGGATTTCAAGAACCAACTTATATATGAAGTTATAAGTGAGTTTTCAATTTGGTTGGATCTTATTATGCACTCCTAGGAAGAGATGTTGGTACAACCTCAAACCTTTAAGGATTTAATGGATTATATAGACTTAATGTTTGAAATTGAACTCTAAGTTGACACAAATGAGGAAAAAATAGAATGTATCAATAAACAAGAATATAGAAAGATTAATGAATTTAATAAAATGAATATTAACTTGGAGGAGCATATAAAAACATGGTACAATATGAAATTATTCTTTAAAGATATTATAAAAATATGATCCAAAGAAGAATGAAATTTCCATTGAATTGAGTCTACACAGGGTACATGACTCCAATATTTTAAAAGTATCCTAGAATGGTTTAGTAATGTCTTATTTAGCTTAATCACATGTGTTGTTTTTGTGATTTTGTGAGGGTTCACACTAAACCCTTAAAAGTGTTTCCTTCTTGAAAATAAAATATTGAATTGGAAGGAATGTATCATCAATAGTATTTAATTTTAGATATTTTCCTTGATGTGACACTAGTAATAGATAAACCATTAGATTTCATTAAATTTTGTTGATGATATATTTTAATTTTTGAATGCTTTCAAAACTCATCGATGGAAATCGATTTTGAGAAATTTCAACATCAAAATAATTGGCCAAAAGAATTATTGAAGCAAAATTTTATATGTTCAACTTACAAATATTTAGATTAGTTATCTAAATGTATACGACTATTGAATATATATGATCTTATTATAATAATTTTTCTTCATTCTAATTTTGAATATTTATATATTTTAATTATTTCAGATGGATGTTTTCATTATTCATATATATGGTAACATTCATTAATATATATATATATATATGAATCTTTGAAGGGTTAATAATTCCTAAAGCATATTCAAAATTATAAATGTTTCACCCAATCCAAGGAATTACTTTAGGGGTTGAACTTAATACTAAATATATGATATAAAAATTCATATAAGAAAGCTTAGAAAATTTATTTTATCATCACATGATTTTTATAAATCATTTTTTTGTATTGATCCATATTATTTCAGTAATATAAAAACTTCTAGAGAGTTTACGAAATCATTTGTGTGTTTAATGATAAAATTATAAGGAATATCCTTGTATTTTGAATTTTTCATCCAGAAGTTGAACTATTAAATCTTGGAATGATTTTTCATATTCATGAAAATATCCTTAACAATTAAATATCTTACTTACAAGAGTGATATATTTCATACATGAGGGGATAATGAAGAACTTATTTTTCTCAAAATGATTAAATATAAATGTACATTTTATTTATCCATGAAGGATATACATGTACATGTGCATATAAACCTTTCAAATAATATTAAGTCTTTATTATAATGAATTTGATAAAATGTAATATTCTTCTACTCCTAATTTAGATTTAAGGGTATAAATGATTACTTATTCTAAAATTTAGAATAAAAATTGGTTGGTTATTTTGATGTTGGATATTTATTTGATCCATGGAAGTCTATATCTCAAATTGGATATTTTTTTACATAAGGCAGAACTTGCATTTCATGGAATTATACAAAACAAACCATTTTTGAGACTTCCCCATATCATGTTGAGTTTATTGCGATTCATGAATAAATTCAAGAATGTGCATTGTTGAGATTATTTATTCATCATATTAGAAATAATTATGGATTATACATGAGTAATGATATTCCCACCATATTATATGAGGATATTGCTGCATGTATAACAAAATTAAAGGGTGGGTATATAAAAGGTGATAAAATTAAAAAAAATATCACCAAAATCCATTTTCATTCATGAAATTTAAAATAATAGTGACATTGGTATCCAAAAAATAAGGACTCATGGTAATCTTGAAGATTCATTCAGAAAGTCATTTCCAAGTACAACCTTTTGAGAAAATTATTTATAAAATTTAGATATGAAGACTGTGAAGTTTATCATGACATTTTTAGGGGGAGCTAGGAAAATTGCACACTTTTTACCTTTATTATTTTTATCCCACCGGATTTTTTTAATAAGGTTTTTAATGAGGAAACTGGACCTGAAATCCAATTACTTTGGATTCATTTATTTTTTTTATATATGATTTTTTTAAAAAATGAATATTTTATAATATTCCATGAAATTATGACATATAAGGGGGAGCATTATGAAATATTATTTATGTATGATATAATTCTAAGGTAAATCCTATTTTACCAACACCAACTCTTGATTTCTAAACCATTAATATCCTTCAAATTTTTGTATTCTCCTATACCCTATATAAATGAATTAATATGTTAATGAAAGGTGATGAATTTTGGATCTACATCACATTATTTTCTTTAATTATTGTCTATTTATTATTAGTATTTATATTCACCATCATTGTCCCAATTTTTTTATGCACGTTTCATTAATGATACACTTAACCAAAAATAAATCACACATTTTCGATTTCGAAATTATTTATGGTTTCAATAAAGTTTAAATCAGTTTCAAAACAAATTTAAAAAATGTATATGATCCAATATTTATAATATTTGTTTTCATTATTAATATAATTTATTGATGGAAAATATAATTAAATATTATTTTTTATTATATTTTAAATTATAAACAATTTAATTTTTCTATGAACTGGATATAGTAAATTAGAATCATTAAATATGTAATTTTTTTAAATTTTTTGATGAATGCCCCATAACACATAACTATTTTATATAAAAAATATATATTATTATTATTATTGTCATTGTTAAAATTATATAAAATTGATATTATTTATATAAAAAGTTATAATAATAATAATAATTATATATATAAAATAAAAAATTTATATAAGAAACATTAAAATATAAATATTGGTAAAAACATTGAAATTGTTAAAATATATAAAACATTAAAATAATTATATAAATAAAAGAATTATAAACATATAAAAACATTGAAATACATAATTTTTTTAACATATGTATATATGTATATATTTATAAAAACTTTATTATTATTATTATTATCATTGTTAAAATAATAATAATAATTTATCAAGGTTAAGTAGGTTACAAGAAAAGGAAACAACTCACACACCCTTGGGCCAGTAAGGATAGTCTATACCCCCCTCCAAGTGTAGACCCATTCTATAGATAACACACTAAAATTTATACAGCTCGAAGACCCCACATTTTATGGCCCAAAGGTCCTTTCATCCTAAATTCCCCTACTATATGCCCACCACATTTTCTATGTTTCATTGCCTCATCACCCTACCACTATTGCAACCCTCAAATTATGGAAATAAATGACCCATAAATCCCCCTACCAACAAAGGGTGTCAGGATTTAAACCTTGGTTGGATCCTGGTACAAACATACAAACCCCACACTACCCAAACCACCCACACTAATACAAGGAGTAATAATAATAATAATAATAATAATAATAATAATAATAATAATAATATTAATAATAATTTATTCTATGTAGAGGGGACTACAATAACCAAAAAATGCACACACCCAGATACCTCAGTGAGACAAGCCTCATCCCTCACCAACATGATTGACATATACCCACAAAACCTATTTTATTACATATTGATGGCCCTTTAAGGCCCATTTAGTTGAATACATGAAGGCCTTATCATATGCTACATCAAAGCTGCCTTCTCTTGTTGTATCCTTATGTACCTAACTATAATGAATACATCATGGCTCATTATCTTAAACATAGGATCCATGAAATAGTATCCCTCATAGCATATCCATGATTAGAACCATACTACGGTGAATTTTTGGGTCTGCATAGCTTGCATTGTGGAGCTCCCAGTGAAGATCCCAAATGGGCTTCACCATGCCCATGTAAATACTACAATGCCCTACATACCAACCTATAGATTCCCATAGGGATCCCTATAGATTCCTTAGTGATGAAACAAGCCCCAAACCTATGATAAGGGTGAATCATATAGATACCCATGGTGCATCTTGCAGGTACCACGGAGCTCCTTGAGGAGCTCCCCACAATACACATAACATACATCCTACATTATGTCCAAAAAAGACACACACCATCCCACATTTGAAATATGAGTGGATGAGGGTTGTTTGAATTAAATGAGAGTTCCTATAAACTCACAAGTCCTCATATCACCAAGACCCTCCATCATTAACCACCAAACATCATGCTGCTACCCATCAACCGCCCACCACTAACCACCCTGCACAGTCTTGCACCACATTGTGTCATCATCCTACCACTTTCATGGCCCTATTATATGATAACACAGAGACCCAGTTGGCCAAAGGCCCAATGATATGGATGAAAAACCCATTTTTATGAATATTAATGTTGCTATAGTACCTACTATAGTACCATATAAATTCATCCCTACTCAGATTTGAACCTAAGTTTTAATATAGGATGACATGAGACTTTACCACTTAGGTAATCCCATAACTATAGAAACTGAGTCTGGGTTAAAAGAGTATTAGAAGGAACCACACAATAACTTTCATAGGCCTTACCTACCAGCCTGCGTACCATCTTCCCCAGCTAAATTCAAGCATGAAAAGACTCAAACCTATGCCAGTTCCCATACAGTGGGGAGTGTCCACCTTACATAAACCACTTAACAAAGATTTGATGGGATAATAATAATAATAAAATGATACATAAAATAATTACTATTTAAATACATAATTATTATATATATAGTGACATATATATGTGAATGATACTCAATATGAGTTTTTTCAGGATCAAGTTTAATTATTATATCATGTTTATCAAACTTTCTGTGTTAGTCTAAATTTTCACTATAAAATTATTTACCTATAGTAATATATTTTTATAATAATAGGAAAATACACATATATATGTATGGGTATATATATAAAATAAATGAATATGGTAGTAAATTTATATAATAAATTTATAAATGGGAAGTGTTTGAACCACTTTTACGACTTATAATTACAATAAATTTATAATTTTCACAATGATTTTTTATATTTTAAATTATCAAATTACATAATAAATTATCAATTTACTGAAAAATATCATCTCAGGTTCACAACTAAACCCAACCATCCAGATAACCATTAGATGAATGCCATGTGTCTATTATTGATTTTACTCATTCGATGAGAGTTAGGGTCTAGAATTAAAACTGGATATCCCTATTCATGTCAAAAAAAATAAAAATATTTAGCACTTTGCTAAAAACCTTCTCGATCCCCTTCAATGATTTCATCAGAGATTCAAAAAATTTGGTGTTCAGACGAAGCCCCTCTAAAACCCTTCTATGATGACATTGATGATCCAAAAAATTTAGCTCTCCTATGAATACCCTCTAAAACCCCTAAAATTAAAAATCTATATCCCTTTTTCAATGATAACATCAACATTAAAAATATATCCCTTTGAAAATGATATTAATGATTTAAAGGACACTCATGGAAAGGAAGGCGTGAGGTTTTTTAATGGTGGTTTAGACTAGGTTTTCCATGGGAAGAGATAGAATATGATAGGTGGTTTATATGATTTATGTTTCTATACTTTTTTTAGATTTTGGGAGCTAAATTATGATATAATATAGTTCCCTAGATGAATTTTATTTTTTCATATCGATTAAAATTGATAAATTTTGGATTTTTAATTTTTTTTCTACCAAAATACAATACAGTGGATATAATGATTGTTTTTTATTTTTTATTTAGGTTTTGACTAATTATTAAAATATAATTATTTTATTGGTTGAAAGTGAATTTTTTTAGATTAAAATGGAATTTCTATAAATATATAGTGTAAATTTTTACTTGAAATTGATAGTGAATATTTCCATTATGAATTTTTAGTGAATATTTTCACTAAAATTTTCAATGGGAAGTAATATTTTAAATTATCATTGGATTTTAATTGGAATTTTTTTTATGAAAAATGATAAGTTTACAGGGATAGTTTAAGGATTAAACTAAACAATGAAAAATAATAAGAAACTCAAAACTAAAAATTCCATGAAATAATACTAAAAACCTATAAATTATAAAATGAAGAACTCATTGTACATGTACCTTACACTATTGAACACAACAAAAACACTATTCATCCATTATTTATGAAGATTAAATTAGAGGTAGTTGAAGGAAATACCTATTAGGCATGGTTGTGAAACTTTTTTCTGAACAAGGAATTAGATCAAACCAAAGGAGAAATTATGATGGTCAAATAGAAATTTTAGAGAGACAATGACTAGGGTATAGAATAGTTAGGCAATAGGAAACCATATTTTTATAGTTAGATGTTATATCCAAAAGGTATAGAAGGAAGGGAAAACCAATAGTTACCCCTTGATCACTCAGTTTGGAGGTAGTGCAGCAAATGATAATGGATAAATTCATAAGAGCCAGCTTGTGAATGTTTTGAATGATAATGATAATTATTGAATGGAGGAGTTGAGGTAGTGGGAGGTATTGACTGAATATAGGATCATTCATGGATTTTAGGTCCGGTGGAATTCACCCCGTGAAGATTATATGATGAAAACTTCCCAAAGAACCAATTTGATACTACTATTTAATAGTGGGATGAATAATTTGTTTGATCAATCAAATGATCACATTATACAATTTGTAACCATACTCTATTTAATTTAATAAAAGGGTTTTAGTGTTTTACCATGAATTAATATGTATGTATGAACCACATTAAACTCATGTTCTTCCTATACCTTTTGTTTCTTTTGATTGTTGATGTGAGACAAATTTTCCAAATTTTTATATGCTTTTTATTGAAAATTAACCCCATAAATCAATTGAACCCTGGGTAATTAACTGATGTTTTATAATTTTGTGGATATGAAATTAAATTATGAAATGTATTGAATATTTATTTTTAGTGTTTTATTAATATTTGGATATCATGAATAAATATTACACTGAGTTTTGATTTTTAATTACATAGTCTGAGGCTAGAAAAATAATAAAGGAAATCAACCATGATAAGTACTCATGATAAACTACAAGACACTAAGATACTATGCATCTCATGGGTAGTCAACCTACTATAAGGGGAAGTATCTGCTGTATGAAAGAATAATTCATTAACTTACCACACTTCCTCTTCAATCCACCACACCATCAAGGTGCATATTCACTCAATTGATTATATAAGATAACCTACTGTAATAACTCCTCATGGTAGACCATATAACCATCAAATTTTTTTACGATTGAACAAACCTACTCTATAAATAGACCATAACCTTTAAGCTATGCAAGTCCTCCTAAGAAAGTAACCATGAGACTCAATTTCCACACCCGATTCTCATACCTTACTCAGTCAGGTAAACTTGAACAACCAAGACCAATTTACCATCGAATGAGAATTCACCAAGTGAAATTATATGGATTCATGAATGAAGAATTTAGGGGTATGTTTCATAGAATTAATAACTTAACTTGAGCTGGGCTATGCTTATTCTAGTTAATGATCCAACTAAAACTAATCTTTTTGGTGTGCTTAGATTTTGAATAGGGATTGAGGGTGTTGATATTGATGAGTTTAAAGAACCAAATATTGATCTCTAGTTATGAAGTTTTAGAACCAAGATGAGGTGAAGAACTATTTCTCACCCGAGGAGTTCAGAATAGGAACCAACCAACCCAAGTTCAATGATCGATGGCTTATGAGTTTGTCAATACAAAAGTCACAAATTATTTGTTTTCTTATTTTGATTACATTTGTAGGTCTGGAGTTGATGAAGAATAATTTGAGGGGTCCTTTTAGTTAATTGATGCTACAGATGCATAATCAGTCTTGTGTGAAATCTATTTATTTGATTTTTTTTTCAACAAAGTATTAAGAAAAAAACCTATTACCAATATGATTTGGTGCTGCATGCATTAAATTTTCATTCTCTATTTCACCAGTAATGCAAATAGACCCAAGTTTACACATTCAAGTTTCGCCTTCAAAACTAGACAACATTAGTTCCAATCCTCTCTTGTTCCCAATTAATTTCAAAACCACTCCATTAAATACTGATTTTATACTAGGCCTACTATATTGAGGCCCAAGTGAATTGATAACCAAGATAGGTCTTGAAACCCATCAACCCTAGACCCACCTCTATTAAAACCCACAATAACCATCATTTGCATGCTCCTCCTCACACAGTCATGCTAAATAGTATCTAATTTCCACCATAATCATGTTGCAGTTAAGAAAATAAAATTATATTCTTATAGAACATGTATATATCTTGATTATGGGAGAGGAATGTTTTAACAAGAATATTCAAATGATATTCACATAGGGAAATATCAACCCTCAATATTTAGACATATAAAAATCAAAGAAGATGGAATTAGGGCACTGAATTCAATTAAATTCTAGAAGATTAAGGATATGAAGAAGGGGAAGAGCCCTTAAGACTCATATATGATTTAGACCTATAACATGTGAGGCCCCTCAATTTTCTATATTTAAAGAACAACTATTCACTAAGGAGGAGGTTTCTTCTGTGATTATTCTATCAATTATAACTGTTATTTCTTATTTACATTTCTACTTGTTGTAATACTTCAGTGATGGAACACTAAGAACTTAGTGATTGAGATGAAGAGATTACCTCCACCCCTATCAATGAATTCAATAATTTAGTTATATTTATATATTTTCATATCTATAGATTAATTAGATTTTTTTTAGTTGATTATAATATTTCTATATTTCTATGTATTTTGAATTCATCTTCGCTCTTTCACTAGATTACACACACATGCCTCTTAAGTTCTCTCAAATTCATGCGATCATGAGTATTAGGATAATCTAAGTGTGATTGGATATTTCTAATCACAAGGCTAGGTTAGATTAGAGGTTATGGTGATTATTTCATCCCTTTGGTTATGCAGAGATAACCAGGATAGGGTAATCATGTGAGGTTTTACTTGATTAGAGAGAGAACATGAGAGATTAAATAGAATAATGATTTAATAGGATAGGTGAGAGGATATCCAAAGTTAGGCCACTAAATTTAAACTAAATTTCAAACCAACACACTCCAATCATTTATTTCACACATCAAACCCATTAAACAAGAGAAAAACACACCTAAAATTCTCTCCTATCCAGAGAAAACCCGAGTCCCAATATTTCCACATTAAATTTTGGATCATAAAATTAATTTTTTGAGGGACCCATGATATTACTCTCATAAACCTAATGTCATTTATAATGATTCTAGTGTTTTATTTTTAATTATTCTAAAAATGAATTCAACAAATGATCGGGTCAAGTTCATCTCACCTCGTTGGTTTTGATTTAGAGGTTAAACGAACTATGTTGGAAAGAATAAAGACACTAAAAATCATTGAACAATAGGAAAGAGAATTTTTCACTATATATTTGAAAAATTATCCCTCATTATCTTCTTTTTCCACTAGGGTCATTGTAGGAAGTGAAGGCATGGATGAAAATTCAGCACAACTAAATAGAACCTTGAGAGAACTTTACACATCCAATTTCAATAATGATAACCAACTTCAATAATTAAATAATCAATAAGATTTTGAGATTTGAACTATAATTATTAGTTTACTTTCTAAATTTCATGGGTTATCAGAAGAATATTCCAATATACACTAGAGATAATTTGGAGAAATATACAATGGGTTTAGAACTAGAGGAACAATCGAGGTTCTAATTAGCAAGAAGGAATTACCCTAATCTCTTGAAGAATCATCCAAGGAGTGGATCTACAACCTTCATCCTAAATAAGTGACCACATGGGATGATTTTTAGAAAAAATTCCTCCAAAAATATTTACCTACCTCAAGGATTACCCTAATGATGAAATAGATTTATGGAATCAAGAAATCTAGTGGAGAAACCCTTTATGAGTTCTATGAAAGATTCAAGGGGCTGAAAAACTCTTGACCACATCAAAATTTTTAAGATTAATATCTCTTGGTATTATTTTACTAAGTATTGATGTACAATGACTAGAAGCTACTAGATTCTTCCTCTATAGGAGTAATAATAGATAAGTCTCATACTAAAGTTAGAGATCTAATTGTGAGGATCTCCCAAAATTCACAAAAATTTTGTATAAGAATCACCATAAGAAGAGTGAATGAGTTAAAAAGTACCAATTCACCATTACTTGAAAATAAAATTGAAGAATTAACCTCTCTTATGAGATTGGTAGCTATGGAGAATATACAAGAAAAAACACCTACTACATATCCTCAGATCTTCCAACTTTGTCACTCCTTAAAGCACTATACCAATGTCTATCCATAAGTGTAAGTGAGATATGTATACATGTATCAAAGTCCATACTAGAAAAAACCAGTAAGAAATATAGGATTCATAGAATATTTTAACATTCAATATGGAGTTGGGAACCAATTACCTCAAAAACCACTATTCTTGTAAGGTTTTTAAATATCTTTTTAGCAACAACCCTTCCAACGAGGAAACTCTCAACCATCTACAAGTTACCAACAATAACCGAATCAAGAAACTTCTATGAAGGTCTTATTAAAATAACTTTTGGAGTATCACACCACTCAAAAACAAATACTCTTAGGACTAATGGATCAACACTAAAGGAGATTCAAGGACAATACAACATGGGTATATCTGCCATCAATGACTTGAAAAATCAAGTTTCAAGTAAACTTAATGCTCAGTATATTCCTAACCCTAAGGGGAATGTTAGTTCTATTTCATTAAGGACTGGAAAGTAACTAAAGAAAAATGAAGAACCCCCTTCTCAAGTCAAAACTAGAATTGGGAACCGCACTAAAACTGAATAATCTATCCCTAAAAAAGAGCCTCAAGAATAAGTCTAGTGGAAAAAACCCTAGTGAATAAATACAAGGGAAGGGATAATATAGAATACCTACATCAACCCCAACCTCCCTTCCCATATAGAGTAAATCCAACCATGAAAACTAGTTAATAGTCACTATAACAAGATATATTGGAGATATTTAAAAGAGTGGAGATTGATATCTCCTTGGATGAAGCCATATTCTAAATCCAAAGGTATGGATTTTTTTTCAAAGAACTATGAACCAAGAAGAGGTAATTATAAGGACATGAAAATATAAATTTAGGTAGAAATTTATCTGACGTTGTTACCCCACAAATACTTATTAAATTACATGATCTAGGTACATTAACTATCCCTTTAACTATAGTAAAACACACTTTTTCGAATGCATTGTGTGATTTGGGAGCATCAATTAATGTAATGCCTTATTATATTTGTTATTCCTTGAAAATAGATGATCTAAAACTCACCTAAGTGGTTTTAAAAATGGCTAACATAATCAATTCTGATCTGGTTAGAGTTATAGATGATTTTTAGGTACATTTTCAAGTATTTTTATTTCATTTTAATTTCTATATTCTAAACATGGAGGAATAAAGAGAAAAGTTCATTCCCCTATCATTATATCCATTCCATTTATAAAGAAAATAAAAACAATAATAAATTTTAATAAGGGAACTATTTTAATGAATTTTGGACAAAAAATATTGAGTTTTAATATTTTTGATTTAATGAAATACTCCCATTAAGTGAAATCTATGTTTATATTGAACCATTTTTAGTTTATACATTGTTATAAAGAATATATTGAAATGTTTGATGAAGTTATTTAATTAATGGAAGCTCCAACAGCACGTAATTTATATAATGAATCCATTTTTGAAAATTAATTAAGTTTGGAAACTGTTATGTGTGTTGATTAAAGTTATTTTTATATACTACTAGAAAAAATACATACATCCATAGGTCAGAAGACTATGGTTATAATAGGCCTCTAGGAATGAGTAGCAAGTGACCATGGATATATTCCTGTTATAGATAAGGGTAAAATTGGACCATGACTATAATTTTACCATACACAATGCAAGATAAAATATTTTGGTGGGAAGGTGGATAGAAATAATTATAGCTATATGCATCTTGACCCATGGCTTTAGGTCCTCAAACCACTACCCTTCAACCATGATCCAACATGCCCATGGAAATAAGCAGATTATATCCATGGGTAACTTGGACCATGGATATAGGTCCCCAAAATGAGAGCCTATAACCATGATCCAAAATTACCATGGCTACAGGGATCTTATAGCCATGGGCATGCCGGCTTGTGGCTATAAGGTCTCTATTTGGGGACCTATAGCCACAGATCAAGATTCCTATGGCTATAGGGTGTCCAAAAAACTATTAGAATTAGTATAATAATTATAATAATATAAATTTAAAAAATATTTGATATATATATATATATAATTATACTTTGTACATATATATACAAGGATGTTTGTGTAGAATATTGGTAAGATGCTATGCTGTTTATCATGAGAAAAATGGAACAAAAACCCACAATAATAGATTTTTTTATTTTTTATAGGCTATAACCACAGACCATATGCCCATGGCTATATCACCCATCCATAAAAACCCTATATCCATGGTGATAATTA
This sequence comes from Viscum album, assembly GCA_963277665.1. Lineage (NCBI taxonomy): Eukaryota > Viridiplantae > Streptophyta > Magnoliopsida > Santalales > Viscaceae > Viscum > Viscum album. The sequence continues at coordinate 1,440,968,337 of OY728127.1, read as the reverse complement.
TATTTAATGCATACATTCTAGAATATTTTAATGTATTAATTTGTGTATTTAAATGAATATTCTTTCCAAATGTTGGAAAATTTAACTTGTTTTCTATTTTGTGGTAGGATACAATGAATTTTTTGAAAAGGAATGAAAAGGGGTGAAAATATGAGCAAAAGGACCCTTCACATTGTGAGCTAAGTGAAGTGGTGTGGTATTGGATTTTTGAGGAAAATAAAAGTTGGAAAGTCTGAAAAAAAACACTATTACATGTTGTGTACCATGAGTACATGCGTGATTTCATCGGATAAGTAGGCCACTACCAGAATAAGACGTGATGATTGAACACACTCATTTTTAGAGATCTGATTTTGGAGGAGATTTTGCTGAGATTCGCAGGATATGAAGGCCAAGAAACAACACGTCGTGTACCACAAGTATACATCATGATAAGAGTCAAACTTCAAAATTAATGTATGTGATATGTGGAAGATTCATGCAGATGTGGAGGTGATGCAGACAAGGAGTACACAACATGTAACCTTAGTACACATCGTGTAAGTGGTCAAATTTCCAAAATCTCATATGAGATTTGCGCACGCATCACGCAGATTCAAAAAAAGCAGATAAACATTACACAAAGTGTAGTTGAAGTACACATCATGATCAAGGTCAGGAAGAACCCACTTGAAGCCTATAAATAGAGGCATTGACTATTGATTTGGGAAATTTAGATTCAAGGAAGCTCGGAGAGAGAAGCTACATTGCGCAGGGCCCTCACAGAGTCATCTTTATTTTCTTTATTCATTTCTTTTATTTTCTCCTTACCTCTTATTCTCTCATCATTAGGATGAGGGGGTAAACCCGCCATGTGATAAGGTTATATAATAGAAGGGGAAAGGTTCATTGTATTTAACTCTTTTTTTTAATTATTCATGTATTTGGTTTAGGTAATTTCATTCTTCAACTTCCAATCCCTTTATTTTTCATTTATCGGGACTGTTGATATTTGAATCTAAAAGGAACATTTAAATTGCGTAACTGACTACCCTAAATACAGCTTGACCATTTTTTAATTTTAGGGAAAATTAGGTTTAAATATGGTATCGAGACAAACTTGATTCGGAAAAATCCTAAATTACCAGACCAAGGGAAATAGGAAATTGTCGCGTCAAGGAGGGGATACCATGATCATTGGAACTTTGTCATATAGAATGCAATACCAACCATGAATCAAATTATTTCCTTAAATCCAATTGCACCTGAACCCCAAAATTAAACTACCCTAGCACGCTTCTTAAAATCTATTTTCAAACCAATCATTCAATATTCTCTGCATTTATCTTTTATTTTCTTAAATAAATCAAACCAATATTTTCTCACCCATTTAATCACTTTAATCTTTTTTAAAATTCTAAAACTAAAATCACCATCACCGTGGGTTTGAACCCAAACTTACATAATACTATATTTTAATTAATTGGATAACATAGTTTGGGTTTTATAAATTTTGTATTTGTATAATACCATAGAGAACTAACCACACCCTATAGAGATATCACATGGTCAAATGGATTGTGGATATAGGTGGATGATAGACTAGGTGCTATGTCAATGTGCCTATTACCATGGGCTCAACCTGGTTATAGCTATGGTCTTAGTGTGACTATAACCATGAGTGCTGAACATAGCTATAGCCTCACCAATAGGTTCCATGGGTGACATTCCCATGGCTATAGCCTATATCCATAGGCACAGGGGCTATAACCATGAGCATAACCCATGGGTATAACTATTTTCTCTATTTTTGATAAAAAAATATTTTTATGATTTACTCAGAACTACCATAAAAACTTCTGCTTTACATGTGAAAGCTAGAATCATGGATAAAACTAAGTTTAAAACATCATTAGAAAACCCCATGAACTAGAATTAAAGCTTTTTCCATCAAACCTAAAATATTCTTATTTAAAGGAAAATGAGAAACTACCAGTTATAATTTAAAATAATTTACATCCCAATCAAGGGAACCAGCTTCTATAAATTTTGAAACATGACCTTAGAGCAATGGAATGGACATTAGGATATATTCCATGGATTTTACCTACTACATTTATGCATAGTATTTTATTATAAAGTGATTCTAAACCAGTGATACAACCTCAAAGAAAGCTCAACTCGACCCTCCTATAAGTTGAGAAAAGGAAATATATATACTTTTAAGATATTAAATCATATACCCAATCTCAAAATTTAAATGGGTAATCCCCATTCAAATTTTCCCAAAGAAAAATGGATATAAAATTGTACAAAATGAGAATAATGTGTTAGTTCCCACAATAATTTAGAATAGATAGAGAGTTTTAATTAGATACCAAAAATTGAACCATATGACCTGAAAGGACCACTTCTCCATTCCATTTTTAGACTAAATATTAGAGATACTAGATAGTAAGGGTCATAACTATTTCCTTTATGGGATTTCAGGGTATTTTTAGGCTCTAATAGGTCTAGAAGACCAGGAAAAGACCACATTCACATGTACCTTTGGTACTTTTTCTTACCTAAGGATTCCCTTTGGTAATTTCAATGCATTATTTACCTTTTAAAGTTTCATGGTAATAATATTTTTAGACTTTATTGAGAGCTACTTGGAGGTATTTCTTAATGATTTCACTATTTATGGAACTTCTTTTCAATGTTTTCTTGAAAATATGGAAAAGGTTTTATGAAAATTCATTGATAAAACCTAGTTTAAAAATTTAAAAATGCTATTTTATGGTGTATAAAATAAATTTGTTAGGAAACATAATTTATAATAATTGGATTAAAGTGGACATGGCCAAAATTGATGCGATATCTACCATGACTTTCCCTACCACTATGAGACATATCCAATCATTTTTAGGGCATGCTGGATTTTAAAGAAGGTTTATTACCGACTTAAACATGCTTTATTTACCTCAAAATAATCCACTCAATAAGGATAATTATTTTTATCTGATGATTCATATATGATAGCTTTTGATAAGATCAAATAAATCCTAATCACAACCCCCATAATCTACTAACCTAATTGGAATGAACCCTTTGAGATACCACATGATACTATAAACAAAGTCATGGGAGTTGTGTTGTCCTAGAAATTTGATAGACACCCAAAAGTGATAGCCTATACCTCTCATACCCTAGACACAACCCAAATTAATTACACAATATCATAAAAAGAGTTTTTTTCAATTGTTGTTGCATTTGAAATTTTTTAATCTTGCTTGTTATGAAGTAAAGTAACTATTTATTCTGATCATGAAACACTTATGTATTTTATCAAGAAAGATGAAGAAATTCCAAGGCTATTGAGATAGATGTTTCTTTTATAAGAATTTAAATTAGAGATTAAGGAAAAAAATGGTTATGGAAATCTGGTTTTAGAACACATGAGTAGACTGCCTTATACTGTCGAGGTAGAACCATCCATTAAGACAAACCCAAATGACCCATTCCCTGGTAAGGAACTGTACAAAGTCACCCAAGTGACCAAGTATTCTGATTTGGTAAATGTTTTAGTCACATCAAAGGCAGACCCTTCTTTACTAAGCATCAAAATTCTAAATTGGAACCTAATTCAAAGTATTATATCTTGGATAACCATTACTTATGGAATATCAACAATGTGCAAGTAATTATAAAGTGTAATACTGAAGAAGAAATTAAATTTGTGCTTATATTTTGACATAAACTTGCATGTGGAGGCCATTTTGAATGTTAGATAACTGCCAGGAAGGTGTTATAAGTTGGATTATTCTGGCCTTTAATTTTCAATGATTCACATAAATTATATAAAGCATTCCCAAATTGTCAACTCACTGGTTGGACTTTCCAAAATAATGAAATCCCCCTACAACCCTTAATTTTTTGTGGAATATTTCATGTCCAGGGGTTAGATTTTATGGATTCATTTCCTATCTCATTTGGTTTCTACAACATCCTATTAAAAGTGTACTACATTTCTATATGGATTGAAGTAAAAGAAACTAGAACTGATGGTTCCAAGGTTGTTATTGAAATTATAAAAATAAACATTTTTTATAGATGTGGAGTACCCCAAGTAATAATCAATGACCAAGACACATACTTTTATAATAATAACATGGAATCCCTGATGAAGAAATATAGAGTGTATCACAAGACCTCAACTGTATACCACTGACATACAAATGGGAAATCAAAGTTTTCTAAAAGGGTGATAAATAGGATTCAAAATAAGACAATAAAACGCACTGGGAATGAATGAATTAAGAATCAAAAGGATGAATTATGGTCTTAATGAACTAACTAAGAAACCCCATTAGGTATGTCTCCATACAAAATTGTTTATGGAAAGCACTATCACTTACCTATTTAGTTACAATAAAAGGATTACTAGGTCGTGAATAAGTTAAAACTAGAATATGGAAAAACTTGAGAATAAGGGAATCTATAGATGATAGAAGTAGAGTAATTTATAAGGTAATCTTATGATAATTCATTTCTGTACAAGGAGAAGTCAAAATATATCAATAACAGTCACATCTAGAAAATAGGCTTTGAGGTTAGAGATAAAGTGTTTTTTTCTCCTTAAGAATGAAGATTATTCATGGTAAAAATCATTCAAAGGGAGATGATCCATATATAGAAACTAACACTTTATGATTTTGTGCAATTGAGATCAAGTGAAAATATTCAAATCAACCCTTTAAGGTGAATAAATAACATTTGAAATGTTACTATGAGTACTTTTGGAAAGAACTAGTGGAGGAGTCTAAAATTCTCCAGGATTTCATTGAATAAAGAACTTCTAGGTTATCTCTTTCCCTCATATTGATTTGGAAACTTACTCTTTGAAATAAATTTTCTTTGAATAATACATATATGGATTGATTGGAATTATGTATGAGATAAGTGTTGGAGAGTGGGACAATTAACTTAGGATGAAAATACTTTTTCTACTTTTATTTGGATGTTTTTAGGTGTCTTTATCTTTGAATGAAATAAATCAAAGTTCTATGAACAAACCCTTTTTCAGATTCTTGATATGGAACTAGGTCATTAACAAACACTGATTTAAATTAATTATTTTAAAACCCTACTATAAATACCTAGTATAGTGATGAGTGGTTTTTTTATCCATAATGAAGGTACATGATGATTGTATGAAAAAAATAAAAAAAGAAAAACAAACAAAAAAAACTTACAGAAAGAAAATATAAACAAAATATGCGATAAAGATGAGGGTGAATAGTGTGCGAGTAAAAATTATAGAAGTAAATAGTAGGTAAACAATAAAAGAGCTGAGTAAGTGTAACATCCCAAGTAAGTAATGAATAATAGATATTTTTATCTATGTCTATTAATGATTAAGATAGTGTTTTAGAGGCTTAAAATGAAAATAAATCCAATCTTAAGCATGAAATACACTAATATTCTTAAAAGATTGTTTTACTGCCTTATGATGGAAACCCCTTTTTAAATCTATCTTTTGACAATTTTTTAACTATATTTGTCAAAATAAACTTATTATTTATGATTGGTACATCAAAATTTACCTTGTGTGAATTTTTGGTATTTTTCTGACAAAGTTCATTTTTTAATGAATAGTGAAAAATACTGCATTTTACATCAAAACTACTTTTTAATCTAATTTATTTATATGATTAGATTATGTTTTGAATTGGTTTTGAAGTGAAATTAGAATATATTTTTACCATTTTATCCAATGGTGGTCATTAGAATCAATTTCACTTTGAAATTAGACTTAAACTAGTGTCAATTTTTGATACTTATTGTTTTGTAAAAACATGTTATTTGCTCTGGCAGCGGGAATTAATTATTAAATTAATTAATGTGACTTATATGATTTGAATTTTGTAAAATAGACTTCATTTTTGAATTCGGAATATCAAATATAGCTTAGGGTGAATTTTTGGTAATTTTCTGAAAAACTTCAATTTTTGATGAATAGTGAAACCACTAAGTGGTAATCAAGCAAACTGATTTTTCAGTTAAATAAAAGTTTACCACTAATGTGTATTGAATTTTGAAAATCCGACATACATGGTTGTCATTAAGAAGTAAAATGTGGTTCAATGAGATTAAAATATTTTTTTTGGTGAATAGTAACTTATTAAGTTTTTAATCGCGATTAGTGGTAATTAGGGTATTTTAAGGTATAAATAATGCTTTAATAATATGAAATGGCCTAGAAACATGTCCCAACATTATTGGTTGTGTCATGGCCGACCAAGAAAAGCCATGGGTCAACTTGGGGACCCCATGGGGACACTTTGGTTGGGAAATGACATAGATAACTTTTTATTAAATGTAAAAGTAAAAATGACACAAACATAATATGTTTTACGAAAACAATTTTTACATGGGGTTATAAAGATAATATTTTTGATTATAAATAGTAATTGGAAAGCTAAAAAGATTTACCACATCATAGTATTTTTTTTATGATTTTTAGACATTAAATAAATTAAATTATTTATGACATAATAATGATGCAGCGATGACATCATTATTTAACGATTTAAATAAAATGGAAAGATAATGAAAAATCTAAAACCTACACATGGCAAAAACCAATTGGATGAGTGGATTTCTAACCCTTATCACCTTATCCACGAATTATAGCAATTTTGGACCTTTTAAAACCGAAACACATTTTCAAATAAAGTAATATTTCTTTACTTTCCAAAAGTGGCCCTCCTCTCCTCTTATAAAAGGCCCCCACCTCTACCTCATTTCACACACTCCTAAAGCCTTTGGCTCGGCCAAACCCTGCCCATTTACTCTCTCCACATCCCTCTTCTCATCCTAGAGGATTCCCTTTGGGAATAATCCTTTCAAAGTAAGCCTTTAAGCTCAAATCAAAAGGAGTTACACTTTTAAAGGTAATTCATTCTCTCATGTTCATTTGTTTTATTTTGCTTCTCCAACCCCCTAAACTCTTTTTGTTTACTTATTTTGTAACAAAAACAGTATCTTCAATGTACTAGGATGTTTTTATAAGATTTATTTGAGCTACACTCTCACACAACTACATCAAATGGTTAAAGAACATACGGTTTCCGTGGATGGCGAAATTCTGCCTCCCGAAACGATGATTGTTCAATACTCATTTAACACCTTCAAAGGTGGCCATTATGATGTCACTATTTTTATATATATGATATATAATATGTTTATGTTTTCCTTAAGCTTCTGTTTTTTTTTCATTTTGGGCATACCTTTATGGTTTCCATTATGGGTAAACACGATATCTTCATTTTAGGAAGTGCGGACTACCGCCCCCTGAAAGTGATTTGATTCGTTAATACCATATGTGGGATGTGTAAAGGATAAAGTTAATGATATTATATATGTTATTATACTGTAATTATATTATACTCTTATATCATTATGATTCCATTCCAGAAAATACGAAATAGAAATGGAAGTAGCGTTCATGCGTACGTACGGCTTACCGTCTCCATGAACGGTGCATTTCATTTCTTACCTCTAAATGTGATGTAATATTATAAATACATGTATATGATGAATATATATGATATATATGTTATCCAAATCATTAATATCATTCTGGATATAATGAACCTTTGACCAAATTAACAACATGTAAGTGTAAGAAGTCTATTTTTGACTTAAGAACCAAATACCGACAAAATGAACATTATTAACTTAAATGATTACATGATGTTCATAACATGGTATAAAAGGAATAATGAACTTGAAAAAGGTTCATAAGCAAGTAGATATTAACTCAAGTTTATTATTCAGGAGATTAAAGAACGGTCGGGTCAAGTCAGATACGAGGTATGGGACTTCGTCTCAATCTCCTTTCATTGAGGCATATTTTATTTTATACACAACTTTCTTTTATACGGTGTATAAACCCCTTTGACTTTTACGTTTATTCAAAAGGAATATTTTTTATACGAAGGGTTTACTAAACGACAAAAGGGAATGTTTTTTTGTCATACGTATGCGGCGACAACGACTTTTCCGCCGTCGTGACCGTTATTTGAGTTTCGGCTTCCTCTACAAGCCATACCTTCTTTTTAAAAGAAAAATAAATACCATGTTTTACTTTTCTTTTATTTTGGTATTGAAAATGGTTTTCACTATGTTTTTGTGTTGTATTGATATCTTGTGATTGAAAAGTGGAAATTTTATGTTTCCTTTATGCATGTTTTATGTGATACGATTATGTTATGGTTCTTGGGCATTATTATGAAGACGGGTGGTTCCGTGATAAACTAAGGGCGGGTGAGCCCGATATAGCTCTCCAATGCATTGGGTAACGCGAAGGAGTGAAACGTCAAGGTTTCTCCGAAGAGATTTAGGGAATATACTGTGATGGGTATTCCAAACGTAACCAAGAGGGTTACTCCCTACGTAAGAATGTTATGAATGCCTCAAGTTACCTTTATGTATTATGATTTCTATGATTTATTCATGATTTTATGAGGTATGTTAAAGTGCCTATGTTTTATGGGTAGAGTATGATTTCATTCTTATGTATATATGAACTCATGTTTCCTTTTCATGTTTTTTTATAACCCATACTGAGTTTTTATGCTCATCCCAAGTTTTTGAAATGTTTTTCACAGGTCAAGGGAAAGGTACATGATATGATGATAGTGTCAAGGAAGTGTCAAGAAATAATCCATGTTTTATTTTAAATGTGTTTCCATTGATGGGAATGAAGAATACTATATTTATGTAACCACTTTGTTTATATCTGGAATGTAATGCAAGTTTTATGATCTAATTCTCTAAAACTCTAAACCCGAAAAGATCCTCAATGTGTAATCTTGTAATAACTCAATATTAAGTAAGGTTTAAGGCTGGGGCCTTATAGTTGGTATCAAAGGTCGGTTTAGATAACTTTAGGAGTTAGAATTCTATTAAATGATTATCCAAAAATATATTTTTTTTAAATGATATTGCATTTAAAGATTACCATGTTGCTTTATCTAAGACATGTTTGTTCAGAATGGTTTTCCGCAGAGGAAACGGGGAAGCAGTGCTAGGAAGGCATACAAAAGGAAATAACCTTCTGAATCAGCATCCCGAGATGGTCAGAATTGGAACTGAACAGTTTGTTGCAGTAATGGCACAGTTGACTCAAGCGATAAATGGTGGTGGTATCCATGCACGAGATCATCCAGATCAACCGCAGAGGAACATGTCAGTGGTGGAACATTTCATGAGGCAACATCCACCATCATTCAGAGGATCATCTGACCCTGTGCTAGCTGAAGGGTGGATTAAAGCACTGGAGAAGATTTTTGATGTCATGGGGTGTTCAGACAATCAAAAGGTTAGTCTTGCTATTTACCATTTGGAGGGTGAAGCAGATCAGTGGTGGTCTATGGTTAAAAATATCAGGGACGCCGATGAGATTGATGCTCTTAACTGGGATGAATTCAAAGGTATGTTTCTTGATAAGTATTTTCCTAAGGCTGTTCGACTTAGGATGGAAAAGCAATTCTTGGAATTGAGGCAAGAGGAAGACTCAGAGGCTGCCTATGAAGAAAGGTTCACTCAATTGGCAAGGTATGCTCCAAATTTTATCCGAGACCTTGATAGTAAAATCAATCGTTTTTACTCAGGATTAAAGCCAAACTATCGAAGGGCATTAGCTTCTCGTGAGTTTAAAAGTTATGAAAAGCTTGTTCGTTGTGCTGAGAAGGTGGAAATGGAGTTTTCCGATGACCAAGTTTTCTATAACAACCAGCAGAAGAAGAGACCGAGGTGGCAGGAGAAAGGTAAGAATTCTTCAAAAAAGTCTGATGGTAAGAGAACTAAGTTTCCAGTTTGTGATAAATGTGGCAAAAGGCATGCTGGGGAATGTCTTCTAAATTCTGGGAAGTGCTACCGATGTGGTAAGATGGGACATAAGGCTCGTGATTGCACTGAAAAGGATCAAGGTGAAGGTAAGAACAAATTTGATTTACAGTTAGTGAAATGTTATAAGTGCAATGAGATGGGTCACTATGCAAACGAGTGCCCGACAAGGAGCTTGAGTGATGGGAAGTAGTTAGACTACAAGCAGAAAGGGGTGGTGAAATCCTTTGCAACTACTTCAGCAGATGTCGGGCCATCAAATGTAGTTGTATCAGGTACTTTGTTTGTTTTTTCAGATTATGCCAGTGTGTTGTTTGATTCAGGCTCTACACATTCTTTCATCTCTGAAAACTTTTCTAGTAAAATGGGAATACCATCTCAAGAAATGACTCCTGAACTTTTGGTAAAAACACCTGGGGGAAATGTTGAGGCAAAAAGAATTTATAAGAATCTTCCTATCCTTATATGTGGAAAGAACCTACTTGCAAAACTTATTGTTCTACCTCTAGTAGAGTTTGATGTTATCCTGGGTATGGATTGGATCTCTATATACCATGCTAAGATTGACTGTAGAGCTAAAGAAGTTTATTTTCAGAAAGACTTTCAGTTTGTTTACAAGAATGAACCATTACTTTTGATAACATATCAAGAGGCCGAGAAACTTGTAAAAGATGGAAATGAATGTTACCTTGCACACGTCGTTGAAAATAAAGGAACTGTTCAGATTAATGATGTGCCAGTGGTAAATGAGTATCCTGATGTTTTTCCTGATGAGTTTCCTGGAATAATACCAGATCGGGAAGTTGAGTTTACTGTTGACTTAGTTCCTGATGCTAATCCAATTTCAAAACCCCCTTATCGAATGGCACAAATTGAACTTTTAGAGTTGAAGGATCAATTGCAAGATTTATTAGAGAAAGGTTTCATTAGACCTAGCACATCACCATGGGGTTCTCCTGTTTTATTTGTTAAGAAGAAAGATGGTTCTATGAGACTTTGCATTGATTATAGAGCCTTGAATAATATCACTGTTAAGAACAAATATCCTTTGCCTCATATCGATGATTTGTTTGATCAGCTCCAGGGAGCTCAGTTTTTTTCAAAGATTGACTTGAGATCGGGGTACCATCAGCTGAAGGTAAAGGAGTCAGATATTCCGAAGACCGCGTTCCGTACAAGATATGGCCATTATGAATTTGTAGTAATGCCTTTTGGGCTAACCAATGCACCTGCTGTATTCATGGACTTAATGAATAGAATTTTCCATGAGTTCTTGGATAAGTTTGTGGTGGTTTTCATTGATGATATTTTGGTGTTTTCTAAAAGTAAAGAGGAGCATGAAAGACATTTAAGGGTAATCTTGCAAACCTTAAAAGAAAAGAAATTGTATGGGAAATTCAGCAAGTGTGAGTTTTGGTTGCAACAAATTTCTTTCCTTGGTCACATTGTTTCTAAAGATGGAATAACTGTTGATCCTGCAAAAACAAAATTTGTGGAAGAATGGCCAAGACCCACAAATGTAACTGAGATTCGTAGCTTCCTTGGTTTGGCAGGCTATTACCGAAGGTTTTTTAGAAATTTTTCACGGTTATCTAGTCCAATGACTAAGCTAACTCGGAAGGGTGTTAAGTTTATCTGGACAAAAGAATGTGATGATTGTTTTCAGGAATTGAAAAGAAGATTGGTGAATGCTCCAGTTTTGGCACTACCTTCCAGGAATGGTGAGTTTGTTATATACAGTGATGCTTCATTGAAAGGACTTGGTTGCGTCCTAATGAATAATGATCAGGTAATTGCTTATGCTTCACGACAGTTGAAAACTCATGAGGTAAATTACCCTACACATGATTTGGAATTAGCTGCTGTTGTTTTTGCTTTAAAAATTTGGAGGAATCATTTGTATGGAGTAAAGTGTGAAATATATACCGATCACAAAAGTTTAAAGTATATATTCACTCAGAAAGAATTGAACATGAGACAAAGGAGATGGCTAGAATTAATCAAGGATTATGATTGTACAATTCATTACCATCCGGGAAAAGCAAATAAAGTGGCTGATGCTTTGAGTCGAAAAAGTAATGCTTCATTAACAATGTTGCGTTTGGAACATGATCCTTTGGTTAAGGATTTGATGAACTTTGGCATAGAAGTTGTTGGTGCAGGAAGTCCTTCTGTTTTGTTTCAGGTATCAGTGAGATCATCTCTATCAGATAGAATCAAGCAAGCACAGAAGCAAGATAGTGAGTTGCAGAAAAAGGTAGAGCTGGTTCAGAAAGGTAAGTTGCCTGAATTCAACATTGATAATGATTGCGTTTTGATATTTGGGAAGAGATTGTGTGTGCCTTGTGATTCACAGTTGAAGATAGAGTTGTTATGTGAAGCTCATAGTTCTCCGTTTTCAGTTCATCCGGGCAGTACTAAGATGTATAGAGATCTGCGGGAGTATTACTGGTGGGATGGAATGAAAAGAGATATTGCTGATTTTACTGTGAAGTGTTTGACATGTCAACAGGTTAAAGTAGAGCGGCAGTTACCAAAAGGGATGCTTCAGCCTTTACCAGTGCCAGAGTGGAAATGGGAGAATATATCCATGGACTTTGTTGTTGGATTACCGAAGACATCTTGAGGTAATAATGCAATCTGGGTTATTGTTGATCGCTTGACCAAATCTTCTCATTTCCTTTCTATACGAGATACTTTCTCTCTTGATCAACTTTCCCGTTTGTATCTTAAAGAGATAGTCAGGTTACATGGAGTTCCTCTCTCCATTGTATCGGATCGTGATCCCAGGTTTACTTATAACTTTTGGAAAGGCCTTTAGAAGTCGTTGGGTACTGAATTAAATTTTAGTACTGCTTTTCATCCTCAATCAGATGGGCAGTTAGAACGAACAATTCATACATTGGAGGATATGTTACGAGCTTGTTCTATGGATTATGAGGGATGTTGGGACCAACATCTTTCTTTGGTTGAATTTTCATATAATAACAGTTTCCATTCCAGTATACAGATGGCACCATTTCAAGCATTATATGGGAAGCGGTGTCGAACTCCTGCTTTCTGGGATGAAGTGGGTGAAAGGAAGTTGATGGGACCAGAATTGGTAGAAGATATGGTAGAAAAAGTTCAGCTGATTCAGAAACACATGAGAACAGCTCAGAGCAGGTAGAAGAGTTATGCGGATAACCGGAGGAAGGATCTATCTTTCGAGGTAGGTGATCATGTTTTTCTCAAGGTTTCTCCTTGGAAAAGTGTGATGAGATTTGGTAAGATAGGAAAGTTGAGTCCAAGGTTCATTGGACCATATGAAATTTTGGAGAGAGTTGGATCAGTTGCATACCGAGTGGCTTTACCTCCGATTTTATCTCAGGTACACAATGTTTTTCACGTTTCGATGTTGAGAAAGTATATGCCAGATCCATCTCATGTTTTGAGTCCAGAGGTAGTTCAGCTGGAAGAGAACCTATCTTATGAGGAACAACCAGTCCAGATTCTTGACCACAGGGAGAAAGTGTTACGGAATAAAGTGATTTACCAGGTAAAGGTTTTGTGGAAAAACCACATGATTGAAGAGGCAACATGGGAATCTGAAAATGCAATGAGGGATAAGTACCCCCATTTATTCGATAAGTAAATAAATTGCGAGGACACAATTTTCTAAAGGGGGGAAGGATGTAACATCCCAAGTAAGTAATGAATAATAGATATTTTTATCTATGTATATTAATGATTAAGATAGTGTTTTAGAGGCTTAAAATGAAAATAAATCCAATCTTAAGCATGAAATACACTAATATTGTTAAAAGATTATTTTACTGCCTTATGATGGAAAACCCTTTTTAAATCTATATTTTGACAATTTTTTAACTATGTTTGTCAAAATAAACTTATTCTTTATGATTGGGACATCAAAATTTACCTTGTGTGAATTTTTGGTATTTTTCTGACAAAGTTCATTTTTTAATGAATAGTGAAAAATACTGCATTTTACATCAAAACTACTTTTTAATATAATTTATTTATATGATTAGATTATGTTTTGAATTGGTTTTGAAGTGAAATTAGAATATATTTTTACCATTTTATCCAATGGTGGTCATTGGAATCAATTTCACTTTGAAATTAGACTTAAACTGGTGTCAATCTTTTGATACTTATTGTTTTGTAAAAACACGCTATTTGCTCTGGCAGCGGGAATTAATTATTAAATTAATTAATGTGACTTATATGATTTTAATTTTGTAAAATATACTTCATTTTTGAATTCGGAATATCAAATATAGCTTAGGGTGAATTTTTGGTAATTTTCTGAAAAACTTCAATTTTTGATGAATAGTGAAACCACTAAGTGGTAATCAAGCAAACTGATTTTTCAGTTAAATAAAAGTTTACCACTAATGTGTATTGAATTTTGAAAATCCGACATACATGGTTGTCATTAAGAAGTAAAATGTGGTTCAATGGGATTAAAATATTTTTTTTGGTGAATAGTAACTTATTAAGTTTTTAATTGCGATTAGTGGTAATTAGGGTAGTTTAAGGTATAAATAATGCTTTAATAATATGAAATGGCCTAGACACATGTCCCAACCTTATTGGTTGTGTCATGGCCGACCAAGACAAGCCATGGGTCAACTTGGGGACCCCATGGGGACACTTTGGTTGGGAAATGACATAAATAACTTTTTATTAAATGTAAAAGTAAAAATGACACAAACATAATATGTTTTACGAAAAAATTTTTTACATGGGGTTATAAAGATCATATTTTTTATTATAAATAGTAATTGGAAAGCTAAAAATATTTACTACATCATAGTATTTTTTTTATGATTTTTAGACATTAAATAAATTAAATTATTTATGACATAATAATGATGCAGCGATAACATCATTATTTAACGATTTAAATAAAATGGAAAGATAATGAAAAATATAAAACCTACACATGGCCAAAACCAATTGGATGAGTGGATTTCGAACCCTTATCACCTTATCCACGAATTATAGCAATGTGAGACCTTTTAAAACCGAAACACATTTTCAAATAAAGTAATATTTCTTTACTTTCCAAAAGTGCCCCTCCTCTCCTCTTATAAAAGGACCCCACCTCTACCTCATTTCACACACTCCTAAAGCCTTTGGCTCATCCAACCCCTGCCCATTTACTCTCTCCACATCCCTCTTCTCATCCTAGAGGTTTCCCTTTGGGCAGAATCCTTTCAAAGTAAGCCTTTAGGCTCAAATCAAAAGGAGTTACACTTTTAAAGGTAATTCATTCTCTCATGTTCATTTGTTTTATTTTGCTTCTCCAACCCCCTAAACTATTTTTGTTTACTTATTTTGTAACAAAACCAGTATCTTCAATGTACTAGGATGTTGTTATAAGATTTATTTGAGCTACACTCTCACACAACTACATCAAATGGTTAAAGAACATACGGTTTCCGTGGATGGTGAACTTCTGCCTCCCGAAACGATGATTGTTCAATACTCATTTAACACCTTCAAAGGTGGCCATTATGATGTCACTATTTTTATATATATGATATATGATATGTTTATGTTTTCCTTAATCTTCTGTTTTTTTTCATTTTGGGCATACCTTTATGGTTTCCATTATGGGTAAACACGATATCTTCATTTTAGGAAGTGCGGACTACCGCCTCCTGAAAGTGATTTGATTCGTTAATACCATATGTGGGATGTGTAAAGGATAAAGTTAATGATATTATATATGTTATTATACTGGAATTATATTATACTCTTATATCATTATGATTCCATTCCAGAAAATACGAAATAGAAATGGAAGTAGCGTTCATGCGTACGTACGGCTTACCGTCTCCATGAACGGTGCATTTCATTTCTTACCTCTAAATGTGATGTAATATTATAAATACATGTATATGATGAATATATATGATATATATGTTATCCAAATCATTAATATCATTCTGGATATAATGAACCTTTGACCAAATTAACAACATGTAAGTGTAAGAAGTCTATATTTGACTTAAGAACCAAATACCGACAAAATGAACATTATTAACTTAAATGATTACATGATGTTCATAACAAGGTATAAAAGGAATAATGAACTTGAAAAAGGTTCATAAGCAAGTAGATATTAACTCAAGTTTATTATTCAGGAGATTAAAGAACGGTCGGGTCAAGTCGGATACGAGGTATGGGACTTCGTCTCAATCTCCTTTCATTGAGGCATATTTTATTTTATACACAACTTTCTTTTATACGGTGTATAAACCCCTTTTACTTTTAAGTTTATTCAAAAGTAATATTTTTTATAGGAAGCGTTTACTAAACGACAAAAGGGAATGTTTTTTTGTCGTACGTATGCGGCGACAACGACTTTTCCGCCGTCTTGACCGTTATTTGAGTTTCGGCTTCCTCTACAAGCCATACCTTCTTTTTAAAAGAAAAATAAATACCATGTTTTACTTTTCTTTTATTTTGGTATTGAAAATGGTTTTCACAATGTTTTTGTGTTGTATTGATATCTTGTGATTGAAAAGTGGAAATGTTATGTTTCCTTTATGCATGTTTTATGTGATACGATTATGTTATGGTTCTTGGGCATTATTATGAAGACGGGTGGTTCCGTGATAAACTAAGGGCGAGTGAGCCCGATATAGCTCTCCAATGCATTGGGTAATGCGAAGGAGTGAAACGTCAAGGTTTCTCCGAAGAGATTTAGGGAATATACTGTGATGGGTATTCCAAACGTAACCAAGAGGGTTACTCCCTACGTAAGAATGTTATGAATGCCTCAAGTTACCTTTATGTCTTATGATTTCTATGATTTATTCATGATTTTATGAGGTATGTTAAATTTCCTATGTTTTATGGGTAGAGTATGATTTCATTCTTATGTATATATGAACTCATGTTTCCTTTTCATGTTTTTTTATAACCCATACTGAGTTTTTATGCTCATCCCAAGTTTTTGAAATGTTTTTCACAGGTCAAGGGAAAGGTACATGATATGATGATAGTGTCAAGGAAGTGTCAAGAAATAATCCATGTTTTATTTTAAATGTGTTTCCATTGATGGGAATGAAGAATACTATCTTTATGTAACCACTTTGTTTATATCTGGAATGTAATGCAAGTTTTATGATCTAATTCTCTAAAACTCTAAACCCGAAAAGATCCTCAATGTGTAATCTTGTAATAACTCAAGATTAAGTAAGGTTTAAGGCTGGGGCCTTATAGTAAGAGTTTAAAAAATTGATGATATTAGGGTTTTTATACTATTTTGAACTGATTAATATTGTTCTTTGATCCTACTCAGGTTAATTATAATTATTCAGTACTTAGAGAAAATAAGTGACGTGTAACATCCCAGACCTGGATGCCACTGAAAGGTGCCCCAATCTTGGATGGCCACATGGCCTCAAGTGCATCTCCCCAAATGTCAAAGGCTACCGACTAGTAGTGAGGGCCTAGGTGTGTCTATGGGGAGACTATTCTATCAATAAATGAGTGAAACACAGTATAATAACAATAACATACAAGTAGAGGAAGTAGTAAAATATACAGAAAATAGATACTCAATAGGAAAAGATAACAATATGAAAATCATATCATATAAAATGATGATGATACACATCACATGTCTCTACAAAACAACCAAAATAGGTATACATGGTAGGTGTACAATATATGTAAAAAAAGTACAAAAAAGCTATAAGTATCCCAGTAGCGTCACGGGCCTCAGATTGGTCCCATGATCTCCTACTCCTAAGCTTCAATCAAGAACCTATAGAAGGGTTCTTTCCATTATCCATACCTATAATCATATAGTTTGTTTGGGTACCGAAAGGTGGCCCAAACAGAGTGTGAGATATAATCCCAGTAAGAAACCACCCAAGGTCTGGTGCCAATCAGTCAGTGAATATATAACTATCATAGTGACCAGGTAGCAGTATAATATATAAAGGAAGTACTGAAAGTAAACATCCTATAAAGTCTACGTTCTTGGTTATAAGAAAGTTCATTTAATAAATCAATTGATTTTAATTATTAAGTCTCAATACTCGACGCATATCCTGACATCCCTTATGAAAGTAGGTAACCAAAAGATACCTAAACATGCCATCTATAAATTGTAAGGAAAAGACCGTATCCAAGCTTGTGCTTTGGCTTGAAAAAACGTG
Source organism: Viscum album (assembly GCA_963277665.1). Taxonomy (NCBI): domain Eukaryota; kingdom Viridiplantae; phylum Streptophyta; class Magnoliopsida; order Santalales; family Viscaceae; genus Viscum; species Viscum album. Next base: position 1,440,950,278 of record OY728127.1, on the reverse strand, counting down.
TCATATAAGTAATTTCATTATTTATTCAATTCATAATATGATCCCATCCTTATCATTTCTAATATGGAATCCAAGTATCACTCTAGGTGTAATATAAAGCAACACCCTATAAGTCCATCCATGGAAAACCTCTCAAGAACCAAGGTATTTCTCTAGGTGTGGTATAACACCATTTCTATTTGAGTCCATCCTTGGCGGTCCACTAAGGGGGCCCAAGTATTACCCATATAATAAACGATCAAATTCATGTTGAGTCCATGTATGGAATTATCATAAGAATACATGTATCACTCGACATATATAAAGGTAGAGCCTCTAAGTCTATCCTTGGAAGTCCACTAGGGAATCCAAGTATCACTCGGGCATAAGCAAGGTACAAGCCAATTGAGTCCATCCATGGAATTCATCATTTGAATCCATGTTTCACCTAAGGCATATAAGCATTTAATAAATTCAATACCATTCATTTAATTTCATTTAACATTCCAAGAAAAAAACCAAGAAAATCCAATCTAGGCCTAACCATATGAGGTGACTCAAGGTATTTTTCATTCTTAGAAGGCTTGGCCCAATCTAATTCGCATGATAAATTAATTATAAAGAGAATCTCTAGCTTAAACAAGTAACTCAAGGAAATAAACTAGGGTCTTGGTCACCTATACCCTTCCTTTAATCATTTTATTTACAATTGATATCACAATTCAATTTACATAATAACTTACAATTCAATTCATCAATTTAAATCAAAATTAAATTCAACTATTTAAAATCCATGGAAAAGGAAAAGGCACACCTCAAAGGTATTTAAGTTTCAAGGCCACCCATGTCGGTTCATCTATGTTACGAACACACCCAAGGGGTGTTTCTAAATCAAGGTACAAAACCTGTAACATTTATTGATGTTCTATTTAATTGAATAGGCCATGCCTAAAAATTCAATCCAAGGATTAAAATTCATTTAAGGTGACACTCCAAAATTGGACACATGGCATAGAGACATATATAAAAACCTCGAATTTTAGGGAAAGGCACGAGATCACCTATCATAGGTTCATAGTTGATAATTCGTTCAATATCATCTATTGATTCAGCTTATATTGAGAGAAAATCAAAGAATGGATGAAGAACCTAATAATAGGGTATATTAGTTTGCACCTAAATAGTGCATTTGATATCCAGAAGAATGAAGAATGGATAAAAAAATCAATTACTCACTGATGTGGATCCAACGAGATGAGAAGCACCTAAATTGGAGTCCGGATGGAGGATGAGGATCAAATATTAGAATATCCACCAAGAAGGAGCTCTCAAAGTGTTCCTTGTTGTGCAAGAGGTAGAAATAGAATTTGGATTAGGTTTAAAATATATTTAAGGAAAAATGGTCATTTTACCCAAAATATCTAGGTTTCATGATTTAGGCACATGGTTAGACAAAACATGTGCCAACTATGAATGGTCTACTGTAGAGAAAGACCCCCTAAATATTTTGCCCACATGGTTTGACTAACCATGTGAAAACCATGAAAAAAACCACTGAAAAAATTGTAGATATTCTCGCATGACCATGTGTCTCAAATTGTGTGGTTTGATCTAACTGTGTGGCCTATAGCTCCCCACTATCCAACCTCGCACGCTTTATATAACCGTGTGGACTACCCCACATAGTTTAATATAATAGTGTACTTGGACATTTTCACCCAAAAGGTTGGATTTCAAGATTCAAACATTTCTCAGACACCCATGATACCTCCATGACCTCAAAGGGAATTCATATTAGGCTATATTTAAGCATTTAAACTAATAATTGATGGAAATTAAAGGATACAAACCTCAAAGAAGAATATGTTTCTTAAAAACTTCCCCCTTAAAGCAATTCGTCCTCGAATTTCCTTCTAAAGGGAATTCAAGCATGATAAAAGAATAACTTTGGATACTATGATCGTACATCAACCTCCTGACCCCAGGTCTCAATCTGTACTCGATCATGTTTCCATAACACCCATACTAGAGGAATTTTCCATCCTCAGAGAAACTTTATTCTACGATCCACAATACATATATGATGCTCCTTACAGGATGCATATACTTGTAACTAAAACTCCTTTGGCTGAAAATCATGATACAGGTTTGAATAATAACTTTACAACTAAGAAACATGGAAGACGTCATGCATGTCTTAGTACCTATGAGGTAACTACAATTGATAGGCTACCAGCCCAACTCTCTCGAAAATATTTAAAGGCCTAACATACCATGGTGAATGTTTACCCTATTTCCTGATCCTCTTGTGTCTCAACCTAGGTGAAACACATAAGAAAACTCGATCCCCAACCTAAAACTCTAGAGTTCATCTACGACGATCGGTGTATGATTTCCGATGAGATTGTGTAGTAACCATCTACTTCTGAATCAACTACACTTACTCTGTGGTCTCCTAAACAAGATGAGGTCCAAGCATAGCTTCCTCTCCTGAATCTAACTAATACAGGGGTGATCGACATGGCCTACCATATAAATCCTCATAAGGCGCCATCTGAATAGTATCCCAAAAGATGTTATTATAGGCAAACTCAACCAGGGGTAAATGCCTCTCTTAAGAGCCTCCGAAATCCAGGACACATACTCACAATATGTCCTCAAGCACCTAAATCGTGCGTTCTGACTGTCCATCGGTCTGAGGCAGGTATGCTTTTCTCAAAAGCACCTATGTACCTAACACTCTCTATAGCCCCTTCCAGAGCCATGAAGTAAACTGGGCTTCCCTATTTAAAATGATAGTATATGGGACCCCATGAAGTCATACTATCTCATAGATATATAACCTCCCAAGTTCATAAACATCAAAGGTTTCCTTGATTGGTAGGACATGTGAAACCTTTATGATCCTATCAACAATAACCCATACAACGTCATTTCCTCAAGTCTTCCTCATTAAACCTATCACAAAATCCATCGTGGCATCATTCCAATTCAACTTGGGAATAGGAAGCTACTGTAAAAGTTTGGATAGTTGTTGGTGTTTTTCCTTCACCTGCTAGCATGTGGAAAATATCATGAAAAAACCAGATACATCTCTTTTCATACCCAATCAACAGTACTGGTGATGTAAGTCCAAATACATCTTGGTGACCCTCGGGTGCACTTCCCAAGCTGAAGAATGAAAATACAGCATCATCTCCTCATGCATGTCTATTGAAACCCATAAACCACCATGTACATGCATAATTTCATCCTCACCTATGGTCTAAATAGGAGGATGGTCCTCACCTACCACACTTTCCTATAGGACTAGGTTATCAGAATCCAATAGATGCATCATCCTCACCCTATAAATAAGGGTAGTAGTAATAGCTAAGGATGATATAAAACTATTCCCCTGACTATCGTGAACCTCTAAGTTCATCTCAAAGAAAAAATCCATTAGATTCCACTCACTACTGGCCTGCCAAACTACTCATATTTGAGTCCTCCTACTCAGTGCATCAACCACTACATTTCCTTTACCAAACATGTAGGAAAGCTTGAAGTCGAAAGACTATAGGTACTCAACCCACCTTCAATGCCTTAGATTAATATCATGCTTTATAAACATGTACTTGAGGATTTTGTGGTCCATGTACACCATAATAAACTCTCCTAGTAAGTAATACCTCCAAAAAATGCAATGCTTGAATAACCACAACTAACTCAAGATTGTGCATCAGGTAATTTCTCTCATGTGGACTCAACTGCTGAGACCCGTATTCCACAACTCTATCTGCTTGTATAATAACAACTCCTAGCCCGATACTTGACGCATCATAGTAAATAGTGTAACTCTATGATGGATCTGGTAGAATCAGTATCGGTGCCAAATTCAATCTCACTTTTTCTCCTCAAAGGTCGTCTCACAAGAATCTAACCATAAAAACTTCACACCCTTCTTAGTCAAGACTGTTGGCAGTGCTGATAGGCATGATAATTCCTATATGAAATGCCTTTAATATACGATTATCCCCAAGAAACTCTATACCTCAAATATTTTATTGGGATAATCTTAGGAAATTATAGCTATCACCTTCTCTAGGTCAACTGAAATTCCTATCTCTGAGATAATGTGACCCAGGAAGTGAATCTAATCCATCAAAAAGTGGAAAATTGTGAGATTAACATATAAATGACAATCTCTCATTTTATTCAATATGATCTCAAGATATTTGACATGGTCCTATAGATTGTGATAATACACCAAGATATCATCCATGAAAACCACCACAAATTAATCAATATAAGGATGAAACACTTGGTTCATTAGTGCCATGAAGATTTCTAGTGTGTTTGTGAGACCAAATGGCATAACTAAATACTCATATAGACCATACCTTATACAAAAAGTTGTGTGAGGTATGTCTGATGGTCTGACATTCACCTGGTGATAACTAGATCTAAAACAAATCATTGAGAAGACCCGAGCTCCTTGGATATGGTCAAATATATCATCTATCCATGAAAGAGGATAACAATTATTGACCACCGGTTAGTTAAATTTCCAATAATCCATACATATCCTATGAATTTTATCTACCTTTTTCACAAAAAGGACCGGTGAACCCCATAGAGAAGTACTGGGTTAGATAACACCCTTTGCCTCTAAATCCTCTAGTTACCTCTTGAGCTCTTGAATCTTAGTAGTATCCATTATGTAAGGAGGAATGGATATAGGTTTAGATCCTAGTAATAGATAGATATATAAATCTACCTCTCTCACTAGAGGAAATCCTAAAAAGTCATCCAGGAAAACATCCCTAAAATGATCAACCATTGGAGATAAATCTGCCTATCGTTCTCCTTGATCATTCAGATATAAAATCTCATTCTGGGCTATCATCCCACCCAATTCATGAAGCTCGAGTCTATCTGGCTCTCCAGGACATCCTATTCACCCTTATGAATGAACTCAATGACCTATGGTGATGTGAAGGTCACTCTTTGGTGATAAAAGTAAACAAAATCATGAATAGAAACTAGCCAGTCCATCTCTAGAATGACATAAAATTATGTCATCTCAAGGATAAAGAGGTCCCATATGAAGTGACACCCACCAATATCAATGGGGAACTCCCTCCACTGACATACATCCTCCGTTATAATACTCAATAGAGTGTCAAGCATCATAACACCATCAATGGTCTGAAAAATGAGTCAAAGGCTCTCCAAAATAGGCACAAATATAATGCTATGAGAATCCCCTATATCAAAAAGTGAAGAATCTAACATGGATGATAGTATAACAATAACTATAATAGTATAAGGTTTAGGGTATTCCTCCTCAAGGGTCTATTGCACAATGTACATCTGGCCTGAATCATGGCCCTGTGATACTACCTGGCTACCCAGAGCATATATGATCTTCTATCACTATAAAACTAGGGTCTGACTACCATGACTATGACCACCACCTAGGTCTGATCAGCCAGCTGCACTCTATCTCCCTACCCGATGAGAATCTATTAACCCTGGTCCTAAATTTGGAGTCGGTGCATACCCTCTCTCACTAGATGATGGTGGAAAAGTTCTGCAAAAGTGTTGTAGATGGCCCATATTTCTGTAAGATCGACACTCAACTGGTTCTCTCATACATTGTAGCCTCCTATGTCCTAGACTACCCCACTGGTATCACCTCACCTGGATACCTGAGTATGTGATCTGGATACTAGTATCACCATGTGGAAGATCCAGATGATGCTTCCTACTACCGGTCAATGCAATACCAGATCTCAGTGCCAAAATACCCTAGTTCACACCTCCAACCTCTCTCAGGTTATGCTATGTGATAAGCACCTAATTCACTATTCTAGAAATGGTCTTAAGTAGAAATGCATTCACCTATGACCAGATATCGTACCTAACACTATCCTCGAATCTTCTTTATTTAGATAGCTTGTCACCCATCAGAATAGGTGCAATGTGTTATAGCTTAGTAAAATGGGCCAAGTAATCCATAACTGATAGCATTCCCTTCTCCAGCTGCAAGATATCATGAGCTCAATTATCCCTCAATATCTTAGGATAAAAATAGTCATATAAGGGTGTATGAAAATACCTCCAAGATATCTCCCGATGATGATCCATCTAAGTAATGAAATCCCACCATCTCTTGGAAGAATCATGGAATATATACATAACGAGCTTTATCCTACTCTTAGGATGCATCTCTATAATCTTAAAGATATATAGTACATACTCTAGACATGAATCCATAGCCTATGTTATTCCATCCCCAAAAAACATGGGCAGATGCTGCTACTGGAACTCATGCGTCAACTCTACCAAAGTTGGGTTAGGTCACGGTGTTCCCTGAATGGTTTCCATGAACTTCATAAAACCTTTATGTAACTATGCTTCAGAACCTATTTCTGGTACAATAACTAGTGATGTAGCTAGCACTACTGGAGGATCTTCTAGTAGCCCATAGACTACCACCTCTAGAGTGTGGTCATCACCGCCCTCCTGATGTACGACCATAGGTCATTGTGGTGGCATGCCTTTACAATGCCAAACACATGCCTCATATCAATATTTTATCAATGTTTATAGCTCAAAATCACATATATAGAAATAGGATAGGTACAAACCTTACTATATAAGAAAAAAACTCTCTTCCTACTCAACAATTCAGGTCTGGGTGACATAAAAATCATATATAATCAAGATATACAACCTACTTACCACTACTAAGGTTGAGTCTGGGTCAAGTTATCTACTACAATCAATTTCAGTTTCCAGTTTCATTCATTTCACATTTATATCCCATTCACTTTAAATAGGTTGAACCAACTGGTTCGCCAAATTCTGATCCATGAGGGCCCATACCTCTCAGGAAATAAAGCATGGAGTCCACCTAATTCATACCATAACACATTATATAATACCTATCATAGTAGAATGCAACAAGTAATGCATCCTAAATGGAATAGCATAACACATGGAATGTGATTCTAAAAAGTTCCTATAATGATGTATGAGATGGAATACCCTCATATCATCTGGTTTCAACACAATAGAACCATAATCATATCATTAATAACATCACAATTCTAGTGCTTCATCTAATGGTGGAATCAAATCAACTATAATAGTTGAAATCCATAAAATAATAATTTAATTTGAGAAAATTTGGATTTTTCTTTTATGTGGGTTAACTACACCCAAACATAACTTATTACAAAATTCAATTTCCTTTTTATCCCTTTCAATTGTCACTAAATAATAAAGAAAACCAGAAAATATGGATCTGATGCCATTTAGTAACATTCTGAACTCAGATTCCATTGAAAGGTGCTTTGGTCCCAGTTGGCCACATGGCCCCAAGTGCATCTCTCCAAATTCCAAGGGATACCAACTGGAAGTGAGGGCCTAGGTGTGTCCGTGAGGAGGATATGACCCCAATACCAGAGTGTAACATAGTGGAATATCAATAAAATACAAGTAGTGGAAGCAGTAAAACATATAAAAAATAGATACTTAGTAGGAATAGATAATAATATGAAAATAATATAATATACAATGATGATGATAAATGTCAAATGTCACTACAAAACAACCAAAATAGGTATACATGGAAGGTGTAAAATACATGTAAAAAAAATAAAAAAAGTCCAAAGTATCCCAGTATCATCACAAGCCTTAGCTCAGTCCCTTTCTCTCATTCTCCTAAGCAGCAACCAAGAACCTGTAGAAGGGAGCTTTCCCTTATCCATACTTGCAATCATATAGTCTACTTGGGTACCCAAAGGTAGACCAAACAGGGTGTGAGATATAATCTCAGTAGGCCACCAACCAAGGTCTGGTGCCAATCAGTTATTGAATATATAATAGTCACAGTGTGAAGGTAGGAGTATAATATGTAAAATAAGTACTGAAAGTAAACATCTTATAAATTTCAGGTTCGTAGTTATAAGAAAGTTCATTTAATCAATCAATACCATTTAATTATTATGTCTCAAGAACTGACACATAGCCTTATATTCCCTTTGAAAGAAGGTAAACACAGGATTACTAAACATTCCATCCATAAACTATAAGTAAACGAATGAATCCAATATTGTGATTTGCCTTGGAAGACACATCATATAAGTTATTTATTTATTTATTCAATTCAGAACCTGATCCCATCCTTAGATTTCATAAGTTGGAATCCAAGTATCACTCCACATGTAATATAAACTAACACCTTACAGGTCTGTCCATGGAAAACATCTCAAGAACCTAGGTATCACTCTAAGTGTGGTATAACGTCACTACCATTTGAGTTCTTCCTTGGTGGTCTACTAAGGGATCCCAAGTATCACCTATGGAATAAATGATAAAATTCCCTTTTATTATATCCATGTAATTCTCATTATAATCCATGTATCACTCAACATATATAAAGGTCAATCCTCTAAGTCCATCCTTGGCAGTCCTCTAGGGATTCCAAGTATCACTCGACCATAAGAAAGGTACAAACCAATTAAGTCCATCTATTGAATTCATTATTTTAATTAATGTGTCACCCAAGTCATATAATAATTTAATCAATTCAATACAATTCATTCAATTTCATTTAACATTCCAAGGTCAAAACCAAGAACATCTAACCCAGGCCTCACCATAAGAGGCAACTCATGGAATTTTCAAAGCTTATAAGGCTTGGCCTAATATAACTCAAATGGGAAATTCATTATAAAGAGAATCTCTATCTTAAACAAGAAAATCAAAGAAATATCCTAGGGTATTACTCACAAATACACTTCATTTAATCATTTCATTTAGAATTAATATCAAAATTAAATTCACATAACAACTTACAATTAAATTCATCAATTTAAATCACAATTCAATTCAACCATTTAAAACCCACAACAAAGGAAAACACACACCTCAAAGGTATCCAAGTTTCAAGGCCACCAATGGTGGTTTATATATATTACCAACACACCCAAGGGGTGTTTCTAAAATAAGGTCCATAACCTATAACATTCATCGATGGCCTCTTTAATTGAATAGGCCAGGGAAAAAATTTCAATTTAAGGATTAAAATTCATTTAAGGTGACACCCAGAAATTGGACATGTGGTAGAACGACATATATAAACACCTTTAATTTTATCAAATGGCACAAGACCACCTACCATAGGTCCGTAGTTGATAGATCATCCAGTATCATCTTCTTCTATTGCTCATATTGGGAGAAAATTTAAGAATGGGTAAAGAACCTAATAATAGGGCATATTAGCTTGCACATAAATAGAACAATCAATATCAAGAAGAATGAATAATGAAAAAAAAGTAATCAAGTAATCACTGATGCAGATCCAAAAATATGAGCAGTGCTCAAATTGGAGTTCGGATGAAGGAGGAGGATCAAATCCTATAATAGCCACTAAGGAGGAGGTCTCAAAGTGTTCCTTACTATGTGGGAGGAAGAAATATAATTAGGCTCATGCTTAAAATAAATTTAAGGGAAAATGGTCATTTTATCAAAAATATCTTGGTTGCATGGTTTATTCACATGTTAAGAAAAAACATGCGCCAACCATGGATGGTCTGCTATAGGGAAATGCAACCTACATGGTTTGGCCACACAATTTTACTAACCATGCACAAACCGTGAAAAAAACCACTATCAAAATTGCATACATTCTCACATGGCTGTGCACCTCAAATAACATGGTTTGATCTTACTGTGCAACCTATAACTCTCCACTATCCAACCTCACATGATTTTATCTAACCGTGTGGCCTTCCCCACATGGTTTAATCTAACTGTGCACCAGACCATTTTCACCCAAAAGGTTGGGTTTTGAGCTCTAAACGAGCCTTGGACACCCCCAATACCTCTATGAACTCAAATTGAATTCATATTAGGCCATATTTATGGATTTAAATTAAAAATTGATAGAAAATAAAGGATTCATACCTCAATGAATAACCGGGTCCTCACATAAAGATTCACCAAGATCTTGCTTTAGTGAACTTTCATAGCTCGATGATTTTTATTTAGTATTGTCTCTTGATAAAAAAATTTAGAACAATATTGTTCATTATGGAGAAGATATACATATTAATTTTCCAATTTTTAGAACTTTGGTAGGTGATCAAGTGTGAATTGATTCATTACCATCACCTGTTGATTCTTGAGTAGTGTGAATTGATACTCATAATTAAATGAAAATAGAACGTTGAACTTAAATTACACTAAAAAATTATATTAAAAAAGAAGAAAAAATTTAAAATTTTCAATTCATAGATCTATCATACCATAATAAATTTAGTAACTCATATCCATTGTAACAAAAATCAAGAAGTGAGAAAAAATAGAAGAATAAACTTCTCTAGAAAGATCATCTCCTTTATCAAGTTCCAGCTGCTGGTCTTGGTACTACTACCAGCTTAGTCATCTCCTCTATTGTGTGGTCCTAATAATGAATGAGTGATGTATGATCAATCCACCATGTGTTTTGAATGACCTCATTTTAAAAACTTTATGAGTCATCACTTCTCATTTTCACCACCTACATCACCAAATCCTCTCCTCAACTGACACATGGTACTGTTGACTATTGACTATCACCTTAACCATAACTTGAATAAAATATTTTAACTATTTGAAATAGACCCACATGCATCTTCCTTCATTACCAATTATGATGAACTAACTATCCAATAATCCAATAATTTTTTATAAGTTTCCCAAATATAGTCACTTTCACCAAGCTCCACCCCCTTCATCGAATTTAATTTTGATTTCCTAATTAAGATATTTTTTCCCAGATTTCGTGAATTTAAATTTTCTTAGAAAACCTTGGGGCATGTGAACTTTTGATAGACTCGATGTGGATTCACTTGAGTAGATGATTATTATTATCAGCCATATTTAAACAAATCTTGACTTCTTAACTGATCTCATGACTTTATATTAACAAGCTCAAATCCAAAAACATACATTGTTTCACCAAATTATCAAAGATTTTCACCCAGAATGGTGACTTCGGATCTTCTCATGCAAATCATTGAGCACCTAACATGAAAAATTTCACAAATTTTCATTTGAAAAAATGAAAAAAACTGACACCCCACCATCTTCATAGCTAAAAAAAATTCAGCCACCAAAACAAGTTCGAACTATGACCAAAACATGCATAAAAAAAATTCAATTCATGTCCCCCTCTATCTGTCTTATTTTTTTTTTCAGGGATTAGGCTTGATTAAACATCAAACCTCCTTATTCATAGTTCTTTAGTAACATCTGAACATCTCATCACCGTAGACTTCCATCCACAAGATGATTCATCTTCCCTAAGTGAAGAACACCCTGGTTCATCAGTAACTCAAAACCAAAGATCGACCTCTATCATATTCAAGATTAGATCGGTCATCTTCCTCATTTGGTTTTAGTGAAATGAGTTATCTTCCTCATTCTTCAACATAGATCAAATGATTTCAATTATCTTCAAACTTGGATAATTTCAAATCTTAGATCACCTCAAATCTAATCGATGTCACAAACACTAATTCATATTCTCCAACTTTGAACCCCATCTCCATTCCATCCCCAATAGACTTAAATCATATTTAAGAACCACTCAATACAAATATTCTTAGACCTACATTTTTAATTATTTATCACCACAATAATGATACTCAACCCAAGAACACCAGACTCATCATCTTCCGAGGTTCATGGATCAATTTCAAACTTGAAAAATTCTTTCTCTAGCTTCATCAAGCTCAGACCTCCTCCATGTTACATTTTTCACCATCCTCATGTCCTCATTTCCAACTAAGTTCATATTATTCAATGTGATATTCTTAGTATGGTGGATTGATATTTCTACAGTAGGTTGAATATGGAGGATGATTTATAGTTATTTTCATTTTACACTCATGGTCACTCCTCATCTTATGGTAAGTTATCTCCCATCATGCGTTAGGTTGTAAATATGATTCATGGTTGTTTATACACAGTAGATTAGATTCCTATGGCACAATCAATTAAGTGATCATGAATATTCATCTTATAACCACTTTATGCATCCGATTTGGAAATATAGGCACACAATCACTTTAAAAATTCCTCATGCATGGTCATTAAAATGACCATGGTTAAATCATGTGACACTTCATATAATTTTTATATGGTAACTTATCCATTTAACTTGCAGTCACTATACCGACCACAATCATTAATGTGGTTAGTTGAATATACTATTACAACTAAACAATAATAATTAATAAAAACAAATAGTAAATAAAATTTGAAATAAAAAATTATAAAAAACTAAAAATAAATTGAAATAAAAATAATGATAAATTAATTATTTTAAAAAACAAATAAAATAAAGAATAAATTTATAATCACAAATATTAAATTAAAACAATTAAAATTATAATTTTGAAAACATAAAATAAATAAAAATTAAAAGAATGGAAAACTATAATTTGAGCATACAAACATGAATAAAAATGATGGCTTAAAAAAATTAATCATTAAACTATAAACTAACCCAAAAACTAAAATTAACCAGTGAAATATATATTTTAACGAAATATTTGAAGATTTAATAATTTGACCTCAAATTAATAATAATACTAAATTAATTAATAAAAACATAATTTAGAATATAAAAATTTATTTAATTATAATATATGATGTGGAAAAATATACTAAAGTGAAATCCACATCAAATTCCCCCTACACTTAGAACATATTTTATCCTCAAGAAATCCTTTAGTCAAATTTAATGGTAAAAAATAAATCTCAAAATGGAAAAAAAATGAAATTACAATAAAAATTTATTTTCAAATTGATTTTCCCTAATGTATTATCTTAAGTAGAAAGTGTGAATACACTCTTTAATTAAATATATTTTGTTAAAATTTTGTAAAAGTTTTACAAAAATGATAAAAATTGAATTTTTTTATGAGAATTTAACACACTTAAATTTTTATCCAACAAGAAGCCCAAACTTATCTTTACCTCTAGAATAATAGACTCACATAATTTAATATCTCATAATAAATAAACACACTATTAGATAGTGTGATTTAAAAATTTATTTTTGGAATAAATAACCCATCCAACATTTAATGAATAACGAATAAAAATATAGAGAATACGGATTTCAACCCAAATTAGTGTTTTTATTTCATAATATATTTAGATTCATATCTTATGAGTTCAATTTGAATTAAAAAGTTAAAATTCAATTGTTATTGTATAACATTCTCCCAAAGTTTTATAAAAATCCATTCTTTCCAAGAGAGAAAGAAAAATGATTTAACCAATTAAATTCATAAGGTAATAAAGAATAATCTCTTAAGTGGAATCACAACCTTCAATTTTAAGAAAAATTCTTACCCACTGAAGATGCTCAATGTATTCTTATAAAATAATATTTTTAAAAAAAATTAAGGGGTTTTATGGGTTAACATTGAATAACTGTTTATCTTAATTTAGACCCCCACACTTAAAATCTAGCAAATTACCCATTGTTGAACCCAAATGTAGAATAAATAGAAAATAATTAAGTTAAAAAAGATCTAGAAATGTATCATAGATAAAGATAAAATTAAGGAGTGATAGGAAATTTCAAAACATATTTTTACACACAAACATCAAACAATAAAAAATTTCCAAATCATTCAGAAAATTTCTGCTAGTTACTACCTAATAGTTAAGTACAACAAAAGAATTTCCAAATGAATGATTTCTACAAGTGAGGTAAAATAATGATATTTAAAAGAGTATAAAAAAATCATGAAGTTGAACCATTACAGAAATAAAATTTTAATAAAGATAGTGACAAAAAAGGTTTTAACATAGACTTCAGCATGTAAGAGATAAATTCAATAATTAATTTTAAGAAGTGAATTCCATGAAATTAGAAGCAACATTAAAACATATTAAGAATCATTAAAAAAATAATGCAATAAAAAAAATTACCCCAAAAATATATAAAGGATTTTCTAATTATTTCACAAAAAATTTATCCTACATTTAATCCATTTAAATAGTTATATAGTTAGAAATTTAGAGTTGTTATGAGAAAAACATATTAACATGAGCTTCCATAATTTTAAGTACAATAAATAATAAAACTAGATTTGGAGTTAAGGGAAGTTTTATCCAATTTTATCCAACTATAAACTTCTTCTTTTCTTGAAGATAAAAGTGACTGTGCCATTGGTAAGTAGATCTCACAACTGATTGTGCTCTCTTCTTACAGTCACTTGACCTACCACACAATGACATAATATCACACTTAGTAAACCTAGTAACTTTTAAACAAAAAGAAACACAACATGAGTATGATTATGCAACAAAAACTCCAATAACCTTGGTTCACAAATTCAGGGAGAGACACAATAGATAAAAAAGAATTTATTTTAAAAAAATTAAAAGGAAAATAAAATTAGATAATGGGTTTCCTCCCATGAAACACTGAATTTAAATTCTTCTTCCTAACATAGCCACTTGAAGTTTCTATCCATGATTATTTAATGGGTGTGTGTTATTGTTGAATCTCACCTCACTATTCTATTTAGAAAAATTAGAAAAACAAATTAAAACCTCTAAATCTATTGAATCTCAAAAAACAACTTCTTAATAATCCAATGTTCTAGGATTAATATTACTTTCACCAAGATCTAGAATTTCACAAAAAAAATTTAGTATGGTATATGACAACCCATAATTTTCTCAATATTGAATAGATTCACTCCTGAAAATTTCCCCTACAATTAAAAAATTAAGTGGTTTAGAAAAATTTTCAATAGATTCAATGGTTTTAGAACTATTAGTGGCACTCATAGATTAATATCTCTTATGGGAATCTGGATACAAATCCCAAATATCATTAAAAAATTAATTAAGCTAAAAAAACTCATCATCATAAAAAATCAAAGGATTAGGAAAAACATACTATCATCAACTAATAAAATTTCCAAGAAATAATATATCATACTTTCTTCTGATTGGGAAAAATCATTTTCAACTTTAATATGGACAATAATAAATAAAAAATCTTCCCCAACCTAGAAACATTCATTCTCAATTAAAGAAACAAGAAAAGTAGACTCACCCCTCCAAGGTTGTAAATATATAGAATTAGAATCAGGGTTGGGTATTAAGAGGGTTTTAAAATTAAAACAATAGCATGAGAAACACTATCAGATAGAAAACATGGGTTTGGATAGACCACATAATGATCTTTAGAAATATATCTCCTAAGCTCTATCTCAAGAAACTATAATCTTTCTAGTTCTTGTGTAGATTAATTTAGTTTCAACAAAACAAGCATTAAAAAAATCATTGATTGTTTCATTGATAAAGTCATAAAAATGATGATGGTTTTCTATCCCAGCTTTATCTCTAAATATCACCTCAAAAATATCTATTAAATTATAACTTACCATAATATGAGAATCTTTAAAAAAATGAAATTCCTTGGATCCTCTCCAGCTTGAAGGGCTAGTTTACCCCTTGACACATCTATACAACCCTAATAGTGGCTATGAATAGTCTTCCTAAAATGATTGGAACATTATTATCACACTCCATATTAAGAATGAAGAAGTATATGGGAAAAAATATTTTCCAAACATCAACCAATAAATTATATATCCTCCCATAAGGATAAGTAAGTGACCTGTTAGTTAATAATAGTGTCACAGATTCCAGTTTGGGATCCCCAAAGCCCATATTCTTAAAAATGGAGTAGGGAATAAGGTAAATTCTAGCTACAAGATCACACAAGAACATAATATCCTCACTTAATTCTATTACACAAGTGATAAAAAAGGAAACAATGACATTTAGTTTTGGAGGATTTGTTTCTGAATAATGGAACTACAATCCTCATTAAGAATTATAGTTAAACACTAACCCTAATCCCTTTTATTAGTCACAAATATTTTGAGAAATATAAAATATGAAGGGACATTATTAAAGGCTTACACAAAGGGAATATTAAAATTTAATCTCCTAAAAATTTAAGAAACTTCAATTAATCATGTTTATTATTATTTTTCAATCTTTGTGGAAAAGTTATGAGAGGGGCCTATTTTTTCAAAACAAGTTGATTATTCTCCTAATCCTCAAACCTCACCTTATTATTTCCCTATTTAATGAGTTCCCACTTCATTTTATTCCTTTAAATTTCTTTTTCATGTTAAAATTTATCATTTTTATCATATTGATCAAATATGTACAAATTTATAGTATAGATATTTTCAAAATTTTTATTTTTAGTATCAAATTGTTTGTTAAATTTATTTTCCCTAGACTATTCCCTAATTGGTTCTTGAGTTTTTAGAGATGAACTTGTTGTTACTGCAATCACATTCTCCTTTGGGTTTGGTTTTGTTGTATTTGGAAGTTTTTCTCTATCTCTCCCTCCTAAGTCTCTATCCAGCTAACACATTTGGAAAATCATGTTTTTTAAGATAGATCTTTATGATTCAATATCAGCTTTAGGCCTAACCTATTAAGAATCAATTATTGATTTTAACAAGGACTCCTAAAATTCCAATTTATTAAATACTTGGATTAAAATTACCTCTTGATTATTTTATGAATTTGAATTTTATGATTCATCCCAAAACTGATTTTGAAATTGAGGTTTAGGATGAGTTTGGAATGTAGGGGAAGAATGCTATTAGAACACTCCTTATTCCTTGTATGATATATTTGGGTATTTTTTGTAAATAGAGTTCTATTTATTTGATATTGGTCATTTACACCTTGATTCCTATAACTATAGTCAATACACCGGACACTCACATCAGATTGGACATGGTGATCAAAGTTAGGAAAACATTTATGAGCATGCACAAACATCCCAAAATGATAACACTTACCCCCCAAGTGAATTATCATTAACTAAAACAACCTAAATACTAGTTTTGTCCCTATGAATTTTTCTCCTTCCATTAAACTAATGTTGTGACTTTTGGGATAAATTTTGAAATATTTTGTTAAGATCATCTACTATTATATCAGATATATCACTACCACATGATTGATCAACTAAGTTCTGGTTTTATGGTGTGAGGGTATTATAAAAGGTATTCATGAGTAAATGGGAAGCTAAATGATGGTTGTGACTTTGTCTATGAAGAGATCTAAACCTATCCCAATATTTTTAAAGCAACTCTCCCTTATCCTAGATAAAAATAGTGATCTTGTGCCTCACATAAATTTTTGTCTTTCAAGGGTATAATTTGGAGACAAAAACATTGAAAAGCTTATCCTGAGTTTCAAATATTTCCTTATCTAAGTTTTGAAACCATTTCCTAGCCCTAACATTGAGATAGAAGGAAAAAACCCTCAACTTAAAATCTTCCTCACTCAAACCTCATAGAGAAAATTACTAGATAGAATGATAAAAGTATCAAATAAAATCTAATGAATCATCTCTAGGAAATACATTGAATGAGGGTAACATTCAAAGATATTACAATTTAATATAATAGTTTATAGACTTAGAGGATATCCTAATGCATGAAGGATTACTAGATATTTTTAGTAGTATAAATTCTATAGGTCTAGGTCTCTTAGGGGCCGGAACAATGGGTTGGAAAAGGTTTAGATGTTCATTTTAATCTTTGTTTTCCAGATTTTCCATATTTTAAATTTTGGATTTATTTTTCCTAAAGGGTACTACAGGGTTAATTTATCTTCAAAATTAAATATCTAACTTCAATAGATGATGTATCCCATGTGTGCATTAAAAAAATTTAAAAAAGTGAGAAGTAAAACTCACATCAATTTTTAATTTTTTTATCAATTTTTTATATATATGATTTTTTTGAATGTTTTTCATTTTTTGATTTTTTTATTTAGACACACTTTCATTCCCTAGAAATGGTGACTAGATTTTTATACAGATCTAGTTCTTTGATGATCACTGAGTAAAAATAATTAAAAATAAAATACAACTACCTATTATAGTGATAAGTTGGTATCATATCCATAGGGATGGTGAATGGAGATTTTATGACCAAACTAAAAAAAAAACAAAAAAAAAAAACTTATAGAAAGTAAAGATAAACAAAATAACTGATGAAATGAAGTTGAATAGTTTGTGATTGAAAATTTTGGAAGTAAATTGTAGGGGAAAAATAACAGAGCTAAGGAAGAGTTTAAAAAAATAATGATAATAGGTTTTTCAGACTATTTTAAACTGATTAATATTATTCTCTGATCATAATAAGGTTAATTAAAATTAGTTAGTGATTAGATAAAAAATAGTGAAGATTCAATGATATCTTTATTTAATGAACTTTAATAGCTATATGATCTTTCTTTAGTATTGATCTCTCAATCAAAACTTTAGAATAAGTTTGTTCATTATGGGGAAGAGGTGCATCTTTATTTTCTAATTTTCGTTACTTCATTTGATGATGAAGGGTCAATTTATTCACTACCACTACCCTTCAGTTCTTGAGTAATGAGAATTAATACTCATAATTGAATTAAAAGAGAACACCAAAATTAAATTGAACTGAAAAATTGTATTAACAAAAGGATAATATATTTAAAAATTTTAATTCATACAACCTGAATCCTCTAAGAAATTTAGTTACTCATGTTTGAAGTAACACAAACCAAGAAGTGAGAATAAAGATAAGAGGAAAATTCTCTAGAGAGATCATCTCCTTTATCAAGATCTAGATCTTGGTCAAGGTACTGCTCCCAGCTCAGTAATCTCATCTATTGCATGCTTTCGATGATGGATGAGTGATGTATGATTGACCCCCCTTGTGTGTATAATGATCTCATTTTAGAAACTTATCAGGCAGTCACTTCTCAATTTCACCGCCAGTATCACTAGATCCTCTCTTAGACTACCACACGATAACAATGAATATTGATCATCACCTTAACCTCAACCGTAACTTGAATAAAATATTCTAAAAATTTGAAATAGACACATGTGAAAATTCCTTCATTATCAAATGTGATGAACCAACTTTCCAATACTCTAGTAGTTTTATAGAAGTTTCTAATATCTTCTCACCTTCACCAGTCTCTAACACCTTACAAAAATTTGATTTCAATTTCCCAATTTAGATTTTTTAGGGCCCCATCAATTTAAATTGGCTTGGAAAACCATATGGCACATGAACTTCTCATGGCTTCGATGAAGCGTCAACGGAGCTTGGGATTCCTATTTATTTCCTCATTTGAACAAGTATTGGATGCTCAATTGATCTCATGACTTCAGCTTAATAATCTCAAACCCAAAAAAAGCCATAGTTTTTCCAAGATATCCAAGATATTTACCTAGATTGGTGACTTTAACTCCTCTCACACAAATAATTTGAGACCTAACATACACACTTACACAAATTTACAAATAAAAAAATGGGGAATCTCTAAGAAGCACCATCTTTTCTCTTGAAAAAAAAATCATCTAGAAAAATTAGGTTTGATATAAGACTAAAAAAGGAATTGAAAAATTTGAGCCGCAACTCTCTTGATCTGCCTTATTCATTCAAGTATTGGGCTATATTCAACATCAACCATCATCAATCATGGTTATTCAGTGACTTTTGAATATATCATCACCACACATTTCCATCCATGAGTTGAGTCATATTCCACAAGTGAATAACACAATGGTTCATCAATAAGTCATAACAAAAGATTATCCTCCACTGTATTCAAGATCGGATTGTTCATCTTCCTCATTTGGTTTTGATGAAATGAGTTGTCTTTCTCAATATACAACATAGATTATCCAACGTTAGTTATCTTCAAACTCAGACAATTTAAAATACTAGATCTCCTTAAATACAATAAGTTTTGAAAAACCTAATTCATCTTATCCAACTTCAAAACCCATCTCCATTCCATCAACACCATTATAACTTCATCTTAAAGAACTACTCAATCCATATCTACTTAGACCTACCTTTAAAATCAATCAGTACCACAATGATGATGTATAACCCAAGAACACCAAAAACTCATCTTCTTCCTAGGATCATGGATTAATTCCGAGCTTAGAAAAATTCCTTCTATAACATCATTTATCTCCAACCTCCTCCATGTTATGGTATTCACCAACCTCATGTATTCATTTATAACTAGTTTCATCTTCTTTAGTATGATTTTCTTGAGTATGGTGTCTTGATACTTCTATGATAGTCTGAATACGAGGTGTGGTTTTCAATTAGTTTCATTTAATACTTACATTCAATCCTCCTTCTATAGTAAGTTATCTCTTATCATGTGGTAGATTGAAAAAAAGATTTACAGTAGCTTGAACATGGTAGCTTGGCTTCCTAAGGCATGGCCACTTAAGTTTACATGCCTCATTATCTTACATCCACTTCATGTGGAAAGTTTGGAAATAAAATCACACGATCACTTTGAAAATTAATCACGCATGATCACTTAAGTGACCATGGATACAACATGCATTCACTTTAAATAATTGTTATGTTGTAACATGACCCTTTTCCTTGTGGTCACTATACCAACCACACTCTTTAATGCAGTTAGTTTAATACACTAATGCAACTAAAAAATAATAATAAAGAAAAACAAATAGTAAATTAAATTCAAAATATAAAATTATTGTTGTAAAAAATACCTCGAGACATCATCTCAGTTCTTTTGGGGTGATTTTATTTGTTGAAAAAACCAGATGACTTCATTTCAATATGGTTGGTGTTTCCAAATAAAATGTTTAATGTGGAACAATTTCTGTAACACCCGAGACTTTTATGAGAAATATTTTGTTTTTATGTTATATAAATCATCAAAGGAATCTTTTACTACACACAACACTAGCTTGTCTTGCTTTACATGCAACCACGACCTTCCTCAATAGCTTGCGTCGTACGCAATACCGAGTTTCACTAAACAACGATATGCTATTAAAATATTATTAAAACTAGCCGTTATGAATAGTGATAACCACTTTTTAAAATTTTGTAAATTTTATTTTTCAAAATGGACTTCATTTTTGGATTTGGAATATCGAAATTAGCTTAGGGTGAAATTTTGGTACTTTTCGGATAACTTTCATATTCTGATAAATAGTGAAAATTACTAAATTTTAATTAAAAACAACTTTTTTAATCGAAATAATTAATAGTGATAAATTATTAATTTGAGTGGTTTTAAAGTATATTTAGAATATATTTTTACAATTTAATACAATGTTGTTCATTGGATGTAATTTCACATTTAAACCAGACATAAACAAGTGTCAATATTTTGATAGTTATTATCTTTTAAAAACACGCTATTTGTTTTGACGAAGGGAATTAATTTTTAAATTAGTTAATGTAACTGATATGTTTTGAATTTGGTAAAATAAAAATCATTTTTGAATTCATAATATAAAATATAGCTTAGGCCTAATTTTTGGTATTTTTCTGGAAACTTTCATTTTTTGATGAATAGTGAAACCACTAAGTGGTAGTTAAAAAAACTGAATTTTTCATAAAACTTAATTTTACCACTTCTGTGAGTAGAATTTAGAAAATCCTAGAAACATGGTTAATATCAAGGATTAAAATGTGGTTCAATGAGATGAAAATAATTTTTGGTGAATAGTAACTTTTTACTTTTTTTTACCACGGTTAAAAGTAAATAGGGTAGTTAAGGGTAAAAATGATATTATTATTACCCTAAAACATGTCCTAATTCTATTGGATAAGTGTAATTCGACCAAAAACATCCTTAGGAATAAAATATGACCATTTAGGACCACTAGGATTAGATTAGGACATTTATTATCAATTTATTTAAAGAAGGGTTAAAATAGTTAAAATCAAAGTTTAATAACTAAAGCATTTTTAATATAGGGTTATACATAATATAAATTCGACTATAAATATTAAATATAAATATAAAAATATTTCTTACGTAATGATATTTTATTTGTAATTTTTAGACTTTAAATAAGTTAATTTATTTATGACACAAAGATGAGGCAATAATTATCTTATTAATGAAATATTGACATAATTGATGTTATAAATACCCAAATAAATGTAATTTGAGACTTTTTATGAATTCCACTAATTTTATAGGTTAATATGAAATGTTATTATTTATTTAATTAACTTTTTTCTAATTAATCATTCTGTTATGATTTTCATAAAAATCAATTACTAAATAGTGTCAAAATTGACATAAAATAGTTTTTAAAACAAATATTATATTATTAATTTTTATTTTATTCCTAAAAATCTAAGTTTCGGCCAAATGACTTATAGAAGGTTATATATATTAATAATAAACAACTTTGGGTTCTTTTGTCTTGTTATAGTAAGTTTATTAACCTTATAGTGTAAGAACACAAAAAGACATGGTAAAAGTAAAATTATCTAACTTAATGTTAAATCTAAATGATAAGTTTAAAATAGGAACCTAAACTTATATAAATTATATTTTATGAGAGTATTTTGACCCATACCCACCTTATCTTCGAAATAAATCAATTTGGAGCTATTTAAAACCGAATTGGGATTTATAATAAAATAATATTTTTAGTTTTTCCAAAGGAGCCCCTCTCCTCCCTTATAAAAGGGAACCTCCTCCCCCTCTTCCTCACACCACTTTGAGCCTTAAAACTAGGCCAACCCCTACCAATTTATTCTCTCCACTTCCCTAGAGACATCCTAGAGGTCCTGGTCTTCTTAAAAGACCAATTTTAGTGTCCTAAAAGGAGGTCTCAAAGAAGCGCTTCAAAGAAGAGGTAATGTCCATTACCGATTCTTTCATCTTTATTTCTTCTTCCACTTCTTCTTATTTAGTTGTTTCATTATGAAGTAATAACATCAGTATCACTCATATACTGATATGTTATTATAAGTATGAAACAACCCTATTTCACCATCTATCCATCCTACAGAAAATGAAATCACCACGCGTGCGTACGTACGGAATACCGTCTCCACGCCATGGTGTAATCTATTTTCCACCACCACCTTACTTGGATGGGTATAATGGTGTAAATAATAACTATATATGATTATTGTAAAGTTATATTGATTATAAAATTGTATATATACACTCCATTACAATTTCACGATCATGGGAACGATATCATCGCTCGTGCGTACGTAAGGAATACCGTCTCCATGATGTGATGCGACTCGTTCTACATGATCTTGATTTCATAATGATTATATAAATGAATTAAATGAATGAATATGATATATATTACACTAATACCATTCTGTAAATGAGGTATCTATAACCTAAAGAGAAGAAGAATAATTTATTCGACAAAACGCGCATAAGAACAAAAAGTAATAAACACCCGAATAACAAGTAGTAATGAAATATTACTAATAAGAAGCTAAGAATATGACCATATATGATATCATAAAAATAATTATGATTCTGTAATAAGTCAATAACATTATTTAAATCATTATACAGGAGGTTCAGACACTTACGAATCAAATCAGACCTAAGGTAAGGGAAATATCACAATCTCATTTTTATCTGAGATTGTTTATACTTTGGAATTTACTGGGGTGTATTTTATCATACACATCCATGTTTCCTCAATATGTAATATTATTTCCATACAACTAAAATTGTTTAAATCCAATTTTACCCTTCGGTGAGTTTTTAGTAAAAGATATGAAAGGAATCTTTTGTCATTTTTCGTATGAGGTACTTTTTGACTTTTCCGACAAAAGTATGAGAAGAATGTTTTTTTTAACTTATACGGAATGAATGGATTTTTAAAACATTATTTCCAAGAATCATCCTTTACAAGATTTCAATTTTATTTTTAATCAACCTCTTTTATTTTATAATTGTATGACATGTTAAGAAAGGAAAAGTGTTTTTGAAGTAGAAAGGATATTTTCCTCAAGAATGGAGTTCAAGTGTTTTATCAAAATTATTTTCCATATAAGATAATATAGGGTTCTGTTTCTATCCCTATTATTACATTGATTTGATTATGTTGTGATGGAATTATTTTTATGAATTCCTTTATCTTATATGAATTGTTTTATGATGTCATGATGTTTAAGAATCCCATTTTTATTACATGGGTTATGCAATGATGTATGATTTATGATTTTTTTGTGGCACACAGAAGAATGATTTAATTATGAGATGGGTGGGACCTATATCTCCCTCCAATGCATTGAGTAAATATTTTATATCTCATGAGATATACATGGCTGGAACGGCAGGTTAAACCGGTTCAGTGAAACAGGACTGAAACGAGGAATGAACTCGGTTCAGAAATGGACTTTGTCCAGTAAGATAGTCTTGGAAATGAGTCTTGACTAATAAGAAATGATTATATATGATTATGTGTGTATGCCACAAAGTTTCATGTTTTAAGTTATGATTATTGGGATTACATTTCACTACTATGATTTATCCCATGTTATGAAATTATGATCTCTTTTGTAGGTTAAGATTTCCAAAAGATATGTTCTTATGAATATGATGTGATTGATATTTCTTTTGTTTACCCTTACTGAGAATTTGAGCTCACCCTTTTGTATGTTTTTTCCCCAGGTCAGGAAGAAGGTTATTAAGTAAGATATTCCAAAAGGGACTATAGACTATAGATATGATGAAATAAATGGGAGACAATGTAGATGCTTTATGAACCAGTTGTTTATGTTTCCCAGTTTCTAAAGACACTATACCTATATGGTCCTTTCATGGTTTTGTTATATGTTGTAATAAGTATGCTTCAATTTTTAAGTAATAACAATGTATGTAAATATATGGGTCGTTATAGTTGGTATCAGAGGAAAGGTATAGTCAACCTTTGGATACTAGGATGTGAAAGACTTAGTAAGAACCCTAAGGATAAGTCTAAGCAAAGAACACAATCTTAGTGTTTTAGAAATGTCCATGAATAACCTAGGATAAGACCTTAAGTGTGAAATTTTATTCTTGATTATGTGGTTTTCCTATTATAATTAGTGTTTCTCACACTATTCTTCTTGGTTTTAGTCAATGGATGGAACCCGAAGGAACCGTGTTAATGCAGAATGCGACGGGCAATGCAATGATTGTCCCCCTGAGAAACCAAACGTTATGGGAGATGGAATGAAAAATCTTGTAGCCATGCTCACACAACTTTCTCAAGCTATGAATCATGCAGGACTTCCAAACGAGCAAAGGAAGGAGCAAAATTCTGTTGAATCCTTCATGAGGCAGCGTTCACCTTCATTCAGCGGGTCTACTGATCTATTAGTTGCTGAACAATGGATTAGTAATACTAAAAATATATTTTCAGTTCTTCAATGTTCTGAACATGATAAAGTCATCTTAGCAGTGTATCGTTTGGAAGGTGATGCTGATCAATGGTGGAATCTTATCAAGAATACGAGGCAAAGAGATGAAATTGAGTCCATGGAATGGGACGAGTTCAAGAAATTATTTTTCAATAAGTATTTCCCTCGTATTCTTCAAACAAATATGGAGAAGGAGTTTCTTGAACTGAATCAAAAGGATAACGAATCTGTTGGTACCTATGAAGAAAATTTTACAAGACTTTCAAGGTACGCTTCTAGTATTATTATCCAACCTGAGAGTAAGATCGATCGATTCTTTAGTGGATTAAAACCAAGTCTTTGAAGGTCCTTAGCCATAAGGGACTTCAATAGCTATGAGGAAAATCGTTCAATGTGCTCTCAAATTTGAGATGGAGATTGGAGTAACCCATCATTCATATGGGTTTGATAAGAAGAGGAAAATGGAATTCAAAGGAAAATATAAAGAGAAAACTGAAAAGAAGATGAGCTTTCCCTTATGCTCAAAGTGTGGAAAGAAACATGGAGGGAGTTGTCTTAAAGGGACAAGTAGATGTTTCAAATGTGGAAAGGAAGGTCATCGGGCATTCGAATGCTGCAATGATGGGAAGAAGATGTATCATGATGCAAACAAAGGAAGGGACACACAGAATGAACCTACTACACTTCAATGTTTCAAGTGCAAGGAGATGGGGCATTATGCCAATAAATGCCCTAATACAAGGTTTGTTGATGATGATCGACATAAACAAAATCTTAAGGCTAAAGACAAAGGAAAGTCACATGCAATTTCTATCAGCGATGTGGAGTACGATAACGATGTGGTGAAAGGTACACTTACCATCCACTCTAAAGTAGAAAATGTTTTATTTGATTCTGGATCCACCCACTCTTTTATTTCTGAAGATTTTTCTAATGGAATCACCATATTACCTCAACAATTAGATATTTAGTTAGCTGTGACAACACCTAATGGCACAACAGTCGCATCAAAAGTTTATAATTCTTCCCCAATTGAAGTTTGTGGGAAAGTGCTTCCTGCAAATCTTGTGATCCTTCCTATAGTGGAATTTGATGTGATTATTGGCATGGATTGGATTTCTTTATATGGAGCTCATATCAATTTCCAAAGAAGGGAAGTCACATTTCATATTCCAGATCAATCTATGATCGTCTATCGATGCCAGGATGAACATAACCTTCCTGTGGAAATTTCTTCCATCTTATGGGTCTTGATTCCACTGAATGAAGGTTATTTATCTCAAATGGTTGGTGAGAAACTCACAATTAAGAATATTCCCATTGTACGAGAGTTTGATGATGTCTTTCCAGAGGAATTTCTGGGTCTTCCACCAAATCGTGAAGTTGAGTTTTCAATAGAACTCGTACTAGGTGATTTACCTATTTCAAAGAAACCTTATAGAATGGCCCCAATTGAGTTACAGGAATTGAAGAAGTAACTCCAAGAGAATCTTGATAAAGGATTCATACGCCCTAGTGCATCACCTTGGGGAGCACCTGTTCTATTTGTTAAGAAGAAAGATGGATCAATGAGAATCTGCATTGATTATCGAGAACTTAACAAGATCACTATCAAGAACAAATATCAACTCCCACGCATTGATGACTTATTTGACCAACTACGCGGAGCTCAATACTTTTCCAAGATTGATCTTTGTTCATGGTATTATCAATTAAGGGTCAAAAGGGAGGATATACCAAAGACGGCTTTCCGTACAAGGTATGGACACTACGAATTTATAGTGATGCCATTTGGTCTTACTAATTCCTCTGCTATATTTATGGATCTGATGAATAGAGTCTTTACATACTATCTTGATCAGTTTGTGGTAGTCTTTATAGACGATATTCTTGTATATTCAAAGAGCAAGGAAGAACATGAAGACCACTTGAGAATTATATTGAAGACCCTTATAAAGGAGAAGCTTTATTCCAAATTTACCAAGTGTGAATTTTGGCTTCAAAGAGTTTCATTTTTGGGTCACATAATCTCAAAAGAGGGGATATCTGTGGATCCAGCAAAAACAGAGGTTATAGAAAGATGGTCGAGACCAACAACAGTAACTGAGATCCGAAGTTTTCTTGGTTTGGTTGGATATTATCGACGTTTTGTGAAAGATTTTTCACGATTATCTAATCCACTCACCAAGTTGACTCGGAAAGGAGTTAAGTTTGTCTGGACGGAGGAATGTGAAGAGAATTTCAAGGAGTTGAAAAGAAGGTTATCCAGTGCACCTGTGCTCACACTGCCTTGTAGTGGAGAAAGGTTTGTGATCTACAGTGATGCATCCAAGAAGGGATTGGGGTGTGTTCTTATGCAAAATGATATGGTGATAGCTTATGCCTCACGACAATTGAAAATCCATGAGCAAAATTACCCAACTCATGATTTGGAGTTATCTGCGGTAGTATTTGCATTAAAGATTTGGAGGCATTATCTTTATGGAGAAAGGTGTGATATTTATACTGATCATAAAAGTTTAAAGTATATTTTCACACAAAAGGAGCTGAATATGCACCAAAGAAGATGGTTGGAGCTGATTAAGGATTACGACTTCTCAATTCATTACCACCCTGGGAAAGCAAACAAGGTGGCATATGCATTAAGTCGACAAGACCATGCTAGTTTATCCATGATGAGGATCACAAAAGATCCAATATTTATGTATTTACAAAGGATGGATCTTGGAATTATAATGGAAGGGGGGAAATCGTATCTTTCTCAAATGAATGTTCAACCACCAATACATGTGAAGATTAAAGAGGCACAGAAAGAAGATGTAGAGTTACAAAAGAAGGTGAGAAATATTCCTGAATTCAACCTTGATTGTGATGGGATAATAAAGTGCAGGAATCAGGTTTGTGTTCCTCCCATCCATGAATTAAAGAAGGAGCTGCTGGATGAGGCTCATAGTTCTTCATTCTCTATTCATCCTAGAATCACAAAGATGTATAGGGACCTGAAAGAGTACTTCTGGTGGGATGGCATGAAAAGAGATATTGCTGAATATGTCTCTCGATGCTTGGTTTGTCAGCAAGTTAAAGCTGAGAGACAGAAGTCTAAGGGGATGTTACAACCATTACCCATACCCGAATGGAAATGAGAAAACATCACTATGGACTTTGTCACAGGACTTCTTAAAACATCCAAAGGCAATAATGCTATCTGGGTCATAGTTGATCGTCTTAAAAAGTCTTCACACTTCATTGCTATTTGAGATGATTTCTCTCTGGATCAGCTTGCCAGGATATATGTAAAGGAAGTGGTAAGATTTCATGGATTACCACTTTCTATTATATCTGATCAGGATCCGAGATTTACCTCGAAGTTCTGCCGAAGTCTTCAGCATACTCTGGATACAGAGTTGAGTTTCAACACTGCTTATCATTCTCAAACAGACGGTCAGTCTGAGAGAACAATTCAAACTCTAGAAGATATGTTGAGAGCTTGCTCTATGGATTTCAAAGGTGGTTGGGATCAACACCTAAATTTGGTGGAATTTTCTTATAATAATAGCTTTCACTCTAGTATTCAGATGGCTCCTTATGAAGCTCTCTATGGAAAGAAATGCAGGACTCCAACTTGCTGGGATGAAGTTGGGGAAAGAAAGCTATTAGGACCTGATCTTGTTGATGAGATGGCAGAAAAGGTCCGATCTATTCAACAACAGATAAGAGCAGCTCAGAGTCGACAGAAAAGTTATGCCGACAACCGAAGAAAAGACCTAGAGTTTGAAGTGGGTGATAAAGTGTTCTTACGAATATCTCCCTGGAAGAGGGTCATGAGATTTGGAAAGAAGGGGAAGTTGAGCCCTAGATATATCAGTCCTTTCGAAATACTGGATCGTGTTGGAAAGGTAGCTTACCGATTGACACTTCCACCGAATCTCTCTCAAGTTCACGATGTGTTCCATGTATCTCTCCTGAGAAAGTACATACCTGATCCTTCACATTTACTCAGCTCAGAAGTTGTACCGCTGGAGCAAGATCTTTCTTATGAAGAACAACCGATAGAGATTCTGGATCGTAGCGAAAAAGTCCTACGCAACAAGACCACTCGTTTGGTGAAATTTTTATGGAGGAACCACCAATTAGAATAAGCTACATGGGATCTCGAGGATATGATGAGGGAGAGGTATCCTCATCTTTTTGTTACAAAGTGACAAATTTCGAGGGCGAAATTCATTTTAAGGGGGGTAGAATGTAACACCCGAGACTTTTATGAGAAATATTTTGTTTTTATGTTATATAAATCATCAAAGGAATCTTTCACTACACACAAAACTATCTTGTGTTGCTTTACACGCAACCGCAGCCTTCCTCAATAGCTTGCGTCGTACGCAATACCGAGTTTCACTAAACAACGATATGCTATTAAAATATTATTAAAACTAGCCGTTATTAATAGTGATAACCACTTTTTGAAATTTTTGAAATTTTATTTTTCAAAATGGACTTAATTTTTGGATTTGGAATATCGAAATTAGCTTAGGGTGAAATTTTGGAACTTTTCGGATAACTTTCATATTCTGATGAATAGTGAAAATTACTAAATTTTAATTAAAAACAGCTTTTTTAATCGAAATAATTAATAGTGATAAATTATTAATTTGAGTGGTTTTAAAGTATATTTAGAATATATTTTTACAATTTAATACAATGTTGTTCATTGGATGTAATTTCACATTTAAAGCAGACATAAACAAGTGTCAATCTTTTGATAGTTATTATCTTTTAAAAACACGCTATTTATTTTGACGACGAGAATTAATTTTTAAATTAGTTAATGTAACTGATATGTTTTGAATTTTGTAAAATAAACATCATTTTTGAATTCATAATATCAAATATATCTTAGGCCTAATGTTTGGTATTTTTCTGGAAACTTTCATTTTTTGATGAATAGTGAAACCACTAAGTGGTAGTTAAAAAAACAGAATTTTTCATAAAACCTAATTTTACCGCTTCTGTGAGTAGAATTTCAAAAATCCGAGAGAAACCATTAATATCAAGGACTAAAATGTGGTTCAATGAGATGAAAATAATTTTTGGTGAATAATAACTTTTTACTTTTTTTTACCACGGTTAAAAGTAAATAGGGTAGTTAAGGGTAAAAATGATATTATTATTACCCTAAAACATGTCCTAATTCTATTGGATAAGTGTAATTCGACCAAAAACAACCTTAGGAATAAAATATGACCATTTAGGCCCACTTGGATTAGATTAGGACATTTATTATCAATTTATTTAAAGAAGGGTTAAAATAGTTAAAATCAAAGTTTAATAACTAAAGCATTTTTAATATAGGGTTATACATAAGATAAATTAGACTATAAATATTCATTAGAAATATAAAAATATTTCATACATAATGATATTTTATTTTTAATTTTTAGACTTTAAATAAGTTAATTTATTTATGACACAAAGATGATGTAGTAATTATCTTATTACTGAAATATTGACATAATTGATGTTATAAATACCCAAATAAATGTAATTTGAGACTTTTTATGAATTAAACTAATTTTATAGATTAATATGACATGTTAGTATTGATTTATTTAACTTTTTTCGAATTAATAATTCTGTTATGATTTTCAAAAAAATCAATTACTAAATAGTGTCAAAATTGACATAAAATAGTTTTTAAAACAAGTATTATATTATTAATTGTTATTTTATTCCTAAAAATATAAGGTTCATCCAAATGACTTAGATAGGGTTATATATATTAATAATAAACAACTTGGGGTTCGTTTGTCTTGTTATAGTAAGTTTATTAACCTTATAGTGTAAGAACACAAAAAGACACGGTAAAAGTAAAATTATCTAACTTAATGTTAAATATAAATGATAAGGTTAAAATAGGAACCTAAACCTGTCTAAATTCTATTGGATGAGAGGATTTCGACCATCCCCACCTTATCTTAGAAATAAATCAATTTTGAGCTATTTAAAACCGAATTTGGCTTTATAATAAAATAATATTTTTAGTTTTTCCAAAGGAGCCCCTCTCCTCCCTTATAAAAGGGCACCTCCTCCCCCTCTTCCTCACACCACTTTGAGCCTTCAAGCTCGGCCAAACCCTACCAATTTCTTCTCTCCACTTCCCTAGAGACATACTAGAGGTCCTGGTATTCTTCAAAGACCAATTTTAGTGTCCTAAAAGGAGGTCTCAAAGAAGCGCTTCAAAGAAGAGGTAATGTCCGTTACCGATTCTTTCATCTTTATTTCTTCTTCCACTTATTCTTATTTAGTTGTTTCATTATGAAGTAATAACATCAGTATCACTCATATACTGATATGTTATTATAATTATGAAACAACCCTATTTCACCATCTATCCATCCTACGGAAAATGAAATCACCACGCGTGCGTACGTACAGAATACCGTCTCCACGCCGTGGTGTAATCTATTTTCCACCACCACCTTAATTGGATGGGTATAATGGTGTAAATAATAACTATATATGATTATTGTAAAGTTATATTGATTCTGAAATTGTATATATACACTCCATTACAATTTCACGATCATGGGAACGATATCATCGCTCGTGCGTACGTACCGAATACCGTCTCCACGATGTGATGCGACTCGTTCTACATGATCTTCATTGCACAATGATTATATAAATGGATTAAATGAATGAATATGATATATATTACACTAATAACATTCTGGAAATGAGGTATCTATAACCTAAAGAAAAGAATAAGAATTTATTCGACAAAACACGCATAAGAACAAAAAGTAATAAACACCCGAATAACAAGTAGTAATGAAATATTACTAATAAGAAGCTAAGAATATGACCATATATGATATCATAAAAATAAGTATGATTCTGGAATAAGTCAATAACATTATTTAAATAATTATACAGGAGGTTCGGATACTTACGAAGCAAATCAGACCTAAGGTAAGGGAAATATCACAATCTCATTTTTATCCGAGATTGTTTATACTTTGGAATTTACTGGGGTGTATTTTATTATCCACATCCATGTTTCCTCAATATGTAATATTATTTCCATCCACCTACAATTTTTTAAATCCAATTTTAACCTTTGGTGAGTTTTTAGTAAATGATATGAAAGGAATCTTTTGTCGTTTTTCGTATGAGGTACTTTTTGACTTTTCTGACAAAAGTACGAGAAGAATGTTTTTTTAACTTATACGACATGAATGGATTTTTAAAACATTATTTCCAAGAAGCATCCTTTACAAGATTTCAATTTTATTTTTAATCAACCTCTTTTAGTTTATAATTGTATGACATGTTAAGAAATGAAAAGTGTTTTTGAATTAGAAAGGATATTTCCTCAAGAATGGAGTTCAAGTGTTTTATCAAAATTATTTTCCATCTAAGATAATATAGGGTTCTGTTTCTATCCCTATTATTACATTGATTTTATTATGTTGTGATGGAATTATTTTTATGAATTCCTTTATCTTATATGAATTGTTTTATGATGTCATGATGTTTAAGAATCCCATTTTTATTACATGGGTTATGCAATGATGTATGATTTATGATTTTTTTGTGGCACACATAATAATGGTTTCATTATGAGATGGTTGGGACCTATATATCCCTAAAATGCATTGGGTAAAGATTTTATATCTCATGAGATAGACATGGCTAGAACGATAGGTTAAACCAGTTCAGTGAAACAGGACTGAAACGAGGAATGAACTCGGTTCAGAAATGGACTTTGTCCACTAAGATAGTCTTGGAAATGAGTCTTGACTAATAAGAAATGATTATCTATGATTATGTGTGTATGACACAAAGTTTCATGTTTTAAGTTATGATTATTGGGATTACATTTCACTACTATGATTTATCCCATGTTATGAAATTATGATCTCTTTTGCAGGTTAAGATTTCCAAAAGATATGTTCTTATGAATATGATGTGATTGATATTTGTTTTGTTTAACCTTACTGAGCATTTGATATCACCCTTTTGAATGTTTTTTCCCCAGGTCAGGAAGAAGGTTATTAAGTAAGATATGCCAAAAGGGACTATAGACTATAGATATGATGAAATAAATGGGAGACAGTGTAGACGCTTTATGAACCATTTGTTTATGTTTCCCAGTTTCTAAATACACTATACTTATACGGTCCTTTCATGGTTTTGTTATATGTTGTAATAAGTATGCTTCAATTTTGAAGTAATAACAATGTATGTAAATGTATGGGTCGTTATAATTTCTCAGTGTTTTCCAAATTTTTGGGCCTCAAAATTAGAAGTTTGTTTTATGGAAAATGAATGTTTTCTACAAAGGAGTTCACATACTGCAGTTCGAAGACTATGAAATGTGGGGTTCGTAGGCCATATAGTAGTGCATCTGTGCTATGTGGACCACAAAGGAGGTATACAACCCATACATGGCGCTAAGTGAACCACATTGGAAAATAAGTTCATGGGAGGCTCTCTATTCAAACAGGGCTCATTTTTAGTGGGAGGATCGTTATTTGAGGATAGAGGTGGTTATTTAAGGCTACCACAAAGGTTTTTCATTTGAGGAATACATCAGCTGCCACAAAGGATAAAGGCACTATGTAGACTGCCTAGAAAGTTCATGGTGAAGGATGTACCACTTTGGAGTTTTGGGTATTTGTGATAAGTAGGTTTTGCGGGATTTATTTTACTATATAAATGACCCTAATAACATCTTTAAGTAGGGTGAATTTGATTATAGAAATCTTCTGTAGAATAATTTATGTATGATCAAAGTTGTTCATAAAGAAGGTTTCTGTGAAGAAGAAGAGTTTCACGATGAAGAAATTCCTAAAAGGAGATATTTTACGAAGATAGTTCATGAAAGGGGTTTTTGGGGATTAATAGCTCATAATTGAAAAGGGACTTCATAGTATAGGTGGTCCAAAAATCATCCATGGTTCAAGAGTCATCAACTATCTGTGAATTAGGGTTAGTTCAAGAAGAAAAGGTTGATCGCGAAGTACACACGCTAAGTGGAACAATGCGGGTTGTGGAGGATTCAAGGTAGTTTGTAAAGGATGCAAGATAGTTCACAGATGGTGCAAGAAAGTTCACAAAGGGACAAAAATAGTTCATGAAAGAAATTTACACAAACTAAAAGTTTGTGAAAAAGTAAATTTTATATATTGGGTGAAAACATGACTCTATGAATCACTTATATATGTGTGAAACAATTATAAGGTGATTTAGAACAATAGGAAATTCTTCTGGAAGAGCATTGAGAAAAATTTATTTGAGAGAGTAGTGAGATTTAAAATTGTAATTGCTTGTAAACCAGGAGGGATAGTGAGTCCAGTCTGAACATTGTAAGGGAAGTGATCCTAGGAATACAAGTTATCTAGCCCAAAACTTATTTTGGAAGTGATCCTTAGTGGATTTTTTACATCGGCACATTGCCATTGTATACTCATTGGATGTAGCCCAGTGATGGAGAACCAAGTAAAATTTCCTTGTCTCATGCATGGTTTCATTTATATTCATACATTTATATGGGAAAGGGAGAGAATAACTTTTTGTTTAACAATAAAACAAGATCTGAAGGGGCAGTTGTTTTAATCCATCATACCCTGATTCACCCCACTCTTAGGGTATTTAACCTAGTTGGGAAAATAATTGGTATCAGACCCAAAGGTTAATTTTATTGTCTCTCTAATAGGTTTTAATGGAGGCTATCAATCATAAAGGGTTTCTGACCTTTGATGGAAATAATTTTCAATTATAGAAGAATCAGATGAAACACTACTTCTGATCATTAGGAATGGATGTCTTTATAGAAACTATGCATGGTATTTTTTCCAATGTTGACAGTGAGGATTTATCAAAAGTTGGCCTAAGGGAATTGGATGTTGATGCCAAGGGAATCAATGCATTAGGGGGAGTCATATCTAATGTAATATATAAAAAGGTGATGTTATGTAAGTCATTATGTGCTATGTGGGAGAAGTTTCTAACTATTTATGAGGGTGAATCAAAATTTAGTGAAGCAAAGCTATAGGTTCTATGGAAAAAGTATGAGGAACTGAGAATGCACCCAAATGAGTCTATAGATTCATTATTTGACTTGGTAAATGTTACTGTGGAATAAATGCATGGTATTTTAGAAATTATTGAATATTTAAATACTGTCAAGTGCATCTTGAGAATAATTCCACCTCAGTTCAATCCAAAAGTTTATGTATTGGAAGATAAAGATCCAAAGGAGCTGACATTGGATAGCTTGCATAGTACTCATGTTTAATTTGAGATGAGAAATGATGATAACGAGTCCATGGAAAAAGAGAAATTCAAATAAGTGGAATTCAAGGCCATGAAGAATATCACCATTGAAGATGGTCAGGAAAAATAAGATATGGATGTGGTGATGTCATTCCTTACCTTAAATCTTCAAATTGGAAAATAAAAGTTCAAAGAGAAACTCCCACTTGTATGATTTCGATGTGGAAAGGTTGGACATCTTTTAGAAATGTACCCCAAGAAGTTTCAAGAATATGGCGAGGATAAAGTTAAAATTCCCATGAAGAAGTCTTATGCCTATGTGAAAGGTAAGAAAAATATTAAGAGAAATTTATTTAAAAAGAAAAATATACTTTCAAAAGAAGATGATAGTTAAGAAGAATATGAGGTAGAAGAGTTAGAGGACTTCAATGATCATGAAGAAAATGCTATAGTGGAAGTTGTTAGAAATTCCCAAACAAGGGAAGAAAACAACAATGAAGAAGGATAATTCAAAGGAAGAGTTGACCTTTAGGTCAAATTAGAATCTGATATTGAAGAGATATATGTTTAGAGATCCAAAATAAATAAATCTAACATGGTGGTTTGTAATTCCGAAATCTTTATGTAGGAGAAGGAATAAGTGAAGTATGAGATGATAGATGAAATTAAACAGCTTAAGTCTTTAATTTCATAGAACTCAGACACGATCAATGAGAACAAGTTCAAAGTTTAAGAATATAAAATGGCGATCGATGGCTTGAATAATATAATAAAAGATCAAATCAAACACATTGAAGAACTTAAAGAGGAACTCTTAGGTCTGTGATGAAAAGTTAAATATAAAAAAAATATTGACTCTAGATATAACATTGGGGAAGTAGATCATTTAGGTGATAGAAAAGATAGAAGTGGAGCATAGAGGTCCAGTAGAAAAGAAGAAATAATCTAATTCAAATGATAAGGGTGGTATGGGGATTGATCAAAAATAGAAATTAGTAATGGTTGAAGTCAGACCACAATCAACCGCTATAATATTGAATATTGATTTGGGTATGAATAAGAACCAAAAGATTCAAAGAACCCAAGGTAAAACTAGTGGTTTAGTGGTGACACACATGAATACACCCCACATTAGATGTTATTGTTGTGAAAAAATAATACACTCACAAAATTTATATTCCATAGACAAGAGGCAGAAAAGGGAAAAAACAAAAAGAGGAATCTATAGAGAGATCAAATTTATAGGACATCATTTGATGGTCAATATTTCAATTGTGGAGGATTCAGACACATGGTAAGATATTGCTCATCAATAATGCAGAGGAATGTGCCTAAATAGACTGAATGCGGTCATAAGCAGCAACTCAATGTATCATCAAATGAGATAAAAATGAAAAATTGATTTGTAGATCTACAATATGAATATGGTCCATCATACTTAAATTAAAATCAATATTTTCAATCCATACTGGGTATGAAGTAAAAAAATGGATAAAAAAGAAAAGTGATGAGCAGGTAGTGGTTTTTGAGATTTCCCTTAAAGAATTAGATCGTTATGGTGTATGGATCCTTGATAGTGGATGAACATACCATATGATAGTTAATAAGGATCTTGTTATAGACATAAAATATAATAAGGAAGGTGTTTTAAAATTTGGAAAAGATGATGGCTTAAATATTATTGGCTCGGGAAAAGATAAATTTGGGGGAAAAGAAATGAGACGTGCTGATATCTTAGTTGTTGAAGGTATCAGCCAAAAATTTCTTAGTTTCATTCAACTATGTGAATTGGGAAATTCTATAAAATTTACTAAGAAGATGTATATCCTCAAAGGAAGAAATGGTGTAGTTTTTATATAGGGAAAAAGAATGAATGAGAATATATACCTTGTAAGTAGAGAAGAAGATATGTGATTTTTATCAAGAGAGAAAGAAGAAAGGTTGTGGCATAAATTAATTATCCATATATTCCAACCATACCTGGATGATCTGGTTAGATGTAATGCAGCTCAAGGTCCCCCTAATCTATCATATGATCATACTCATACATGCGATGATTTTTAATAAGGGGAAATCATCAAAAATACGTACAAGTAAAAAGAGAAAATGTTAACTAGAGTTCCTAAATTGGTGCATGCAAATTTATGTGGAACTATATCACCTAGATCCATTGATGGGAATAGGTATTACATTATTTTCATTGATGATTTTAGTAGGATTTCATGGGTATTTTTCATTTTCCACAAGTCTGATGTGTTCAGTTTCATAAAATAGTATTAGAGGGAATTTTAATGTATGTTTGGAAAAAAGATTATAAAGTTTCACACTAATAAGGGTACATAATTCACAAAAAATCAAGAGGAATATTATCTCAAGAAACATGGGATAAGGCATCAAGTTTTAGTAGTAACAACTCCTCAAAAAATGGAGTGGTTGAGAGGAGAAATCAGATCATAAAAAACATGGCTATAACAATGATTATTGAAAAAGACATACCAGGGAAATTATGGAAGGAAGTAGTCTTGACATCAGTCTAAAAATTTAATTGGGATCTGTTGTGTCCTAATAAAGAAAATACTCCGTACGAGATGTGGTATGGAAAGAAGCCAACATTGAGATATTTTCAAATCTTTAGAAGTAAGTGTTTTATCCTAAATAAAGAAATACATAGGAAATTTGAATCATCAAGATATACGGGAATATTTCTTGGATATTTAGGAAAAATAAAAGCATATAAAAGTTTAAACAAGAGTCTTGTAAAGGTAGTTGAAAGGAATGATGTCACTATAATAGATAATGAATAAAATCTACAACAATATAGTGAAAAGGTACCTGATGAAAGTGATGAGGAGGTAAGATCCTTAGGGGGAGTTGAAGTGGAAACTTATGATTCAAAAGAATATAATAATAATGAGTATGAGGAAGTCAAATATATATCTATGTGAAAATTGAAGAGTAGAGCTAAAATTGATAGACAAAACATCATTGGTGATCAGGTAGCGCCAGTTCAAACATGAAGAATGAAGTCATTACAACATGAATCCTTCCTATATTAGGTAGAGCCTAAATGTTTTGATGAAGTAGCTGGAGATGTGAATTGGGTTCAGGGTATAAATGAAGATCTTGATCAAATTGAGAAGAATTAGACATGAGAGATTGTTTTGAGACCAATAGATAATAATTTAATTGGGACCAAATGGTTTTTTTGCAACAAGATGAATGAATATGGTATAGTTATTCAAAATAAATCATGATTAGTGTGATAGGGTACTCCCAAATAGAGGTTATTTATGTTGATGAAACATTTTCACCCATTTTGAGGCTAGAGACAATTATATTATTCTTGGAAATACTAGTACAAAGAAGGTCCAAAGTTTTCTAGATGGATATCAAGTCAGAATTTCTAAATGAGGTTCTATAAGAAGAAGTGTATATTGAGAAACCATATGGTTTTATCATTCTTTAAGATGAGAATAGAGTTTTTTCAGTTGAATAAGGCACTATATGGGTTGAAGTAAACACCAAGAGAAAGGTATTCAAGACTAGATTAGTTTTTGAAGAAGCTTGGTTTTCAATGTGGTGGAGTTAATTACAATCTATATGTTAATAATGATATTAATCAAATGATGATGGTGTTGGTGTATGTCGACAACACAATTTTTGGTGGATCAGATGAAGCACAGTCCAAACTATTCACAGAATTCATGAGAAGTGAATTTGAATTGTTAATGATTAGTGAACCAAATTTTTTTCTTAGTTTACAGGTGACACAAGGAAAGAATGACACATTTATTTCTCAATATAAATATTTTAATGAGGTTTTGAAAATTTTTAGAATGGATAATTCCAAGGATATGATGACTCCAGTGTCTAACTAGATGAAAATATCATAGGATGATGAAGGCAATGTAGTTAATGTCATAGAATACAAGAAAATAATTAATAGTCTATTATACTTGACAATGAAAAGACCTAATATTGTTTTTTCCACATTACAAATAGAAATATATAAAATCAATCCCAAGGAAACCCACTTGTAATAAAAATAATACTTTAGTATATCAAAGGGACATTGGATTTCAGTTTACTATTCAATGAAAAATCTCAACAAGATTTATTGGGCTGTACAAATACAGATTGGGCTAGTTCAACAGATGATAGAAAATCAATGTTAGGCGGGGTATTCTATCTTAGTGGTTTGTGTATTTATTGGCTAATAAAGAAAAAACATTTCATATCATTAATAACTATGGAAAATGAATATATTGCGGCTACTCAAGCATGGACTCAGTTATTGTTGATGAAGCAACAACTTAATGATATGAGAGTTGAAGTGAAGTCTTCGACTAGAATCCATTTCAATAATTCAAGTTCCATAAATATTTACAAAAATAAAGTCCATAAATCAAGGAAAAAACACATTGAAATCAAGTATCTTTTTATCAAGAAGAATTTGGAGCATGGGATTGTGAAGTTGGAGTATGTTCCTATAGAACTATAGGTTTCATACATTATAAAAAAGGCCTTATCCAAAGAAGCATTTGAACATCATTGATTGTCTCTTGGAGTTCAGTTGAGACCCCACAATTGAAAAAGTGTGGATGTGGGACCCCCTCTATCTGAGGTATGGTGTGTTTTTCTCTAATGTGCTAATATGTGTTCTTTACCCTATTACAGTCCATGAAGGAGTGACCTTCAGGTTCATTGAAAAGGGGGAGAAATTATGGCTATAATATGTGAGAAAATGTATTAATCTAGATAAGGGTAGTAGTGAAGTTGGGGGATTTTTAAATCCAATGATGCTAAATATGATCACCAAAGATAATATATCATGAAAGATGAGGTTCGTGATGAAATAAGTTCATTGTTTTTTAATTAAGTGTTTCATTGACTTATTTTTCATGTTACTCTTATTTCTCATGGAGAGTATGGATCATGTGGTCTTAGAGTGTGTGTTGACTAAATACTTGATCACTATCTAAATCTCAAGAAGAGAATGTTGGAAGAATATGGAATAATATTTAACGATGTATCAAATTGTGAGGAGTTGTAAACAAACCCAAAGGGGGATATTGTTGGAAAAAAGTCCCTCAAGTTGTCATCTCAATGTTTTTGGGGTGATTATGTTTGTTGATAAAACTAGATGAATGTGATTCAATATGGTTGGTGTTGCAAAAGCAGATGATTAAGGTGGAACAATTTCCTAGTGATTTCAAAATTTTTGGTCCTAAAAATCAGGAGTTTGTTTGATGTAAAATGAATGCTTTCCACAAAGGAGTTCACAGACCACAGTTCAAAGACTGTGAAGCATAGATTTTGCAGACTGCATAGTAGAATAACTGTTCTATGTGGACCACAAAGGAGGCATGAAAGCCACAAAGTGTGCTACCTGAAGAACATGGGAAAATAAGTTCACGGGAGGATCATCATTTTTGAGAGGATTATTGTTCATGGGTGGATCATCGTTTGTGGATAGAGGTGGTGATTTAAGGATACCGCAAAGGGTTTTCATTTGAAGAATACATCGACTACTGTAAAGGATAAAGGCACTATGAAGAATGTATAGTAAGTTCACAGTGAAGGCTATACCAATTTTGATTTTTGGGTATTTATGATAAGAGGATTTTTTTGGGATTTATTTTCCTATATAAAGTAACATAATCACATATTTAAGTAGAGAGAATTTGATTAGAGAAATCATCACTGGAATAATTCAGGTAAGTTCAAATTTGTTCACAAAGGAGGTTTCTATGAAGGAGAAGAGTTTTGTGAGGAATAAATTCCATAAAGGAGAGAGTTCATGAATAAATTTCATGAAATGGGTTTACAGGGGTCAGCATCTCATAAAGGAAAAGAGACCATGTAGCATAGGTGGTCTATAAAGCATTAATGGTTTGTGAGGAATCAATATCTTATGAATCAGGGGTGGTCCATGAAGAAATTTTTTACCACGAATCACACACACCATGCGATGAAACATAGTTCGTGGAGGATTCGAGGTAGTTTGTGGAGTATGCAAGACATTTCACAGAGGGTGAAAGTAATTTCCTGAAGGGAGTAAACAAGTTTACGAAAGTAATTTCTACAAACTAAGAGCATGAAAAAAGTGGATTTCATCTACTTGGTGAAAACATGACTTCATGGAACACTCATAT
This sequence comes from Viscum album, assembly GCA_963277665.1. NCBI lineage: Eukaryota > Viridiplantae > Streptophyta > Magnoliopsida > Santalales > Viscaceae > Viscum > Viscum album. Next base: position 1,440,908,577 of record OY728127.1, on the reverse strand, counting down.
ATGTGTGAAACAATTCTGAGGTGATTCAGAAAAACAAGATATTCTTCTAGAGGAGTAGCGAGCACACTTTAGTTGAGAGAGTAGTGAGCTTTCAAATTGCGATTGATTGTAAACCAGGAGGGATAGTGAGTCCACTCAGAACATTGTAAGGGAAGTTAACCTAGGAATAAAAGTGAACTAGACCGAACCTTATTTTGGTAGTGAGCCTTAGTGGATTTTGTACATCAGCACATTTCCATTTCACGCTCCTTGGATGTTTCCCTATGAGGGTGAACCAAGTAAAATTTCTGTGTCTCATGAATTCTTTCATTTCTATTCATACATTGCTACATAAAAGGGAGAGGAGAACATTTTTTTAACAACAAAACATGATATGAAGGGTCAGTTGTTTTAATCTTTCATACCCTGATTCTCCCCCCTCTTAGGGTATTTAACTTAGTTGGGTTAACAATCATACAAACCAGAAAATAAATTAAAATAAAAACAATGACAAATTAGTTATTTACAAAAAATAAAGAAAATAAAGAATAAAAATTTAAGCATAAATATTAAATTAAGAAACTTAAAATTTTCATTTTTAAGAATATAAAATAAATAAAAAATTGAAAGAATGATATTACATAACTTAAGATTACAAATAAGAATAAAAATGATGGTTTAAAAAAATTACTCATTTAACTAAAAAATAACCAGAAAACAAAAATCAACTAATAAAATACATATTTTATCATAATATTAATAGTTTTAGTAATTTTAAATCAAATTAAAAAAATACTAAATTAATCAATAAAAACATAATTTAGACAAAAAAACACATTTAATTATAATATATTATGTGTAAAAATATACCGAAGTGAAAGCCATATCAAATTTCTACATAAATTCCACTTGATTTTGTTTTTAAACATTTTAGTGTGTTTTTAGGATAGAAAAACTTATGCTGAATGTTATCCTCCTTAGGAAAGATACTATGTTTGAGTGAAAGGATTTCATTAGTTCTGAAAATTGTTAAAATTAAATGACTATTGACTGAACTTACCATTGATTTCATAGAAGTTTCTACTTTGGAACTGGGAAAAAGCTGTAAATGAAAGAGAAATTAGTGGAACCAAAATCATTGCATGATGGAACTAGAGTGATGAAATGAAACCTAAGTAGCCTACCCTTGGTGATTTATTATCACCTGAGGAAGCCTCCCTAAAAGTAAATCAGATAACTCATATGAAATGAAGTAAAAAAATAAAATTAGAACTAATATAGATATCTTCCTAATTCAAAAAATCATATATATGTGTGTGTGTTAACCATCAAATAAGAGTTATAGAGACCTGATATATGGATTCCAAAACATAAACTCTATGTATTGACTATTAAAATTAGTTGGGGGGAAACCTTCTGTCTTGATATGGTTTAGTTATGGGTTTAGCTACACTCACTCAATAAGTGTTTTTCACAAATATGGATAGGAAAAATTAAGTAAGATATAATTGACAATGGGGTTGGATAGATTTGGGGAATTTTTAACTTTAATGAAGATAATGAATATTAGATATCTAAATGTAATTTAAGAAGTATCAATGTAGTATGAAAATGAACTTTTCAAAGGAATCTTTGAGGAGAGATATTTATGAATGTTCCACTTAATAAATCTTTATTATAATAGGATTTATTTTATTAACAACCTAAAACTAAAACCTATTCTTAAATTGAAGTGATATAATGAATTAAATTGATAGGGGAGGCATGGAAATTCAAAAAATGTGTAAACCTATTATTTTATTTTTCTCTAGAATGTGTACTTATGTTTAGGTAGGATAAATATTTTTAATAAATGGAATTCACTAAATTTACCAAGAGTGTAATAAATTACATTTGGGGGAGTGATTTGAGCCTTCAAAATTTTCATCTGATTTTTATTAGAAATTAACCCTATAATTCATTTTAATGCAATGTAATTAACTAATGGTTGATAATTTTTTTGGATATAGAATTAAATTTTTAAATGGACTAAATATTTATTTTTAGTGTTTTATTATTTTTTGAATCTCATAAATAAATACTTCACTGAGTTTTGGTTTTTAATTATATAGGTTGAGGATTGAAAAATAATAAATTTAATTGACCATGATAAGTACTCATGGCCGACTTCAAGGCACCAATATACTGTGCCTCTCATGGTCTATCAACCTACTATAAGGGGAAGCTTCCACTAACCACAAGAAGAATTTTTTAACCAACTACACTCCCTCTTAAATCTACTATAGACTCAAGGAACACATTCACTCAATTGACCGTGGAAGATAATATACTACAATAACTCCTCATGACCAACTGTGACATCATGAACCTATTACACGGTTGACCACACCTCCTCTAGAAACCAACTGCAGCCTTAAGGATATACAATTACTCCCAATCATGAAATTATGAGACTCAATTTCTATGTCTGGTTCTCACACATTTCTCAATAATGCCAACTGAAGAAACCAATACATATTTTATATTGAATGAGCATGAACCAAGTTAAGCGATATGGAGTCATTAGTGAAAAAATAAGGGGAAGGATGTGTGAAACTGAGAACTTGACTTGATCTAAGCTGTTTCTATGTTAGATAATGAGTTGATTGAAACCAATCTTTATAGCATGTTAAAATTTTGAAAAGGTATTGAGGGTGTTGTGTTTGACGAGTTGTAAGAACTGACTATTGATATCGAGTAATGAAGTTTCAAAACCAAGATTAGGTGATGAAATTCTTGGCACTCAAGGAGTTTAGAATAGGTATTGACTAACCTAAGTTTGTTGATGAATGACATATGAGTTCATTGATCAATTCATATGTAGGAGTTATAGATGATTTGTTTGATGGGTTTGATTATAGTCTGCAGGTTCAGAGTCAACGAAGAATAAATAGATGGGACCTCATAGTTCTTTGATGATATGGCTATATAACCAGGCTTTTGTGTACTAAATCCATATGATATTTTGCCTTAATAAAGTTCAATGAAGAGAAAAAATTGCCACATGATCTGGTGTTGCATGCATTCCGTGACCATTCTCCCTTTCACCTACAACGTGACCAAAATCAAGCTCACACATTCGACTTAAGCCTTGATAACCATTCAACACTAGTTCCATTACTCTCTTTTTTCTAATTTATGTTTTAATCCCACTCCATTAAAGCTTGATTTTAGATCAGAACTACAATATTGAGGCCCAAGTGAACTGATAACTATACCCAATCTTGAAGATCATAAATTTCAATGCTACTTCCACCAAAAATCACACCAACCATCACATGCATCATCTTCCCATGATCCTCTCCATGAAAGAATGCCAAACAGAACCTGACTTCCATTATACCCATGATGTAGCAAAGCACATCCAATCATATTATTACAGAACAAGTAAGAAGCTTAATCATGGGAGGGGAATGTTTTAAGAGAATATTCAAATGATGTTCACATGGATAAATCTAAACCCTTGAGCTTCACAGGTGAAAAAAATCAATAAATAGAGAATTAGGGCTTTGAATTGAAGGAAATTATAAAATATTCAGGATGAAATGAAGGGGAAGAGTCTATAAGACTCACATGGGATATGGAAATACTACCTGAGGACCCCTGAGTTTCTTTATTTAAATAACAACTATTCACTGAGGAGGGGGTTTCAAATCACTCTATCAACTAGAGATTCTATTTATTGTTTACATTTTTACTTACTATAATAATTTGATGATGATAGGATAATACCTTAATGCCTAATATGAGGAGATTACCTACACACCCTATCAGTTAATTAAATATTTTAATTACATTTATCTTATTTTCATTTCTATGGATTTATTTGAAATTGTTTAAATGATTAATTGATTTATTTATCGGTATGCATTTTGAATTTATCTTCCCTCTTTCACTGTATCACACACACAAAATCCACTTAGGTTATCTCCACTACTTATAATCATGTAAAGTGGGGTTATCTAAGGGTTATTGGATATTTACAATAACTATTATAGGTGATATTAGAGGTTGTAGTGATTATTGAATCTCTGATTAAATTGAAATAACTAGGAGAGGGTAAACAAGTGAGGTTTCACTTGATTAGAGAGAGAACGAGAGATCTTAAATAGAATAATGATTTAATAGGAAAGGTGAAGGTATATACAAGGCTAAAAACCTATATTTAAACTAAATTCAAAACCAATCTACTTCAATCATTTATTTCACACACAAATCCCATTAAACTAGACGAAAACACACCCAAAACACACTACTCTCCATAGTCAACGTGAGACCCACTATTTTTACATTAAATCAAACATTATAATTTTTTTATTGAGGGACCCATGATATTCCTATCATAAATTTTTGTATTCCAATAGTTCTTTTTTGTATTTATCTAAAAGTTATACTTCATGGTGTAGTGATTTGGGTTCAATGTCTCTTCCAAGTTCTGAACATTGCAGCATGGGTTCACATTCCAACACTTTGCTTCTGTCCAGTAAGTTCTGGTGGATGGATTTTGGTGGTTTAATAGAAGTTATACATGGATCTAACAAGTGTTATAAAATCATATTCTGAGTGTTCCAAACGATCAAATCTTAGTGAAGGTGTCTTAGATATTTATTCAATTGCTTCATTCTTCCATTTTCAATGTAGTAGAATATCGATAAGCGGTTCTTGATCTCTCTTTTACTTTTATTAGAATTTATTGGTAGTTCACACTTTTTTATGGAGTAGAATTATAAGATGATAATCCATGAATGGACAAATTATATGAATGGATTTTGGATTCTAGAGAATGAAAATGGAGGATTTACTACTATAGAAGGGCCTTAATCTTCTATTGAAGGGAACTAAGCTATAAGAAATGAAAAAGGAATAATGAAATAGTTTTTATAAGAAATAACTAATGTTTATTCAGATTAAATTATCCCATAATTTATTTTATAACATTTTGGAAGTAAAGACTGTATACAAACTTATGAAGAACCTTGTTGACATGTATCAGAAGCCCACAATAATGAACAAAATATTCTTACTAATGATATTTTTTAGCATGATGATGTTATAAGGGAAGTATATTGTCTATCATATTAATAAATTCAAAATAATAGGAAGTTAGTTGCACTTAGTGAAGGTGAACTTTAGAAATATGGAGTGGGATTTGCTGTTACTCCCATCCCTCTTTAAATCTTGGGATGCGATGGTCTCTGTCGTAAGATACTCGAGTGAGAATAATTACCTAGTGTTTATGGATGTTATGGATTTAGTTATGAATGAGGAAATTCATCATAAATATATCTATATATCTTCTAAAAATTCATATAGTGAAAAATTATGGTGTGATCCACAACACTAAAGGTTCATAAGAAAGGTAAATGAAAGAGAAGTTGAAACAGGAGCAACATGATGGAAGGTGGTCCCATGTGATAGCATTATGGGATTTTTTACCTAAATAAATATTTTAATGATAAAAATATGAATTATAAAGGATATTATTATAGAAGAAGATTCATAAATCCTGTATCATAAGATATGAGTGGTTTACTTTTTAGTGCTTCTATTTCACTTGAGTTTTAAGTGATAGACTATGGTACTTTATTTCACTCAACATCTAAGAGTAGAAGTATGAAGAACTACAACCCATAATATTAATTAAGGTACATTTTATAGATGATAAATACCTTATGGTAGTTGGTATGAGAGACATTTCCATCCAAAAAAGATATGGAATCTTTATGAATTTTCAAGGACCATGACACATCTTAGGGTTAAGGAAGAACTTAATTTCAACTGGACTATTAGACAATATAGGTTTCTATATAACATTCATGTATAGAGCATGAAATATTTCATGTTGTTTCATGTTTATAGAAAAAGGAGTGAATGATGGTATTTTGTGCATAACTGGAGTATAATAAGGTACAATTCATGTTAAACAAGTAACCTCCAAAAAGTTATGGCACAACTATTTAGGTCACCTTAGTGATAAAGGGATGAATTTTATGACTACTGAAGGGATGATAACATCTAACATCATGGTGTATAGAACATATGGGGAATGAATTATATGGATGAAACATAATGTTTCCTTCCAAATGGAAGAAACATGCCAAAAAAAATTAAGATAGAGTTGGTTCATATAGATGTATTAGGATCAAATTCAGTTCATTCTCATGGAGGATCACCCTATTATGTAACTTTAATAGATGATAAAATATGAAAATTTTAGGTGTTATTTCTCAATTATAATTATGAGGCATTATGAATATTCATATAATAAAGAGATATGGTATAAAAAGAGACTGGATGAAAACTAAAATTCTTAAGGTCTGATAGTGGTGGAGATTATAGAGGTAGGGAATTCCAGAAGTTCTACCAGAAGGATGGAATAAGGTTTTTGAAGACAATACCAAGTAATTCAGAACATAAAAATAAAAATATAAGATGATTCAAACAATGGCTGATAGAGTAATGAGTATGATAATTAACACATGATCCCCCAAGGTGTTTTGGGTGGAAGTAGTGAATTGTGTGACATACTTAATCAATAGAGTCCTTCTTCATTGGGGCATGGAATACCATAAGTATATTGGTATAAAAGGAAAGTGTATTTAATTAATCTCCAAGTTTTTGATACAAACACTGATATCCAAATTGATTCCATAGATAAAGAAATTTTTTTGACTAAGACTTGAGCATGTTACTTTATTGGTTATGGTGACAATGAGTTCGGTTTTCTGATCTAGGATAACAACTCATGAAAGGTTTTCAGAATCCAAAATGTGATCTTCAATGAAGAGACCCTATGAAAGGATAAAAACTAATTGAATAATACTGATGAGATCAAAGTATCATTGGAAGCTAAAGTTCAACTGAATAAACTCATAAAAGGTATGTATATTCTAGTGAATTCAAGAAGCACGACCATACCAGAAACATAGAATTATTTGGAGGAAGTTCAAAAAGGTAGTCAAGTTTTGAATGTGTTTACAAGTCCAAAAGTATCAGAGATATAAAGGAATTAATAATCTCAAGAAAAAGTTTTGGAATATATAATTCTAGAAGTTTTAGTAATGGAAGGATTACAATTGTAGGAACAAGTATGCATATCTATGAGAGTGAGGCTCCAAGTTAAAAGGTCCATGAATGATCAAAATTACTTACTTATAATAGATGATGGATATCCTGAGATCCCATGGGAGGAGAAAAGTTTTAATGACTTGAATAAGTGGGATTCATCCATGAGGGATGATATTGATTCTATCCATGTCTCTGGAACATGGGTGTTGATAGAGATACTTTATTTGAAGAAATTCCTTCAAAACAAATGGGTGTATTGAATAAAGTAAGAAGTGGATGATTGTAAATACCCTGAATCTATTATCCTAGAGTCAGTGGTTACTTTATTACATTGTAACTAGATATAAGGATTCATATCCCGATGGACCGAATAGTTTAGTAGTATTGATGAACCAAATCCAAACACGATTCACATATTACATTGGAAACATAAAATAAATAACATAAAATAATTATTTATTCCTTGAATTTATTTATAATACCGTTATTCATATCCTTGGGAAAAGAAAACAAATAAAAGGGTGAGTTCAGGCACTCAGTAAGGGTATGCGTACAACAGAATCTAATAAGGCATGAATAATATGTAAAGAATAAATGATAGTCAAAATAATGCCATATAAATAATCACATAAACTAAAAAATAATCCATGTATATCATAAAAAATCAAATAATCACATGGAAATCAATAAATTATTTCATAATTAGGGAATACATAATTCCTTACATATGAAACTTAATATCAAGGCCTCAAACAAGAGATATAAAAATACCATAAAGGCCTTGTGAAAATACATCTACATAAATGGGAAATGACTTCGCCAAAACCCAAACTAGTTTGTCTCATGAGACCTAAAATTTCATCGAAAGGATATATTGGGCCCCACCCATCACTTTCTATGTCCAATGGATTCCTCATATGAATAAACAATACAAATTAATCAACAAGCCTTAAAAAAATCAATAACTATCCATATTGGAAGAACTAGTCATAAAAAAAAATCAAGAATTTCCCTAATAAAACTGATAATAAATAATCCCAATAAATATGGTGAATGTTATCATTAGAGTACATACTCAATATAATATTAAACAAATGATGTTTACATAGATGTAAATATTTTAAAGAGATTATTGGAATATTTCTTGAGGAAAATACCCTTTTTTCTTTGAAAATCATTTTTTAAATCTAAAAATTTCACACCTATTTAAGAGATAATTTTATTTGAAAATTACCTTGTAAAATTATAAACTAAACTTCAAAACATTGAGTATTAATTATGGTGTTAAATTCCATTTATTCTCTCTAAGTTAAAAAATTTTCTTTTACACTTTCGATAAAAGTCAAAAAGCACCTTATTCAGAAAACGATAAGGAGATTTATTTTAAACCATTTTTGTAAAAATTAAAACATGGTTAACAATTTATTTTATAAATCATTGGATAATACTAAAAAAATTTGAATTTTCTTTATAAAACATGTACATGGAATAAAAATGATTTTCGATCGAAGAAAGAAATGAATGTGGTTTTTTCTTAAAAAAAATTTCACAATCATTTTAAGTACCAAAGAGAGGGAAATGGTTCTATTACTTGAAAATTTCAATAATAAATAGAGGAGAATAAAATATATAAATTTTATGATAATAATATCAAACAATTCCCCTAAGGGATACTTAAACATAAACAATCCCAAATAATGATGAGATTGTGAAATAAACCCTTACCAATTTCGTAACTTTTGAATAATAATATCCATTAAAGAAATAAATTCAAATTAAAATTTTAAATACCATTAATATAAATATATTAATTATATAAAATATCAAAGGGATAGTATATACACCACACAAAAGAAATAAGTGGTTGATATGGCATATGTCTCACGAAAGTAAAAGTGAGACGAGAAACCATTTCTTCATGTTTGATTTCCTTCATATGTGTTAAAAATTCCTATATAATAAATATAGATTAATTATAAATATATTATAAACCATATTAATAAATATAATACCACATATGATTTAATTATAACCTTTTATCACCTATTTATTAATAATTATTTATTAAAATCACTTTTTCGGGTGACAACAACTTCATTTTTCTTGTATGGTTTGGTTTGATAGATTTGGTCCTTATACATTGAACATGGTATAATAATCTCAATAATTTTAATCATTATATAAATATAATATATATTAATTATATATATATATATATTTATAGTTGTAACATCCCAAGTAAGTAATGAATAATAGATATTTTTATCTATGTCTATTAATGATTAAGATAGTGTTATAGCGGCTTAAAATGAAAATAAATACAATCTTATGCATGGAATACACTAATATTCTTAAAAGATTGTTTTACTGCCTTTTGATGGCAAACCATTTTTGAATCTATATTTTGACAATTTGATAAACTATGTTTGTCAAAATAAACTTATTCTTTATGATTGGGACATCAAAATTTACCTTGTGTGAATTTTTGGTATTTTTCTGACAATGTTCATTTTTAATGAATAGTGAAAAATACTGCATTTTACATCAAAACTAATTTTTAATATAATTTATTTATATGATTAGATTATGTTTTGAATTGGTTTTGAAGTGAAATTAGAACATATTTTTACCATTTTATCCAATGGTGGTCATTGGAATCAATTTCACTTTGAAATTAGACTTAAACTGGTGTCAATCTTTTGATACTTATTGTTTTGTAAAAACACGCTATTTGCTCTAGCAGCGGGAATTAATTATTAAATTAATTAATGTGACTTATATGATTTGAATTTTTTAAAATAGACTTCATTTTTGAATTCTGAATATCAAATATAGCTTAGAGTGAATTTTTGGTAATTTTCTGAAAAACTTCAATTTTTGATGAATAGTGAAACCACTAAGTGGTAATCAAGCAAACTGATTTTTCAGTTAAATGAAATTTTACCACTAATGTGTATTGAATTTTGAAAATCCGACATACATGGTTGTCATTAAGAAGTAAAATGTGGTTCAATGAGATTATAATAATTTTTTGGTGAATAGTAACTTATTAAGTTTTTAATCGCGATTAGTGGTAATTAGTGTAGTTTAAGGTATAAATAATGTTTTAATAATATGAAATGACCTAGAAACATGTCCCAACCTTATTGTTTGTGTCATGGCCGACCAAGACAAGCCATAGGTCAACTTGGGGACCCCATGTAGACACTTTGGTTTGGAAATGACATAAATTACTTTTTATTTAATGTTAAAGTGAAAATGACACAAACATAATATGTTTTGCGAAAACAATTTTTAAGTGGGGTTATACAAGTCCAAATTTTGATTATAAATAGTAATTGGAAAGCTAAAAAGATTTAATACATCATAGTGTTTTTTTTATAATTTTCAGACATTAAATAAATTTAATTATTTATGACATAATAATGATGCAGCGATGACATCATTATTTGACGATTTAAATAAAATAGAAAGACAATGTAAAATCTATGAACTAAACATGGCCAAAACCAATTGGATGAGTGGATTTAGAACCCTTATCACCTTATCCACGAATTATATCAATGTGGGACCTTTTGAAACTGAAACACATTTTCAAATAAAGTAATATTTCTTTACTTTCCAAAAGTGCCCCTCCTCTCCTCTTATAAAAGGCCCCCACCTCTACCTCATTCCACACACTCTTCAAGCCTTTGGCTCGGCCAAAACCTGCCCATTTTCTCTCTCCACATCCCTCTCCTCATCTTATAGGATTACCTTTGGGCAGAATCCTTTCAAAGGAAGCCTTTAGGCTCAAATCAAAAGGAGTTACACTTTTTAAGGTAATTCATTCTCTCATGTTCATTTGTTTTATTTTGCTTCTCCAACCCCCTAAAATCTTTTTATTTAATTCTTTTGTAACAACACCAGTATCTTCAATATACTAGGATGTTGTTATAAGATTTATTTGAGCTACACTCTCACACAACTGCATCAAATGGTTAAAGAACATACGGTTTCCGTGGATGGCGAAATTCTGCCTCCCGAAACGATGATTGTTCAATACTCATTTAACACCTTCAAAGGTGGCCATTATGATGTCACTATTTTTATATATGATATATAATATGTTTATGTTTTCCTTAAGCTTCTGTTTTTTTCATTTTGGGCATACCTTTATGGTTTCCATTATGGGTAAACACGATATCTTTATTTTAGGAAGTGCGGACTACCGCCCCCTCAAAGTGATTTGATTCGTTAAATACCATATGTGGGACATATAAAGGATGGAACTATGATATTATATATGATATTATACTGGAATTATAATATACCTTTATATAATTATGATTCCATTCTATAAAATACGAAATAGAAATGAAAGTAGCGTTCATGCGTACGTACGGCTTACCGTCTCCATGAACGGTGCATTTCATTTCTTACCTCTAAATGTGATGTAATATTATAAATGCAAGTATGTACTGGATATATATGACATATATTATATCTACATCATGAATACCATTCTGGATATAATGAACCTTTGACCAAATTAACAACATGTAAGTGTAAGAAGTCTATTTTTGACTTAAGAACCAAATACCGACAAAATGAACATTATTAACTTAACTGATTACATGATGTTCATAACATGGTATAAAAGGAATAATGAACTTGAAAAAGATTCATAAGAAAGTATAGATTAACTCAAGTTTATTATTTAGGAGATTAAAGAACGGTCGGGTCAAGTCGGATACGAGGTATGGGACTTCGTCTCAATCTCCTTTCATTGAGGCATATTTTATTTTATACACAACTTTATTTTATACGGTGTATAAACCCCTTTGACTTTTACGTATATTCAAAAGGAATCTTTTTTATACGAAGCGTTTACTAAACGACAAAAGGGAATGTTTTTGTCGTACGTATGCGGCGACAACGACTTCTCCGCCGTCGTGACCGTTATTTGAGTTTCGGCTTCCTATACAAGCCATACCTTCTTTTTAAAAGAAAAATAAATACCATGTTTTACTTTTCTTTTATTTTGGTATTGAAAATGGTTTTCATAATGTTTTTATATCAATGTGTTGTATTGATATCTCGTGATTGAAATGTGGAAATTTTATGTTTCCTTTATGCATGTTTTATGTGATATGATTATGTTATGGTTCTTGGGCATTATTATGAAGACGGGTGGTTCCGTGATAAACTAAGGGTGGGTGAGCCCGTTATAGCTCTCCAATGCATTGGGTAACGCGAAGGAGTGAAACGTTAAGGTTTCTCCGAAGATATTTTAGGGAATATACTGTGATGGGTATTCCAAACGTAACCAAGAGGGTTACTCCCTACGTAAGAATGTTATGAATGCCTCAAGTTACCTTTATGTCTTATGATTTCTATGATTTATTCATGATTTTATGAGGTATGTTAAAGTGCCTATGTTTTATGGGTAAAGTATGATTTCATTCTTATGTATATATGAACTCATGTTTCCTTTCCATGTTTTTTTTATAACCCATACTGAGTTTTTATGCTCATCCCAAGTTTTTGAAATGTTTTTCATAGGTCAAGGGAAAGGTACATGATTAGATGATAGAGTCAAGGATGTGACAAGAAATAATCCATGTTTTATTTTAAATATGTTTCCATTGATGGGAATGAAGAATACTATCTTTATGTAACCACTTTGTTTATATGTGGAATGTAATGCAAGTTTTATGATCTAATTCTCTAAAACTCTAAACCCGAAAAGATCCTCAATGTGTAATCTTGTAATAACTCAAGATTAAGCAAGGTTTAAGGCTGGGGCCTTATAGTTGGAATCAAAGGTCGGTTTAGATAACTTTAGGAGTTAGAATTATATTAAATGATTATTCAAAAAAAAAATTTGAAATGATATAGCATTTACGGATTACCATGTTGCTTCATCTAAGACATGTTTGTTCAGAATGGTTTTCCGCAGAGGAAACAGGGAAGCAGTGCTAGGAAGGCATACAGAAGGAAATAACCTTCCGAATCAGCATCCAGAAATGGTCGGAATTGGAACTGAACAGTTTGTTGCAGTAATGGCGCAGTTGACTCAAGCGATAAATGGTGGTGGTATCCATGCACGAGATCAGGAAGATCAACCGCAGAGGAACATGTCAGTGGTGGAACATTTCATGAGGCAACATCCCCCATCATTCAGAGGATCATCTGACCCTGTGCTAGCTGAAGGGTGGATTAAAGCACTGGATAAGATTTTTGATGTCATGGGGGTGTTCAGACAATCAAAAGGTTAGTCTTTCTATTTACCGTTTTGAGGGTGAAGCAGATCAGTGGTGGTCTATGGTTAAAAATATCCGGGGCACCAATGAGATTGATGCTCTTGACTGGGATGAATTCAAAGGTATGTTTCTTGAGAAGTATTTTCCTAAGGCTGTTCGACTTAGGATGGAAAATCAATTCTTGGAATTGAGGCAAGAGGAAGACTCAGTGGCTGCCTATGAAGAAAGGTTCACTCGATTGGCAAGGTATGCTCCAAATTTTATCCGGGACCTTGATAGTAAAATCAATCGTTTTTACTCAGGATTAAAGACAAAATTTCGAAGGTCATTAGCTTCTCGTGAGTTTAAAAGTTATGAAAAGCTTGTTCTATGTGCTGAGAAGGTGGAAATGGAGTTTGCCGATGACCAAGTTTTCTATAACAACCAGTAGAAGAAGAGATCGAGGTGGCAGGAGAAAGGTAAGAATTCTTCAAAAAAGTCTGATGGTAAGAAAACTAAGTTTCCAGTTTGTGATAAATGTGGAAAAAGGCATGCTGGAGAATGTATTCTAAATTCTGGAAAGTGCTACCAATGTGGTAAGATGGGACATAAGGCTCGTGATTGCACTGAAAAGGATCAAGCTAAAGGTAAGAACAAATTTGATTTACAGTTAGTGAAGTGTTATAAGTGCAATGAGATGGGTCACTATGCAAACAAGTGTCCGACAAGGAGCTTGAGTGGTGGGAAGCAGTTAGACTACAAGCAGAAAGGGGTGGTGAAATCCTTTGCAACTACTTCAGCAGATGTCGGGCCATCAAATGAAGTTGTATCAGGTACTTTGTTTGTCTTTTCAGATTATGCCAGTGTGTTGTTTGATTCGGGGTCTACACATTCTTTCATCTCTGAAACCTTTTCTAGTAAAATGGGAATACCATCTCAAGAAATGACTCCTGAACTTTTGGTAAAAACACCTGGGGGAAGTGTCGAGGCAAAAAGAATTTATAAGAATCTTCCTATCCTTATCTGTGGAAAGAACCTACTTGAAAACCTTATTGTTCTACCTCTAGTAGAGTTTGATGTTATCCTGGGTATGGATTGGCTCTCTATTTACCATGCTAAGATTGACTGTAGAGCTAAAGAAGTTTCTTTTCAGAAATACTTTCAGTTTGTTTACAAGAATGAACCCTTACTTTTGATAACATATCAAAAGGCCGAGAAACTTGTAAAAGATGGAAATGAATGTTACCTTGCACACATCTTTGAAAATAAAGGAACTGTTCAGATTAATGATGTGCCAGTGGTAAATGAGTATCCTGATGTTTTTCCTGATGAGTTGCCTGGAATAATACCAGATCGGGAAGTTGAGTTTACTGTTGACTTAGTTCCTGATGCTAAGCCAATTTCAAAACCCCCTTATCGAATGGCACAAATTGAACTTTTAGAGTTGAAGGAGAAATTGAAAGATTTATTAGAGAAAGGTTTCATTAGACCTAGCACATCACCATGGGGTGCTCCTGTTTTATTTGTTAAAAAGAAAGATGGTTCTATGAGACTTTGTATTGATTATAGATCCTTGAATAATATCACTGTTAAGAACAAATATCCTTTGCCTCATATCGATGATTTGTTTGATCAGCTCCAGGGAGCTCAGTTTTTTTCAAAGATTGACTTGAGATCGGGGTACCATCAGCTGAAGGTAAAGGAGGAAGATATTCCGAAGACCGCGTTCCGTACGAGATATGGCCATTATGAATTTGTAGTAATGCCTTTTGGGCTAACCAATGCACCTGCTGTATTCATGGACTTAATGAATAGAATTTTCCATGAGTTCTTGGATAAGTTTGTGGTGGTTTTCATTGATGATATTTTGGTGTTTCTAAAAGTAAAGAGGAGCATGAAAAACATTTAAGGGTTATCTTGCAAACCTTAAAAGAAAAGAAACTGTATGGGAAATTCAGAAAGTGTGAGTTTTGGTTACAACAAATTTCTTTCCTTGGTCACATTGTTTCTAAAGATGGAATAACTGTTGATCCTGCAAAAACAAAAGTTGTGGAAGAATGGCCAAGACCCACAAATGTTACCGAGATTCGTAGCTTCCTTGGTTTGGCGGGCTATTACTGAAGGTTTGTTATAAAATTTTCACGGTTATCTAGTCCAATGACTAAGCTAACTCGGAAGGGTGTTAAGTTTATCTGGACAAAAGAATGTGATGATTGTTTTCAGGAATTGAAAAGAAGATTGGTGAATGCTCCAGTTTTGGCACTACCTTCCAGGAATGGTGAGTTTGTTATATACAGTGATGATTCATTGAAAGGACTTGGTTGCGTCCTAATGCAGAATGATCAGGTAATTGCTTATGCTTCACGACAGTTGAAAACTCATGAGGTAAATTACCCTACACATGATTTGGAATTAGCTGCTGTTGTTTTTTCTTTAAAAATTTGGAGGCATCATTTGTATGGAGTAAAGTGTGAAATATATACCGATCACAAAAGTTTAAAGTATATATTCACTCAGAAAGAGTTAAACATGAGACAAAGGAGATGGCTGGAATTAATCAAGGATTATGATTGTACAATTCATTACCATCCGGGAAAAGCAAATAAAGTGGCTGATGATTTGAGTCGAAAAAGTAATGCTTCATTAACAATGTTGCGTTTGGAACGTGATCCTTTGGTTAAGGATTTGATGAACTTTGGCATAGAAGTTACTGGTGCAGGGATCCCTTCTGTTTTGTTTCAGGTATCAGTGAGATCTTCTCTATCAGATAGAATCAAGCAAGCACAGAAGCAAGACAGTGAGTTGCAGAAAAAGGTAGAGCTGGTTCAGAAAGGTAAGTTTCCTGAATTCAACATTGATAGTGATTGCATTTTGAGATTTGGGAAGAGATTGTGTGTGCCTTGTGATTCACAGTTGAAGAGAGAGTTGTTATGTGAAGCTCATAGTTCTCTGTTTTCAGTTCATCCGGGCAGTACTAAGATGTATAGAGATCTGCGGGAGTATTACTGGTGGGATGGAATGAAAAGAGATATTTCTGATTTTACTATGAAGTTTTTGAAATGTCAACAGGTTAAAGCAGAGCGGCAGTTACCGAAAGGGATGCTTCAGCCTTCACCAGTGCCAGAGTGGAAATGGGAGAATATATCCATGGACTTTGTTGTTGGATTACCGAAGACATCTCGAGGTAATAATGCAATCTGGGTTATCATTGATCGCTTGACCAAATCTGCTCATTTCCTTTCTATACGAGATACTTTCTCTCTTGATTAAATTTCTCGTTCGTATCTTAAAGATATAGTCAGGTTACATGGAGTTCCTCTCTCCATTGTATCGGATCGTGATCCCAGGTTTACTTCTAACTTTTGGAAAGGCCTTCAGAATTCGTTGGGTACTAATTAAATTTTAGTACAGCTTTTCATCCTCAATCAGATGGGCAGTCAGAACGAACAATTCAGACATTGGAGGATATGCTACGAGCTTGTTCTATGGATTATCAGGGAAGTTGGGACCAACATCTTTCTTTGGTTGAATTTTCATATAATAACAGTTTCCATTCCAGTATACAGATGGAACCATTTCAGGCATTATATGGGAAGCGGTGTCGAACTCCAGATTTCTGGGATGAAGTGGGTGAAAGGAAGTTGATGGGACCAGAATTGGTAGAAGAGATGGCAGAAAAAGTTCAGCTGATTCAGAAACACATGAGAACAGCTCAGAGCAGGCAGAAGAGTTATGCGGATAACCGGAGGAAGGATCTATCTTTCGAGGTAGGTGATCATGTTTTTCTCAAGGTTTCTCCTTGGAAAAGTGTGATGAGATTTGGTAAGAAAGGAAAGCTGAGTCCAAGGTTTATTGGACCATACAAAATTCTGGAAAGAGTTGGATCAGTTGCATACCGAGTGGCTTTACCTCCGAGTTTATCTCAGGTACACAATGTTTTTCACGTTTCGATGTTGAGAAAGTATATGCCAGATCCATCTCATGTTTTGAGCCCAGAGGTAGTTCAGCTGGAAGAGAACCTATCTTATGAGGAACAACCAGTCCAGATTCTTGACCACAGGGAGCAAGTGTTACAGAATAAGGTGATTCATCAGGTAAAGGTTTTGTGAAAAAACCACATGATTGAAGATGCAACATGGGAATCTGAAAATGCAATGAGGGATAAGTACCCCCATTTATTCGATAAGTAAATAAATTGCGGGGACGCAATTTTCTAAAGGGGGGAAGGATGTAACATCCCAAGTAAGTAATGAATAATAGATATTTTTATCTATGTCTATTAATGATTAAGATAGTGTTATAGCTGCTTAAAATGAAAATAAATACAATCTTTTGCATGGAATACACTAATATTCTTAAAAGATTATTTTACTGCCTTTTGATGGCAAACCATTTTTGAATCTATATTTTGACAATTTTATAAACTATGTTTGTCAAAATAAACTTATTCTTTATGATTGGGACATCAAAATTTACCTTGTGTGAATTTTTGGTATTTTTCTGACAATGTTCATTTTTTAATGAATAGTGAAAAATACTGCATTTTACATCAAAACTACTTTTTAATCTAATTTATTTATATGATTAGATTATGTTTTGAATTGGTTTTGAAGTGAAATTAGAACATATTTTTACCATTTTATCCAATGGTGGTCATTGGAATCAATTTCACTTTGAAATTAGACTTAAACTGGTGTCAATCTTTTGATACTTATTGTTTTGTAAAAACACGCTATTTGCTCTGGCAGTGGGAATTAATTATTAAATTAATTAATGTGACTTATATGATTTGAATTTTGTAAAATATACTTCATTTTTGAATTCGGAATATCAAATATAGCTTAGGGTGAATTTTTGGTAATTTTCTGAAAAACTTCAATTTTTGATGAATAGTGAAACCACTAAGTGGTAATCAAGAAAACTGATTTTTCAGTTAAATGAAAGTTTACCACTAATGTGTATTGAATTTTGAAAATCCGACATACATGGTTTTCATTAAGAAGTAAAATGTGGTTCAATGAGATTATAATAATTTTTTGGTGAATAGTAACTTATTAAGTTTTTAATCGCGATTAGTGGTAATTAGTGTAGTTTAAGGTATAAATAATGTTTTAATAATATGAAATGACCTAGACACATGTCCCAAACTTATTGGTTGTGTCATGGACGACCAAGACAAGCCATGGGTCAACTTGGGGATCCCATGGAGACACTTTGGTTTGGAAATGACATAAATTACTTTTTATTTAATGTTAAAGTGAAAATGACACAAACATAATATGTTTTGCGAAAACAATTTTTAAGTGGGGTTATACAAGTCCAAATTTTGATTATAAATAGTAATTGTAAAGCTAAAAATATTTCCTATATCATTGTATTTTTTTATAATTTTTAGACATTAAATAAATTTAATTATTTATGACATAATAATGATGCAGCGATGACATCATTATTTGACGATTTAAATAAAATAGAAAGACAATGTAAAATCTATGAACTACACATGGCCAAAACCAATTGGATGAGTGGATTTCGAACCCTTATCACCTTATCCACGAATTATATCAATGTGGGACCTTTTTAAACCGAAACACATTTTCAAATAAAGTAATATTTCTTTACTTGCCAAAAGTGCCCCTCCTCTCCTCTTATAAAAGGCCCCCACCTCTACCTCATTCCACACACTCTTCAAGCCTTTGGCTCGGCCAAACCCTGCCCATTTGATCTCTCCACATCCCTCTACTCATCCTATAGTATTCCCTTTGGGCAGAATCCTTTCAAAGGAAGCCTTTAGGCTCAAATCAAAAGGAGTTACACTTTTTAAGGTAATTCATTCTCTCATGTTCATTTGTTTTATTTTGATTCTCCAACCCCCTAAACTCTTTTTATTTAATTCTTTTGTAACAACACCAGTATATTCAATATACTAGGATGTTTTTATAAGATTTATTTGAGCTACACTCTCACACAACTGCATCAAATGGTTAAAGAACATACGGTTTCCGTGGATGGCGAAATTCTGCCTCCCGA
Organism: Viscum album; assembly: GCA_963277665.1. Classification (NCBI taxonomy): domain Eukaryota; kingdom Viridiplantae; phylum Streptophyta; class Magnoliopsida; order Santalales; family Viscaceae; genus Viscum; species Viscum album. The sequence goes on along the minus strand of OY728127.1, from coordinate 1,440,889,237 downwards.
AACGATGATTGTTCAATACTCATTTAACACCTTCAAAGGTGTCCATTATGATGTCACTATTTTTATATATGATATATAATATGTTTATGTTTTCCTTAAGCTTCTGTTTTTTTCATTTTGGGCATACCTTTATGGTTTCCATTATGGGTAAACACGATATCTTCATTTTAGGAAGTGCGGACTACCACCCCCTCAAAGTGATTTGATGCGTTAAATACCATATGTGGGACATATAAAGGATGGAACTATGATATTATATATGAAATTATACTGGAATTATAATATACCTTTATATAATTATGATTCCATTCTATAAAATACGAAATAGAAATGAAAGTAGCGTTCATGCGTACGTACGGCTTACCGTCTCCATGAACGGTGCATTTCATTTCTTACCTCTAAATGTGATGTAATATTATAAATGCAAGTATGTACTGGATATATATGACATATATTATATCTACATCATGAATACCATTCTGGATATAAGGAACCTTTGACCAAATTAACAACATGTAAGTGTAAGAAGTCTATTTTTGACTTAAGAACCAAATACCGACAAAATGAACATTATTAACTTAACTGATTACATGATGTTCATAACATGGTATAAAAGGAATAATGAACTTGAAAAAGATTCATAAGAAAGTAGAGATTAACTCAAGTTTATTATTCAGGAGATTAAAGAACGGTCGGGTCATGTCGGATACGAGGTATGGGACTTCGTCTCAATCTCCTTTCATTGAGGCATATTTTATTTTATACACAACTTTCTTTTATACGGTGTATAAACCCCTTTGACTTTTACGTTTATTCAAAAGGAATCTTTTTTATACGAATCATTTACTAAACGACAAAAGGGAATGTTTTTGTCGTACGTATGCGGCGACAACGACTTCTCCGCTGTCGTGACCGTTATTTGAGTTTTGGCTTCCTATACAAGCCATACCTTCTTTTTAAAAGAAAAATAAATACCATGTTTTACTTTTCTTTTATTTTGGTATTGAAAATGGTTTTCATAATGTTTTTATATCAATGTGTTGTATTGATATCTCGTGATTGAAATGTGGAAATTTTATGTTTCCTTTATGCATGTTTTATGTGATATGATTATGTTATGGTTCTTGGGCATTATTATGAAGACGGGTGGTTCCGTGATAAACTAAGGGCGGGTGAGACCGTTATAGCTCTCCAATGCATTGGGTAACGCGAAGGAGTGAAACGTTAAGGTTTCTCCGAAGAGATTTTAGGGAATATACTGTGATGGGTATTCCAAACGTAACCAAGAGGGTTACTCCCTACGTAAGAATGTTATGAATGCCTCAAGTTACCTTTATGTCTTATGATTTCTATGATTTATTCATGATTTTATGAGGTATGTTAAAGTGCCTATGTTTTATGGGTAAAGTATGATTTCATTCTTATGTATATATGAACTCATGTTTCCTTTCCATGTTTTTTTATATCCCATACTGAGTTTTTATGCTCATCCCAAGTTTTTGAAATGTTTTTCACAGGTCAAGGGAAAGGTACATGATTAGATGATAGAGTCAAGGATGTGACAAGAAATAATCCATGTTTTATTTTAAATATGTTTCCATTGATGGGAATGAAGAATACTATCTTTATGTAACCACTTTGTTTATATGTGGAATGTAATGCAAGTTTTATGATCTAATTCTCTAAAACTCTAAACCCGAAAAGATCCTCAATGTGTAATCTTGTAATAACTCAAGATTAAGCAAGGTTTAAGGCTGGGGCCTTATAATAGTCATCCATAAAATTTATAGATAGAAAAATGAATTACACCGTTCATGGAGACGGTAGGTCGTATGTACGCATGAACGTTGTTTTCATTTTTAGATGGATGAAACAAAAGAAAGGTAAATAAAAATCATAATTTTAAAACTCATTATTATATAATATAAATCAAATATATTCATAACATCTATAATTATTATTATCCACATAAAATTAAATTGAAAAACAAATCATATCACTTCATGGAGGTGGTAGTCCACACGTACGCACGTGTGACATTATTATATTCCAACGGATTGGAAGGTAAGAAGGTAGTTGTGATATTATAATCACAAGGGTATAATTATTTTATAATTATCATATATAAACAGTAAAACCATAATAATAATGATCCATTAAATATGGTGGCTTAAAATGATTTGTATCGCTACGTGGAGATGATAAGCTGTAAGTATGCATGAGCAATACATTCACTTACCATTTGATGGGGAAGAGGGTGCATAATGGTGGTTTAATAATTATGATAAAATTTTAATATATTTAGGGTAATTATTTTATCACTTTATGATAAATAAAATATATTTATAGGAGGTAAAATAAGAAGTAAATAAAAGTGATCGGTTAAGGCGATTGCCTCTTCTCTAGAAGAACTCCAGTGGATCTCCTCTTACTCACTCTTGGGTTGGCCTTTTGGGAAGACCAAAACCTATATAATGTGTATAGGTATATTTGTAAGATAAATTAATAGGGATTTGTTGAGATATAAGGATTAATGTTGTGTAAATAAGTGAGGGAGTAGGTTCCCTTTTATAATTGAGGTGAGGAGCACTTTTAGAATTTTTTTTAAAATAAATTATAAGAAATTCATTATTAAGAAAAATACAACCACATTTATAGGTATTATAACCTAGTGTAGTATATAGTTTAAATTTAATCAAAAAATAAATTTTATATAGGTTTATGTGGTGTTTTAAACCTTATCATTTGGTTTAACCTCTTAGTTAACCTATTTTAACATTAATCATGGTACCATATTTTTCACTCTTAAGGGGTTATAATTTTACATACAAGTTAAATATTGAATCCTAAATGGAAAATGGATGAAATTTTAGAACATATATTATCCCCTTTGTCCTATTTCAATATTTTAATTATTTTTAAATAATTTAATAAAATATTATTTTGATAAATTATCATTAAAGTCAATTTTGATACTATTCATTTAATTTGAATTCAAATACATCAAGATTTTTTTTTATTTAGAATATAATTTATTTAAACATAAATAATATTCAATATTAATAAAAAAATCATTTAATACTATAAATCACTCAAATTATATCACTTTTAATATTTTTAATATCATTTATTTAAGTTTTATATTAATTGAATAAATATTGTATTAGCGTTTCACAAGCATTTAAGGTAATTATATAATCAATAAAAATTATAAATAAATTATCATCCTCAATATAATTTCATTATTCATTAAATTTAAATTTATATTCATTCATAACTTTCTTTTTTCCCTATGTGGGCACATAATAGATATTTAAAACTAAGAGAGTGATATTTCGTAACTTTCTTTGATTTAAATATTATATCAATCATTTTCATGGTAAAGTGTCCTTTAAAAATTTTAATTTTGAGACAAAGGTGATAAGGGTATAATTAAATTCATAAAATAAAAACTAATATGAAATATTATGAACTTATCACTTAGTTTTAATATTGATTAACTCAATTTACCCTTTACCGAGGTGATAAATTTTACCATTATTACCATTCATATTTACTAAAAATAAAAGGGTTATATTTAAAAAATTAGAGCCTAATAATTGAAAATATGGATTAAATTTTATAAAATTCAATTTTTATAAGTTTCATAAATTAAAATTAAAATAAACTTGTAAAACACAATGAAAAACATTTTTTCAGAAAATGCCTTTTTTATGTATAAAAATATTTTATACTAAATTAAATCATGAAATTGATTCTAATTAACTTAATTATATTATTAATAATATAATATAACTAATTTTAGTTTTAAATAATTTTAAAATAAAATGAAAATTTTCAAATTCTTGAAACAAAAATACATTTTTTAATAAAAATCTGTATTTTTCACTATTCATTGGAAAACCAATCTTTTCTGAAAAATACAAAAATATCACCCTAAGACAATTTTAATATGATTATTTAAAAAATTATATTATTTTTATAAAATAAAATTTATAGAATTTATATAAATTAATTATAATAGTTTCTCATAAAAAGAAATAGAAATCATTTTTTAAGAAAACATATTTCTAAAACATAAAATAACTTTACTAAAAATTAAGTAATTATTTTCTAAAAATTAATACATGAATTTTTATTGAGTAGGACCTTTATATATATATATATATTTCATAATTAAGTTAATACTATTCATACCCATCAATTCAATGTCCATGTTATAATGGTTTTATTTAAATAATAATATTTCATTGTTTGTTTAAGCTCAGTGTTGCATGTCATATATGCTATCGAACAAAGAATTCTTTTAAAGTATCAGGGTGTTACATTATCCCCCATTAAATAAATTTCATCCTCATAATTTTAACTTTTTCTTGATAGTTAAGGGTTTTTCATTTGAAAATTCCTTTTTGGAAGATTCACATTATAAAAAGGGTTAATAAAACTTCTTCTTAAAAAATAGGGAAAGGGAAGTATGGAGTTCACCAGAAAACTATGTTTCCAACTAGGTGAACATTAGTGGTAAGTGAAAATATAGACATGAAAGAGAAAAATAATGCCTAAGGATTAATACTGAGTGATAGATAACATTTTTCATATGAAATTTAACCGTCCCAAAACTGTAAATCTATGATGGGTTAAAAGACCATTGATTTATCAGTAAGAAAATTAAACAAATAACATTTTTATTTTTAAGTTCCTTTTTCTAAATTTGAGGGATTATTTTATTATCTAGATAAAGCACTCAATAAAATAAAATTACTTTAATTATTTCCATTTTATAAGAATAATATCATCCTTTAGTTATGCTTCGATCAATTTACACTTCATCTCTTATGCTAGTAAATGGGTATTCGAGATGATTTTTAGGACTGAAGTAATTTTAATGAATCATAAGGTCCACAAGTTATTCCTTCGACCTCTAAATATTTAATAAAACAAAATGGTTAGAAAAATTTATCTAATAACACCCAAAGTTCAACTTAATCCATTCCATAAATAGTTCACCTTAAGAGTTATCCAAAATATGTCTGACTAAATCCAAAAATCCAAAAATTTAGGAATGAGGTCACCAAATTTCCAAAATATACCTTTCATTAATCTCCTATAAATTATCTCTTAATATCACATGTAAATATAAATTATTTTAATAACTAAAATCATCATAAATCCTTAATGAAAATAGGTATTCTTCAAAGAATAAAATATCTTATTATCAAATATATTTCATTAATAAAAAAATAAAGTAAACACTATCATGAATTAATTTTTCATAAAATAACTAACAATTTTCAAATCCACCAATACTACCCTATTAAAATTTTCAATGTTAATCTTATTATTATCCCAACTAAACATTATTAACTCAATATCATGAATATATTAAGGGTTATCTTTCCATTATTCAATTATTCTCTAAATACCAGCTTACCACTAAATCATTTTTTTTGGTTATCGATACCATTGAACACATGCTTTAAAATATTTAAAGAAAAACCACTATAGGTCAATATTTTGGAATTTCATGATTTTTATAAGCCAAATATCATTGATAAAATACTTCTTCAACATAATTATTAAATACAAAACATAAATCTTGAATCTAAATACATAATTACTTTAATCATTCAACTTAAGCTATTGTAATAACACAAGATTGACCTTGATCCCTTTGTTTCATATGTGGTATATTCCCATAATTATTGGAGAAATCATTTTCATAATGACCCATCTATATAAATTTAAATAATGAATATTTTAGGTTTACATCTCACCCTTTCATTCATGTTACTGAGGGAATTTCTCTCCACACTTGAAGCAAATGTAACGTCCCAGATCCGGATGCCACTCAACTGGTTCCCCATACCCAGTTGGCCACATGACCTCAAGCACATTTCCAAAAACTCAAGAGGATTATAAATAGTAGTGAGGTCATATGGTGTGATAGTGGGGAAACTATGAACTCCTTAGAAGATTGTAACATGATGGAATAAAAATTAAACAATAGCGGAAGCAGTAAAAAATGTATAATTTAAATAAACAGCAGAAGACTGAGAAGATAAACAACGAATCATCGTTCAATACCAAAGATGATGTATCATGTCACATGTTATAGAAAAGCATCCAAAAAAGTACACAGTAGTAATACACAATATAAGTTTCAAAATAAAAAAAGAACAAAAAGAGACTAGGAAGCATCACAAGCCTCAGCTCGATCCCATGCTCTCCAACTCCTAAGAAGCACATCAAGTACCTATAGCAGGGTGCTTTCCCTGATCAATACCTACAATAATATAATCTATTTGGGCCCAAATCATGACCCAAATAGGGTGTGAAACTAAATCCCAATAGGAAACTACCAAAGGTCTGTACCAGTCTATCAGTGAATATCAATGTACAATAGGAAAACAATAAACAAGTACTAAAAGTAAGAATATCAGATGTCTCAGAAGGCAAAGTAATCAAGTATGGTAAATACTGAATCCAATATTGTGCTTTGGATTGATAGATGTGTCACTAGTCATTTCATTTCATTATTAAATTTGTAACTGATTCCATTCCTAACATACTAATGTGGAAAATCAAGTATCACTCTTGGTGTGTTTAACCCAAACCATATACCCATGGTATAACATAACACCAAACTAGATCAAAACCAACTATATAATCATTTCAGCAGTCAATCAAGGTTGAAACATGGTGTATAAGCATTTCATCATGTTTCAGGGTCAAAACATGATATATAATAATTTTAGCATGTATTAGGGTCAATCCCTATGTATAATCATTTCATCATTCAATCAACCTCTTCCATTTTAAATAACCCAAAAAGGAAATCAAAGGAATTCCCATATACATCCTAGGAAAAATGGCTAAACATCACTCATTGTCACATCCATGACATATTTTAAATGTATTTTTAATTTAATTTCCTTTATTTATTTATTTTGGGGGTTTCCTATGCATTTTTGGAGGAAAGAGTGAATTTTCATGATTTGGGAAAAACCGTGAGCCCAATTCCAGATTTAAAAATAAATTTTGTTTCCTTTATAAATTCTAAATTTTCAACATTTTTTATCCATTCCAATTCCTAAATGGCCTCCCATGACCTATTAACACCACCATATTAATTTTTACCATTTAGGAATCTATAATCATGGTAGATTTGAGTTTTTATTTAAGGAATTGGGCATGCCCAGAAGCCCATTTATAGTTTTAAAAATAAATTTTGTTTGTTTAATAACTTATTAATTTTTTACTCTTTTTTGGTGATTCTACCTCCCACTCCAATATAACATCCTTAGGCGCTTCACCATTACATTTTCCCCCTATTTGGATCTCGTATGCATCGCGAATTATGGAATAACTTCATAGGGTTTATCAAATCATCCAGATTTGATGAGGTAACTTCGTTCTTTCATAACCCTTTAATTTCTCACCCTTTTCCCCCCATTATAGTTCCTACATGACCTATTAATAATTTTTCGAACCTCACATGAATTTAATGGCTGATTTTAAATTTAGATACTGGTGTATTTTGGGACATTTCTTCAAGATCCTTCAAGTAAGTGGGTTTTCATCCTTCTTGCTCCCATTTTCTTAGGGTTTCTTCCCTTATTCTTGAAGTTCCTAATATCCAGAAAGCAGGGTTTCGAAATTAGGGGTTGATATTGTGTTTTATGGTATGAAATTTTGGTTTTAGTTCTGTTTTACCTTCTTTGAGGTGCGACGGTGGTGCGTTTGAGTTTTCACACAAAGGATTTAAGTGTTTTCATTAATTTGGTAGGTGATTCTATGTTTATGAAATATTTGTGTCTTATCATACTGTATTTATCATATTTTCAGGTTTGTCGCATTTTATTATTGCTGCAAAAATTAGTTTTAGTGGTGTTTGTATTGAAAATGAATTTTTAATGCCGATTTTATATGAAATTGGGGTTTTTCATAGAAATGTTTTATTGGTTTATGTGAGGATTCCCTATAAATACTTAATTGATTTTATTGAACTTTAATATGTCTGAAAATATTGTTTTTAATGTTTATCCCCTTTGGTTGTTGCTGAAAAAATGGGTTTTAATGGTGTTTGTGGAACATGTGAACTTTTAGTGCCATGTTTGTGTGAAAATGGAGGTTTTACAAAGTTATCATTTCTTTGTTCACATGGGGATGACCTAAAATTGATTTTTTGGTTTCATTGAAATGTATTGGGAATCATTATATGTTTTGGAAACTTACAAGTGTGCACATAGTGTACAAATTGGGATTTTTAAGGAGTTTTGGGTGCAAAACAATGCGGGATTTTGAGAAATTGTTTCATTTAAAAATCAACTTGTTTTGTTGTTGTTTTAAGTGGTTTAAAATATTTATAGCTAATATACTGATTTTATGTGACTATTAGTGGTTTTTTATATGAAAATGGATTTATGTATCATTATGAAATTTTTTGATCACAAAGGGGGAATCCCATGTACCTAGGTGGGGCGGATATGTACTAGTATGACTAGGGGACTTGATGGGTTTTTTCCCTGTTTCACTTAGAATTTAGATAACGAAAACTATAAATAAACTATATGGATGATGATTGGGGATTTCTAGGTTATTGGTATGTTCCATACTAGTGTCTCATACACAAGAATGGATTTTACTATGGTTACTTTACACCGAGGTACAAGGTACATAAGGCCCGAGACTATCTAGTGCTTAGGGGTGTTCCCGATTTTGTTGCTCATTGGATTTGTGGTATCTAGAATTTTATTTGGGTGTGTTTGGAAGTATATTATAGTAGATAACATGACCGTTTAAATGTGTTATCATTATGAAAGTTTTATCTTGAAAATTGTTTTCAATTGAATGTTTCATTTCATGGAATTTGTCACCGCTTTTCTTTGCATACTAAAACTGATAGCTTTTTTCACCTTATATTGCATGAACTTTGGAATAATTGGGTGGTATCCTATTGGGATTAGGCTCACACCCTACTTACACCCATTTGGTGTAAGTAGACTTTATTATTCTTTACTCAGGTAAAGGAAAGGCTTTGGGTGGTGGCAGTTCGGGGTGTTATTTCCCATCCTTGGGGTGGAGTTGTGGAGACGGCTTGTGGGTGATGGCCCCTTGTCATGTAGAGTCCTTGGGGATATTTTTATTCCATTTATTTGTGTCTTTGTAACTTTTTTATTTCTTTTGAACCTATGCATTCAGTTATAGATTTTTGTATAAACCTTGTTTGGTATGAATTTTTTAGATTTAGTTTATCAATTTTTTTTGATGTTTTATGTATACATATTCTGGTAAATCATTCCCAAACCAAGATAAATTATACCTAGGCACTTGTGCTAGCCTGTGGGGATAGGTAACTCCCTTCGGACCTTGTCACGGGCCAGGTTTAGTGCCAATATTGGTGGAGACTAGATTTAGTTCGTGATAAAATGGTATCAGAGGAGGTTAATATTTTTGGATTATATTACTATTTTGGGATGAGTCAGGATGGACATGAGATAGGACTGTCGAGGATTAGGTTTTTGGTCATGAGTAGGGTTCCTAGACCACACCTATAATGGAATAACTTGATTCACCAGGGGATGTTGGAATTGTCTGATTGACTTCACTTCCAGGTGAGATGTGTGGGCTGCAGACCACACGTGGACATCAGACAGGGGTAGAGTAGTTTATTTTATTACTTTAATGTGTTTAGATTATTTATATTTGATGTATTTGATTAAAAATTTTAGAATTGTGGTATTTACTATTGTTTCTATGACTGTTGCATTTTGTAGCAACATGCCTCCCCAGAAAGCTCCCGTGTGCCCACAGGAGGAAGCCAGAGAGAGTTCTCCCACACCAATTGATCAGAGGATAATCTAGGCTTTAGTTGGGACTGTCCTGGATCTAGGATAGATACCAGATCCTATTCCTACTTTTATTAGAGAGTATGATACCGGTCTTATAAAGGACAAGGCCTAGGAGTTCCTGAAAAATAATCCTCCTACCTTTCGAGGAAGCATATAAACCCAAGAAGATGAATAATGGATTGAAAAGATAGAGAGCATGTTCGAGTTCCTAGATACACATGATGAGCTTAGGGTGAAGTGTTCCTCCTTTCTGTTGGAGGGTCCCAGCTGTAGGTGGTGGGAATCAGTTCTTCAGACTGGAAAGAATGAGAAAATGTGCTGAAGAGACTTCAAGGCTATCTTCAATGAAAGGTACTGCCCTAAGGTGTTGGATTATGCTATGTCCAGATAGTTCATGAACCTTGTTCAAGGGAATATATCTATGATGGATTACACCAACTTTTTCACTAAGTTGTTTCGGTATGCTCCTGAAATCATCTCCAATGAGCAGGCGAAGGCCCATAGGTTTTAGAAAGGTTTGCGATCAGAGATATACTCCCGGGTGTTCTTGTTTAAGCTGAGGACCTATGATGAGGTCGTTGATCAGGAATTCATGGTGGAAATTGATAGGAAATTCAGGGGTGGTTTCTTTGGTTCAGTATCTATAGTGGGTAGTGGAAACTTCTTAGAGAAGAAAAGGAAGTAGGAGGAACATGTGAAGAAAGGAGGTGGCAGTTCAGGCCACTCTTCCAGGATATTTTTGTATGCGGCTTCTGATGCGAGATTGGTTGTGTTCCACTAGTGTGGGAAGCTGGGGAACATCTGACCAACATGACCACTTACTCTGATTCCTTATTACCAGTGTGGAGGAATGGAGGATTTACATCACTTCTGCGGGGTGGCACGTCTACTTAAGAGTGGGGAAAGGTCAGTGTCTTTAAGAGGAGTGCCATCACATTCTAAGCTGTCAAGGACTGGGGGATCTAGTTTTGGTGGCCATGGTGGTAGTGATGGGTCATCTTCTGAGAATATCCAGTTCAGGGCACAACCATAGACTAGTGGTCATCCTCAGGCATATATTGGACACCTCCATGCGGTGGATAAGACACCAACATGATCATAGGCGGGTTTATCAATAGTTTGAGGAACATTTCTGATTGCATCTTCTATAGCTGTTTCTCTTTTTGATACTAGTGCCTCTGTTTCATTCATTCCTATTGTGTGGACACACTGAGTTTACCAACTGAATTGTTGTCTTTTTCAATGGAGTTGGTGACGCTGCTGGGAAAGAAGAAGGAGTAGGGTCTCAGGTGCCCCTCGTGTACGCTTTCCATGTCAAGGGTTGAGATAGAGTGGGAAATATTGGTCTTAGATATGGAACTATTTGTCATAATACTAGTAATGGATTGGCTGGTACACTTCCAGGCACACATTTATTGCTACAGGCAATAAGCGAGTTTCACGGCACCTGATGGGAGTCGTCAGGTTTTTTTAGAGAACGAGATCCTAGGTCGGGTCATGCAGGACCTCCACTACCAGAATTGGGAAGTATTATCTACCATTTATCATTGTTCATGCTATAGGACGATGGTATTTCCCCTAAAGGTGCAATACCTCATGTAGTGAATGAGTTTCTAGAGGTATTCCCGAATGATTTTTAGGTTTCCCCCCAAAGCGGGATATGGAGTTTTCGATTGATCTGGTGTTGGGAACAAAAATGATATCTCTTCCCTCATATCGCATGGCCCCTAATGAACTGATGGAATTAAAGATACAGTTGGATGACTTGGAATCCAAAGGATTCATTCGCTCGAGCGTCTCTCCTTGGGGCGCTCCTGTGTTGTTCGCAAAAAAGGATGATGGATCCTTCTGGTTGTGCATTGACTTCCAGAAGCTGAATAAAGTAAAAATTAAGAACAAAAACCCTTTTCCCAGAATAAATGATTTTTTTATTAGTTGAAGGGGAAAAAAGTGGTTTTCATAAATAGACTTGCGTTTTGGATACCATCAACTCAGGGTGAGAGAGGCAGATATCTCGAAGATAGCCTTCTGAAGCAGGTATGACCACTTTGAGTATTTGGTCATGCCCTTCGGATTAACCAATTCTTGAGTGGTATTTATGGAACTCATGAATAGGGTGTTCCACCAGTATCTCAATTCCTTTGTTGTAGTGTTCATGGATGAAATTATGGTATACTCTGGCTCTGAGGAGGAACACAGACATCACTTGAGGATCATTTTGGATACTTTTTTGGATCACCGCCTCTATTCAAAGTTGTCAAAGTTCACTTTCTGGATCAGGTAGGTGATGTTTCTGGGGAATGTAATATCACATTAGAGGGTTTCAGTGGACCCTGAGAAGATCAGTGCAGTTATGACATGGGAGCAGCCGAAGAATGTGTTCGAGATCAAGAGTTTCCTTTTCCTGGCTGGTTATTATAAGCGATTTGTTTGGGATTTATCTTAGCTTTCTTCACTGATGACCACACTCACCCAAAAAGGGGTGAAGTTTTTATGGGGCCCAAAATGTCAGGAATCCTTCGAGGAGCTGAAGCGGCGGTTGACTACTTCCCTCATACTGATTTTTCCTGAGGCCAAGAAACGGTATGTGGTCTATTGTGATGCTTTAGGTATGGGTCTTGGGTGCGTGCTTATGCAGGATGATCACATCATGGCGTATGGATCTCTCCAACTCCGACCACATGAAAATAATTACCCAACCCATGACTTAGAGTTAGCAACTATGATGCATGATTTGAAGACTTGGCGTCACTATCTATTTGGGGAGAAGTTTGTGGTCTACTCTGATCACAAAAGCTTGGCCAATATCTTCTCGTAGAAGGACCTCAACTTGAGGCATCGTCTTTGGATTGAGTACTTACAGGGGTTTGACTTTGACATTGTCTATACCCCAGGAAAGGGTAATTTGGTGGCCGATTCCTTGAGTAGAAGGGTTCCAGTGTAGGCTTTGAGGAAGTCCAATGATGAGTGGACTTTGATGGGGATCTTTTCTTAGATGCACGTGGAGACTAGGGAGCATAGTGGAGGTGTGTTCTTGGAGAGCGTTCAGTTGAATACTTCTCTATTGGAGTTTATTAAGTGGTAACAGCCTAGTGATGAGCTTTGTCAGTGTTCGAGGCAGTTTCTTCATGGTGGGGAGGTGCCCTCTGATTGGTCATCATCTCCTGAGGGTATCTTTTGCTTCAAGGTCTATTCAGTAGTGCCGTCATCTCTATAGAAGGTACTGATGCAGGATATCCACCAGTCTTAGTGGGCTGTCCATCTGGGTGCCACCAAGATGTATTATGATGTCCGTCGGTAGTTTTGGTGGCCAGGTATGCGAAGAGACATAGCAGAATTCATGTCGAGATGCTATACATGCCAGCAGGTGAAAGTAGATCATTAGAGGCCCTCCAGTTTGCTCTATCCATTACCCATTCCTACGTGGAAGTGGGACGAGGTCACCATGGACTTCATTTTTGGATTTCCTCATACACCTTAGAGTAAGAATTCCATTTGGGTGGTGATTGATTGTTTGATCAAATCAACCCACTTCATTCTGATCAAAGATACAGATAAAGTAGACAATTTGGGCCATTTGTATCTTCAGGATGTGGTGATACTCCATGGTGTGACATTAGTATTTGTCTTAGATATAGACCCCTTATTCACTTCTACGTTTTGGGAAGGCCTTCAGAAGGCCTTAGGGTCTCATATTAAGATGAGCATGGAATACCATCCTCAAACGGATGGTCAGATAGAGTGGGTGAATCAGATTTTGGAGGACATGCTCCATGCATGTGTTCTAGACTTTGGACATTCCTGGGATAACCATTTGGTATTGTTTGAGTTAACTTATAATAACAATTACAAATCCTTAATTCAAATGGCTCGTTTTGAAGCTCTCTATGGTCGGCCTTTTCGGTCCCCCCTATGTTGGGCTGAGGTAGGTGAGACTTCACTACTGGGGCTGAGTCTGGTGTAGGAGATGTCTGAGAAGGTCAAGCTAATCAAGTAGTGCTTATTGACAGCTCAGATTCATCATAAATCATATTCCGACTGGAGGCGTTGAGACCTAGAGTTTTCGGTGGGTGATATGATATTTTTGAAAATGGACCCTCATTTGGGCCATCATCGATTAGAAAAGCAAGGGAATCTAAGACCGCGGTATGTCAAACCCTTTGAGATCATCGAGCATATTGGGAAGGTGGAATATAGGTTGGATTTACCTTATTAGTTGACATCAATCCATGATGTCCTGCATGTATCCTAGTTGAATAAATACAACCTAGATTCGTCCCATGTGCCGAGTTGGAAAGAACTGGAGATAGAGCCTCACTTGTTAGTTTTTGAGTGTCCAGTGAAAATATTGGACTCCCAAGAGAAGGTTTTTCAAGGGAATTCTATTCCGTTGGTCCATTTTTATTGGCAGTATCGTAGTGATACACACGAGACATGGGAACAGAAGTCATGGGTTGAGAAAGAGTACCCGTTCTTGTTTTCCGATCAAGCTTCAGGTTGACTTTTCGGGGTGTAAAGTCTTTCATGGTGAGGAGAATTGTCACATACATGACATATTTTAAAGGTATTTTTAATTTAATTTCCTTTATTTCTTTGTTTTGGGGGTTTCCCATGAATTTTTGGAGGAATGGGCGAGTTTTCATGATTTGGGCCAAACTGTGAGCCCAATTCCTAATTAAAAAATAATTTTTTTCTTTTATAAATCCTACATTTTCAACATTTTTCATGCATTCCAATTCCTACATGGAATCCCATGACCTATTAATACCACCATATTAATTTTGACCATTTATAAATCCATAATAATGGTGGATTTGGGTTTCTATATAAGGAATTGGGCCTGCCTGGAAGCCCATTTCCAGTTTTAAAAATAATTTTTTTATTTAATAACATATTAATTGTTTAATATGTTTTAGTGATTCCATCTCCCAATCTAAGCTAACATCCTTAGGCACGTCCCCATTACCTTTCCATCCTCTTTGGAGCTCGTATGCATCAAAAATTAGGGCAGATATTCATATGGTTTATCAAATCGTCCAGATTTGAAGAGGTAACTTCTTTCCTTCATAAATCTTTCATTTATCACTCTTCTCCCCCCATTACAGTTCCTACATGAAATTCTAATCCTTTTTAGAACATAAAATTAATTTAATGACTGTTTTTAAATTCAGATACTGGTGTATTTTGGTAGATTTCTTCAAGATCCCTCAAGTAAGTGGGTTTCCATCCTTCTTGCTCCCATTTGCTTAGGGTCTCTTTCCTTATTATTGAAGTTCCTAATGTCCAGTAAGTAGAGTTTCGAAATTAGGGTTTTATCTTGTGTTTCATGGTCCTAAATTCTGGTTTTAGGTCTGTTTTACCTTCTTTGAGGTGCGGCGGTGGTGCATTTAAGTTTTCACACAAAGGATTCAAGGGTTTTCATTAATTTGGTAGGTGATCCCATGTTTATGAAATATTTTTGTCTTATCATTATTTATTTATCATATTTGAAGGATTATCGCATTTTATTATATCTGAAAAAATTATTTTTAGTGGTGTTTGTATTGGAAAAAAAATTTTAATGCCAATTTTATGTGAAATTGGGGTTTTTTAATAGAAATGTTTTATTGGTTTATCTGGGGCTGCCCTATAAAAAATTAATTGATTTTATTGAACTATAAAAGGGATGAAAATAATGTTTTTAATGTTTATACACTTTGATTGTTGCTACAAAAAATGGGTTTTAATGGTGTTTGTGGAACATGTGAACTTTAAGTTCCATGTTTGTGTGAAAATGGTGGTTTTACAAAGTTATCATTTCTTGGTTCACATGGGGCTGACCGAAAATTGATTTGTTGGTTTCATTGAAATTTATTGGGAATAATTTTATGTTTTGGTAACTTAAAAGTGTGCACATTGTACCACCCCGAGATTTTATGAAAAATATTCTTTTAATTTCATTAATGTCTTGTGTTGTATGCTACACCAAGATTACCTTGCGCTATACGTAACACCGTATTAGCTTGCAGTATAGGCAACACTATTCTTGGATCGTGTTACACACAATTTTGATAATAGTTATTCTACGCAACATTGAGTATATATATATATATTCAATGTATAAATGAAATATGGTTGGATTATGTTATACAAAACAATGAAAGATTCTTGCACAGCACACAACCCTGACTTGGCTTGCATTACACGCAATCGCGACCTTCCTCGATAGCGTGTGTTGTACGCAATACCGGGTTTTACTAAACAATGATATATTATTATAATATTATTATGAGCTATCCGTTATTAATAGTATTAATTAAATTTTTAATCTTATAACATTATTATTCATCTTGCACATTTTCTAAAACATGGTATAAGAACAAAATAATTTTTTCGGGTAAAATAAGTATTTTTCAAAAAATGCTGTTTTGAAACCTTTTGATGGCGCACCCACTTTAAATCTATTTTTTGACATGTTTATAAGTTCAATTTGACAAAATAAAATTCTTATTTGGAATAATGAAATAAAAATTTACTTTGGATAAATTTTCATATCATTCTGGTAACTTTCATATTTTGATGAATAATAAAAACACGCTATATTTTAATTAAAAACAACTTTTTTCATCGCAATAATTTA
The DNA here is from genome assembly GCA_963277665.1 of Viscum album. NCBI lineage: Eukaryota > Viridiplantae > Streptophyta > Magnoliopsida > Santalales > Viscaceae > Viscum > Viscum album. Next base: position 1,440,872,767 of record OY728127.1, on the reverse strand, counting down.
TATGGATAAATTATAAAATTGAATGATTTTAAAGTATAAATATAAAATATTTTTACCATTTAATATAATGTATGTCATTAGCATTGATTCCACCTTGAATTCGTAGGATAAATCAATTCAATCTTTTGCAATGTTTTAAAGAAAAACCCATTTTCTTTCGACAACAGGATTAATTTTAATTTAATTTCTGCAACTTTTGTGTATTGAATTTTGAAAAATTGATTCCATATTTGGAATCAGTGGATCCAAATTATGTTAACAAGCTACTTTTTATTTTTGAGAATTATGAATAGTAACTACGGTAAATTTTATTTACCATAGTTAAATGTAAATCGGGTAATTAAGGGTAAATATAATTTTATAAAATTACCCTAACACATGTAAAAATCCTATTGGATGACTAAAAGTCGACCCATATTACCTAAGGGTCGGATTAGATTCATTTAATGGACTTTTGTCCATGAAAATAATTTAATTATTATTAAAACCAAAGAATGTGACAACATGTCACTTTCTTAAATCTTATGAGTATAATAATTCTACTTTAGTGATACACTTCATTAAACTTAGAAAATTAATAGTTTCCAGAAATCTAATACAATTATCTACATCATAGGAATTTATTTAGAATTTTTAGGGATTAAATAATTATCATTTATTATGACACAAAGATGATGTAGTAATTGTCTTATTAATGAAATATTGACATAATTGATGTTATAAATACCCAAATAAATGTAATTTAAGACTTTTTATGAATTAAAATAATTTTATAGGTTAATATGACATGTTAGTATTGATTTAATTAACTTTTTTCGAACTAATCATTCTGTTATGATTTTCAAAAAAATCAATTACTAAATAGTGTCAAAATTGAAAAAAAATAGTTTTTAAAACAAATAATATATTATTAATTGTTATTTTATTCCTAAAAATCTACGGTTCGGCCAAATGACTTATATAAGGTTATATATATTAATAATAAACAACATGGGGTTCGTTTGGCTTCTTATAGTAAGTTTATTAACCTTATAGTGTAAGAACAAAAAAAGACACAGTAAAAGTAAAATTATCTTACTTAAAGTTAAATATAAATGATAAGGTTAAAATAGGAACCTAAACTTATATAAATTCTATTGGATGAGAGTATTTCGACCCATCCCCACCTTAGCTTTTAAATAACTCAATTTGGAGCTATTTAAAACCGAATTTGGCTTTATAATAAAATAATATTTTTAGTTTTTCCAAAGGAACCCCTCTCCTCCCTTATAAAAGGGAACCTCCTCCCTCTCTTCCTCACACCACTTTGAGCCTTCAAGCGCGGCCAAAACCTGCCAAATTCTCTCCTCCACTTCCCTAGAAACATCCTATAGGTTCTGGTCTTCCTCAAAGTCCAATTTTAGTGCCCTAAAAGGAGATCTCAAAGAGGCGCTTCAAAGAAGAGGTAATGTCTGTTACCGATTCTTTCAACTTTATTTCTTCTTCCACTTCTTCTTATTATGTTGTTTCATTATGAAGTAATAACATAAGTATCACTCATATACTGATATGTTATTATAAGTATGAAACAACCCTATTTCACCATCTATCCATCCTACGGAAAAATAAATCACCGCGCGTGCGTACGTACGGAATACCGTCTCCACGCCGTGGTGTAATCTATTTTCCACCACCACCTTACTTGTATGGGTATAATGGTGTAAATAATGACTATATATGACTTTTAAAAAGTGATATTGATTCTGAAATAGTATACATACACTCCAATACAATTCCACGATCATGATAATGATATCATCGCTCGTGCGTACGTACGGAATACTGTCTCCACGATGTGATGCGATTCATTCTACATGATCTTCATTGCATAATGATTATATAAATGAATTGAATGAATTAATATGATATATATTACAATAATACCATTCTGTAAATGAGGTATCTATAACCTAAAGAGAAGAATAAGAATTTATTCGACAAACACGCATAAGAACAAAAAGTAATAAACACCCAGATAACAAGTAGTGATGAAATATTACTAATAATAAGATAAGAATATGACCATATATGATATCATAAAAATAAGTATGATTCTGGAATAAGTCAATAACATTATTTAAATCATTATACAGGAGGTTTGGACACTTATGAAGCAAATCAGACCTAAGGTAAGGGAAAATATCACAATCTCATTTTTATCCGAGATTGTTTATACTTTGAAATTTACTAGGGTGTATTTTATCATCCACATCCATGTTTCCTCAATATGTAATATTATTTCCATTCACATACAATTTTTTAAATCCTATTTTACCCTTCGGTGAGTTTTTAGTAAAATATATGAAAGGAATCTTTTTTCGTTTTCCGTACGAGGTACTTTTTTGACTTTTCCGACAAAAGTACGAGAATAATGTTTTTTTAACTTATAACGCATGAATAGATTTTTAAAACATTATTTACAAGAAGTTTCATTTAAAAATTTTCAAGTTTATTTTTAATCAACTTCTTTTAAAATTGTATGACATGTTAATAAATGAAAAGTGTTTTTGAAGTAGAAAGGATATTTTCCTCAAGAATGGAGTTCAAGTGTTTTATCAAAATTATTTTCCATCTAAGATAATAAAAGGGTTCTATTTTTATCTCTATTATTACATTGATTTGATTATGTTGTGATGGAATTATTTTTATGAATTCCTTTATCTTATATGAATTGTTTTATGATGTCATGATGTTTAAGATTCCCATTTTTATTACATGGGTTATGCAATGATGTATGATTTATGATTTTGTGGAACACATAAGAATGATTTCATTATGAGATGGATGGGACCTATATCTACCTCCAATTCATTGGGTAAAGATTTTATATCTCATGAGACAGACATGTCTGGAACAGTAGGTTATACCGGTTCAGTGAAACAGGACTGAAACGAGGAGTGAACTCGGTTCAGAAAGGGACTTTGTCCACTAAGATAGTCTTGGAAATGAGTCTTGACTAATAAGAAATGATTCTCTATGATTATGTGTGTATGACACAAAGTTTCATGTTTTAATTTATGATTATTGGGATTACATTTCACTACTATGATTTATCCCATGTTATGAAATTATGATCTCTTTTTCAAATTAAGATTTCCAAGAGATATGTTCTTATGAATATGACGTGATTGATATTTCTTTTGTTTACCCTTACTGAGCATTTGAGCTCACCCTTTTATGTTTTCTTTTCCCCAGTACATAAAGAAAGGATTTAGGTTTAAAAAAAAGAATATCTTTATGGGATATGTTGAAGATCTTTCACCATGATTAGAAGATTATATTCCGAGTTTCCAAAGACACTAAACTATTACGGTCCTTGTGTGTGTGTTTTTGTTATGTACTAAGTATTCCTCAAAAGTAATGTAATGTCTATGTACGTCAGGATTCGGGTCTCTACAGTTGGTATCAGAGGAAAGGTTTAGTCAACCTTTGGAAACTAGGATGCGAAAACGTTAGTGAGGTCCCTAGAGATATTTCTAAGGTATGTTTAGGGATGTCCCTAAGGTTAAGTATGTGTTATAGTCCTAGAATTGCGCTAACGATATTAGAATTAAACCTAAGATGTTAGATATTGAAGGTACTCCCCCTTTATTATATTGTTTTCCCTAGTGTTATTTTTACCTCTCACACTATTCTTTTTGGGTTTTAGACGATGGATGGAACCCGAAGGAACCGTGTTGATCAATGTAATGGACAATGCAATGATTGTCCTCTTGAATAAACAAATGTTATGGGAGATGGAGTGCAAAATCTTATTTCTATACTTACACAAGCTATGAATCATTCTGGACTTCCAAATGAGCAGAGAAGGGAACAAAATTCTATTGAGTCCTTCATGAGGCAACATCCACCTTATTTTAGTGGGTCTTCTGATCCACTTGTTGCTGAACAATGGATCAGTACCACTGAAAAGATATTTTCAGTTCTTCAATGTTATGAACATGATAAAGTCATCTTAGCAGTATATCGTTTGGAAGGTAAAGCTGATCAATGGTGGAATCTTATCAAGAATACGAGGCCAAGAGATGAAATTGAGTCCATGGAATGGGACGAGTTCAAGAACTTATTTTTCAATAAGTACTTCCCTCGTATTCTTCGAACAAAGATGGAGAAGGAGTTTCTTGAACTAAAACAAAAGGATGATGAATCTGTTGGTATATACGAAGCGAATTTTACAAGGCTTGCAAGGTATGCATCTGGCTTTATCATCCAACCTGAAAGTAAAGTTGATCGATTCTTCAGTGGCTTAAAACCAAGTCTTTGAAGGGCATTAGCTATAAGAGACTTCAGTAGCTATGAAGAAATTGTGCGTTGTGCTATCAAGGTAGAAATAGAAGTTGGTGTTACTTATCCATCTCATAGTTTTGACAAGAAATGAAAGATGGAGTTCAAGGAGAAATCTCAGAATAATGGTGAAAAGAAGATGAATGTTTCCTTATGCTCAAAGTGTGGAAAGAAGCATGGTGGAGATTGTCTTAAAGGGACAAGTAAATGTTTCAAATGTGGAAAGGAAGGTCATCGGGCATTTGAATGCCGCAATGATGGGAAGAAGATGCCTAATGATGCAAACAAAGGAAGGGATACACAGAATGAACGTACTACACTTCAATGCTTCAAGTGCAAGGAAATGGGGCATTATGCTAATAAATGCCCTAATCCAAGGGTTAGTGATGATAAACATGAGCAACCACTTAAGGCAAAGGACAAAGGGAAGTCACATGCGATCACCATTGGCGATGTTGAATATGACAACGATGTGGTGGAATGACTATGTGTTTATGTAATGGGATTCCAAAATAATGTTGTATATAGTATCGTGGAATATTGGAATATTTATGTTTTGGTCTATTGTGGTTTTCAATAATTTTATGGCATCGGTAACCATGAAAAGTGATTGAAATATTTTTGGAAAGTAGATGATATGCACATAATGAAGGGATAAAGAGAATCTAATATGTTTGATAGTATTCATGAGCTCATGATTGATATAAGGACTAAGTGATATCATGGTTTGAGGGTATATAATTTTGAGGATTTTGGTATGTGGAAAGTGTTAACTTTTAACTGCATTCTTGTTTTAACTAAGGTTCAATGGATATTCATTCTTCAAGAGAATACATGATTAAGGTATTCACATGTTTGTAATTTGACCAACAAGATATATCTTATGATATATGGGGGATAAATGATGACATTCACGTGATCATTTTCTTTATACTATGAGCTTGGAACGAAGTATTTTAGATAAGCCTAAAGATTGGAATGGATTATGTTGGAAATAAGTTAGTTTTTTTTAAGGATAAAACTTTTTTTTGATATTGTTGATGGGATGTTATAGTAATATAGCTTTAGAAAAAGGACAACCTGCAGGACAGGCGAAAATCCATCACGTCGGACAAGGCTGTGTTAATCGAACCCACAACTGAAGTGCGACTGGCCTTTATTGCCTACCACTGGCCTACAGGAAGTCCCTGTTTAGTAGAAACTAGTTTTATTATATTAAGAAGTATGACATATGAAGTATAAGTCCATTTTAGGAACCATATATGATTAATCTCACTATAGATGGACTTATGTATTTTTTGATAACTTTTCTAAACTTTTGTTTGAGACATATGGAATGACCCATCATTCTATCACATGATCTTCTAACACATCACGAATGACAAATTCAACTTCATTTCTTTAAGAGATGAAGTGGAAATTTTCCAAAGAACAACAAACGGTGAGACTATAACAAAATCACGAAAGTATTTCTTCTAATTCCAATTTCATCAACTTTAGGGAAATGATATTGAAAACCAAAAATGTTGTCCTAGTGCTCTTATATCTGATGAATCAGATGGTACCTTAGATCGTCACAAATTTATGGATTTGTGATTGCTGGCTTTTCCATAGCCATGTTCTCTACCACTCTCCATCAGAACATGATGGTTAGATTTCTCTTCCATATCCATATTTTCACCTATGTGGAAACCCAGTGATTAGTTTATTTGGGTAACCGTTACATTTCATACTTTTGTTTTTAAAGATTGGTTTTGGTATTCCTTTTTACGATGTGGGTTTCTATTAAAGAAACTTTCAAATAGTAAACCATTTATAACCCCGATGAATTTCGAGGGCAAAATTCATTTTAAGGGGGGTAGAATGTAACACCCCGAGATTTTATGAAAAATATTCTTTTAATTTCATTAATGTCTTGTGTTGTATGCTACACCAAGATTACCTTGCGCTATACGCAACACCGTATTAGTTTGCAGTATACGCAACACTATTCTTGGATCGTGTTACACACAATTTTGATAATAGTTATTCTACGCAACATTGAGTATATATATATATATATTAAATGTATAAATGAAATATGGTTGGATTCTGTTATACGAAACAACGAAGGATTCTTTCACATCATGAAACCCTGACTTGGCTTACATTACACGCAATCGCGACCTTCCTCGATAGCGTGTGTTGTACGCAATACCGGGTTTTACTAAACAATGATATATTATAATAATATTATTATGAGCTAGCCGTTATGAATAGTATTAACTAAATTTTGAATCTTATAACATTATTATTCTTCTTGCACATTTTCTAAAACATGGTATAAGAACAAAATAAATTTTTCAGGTAAAATAAATATTTTTCAAAAAATGCAGTTTTGCAACCTTTTGATGGCACACCCACTTTAAATATAGTTTTTGACATGTTTATAAGTTCAATTTGACAAAATAAAATTCTTCTTTGGAATAATGAAATAAAAATTTACTTTGGATAAATTTTCATATCATTCTGGTAACTTTCATATTTTGATGAATAGTAAAAACATGCTATATTTTAATTAAAAACAACTTTTTTCATCGCAATAATTTATATGGTTAAATTATAATATTGAATGGTATTAAAGTATAAATAGAAAATATTTTTACCATTTAATATAATTTATGTCATTAGCATTGATTCTACCTTGAATTCGTAAGATAAATCAATTCAATCTTTTGCAATGTTTTAAAGAAAAACCCGTTTTCTTTCGACAACGAGATTAATTTTAATTTAATTTATGCAACTTTTGTGTATTTAATTTGGAAAAATTGATTCCATATTTGGAATCAGTTTATCCAAATTATGTTAATAAGCTACTTTTTATTTTTTGGAATTATGAATAGTAACTACGGTAAATTTTATTTACCATAGTTAAAGGTAAATCGGGTAATTAAGGGTAAATATAATATTATAAAATTACCCTAACACATGTCAAAATCCTATTGGATGACTAAAAGTCGACCCATATCACCTAAGGGTCGGATTATATTAATTTAATGGACTTTTTTCCATGAAAATAATTTAATTATTATTAAAACCAAAGAATGTGACAACATGTCACTTTCTTAAATCTTATAAGTATAATAATTTTAATTTAGTGATACACTTAATGAAACTTCTAACATGAATAGTTTCCAGAAATCTAATACAATTATCTACATCATAGGAATTTATTTATAATTTTTAGGGATTAAATAATTATCATTTATTATGACACAAAGATGATGGAGTAATTGTCTTATTAATGAAATATTGACATAATTGATGTTATAAATACCCAAATAAATGTAATTTAAGACTTTTTATGAATTAAACTAATTTTATAGGTTAATATGACATGTTAGTATTGATTTAATTAAATTTTTTCGAACTAATCATTCTGTTATGATTTTAATAAAAAATCAATTACTAAATAGTGTCAAAATTGACATAAAATAGTTTTTAAAACAAATATTATATTATTAATTGTTAGTTTATTCCTAAAAATCTAAGGTTTGTCCAAATTACTTAAATAAGGTTATATATATTAATAATAAACAACATGGGGTTCGTTTGGCTTCTTATAGTAAGTTTATTAACCTTATAGTGTAAGAACACAAAAAGACACGGTAAAAGTAAAATTATCTAACTTAAAGTTAAATATAAATGATAAGGTTAAAATAGGAACCTAAACTTGTATAAATTCTATTGGATGAGAGGATTTAGACCCATCCCCACCTTATATTTTAAATAACTCAATTTTGAGCTATTTAAAACCGAATTTGTCTTTATAATAAAATAATATTTTTAGTTTTTCCAAAGGAGCCCCTCTCCTCCCTTATAAAAGGGCACCTCCTCCCTCTCTTCCTTACACCACTTTGAACCTTCAATCTCGGCCAAACCCTGCCAAATTCTCTCCTACACTTCCATAGAAACATACTAGAGGTTCTGGTCTTCCTCAAAGTCCAATTTTAGTGCCCTAAAAGGAGATCTCAAAGAGGCGCTTCAAAGAAGAGGTAATGTCCGTTACCGATTCTTTCAACTTTATTTCTTCTTCCACCTCTTCTTATTAGGTTGTTTCATTATGAACTAATAACATCAGTATCACTCATATACTGATATGTTATTATAAGTATGAAACAACCCTATTTCACCATCTATACATCCTACGGAAAAAGAAATCACCGCGCGTGCGTACGTACGAAATACCATCTCCACGCCGTGGTGTAATCTATTTTCCACCACCACCTTACTTGGATGGGTATAATGGTGTAAATAATGACTATATATGACTATTAAAAATTGATATTGATTCTGAAATAGTATACATACACTCTAATACAATTCCACGATCATGGGAACGATATCATCGCTTGTGCGTACGTACAAAATACCGTCTCCACGACGTGATGCGATTCGTTCTACATGATCTTCATTGCATAATGATTATATAAATGAATTTAATTAATTAATATGATATATATTACAATAATAAAATTCTATAAATTAGTTATCTATAACCTAAAGATAAGAATAAGAATTTATTCGACAAACACGCATAAACAAAAAGTAATAAACACCCGAATAACATGTAGTGATGAAATATTACTAATAATAAGCTAAGAATATGACCATATATGATATCATAAAAATAATTATGATTCTGGAATAAGTCAATAACATTATTTAAATCATTATACAGAAGGTTTGGACACTTACGAAGCAAATCGGACCTAAGGTAAGGGAAAATATCACAATCTCATTTTTATCCGAGATTGTTTATACTTTGAAATTTACTGGGGTGTATTTTATCATCCACATCCATGTTTCCTTAATATTTAATATTATCTCCATTCACATACAATTTTTTAAATCCTATTTTACCCTTCGGTGAGTTTTTAGTAAAAGATATGAAAGGAATCTTTTGTCGTTTTTCGTACGAGGTACTTTTTTGACTTTTCCAACAAAAGTACGAGAAGAATGTTTTTTAACTTATACGGAATGAATGGATTTTTAAAACATTATTTCCAAGAATCTTACTTTACAAGTTTTCAAGTTTATTTTTAATCAACTTCTTTTAAAATTGTATGACATGTTAAGAAAGGAAACGTGTTTTTGAAGTAGAAAGGATATTTTCCTCAAGAATGGAGTTCAAGTGTTTTTATCAAAATTATTTTCCATATAAGATAATAAAAGGGTTCTGTTTTTATCTCTATTATTACATTGATTTGATTATGTTGTGATGGAATTATTTTTATGAATTCCTTTATCTTATATGAATTGTTTTATGATGTCATGATGTTTAAGATTCCCATTTTTATTACATGGGTTATGCAATGATGTATGATTTATGATTTTGTGGAACACATAAGAATGGTATAATTATGAGATGGGTGGGACCTATATCTCCCTCCAATGCATTGGGTAAAGATTTTATATCTCATGAGATAGACATGGTTGGAACGGTTGGTTATACCGGTTCAGTGAAACAGGACTGAAACAAGGAGTGAACTCGGTTCAGAAAGGGACTTTGTCCACTAAGATAGTCTTGGAAATGAGTCTTGAATAATAAGAAATGATTCTCTATGATTATGTGTGTATGCCACAAAGTTTCATGTTTTAAGTTATGATTATTGGGATTACATTTCACTACTATGATTTATCCCATGTTATGAAATTATGATCTCTTTTGCAGGTTAAGATTTCCAAGAGATATGTTCTTATGAATATGACGTGATTGATATTTATTTTGTTTACCCTTACTAAGCATTTGAGCTCACCCTTTTATGTTTTCTTTTCCCCAGGACATAAAGAAAGGATTTAGGTTTAAAAAAAAAGAATATCTTTATGGGAGATGTTGAAGATCTTTCACCACGATTAGAAGATTATATTCCGAGTTTCCAAAGACACTAAAATATTACGGTCCTTGTGTGTGTGTTTTTGTTATGTACTAAGTATTCCGAAAAATTAATGTAATGTCTATGTACATCAGGATTCAGGTCTCTACACACATAGTGTACAAAGTGGGGTTTTGAAGGAGTTTTGGGTGCAAAACAATGCAGGATTTTGAGAAATTGTTTCATTTAAGAAACAAAGTATTTTGTTGTGTGTTTTAAGTGCTTTAAAATATGTATAGATACTGTATTTATTTTATGTGACCATTACTGGTGTTTTATATGAAAATATATCTATGTAGCATGCTGAAATTTTTTGAGCACAAAGGGGGAAGCTTGGGTACCTAGGTGGGGCAGATATGTACTAGTACGACTAGTGAACTAGATGAGTTTTATCCCTGTTTCACTTAGAATTTGGATAACAACAACTCTAACTAAACTATATGGATGATTATTTGGGACCAATAGGTTATGGTTATGTTCCCTACTAGTGTCTCTTGCACGATAATATATTTTACTTTGGTTACTTTACACCGAGGCACGAGGTACATGGGGCCCGAAACTATTTAGTGCCTAGGGGTGTTCCCAATTTTGTTGCTAATTAAATTTGTGGTATTTGGCCTTTTATTTAGGTTTGTTTGGAAGTATATTAAAATATCTAACATGAAAATTTAAATTTGTTGACATTATGAAAGTTTTATCTCGAAAACTATTTTCAATTGAAAGTTGCATTTCTTGGAATTTGTCACCGCTTTTCTTTGCATAGTAAAACTGCTTGCGTTTTGACCTTGTATTGCATGAACATTGGAATAATTAGGTGGTATCCTATTGGTATTAGGATCACACCCTACTTACACCCCTTGGGTGTAATTATACTTTATTATTCTTGAATTAGGTAAAGGAAATGCTTTGGGTGGTGGCGGTTCAGAGTGTTAGTTCCCATCCTTGGGGCGAAGTTGTAGAGACGACTTGTGGGTGATAGACCGTTGTCATATGGAGTCCTTGGGGATATTTTTATGCTGTTTATTTTTGTCTTTGGAACTTTTGTATTTGTTTTGAACTTATGTATTTAGTTCTGGATTTTTGTAGAAACCTTGTTTGGTATGAATTTTTCAGATTTAGTTTATCAAATGTTTTTGATGTTTTATGTATACATATTCAGGTAAATCGATCCCAAAACAAGATAAATGATACCCATGAACTTGTTACAACCTGTGGGGATAAGGAATGCCCTTTGGGCCTTGTCATAGGCTAGGTTTGGTGCTGGTATTGGTGAAGACCAGATTCGGTTCGTGACAGTCATCCATGGGAGAACATACCCATGGGGTGGCCCTTGATCAATTCAATGAATCTCAAACATAATATAGTTTAATTTATCAATTACCAAATCAACATTATGAAATAACATGAGCCAATTCCATTAAAGTATACACCCTATACATGGTCACATGACACTTTGGCACAAATAGGAAAGATGAAAATTCACGAAAGGCATAAGAACACCTACCTCGTATTACCATGACTCTCCTCATCTAGCTTTGGCCTTTGATTCAACCTAGAATGGAGTAGATAAAAAAAGGGTATAAATGATCAAAATTAAATAACTAGATTTAGAGAAGAAATTAGGAAGAAAGGCTCAAGAGAAATTGAGATCTCACCGAGGGGAATCCAATGGATCCGATAGTGTTCGAATCAGAGATCAGGCGACGCATTGGGAGCTAAACCCTCCTTCAGATTTTTTGGGCGTTCCATATGTCGAAGGTGATTCATTTATTCCCGTCTAAAAAAACAAAACACTACCCAAATTATTAATTAATTAAAAAAATATTACATGGCATGCACTTGTTATTACATGCCGTTTCCGTACTGTTTTCTAGCCCAACCTTTATGTGGCTATGTACTGGAATTACATGGCGTGTAGCCTTATATACACGACATGTACCTATAGGTACATGACACGTAGTTCCCAGTCACATCATGCAACAGGCCTGAAAACATCCCCTATATCTCTTTTTCCCCATTTCCTTAAGTGAAAACTGAAAAGGGAAGATCCATACCTCTAAGGAAGAACCAGGCTCTTACAAAAAACTTTCATTCCCTTAAGTAAGTATCATGGCGTTTCTTTCCACAATTATCACAGCTGGAAAAATCCTTCTTTTCCTTCTTCCCCTAATCCATTTTTTTTCTTTTCCATGATATTTATATCCTTATTTCCCTTGAATTCATAAGACTTTGAGAATTATTTATCTATCTTGATAACATATGATACTATGTCCTCATATGATGAGATGGTTTGGGAGACTAGTACCCTTAGAAGGAATGAATTTAACCTATAAAAGAAATGTTCAATATTTATATTTGGAATACATATGTAGTCTGGATCATGGATTTATAACATTTTAAATTTGGATTCGTACTTAGAAACATTTTCATTTTCCTTTTTTCTCAGACTCAAGAATTTCCTTTCCATATCCGCTCGTTGTTCATGGGGAGAATAATTTTCAATGAAAATTTCTATAAAATACTTCTATTCCATAGTCTATATTTCCTTCACATACTTAGTGTTTTGAATAAATAAAAACCATTGATCTAAATACCCTAAGAGATAATAAAATACCCTGACAACCTTCACCCTTTCATTACTTCCAAAAGTAAGGAATATATTCTCTAAGGAACTTACACATTTCTTAGATTTAAATGAATTTGTATTACCATTAAATGATGGAGGTTTTTGATTCATGAAGCCATCTAACATTATTACACTACATTTTGGATCAACATACCACTATATACGGGAAATGTTATTTGTCATAACCCAAGTCAAATTTCCTAATATAGTTATAATTTTTTCATCTCTAACTTTAGCTTTATCTTCAGCTTTATTATCTTCCCCATAAGGGAAACCCCTACATGGATTATGTGCATTGATATAGTTTCCATTACTTATACTAGGAGCCATTTATAGTCAATGCAATACACTAGATTATATCATAACATTATAAACCACAATTTAAAATTTCAAAATAGATGAAAAACATAACATAAATTGAAAATTTATTTATAAATATTCTCAATATCATAATTTTGGTTTCTTTGGAAATATTCTCAAGGTACACCATAGGGTTTCATTCCATAATCTATATTTTCGTAAATATAGTTCCCAAGGTTTCTACTAAACTTTCTCTGGTAATAATTGTAAATACCTTGACCCTAGTAGCCTAGATTTTGTGGTTACTTTATTACATTATAACTATATAAAAGGAATAATAAACCAAAGAATCAAATAGTTTAGTAGTTTTGAAAAACCAAATAAAAACATGATTCCCATGTTACATTAGAAATATAACATACATAGAATACAATAATTATTTTATCCTTTATGTTGTCCATAATACCCTTTATCATATCCCAGGGAAAATAAAACAAATAAAAGGGTGATCTAAGATGCTGAGTAAGGATATGCATATAGAGGAAGCTAATAAGGCAAGAATAATATTGAAAAAAATAAATGATGGTCAAGATAATACCATATAAATAATCACATGAACTAGAAACTCATACATAGATTTCATAAAAAATAAAATAATCACATGTAAAGCAATACATAATTTCATAATGAGGGAATAAATAATTCCATACATTTAAAAATTACCATCGAGGCCTTGGTCAAGACATTTAAAAATACCATCAAGGCCTTGTTCAAAGAAATCTATATAAATTGGTAAGTCCTTAGATAAAACCCAATATATTTTGTATCATGAGACCTATTAATTCATTTAGGGACTATAACAGGCCTTTAACTTTATTTAATAAGTCTAATTAATTCCTCATATAAATAAACAATACAACTTAATCAACATGTCTTAAAAAAATCAATAACTGTCCATATTAGAAGAACTAGTCATACGAAATATCAATACTTTCCCAAGTTAAATTTTTTATAAACCATCAAAATAAATATGGTTAATGGTATCATTTTATTACATCCTTAATATAAGATTAAATAAAGTATGTTTACATAGATGAAAAATACTTTAAATAGATTACTAGAATATTTATTGAGGAAACTAACCTTTTTTACTTTGTTTTTTTAATCTAAAAACTTCATGCATATTAAATAAACTATATTTTTTGAGAATAACCTTGTAAAATTAAAAATTTAACTTAAAATTATTGAGTGGTCATGATGGTGGGAAATTAAATTCATGTCGTATAAGTTAAAAAACATTCATTTTACACTTTTGGTAAAAGTAAAAAAGTAACTCATTCGGAAAATGATGAGATGATTCCTTTTAATTTTTTTAAAAAAAATTCCAAAAAGGATAATTTTTTTAAAATCATCATATAATATTAAAAAAATTGATTTTTTTTAGAAAACATGGACATAGAAGAAAAAGGATTTTCGAACGAATAGAGAAATGAAGTATGCTTTCCTTAAAAACATTTTATCAATCATTTTAAGTACCAAATAACAAGAAATGATAATATTACTTTAAAATTTCTGGAATAAAAATAGAAGAATAAAATATATTGGGTTTAATATAGTAATATATAACAATTACCCCAAGGGAGACATGAACATAAACAATCCCAAATAGTGATGAGATTGTGAAATAAACCCTTACCACTTTGGTAACTTTTGAATAGTAATCCCCATGAAATAAATAAATTAAAATGAAACTTTAAATACCATGAATATAAATAAATTTATGATAAAACATATCAAAGGGTAGGTATATATTTCTCACAAAATAAAGAAGTGGTGGATATGACATATGGCTCATGGAAGTAAAATTGAGATGAAAAACCCTTACCTGAGGCACAATTTCCTTCATATGTTTTCAAACATCATGTATATTAAATATATATTTATTATAAATATATTATAGCATAATAATAATATATTACATATGATATATTATTTACTTATAACCTTTTATCACCCATTTATTAATAATTATTTATTAAATTCACTGTTCCAGGTGATAACTACTTCGTTTTTCATGTATGTTTTGGTTTGATAGTTTTGGTCCTTACAATTTGATCATGGTTAAATCATACAAAGAATGTTAATAATGATTGAAATATAATGAATCCAAATGACCAGGGATTCAAACCTAAGGTAGGATATAATTTAAATATCATCAAAAAATAAATTTTTTATAGGTTTATATTATTTTTTAAACCTTATCATTTGGATTAACCCCTTAGTTAACTTATTTTAACATTAACCATGGAAACATATTTTTCACTATTAAGGGGTTATAATTTTACATATAAGGTGACTATTGAATCATAAATGGATTATTGGTGAAATTTTAGACCATATATTATCCCATTTTCCTATTTAAATATTTTTATTATTTTTAAATAATTCAATAATATATTATTTTGATCAATTATCATTAATGTCAATTTTGGCACTATTCATTTAATTTGACTTTAAATACATCAATAATTTTTTTATTTATAATATAATTAATTTAAACATCAATAATATGTCATATTAATATAAAAAATTAATGGAACACTATAAACAACTTAAATTACATCTCTTTTAATATTTTTAATAACATTTATTTTATTTTTCTATTAATTTAATAAATACTATATTAGCATTACAGAAGTAATTAAGGACAATTATATAGTCACTAAAAATTATAAATAAATTATCATCATGAATATAATTAATTATTCACAAAATTTATATTTATATTCATTCATAACTTTCTTTTTTCCTTATGTGGATACATAATAGATATTTAAAACTAAGATAGTATCATTTTCTAACTTTCTTTGATTTAAGTATTATATTGTCCATTTTCATGGATAAGTATCCATTAAACATATTAATTTATATCCTAAGGTTATAAGTGTATAATTAACTTCATATATTAATAATTAATACGAAATATTATAACCTTTTCAATTAGTTTTAACCTTGATTAACCTGATTTACCCTTTACCGAGTTAACAAATTTTACTATGGTTACTATTCATATTGACAAAAAATAAATGAGTCATATTTACCAAATTTAAAAATCATGATTTCAAATATGAAATCTAGTTTATCAAATTTAATTTTCTTAAGTGGTATACATTTAAATTAAAATAAACTCACAAAACATGATGAAACCACTTTTTTTTAGAAAAAGCCTTTTTTATGTATAAAAATGTTTTTATACTAAATTAAATGATGAAATTGATTAAAATGAAATTAATTATATTATTAATAAAATAATATAAATAATTATAGTTTTAAATCATTTTAAAAAAAATTAAAATTTGTAAATTCTTGAAATAAAAATACAGTTTTCAATAAAAGTAAGTATTTTTCACTATTCAATAGAAAATCAATATTTTCAGAAAAATATTTAAATTTCACCCTAAGAAAATTTTAATATTATGATTTAAAAAATGATATTATTTTTATAAAATAAAATTTCTATAAATTAATTATAATATTTTCCCATAAAATAAATAGAAATTGTTTTTGAAGAAAACATATTTCTGAAGTATAAAATATCTTTAATAAAAATTGAGTACTCATTTCCTAAGAATTGATCAATGAATTTGTACTGAGTATTTATTTTATATATATTTCATAAGTTGGTTAATACTATTTATACTTTTCAATTCAATGTCTACATTATAACAGTCATATTTAAATAATAATATTTCATTTTTCATTTAAGCTTAGTGTTGAGTGTCATATACACTATCAAACATAATGTTATTTTAAAATATTAGGGTGTTACAATGATAGATAGAGGTATAAGTAAAGACTATTCATAAATAGGTTTCAATAAATGAAAGGTGTATATTTATTAGATATCTTTTCATTACTAGTTAACCATATGACTATTCAAATTGTGTTGAATATGGTTTTAATGGAAGGAATTAATCTAGATGAGTTGGATGTGAAGCCAAAATCAATTCATGGGGAATAAAATAAGGAAATATACATAGAGAAACTAGTTGGTTTCATAGGGAATCATAACCATGACCTTGTGTGTAGAATTAAATAGGGTCTTTATAGTTTAAAGCAAGAACCAAGGAATTAGAATTAGAAGTTTAATGACTTCATATTGAAGTAAAAGTTCATCTAGATCAATACCAACCATTGATGTTACCAGAAGATCTTTGATGATGGGATTTTTATCATCTTACTTCTCTATATTTATGATATTATAGTTTCAGGTATGATAAAATAAAGGATCAATGTGATGAAGGATACATTGTTTATAAGATTCTACATAATGGATCTTATTTTGAACAAAAATATATTAGGTATGAAGATTGTGAGAAACTTAAGTTATGGTTCTTTGTTCCTAAATTTGGTTAATTAAATCAGGAAGTTGGTAGTGAAATTTTCCATTGGAGATAATAAACAAGTAAACAAACCCATAGATATACATTTCAAGCTAATTAAGGAGAAGACATCATGAATTAAAGCCAAGGTAGAGTACCTAACCAAAATTTAATATGCATAAACCATTGGAAGTTTGTTGTATGTCATTGTTTTTACTCATCTATTCATTATAAAGCAGTGTTAATTTCTATTATATTTATGTTAAATCCTATAATATAACATTGGGAGGATATGAAATGTATTCTTTAGTACTTAAAGGGATCCATAATCTTAGCACTTTTATTTGGAATATATGAGTCTTTACAATGTAATGCTAACTCTAGATTTTATAGAGATATAGAAACTCATAAGAGCACTAAAAGATATGTGTTCACTTTCAAAGGGATGAAAATGAGTTGGATATCTAAGATTCAACTAGTAATTTCACTATTGATAATGTAATTAGAGTAAATTTCGTTAATAAAATCTAAGAAGGAGATGATATAGTTGAAATAGATTTTGGAATATCTCATAAGAAAGAAAGATGATGGGATGCTATTTTATAATTCACAAAGTGTGATTCAATTATCCAAAAAATCAAACTTTTCATTATAGAATGAAGCAAATTCAGATTATGGAACTAATCATGTCATTTTACTTTGGTGAAAACCTATGGTAATTTTAATTTTGGATTTGGGTTGAGGAGTAAGAGTCCAAACTATGTTATAATTGGATTTTAGGATGCTTTGAGTCTAGTTATTTGGTGTAATTTCACTATTTAAAAGTTTTAAGGTGTTGATGGATGAATTATGTAGTATTTATAGGTTTATCCATGACTATAAGGCCATGTCGTGATGGTTTCTTGGCTAGTGGGTTTTGGATATCTACCCAAAGGCGATCTCTTAATAACCTAGATGGTTCACAACGCAATGGTTCTTAGCCAAAATGTGTAGGCCCTCTGCCAGAAGGTGGTTGTGACATGATCAAGTTTGTTTGAGGGAGGATCCCTCTACTTTGAGTATGGTTGTTCCATGACCCATATGATAAGAATTTATTAGGGGGCATGATGGTCTTTTCTAAAGGATCCCTTTTATAACCCCATTGGGTTCCTGAATATCCAGTTGCATAATAAGAGGGGGAGATCCCTCTTTTTATATCTTATTTCCCCCACTTATCCCCCCTTTATCCATTTCATTCATGAGGGTGTCATTGCTTTTATTATTTACAAGATTCCTCTTCTCCTCCCCACTTTTCTTCTCTTTTTTTTCTTTCTAATTTTTTCTCACCCGATTAGAGCTTTGGGGAGTTGAATTTATCAAGGAATGGTGTAATCCTCCCAATTCTTGGGGATTTAGTGTTCAACCTATAGAGGAGGTCCCAAGAAGGGATATTTAAGTCATGTCATATTATTTGTCTTGAGGTATTCCTTCTGTCAAGTTTTTTTTATGGTTTTGGTTATTTTTGGGTTTTATTATATGTTTTATTGAGTGAGTTTTTTAGGGATTTTGTGTGTCTTATGTTTGGGTGTGTGTCAGGAGTTTACCACACCCCATTCACTCTTGGTTTGACCCATTGTGCCATTTGGTGAGTTTTTAATTGTTTATGACATCATGGGATTTTTGGTTCTAGGTTCTTGGTTTATTTAATTGGTGTTCATGGTTGAGTTAGGAGATCAAGGACCCGAAGGAGGTTGCTGTGAGTTTGAGATCGAGTTATGGTTTATATATTGAGGTAGGATGTTCCATGTATAACTCTTTAAATTTAAAATATTTATTAATTATTAAAAAACCATGATTTATTCTATATGTTATTAAAAATAAATAGTTTTATTCTTGTAAATTAATTTTCAATTGAATATTTAATCAAATTTTTTAATTTGAGCATGAATTTGGAAATTGCATGTAAATTTGAGTTTCTCCCTTTCAACTGTACTCTAGTATTTTTTTTATAAAATTCATATGTGTATAATTTTAATTTTATATTTTATGAAATAATTTTAAACATATTTTGATACATAATTTATTTGAATATATCATACTAGTTCCCAAATTTCTTGAGAACATGGGCATATAAGTTAATGATGGACTGGATTTAACAGATTAGACCTTACCTCACCATTTGTTCCATAAAATTTTCATCCGTCATAATTTTTTTTTATATTTTTACATAAGATATATGAATATAAAAATAATATTTCATTAAACTAGATAAATGTTAGGTTTAGTTTTTTTATCAAAGATTCAACACTACATTTGAGATTTAGTTTGACTTGTTTTTTTACTTTTGTATAACATTTATAACCCTAGCCTCCCATCTACTATATAAATTTTTATTATTCACAATTGTATGTGATGATTTTTGTATTAGATAGTGATTATATAAGAGAATAGTTTCATTATACTTATCTAAAAAATTGGGAGAATAAAGTCAAGCACACAAGGATCTATTCTAAGAGGATTTCACTTTCTTTCTTAAACATTCCTTTGTTTTTTTCACTAGTGTAATATCTATTTCTTGTAAATAATTTTTTTTGTTCTTCACTTCACCTCATTTTATTTATTTTTGATTATTTGGTATGAAATATAAGTGTGGAGAAGAGATTAATATTTAATATTCAAACCATTACTTATGAAAATCATCTCTGTAATGAAAACTCCACCCATATAAGATTATTTCCTATTTATTTTCAATATAGTTACTAATTACTTGATTTATTTGTTTTTAATTTATGAACATACTGTAATTTATAAATTTTTATCAATTAATTTAGTTTTAATTTAAGATAAACTCAATCAATTTTCACTTTGTCCATGGGGATGATTCCATAATTTATAACAGATCATAAGTTGTATTTTGGGCATAATTAAAGTAGGGTTCCATTATTGGATATACCTAAGTCAACCAAGAGTTCATTTCTTCCTATAATTTTGTGTGTAATAATTTTTGTAGGGTTTATGCATTGAGAAAATTAGCAGATCATAATTAATTGTATTTAAACATAATGGATAAATATGAGTGAATAATAGAGGGTTAAATTAGATCAATTATGTTTTTTTAAATTAGGTTCTATTTAAATAAATTATTTTCTTTCTTTCTATTTAATTTTAATTAAAAATAAAATTCCCAAAATATAATAAATAAAATTTTAAAATTGAGTGATTGATATTAAGGAACATTAAGAGATAAAACCTCAGTTATCCCTGTGTTACACTTAGTAAAAAACCATAATTTTTTTGAGGGAATCTGTGCCAAAGTTCATTAAAACTAGTTCCATTGTTGGGGTTCTAAGTCAATACCTCATTATTTTTTTTCACTTTATAAATATTTTTCTACTTTATAATTTTTAAAAAAAATAGCAGAAAAATGGATTCATCATTTACTTCATGACTACTATTTTTAAAACTATGTAGCTATTTCTAGGTAGATTTTAGGGGTGTGGAAATCCAATTATGGAGAGGAGGAATTCAAGGAGATCATTGAGGACTTTAAGGAAGACCATAAAAAACCAATTTTAGAATCCTTGGTGAATAATATTGAACAATTATTGTAGTAATTTACATAATTCCCTCAAGAGGTGGTTGGGGAACATAAAGAGATCATCCCTCCTACTTTTTAAGAAGATTTATTGGACATGGAAAGTGAACTACACAACCCTTATCCCCTATAAAATTATACAATCCTCATAGAGGCCGTGAAAAAATAACCATCACTTGAAGATAATCCATTAAGGGGAGTAGACATAACACTAGATTCTCTTTTTTTTTATTTTACAGTAATATCAAAACCAACTCACTACCCTTATTTATCTATTAAAGAATTAGATACTGTGATTTCCCTAGAGAGTGATGATGGTCAGGATAAAATGACCACCACTTGGGAGAATATAGTGATGAAATTTGAAAATGAAGAAGTTCTAGGGGCTATCAAAGATAAAATAAACCCAAAATCCAATAAAAATGATGAATCTCACACATATTTAAAAGATTTAATTTTTAATTATTATAAAATAGAATTGTTAAATGATTTTAAACTTTATTAATCATGTAGAATTGGAAATTTGAAACTTGCCCTAGATTTTACCAAAAAAAACTTTCTAAGTGGTGGTGGTTGAAGAAGAAGAAGAGATCATGGAGCTCATGGTGATGTGACTTCCACCTATACATTTATATTCACATTTATTAGAGTAGAAAACTATAAAAGTTGATAGGGATACTACTTTATTCCTCCCCCTCCTTTCAATTCTTACTTCTTTCCTTTTCTTATATAGAGAGTGGTATATTTTTTCTATTTTCTTGGGGTTCTCCACTCTTGGTGTATACTCAAAGACATATGGATAAATAAAATGTTCTAGTTCCTATTAAATAAACCCCATACAACTTCATATTTGGGTTAACCACAATACTACCTAGTTATAGATAGTATAAAATAAAAACCTTTATTGGGATAACCTATGTTTCTCTTTACTTTTTTACATTAACTACTTTTATAAAATTTTAATAATTCTATTTTTTAATTTTTAAGTTTGAAAAATATGGTAATTAGGAGCTTAACTTAAATACCCTAGATGAAAAAAACTAAGTTGTATTTATTCATATTATTTAATTCCTTTCCTACATTTTATGAGTATGATGTTTGTGCATTAATTCAAATGGATAGTTCCATTTAAGTGTGGGTGAATGTGAAACTTTTTAGGCCTTTTTTGAGCTTCAAGGAATATTCATTATCATTTTCACTCATGAATTGATTTTAAGAGAGTTTACTTTATTTTTAAAATAATGTATTTTTAAATTATTTTTGATATGATTTTTTTGTAATTTGATTTTAAAAACATTTCTATGAGTTTGAATAATTTTTGAAATCCATGTCCAAGGAAAACTGACCCAAAATATTTTCCCCATCCTATAAAGTATTCTAAACTAAATGTTTTATATTATTTATAATATCTATTTCTTGGGGAATACTCAGCTTTGTTTTCCTTCTAGAACTTTCATTGCATCTTATCAAAGCTATGATTGAACCATTTCACATTAATATGATTGAAGTGTTTTTTATTCTAAATACCTTATTCATGAGACCTATAATTAAATTTTTATATTTATTTAATCCCATATAATCCATGAATTAACTTTATTGGGAAATCCACATTACAATTTTATTTTATCATTCCTAGCATAATCTTAATGTTTTGTATGATATTCAATAGACTGAGTGTAGGGGAAATTTTTTCCATGGTGGAAGGGGGATCTTTACATTGAGGAAGAAGTGTGGGGGTGTTTTTATTGGGTATTAGGGAGAGTATCATTATGTATTTACCATTTTATTCTATTTATTACCCTTAAATAAAAAATAAAAAAATAACAAAAGAAAAAAAAGAAAAAAAAGAAGAAAATAAAAATAAGGAAAAATAAAAGAAAAAAAGAATTGAAAAAGGGTGTGTGTCTTGGTTAGGTAAAAAAACTATTCCTCCACCTTTGATCTTGTTATAACTATTACAATTTCTTTCATGAGGAGGTCAAACAAGGTTTGAGAAATTGGTGTGATATTTGTTCCAAGTGAAACTTCAAAAAAATGAAAAGAATAAAAAAAGATTGTGCATCATTCCTTATACTTATTTCCATATTAATTATTATTTTCTTTGAGTTGGGGAAAGTGGGTAATTTTATTATTAGAAGAGGATATTTTAGTGATTTTTTTATTTATTACAATACAATGTTCTTAATGGTAACCTCATTTTTTATCTTTATTTTTTTATATAATTACCTTTCCACCTTTAGTTTGTGAGTAATTTGAGCCTAATTATGAATTAATAATGATCTATATTGATTTTTTTTCATTATGAGGTGTATATTTGAGATTCATTGCAAGACTATGGTTAGGAACATATACTTGAGGTATGACCATAACTCCAGATTAAATTCCCCTTAAGTAAGTGACCTAAATTTCCTTGTGTGGTAGGTTGTGATTGGGCTATGGAAGAATTCTTGAGGTTGAAAAAAATATTAATTTGATAAAAAAATGAAAGTAAATTTTCTCATATATGAGACATAATAAAATTATATTTTTGAAAGATCTTGGAAAATTCTCTCACTATTGATTTTTTTTTGAAATTTGATATAGATATTAGATATTTTTTTGCCTAGTAGTTCCAAAGGGTAAGTGTTGAGGAGTTGATAAAACATGACTTTATTGAATATTTTATTGATAATAAATGATTTAATTTTCACACATTATGTTTTAATTAATTATTTAATCAGAATTTGTAATTATAATGTGAATTTGAAAATTATATGGAAATTTCAATTTTTCCCTTTAAACCAAACTCTATTATTATTATTTTAAAATTTTATATTTATAGAATTATAATTTGAAATTTTATGAAATAATTTTAAATATGTTGGGATACATATTTCATTTGAATATCTCAAAGTAGATCATAATTTTTTAATGGAGAACATGGGCCTATAAGTCAATGTTGGACTTGATTCAACATATTGGACCTTACCTCACAATTTGGCCCAAATTTTTTTTATCCATGATCAAAATAATCTTAAATTTTTACAGAAATATAGGAATAAAAAATGAATATTTAATTTAACTATAAAATATTTTTTCTGATATTTTTGATTATCAAAGAGGTGACACAAAATTTTGTATTCATTTTGACTTGATTTGTATACTTTCCTTTTTTATAAAATTTGTAACCCAAAACTCCCATCCAATCTATAATTTTTTATTATTCAAATTTAGAGGGAAATTTTTATGTATTAAATAGTGATTACCTTAGATAGTGGTTATATTACTCTTTTCTAACCAATTGGGAGAACAAAGGTGTGTGCACAAGGATCTCTTCCAAGTTGCTTTCACTTTCTTCTTATACATTCCTTTGTTTTGTTTTCACTAGGGAAATATAAATTCCTTGTAAATAATTTTTTTTATATCTTCACCTCATTTTATTTTTTTCTTAATTATTTAGGATGGAATCTAAGAGTCACTACAAAAAAATCACCATTTAGTGGCGGTTTCAACCACCGCTACTTTGTTTGGTGGTGGTTTACAAAAACCGCCACATAATAGGGCGTCGACAATCTATTAGCGGTGGTTATTTGCATTTAACAACAGTTTCTGGAAAGCATCGTCCCTGCCTCATTTCACAGCAGTTTTTCTGAATTTAGTGGTGGTTTTACAAGTCCTGGATATCACTTTATTCACGGCGGTTATAACCACCGCGAATAAACTCAAATTCCAGCGGCCATAAAACTGCCGCTAAAGTCATAGTAACCGCCACGGAATGAGGCAGCCACGATGCTCATATTTAGCGGCGGTTATAACCGCCACTAAACGTAAATTTTATTTTACATTTAGCGGCAGTTTTTACTATTTATCGGTGGTGTAAACCGCCGTGAAACCGCTGCGAATATGCATGTAGCGGTGGTTAAAACCGCCGCGAAAAGATGCCAAGAATAAAAAAAAATTCTTTGCTTATTCTGCACCACTGCCCTGAAAAACAAATAAAACCAGAAATCACAAAAAACAATATGGTGGTAAATGATGGTCGGGTGTGTATAGAAATAAAAAAAACAATATGTTCATATACATATAGATAATCAAGAAGTATCCCAACCTATAGGTTTCAAACAAACAATGAACAACCCAATAGTAACACTTTTGTTACTACCGCTATATGCAAACCCACACAACAAATACTTCCAAAGAATAATCTAGCCACTTTTTATTTAACCACGTTATATTCATTTATTCAAGGGATTCACAGTATATATTCCATTACTACCAAAAAATAAAATCCCTAACCAACTCAAAAATGAATGAAAACCATTCTTTTAGTCCCACTGCACAACACCACCAATGCCATATTGTAGTCCCCATACAGAAGCCTGTCTGATGGACACAATACAACCAAAGGTAGTTCAACTGCCTACAAGTTCTTCCATTCAAAAATCAATCCCACAAACATAGATAGAACTGTCGCTTCAATTCACAAACATTCCACATAAACCATAAAACCCAACCATAACACACATTACATGACCACACCCATCAAACAGGGGTAAATTCAGATTTATCCAACACTGTTCTTGAATTAAATTTTTTTACTGGGGTATCACATAATGGTTCTTATTCCTCGAGCATCCATTTAATTAACCATGTGTACATGATTAATCAGTTTCCACATTACAACATTTTTCCCCAGCATTATAACCAATAAAAATATTAATAGTGTGTAAGAAAAGACCACCAATTGCCATGATTTTTATAAGGAATGCATCCATAACAAGTCAGAACAATAAAAAAAGATAACAAGTAGAAATAGTAAATGTACTATAACCCCTTCTAAGGATGAAGGACTCTTTCCACACCTTGGGAGAAGGAAAAGAATCCACTGGAAATTAGAGGATCTTGGCTTAAGAATGAGTGATATCCTAATAACAAGGGATATAATTTCAATGTGATGGATAAAACAGATCATGGATTGACCATTCTATTTGAATATCTCAAATCCCCGAGGACATTAGGAAATTAAATATATAAAAAATATCCTTAAAAAAACTCTTAAAAACACCCAAACATAGCATCAAACTCGGTTTTTTGAGAACATATAACTATAAAATTAGAGAGGTGACTTTAAAATACTTGAAATACATGTTTTGGTCAACACCACGTATCATTAATTTGGTTTTTCCAAATTTAATGGTGATTAAGGTTTGGAGAAACAATAATTCTCCTTGAATACAGTGGAAAAAGATTTAAGCAAAGTCAAACTCAATAGGTAACATATTTTTTGTTAAAAGAAAATCATAAGGGCGATACTGGGATGTCTGGGGAAAACATGAAATGACTCAATGATGGGTGGATCATTGATACCCTATCACCGATGCCATGACATTGTCACCCTGGCACCAACACCCTAGCATCGATGCCCTAGAACTGATTCCATTGAGCAACAACCTTGTACCGATGCCCTGGAACCGACACCATGGAACTGACACTGACGCCCATGACTCATCAACAATGACACCCTTGACTCACCAACACCAAATCACTGAGTCACTGATAGGATGATTCACTGAAAACCTGACTCATTGACAGGCTGACTCATGGATAATTAAAAACTATATTTTTGAAAACCTCCTGGAATGAGTGAAAAACATCCCCTAGAACACCCTAATCACTGAAGTTTCACAATGTAATTAATATAAGAGGTTTACTCTGTTACATCATATAGATCTCAAAACAGCCTCACCCTATAGAATGCAAAACTACCCAAGAAGAGAGTGGTCCGAACAACCACCCTGTAACATAACTATCAGGTATAAACCACCATGATTTGTTTTAAAGTTGGAATGAAAACCTTGACATCCCAGAACCCCTCCTAAATAGTTATCCTTCTCCAAAACAATTGTGTAATCCCCAAGGCCCCACACTACACCTAACAGCCATGTAATCACATATAGTCACACCATCTAGACACATGGATTAGAGAGCTCATTCCTCCATTTCAAGATACAACATATCTTATTGAAAAACAAGGTCAGATATCACTTCAATGAAAATTAAAAAATTAAAACATCAAAGTAATGCTCAGAACATCAACTCAATACAGATTAGTGTACTGGGAACGCATATTCTCTTCTCACTCCCTAATACTCTCCTCATGGAAAACATTCCTCCAAAACACGTGATCCAAAATAATCATCCATCCACAAAGCACTTTATCCTTATGATCCTTGATTATTAATAGTTTTTCAATGAACATTGCATCATTCTAAACATCCAGCTCTCCCAAGTATCAGACGTGAGAGGTATCATGTAGATACTGATAGATGTAGGTGTCTTGGAAAACATCATGGATCCTACCCAAATGAGTTGTAAATTCCAGCTGATATGCCACCACACCAACTCACCAAAACACTTAGAAAGGTATAATGAACGTGAAAGAGAGATTTCTCACCTTACTAAACCTTTTATACCCAGATCTGTATTCATCATATCTTGCATGATATCAAAATTCTCTATTGTGCTCTGAACTAACTCTGGGACAAGAACACCTGCCTTCCCAATTCCTATCTAGAACAATGATTAACAACACGAACTTCCATAAAAGTCATAAAATGGCCATTCTAATGGTATAGTGATAACTATTGTTGTATAAAACTCTACTACATGAAACTATTGCACCCACATCAACAATGGGTTTAACTCCTAGTCATCCAAAATCTTGACTACCAATTCAAACAAAGACCTAAATGGAATGATATATACCACACTTGAGAAATAAATACATAAGAATAAAACATCATAAATCAATAAAATGCATAAAAAGAAACATGAGAAATCAAGGAAATTTTAGGACATTAAAATGTGTGGTGTCAACTATGTGCCACAAATGTTACATATACAAACCAACTATTTCCATTTTTGTTCAACACATTAACAATACAACTACTCAGGTTCCGATGATGCTTCATCGCCTTCTCCACCTTCATTTCCACTTTGTGTTGTCACCTATAAAAACATTATATTGAAAATTAAATACGGTTACATATTTATATTAAAACTTAAAACCAATGAAAGTTAGAAAGCTAAATGATTTTGATTTTCTGTGATTTACTTGCATATCACCAATTGATGCACTCCCACCGGGGGCATATCTGCTCATCTGGTGACATATTTCAGTCAACTCTTTATGTAATGTAGATATCTGATCCCCCTGCTGGTGAACTGTGTTTCGTAAAGAAACAATCTCTTTCTTAGCATCTCCGGGTATGGGCTGACTAAAGTCAGGAGTAGATGCATCAACTATCCCCGGTGGCCTGATAAAAACCTCAGATGGCACGGGTCCCAAACCCATCCCGTGCACTCTCCCAGGATGCTCCTTCCCAAGGACTTTAGTAACCGGGTCATCCTGGGAGACATAGTAGGAATGCACAAGATTGACATCCCATAGTTATTTAATTTTGACCTATAAATCAAATATCAATATATATTAACACAGTAAAAACTAATAATAAGTTATTATGATAAAAAATTGACTCTATACCCCAACTTATTTAGTAGGCTCATTAACAAAACATCCATCTGATTTCTTGTGAACATCCAACCACAGTTCAGTTCTGGATGCTTCATGGCCTAAACTCTGTTACTGCATTAATCAAAGATAAATCAAAAATTCAATATATTAAATAGATAATATTGTCTTATAAATATTTAAATTAATTAATAGATTACCAATGTCGTTCGACTTCTAGAAAAACTTTTTGAGCCCGTAGTGTGCGGGATGACTTCCTTCTCTCGGTTTGACACATTTTGTCTTAAGAGATCCTAAAATAAATAAAATGCAATTTAATACTGATGTATTGAATGTCATGTCCTTTTCATATACATGTATAAATGTAAAATGAGGATAATATAATAATATATATATTTCAATACCATCTGCTTCTGATCCTGATGCCCGTCAACAAACACTTTCCACTGCTCTTTTGGTACCCCACTGGGTAGCTTCTCATACGTTTGCAGCACGGTCAACGAAGCATCGTTGACATCACGCCACAATCTCCATTTAAAATCTTTCCACTTCTTACCTAGATTTTTCAACGTCCACTTTCGTGCTATCACATCAGCAACGGTAAAGTGGAAGAACATATGTATACAGAAATTCATTTTGAACATATTAGCGACATGACATTAAATTAAACCATAATGTAATAAATTTACCTTGATTTGAGAATCAAACACTTCATTTTTCCTTCTTGGAGGCATATGTCTCCAATCGTCATATGAAATGGGAAGGGAAATGGGCTCCGCTGCCAGCTGGCCTAGAATCTGGCCAAGTAACCCCACGACATCATCTATAGGGACCCCGTAAGAATCAAATGGCACAACAATCTTCTTTCCATTCAGATTCCAAACATCTGAAATTTTTATGTTTTTCTCCACGGTTGCATTTTTTTCATCTTCAATGAGCAAACAATTAGTATAAACAAAATGCAATAAATTTATTTAATTAAAATTTGTACCTATGATAGTGAAACTCCAGTATGTCCGGGATGAACTGGAAGGGGCGCGTCGCTGCCCCACTACTGAGGCTCCTGAAGGGGGAGTCGATGACTCAGCCTCTACTGGGGCATTCACAGATGGTGTGAGAGATGGTGCAGGGGGAGATGGTGCAAGGGTGTCGGCAGCTGGTGCCTCAGATGTCATGGGGAGGGAGCCAAATGGATAGTCATCTGTCACAGAACTGGATGAAATAATGTACTGCTTATTCCTTGGAATTCCTGTCATTTAATCAAATAAAATTAAGTTCAAAATATATATTTCAAAAAAATTATGCAGAAAAAAAAAATTAAAAATGATAACAGATGTAGTACTAATAGACAAAATATATATAACAATGATAATGAATGACTGCAGAAATGAAACAAGTGGTTGCTGAATAAATAAATAATTGTACATACAATCATTTTCCCCTTCAATAATGTCGGTTTCCTACTCCATTGCTTCATCCACTTCATTCATCCTTTTCTAGACTAATATTTTCAATATCATAATGGAAAAATAATTCTGCTTCCTGTTGCTGATTAAATTCAATTTCAGAGGTCAAATTTTCCACTTCATCAGCCATATCATACAAATATCTTTGTATTAAGTGAGCAACTACACTCCACCCTTCATCAGCAACATCATTCACATAATATACCATTTTTGCTTGTGATGCTAAGATATATGGATCATGCAGTTCACGATCACCAACATCCATCAAGCGAGAGAAGTTCACAGAAGTAAATTTCAAGGATTCTCTTTTAACACCTCTGATAATATCGACCCATTTTCATTTGAATAAAACAACCAAAAAATGTCCATGGTAGTTTAATTCAATAATATCATGCAGCTTTCCATAGTATTCCACTTCAGCAAATGTAAATATACCACTATTCTATATTCTCAAACCCACTTCTCGATCGACTGTACGAAATCTAAATCCATTCACATTATAAGTGTCGAACTTTCTAACTTCTTTTAGAGGACCTCTAGCAAGAAACTTCAAATATTCTGACACCTCTGCTCGAGTATCAGTATTCATGATCTGAAAAAAGAAATATACTTTATTAGATTTACAAAATGTATGTGTAAAACTAATATTCGTATTTATTACAATATTTATGAACTTACACGTCATGCAAACCATTCTACAAGCTCTTTATTAATAGATTTTGTTATATCTTTCTCAGTTCGTGTTCAGCCTCTCATTCATCTCTTTGTTTTATCCTCAACTCTTCAATAAATGGATCTGAAATTTCACTATTTAGTAGCACATATCTATGTGCCTGTAATAATTCCAATTCATTCAGTGTCACATTTGAGGTCCTCCCAACTGATCGGCCAATATCAGGAAATATTTTGGATTTATGATGTATTTTAGATTGATTCTATTTCATCAACACGTCCAATTCGATTAAATCTTTTCTCAATATCATCCAAGTATCGAGAAAAAAAGGTAAGACACTCCTCAGCCACATATCCTTTAGCAATTGAGCCTTCTAGTTTAGCTTTATTTCTCACGTATGATTTCAAATGCCCAAGATATCTGTGAAATAAAATAAACATATTTATGTATTTAATTAAGTACCAAAAATTGTTTACTTAACTGGAAAACATATAAATAAAGTACGTCTCAATTGGATACATCCATCGATAATGAACGAGGCCTCCTAATTTAGCTTCCTTAACCAAATGCATAGTTAAATGCATCATTATAGTAAAAAAGGATGGAGGAAAGATCATCTCCATTGCGCAAAGGGTCAATACAAACCTCTCCTGGAGGTTGTCAAGCTGAAACGGATGTAGAGATTTCTCACATAGTTTTCTGAAAAATGTGCAGAACTGGAGTACAACAGCAGTAATTTTTTCAGGTAATAATGTACGCAATGCCAATGGTAGTAACTGTTGTAACAAAATATGTGAATTGTGGCTTTTCAATCCATGTAACTTACAATTATTCAAGTCAACACACCTTGAGATGTTACTTGAATACCCATCAGATACCTTAACATTCTTTAACATTCTAAGGAATGTATCTTTATCCCTATTTTTCATTGCAAAAATTGCCGGAGGATACTTTTCATTCTCATCTGGCCAGAGATCGTGTTTTATGTTCATTGCTTATAAGTCTTTGTGAGCATTGAGATGATCCTTTGACTTTCCATGCTCATTAAGCAATGTGAAAAAAAAATTGTCACATACATTCTCATCAATATGCATCACATCAATATTATGCCGCAACAAATTAAATTCCCAATATGAAAGTTTGAAGAATATACTTTTTTTCTTCCATTGTTGCGTTCCGGTTTCGCTTGACGATGCACTTCAGACCCGTTTTCTGCTATCATTCAAATGATGAACCTTCCCAAATTCTGTTTCAACATTTTCAAGATGTGCCGATATTTCAAAACCATTTTGGAGGTGGTCTACGATCAGTGGAACCATTAAATTTTGATCTGTTCAGCCGAAATCTATGAGATGCATCGAGAAATCTTCGATGAAACAAGAAGCACCATTTTCTAATGTGAGGTAGCCATTTGGGCTCAAAATCAAAGTTACAAATGGGACAAACAAACCCGTGTAAGTGTTCCAACCAGATAAATTACCAAGCCCAGGAAAGTCACTAATGGTCCACATTAAAGCAGCATGCATTTTGAACATTGTTTTAGAAGAAGCATCAAATGTCTCAACACCATTGCTCCATAACTCCTGCAATTCTTCAATCAAAGGCTGCAAGTATACATCAATATCATTTCCATGCGTTTGTTTTCCAGGAATAATCATCGAAAGGATAAAAGATGTTTGTTTCATACACATCCAAGGAGGCAGATTATAAGGGATCAAAACAACTAGCCAAATGCTATAATTGGTACTCAAAGTCCTAAATGGGTTGAATCCATCGGCATCCAATCCCAATCGAACATTCCTAGGATCAGCTGAGAAATCGATATGTAATGAATCAAATGTCTTCCACGATTGGGAATCTCGTGGATGTATCATTAACCCATCATTGTTATTATCTATAGAATGCCACTTTATGTGTTCGGTGGTTTTCAATGACATGAATAATCTTTGCAATCGAGGCTTCAAAGGAAAGTTACGCAAAACCTTTGTAGGTGTGCTTCTTTTCTTCTTCTACATGAAATTATGTTCATTCAGACTTCCAACATCACCCTTTGCCTGCCATATAGAAGGAGAACATTTCTTGCAATTCTGTCTACTTGAATCCTCTCCACAATAAGGCATACAATCATTGGCACATGCATGTATTTTTTTATAATTCAGACCAAGCTTGTTAACAACTTTTTTCATATCATAAAAAGATTCTGAGATTTTTGCTTCAGGAAATGCATCACGAATCAATTCCAATATCATGGACATTGCCTTATTTGTAATTCCACATAGACATTTGATATAGTACAACTTCAGCAGAAATGAAAGCTTTGAATATTTCAAACAACCACTATACAACTGTTGATTTCCATCATCAACTAAATCATGAAACACATTTTCCTCAGTGAAGTTTTCTCTTACATTTGGCTCCACATAATCAAGAGGAGGATCCAATGATATGTGACAATCTTGATCTGCCTGTGTTACAGTCTCAAAAACATCACTTGTCACGTTGCAATTTGTAACACCCTATTCTGGTTGTTCTGATATGTTTTGATGTTGATAGTGGTGTCTTGCAGTGCCAAATGCATTATTTATTAGGTTTTGCATTTCATTTTCCATTGTCGATGAACTTGGGACCTCATTCTGTGGATTAACATCAGTGCTCAATCTTTCTGTAACATTCGATTCTCCATGCCAAATCCAACACAAATATTGACCATGGAATTGATTCAGTATTAAATGTTCATAAACCTCATCTCTCTTCAACCATGTTCTAAATTTACATTTAGAAAATGGACAATTTATTCTCCCTTCAACGGATCGATTAGAAATTGAAAAATCTAAAAACTCATTCAAACCCTTAACATACTGAGGTGTGTTCCTCAGTAATGTGATCCAGCTTTTATCCATGTATATCACAATGTGCCTACACAAAAAACAAGGAATCAAACATGTTACATCTTCTATAACCACATCATCAAAAACAAATAATTATGAACAAAATTTCCATAATAGAGAAAAATTCAAGGATATATCAAGAAATGGGTCTCAAAATTCCTCAAAGTCCCTAAACTGGAAGCACAAAATGGATGAAATCTTTCTATAAGAATGGGCCTTGTCATCATGTTATGGTTAATCCTGCCTCAACTCCTTTCACATTGGATTCTCTTCATTCCCACTATTAATTTGTTGCATACATGATAAAACTAATGAATGAACAACCATCTATTTCTAAGAATATTTAGCTTCCATTCACACGTCCCTAGTGACAACCTCCAAAATGGATGTTATTCCCAAAGAAAGTAGAGATGTACCAAGGTCTGGGTGAAGACCATCACCAAAGAAATGATCTTTCTCATAATTGATGACCCCTATCTTTGTAAAATATATAACAAACCTTGAAAGGTTATTGACATACTCCCATACTGATCTGTCAGCAATAAAAAGCTCATGAGCTCAGTCTATTTCTCAACATTCATTCCCTTAGGAAATAACCATTAAAAAAATCAATCTTGTTGAGATTCCAATTCATACATTCATGAAGTCAAGAAGGTACCAATGACTCCCAAAAGACTCTACTGAAACTATAAATCCAGTTCTAAAAAATTCTCACACACAAAGTATCAGGTTCCCTAAGATAATTGAGGATCACCTCAATTTGTTCCAACTACCTAACTGCTTCCAATGACCCTTGAAAAACACTTAATGAAGGAAGATAGTGATTCAGGAATCCTATGATGGTGTCTGAGATTGAAAATGATTTATCATCAACAAATAAACACGTATTCTAGGTTGGAATAAGAACTAAATAATCCTTTTTGAAAATTACAGTGGACAACAATAACATCTAAATGAACTATATCAATTAAATACTCAAAATAAAGCCTAATTATTCTATATGAAAGTAAGAATAAAATACAAAAAAAGTATAAATTAAACAAGGAACACACTAATGAAACAAAATTTACTTTTCGTTTTAAACCACCATTTTTTATAAGTAATTATGAAATACCACATCCAATAAGTGTGAACCTCATTTGGAAAATACAGATTGGAGAGGAGTTGAAACAGGATAATAGGGGGATAAATTGTGATGTAAATGCTTTGGTTTTGTGGGATGGGTGTCTAGGAGAAAACCATGAATACATTTTTGAAACTTGTTCTTTACTTTGACTCGATTCATCTTTCGGTAATCATTACAAAGGTGAAGGGTTCCATAATATTTATTCACAAAAAACAAAGCCATTTCCCAATATTAATGTCTTGGGAGAATAAATCATTTATCAGATACAGTAGGTTTATCAAAACACATCATAAAGGAAAGAACATAGAACATGAAATAAATATGTCCCTACCATGAAGAATGAATGTCAATATATACATTCCTATGTGCCTATCATGATTCATGAATACTCACTAGATAATGCACCAATGTAAAATAACATAATAATAAGAATATGTAAAAGGGGTACCCCCAAAAAAATTCTCAATGAGTTTCTAGTCTCACACCCCAACATCATATGTCCTTGTTCTCCCACATCATTTGTATAATCATACCCTAAGACACTTGAAAAACTCCATCATTCCAATCACCTTGCATGAAACTGGCTATCACATCCCCCCTGGATGAAACATAGTTCATCATATCCCATATCAACTATTTTCATGACCATAATAGTAGGGTATAATTAGAATAAAGGAAGTAAACAAAACTCCCTGCTGATACTATACATGATCCCCACCCTGAACCACTACATCATAAAATCAAACATTATACCTACTACACTTTCAGATTCTATACATCACATCCCATGAAAAATAACCTTACTTGGAAGAGAGACTGGGGAATAGGGGGTCTCTAACCATCCATCCTCAACATCTAGGATGATTAGAGAAATACCCCCAAAATCATTTTACTGTTGGAAAATAATGCTCAGTATAGGTGGGGTGAATATAGAAATAACAATGAAAATACAATATATAGTAGTCACACACACAATACCAACCAATGGGTTCATAACATGGATTCTTTCACTAATCACAAAATCACCAAATGGCCTTAAAACCTCCTCCATATTCACTTCCTCCTCAATATGCATTACATAACCCAAGGAAGACACCAAAAACACTTCACTTTCAACATTTCTTTTCATATTAATCCAATTCGCTAATTTTATAGTAACCAACCAAATTCATTTATCTTTCCCATTTATTTCATATTTAAAAATAAAAAATTAAGATAGACATCCAATTTAAATTTATGTATGTATTAATCATTCCAACACATTGGAAAATTCAACCAATTTTATATTCCAATTCGATCATCAATATTTAATTTCATCCATGTTGAAAAATAATCAAAACACATCACAAAAATAATGCACATTTTCATGATAGAAAGCTGAGGATTTCCACCACCACACACCACAACCACATTCACTTCACAATAGCTGCAAATCACAACCAAATCTCCTCACACAAACACATAAAAACCACTTTTCACATATTTCTTTTTAATTTAACCAAAAAGGTCATGCATAACATTCACTTTATTACTTTCAAGGGAATTATAATAAAAGATAATATCCTATGGAAAATTGATTCATTATCCATATATATGTGATTATCCATTTAATAAATGGTTATATATAACAATCACACAATAGGGGTTCTGAAACCATATCAACTATAACAAAAACTAGACTCCCCAAACCCATAATTTTTAGAAAAGGAATAAAAAATGTCTCCTCGAAAAAACATTAAATGTGGAAAAACATGTGTTTCCTACCACTTAACAATAAATTTATGTTAATATAATTCATTACATTAATTTGGTCACTGCATAATACCTCCCTAAATGAAAAAAATCTCGATCCTCCTTTTACAACTACATGTAGTATAAATTCTCCCCAATGATGATGAAATGATCACAAAATAATTAACTGCACCAAAATGTGATTCACATGAATCCTTATAATAATAAATCTGACAAATGAAATCATGAAATCATGAGGGTAAAGATAAAAGAGGAGGAAAATGACAAAAAATCCAAAGAATATTACCTTGGAAGCTTCACGGACCACTAACAGAGAGAGAGGGTCGGGGTCGCCGGGGGTCGCGGGGGGCCGGGGTCGCAGGGGGCCTGGGGTCACAGGGTCGCCGGGGTCACCGGGGTCGCCGGGGTCGGGGTCGCGGGGTCACCGGGGTCGCAGGGGGTCAAGGTCGTGAGGGAAGCGGGGGGCCGGAGGAACTAGGGTGAGGAGGGTCGTGGTGGGGGGAAGGGTCGGGCTGTTAAAAACAAACAATGTTTCGCGGCGGTTTATTATAAACCTCCACAAAACCTTTTTTACAAAAGGTTTTGCGTCGGTTCCTAGAACCGCTGCTAAACAACTTCCGCTAAACAGCGGTTTTGTTATAGTGAGTGGAGATGATATTGAGTTTTGTTCATTCAAATCATTGCTTATGAAGATCATCACCATGATGAAAATTTTCCCAATGATGAGTAGTTCCCATTCATATTAAATTTGACTCATAATCCCTTAATTTTTTTTTGAATACATGAGTGCATTTTAATTCATAATTTTTTATCAATTTTTTTTTAATTTCTAAGGAACTCGATCAATTTACACTTTGTTTTCAAGGTTAGTCTTATGTGAATTATGGGAGTGTATCTTTAATCATAAAATATAATCAAAATGGGTTAAAATTATATGGTTCAAGTATAATCCCAAAACTCAAATAATTATAATTCATTGGGTGGAGATGCTTACCTAATTTTCCATGAATCATAAGTTGGATTTTGGACCACAATCAAAGCTAGGTTCTATGATTGGAAGTTCCTAAGTCAACCTAGGGTTCATTTCTTCCCATCATTATTGTCGTGTTGATTTATATAGGGTTTAGGGGTTGATAATATTCAAGGATAATAATTAATTGAATTAAAACATATTGTATAATTATGAATGAATAATTTGTGGGTATATTAGATCGATTTTTTTTTTCAATTAAGTGTTTTTAAAAGAAATTGTTTTCTTTATTTCCATTTGATTTTAATAAAATATAAAATTATAAAAATATAATAAATTAAATTGGAATATTTAGTGATTGATACTAAGGATCCTCAAGTGATATAACCTTGTTTATCCTTATACAGTACATAGTAAAAAATAATATTTTTTTGAGAGTGGCCATAGTAGTACTAATCAAAACTAGAACTGTTTTAGGGGGTCCAACTCAATAACTCATTATTTTTTTCACTTTTTAAAATTTTTAATTATTTATAATTTAAAAAAAATTTTATAAAAAATTGGAATCATCCTTTAATTCATCCCTACCATTAGTGAAACCATATAGCTATTTTCTAGGCTGATTCGATGGGTGTGGTAAACCAATTATAGAGAGGAGGCATTCAAGGAGATACTCAAGGACATGAAGGAAGACATTGAACAACCTATTTTAGAATCATTATCAAAGGATCTAAAATAATTCTCAATCTAATTTCTAGAGTTCCATCAAGAGGTGTCTATGGAACACAAAGTGTTCATTCCTCCTACTTTTAAGAAGTTTTCGTGGAGGTGGAAAGTTAACTGAACAACCTTTCTCTCCAGAAAAATTCTACAATCCTCCATGTTCCCTTGGAAAAAGAATCATCACTTGATTCTAATCAGTTTAAGGGAGTATATATAACACTAGATTCTATTTTTTTTGATTTTACATTATTATCAAAACTAAATAACTACCCTTCTTTGTGTTTTGAAGAACCATAACTTATGATTTCTCTAGAGAGTGGTGATGATGAGGATTAAGTGAACACCACATAGGAGAAGATATTGACGGAATTAAAGGATAAATAAGTTCCTGGTACTATGCAAGAGAAATATAACTCATAGATAATAAAAATGAGGATGATCATATAGTTTTAAATATTTTATGTTTTAATTATTATCAAATAGAATTGTTAAATGATTTTTATATTTCTTACCATATAGAATTATTAATTTGAAACCGTACCTGAATGTTTCCAAAGAAAATACCAAATAGGTGGAGGTTTAATAAGAATAGGATATCATAGATCTCATGGAGATGTGACTACCTTATCTACATATACATGCACATCTTCTAGAGGAGGACACAAAAAAAGTTGACAGGGAGTAATACTTCATTCCTTCCTATCCTTACAATACTTACTTCTTTCCATTTATTATTTAGAGAGTGGGATGCTTTTTCTATTTTATTGGGGTTATCCCCTCTTGGTTTATACTCAAATACTTTAGGAGAAATAAAATATAGTTTTTCCTATTAAAGAAAACCCACACACATTAGGATTTTGGTTAACAAAAACACTTCCTTGATATGGGAAGTATAAACACAACCCGTCTTGAGGGATAACAAAAGTTTATCTTTAATTTTTTACATTTAATACTTTATTTAATTTTTATAAATTCTATTTTTTTATTTTTTAGGTTGAAAATGGTGGTCATTATGAGCTTAACTCGAATCCACTAGATAAAAAATAAACTAAGTTGCATTTCTTCATCTTATTTG
The DNA here is from genome assembly GCA_963277665.1 of Viscum album. Taxonomy (NCBI): domain Eukaryota; kingdom Viridiplantae; phylum Streptophyta; class Magnoliopsida; order Santalales; family Viscaceae; genus Viscum; species Viscum album. The sequence continues at coordinate 1,440,833,464 of OY728127.1, read as the reverse complement.
ATTCCTTCCTTATATTTTATGAGTATTATGTTTGTGAATTAAGTAAAATGGGTAGTTTCATTTAAATATAGGGGGAGTGTAAAATTTATAGAAGTTTTTTTATATTTAACGAATATTTATTATCATTTTCATGCTTGAATTAATTTTGAGAGAGTTTATTTGATTTTATAATTCATTTATTTTTAAATGGTTGTTGATATGGATTTTTTTTATAATTTTATTTTCAAAAAATTTTCATGATTTTGACCAATTTTTGAAATCATGTATAAGAAACACTAACCCAAATTATTTTTCATGTACTATGAGGTATTCTAAACCAAAATTTTCCTATTCATTCAAATACCTATTTCCTGAGAGATACTTGGGAATGTTTTCTTACTAGTACTTTCATTTCATCTTGTCAAAGATATAATTAAACAAAGTCACATTAATATGAATGGGTTATTTTTTTATAAATAAATTATTTTTGAGGCTTACCTTAACATTTTTATATTTATTTAAGTCCATATAATATATGAATGATATTTATAGGTAAATACACATTATAATATTATTTTATACCTTAATACCACAATATTAGTGTTTTTCATGATATTTAATAGATTAAGAATGGAGGAGAGGTTTTCCATAGTGGAAGGGGATACTTTACATTGAGGAAGAAGTGTGGTGGTGTTTTCATTAGGTATTGGGGAGTGTATCATGATGTATTTACCATTGTATTCAAATAAGTACCCTTAAATAAAAAAGAAGAAAAAAGGAAAAAAAATAAATAAGGAAAAAAATAAAAAGGGAAATAATAAGGTAAAACAAAAGAAAGAAAAAAATGAATAAAAAAAGGGTTGTGTCTTGCAGGTCAAAAATAAATCTTCCTCAACCTTTTATCTTTTTATAAATATTAAAATTATTTTCATGTAGAGATCAAATAAGGGTTGAGATATTAGTGTGAGATTTTTTACAAGTGAAAATTTTGAAAAAAATGAAAAAAAGAAATAAGAGAGTGTATCAATCATTATAATTATTATCATATTTATGAGCCTTTTATTTGAGTTGATGAAAGTGGGTAATTTCATATTTTTAAGAGGATATTTCAACAATTTTCTTAAATATTATCATACAATGTGCTTAAGAGTTAACCTAGTTTTTTAGCTTTATTGTGTTTAATCTAATTACCTACCCACCCTAAGACTAATATTTATTCCATACTAATTGTGAATTACTCATGGTTGATGTTGATTTTTTTTATTATGAGGTGGAGATTTGATATTCATTTCAATCCTAGGTTACATGCATATACTTTAGGTATGGGTATAAATCTATATTAAATTTCTATTGAGTGGAGTGTGACTTGTATTTCAATATGAGTTATAGTTTTATAGGGTAATAGATGGATTCTTGAGGTTTAATAAATTTTAATGTGATAAAAAATTAAATGAAATTGTTTTTTATATATGAGACATGATAAAATTATTTTCGTAAAGATATTGTAAAATTATATCATTGTTGATCTTTTTGTGAAATTTGATATGGATATTAAATATTTTTTTTTGTGCAAGAGTGAAAAATGATATGTGTGCGGTATTTGATAAAACATGATTTTATTGATAATAAATTATCTAAATCTCAAACATTGAGTTTTAACTAGTGATTTAATCAAAATTTATAATTAGAGCTTGAATTTAGAAATTGCATAGAAATTAAAGTTTTTCTCTTTCATCTACACTAGTATTTTTATTATTAAATCTTATATTTTTAGAATTTTTAGTTTACTTTTTTTGATATAATTTAAAAAATTTGGGGTACATATTTTATTTTAAGACCTAGAGCATGATCATAATCTTTTATGGGGAACATGGGCCCAAAAATCATTGCTGAACTGAATTAAACATATTGGACCTTACCTCACCATTTGGAAAACAACTTTTTCATACTTACTATGATTTAGATGAAAATTCTAAATGAGTTAGAGGAATCAAAAATTAATATTAAATTCTACCATACAATTTTTTTATTGTTAAATATGTAGAACAAAATTCAGCATTTAGTTTGTCTTTATTTTTTTTCTTTCATTTTTTATAATATTTGTAACCATAGACTACTATAACCTATATAAATTTTCATTATTAAAATTTATAGTTCATTATTAATGGATTAAATAATTATTAGAGAATAGATTGGTTCGATTACACTTTTATAATCAATTGGGATAAGGAAGGTGTGCACCCAAGGATCACTTCCAAGAGGCTTTCACTTTCTTCTTCTACATTACTTTATTTTTTTCCACTAGTGTAGTCTCACATTATTGTAATTATTATTTTTATTTTCGTCAAATAATTTTATTTTATTTTATCATTATTTTGGATAGAATGTAAAAGTGAAGATGAGATTGGGTTTTACCCATTTAAACCATTTCTTATGCAAACTGTCTTTATGGTGAAAACTTCACCCATAGAAGAGTAGTTCTCACTTGTAATTGATATAATTACTATTAGCATTAATTATTTTTTTTGAGTCCATGAACACATTTAAATTAATAAATTCTTATCAATTAATTTGTTTTTAATTTCCAAGGAACTTAGTGAATTTTTACTTTGGATGTAGGGCTGAACTTATGTGAATCGTGTGAGTGAAACTTTAATCATCAAATATAATGAACATGGGATAGAATTTTAGTGTTTAAGTTTAATCCCAAAACTTAAATAATTATAATTTCTAGGTTAGATATACATTCCTAATTGGTCACTAATCTTATGTTGACTTTTAGATCACAATCAAAATAGGGTTCCATAATTGGGAATCCTATAGTCAATATATGTTTCATTTCTTTCTATCATTTTGGATATGTTAATTTCTATAGGGTTCAGGGGTTGAAAATATAATGGGATTTTAATTAATTAGATTTAAACACAAGGGATAAAAATCACCGAATAATGGAGGGGTAGATTATATCTATTATGTTGTATTAATCAAGTGTTTTTCAATGAAATTGTTTTCTTACTTTCCCTTTTATTATAATAAAATATAAAATTAAAAAAATATAAAAAAGTAAATTGGAATATAGAGTGATAGTAACTAAGGCTCCTCATGAGAGAAGAACTATTCCAGATCTATGTTACACATAGTAAAAAATCATTAATTTTTTTAGAGTACCCATGATAATTATCATCACATGTATAGTTTTAAATATCTGGTTTAAACTTATTAAAAGGTATTCTATATATACCTAATTTGATATATATTATTCATATGAAATGTTTATTTAAATTAATTTTGAGACCTTTCTAAAATAATTTGGTTTTAAAAAGGGTGTTTGGGTCTTGATGATTTTCAAAAAGGTGACGGTACTAATGTTTATAGAGAAAAGATTCAAAAACTAAGAATGGATTTAGTTTCTTCTAAATTATCTTGTTCCCTAAAAACTATTAGAGAGGTTTTATTAATATTTTCTTGTTATTTTACTTTTATTTTTATTGAATTTTATTTATAAAATAAATTAATGCTTCCAAAAGGTAATCTAGTGGTGTTTTATTGTTTGGTTTTCAAAATATAAATTTATAACTTGGTTTTCAAGAGTTGTTTCTAAAGGCCTAGTTGGAAATTTATAAAAAAATTATTTTTTGAATTAATTTATTAATGAATTATTAAATATTAGTTAGAAACTTTTAGAAAATTTGTTTCCGTAATATGAACATTTATTTTAAATAAAATATCTCATCTCTGTTAGTTCAGTGAATCGTCTGGACTAGTCATATGATACGACTCCTCTCCATAAGTTTATTTAATCTTCCTAACTACCGACATGATACTGCTCCTCTATACTAGTTCAGTTTGTCACTATGACTAGTGATGTGATACTTCTCTTCTCAACTAGTTAAGTGTGTATCCTTAACTAGTTACATGATATGACTCCTCACCACTAGTTCAATGAATCATCATGACTAGTGATGTGATATAGGTCCTCTCCACTAGTTTAGTTAATTGTCTCGACTCATGAAGCTAGTAAAAAATATGCCTTTAATAGTAATATAATTATACTTTATCAGTGATAGCAAACCATTTACTACCTGATCATGGTTAAAAGCCCTAGGATTTTATTAGTGCTGATAAAAGACACAAGTTATCAATGCTAATAAAATACACTAGTTATCAGCACTTTTATTTAGTGATGACAAAGGGAACCTTTATTAGTGCTTCTATAAGAACTAATAAAGGAATCCTTTATCAATGATACAAAATTTTATCATAAAGGTTCCCTTTATTAGCGCTTCTATAAGCCCGGATAAAGGAAAACTTTATCAGCACTTCTAAAAGCAATAATAAAGGGGCATACTATAGTGTGTTGTTACAACACACTACAACACCAAAAATAGGACACACTATAGTGTGTTGTAATATCACACTACCACACTAGAAAAAACACTATAAATCAAAAAAATCAGATGAATGTATAAAATTTAAATGAAATAAAATTTACAACACAAATACAAGAAAAAAACTATTATAGAGAAAAAGAACACACCTATATAAAATAAAAAACCACCCCTACTCAAGAAAATTAAATAAACCTATATAAGAAAAAATTATTATGTCAATAATAATATAAAGAAATAAATTAAACATAAAGTGTTGATTTTAAGCTAAACTTTGAGTCATACCAGGAACACTGTATATCAGATTGAGTTGTGGTTGATTCTTGTACGTCACACCATTTATTATTCATATTCAAGAATTATATATATGAAAATTAAATAAAAAATGATATGGAAATTAATTAATCAATATCATATATAATTATGAGAAAACAATCTAGGCTCGTTTGTCCAGTTTTGGTGATGTGATGCATGTTTTAAACTAAAATGACACTTAAATATTGAAAAGACGCACTTGAAGTCATACTGGTCACACCGTGCATCAGATTGAGGTGAGACTAATTCCTAAAAATCCCTAATAAATTAAATATAGTTTTCCTAGATTATCAAAAACAATCTTAATGAGTTTCCTAAATTTTGGGTACATCATTTGTGTTTTTTTACTAAAATGCCATTTTAAACTAGAAACACACACTTTGAGTCCAAATGGTCACGTTGTATATGGGTTTGATGTGAGACTGATTTCTATAAAGCATAAATAAATTATTAACCATTTTCCTAAATTATCAAGATAATCTAGGTGTGTTTGATTAGTTTTTAGTGAGTGTCACTTTTTGAACTAAAATGTCAATTTTAAACTAAAAATGGACACTTCAAGTCGTACTGTGCACATCATGTATTGGATTGAGGTTTGAATGATTCGTACATTTCAAAAATGAATTATGGATAATTTTCATACTGTATCAAAATAATACAAATGTATTTGATTGGTTTTGAGTATGTTTGTTGTATTTTTTAGTAAAATTAATGCCAATTTTAAATAAAAAGATGCACTTGGAGTCATACCAATCACACCATGGATCATATTAAGGTGTATCTGATTCCTAAATGTCTGAAATGAATTATGGATAATTTTCCTAAAGTATCAAAATAATCCAAGTATGTTTACTCATTTTTGAGTATGCCACTTGTGTTTGTTACTAAAATGTCATTTTAAACTAGAAACATGCACTTTGAGTCAATTCGTTCACATAGTGCATGGAGTTGATGTGAGACTAATCCTACATATTAGAAATGAATTATGAATCATTATTTTTTAATTATAAAGACAATATGATTGTGTTTTTTAGTTTTTAATGAGTGACACTTTTGGATTAAAATGTCAATTTTAAATTGATAACGAACAATTTGAATCATAATGGGCACATCATGTATCAGATTGAGGTGAGGGTGATTCCTACACATCAAAAATGAATTATGGATCATTTTCTTAAATTATAAAAATTACCTAAATGTTTTTTCTTAGTTTTGAGTATGTTAGTTATATTTTTTAATAAAATTAATGTTAATTTTAAATATAAAGGCACACTTGAAGTTATACCGATAACATTATGCATTTAATTTAGTTTAGGATGATTCCTACACACCCCAAATCACTTATGGATAATTTTCCTAAAGTATCAAAATAATCTGAATGCATTTAATCGGTTTTGAGTACACCACTTGTGTTTTTTTCTAAAATTTCAATTTAAACTGGAAACACACACTTTGAATCATACCAGTCACATCATGTTTGGGTTTTATTTGATAATGATTCATACACATAAAAAATGAATTATGAATCATTTTACTAAATTATAAAGACAATCCAAGTGCGTTTTCTTGGTTTTTAGTGAGTGAATCTTTTTGAACTAAAATGTCAATTTTAAACTGATAATAGACACTTTCAGTTATAATGGGAACATCATGTAAAGTTTTTTGTTGAGGGAAATGACAAAAAATAAAGATAGTTCGGTCATTTGGTTCATCTTTGGATCTTTTTTCCACCCCTGGTTCACTGTGATCATTTCTCATACCTTATTCTTCCAAACTAGAAAGAATAATAATATCTTGAAAAGCATCTATTTGTGTTTATAATCCTTTCACCATCATATATGTATCTTAATGTTGTTTTATCTTTTTGAAATATGTTTGAGGATACACTCTAAAACCTAATCCTATAATGTGACCATATTGTTCCATTTTCTTCAAAGTTACTGAAAGTAGTTTTTTTATGGTATAGTCGCTGCTGATTCTTGTGTGTAAACCATATAAAAAAATATGAACATAAATAGATATTTTTATGTAATAATATTATAAATCATAATGAATTACTATTAGTTTATACTTAATCATGTTCCCCATACTTCTTTTGTGTTTTCATCAACTATTTTATCCCCTTATTTACGCGAGCCTCCTTCCATAGTGCATGAGGTGGGATGAAAGTGGCTTCAGATTTTGACTTATCAATCTACATATAAACAAAAGAGAATATGATATTTCATATCATATAAAACTTTTATCATTGATTTAAAATAAATACTAATTTCTTCTCTAGTTAAGCGTACCCTATCCTTTCTTTATGATATGGGTATATTGGTTTTGATACATGTTCTTTATTTTCAATACTCTTTTTTTGTTTCATAAATTAATAGTTTTGAATCAAATTGGATAAAATAAATAATGTTAAATAATATATTATCGACTGTAATTCACCTGAAATGATTTCTCATTATGACGACTGATGAAAGAAATCCATGTTTCCTACTTTGTAATGTGTTCATAACTAACTGGTGTATGGGGCTTTACTTTCCCCTCAACATCCCTAAAATGTAACCTGGTAAGATGAGCCCAAAAGCCTCTATGTGATTTTTAGTATCCATTAAGACAAATTTATTATGGAAATATTCTAAAATAAATGAACTCTAAAAGGAATAATGAAAATTAAATCAACGTTTCATTATATAATTTTTTAGTAAAACAGATAAAATATATCATAACATTACCATTATATATTTTCAAAGGGTTTCCTTCATTACAGGATAGATGTGGTGCCACAAATAAATATCAACTGGCATATTCATCTTCTTTGTGACCCCAACATAACTAATGAACATTTACTTGTTGGGTTTAATAGGTTGTCCACATCAATTCCAACCTACCTCAAATTTTGTACCCTAAATTATTGCCTTGATAATTTTATTCAACACTATAATGCTACGTCATTGTTGTTTTTTAACCAACATGGTGTTGATACCCTAATAATTATATAGTTTCATCACCCAAAGTCTATTCTTCCTTAGTATTGGTAACATCATCAAGTTTAGAAGGCATTATATGCATGAGTAGTCAAACATTTAATTTGTCTTGAATAGAAACAACGTAAACACAGGAAAAGGATTTGAAAAGGGTTGTATGCGTGCTCTATTACAAACATGATGAACTCTTTAAATCCATCTTTATAATATTTTTTGAAATTATTAGTGTGCATACATTTTGAAGGAAATGGGTAATTTAATTTAAGAAAATAATTACTCCACTATGGTAGGTTTCATGCTCCAAATTCATCCAATGGTAAAAGTTACAGACAACTTTCATCCTCATCAGCTTTATCACCTGAACATTTATTATTGTATTTTGTTGCTTGAGACTCATATTCAATCTCTTCTAGACTCACCTATGTTTATTGAACTACTTTGAGCAGTGTTTTACCCATAATGGGTACCGGTGATCAATTTGGATGACTACTACTTAGAGTAGTTTAAGCAAAATTGAAGAGATGGGGGCTGAGTATAAAAAAAATGAAATAATAACTATTTGGGAGATGAAGCTGGTGATGATGAGAGTTTTATACTTAATTTTTTTTAAATTACCACATATTAATTTAAAATTTCAAATCTCATCTCAAAATGATAAAATTTCCCTAACACAAAAACGGGAACATCAACTCATCCACACTGAGCTATACTAACTCTAATCTATGTTACTAGTCTTTTTTCCATCACCTGTATCTCAAATATAAGAGCTCTATATCCACTAAGGTTCATGTGTAGGATGTGAGTATAAGAATAAATAAGTAAATACTAATAGGTCCCCTAAAATATACAACAATTAATATGTTTGAGTATATGTTTAAAGTAGTAACACTCAAAATACACATGTAAGTCAAGTCATTGTGTACTAACCATGACACCATGATAATCAAATGTACCTAATTTATTTTATACTAGTGAATTATACTAATCATACTATAAGTTTATACAATGGGTTTTCACTAACATTCAAACAATTTCACTAATAAGTTGTTAACATTTGAATCATAGGAGGATAAAAAATTATTTATCTCCCTCTAGAAAAAACCACATCACAGGTACAACGAGATTCGACCTCAGACCCCTAAAATCCAAGACCATGCCTCAGGGATAACCACAACATGTACTTATTTCATCCAAATCATGAAATGGGTATAACATAGCCATTTTTATTAGGATGTTAATTTGAAATACGGGAAAGTCTTAACATAATTGGTCACATAGAAAAGAACCGCACAATGGGTGCCACAATAAATTAGTTAAACCTAACTTTTAAAAAACCATAAAGAAGAACAAACAACAACACAAATGTCACATCACCCCAACCCTATCCCTTGACGAATCACTAAAATGTCTATAGTAACTCACATTATAACATACCATACCTAGCCCTCACATAATACCCATCATATTATAATATATGAAAAAATCATATTTTTCACATCTACACATGCATTTATTGTAGAAAAATATTGTAATCATACATTGAGAGTTATATTAAAAATCATTTCAAATAATATCAAGTGATTATTAAAAGAAAATATAACAAGGAAAGATTTATCAAAACTTAACAAATAAATTAGTTATAGATTATGTTTAATACAATAATTTTCAAAAAATTACTCTAGAGAACAAATTATTAGATAAGTAAATAAAAAAAATTAGTTAAAAAATTAGAAAAAAATGTATACAAAGATAAAAATAAAGACTTACTAAATAAAATTCATAGAATTTTTCCATTTCCTAAAATTATAATGTTTAGAAAAAAATCATGTGACATTTTATAATAATTCATATAGTTTTCTCAGTCAAAAAATTATTTATAAATGTGTATTGGTTCATTTTATGATATAAAGATTATTAAAACCATATTTTTGTATGATTATAGTAAAATAACTTGAAGAACATATTTATCTTATCAATATATATATATATATATATTATGAACCATTTCATCTGAAAAATAAAATATTAAATATATATATATATATATATAAACTATTACTAATCTAGAATTGAAAACATCAAATTCCTTAATCGAATAATAAAACATGATAATCACTTAAATATTTCTGTTATAGCATGTGTAATTCATAATAACCGATCAAGATTCTATATAACTCATGTTTTATCAAATATAACATAATTAAAACCATTCACTATCATTGATTATGTTCAAAATCATTCTAAAACCCTTATCAATGGATTTATTTAATTATTATTGAATTATTTATATCATGAATAAGATATTTTAATGAATAATAAACAATAAATTAAATATTTTCAAGAAATACTCAAAAATACCTACATTATAAACTCTTACATATCCTACATGATATATATATTATGAAATTAATATAGATAAACTTATAATTAAAGGAAATCATGAAGTAATTTATATATTTAATGAGAAACTATTGGTTACATCTAATTAGAACAAAAAACCAAAGACAAATTCGTTTCAACAACAAAATAAAACATAACACTTATTATTTCTAAAAAATATGTTTATCCCATGTATACTCTAAACCCATTCATATTAAAAAATAACCTAAATGAAATTTTAATTATGGATTCTAACATATTACATTTCAAAAATATATTTCTCTAAATATAAGTGTTCATTTTTTATCACTTTAATAAAAATAACAAAAATATTTTGGAAAATACCATAAAATCAAATAATAGAAGGTGAGAATCAATATTGTTTGCACCAAATTTTCATTAAAAACATTACATTAAATAAAAATTCATATAATATTAACACACACACACACATACACACATATATATAAATATACATATCAATGTATAATTATTTTGAAAAAATTAAGGAAAATGTGAAATACAAATCATGTTGGCCTATAATAGGGTAGTTTGAGGGAATTAGGACTCTTGTATCATTAAAAGACATCAAAGAGAGACCTAAAGCCATGAAAAATATACATGAAGTCCTTGGTCCTTCAAACTAAATATAGAATGTCGGAATCCATATTTTTTTCAATAATAGTTTTGGGGAAACTCAAATGATTATAATAAATACCATTGAACTACATATTAAGTAGGTAATTGAAAAATTTGTTGTAGTTTGTGATGGGAAAATGTTTGAAAAAATTAATATTAAATTACAACAATTGATGGGATGACACCCTTATAGATGCACAATAATATTCTGAACCAAAAAACCTTTACTTACTCTATAATAGAAGATCTCGCTCCATGGGTAGCTGTAAATACTGTAATGATAGAAAGAATGAGTCCCTAAAACTATATGTGAAGAACACAACCCATTTCCATTTCCCATCACTAAAAGATCCATTATTGTTCAATATGATATCTATTATGTGAAGTGACCATGTAACATAAGGGGAATGATCAGAGGGAATGTTCGGTGGAGTAATGTGGGCAGTGGTGATGGTGACAACAATAACTCTAACAATAGAAAGATCCATGAGTGAAGTGATAAGAATGGAAAAATGTGGAAGAATGAGAGAGACCAATCACAATTAGAGTTATGAGAGAAGATAACTTGGGTTCTTCATGGTTGAGAACACCACAAAAACACAAACTGTGAAACCCAAAAAATCAATCAATGAGAGAGGAAAAGAAGAAAATAATATACCTTTAATTCTAGTCTTAATTCGTTCGAGAGAATGTAGAGGAGTACCAAAATTATAGGAGTTCTGCGAGAACTTGAGAATCATGACTAAATTAGTCAGAGTTAGTTTTCTTTTAAATAGTTCAAGGACACTTTTATTAGTGCTTCAAAAAAAAAACGTTGATAAAGATACCTTTTATCAGTGCTAAAGCTTTAGCACAGATAAATGATTTATAATTATAATTATAAATAAAAAATTTGTAAATATATTTATATAATTATATATTTATTTATTATATTTTTTAATATATAATTATTTATTTATTATTACATAAATACCTTTTTAAAAAAATTAATTTTTTTATTTATAATTATAAATATATAATTTTATAAATATAATAAATATACATTTATAAATATATTTATAAATAAATATATTTGTAAATAAATTTATAATTATTTATTTATAATTATAAATATATTTATATCATTATATATATTTTTATAATTATATATATATTTAATAAATATATATAAATATAAATATAGTAAATGTATTCATTATTTAAATATATTTATTATAATTTTATAATTATAAATATATTTATATCAATATATATATATATATATTATATATATATATATATTTAATAAATATATATAAATATAAATATAAATATAGTAAATATATTCATTATTTAAATATATTTATTATAATTTTATAATTATTTAAATATATAAATATCTATTTATAAATATATGAATACTTTTAAAAAATATTTATATATTTATTTCATTATATATATTTATATAAATATAAATATAAATATAAATATAAATATAAATATAAATATAAATATAAATATAAATATAAATATAAATATAAATATAAATATAAATATAAATATAAATATAAATATAAATATAAATATAAATATAAATATAAATATAAATATAAATATAAATATTCTATATTCATTATTTAAATAAATTTATTATAATTATATAATTATTTAAATATATATAATTATTTATTTATAATTATATAATTATTTAAATATATATAATTATTTATTTATAATTATATAAATACTTTTAAAAAATAATATTTATTTATTTATAATTATAAATATATAAATTTATAAATATATTAAATAAAAATTTATAAATACATTTATTTACAATTATATTTTTAACATTATTAATGAATATATAATCTTAAATACAAGTATTTTAAAAATGAGTGAAATTGTATAATTGAAAATGAGTACACTTTAAAAATATTGAAATAAATGGATGAGTTTTATTAATTAAATATAAATTATTAAAAAAATATGGATATATATTAAATAAAGCTGAATACATAATAAAAATACTAAAACATAGTAAATAAATATATAAAATTAAATAATAGAAAATGATTAAATTAAAAAAAAATTAAAAGTGATTAAATAATAGCTAACAGTTATAATATTAAAAATAAATAAATAAAATTGACCGGTTAAAAACGTAATATATTAAATGTATCATGTTATAATAAAATTCTAAAATATACTAAAATTTGAATAAATTAAATAAATATTTGGTGTATGTGTTTCTATATAAGACTTCATTAATCGCGTAAATACTTGTGTGTGTGAATTGTATATAAAAATGCATTAATTACATATTTGTATGTAAAATCAATGTAACATATGTTTGATATGTATTAAATTTAAAAATCAAACAATATTCAATTATGTCTATTACTCAAGGTAACAATGTAATTTCTAATGGGTATCTTCTTACTACTAGTATTGACTCTGGCCACAAAAATGTTGCTTTAACAAGTAGGCCATCACTTTTGAATCTAACTCTTACTGGTCTTGCCTCTATCCATAGAAATGAATCTTCAATGATTAGTCCCTCAACTCAGAATGTGATGCTTCATATTGATAAGGCAGGTAATCATGCACAACCTTTTTGTCTTGACCCCCTCCCCTGAAAGTGTACCCCTCCTGGGCCGACAATGGGAGAAGAGAGATAGTGATACCTCAAGTCCCACATCCAGTAGGCCTTGGGTTTCTAACTAACATTGGAGGTATGGTAAACACACAGATGGGAGAAATTACCCTCTAAGAGAACACATGCGAAAGAGAGAGATAAAATAGACACCAACCAACTTCTTCTCAGAACACAAGGTAAAAGAAACCCAAGTTCACATATGTAATTTCATTAAATAACTACTAGAACTGAAAGGGAGAACTACAAGTACAAAAAATAAATTAAAATGGCAGTGAACATAAACCCCAAATAACTCCCGAAACCCACAAGCTAGTAGTAACTGTTTTTATCTGCAACCTGCTTCAACTGACCTGAAAAAAAATTTATGTATATGTAGGGTGAGTATAATAGTATACTCAATAGGATCCTCCCTGGATCATCTCATTAAAAATTAAAGAAAACATGCTAAATCAAAGTGAAAAACAGTTGAAACTAACTTGTCACCTAAATAGGTATACTAAGTTCCTAGCCTCACCATGGGTACTCTCACCAAGTATCACATACAAGATAATATTATATAATAAAGAATATCAAGGGTAACTTGCTACCACTTCCCCACTGATTTTTCACTTTTCCCCAACATCACATGTCCTGAGCATCTCTCTCCAAAAAGGAAAGCTTGAAGACACCTAAGTGAAGCACCGCAACATGCACCTCATGCAACACAATCCCCACGTCTACATACCCAAAGTAACTAGGTTTTTTCTAGGAGCCACCACATATCACATAATGTGTATCATATGTCGGGTATTATACCTCAAGCCATTACAACCCATACACTGAGTAAGGATCCTCAATCCATCATAACCTATACATGTTACACTTATAGTAGTCCATAGGAAACAATATCCATAATATATGTGTGTGAAATAACAACAATCCATTACATCCCTCCACACACATATATGGGAAAAAATAATCTCCTTGCATACCGGAACAAGTAACTACCAAGAGAAGAGTACAAGACCAAAGGGGGTAGTCGGCTATCCATCCTCCCACTAAGATGTTGGGGAAAACACCCACAGGGCTCAGAATCCCCGGGGTGTCAGTTTCCCTAACTGATAGGGCAAAGTATCTCATAGAAACATAAAAATTATAGGATATAATGTAACGGACCAGACCTCCCCAGTCCATTACTTTTTCAAAATCCACTATTTGAGGTGTTCTGGGAGGAAATGATATCTAATTTCAAGAGTTTACCAAAATTCTAGTTTTTCTATTAGTAGGATGCATTAGTGACTCAATGTCGATAGATCAGTATCGATGGCTCAGTGTCGGTAGGTTAGGGTGTCAGTAGGTTAGGGTGTCGATAGGTCGGGGCATCAGGAGGTTAGGGTGTCGGTTGGTCTGGGCATTGGTATTTCGAGGTGTTGGTAGGTCAGGATGTCGGTAGGTTATGGCATTGGTAGGTTAGGGCGTCAGTATGTCAGGGTGTCGGTAGGTCAGGGCATCGGTAGGTCAGATTGTCAGTAGGTCAGGACCTCGGTAGGTCGGGTGTCAGCGAGTGGTGTTGGTGAGTTGTGTCAGTGAATTTCTATCGATGGGTCCCATCAGTGACTCATATCAGTGAGTCACACCAGTGACTCATATCAGTGAGTCACATCAGTGACTCATATCGGTGAATCATTATCGGTGACTCACATCAGCGACTCACCCATCAGTGAGTCATTTCCAATTTTTCCCAGTTTTTCCAGTTTCACCACTCTTACATTTTATTTGACGTAAATTGAGTTTCAAAACTTGTTTGAACATTTATAAAGGTGTTTCATAGGGTATTAACTATACATTCAATATCTTAATTCTACCGGGGCTTTGAAATAGTCAAACCGCTTAGTCTCGACCATGATCCAAATTTAATGGCCTTTTAAACCATCTCCCTTCTGTTGATATAGGATCTAGCTCTTATAATCCAAGATCTTCTCTTCCTAGTGTGTTTACATTTCCTCTTGGTGTGCCTAAAACATTTCTTCCTTGAGGAGTCACATATGTTCTATAGACATTGGTCAAGTTTTCCCTTGGAGTCTCCTACCCCCTATTTTTGGTGCAAGGAGTTACTGATAATCTATTTTTCAAAGTTGGAATTCCTTCATATCTCTTTTAATTGTGTATCATGTAGGGTGGGTGTACTGATGTATTCTTGTGGGTATGGTTGAAAAAAATTTAACTGAGATAAATGAGGGGTGGGGAAGATGATAATAATGAAGATAATCAGACCAGATACTTTAATAATAAATGAAGGATGGGGTGATGTTTATGGTGATCATTTATTTTATCTATTATCTTTAATACCTGTTATGAATTGTATAGGTTTTATCCTTCTGAAAAGTATGGATGTTGGTGGTATTTTCTTACGCATGAGTGATACCTTATACTTGTTGTTGATCCTCCGTTGAATGGATGCAAATATGAAAATATGGTTAATCACATATACCTGGATAAATATATGGATTCCCAAGGATTGAACTTTTTATATGATCACCCTTGAACTATCAAAGTGGAATTAAAGAATGAGGGTTGATAAATCTGAATAAACCTTGCTATTTGGTATGGTTGTGTGCTGTGTATGGTTCTTCTCGACCTTGTGTTTTGTGATGGTCATGTGGTGCTATGGCTGGTAGTGTGGATGTGTGTATGGGGTGGTATAAGTGGTGTAATGGAATCTCAGGTTGAGATATTGGTTGATTATGGAATAGATGAAATTTCTTAATAGTGGTTCTCTATTCGGATTCTGTTATGGTTGTTGGGCATGGTCTATTCATGCAGTGGGACTACAATCTGGTTGAGTTTTATTATTTTGCTGGATGTGGTTCTTTTCGTGCATCAGGGATTATGATGATAGTTTTGGAGGGATAATTTTTAAGAATGATGGTGTTAACTTGCATTGGCATTTTTCCTAGAGTTTCCAGATACTTTTATGAAGTGTGTGTGGGTTATGATGTTACCTGTGGCGTGCTGTGTTTGGGAGTTTCTCAGGTAGGGATGGAATAAATAATTAAAAAAATTGTTTAATACATAGTGATAATTGGTTGAATGAAGTGGCTGGGGTTATGAATTAAGTCTATGGATGGCTGTGTGGTTATCCATTAGAGGTGGAAGTAAGGGAAGTTTTATGTGGGCTGGTTGTTTGTTTTGAAAACCCATAGTTTGTATTGAGTGTTTGGTACATATATATATACATGTAGTTCCTTGTGATTTATATATTCACCCCACCCATGTTTAGCACTATGTTCCGAACACCCCCATTGTTATGTGGTAGGGTTTCCTTTTCCAAAATCCCAGGGGGAGGATGGATGGATGGTTATTGGATCTTCTTTTCTCCATATTCTAGGCATTAGTATCCCAAGACTCTTTGGGCAGGTTGTGGTGCGATTGTGAGGCACAAGTGTATATAGGCGAGGTGTGCTTCCTAAGTGTCTTCGAGATGAGATGTGTTGTACTTTCCTAGGTGGGAAGGTTATGACATTGGGGCTTGTGGAAGAGTGTGGTAGTGTTAGGATGTTCTCTATTAGGGATGAGTAGTTAACTAGTGGGAAGTGGTGCGAGGTACCCAAATATCAATGTGATTATTATATCACATTACTTGACTCTTGTTATTTGGTGAATGTACGTTGGTGATATTTGGGATGTATAGTATACCTTTTTGGGTGCTTTTGGGGTTTTCTATTTTCTCACAGGGGAATTAGTATGCTTCTCCACTTATTCATGATAGAATTTGAGTTTTCCCTACTGAGTATACTTATATTCTCACCCTATGTATATAATACTATTTTTAGGTTTCTAGGGAGATTATGTGGACCGTGATGGACCATACTATCTCAGGTATCAGGATAGTTGATGTGTCACTACTTATCTTTGTTCTTTTGGTATTTAATTTGGATCTTTTCATTGTATTTATATCATTTTTTACTTTAGAACATCCTTGTGGGATGGATTTTGGATTCTTTTATATATATGACTTGGAGTTGTTTTGATGTTGATACATCTTATCTCCCAATCTTGGTTACTATAAAAAGGGTAATGCCTCCCATTTTGTGAGATTTGTATACCCTTGGTGCTAGTTGTCACCCCAGGGCCTACTAAAGGTGGGACTCAGGGGTCATTATCTCCTTTTCATCTTAAAGAAGGAATGTCACAACACTTTTCCATCTCTTCCCTCATCTTGATGAAGGAGGGTCATGACAGAATGGTATCAAAGGTGATGGATTAGAGATAGGATGAAGTTTGGAGCTCAGAACATTGAGGATTTCATGGTATGGTAGGGAAATAGTGTTAGGTGATCTTGGTGCATGGAATAGGCCATAGAAGACCAGCTAGGACACAATATTTTATCCCCCCCTTATGATTTGATGAAAGGAATCTAAGCTTACCGAATGACCAAGTGATTCTACACGTTTATAGGGTAGAGACCCAAGGAAAGGTACATCCATCAAGATGATTTGTGTTCTTAAATTTTTATTCATTTTTGGGAAATTGGAATAAAAAATGGGTTGTAATGAATCCTAAATAAATTTCATACTACTCAGGCTTAGGAGTTCCTTGTTTACTTTTTCAGCTATGACACCCAATAATCATCCACAAGTGGCTCAAGAAGTTGAGGCCCAACAGGCCAGTTCGGCTGATCAGTAGAGGGTTGATCTAGGGGAGAAGGAAAATTAGTGGAAGAATACACTTCATGATTTCTAGTGGTAGACTATGGGAAAGTATGAGGATAGTGTCTCAGACATGAATATAGAGATCTAGCTTGAGGATCTTGGGATCAACTTCAGCCTGATCCGAGATCCAATGGAATACTGGGATCCATTAGCAGTTAGTCATACACATAAGTAGTGGAAGCTATATCTGAGGGAGAGGAAGGAGGTTTATATTCTGTGGGTTGATTTTGAGAAGGAATTCTGGATTGAATTCCTTTCTTTGACTATGAAGGATGAGAAGCAATAAGAGCTACTATCCCTCTAGTAGGGGAGTATGCTAGTACAGGAACTAGGGATCAAGTTCAAGGATCTCCTTTGCTTTACTCTTGATATCTTTTCAGATGAGGAGTCTCAGGTGAGATGATTAGAGGAGGCACTTCGTCCCTCTCTCCAGTACACAGTGACTCCCTTCACCTTACTGATGTACCTAGAGGTCCAAAAGAAGGAAAAGGTAGTTGAGAGAATGAACTTGTGAGGAGGTATACTATGAGAGGGGGAAAATAGGGTTCTATGAAGGGAAAGTATTCTAGTAGTTGGTATCAGGTGCTAGGGCCTTAAAGATTTAGGCCATCAGGGATTCAACCTCAGAAGTTTCAGTTTTGACCTTCTGGTCCTTGTGCTTTTCCCATAGTATTGGGATCGAGGTGTTTCTCTTGCGGAGGTTGCAGCCACTTTTAGAGTTAGTGCCTAGTTCAAGCTCAGTACAGTGGAGGTAAGAATGTTTAACACCCGCCTTAGCAGCAGTTTCCAACCATAATATTTCAGCAGTAGGGACAGAAGGCTCTTGCTCCATCGAGGGGAGACAAAGTAGGAGGAGGCCAACCTCAGGGTGTTCCTCAAGGACCTCGAACCAGACGCGGTCGAGGAGGAGGCTGACAACAGAGGGGTAGAGGAGTTGGGATGGCCAGTTTCACGCCGTAGAGGCAATATTTCTAATAGGGTTGTAGATCATTTGAGGTATGATCAATGGGTTTGGTACTCTTTCCTGTTCTTTGTTTGATTAAGGATCTTCATACTCCTTTGTTTCACTCAATATAGACCATTATTTAGGACTATACATAGAGAGAATTTTTGTACCCCTAGTGTTGATTATACCAGTTGGAGGTTAGACCAACTTGTTTGATGTGTACTGGGGATGTGTACTGATGATGGAACAACATTAGTCCTATGTGGATATTTTCCTGTTGAATATGAAACCATACAATGTAATCCTTGGCATTGAATGGTTGTAATCTATGTATGTTTTTATCAACTACTTTCGGATAAGAGTCACATTTTCATATGTGGATGTCCAATGTGTGGTTTCATTGGTGAGTGAAGTGGCCAGATGGGTAGTTAGCTTATGGAGCCTCTTCTTTCCTTGTTGGACAAGTTTTCGATGGGATTGGTGGATGCTGATATGGAGGAGGTTACAAAAATTGTTGGGGAATTCTTGAATGTATTCACCAAACAGGTTGTGACTCTACCCCCTCAAACTGATGTTGAGTTCAGGTTAGAATTTCAGCCCGGTGCTTCTCCCATTTTGATGGATCCTTATCAGATAGAACTTTCCAAGTTTTGGGATCTATGGATTTAGATCGATGACTTAATGAATAAGGGATTTATCTGGATAAGTGTGTCACCATGGGGTTCTCTAGTCTTGTTTTAAAAGAAGGAATATGGTAGTTTGAGGCTGTTTATAGACTACCAGAGGTTGAATCAGGTGACGGTCAAGAAACATTACCCTCTCCATAGGATATATGATCTTTTTGACCAAATGGGGGGAGCATGTTGGTTTTACAATATTGATCTGCAGTTTGGGTATCACCAATTTATGGTGAAGGAGGGTGACATCCCGAAGACTACTTTTAGGTGTAGGTATGGGCACTTCAAGTTCATGGTTATGTTGTTCAATATTATGAACTCACCAAACATGTTCATGGAACATATGAACTCTGTATTTCCTGAGTTCATAAACTGGTTCATTTTTGTATTCATCGATGACATTTTTATCTATTTAAAGTTAGAGGAGAAGCATACTGAGTATCTTAGGAATATCCTGGAGGTCCTAGAATGCCAACATCTCTACAGAAAGTTGTCCATGTGCAAGTTTTGGACACAGGAGGTCCATTTCCTTGGACATATAGTGTCTCAGTAGGGTTTAGTAGTGGACCCGTCAAAGGTATAGGTAGTTGTTTCTTGGGAAGCACCAAAGAATGTGGTAGTGATTCACAATTTTCTCGGTCTGGCAGGCTATTACCAGAGGTTTGTACCTGATTTCTCTCGATTAGCAGCTCCGTTGATGACTCTGACTAGAAAAGTCTAGGCCTTTATATGGAGTGATAAATTTTAAGAAGCTTTCATCTATCTAAAGAATAATTTGGTATGTGCTTCAGTTCTTAGGTTTCACAAGGAAGGGGTGATGTTTGAGGTGTTTTGTGATGCTTCCCATTTAGGATTGGGGTGTGTACTAATGCAACAATGAGAAGTGATCTCTTATGGGTCTAGGAAGTTATTTACCAATGAATATAACAATGCCAACCATGATCTAAAACTAGTATAAGTTGTGTTTTCACTAAATTTGTGGTGGAATTACCTTATTGGAGAGTGGTTTTTGGTCTTCACAGATCACAAGATCTTGGGGTATAACTTTTCCCAATGAGACATGAACTTGCAGCAATATAGGTGGGTGGATTTTCTCCTGGATTAAAACTTCAAGATCTCTTAGACCTTGGGAAAGGGGAATGTTGTGGCTGATGATTTGAGAAGGACGTCACAGAAGGAAGTAGTTTAGGAATCTATGGATGCTTGGAAGGTGATAAAGGAGTTGGATTCCCTGTACATAGATGTAAGAATAGATGGCAGCAGAGGCTATCTGTTTTAGATGATGGTGTAGTCATCTCCGAGGAAGTAGGTGGAGGAGTATTATTGTAGAGACTCAGAGGAAGAGGTGATGTGTGGTTGCATTGACCAGGATGATGCTCTAAAGGTATGGTCAGAGGATAGTCAGAATCAGATGTTGTTCTGTGAGAAGCTATCTATTCCAGTGGATTTTCATGAGGGATTTCTCTGTGAGTTTCATAGATCAACCTTAGTGGTACACCCAAGAGATTCCAAGATGTACCGTGTCTTGAGATAGCAGTTTTGGTGGTCTGGGATGAAGCAGGTTGTGGCAGAGTTTGTGGTCAAGTGCCTAGTGTTCCAGCTGGTGAATGTTGAGAATCATGTTCCCAGTGGTTTTTTGTTTCCCTTAGATGTCTCTGATTATAAGTGATATGAAATATTGATGGATTTCTTCACAAGATTACCCATGTATCAAGGAGGATGCGATGCAATCTGGTTAGTAGTATACCAAATGATGAAATCAGCTCACTTCTTAGTGATTAAGGAGTTGAGCACAATGGATGCCTTGGTGAGAAGGTACGTGGATGAGGTGGGGCAGTTTCATGGAGTTCCGATATCCATCATCTCAGATCGGGATACAAATTTTACCTCGAGAGTCTTGAGGGTATTACAACATGATTTTGGAACTCAGTTACTTCTTAGCACTACTTTCTACCCTTAGAAAGATGGGAAAACATAATATACCATCCAGACATTGGAGGACATGATGCAAGCACACATCTTGGATTTTGGTGGGTCTTGGATGCAAAATTTTTTATTTTTAGATTTTTCTTACAAAAACATCTATCACTCTACCATTGGAATGAATCCGTTTGAAGCTTTATACAGAATTCCGTTTCGTTCACCTTTGTGATGGATAAAATTTGGGGAAACGACTGTTCCTGGACCCGATGTGGTGCAGAGTACGATTGAGAAGGTGCATATTTCCATGATAGGATGAAGGTAGAACATTACTGACATAAGTCATATTCCGATCATAGGAGGAGGACCTTGGAGTTTGAGTTTGGATACCACATGTTCTTGAAGGTTTCCCCTTGATGTGGGTAGTGGAGGTTTGGACAAGGGAGAAAGCTTTATCCTAAGTTCATTGGAACCTTTGAGGTGATGGGGTGAGTTGGTGAGATGGAATACCAGTTTTTCTTTCCACTACAGTTGGAGATGATCCACGATGTATCTCATGTCTCTGAGATTTGTCGGTATCTACATAATTAATCCCACGTCATTGACTAGGGAGAGTTGGATTTCGAGGATGATGAAACATTTGTGGAGTAACTAGTAGAGATCTAGAATCATCGGTAGAAGGTGCTACATGGACAGACCATTCCTTTGGTTCATGTGTTGTGGAGGCATGATTACCTAGAGAAGAGTACTTGGGAAAGGGAAATGCAAATGCGTTCCTAGTTCCCGGAGTTGTTTTGACTTTTTCTTGTGTGCTTTGATTTGTGATGTAGTGCTTGAAACTTGTTTGCTATAAGATGGATTACTTCCTTATTCCGTAATGTGTGATGAATTCCTAACATGTGAAAAGGTGAATACCTTATTCCTAATAAAGATTCATTAATTGAGATGCGATTAAACCCTTGTGGGCGAGTCAGTTCTGCCTAAAGTAGATAATATCTTGACATGGAGGAATGAATTCCTTAATTCATATGTATGGATAATTGGTGCATGTGTGGGGTATCTTTTGGATATTTGGGTTAGTATATGTGGTATGAGTTGTTCTTGGATATTGAGATTTTACTCCAACTTTCAAACAACACAGAGTGGTTTATCCTTGAGAGGTATCTTACCAAGTGGTTGTTCAGACCCCTATTCTTCTGGGTTTGGTTTTTAATTATCAAGGGAGAGAATAGTTTTAGAGGTATTTGATGTAATTAATCATACCTCCTCGGTCCATTAATTTGTCAAAATCCATTGTTTGGGGTGTTTTGGGAGGAAATAGTATCTTATTTCAAGAGTATTCCAAAATTCCAGTTTTTCAATCAGTAGGATGCGTCGGTGACTCAACCTCGATAGCTCAGCATTAGTGGCTCAATGTTGTAGGTCAGGGTGTCGGTAGGTTAGGGTGTTGGTAGGTCGGGGCATCAGTAGGTCGAGGTGTCGGAAGGTTGGGGTGTTGGTAGGTTGAGGCGTCGGTAGGTCGGGGCGTTGATAGGTTGGGGTGTCGGTTGGTCAGGGTGTCAGTAGGTCAGGGCATTGGTAGGTCAGGGTGTCTATAGGTTGGGTGCCAGTGAGTGGTGTTGGTGAGTCACATTGGTGACTCGATGTTGGTGGGTCATGTTGGTGACTTGTGTCAGTGATTCATATCAGTGACTCGTGTTGGTGACTCATGTCGGTGACTCACCCATCAGTGAGTCATTTCCAGTCTTTCCCACTTTTTCTAATTTCACCCCTCTTATGTTTTATTTGATGTAAACCGAGTTTAATTTTTTGTGTGTGTTTCTAAATGTGTTTCAAAGAATGTTAATTATATCTTTAATATCCCAATTCTCCTAGGGATTTAAAAGAGTCAAACCATCTGGTCTTGACCACAATTTGACTTTAATGGCTGTTAAAGCCATCTCCCTTCCATTGATATAGGATATAACTCTTATAATATGAGATCTTCTCTTCCCAATGTGTTTCCATTTCCTCTTGGTTCACCTAAAACCTTTATTCCCCGAGGAGTTTCATCTATTCTATAGATTTCAGTTGAGTTTTGTCTTGGAGTCTCCTACCCCTTGTTTTTGGCGCAAGGAGGAGTTACTGATCATCTATTTTTAAGGTAGAAATTCCATCATCTCTCTTTTAATTGTGTATCATACGGGATGGGTGTATTAATGTCTTCTTGTGGGTACGGTTGAAACAAATTTAATAGAGATAAATGATTGGAATGAAAGATGATAATAACAAAGATAATCAGACCTATTACTTCAGTAATAAATGAGGGGCGAGGTGATTTTGATGATGATTGTTTGTTTTATTTATTGTCCTTGATCCCTGTTATAAATCATATGGGTTGTATCCTTCTGAAAATCATGGTTGTTGGTGGTATTTTATTACATAAGGGTGATTTATTATACTTTTTTTAATCCTCTGTTGAATGGCTGCAAATATGAAAATATAGTTAATCACGTATACCTAGTTAAATATATGAATTCCCCTAGATTGAACTTATTATGTGATCACCCATGAATTATCAAAGTGGAATTAAAGAATGATGATTGAAAAATCTAAATACACCTTACTGTTTAGTGTGGCTGTGTGCTGTCTATGGTTCTATTCAACATTGTGTTTCATGCTGGTTGTGTGGTGCTGTGGCTGGTAGTGTGGCTGTGTGTATAGGGTGGTACATGTGGTGTAATGGAATATTATGTTGAGAGATTGTTTTATTGTGGAATGGATGAACTTGTTGAATAGTAGGTGTATATTTGAGTTTTGTTATGGTTATTGGGCATGGTCTGTTCATGTAGTGGGACTGCAATATGGTTGATTTTTTTTGTTTTGCTGGATGTGGTGATTTTCATGCAGTTGGGCTTCCAAGGATTATATGGGAGGGATAATTTTGAATAAGGATGGTGTTACCTTGCATGGTTGTTTCTCCTAGAGTTTCCAGAGACTTTCATGAAGTGTTTGTGGGTTATGATGTTACTTGTGGTGTGATGTGTTTTGTAGTTTCCCAGGCAGGGATGGAATAAACAATTAAATGAATTGTTTAATAAAAAGTTAAAATTGGTTGAATGAATTAGATAGGGTTTTGAATTAAGTCTATGGATTATTGTGGGGTTATGCATTAGAGGTGAAAGTAAGGGAAATTTTGTGTGGGATGGTTGTTTTTTTTAAAACCCATAGTTTGGGCTGAGTGTTTGATACCTATATATATACATGTAGTTCCTTGTGGTTTTTATACACACCCCTCCTGTGTTGAGAACTACGTGCTGAACACCCCCATTGTTACAAGGGATGGTTTCCTTTCCCAACATCCTAGTGGGAGGATGGATGGATAGTTATTGGCTCTCCTCTGCTCCCTATTCTAGGCATTGGTATCCCAAGACTCTTCAAGTAGGTTGTGGTGAGGTTGTGACGCCCAGGTGTCTGCAGGAGAGGTGTGCTTCCTAGGTGTCTTCGGGATGAGATGTGTTGTACTTTCCCTAGTGTCTTCAGGATGTGGTTGTCGATTGTGGACCAGGTGTTTGCAGGAGGGATGTGGTATGTGGCCTATGTGTGTGAGGGAAGGTTGTGATAGTGGGGATTGTGGAAGAGCGCGATAGCATTAAGATATTCACAATTAGGGATGTGCAGTTAACCAATGGGAAGTGGTTCGGGGTACCCAAATATCTATGTGCTTATTATATTACATTACTTGACTTGCGTTATTCGGTGAGTGTAGCTTGGTTATATTTTGGATGGATATTATACCTTGTTGGATGCTTTTGGGTTTTGTTTTTTTCCCACAAGGGCATAGTATGCTTCTACACTTGTGCATGAGAGACTTTGGTTTTTCCCTACTAAGTATACTTGTATGCTCACCCTACATATATAAAACTGTTTTCCGGTTTCAAGGGATATTACATGGACCGTGATGGACCCTACTAGCTTGGGCATTGGGATAGTTTCTGTGTCGCTGCTTAGATTTGTTCTTTTGGTATTTACTTTGGAGATTTTCATTGTATTTCTAGTAGTTTTAGTTTAAAACATTCATGTGTTATGGATTTTGGATTCTTTTATATATATGAATTGGAGTTTTTTTTGAGGTTGATACATATTATCTCCCAATCTTGGTTACTATGAAAAGGGTAATGCCTCCCATTTTGCGAGATTTGTATACCCTTGGTGCTAGTCACCACCCCAGGGCCTACTGGAGATGGGACTCAGGGGTCATTATCTCCTTTTCATTTTGAAGAAGGAAGATCACAACACTTTTTCATCCCTTCCCTCATCTAGATGAAGGAGCGTCGTGACATATAATATATCTCACAACCACACTATGGGCATAACCTAGTATTAGAATCAACTGCATCTCACGTCTCTCGGACTCCCAATTTCCACTTCTCTATAAGAACAAAACTATTTAGAGAGATATATTAAATTTATTTGAACCCTTTTTATCAGTTTCAATTTACATTAATTAATTTTTTAATGATTAATTAACTATTATCAACTTCTACATTTCATTATATTAGCATCACAACAAAGTTCCGTGCCCTCTAGGAATAACCAGATAGAGTCCACGGTTTCCTAGAAATATAACCTCAATATTGCATCCCAACAAGCTCCAACCCCATGGGTTAAACATTTATTCATTTATTTAAAAACATCACCACTTTTCATATTTCTTGGTATTTTAGGAAAACATTCTAAGCTACCAAACACAAGGGGATGAACATAGTGAGTAGATGAACTACCCATCAAGTCTCTTCCACTTATAGTAGGAGTGTTGAACCATCCAACCACGAGAAGCTCAACATGTAAATCATGTGGAAAACCCCATGTGTATTCACCTATCTTGGAAGGATAGTAAGAAAAAACATCTACCACAAGTTGTTGGGAAAGTAAAATAGATAAAAAACCAACATATTCAACAAGCATCCAACTTTCATATCAATAGGTAAGCCCTGATTCAACCCATTCCACCATCTCTAGTGTCGTCCTCGACACCAAATGCATAAAATAATGCATCTATACATTCTAGGTGTCAACTGCTACCACAAAAACTAGGCCTCCCTACCCCATGTACCACAACAACCCTCTAGGCTCAGCCATCCCAGGCTCACATCACATCCGGGCCTCCCTACCCCATATACCACAACAACCCTCTAGGCCAAGCCATCCCAGGCTCACGTCACATCCGGGACTCCCCACCCCATATACCATAATTCTCATATCCAAATCACATAAAAAGTAGTAGGAACAAACATATCAATGGGATATCGGGCCCAAAGCAAGGAATTTTTCCTTTACACACAAAGAGCTCTCACTGCTTTAAAACATAAGGCACTTGGCCTTTACAAGTAAGTGGACAAATCAGGACCTACAAATGCATTATATTTATCAAAAAACCAATTCTTATTCCATATTGAATTAACTGATTCATTATTAATAGGTTCCAACTATAGGAAACCTAAAAAACAAGCTATTACAAATTAATCAACCAGTTAATTTATCATTCATTTAACCATTTATCAACAAGCATCAATATGATTTAGGTTCTTTAACCAATTTGATTAAACATGCATATCTGCATCAATTTTATTAACATCAAATTACAATAAAAAATGGATTTATTAAACATGCCTCTTTAACCAATTAGTTAACTAATTATCAATTAATTCTTACTTTACATTATTTACCAATTACACCTAGAACAACATGATAAATCAATAAAGTCATAGATATCATACTATCTAGAAAATAAATAGGCCCACCATTATCATGGTATAAATAAACAATATCCCTATGCAATCGATACCAATTCCTTAATTCGGTTTAAGTATTTATTCAGGTCAATTCCATTTCAATCCAAGGGGATAAACCATGAAAAGTATATGATTTGAAATAATTAAATTGAGAAGTATAAAATCCCCTACCTCAAAAGGTCATCGACGTTCTTCAAATGAGAATAGATCAAATTAACGGATCATGATCATCTCTCCCGCAACAACTACATCCACTTGAGGACGCTGCATCACAACCGCACCAACAAAACACCAAGAAAACTCCATTAGAACTATGAAGATCACATACCATCACATGGAAAAGAAAAATGAGAGGAAATAGATAAAAAAACCTCAAGAACGGAGGTATATCATACCTTATAGTGAAGACAGATCACTACGGATCGAAGGATGGAGCTAAGGATCAATCCCTATTAAAGGAATTCCTAAAACGTTGAAGAAGGGGTTGCTGGGTTGCATGGGGTCGAGGGAGAGTTGTCGTAGTTATATGTTTTAAAAAATTATGAGTAGATGAAAAACACTTAAAACATACAGTGTTTTTCTATTACATGATGTGTAATCCTCTTTCAATTCATGTAATGCCTTGAGTTCGAGTTCCGTTGAAAAACACATCAACTCTCAATTTTATTTTATTTTTCAAAACCTGAAGTATTTCATTTCGTGAATACCTATTTCATGATATGTAAAAGTCTTCTCATCATGAATATTTCTAGTAAAACCTATGAAACATGATTTCACATCGTCTAATATAGTTACACGATGTGTAATCCCCCCCTTTTCAGCTTTTACTTAACTGAAATCCTCCAAAATTCTTTCGATCCACCTCTGAGCACCTCAATCTTTGAAAACACGCAAAGGGTTGATCCACATGGATCCAATCCCTTACATTAGATTCCTATCAAAACATTATGATCCTTAAGAATCCAAAACTAACCCATATATGAAATAGAAAGGGGTCATCCAAATAGCCACCCTGTGAGACATCTCTAAAAGATTTATCCACCATAGGAGCTCACCACCTCACTATAAGAATAAGAAAAAAAACCATGAAACAACCACAACCAGCTCCTAAACACTCTACTAGGGGAGATACCTCTCAAAAGAGATCAATACACAACAAGAATCAAGAGAAATTAATCTCATAAATAAAAATGGTCTATAACCACCAAATGGACAATTTTTTTAAGAGAATAGCTAAACATAAAACAGCTCGGGGTACTGATCATTTATATACTACTCACGTTCCCAGGTTCTCTCCTCCACGACACCGTGATACCACAATACATGAACCAAGGAGATAACATGACCATGAAATACCTTCTCTTGTGGTTCTGGATCTCAACAGGCTTCTCCTCAAAGGTCATATAATTGTTAACATCGATCTCACCCCAATCGATGACATGGTAGTCATCATGAAGATAAAAACGGAGCTGCGATACATGGAAAACGTCGCGTATCTAGATCATTTGTAGGAGAAGTGATACCAAACATTCCACATCTCTGAAATAAGACAACACCTCAAAAGGCCCAAAAAATTGGGAGAAAGCTTACTCCCATGACCAAACCTTCGCTGACCATGATGGGGAGTCAACTTCAAAAACATGTGATCCCCAATTCCAAACACCATAGGTATCCTCCTATGATCAACATAGGACTTAAAACGATCTTACACTTCCTTCATCGTCTCACGAATCACTTGAACCTTCTCTGTCGTATTCTGTACCAGTTACGGTGTGATAATTTCTGACTCTTCGACCCCAGTCCAACACAATGGAGAACTAAAGGGTTGCCTATACAAGGATTCAAATGTATCCATATCGGTGGTGGAGTGGAAACTATTATTATAAGAGAACTCTACTAAGGGAAGGTGACTCATCCAAAAATCTCCAAAATCCAAGACACAATAGTGCAACATGTCTTCAAGAGTCTAGATGGTCCACTCTATCTGACCGTCCATCTACAGATTAAAATTAGTGCTAATACATAGTTGAGAACCAAAATCTTGTTGGATAAGTCTCCACACCCTGGAGGTAAAATGAGCATCTGGATCAGAAATGATCATCCTTGGGACTCCGTGGAGTCTCACCACATCCTCTAGATATTGCCTCAATAAAACCTCCACTGAGATCGACTCCTTGATCGATATAAAGTAGGCTGATTTCATCAAATGGTCCACTACCACCTATATAGCATCATAGCCTCCTTGATCTTGAGGAAAACCTGCAAAAAAGTCCATCGATATGTCCTCCCACTTTTTCTAAGGAATATATAATGGCTGGATCAAACCACTGGGAAAACGGTGCTCGACCTTTACCTTCTGGAAGAGAAAACATCAAGACTCAAACTCCATAACTGCACATTTCAAACCAGGCCACCAAAACTAACCCCTCAAGGCTTGGTACATCTTTGTCACTACATGATATACTAATAAGGGTGAACTTGGAAGTCTTTGAGAACCATCTCAAGCATCACTAAAGGAACAAAAATCCTTACCTAAAACAACACCTAGTGTTTTTCATCCTCAGACCAACCATCAGGGGCCTCACCACAAACGACTCGGTGTCTCCAAAACTCCACCTCAAGATCCCACAATTGGGACTCTTCTACCTACTGCACCAGAGATTACTACACCATCATCTAAAAAAGGCAACCTCTACCCCCAACTTCTCCCATATCCATATGTAATGTTGAAAGATCTTCCATTACTCTCTAGGAATCACTTGATTCATGCACTGCATCATTGCATGACTTCCTTCTCAACACATCATCCAAAAAATTTCCCTTCCTAGGTGTATATGAAATGTCAAAGTTGTAATCCTCTAATAACTCCATCCACAAATGATGACACAAGTTCAAGTCACATTGGGAGAAAACAAACCTCAAGCTTTTATGATTGGTGAAGACCACAAAATGCTACCAAATGAGGTAATGTCTCCAAAACTTCAAAGAAAAAACCACTATCTCCAAATAAAGATCGTGGGTGGCATAGTTACATTAATGGAGACGTAAATTATGTGACCCATAAGAAATGACTAATCTCTACTATATTAGAACACAACCTAACCCTAGACGCGAAGTATCATAGAAAACCTCAAAATGAACTCCTTCTACGAGAAGAAAAAGAACTGGATCACTGAACAACTTCTACTTTAGACACTCAAAAGATTTTTAACACTAATAAGTACACAAGAATGCATGATCCTTTCTGGTCAACATTGTTAGAGGAGTCACAAACTGAGAGAAATAGGTTACAAACCTCCTGTAATATCCTACAAGATAAAGAAACTTGGAACTTCTACCACTATCCTAGGGGCTTTTGAAGACAAAACTGGTTCGATCTTTGATAGATCCACAACTACTCTGTGCTAGGACATAACATGCCCCAAGAAATGGACTTCTTGAGCCCAAAAATAACACTTAAACAACTTCCCAAACAACTTCTCATGGCGGAGAACTCCCAAAATGGAATAAAGAAGCTCTGCAAGAACTTCCTTAGATGCTGATTACACAAGGATATTGTCGACAAAAACCACCATGAACTTATCTAGAAACTCATAGAAAATAGTGTTCATTAACCCCATCAATATGTTTGGAGTATTCTTCACACCGAAAGACATCACAACAAACTCATAATGCCCATGATGAAATTGGAAAATAGTCATTGGAATATCCTCATACTTCACACACATCTGATGATATACAGAGTGCAAATTGATTTTTGATAACCAACTTTAACCCTTCAGTTGACCAAATAAATCATCAATCCATGGAAGAGTATAGTGGTTCTTCACTGCCACTTCGTTTAAGCAACGATAATTGATACACAATCAGAAACCACCATCAAACTTCTTCACAAAAAAATTGGCGCACCCCATGGTGACACACTTGGCTAAACAAAACCATACCACAACAGACCATCGAGTTGTATACATAGCTCTCACATCTCAGATGGTGCCATCCTATATGGAGACATTGAGATTGGAGACACACCTAGCTATAGCTTGAACCGAAACTCGATCTCTCATCAAGTGGGTAATGCTACAACCTCCTATGAAAAGACATCAGGGTACTCTTCCATGACCTTGGGAAACACCAACTACTTGAATTCTGATGAACTCAACATCTGCTCATCCATCAAGGATGATAAAGAAGGAACATACCTATGACCCATACAAGGGTCTCAATTTCCAAAAAAAACTACTGGATCTCCATCAGTGTTGAAGAACATGACCTTCCTCCTAAATAAATCCATGATATACTGCATTGAATAAAACTAATCCATGATGAGGATGAAAATATATTCTTGTATATGTAAACATAGGAAATATCCCTAATAGTGGTGCTACCCCAGAACTAGATCGTAGACTCTACATACTTCAAACAAGTCATCTCGATCTCCAACTGGTGTGGTCAACGCCAAGGGAAATGGAAGTATCTCTACCTTAAGTCATAAACCATGGAAAAGGGTAGGTGATACGATGGAGTGCATCGCTCCCGAATCAAACAAGGCATGTACCCAAGTAGAAAATAAGTAAAGGGTACCTCAAACAAAATCTGGCTCACCTAGCAATGGAAATGATGAAGCATGAAGCTGACCATGACCTACTCCACGACCTCTCTAACCCTATGTAATACCACCTCCATGACCGTTCTATACTCTCTGAGGATGGGGAGTGTCACAGGGCTGTCCTCTACCTACCCCATCTAATCTCTACTCATCTAAAGCTGGTGCAACCTACTGCTGCTTCCACAGATGGAACTGCCTCAGTGGAGAAACTTGAAGTAGAATGACTAGAACACATTGACTGATCTGAAAGGTGAGGCACTCTTGTTGATGATGAACTCAAACTCCATAAGAAAAACAAGCATTTGATCTTTTGGAATAGGCCTGAGAGCTGCTGCCACCGGAGAAATGATATACTGAGGGCTAGGACCTACCCCTGGCTGATCAGAAACTTTTCTACCATGAAAACTGGGAACCCTGCACCACATATCTACTTCATGAGGAATCCTGATGACTCCCTTATCATGATGATCCGGTTCTAGCTAACATTCTCCCGATGACCTCTTCCCTCACCAATACCTCAAGATACATCTTCATCATAAAAATAGTGACCTAGTGTTAGATATTTGGATGCAAAGCCTCTTATAAATGCCTCTACCTAGACTCCTAACCTGATAATAGGTCAAAATCATATCATAGAAGGTTCCTAAAATGGATCCCAAACTCTTGCACACTAGAGCTCCCCTACCGAAGGGTAAGCATCTCCTGGCGATTGGCCTCCTTCATAGCTAAAGAAAGAAAATCAACTCTAAAATTGTCCTAGAACTCCTCCCACAAGACTAAAAACTCCTTGTGATCTCCAAGGAACAATATCCACCATTGCCTTGATTCCCCATACATAATCATCATAACCAACGATGCCCAATACTCCTTACAAGAATAGATCAAACTGAAGGCTATCTAAACCTCTTACAAATAGTCTTCCATGACTGCATCAGAAATGAAGCCATCATACAACTGTAGACTCTGACACTGAAACTCTCAGAGTTTCCTCCTCCAAGTGTCTTTGTCATCAACCTCTACTATGTGGCGATCTGTTGGTGCATCCTGCTGAAAATCTTCTATGCAAACCTGATGAGGACGTTGACCTAGAGCCATACCTACAAAAGGGAAAATCTTCAGAGATCCTAAACCTGGAATATGGTATAATTTAAAATTAATTAATTATTTTATTTTATTCATTTAGGTTAACCTATACCAAGTTCTACCCATTCAAACACAGGCATAAAGAATAATGATACACAATCCTTTCCTAGGTCTCTACCCTAAAACCAGTATCACCTCATTTAGTATCCATTGTATGCTTAAAGGTCCATGCAATAGATCAAAGGGGGACCTAAATACCTGTGTCTCAGCTGGTCTCCCATGTTTACAGTGCTTGATAAACTTACCTGACACAGTTTCCCTACCTACCCATGCATCCTCACCTGTACCTAACTCCAACTCCATCCTATCCCTCAATCAGGCCTATGATACCACTCTATCATGACAACTCCCCTAAAAGTGCACTCCTCCTACTCTGGAAATGGGAGAAGAGAGATACTAACCCCCTAAGTCCCACCTCTAGTAGGCCTAGAGTTGGTGACTAGCATCAAGGGTATGGTAAACACAGAGATGGGAGGCATTACCCTCTAAGATAACACATGTGAAAGAGAGAGATAAGATAGACACCAACCAACTCCTACTCAGACCAAAAGGTAAAAGAAACCCAAGTGCACATATGTAATGTCATGCAATAACAACTACAACTGAAAGAGATAACTTCAAGTACCAAAAGAAAGTAAAACAACAACGACCATGAAGCACAAACAGCTCCTGCAACCCATAATCTATTAGTAACCAACCCGATATCCAACCCACTCCAACTAACCTGAAAAATAGTTTATATATACGTAGGGTGAGTATAATATTATTCTTAGTAGGATCCTCCTCAGAGCATCTCATGAAAAATTAAAGAAAGCATGATAAAGAATAGTGAACAACAAGTGAAACTTGCTCATCACCTAAATAGGTATACTAAGTTCCCAACCTCACCATGACTACTCTCACCAATTATCACATAAAAGAGAATATTATATAATAAGGAATATCAAGGGTACCCCACTACCACTTCCCCATTGCTTTTCCACTTTTCCACAATGTCTCACATCCTGAGCATCTCTATCCAAAAATTCTAGACCGAAGACACCTTGGTGAAGCACCACAACATGCACCTCATGGAATACAACCACCACATCCATATACCCAAAGTAACCAGGTAGTTTCCGAGAGCCACCACAACTCACATAATTTGTATCATATGTTGGGTATTAGACATCAAGCTATTACATCCCATACACTGAGTAAGGATCCTCAAGCCATCACAGCCTATACACATTACACCTATAATAGTCCATAGGAAACTATATCCAGAATATATGTGCATGAAATAACCACAAGACATTAAAACCCTATACAAAAATATATGGGAAAAACTAACCACCGCGCATAATAGCATATGTAACTACCAAGAGAAGAGTGTGGGGCCGAAGGGGGTAGTCATCCATCCATCCTCCCACCAATATGTTAGGGAAAACACCCTCAGGGATTAAAATCCCCAGGGTGTTAGTTTCACTAACTGATAGGGTGGAGTAGTGTATAGAAACATAAAAAGTATAGGATATAATATTTCTCACAAACACACTATGGGCATAACCTAGTATTGGAATCAACAGCCACTCACGTTTCTCAGACTCCTAGATACCACTGACAAGACTAGATATCCTATAAGCACAAAACCATTTATAGAGATATAATAAATTACTTTATCCATTTTTTATTAGTTTCAGTTTTCATTAATTAATTATTTAACCATCAATTAACCATTATCAACTTCCACATTTCATTATATTAGCATCACAATAAAGTTCCATGCCCTCCAAGAATAACCAGACTGAGTCCATGATTTCTTAGAAATATAACCCTAGCATTGCATCCCAACAAGCTCCAACCCTATGGGTTAAACATTTATTAATTTATTTAACAATATTACCACTTTTCATATTTATAGGAATTCTGGGAAAATATTATAAGCTACCAAAAACAAGGGGATCATCATTATGAGAATAGGAACTACCCATCAAGTCTTTTCCACCTATAACAGGAGCATAGACCCATCCAACCACAAGAAGCTAAACAGATAAATTACGTGGCATACCCCGTGTGTCTTTACCTCTCTTGGATGGAGAGTAAGAAAAATCATCCACCTCAAGTAGTGGGGAAATTAAAGCCAACAAACAACCAAAATAATCAACTAACATCCAAATTTCATATAAATGGGTAATACCATATTCAACCCGTTCCATCATCTCTAATGTCCTCCTTGACAACACATGCATAAACCTATGCATCTCTCCATTTTAGGAATCAACTACTGCCACAAAAACTAGGCCTCCCTAACCTACATACCACAACAATCCTCTAGGCTCAAACATCCCAGGATCATGTGACATCTAGACCTCCTCACCCCATATATCACAAGTCTTATATCTAGAGCACATTACAAGCAGTAGGAACAAACATAGAAATGGGCTCTCAGCCGCAAAGCAAGGAATTCATCCTTTACACAAAACGAGCTCTCATGGATCAAAAAATAATGTACTTGGCCTTTACAAGTGAACAGGAAACCCATTCCCTACAAAGGAATTATCTTTATCTCACAACCGGTTCTTATTCCATCTTGAATTAACCAATTCATTATTCACAGGTTCCAACTACGAAAAACCTAAGCAACAAGCTATCCCAAGCTATCAAAAATTAATTAACCAATTAATTTATCATGACTTTAACCATTTATCAACAAGAATCAAAATTCTTTAGGTTCTTTAAACAATTAAATTAAACATGTATATCTACATCAATTTTATAAACATAAAATTACAACAACAATAGGATTTATTAAACATGCCTCTTTAAACAATTATCCAATTAATTATCAATTAATTATAGCTTTATATTCTTTACTAATTCCACCTAGAACAAAATTCTAAATAAAGTAAGGAATAGATATTACACTATCTATAAAATCAATAGTCAAACCATTATCATGGTATAAAGAAAAAATATTACTATGTGATCGATAGTAATTACTTAATATGGTTTAAGTATTTAATTAGGTAAATTCCATTTCAATCTAAGGGGATAAACCATGATAACTCTAAAATTGAACATAATTAAATAAAGAAGTATGAATCCCCTAAATCAAAATGGTGTTGAAATTCTTCACATGAGAATAGATCAAAGAAATGGATCATGATCACCTCTCCCACAACAACTGCATCTACCCAAGGACGCCGTGATACAACCACAACAACCAACCACCAAGAAATCTCCATTAGAACCATGGAGATCATATGCCATCATATGGAAAAGAGAAATAAGAGGAAATGAATTGAATAAACCTCAAGAATAGAGGTAGAACATACCTTATGTGGAATAAGGATCACTACAGATTGAAGGAAGGAGCTAGGGTTTAATCCTTGTCGAAGGAATTCTCAAAATGTTGAAGAAGGGGTCACTAGGTCACCTAGGGTCGAGGGAGAACCACTACAGCCATAGGTTTTGACAAAAAACAAGTAGCTAGAAAACAATTAAAACATATATAATCAGGGTATTACATGACATGTAATCCCCTTTCACATTGTGTAATGACTCGATTTTGAGTTCTGACAAAAAACACATTGCCTCTCCATTTTATTTTCTTTTTAAAACCCCAAAGTATTTCACATCATGGATCCTTGTTTCACACTGTGTAAATGTCTTCATGTTGTGAAGCTTTCCAGGACAACCTATGAAATAGGATTTCACATCATGGTATACTGTTACACGATGTGTAATCCCCCTTTCTAGCTTTTACTAAATAATGCTCCTCCAAAATTCTTCCGAGCCACCTTTAAGCACTTCGATCTTCGAAAAAACGCAAAGGGTTGATCCATTTGAATCTAGGACCTTACACTTTTGTGGATGTGGCTCCCAGTGAACCAGAGGTCCATACAAGGCCTGGTCTGGCTCCTCTTACTAATTATAGGCCCTCACCAACTTCCCCTACCCCGGCCTCTCAGAATATTACTAATCTTCAATCTGAAGACCAAGACCAACACAATGTTTATATTCTTGAAACTCTAGATATGCCATCGGGAGCACATACCCCCACATACGCCTCTTTGAATACTCCTTCACTACAATCTGTATACCAAGACCAACATAAACCTATTGGTCTGGATAGTTCTCTTGGAGCTAGAAATGAAGCATCCTTGATTATCATTTAATATAGTGGTTTTTATCTCCCCCTGGATGGATATGATCTTTGGGTTTCAAAGGAGTCTTCCAGGATGGATAAAACTATAACTGCTTCTTCCACTCTGAGCTCAAACTTGGTTTTTATTGTGAAGAATAAACCAAATATAAAGGTTAGAACTCATAAATCCTTTGAGTTTCTTACTACAGGAAGAAGTGAATAGGATGGTCAAAGTTATTCTTGCACATCTATAATTGAATAAATGATGGATAATTTTTACTTTAGGCTTCTAGATGATGGAGACAAGCCATAGATTCAAGTAAAAACATAGATAAGTGGATGACATCCTCGTGGTTAAGGCGGGAAGGCCTCACACTATAGTATGATTACTTGCTCACCAACTGCCTAACATTTTACTTTTTTTGAACTTTTAATGTTTGTATGTTCTATCCATTGTACTTATTTTTTATTTAATTAAGGGTCTGACATGGATCATCTTAAAAAAACCAATTTTCACTAAATACATGACTTATTTAATGTAATCACAAATAATTTTTATTATATATATCATATTTTAGGAAATATTATATATATTTCTATATTAAATGTATTAATGAAAAAATTTGTATAAAAACATTAAAAATGAATAATACATTAATATGTTTTTAATTATTACATTTTATTCTTTTTATATATATTTATATTTAATATATATTATTTATTTCTATTTATAATTAATACATATATATTAAAATGATTCATTTTTATTAATAATTGTTTCATTAATAATTTTTTTTAACAATTTTGTAATTTATTCTCTTTTAATTTTTTTGTTTAGTTATTACAATTTATTCATCTTTAATTTTTTGTTTAATTATTAAAATTTATTCATTTTATATATCTATATTTAATATATTATATTTATTAATATTTATAATATATATATATATGTATAATAAATTTATTCATTTTTATCAACAATTATTTAATTAATAAAATGTTTAATATTTTTCTTAATTTAGTCGTTTTTAATTTTTATTAGTTTAATTATTTCATTTTATTCATTTTTCATATCTATATGTTTAATATATACTATTTATTAATATTTATAATGTATATACATGTATATTAAATTAATTAATTTTTATCAATAATTATTTAATTAATAAAATTGTTAATTGTTTTTTAATTTAATCATTTTTAATTTCTAATTATTTAATTATTACATTTTATTATGGATCTTTATCAGTGCTAAAAAAGAACTGATAAAGGCTACCCTTTATCAGTGCTAAAAATGAAGCACTGATAAAGGATACCCTTTATCAGTGCTAAAAATAAATCCCTAATAAATGGTACCCTTCATCAACACTTTTTCCTAGCATTGATAAAGGCCAGTGCTGTTAAAGTTCTATTTTGTAGTGAATGATAACACTCCACTCCACTAGTTCAATGTGTCTCCCAAACCAGTGATGTGATACTACTTTTCTCCAATATTTCAGTGTGTCTCCCTGACTAGTTACATGACA
Organism: Viscum album; assembly: GCA_963277665.1. Lineage (NCBI taxonomy): Eukaryota > Viridiplantae > Streptophyta > Magnoliopsida > Santalales > Viscaceae > Viscum > Viscum album. Next base: position 1,440,794,733 of record OY728127.1, on the reverse strand, counting down.
CCACTCCTTTTTATTTGTTTGATGTGTCTCCCTAGCTTGTATTTGAACATACTTTCTTGAGTGGATGCTATTACTATTTATATATTGTTGATTATTGCCTTACATGATTGGATGTTATTTATACTTATATTTAATTGTTTTTCTTTTATTTTAGTGGATATCATTGCAACTTATAGCTAGTTATCTTTCAATTTCTTGAGTGGATGCTTTTACAGATTACTTTTGCTTTTGCATAGTGTTTTCCCACCTCTATATTTATTGAGTGATAATTTTTTTATGGTTTTTAAATTTTTACTTATTATATTTAGTTATTCCCTTCATGTTAAAAGTGTAAAATTTTCCTCTATAGTTCTTTCTTTATGGTATTTAAAAAAGAGTATTATAGTGTATGTTATTTTCCTTTACTTAAAAAAATGTGAGTAGTTTTCAAGGTTTGGTTTTAAAACTATTTTTTTTGTTTTAAAATCTCATCCTTTTCTAAAATGTTTTTAACAACTTGATTAAGTTCAAATAGGTGAAATGGTTATCTGGATAAATGTAATGAAAGTGATTGTTTCATGTAATTTTTATAATTAAAAAAATGAAAGGTTTACTTTCATAGTTGTATTGTAAAACTAGCATGGAAAAAATTTACTTTTAAAGGCTATACATGGGGTATGGGGAGGTTACATACTTGGATATTTTCTCCTGTAAATGTATATATTTTAGGTTATGTGTGGGTTTTGATTGAATAATGGTTAAACTGGGGTTTTTGATTTGTGTATGGTGATGGTGCAAAGTAAATGAAAATTTTCTGGACATTTGGTGATCAATGATAGTTGTCATTACTTTTTTTGGTATTTTGTATTTCTCTTGTATTAAACTATGTTGATTATTACTTTTAGATGATTTTTGGTTTATTCTAGTCCCTTTATTATATTGGATTTCATTATAATGACATTATTTGGTTATTCTTATTGGATTTTGATTATAGTTCATGTTGTTTGTTTTATCCAGGTTTGATTTTATTTTATTATTAAAAATGATTATTTAATATAAATGATCATCTAACTTATGGAGTCTTCATTCTGATCTTCCAGGTGGAGGTTTCATTTTCTTCATGTTTCTTTGAAAAAAACCATTCCTAAGCTATGTTTCTTGATGACCAAGAACCAATTTTGAGCCCATGGAGATTGTGAATTCCCTTTGGTCCATGTTATAGATCAGTTTAGGGTACCCAAATCAAGGGTAGATTAGGTTGGTTCATGAAAAATTGGGACTAGAACTAGGTTTTGTTTTTTTTATTTAAGGATTCAAGGTAGATATGAGATATGATTATCGAAATTCAAGAGGTAGGTATGAAGGAGTGTTCAATCAACACTTTTAGTACAAGACCTTGAGTTTCTAGGGGAATTAAAGAATGTGTAATTTTATTTTAAAGTTTGATTTATCCTTATTTATTGGAACAATTCTATCTTTGAAAGAAGTTATAAGGTTAAATAGTGAGATACAAAGGTTACAGACTTTGTACACATGACATTTATCTTGGAAGGGTGTGGTTTTATTATTCTTTTCCAATTTTAATGTTTTCTTAATGTGATCTATTGATTTTATGGATTGATTATGATTGATATTGATAATGATTATTTAATATAAAGTTACTTTCTTTTTGTTTTATCATGAATTTGAGATGAATGGAGGTGATCTTTCTGAGGTGTTGTTATTGATTAATTGTGTTTTTTCCACCATTTATCTGCGAATTTTGTGTTCACTTTTTTGGAAGTTGAACATTTTGACCACAATTGGGTTTCTAAAGTGTTATTTAATTTAATTAGGAGGTTTATGTTTATATATATGACTTTTGAAAATGGTTTTCAATGGTGTGTATGAGTAAAATATATTTTCAAATACTTTTTGGGATTTTTTGCGGAATTCGGATAGAACTTTTGTTTGATGTTTTAGTAATAAAAGGATTTTCCTTGATAAGTGATTTTGGTGAAAGAAAATGTGTTATTTTATTCCATGAATGGGCTTTAAATTTATGGTTTCCTTTCATTAAATGTTATTAAATGAAATAAAGGTTTTAATAGTACATTTTAATTATGTGGATTAAAATGGGGAAAATTTTGAGATTTGAATTGGTGTGATGGTAGTGTTTTGATAAATTGAAATTTTTTAAAGTGATTTAAAAAGTTTTCATTGATTTTTTTGATCTTATATATTCATGTGTTTTCTTGGATAAATGGGTTTTGACTTATAACTAAAATTATTTAAGGTAAATTACCTTTCATGTCTGTTTTATGAAATTGATATTTTTGCTTTGTGATATAATGTTATAAAATGATATGAGACTTAATTTAATTTAATATTTACTATGTAAGTTTCATAACCATGGTTAAATGAATTTCTTCAGTGGAAATATACTTTGTAATATGATGATAGATAACCGTGTAAATGAAAAAGTTTACTTTGGTTGAATTTGAAGGAAATGGATTTTGAACATTGGGAGGAGTTTTTATTTTTATAATTTTAGGAATTTGTTTTTATTTGGTGATAAAATTACCAAATATTTTAGTTTTAAAGTGTGTTTTATAGGCTATTCAATGTTTTATTTTAAAATTATAAAACTCATTCATTTATACGTATGTGATTTGTATTGTTTTATTTTCCCATTCTCATGTGTATTGGAAATGTTTTATATTCTAAGTATGGTTTGTATTTACAAGGTTATAATAATTTTATAGTGTATTATATCTCAGAGTATTTGTTTATTTGAATTGGTTCCTTGATGTTTGGGTTCTACTCTTGATGAATTTTTATCGGTTTAGTTCACATTTTAATGGATTTTTTATTGAAGTATTGAGTTTTGGTTATCATTTTGACGATAATTTGATTTGGATTAAGGGAAGGTATTTTATGTAAGGAATATCCCCACACATTTTTGAATTTTTGGTTGTTGGTTTTATAGAGTTTTATGTAAATCCATCCAGGATGCAAAATTTTCCCTTATTATGTATGTGGATTCTTCCATAGAGATTCTACATGAAATTTGGGGATGTAAAGTTTTTATAATGGGGAGGTTGTAATGAAATTTATTTTTACAAGTTGGTGAAAATATGACGGAATTTGAATTTTGGATATGGGTTGAAGAGAATGAGTACTAACCATGTCTTAATTAGTTTTTTGGATGCTTAAGGTCTGATATTTTGGTGTAATTTCACCTAGAAAGACTTCTAAGGTGTTAGTGGCTGAATTATATAGTAGACAGAGGTTTTGAAACTACCATAGGGTTATTTTGTGATGGTTTTTCGCCTAATTATATAGGCCCTCTTCCAAAAAGTGATCGCACTATGACCCAAATGGGCACACCATGACTGGTTTTGACCAGGGGAGGCCTTGTCTACCTTTATGGTGGTAATGCCATGATTTAAATAGGCTGTTCCATGAAAAATATATTAGGAATTTTTTAGGGGGTCATATGGTATTTTCTTAGGGATCCCATTTAGAACCTCCTTCACTTCCTTCATTTCCAGTCACATGTTGGGAGGGGTGGCCCTCTTTAGATCTCATATTCCCCCATTGGCCCCCTTTAATCCGATTAATTCATAAGGGTTTCATCACTTTGTTTTTTAGTAAAATTCCTACTCTCCTAATATTTCTTCTTTCTAATTTTTTCTAACTTAGTTAGTATTTTTGGGAACCAATTCTATCAAGGCATGGTGAAATTATCCTGCTTCTTAGGGTTTTAGTGTGTGACTTGTAGAGGAGGTCTCAGGAAGGGATATTTAAGTCCCATCTTATCATTTATATTTATTTATGTCTTATTATGAGTTTTTTATGGTTTTTGGTGTTTTTTGTTTTATTATATGGAATATTAGATGCATTTATTTGGAATTTTATGTGTTTTTGATCTAGGTGTGTGTCAGGAGTGAACCATGCCCCCTTTACTTATGGTTCGACCTGTTGTATCATCTAGTGAGTTTGGATTTGTTTATACCATCATGTAATTTTGGTTCAAGATACTTTATTTATTTAATCTAGTGGTGTTAATGGTTGATTTAATTTCCTAGGGACCCAAAGGAGGTCACTGTGAGTTTGGGATCGAGTTGAGGGTCATCTTTTGTGGTAGCTTTCTCTATTCATAACTCTTAAAATTTAAACCATTTATTTCATTTCTAGTTTTAAATATATGGTTTAAACATATTAAAATTTGAGCTATTTATACCTATTTTGATATATAATATGCACATGGATTATTTTATGAAATTACTTAAATTCTATTCCCAAAAGAATTTGGTTTTAAAAAGGGTGTTTAGGTCTTGGTGATTTTCAAAAAAGTGGATTATACTTATGTTTTTAAATAAAATATTCAAAAACTAAGCATTGATTTAGTTTCTTAAGAATTATATTGTAACCTAAAAATTGTTTGAGATTTTTTATTTAAATTTTCTTAATATTTGTACTTCAGTGTTGTTATGTGTTATTCATAAAATAAATAAATGTTTCCAAAAATTGTTTCGAGTGTCATTATATGGTTTTGTTTTCAAAAGAAGAATTTGTAACTTGGTTTTCAAGGGATATTTCCAATGGTATGGTTGGAAATTTATAAAAAAATGATTTTTTGACTTATGCCATCAATAAATTATTAAGGATTAGTTAATTTTTTTTATAAATGAGGTTTTCTTAAAGAAAAATTTTCCATGAAATAATATTTCTCATCTCCATTAATTCTGTGAATCGTCTTGATTAGTGACATGATGTAACCCCTATCCACTAGTCCACTAAATTTTCATGACTAGGGATGTGATACTACTCCTATCCACTAGTTTGGTGTGTCACACTAATTCATTATGTGATACTCATCTATTCAAATTGTTCAATGTGTTGACCTAAGTAGTGATGTGATATGAATCCTCTCTTATAGTTCAATGAATCATTCTATTTTGCGACAATATAAAAATCCTCTCTACTAGTTTAGGAAATATTCCTGACTAGTGACGTGATTATAATATTCTCAATTAATTTAATGTGTATCCATGGATAATGATATGATACTTCACCACTTCACTATTTTAGTGTATTTTCATGACTAATGATGTGGTACTACTCCTTTTTATTGGTTTGGTGTGTCGCCGTAGCTTTCATTTGACCAAACTTTATTGAGTGGTTCTATTATATTTTATATCCTATTGATTATTTACCTTACATGAGTGTATGATATTGTTTCTTATATTTAATTTCCTATCTTTTTTTGAGTGGATATTATTACTACTTATAGTTAGTTATTTTTCCATTTCTTAAGCTGATGTTATTGTTGATTACTTCTACTTTTGTGTAGTGGTTTGTTATCACCTATATATTTATTGGGTAATAATTGTTTTATGTTTGTTACATTAGTATTTATTATCTTTAGGTATTATATTCATGTTAAAGTTATAATTTATCCCTATATAGTTCTTTATTGGTGGTATTTAAAAAGGGTTATTAAAGCGTTGATTATTTTCCTTTAATTCTAATATTGTGGGTAGTTTCAAAGACTTGGTTTTTCAATAAAACATTTTTTATTTAAATCCCATCATTTTATAAATCATTTCTAAAATATTGATTAATTACAAATGGGTGAAATGTTTATCTAGATAAAATTAATGAAAGTGATGGTTTCGTATAACTTTTTTTAATTAAAAAAATTAAAATCATACTTTTGTGGTCGTATTTTCAAACTATCATGAAAAAAATTTAATTTTAAACGTTATACATGGGGTGTGGGGAGGTTACCCCCTGGGATCTTTCCATATGACTATATATATTTTAGGTTTTGTGCAAGTTATAATTGGATAACTCTTGGTATAGGGTTTTTGGATCATGTATGGTGATGGTTCCAAGAAAAGGATAGTTTTCTTTTTTATATATATATAAAATGAAGCTTGAGTTAGTTTCCCAACCCATATATCTACAAAAATTATTAAAGGAAAAACAGTTTAGGGCATACATGAGTCTAATGAGATTACACCATCTAGAAAATGAGAGTGTTACATCATCTATAAAAAATCCATCCTTCAATATTTTGAGATCCATAATATATAGACTAGATAAATCCAATGTCATATCCAAGATGTTATCCACTAGATCATGAAAAATGATGCTACAATGACACCACATCTAAGAAGCTCCAAATCAGAAAAAATATCAAACATATTTTAAGCCTATAGTCAAGATCACAAACTTCAGGGGAAAACACAAACTTTCTTTCACAATATATTCATAAAACACTCCATATTTTAAACTCATCTATCAAAAAAACCATAAAAATAGAAAAATCTAAACAAAATAGTCCAAAATAAACAAAATAATCAAACCATCTTCAAATTGATTAAAAAGTCATAGAAAAAAATTTCTTTGAAGGTAGTGTTACTCCAAATATAATAGTGAAAAATAAAAAAGGAAAACAAAAACATATGTGAAAGATAAAGAGAACAAGAAGACTAAAAAATATTGAATTCAACCCCTTATATTTGACAGTACTACCATAAGTGGGGTTTGGAAGCATCAATTCAACTACAAAAAATAAAAATTAACAACAAAATATTTACCAGTAAGAATAAGTAGTAGTTAAAAAAATCTTAAACACATAATTATGATAAAAAATTCCCAGATGAACCCTTAAAGCCACCCCACATTCCATCTTGAATAAGTGAAAGTAATAGTTCTTTCCCATCAAAGTGAGAGAGGAAAGTTAATGAATCTAATCCAATAGATTGAAAATCAGATCACTCATTGAACAACAAATAACCAAAGTGATCATCAGATACTTTCACTATTCAAATTTCACACCTTAAAAAACCATCTAAAATAACATGACAACATCTTATATAGTTATAATACAGACAAAAAGGTACATACAAAAAACACCATACTAAGAATCCCAGATAACATCATAAACTAGATTCAATGTTAAAACTAATAAGTTGGGAGGCCTTAAATAATAATTAAAAGTATAATTAAAAAAATCCTTAGAGTCATTTCCATGGAATGTTCCTAAAATTAAAATCAATATTTCATTTAAATTCGTCCATTATTTTAATAAACATTCACTTTCTATTTTGAAGGTAAGTCTCTATGTAAATGTCACCATATTTTTATTTTTGGAATATAGTTGTATCTTGATCCTTAATACAGTATTTTAGTTCTTCCCTGAAATCCCCATAACAATATTCATATCTCATAGTGGGGTCATCTTATTCATCATTATTGATAATTTTAGAAACATCTTCTATAGAGGATACAATAGTAGGCTAAAAAACAATAGGTTGTGGGGGAATATCTTATTTTTGTTTCCTAAAATCCTTTAAGGATATAGTAACAAATTTTATTTTGAGTTTAGAGTAATATCTATGTTTATAAGTCTTCCTAGAATTAGGAGTGATGAATCCATACAAATCAATCATTTGTTTTCTTACCTTTTCTAGAACTCAAATTCAAATAGGAATCCTCAATATGAAAATCTTGCTCATAATCATCAAGTAAAGATTAACAATGTCCATAATGGACACTCTTTTCCTACTCTTGTATAGGTTTAATAGAACTTGTGATCTCAAAATTAGGAGTCTTAAGTTTTCTATGATTTTCCTTATCCTCATTGATTGAATGAGAATTATGAACAAAATCCTCAAATCTAGATAAATATATTGGAGATAACTAAGATTTATAAGGTCTAATTGGATTCTTAATAACATCCTTATTAAAAAAATCCACAACATGTTTGGAGGAGGTAAAAACCATCTTCTTATGCTCTCATTTTTAGCTAGATTGAATTAAGTCTTATAAGGGGACATGAAAAATAATATTTTTTTCCACATTCCTTTGTGAAATGTCCAATTCTAAAACATTTACAATAATAAACTAGAGGTTTTTCGAAGACTACATCCTATAGAAATCTAGTTTCACCATTTTGGATCCAAATGTGGGGTGGTAGAGGTTGAGAGATACCAATTTCTTTTCAGACTCTAAAAAAAGAGGGTTGAGAGAGGAGTTTTATAGGAGGGTCTAATTTAAGGAGTTTCCCAATCAATAAAGTAATAAAAAGGGAATAATATTTAAATAAATATAGCAGCAGGCCAGGGAACCCTAACCAGATAGGGTCAATGGGAGGCTCAAGGTCAGTGCTAAAATCTAGGAAACATTTGAATACCTTCAGGAAACATCCACCTAAGGACCAAGAACCTCTTATCTAAAGATAATAGTAATCATTTTTAGATGTGAATCTGAAAACCACATGTGAAGAATTCAATATACCAAAATGTAAATTCATAAATCCAATCAATTCTAGGGTCTTTATTTGGAAAAGGAGTGAGGGTATACACTTGATAAATTTTCCAACAATCACAAAGAGTAGATCAGAATAAAGCAACTGTACCTCATATTTCAAGAAATAGATTTCCATGAGACCTATGTGATGATATCTCTTATTCTTGATACACATTGAAGTCTTTGAATTGCCATGATCATGAACCATTGATCTCTGATGGAAACAATGTTTTTGAAGGATCTAAGGTATGTGATAGGTATTATTCATTATTTTCTCAAGGTCGTGATCTCTGGTGGGTCCATCTCCTCACAAAGGAGAATTTGATTTCTATATAGAGATGAATGATAGTAGTCTTTACTTTATTTTGGTATTTTATTCTTATCTTGAATTATTCCCTGTTTTTGATTAATTTCATGTATTTTATAGTTTATGTTGGTCCATGTATTATATTGGATTTCATTATAATGAAATAATTTGGTTATTCTTGTTGGATTTTTATTATAGTTCATGTTGTATGTTTAAGCCTTATTTGGTATTGTTTCACTATTGAAACTGATTATTTTGTATATGTGATCATATGACTTATGAAGTGATCATGATAAAGTTATAGGTGGTGATTTCATGATCTTATTTTTTCTTTGGAAGAAACCATTACTAAGGTATGTTTCTTTATGTCCAGGCACTAATTAGTAGCTCACAGGGAATGAGCATGCCCTTCGAGCCATGTCATGAGCTAACTTGGGTTCCCAGATCAGGGGTAGCCCAGGTTGGTTCATATAGTTGAATTATCACTTCATCAGGGATGTGTACTTAAAACATATATACATGAAACATATGACATAGGGGTATGTTGGTTCCAACATATCCTTAAGCTTAAGTCCAAGACTACGTTTCCCCCAATATATACTATTTTCATTCAGTGATACCTGTGGGTGTATGTATCCACCACCTCAATCACATGAAATTTCTTATGATTTAATCCATTATAAATGGATTAAAAAAATGTATATCCACTGAATGAGTTCAATTTATCCACACCCACATGAATTCATTCATGGATGTAATTAGATGGCACTCGATACGGTGATGCAATCTATATTCAATCAAAAACACTATTGATGGATATATAAGGGAATGAGTTCCCCCATTGATTTTGTGTTCTTGATCATTAGTTTCCTGAAAATATTTTTATATTTCATTTTTATATGAAACACTATAAAGTGTTATAGAAAAGGTTATTTCACCTTTTCATGTTTTTGAATCCTCATAATATGATCATGGATCCTTTAGATAGTATATTAGCTACATAGGTAGGGAACCTTTGTTTTTTTCTCCATTTATCATCATAAAACCATACTCCACCGTAGAAGAAGATTGATTCAACTTTATTAACATTCCATGTATACTCTATTTTTAGTGTTTTCATTTTCCATGCATGTTTGATTCTATTAGGATAGACTGGGATATGTTTTTGGGTTTTATTATGCTACTTAGGATCAAAATATGATCCCCTAATTCTCATAAATAACATCAAATCCTTTTTCCTCATTAGATCAATGAGTATATTTCACTACTTTTTAAAGAACATTTGATTTTAATTACTACTGGTTTGGCTTTAAATTATGTGATAATGTTTGATTTATACTCTTTATCCATCATTGGAATCAAATTAAGTTGTTAACATGATCAAGATGGAAAGGAAAAATAATATTATTCAATAATAATGATTGTGTTACAAGCTATTGAAAAAAAAGCATCATTTTCCATGTTTGAAATTACATTGAGTGTTGATGAGATGTCATGATGGACTTGAGTGTCAAGTGTTGAATTCAATGGTAGTGAGTGTGTGTTAAGCTTGGCATGCACTTTCAATGTGAATTCAAAGTGAAACATGTGCATGAATCATGTTTGGAGATGAGCAGTGACCTCCCTAAATTTCCTAGACCAGTGTAAGACCACTGATAGGGGGAGGGGGTGAATGAGTGATCCATTTTCTTTTATGAACTATTCTCTCAAAATTCAACCTCTGTATCTTGTAAGAGTTCTCTATCCACTCAAATATATCTTACAAACTCATTTTGTATGTATTAAATATAAATAGATATCATCACATGATATTTATAAGATCAAATCAATTTGACTTACTCATTTCCATGTAGGTCATACCCCCGACATGGATTCTCCACTGACTTCAATATAATTACAAAGGAACCAATATCAATTGGTTATACACCATAGTAATTGTTCCTCCAACTGAATATGGTTCTATCCCCCAGGGACCAACTTTTTCACCATAGTTGGTAAAACCCCCCCATCATTCCTTCATTCCTCATATTCCTTCTCAATTGGTTATACCCCCCATCCATGAGCCTCTTTAGAAATTGATTATACCCCCATATACTATCTCTTCCTTTTTCTCTATTGAACTAGTGTAGAAATATCTTCTTCTTCAGATTGTCTTCCACTACAAGAAAGTTAGATCACATTTTCCTATATACACCTTCATCAATATCATCAAAAGTTCTCTAAAAATTCTACTGGTCCTAATCATGAAAGACCACGATATACTAAAATCTCAATCTTTCTAAAAATATGTCAAGAAATATTCCTCAATTTTTTTTAAATTTTATACTCCATTTGATAACCTTTTTTTGTACCCTCAGTCCATTTCAACTTTGTCTGGTGTAACTCTATCTAATACACCTTCATCTGATGTACCACTATATGATAATTTTTTTTGATACCTCTATTTTATGAACTTCTATCCGAAGAACCTTTTTCAATGAAGTAGAATATTTGTCATTAAATCATGTTGTGCTTTCTCAAAAAATTCTGCACTTTAACTCTACAAAAATAGAAGCAAAATCATGTCTCAATGATCCTGTTACCCTTTATATAGTCACCCTTCCTTAAAAAAATAAAGTTAAAGTGTGGGATCTAAGTTTTAACTTCTCACTCAACAAAAATTACATTAAAAATCATTCAAATACTCCAAACTAGTTGGAGTCAACATTCACCATAAAAACTTCCTCAAATATTTGTGTCAATGATCTCCTTAAAATATTCCTCAAATGTTATATAGATTTATGATAGTTTAAAGTATATCACAAAATTATAAAAATATTAATGTTACTTCACAAAATTTTATGTGAATTTATTTAAAAAATTCTTTAGTTTAATTTACAGAAGTTTATATGAATCTTCCTTTTAGAACTATGATTTAAAAACTCATACATTTTTGGATATTCTTATAGCAACGTGAATTTTCTTCTTCGGGAGAACTTTATATTCTTCTCCTACCAGAACTCTTTTATATTCTTCTTTGGTTCTTCATTAAATATCAAATCCATCTAGTTATTCTACATTTAGTTCCAATTTATTCAGATCTCCTTTATTCAGAAACCTTTATCTAAAATATTTTATTAGAAAATATTAGGATCATGTTTCTTTTTTCTAAATCCTCTATCTAGAAAATTTATTTTGGAAAACTATATCTAGTAAACTCATTCCATTAACCTCATCCTATAACCTTCATAATTATTCATCACATTTCTCCATATGATGACATCATATTTCTCTATCTGACGACATCAAATTTCTACTTACGATATGACTTTATCTAATTAGCTGAGTTTTATGAAATTCCATTCCTCTATATAGTGATATTGCAAACATTTGTATGGCATACTCACAAATCATCATTGTATCAAATAGAACTTCTACAAAAGTTTGTCTAATAGAAATGGGTTTCTTTGTCTAGTATAATCACAATATTCCCTTTGTACAATTGTTCTATGTATGATGGAATCATTCCATTTACCATCATACTTATTCATCCAATAATAAGCTACAACTTCACCACTTTTTAGGTTGAAATTTATACAGTTGAAACTCTACTTTTGTAACTTTTACTTTGTACCAAATTCATAACTTGAACTTTTTATAGCTTTAACCTTTGTAAAAACTCCACTAGAATCATGAATATATTTATGATGTTTTTTACTTTGAGGATCATCAAATAATCATCTAACTTCATAATATTGATCTAACTTACTAATAACTCTTATTTACAACTTTTCAAAAATTTCTCCTATAAATACATATTGTCACATTGAAAAAAATGTAACCAAAAAAACATGGGAACAATAATCCCCTGTTTTTGTTTGTTTTCAATATCCCCACATATATTATTCAAAGAAAATATGTGTGATCTATTTCCACCCCATATGTGTGTGAATTTTATTTCTCCCCTTATTGAAAATCAAATGAAAATGGAAATATAGGGGTCATATTAGAATTATGAAAAATTTCTGTAAGAGTAGAATAGTAACACATTAACATCTAAAAAAGATCCTTTAATTATAAAACTCAATTTCAATGTGGGTAAACCTGATGTAGAAAACAATAAGGTATAATCAATGTGATAAATTTTTTCCCTAAAAATTATTCTATGTAAAACTTTACTTAATCTTATTCCATCATTTTTATATCAGGGGATATTCGAGGATGTTTGTGAAGATAAAACCATCACCCATATCAACAAACACATTAAAACAATTTAAGTGTATAAACAAAACACCTACTGTATATCATCTTTTTAAAAAATCACCACTTCTCCTTGAAGATCAGTTTCATATAACCATGGAAAGTGTGATACTAATTCCCCAGATTCAGATTTTATCCCCCTAAAGGGTACCACAGTATCCTTTATCATGGTGATTATAATGTTATATGATTGATATATTTTCTTACTATAAAAACACCACAACACTTATCCATATTCTTTAATTATCCTTCAATTACCTACAAGTTAGTTCTAGTAATCAAGAAAAATGGGAATATATGGAAACCTAAATATTCCTTAGAAGAAACATTTATTCTGAGAGTCTTATCTAATATAGACCTCATATTATTCTTATTGAATTTAGCATGTGATTTTATTTCTTCCTTTTTATCATTCTTTACAGATTTTGTAATGGATTTCTCATCACCTGTTAAGTCTTCAGATAAATCTTTCATATCCCCTTACATTTTTGGAATATCTATATTCCCTTGAGTTTGTAACATATTTTTTATACTTTCCTTTTAGGCTATTAATATATTCATATAGTCTTTAGTACCATGCCCATATTTCTCACTCCTATTACATTTCTTATGAATCCTTAAACCACTATTTGTAGATAACTTATCATCAACTCTATTCTCATTTTTTGAGGCATGCATCTTCCCTTTTTGTTCAATAATATTTTGTGATTCCTTCATATTTATAGCCTTGAATATTTGATTTGAAAAAATAATTAAGCACTATTTTTTTACTTGCTCAACTTTCTTAAGCTTATAACATGAATTGCTTGAAACTTTAACATTTCCCCTTCTGAGCTTTATTTTTTTACTCATATTTCTTTCTTGAAAAGTTAATTATTATCTTATAATCATATCTCCCCCTTGATTCATTCCTATTTCATGGTAGAGAAATATTATACTAGCATGAGTAGTGTTTGTTCCTAAAAAATTCACAACACCAATAGTGACTTATGAATCTTGATTTTTCAAACTAATAGTAGTTATGATCTGAATCTTGTTGTTGTTATCTATTTAACAACTATAAGGATATTTTTTTTGGAGAAAATTTTCTTGAATTACTTCACTCTTTCTTTATAGAAGATGATTCCTCACTAATAATATTAGTCTCAATTGTTTTGGTCTTATATTTTTAATATTAATTTTTAGTAAAGGTATATTCATGTCAACATTGTTTAGATATATTACCAACCTACCTCTATAGACCCTTTTTTCACCAGTTTTATAAGATTAACCTTTGACTTCAACTACTTTAGTGAAGTCTTATATAATATTATTTAAATCACTTTGTGCTATAAGACACATTGAACGTGTCTTAGATAACTCTTCCTATTTATCAACTAATCTTTCCTAAATATATTTTACCATCTTCTCAAATTAATCTAACTTCAATATGTTCTCCTTTCTTTCCTAAAAAAGAGTTGTTTCTTCCTTGTTAAGATCCTCCTATCCAAATGATTTTTCTTCATGATATTTCAATTTATTTACTAGCTAAACCACATTCACTTTATATTTTATAATATCATTAATGCGTTTCATTTAATTTTTGATATACTCACCATTCTTGTAATGCCCAGTCTTGGTTCACTAGTTGACCTCAAGTCCACCTCCTCATATGCCAAAGGATGTTGATTAGTAGTGGTGGTCTATGTTGGTATTATTGATAGAATATAATCACATATAAAAGTTCATAATAATAAATAAAGAAAAAAATAATAATACATATCTGAGTAATAAGGAAGAATAAATAAACTATACATGTCATAATAAATTGAAATACTGCATCCAGTCCCAAACAGTTATGCCCATATACAATAACTGATCATCTAATGGGATAATCACATATACAAAAAGAATAGAAGAAAATAAATACATTAGGATCTAATACCAACTATGATCCATACCACATACCTGGTATCCAAAACCCTATCAAGTTTCTCTATCCATATCATAAGACTCCACATGAGTGGCTCTACTCTATCATGAAATCCCATGCCTCCACCTTAGACACTATGCCATGTGATCAACCTAAAAGCATACACTAGGTATTCATGCACACTGAGGTGCATGTAAAAGGGGTGAGAAATGAATTTTAGTAGGCCACCCCCAATAGTGAACCTATATCCTACTGTCATTAGTTCATTGTCATGAAATATCACTAGATTATCCAATAAATAATTGAAATAAAAATAAATAATAAAATCCACCATCGATCCTCAGGTTCATGACCTTGATCGACCATACCTATTTCGGCTAGTACTAGGGTGTCTCTAAGCATTTCACCATGATGGTGCCTCCATATGAATATTTTATCCTATGGTGTAACCTAGAAATTCATAATTTTCAGGCTCAAATGACCAACAATCCATCATGAACAACTCAATATCTTGATCCCATACATCCTGGGCATCTCTCTAAACTCTGATGTAATGGATGGATTGAAGCTAATGACCGATAATCCCAACCATTCATTAGAACTAAATTCATCCTATAAGTAACCATTCCAAATTGATGGATCCCAAGCTTCCTGGGTATTCCAAACAAGAACACATAATATCATCAGGCTTGACTGGCCATATCCCAAGTCTAACCTAGCCATCTCATCATCATAAAAACAAAAATAGTGACCTCAATAACCAAGTATTCATAGATAGATCCTAGATAGTCTAGTAATACTTGGTAACCTTAGCATCTAGGGAAAAACATATAGGATAAATATCAAATACTAGTGTAAGATCCCATGCCATACAAGTTCTATTAATTGGAGAAAATTTTGACTTTTCAAACTGTTGGATTAGAAAAATTTTGAATCAGGTGCCAGAATAATTTTTGGAGAGTTTTAGGACATATAACACATATTTATAGACATTAATGGAGGATTAAGAGTGGTTTAAGAGGTTATTTGTGGGCTTGGGAAAGGGTCTAGGACTACCGCATGCTACGACCATCCTATCAGCTAGCTAGTATAGATCCATCGACTAGCCTGTATAGGTCCACTAGCTAGCTGATACAGGTCTATTAACTAGTCAATATAGGTCCACTAGCTAGTCAGTGGGATTCCAGTGTGCAGGCAGTTTTACTTGGGCTCACCAGCTGGTTGGTGAGTCCAACATTGGATAGCTAGTGAGATCTGTTTCTCTTTATTTATAAAATGGTAACAAGTGAATTTTAACCACTTCATACATTATCATTAAACTATAAATGGACATGTTTAGGTTCATTTCCATCCTTTTATAATTCTTATACCCTCTCTCTTTATCTATAGCAGATCTTACTCCAATCTTGTTTGAATCGGCTTCTGTCTATGGTGTTAGAAATATCTAGGTGATTCTATCCTTACTTTAGCTTCCATTATTGTTTTATTTTATTTTCTAAATAAATCACACCATTTATGGGCTAAATTACCTATTTTTAATGTATTTTTATGGTTTCTCTATATCTACTATTTTATCTCAAACCAAATGTTGATACCAGATGTGTGGACTCTCCTAAGTCCATGGTAGGTGGTCCCTTAAATTAAACCTACAGTCTTATCTAGTTCTCTGAGTGCATTAATGACATGTTCAATCTAACTTTAACAGGACTTTATTTTTTTAAATTAAATGTTTTCATTTGAGTCTACCTTTGTAACATCCTAGCTTGGGTTCCACACATCGGTTCCCCAAGTTGATCTGTCACATGAACTCAAGTTCATGTCTCTATATGCTAGAGGCTGTCAACTAGTAGTGAGGGTCTGATAAGTCAATCATGGGGAGACTATACCCTCTTTTATTAGAGTAATACACCAGAAGAAATAAATAAACAATAGTGAAAGAATATATAACCATAAACAATACCAATATCTCAAGATAACCAAATCAGGAATTAAAATATCCAAATAAAGCAGAAAACATGCCATGCCAGTGTAAGTGTCAAGTGTCTAAAATGAAAACTAAAAATAAAAACACTGAAGACTCCCAAATGAGTCTCGAACCACATCTGATTCCCTCATCCATGATCTATCCCTAGTTCATACATCTAACACTGGGTCCTTTCCCTTAACCTATCTTGCAATAATTAAATCTATATGGGTACCGATCAGGCAGTCCAATTAGGGTGTGAATTCAGCAGGCCACCACCAACAGCATATAAAACACATCCAATCAATAATGGTGTATGTAGTTGTATAAAGAATAAAATACGAGTAATAATGAAAATAGTTTACAAATATTCATTTACTCTTTATTTAACCACATATCACCTGAGTTCCCAAGGACACCTGAACTCAAATCATAAACCTAGATGTCATTGTTACCATTAATAATTAATAATTCACAATGGAATGAGTATGTTACCATTCATAATACTTGGATAAATTTTCATGTGACCATCCACCATTTAATAATAAATAATTTAATAAGCATGTTACCATTCATAATACTTGGATTGATGTCCATGTTACCATTCACCACTTGATAATACATAATTTAATGAGAACGTTACCATTCATAACACTCAACCGAATGTCCATGTTACTATTCACCATTTAATAATACATAATTGAATGATAATGTTACCATTCATAATACTTGGACGAATGTCTATGTTATAATTCACCATTTAATAATACATAATTTACAATATCAAAATATTACATACATCTCAACAACCCATTAATTAATTCACTAATTAATTAATCATACACACAATTTGAATATCTCATAATTAATTAACCAATTAAATATCTAATTCATAACATCAATATCCCATAATTAATTTCACAATTAATTATCTAAATTATTGACATCAATATCCTATAATTAATTCTAAAATTAATTATCATTGAATTCCATAATTTCAATTCAATTTCACATTTAATTAATTCACCAAATTAATTAATTATATCAGGAAAATTGATTGCTAAAAAAATCGAGAAATTCTAAAATTTTCATACATGTATTAAAAATCACGACTACGAGATTTGAAAATTAGACCACCAAACTCAATTCATCAACAAAAAAATGCGCAACGTAAATCCCCAAAAAATTGAGTAGCATAATGATGTAGAACAAGATCCGAATCTTAAGACCCTAAATCACGATTAATGAAATAAAGATCTTTTAAGTCTAAATCTAGATCTACAATATTAGATCTAGATCTATCCAAATATATTTTTATCTATCCTAAAAGAGGATAATAACCTTACAAAAGAATTAGAGAATAAGGAGAGATCATTTAGGAAGAAAACACGTACCTGAGGAGATATAGATGTACTAAACAGGCTTCAAATCACCGAGAACGGAGGTCATAGGGCCTTATAATCCCTCCCAGAAGCTCTAGAATTGAGAGAAAATAATTATGGGTTGATCTAGGGCATTCAAGGATATAAGACGATAGTTTGGGAAATTTTTTAATAATTTTTGTGGGAGTTAAATCCTGTATGCACAGTTTGATGCTCGGGGCACATAGTTTCTCTTAAACACGCACCTTAGCCGTGTTCTAATTCTGGGGGGGGGGGTGCCTAGTTTATCCTAATAGGGAACATAGTTTGATAAATTGGTCTCCAACCATGCAAAAACCCTATATTTAGGATTTCACGATTTGATGGGATGGGGCACACCGTTTTCTCTAACCGTGTGTCACCGTGCACAACCCTCCTTTAAAATTTTCTCAAAATATCACCCAAACAATTCCAAAGTAAAACCCAAATGAAAATTACTCAACACAAAGGAAGAAGATTATCTGAAAACAAGCCTGAGAAAACTCCATAAAAGGTTGGTATCTTACAACCTTAGTTAAATTCCATGTTTAATTTACATGTGACTATAGAAAAGGGTAATACCAAGTGGAACTCTAGGCGGGGGAATGTATCCTTGAAATGATTTAATACTATATATTCCTAAATTATGTTTTAAATGATTTAAGAGGAAATATAGGTTTGAGTAAATGGATTTTAAATGGAATTTCACAACCATTGATAATTGTAAATGGTATCAACCTTTCAATCAAACATTGGGTAATAGTAAGGTATTAAACGAATGGGTTAGGAAACCCAAAATTATTACAATGGAATTGAATTTGTTAAATGATATTTTTGTTTGGGGTGTTTGGAGAATGTAATATAACTTTCATAAAATGGGGTTTGTAATTACATGATGGCTTGGATTTATAAAGGTAAAAAATATGATTTCGAAATCGGGAATGGAACTTGAGAAGTTAAACAATGTTTTTGGAATGTGGTGTCCATAGGCCTAGTGAAAATTAAATGAAATGAATATCTAATTAATTAATATATTAAGGTGATTTGTAAAGCTTGGGAATGGAAGGACAATATCATTAGATTCCATATTTCATGTGCTACTTGGTAATTTCAATATGAGAACCTAAATTCCATATGATACCTGATTATTGTGAATGTTGGGATTAACACTCAGATTCCACAAGATGGATGATGACTTATGGAGGACATGTGGAGTGATAATACCCATATGACACTTGATTATAATAAATTTCAGGATGAGCACTCAGATTCCACAAAAATTCTAGGATGATCACATTGATTCCTAGTTATGATTGATAATGGGAATGTTGGAGGGATAGAGAGGATTACATGGGAATTATAGGATAAGTGTTTAGATTCCTGGTGGTGTTTCATGCTATTAATTCTAGGATAACCTCCTAGATTCCATTTAGATATTTATGGTTAGCATGGTTATCAAGATGTGATCATAGACACCTTGAAATTGGATGAAGTAGGTATGGTTAATCATGATCATCAACCTAAATATTGAAACAATCCCACCGATCTTGGGTGTTATCAAGAACCTAGGGATCAATGGTTATTTATTGATTTTAGATTAATTTTTTTTATAAATATTAAATTAATTACTTATAGAACATATGCATGTACTATTATCAGACTGGTTATTTTTGGGATGCCATTGGTGGTGGCCTACTAATTTATACTCACACCTTGCTCGAGATGCCATGTCACTTATGTATTCAAGCAGACACTCTTATTTTTCATAGGTATAAGTTATTGGTTAGGGCCAATGTTTCTAATTTTTCTCTTTAGGTTAGAGTTGGATGATGATACTGGGAAGGGCTCATGAATTTTTAGGGATGGGTTGTTGGCTAAAATTTCTTTTAATTTTATTTTTTAATGCTTATGTATGACCCAACCATGGGGGATCTAGTTGGTATGTTTGATGAATTAATTTATTACTATATCTACTAATTTTTTTTTATTTTTTATCACTTACCCTAGATTGTGCCATTAATTTGGATTATTTATCTGGATATTTTATTTCCACTACTATTTCTACTCTGATATGAGGGTATAGTATCCCCATGATGTTTTATAGGACCTATCCACTAGTTTTAAGCCTTTGGTGTATTTGGAGGTGCACCTAAGGTATTGTGGTGAGCCAGCTAAGGGAACCGGTTGAGTAGTCTCCAACTTGGGGCATTACCAAGTGGAATCAGAGCCCTTATTTTATTTTGTATTACTATTTAGGTATGGTAGATAGGATTGTAGGATGTGTTAGATATTTGTAATGAGATAATACCTGGGTGAAAACCACACATATAGGAAAAATGTGAGTTTCTAGGGGTGGTAATTGATGTTATTTATTTTCACTTTTATAGTTAATTGATTTCAACCTTGAGTGGTGCACTTGGATGTGATGTTATTTTGTTATGGGATTTTTATCACTTGGCCCAATGTGTCAAGATATAATGTACGTTCATATATCATGCTAGGAACATAGGTTTGAGTTGTCATCCATACACTACCTATGATTTCTAGTGCCTAAGATTCACATGTGCTAATGTTTTATTTATTGGTTATAGATTATGTTTTCTAGTCATTTATATCTACATATGGTTTAAATTATTGATAGGGGTTGGTATTTAAAGTTTCCAAAACCATTTATATGGTTTATAAATAAGTGTATTGTGGTACTCTAATTGACCAACACCTCATGTGATTTTTGGTAAATAGGTAGGTAAAAATAAGTTATAAAGAAATGGTTTTGGTTAAATAAAGTGTCACTAAGTAACTTATGAGGTTTTTATTTATAATTTGGGAATGAAATTCTCTCTAGAAAAAAATAGTAATGTGAAATATAATAATGTTTGGTAATTTTAAAATATTGGGTAATAAAGAGTTTTAAAATGTGAATCATTGGGTTTTAAAAATTTTAAGTCTAAATAAAGTGAAATAAGAAACAGTGATACCTTTTTGGGTCATTATAATAAGTACCCTTTTTGTTGTGGTTGACCTTATGTATGGTTGGGTCAGGTTGTGAGAGTTCCCTAGTTTTTTAACCCTTGGTTACATGTAGTGTTACCTTGATAGTGTTGGTATGTGACCTTGAGTTTGTGAAGATTCACCTCATATTGTGTTTCTTACAACCTTCATGGGTTGATAACCTTTTTGGTTGTGTTGGACCCTAGAGCTGGTGACTTAGATCATAGTTCCATTACAGTGGGTGTGTGTATCCATGGGTTTGGGACCTATATTAAATGGTGGAACATGGTGCACCAGGTGACGTGTTTTTAAATGGGGGTAGGAGTGTATCCCATGATAAATGTCTTGTGTTAGACCTAACCTAGGAGCGAGGTGTGAGAACTGAGTGATATTGGGAATATAACTTGAGTTGTGGTATCAAGTTGGTGTATTTGGTGATCGAGGGTGACCATGATATGGATCTTTTGTGTATATTGGATGTTTTAGGTAGGTAGGAGACACGATTATATGTATCGACATGTGAAATTGATGCATGAAATGTGTTCTCAAGGTTATGGTAAAAAAATAGTTATACCTTAGGTATTTTCTTATAGGGGGAACCTTGAGTAATTTTGTTTTGGATTTGAAGTTGGTTTTAGAAGGGTAGTGTTGTTTGGATATATAACCCTATGGTTATTGATGTAATCTTGATGCGGTGGTCAATGTTTAGCATGGTACATGGATCTAAGGTTGATAATGAATGGGTAGGAACTCTTGATCTTAGAATGATTCCCTAGATGATGGGTGGTCATGAAGTTAGACTTAGATCACACAGAATGTTGATCTGAAT
Source organism: Viscum album (assembly GCA_963277665.1). Classification (NCBI taxonomy): domain Eukaryota; kingdom Viridiplantae; phylum Streptophyta; class Magnoliopsida; order Santalales; family Viscaceae; genus Viscum; species Viscum album. The sequence goes on along the minus strand of OY728127.1, from coordinate 1,440,772,809 downwards.
AGACACGAGCATTAGGGACGTCTCTAGATTATTGGGAATAAAGATCTATGAGATTTTTCTAGATACTTGATTGGGTGACGAGCATTGTTTTAGAGATGCATGAATCATGGGGTGGAAAGTATGGTTCGGTGAATGGTTGTAGCAGATCATGTGACCCTAGGTTTTGATGAATTGAGAAGGATAGCATGCACCAGAGATGTGTAATTCCATTTGGGTTATGGAGTCATATGGATCAGGAGTAATCACCCTATGATTCTTGGTAATAATAATAATAATAATAATAATAATAATAATAATTTTCTATTAATGGGATATGCACATGGTATTTTATGTTTTTCAATGATAAAAAATACCATATTCATTCCATGGTAGATTATTCGAGTCTTGAAAAAGCTCGAGCAATTTTGTGGTTGTAGTTATACAATGTACATTAAACCATGACTATTTGGTACATAGTCATGGGGTGGTGGTGAGTCTTAGTTGATGGTCCCCTCTTAGAGAAATGTGGAAGGGAGTTGATGAAATTCTTTTGGGTAGGAAGGCCTAGGGACTTATAGTGGGGTTTTTGAGATGTCCCTATAGTGAGAGGTGACATCATGGATGAGTCATAGTGAGGTGGCACAAACACTTAGGTTTGAATCAGATGGTGGGTTAGAGGATGAGAATGTGTCGAGCATCGATTGAAAGATCAACACATATTATTCTTATACTGGAACAGTGGAGGTTATGATCAAGGAGCAACATAAGTAAAGCTATATGGTGGGGAGTTCATCACCAGCTATTGGAGAGTGAGGTCCTCATTATGGTCTAAATGCTAATGAATTCCTTGGATGTAATTCTTGGAATATGTGAATATGTGAAATTTGGTGTTTTGTTTTTTCACTTGGGTGATAGCAAGATGGTATTGTCTGCCCTTTGTATTCGGCATTTAAGGGAGTCTAGGCCATGATAGTATGGAGATTCTTGAGTAAATAGATGAAAATGAAACTTCTATGGTAAGGAGTATTGTATCATTTATGGGCATACAACCCTTTTTCCTAAGGGGATTTAGGAATATGGAGTTTTCCATGGAGAAGAATTAGTGGAATCGGGATACCGATGTGGTACCAGTGAGGCACATACTTGTATTTCTCTAGGAATACCAAGTTGTAATTATAGGTAATGACTAATCTAGGACAAAATTTAGCTTTAGGATTTAGGTGGTGTTAAAGATATCCATGGGTTCTTTGATTGGGGGTGTGTTTGTGTGTGTGAAAGGGAAGAGTGATGGTTTTGGGTAGTTGAGGCTCTAATCAAGGAATATCACCTAGTGTCGGGTATGGACTCCAATGATCATGTTGGGGTGATCACAAAATTACTTAAGGTATGATTGGGTAAGTTATTAAAGCATTGGATGGTGGAGTCAAGTGGTTTTGAGAAGGGCCAGCTAGGGGAGGTGTGACTGGTGTTTTGGAATGTGAATAGATGTAGTGGGTTATAAACCACCTCCATCAAATCACCTTGGATGTGAGGGGTGTGTTCTAAGAATCAAACCATGAATCTGAGAAAAATAAAGTGTGTTCCTGGCTGGTGAATGGATGATAGTTATGCATCCATCTTCAGTGGGTTTTTAGAAAATAGAATGGGTTTCAATTTTCCATTAGTGTTCACATGGATGTTTGGGTGTGGTGAGCTAGAAACCGTTCTATGCACATCATTGGAACATGATAACACTGTTTAATTAGAAATTCTAATGGTGAAGGTTCATAATCATTATAATTGGTCATTGTAACTTGAAGCTTGTAGTTGTAAGAACCATATGCATGTTAGGTGTTCGGATGAAAACACCATCAATGATTAGGATAGATAGTCTTGGGTAAGAAAAATATTGGTGTTTTAGTTTTGGAAATGTTTTTTGGATCAATTTTTAGTGTTTTGATCACCTTGAGTTTGAAGTTATGCCTTCGATGTGATTTGAGAATTCAAAATGGAACAAGGCCTTATAAGCTTAATTTGGCGACCAACATAGTTCGGGAGGTGTGGTGGGATCACTATCAGGACTTCTCAGGGAAGAGAATAACTATATTGGGGATGTTGTAAGATCTTGTTCCATACAAGTGCTCAGAATTAGAGAAAAGTTTGAGTTTTATAACTGTTGGATGGGGTGGATTTTGAACAAGGTACTAGATTAGTTTTATAAGAGTTTGATCACCTCAAATCCATGTTTTTAGACTTTAATGAAGGAGGGGTGGGGGTTGGAGAGGTTTCAGAAGCAAGCTGAGGGCCCGAGAAATGTAATGGGAAATGGCTCAGGACTACACCATACTACTGTAGTCCCATAAGCTAGCTAGTGAACTTTTAATGGGTATGTAGTTCTTCTTGGCCCCACCAAATGGCTTGTGATCATATCACCAACCAATTTGTGGGCCCAATTTCGATTTTTAAAACAAGGAAAAAGGGTCTATTACCCCCTTCAACCCATTTCTACTTAAACAAAAAATGGACATGTTTTTGTCCATTTCTAGATATATATAGAAGCCCTCTCCCCTCAACCTCGGGCCATGGTGGATCTCCATCCATTCTTGTCTAAATCAATTTCCGTATCTGGTATTGGAAATCTCTTGGTGAGTCTATACCTCCTTTAGATTACTTTGTTGTTTTATTTTTCTTTCCAAATCACTCACACTGTTTATGGTCTAAATATACTATATTTTGGGAATTTTTATAGTTTCTCCATATATACCATTTTATCTTAAACCAAATACTGATAACAGATGTGTGGACTGTCCTAAGGATTAGTTAGGTGGTAACTTAAATTAAACACACAATATTAGATTATTTTCTAAGTGTATGCATGGTGTGGTTAAGCTATATTTGTCATTATTTAATCCTTTTAAAATAAATGTTTTAATTTCAGTTCACCTCAGTTAAATGACTCATTTAATTTTAATGTGACCTTAGAAAATGGTAATACCAAGTGGAATGATTGGTAGGGGAATGCAACCTTGAAATGGTTTAATAATTTAAATGACAAATTTTTGTTTTAAATGATTTAATAAGAAATATAGGTTTGAATTAATTGTTAAATTTAATTTTACAACTAATGATAAATTTAAATGGTCTCAACTTTTGAATTAGACCTATGGTAATGGTAAGGTATTAAAGGAATGGGTTGGGAATCCTAAAATTATTAAAATGGAATTGAATTTATTAAATGATATTTAGTGTGGGGTGTTTGGGTGGGTGACTTGGGGAATGTAATATAACTTTTATGAATGGGGTTTGGAATTATATGATGTATTGGTTTTATAAAGGTAATAAAACATGATTTTGAAATTGGGAATGGAACCTGAGAAGTGAAATGATGTTTTTGGAAAGTGGTGGCCATAAGAATAGTGAAAATTAAATGAAATTAATATATAATTAAATAAATTATTAAGGTGATAACTAATGCTTGGGAATGCATAGATGAGCACCTTGGATTCCATATTTCATGTGCTAGTTGGGAATGTTGGGATGAATTCCCAGATTCCAAATAATACTTGATGATTGGGAATTCCAGGATAAGCACTCGAATTCCCTGAGATGGATGATAACTTGGAGAGTCTATGTGGAGTTCCTATACCCATATGATATGTGATGATGAGTAATTCTAGGTTGAGTTCTTGTATTCCACCAGAATAACAAGTTGAGTGCCTAGATTCATAGCGATGAATGATGATGGAAACTATAAAGGGAGAGATTTGATTCCATGGGAATGAAAAGATATGCATTTAGATTCTAGGTAGTGTTTTTTACCAAGAATAATAGAATGGACTCATGGACTCCATTTGAATATTTATGGTTTTCATAGTCTTTGAGATGCACTCAAAGAGAACTTGAAACTAGATAAAGTAGGTATGGTCAATCATGGTCATAAACTTAATGGTCGACATGATCCCACTGATCTCGAGTGCCATCTAGAACCTGTGGATCTATTGTTATTTCTTTCTTTCAAATTAAACATTTTATGAATATTAAATTATTTACTTATAGAACCTATGAATGAAAAAATATTATACTAGTTATTGTAAGGGCGTTGTTTTTTGTGGCCTATTGAGTTATACTCACACACTTCTCAGGCCGACATGGAACTTGGGTATCCAAAACGAAACTATTATTTTTTACATGTATAACTTATAGGGTATGCCCCTATGTTTTTAATTTCAATGTTTTGGTTAGAGTAAGAAGATAGGACCAATCAGGAATTATGACTAGTTATGGATGGGATGTTGGCCCCATTTTTTTTTTATTTTCCTCCTATAATTTTTTGTATATGATCCCCCAATTGGGGATCTAGTTTTTATATTTGTCACATTCATTTTTTACTGAATATGATATTATTATTTTTATTGGAAATTTCTATGTATTTCATTGTTAATATTGGGTTTTTATCTATTTATTTTATTTCTATAGCTATTTATACTCTAATATGAGGTAATAGTCTCCCCATGGTGTTTTTATAGGCCCTATTTGATGGTCGGTATCCTTTGGCATATGGGGAGGCACACATGAGGTCTTGTGGTGAGCTATCCTGGGGCACCGATCAAGTGGCCTCTATATCAGGGTGTCACACATGGTGTCTTAGAAATTATTTATTTAGATTATCACTTGGATTCTTGAATACACACTAGGCATCCACGATGACATCAAGATTCCAAGCCAACTCATAGTAGTCTCACATAAGGTTCAAACATAAAATACCTAGAAGTATGTCTGGGAATCCCCAATAGCATTATCACATATCGTCTGGAACATAGGTTGGGTACCAGGAAGCACATCTAGGAATTTATAGTTTGTCATTATGAACATGAAAAATCATAAAGGAAAGATAGGGGTTAGATGAATGCCTAACTTACTATTACCATTCACATCCCATCAGGCTTACACCTTTGGTATGGGTTATATGGAAACACCCATTATGATCTCTACCCATCCATACACACACACACTCATGGTCATATCATGGTAAGATACAGATAGGGGTTCACAAGGTTATTACTACAGTGGAGGTGTCCCACAAGGGATCCTCAAGGTAAGTAAATATGTAGAGGTATCCCTCTTCGGATCCTCCCTTGATCAACACATAATTGAAGGCATCCCTCTTGGGATCCTTGGAATTAGTATATAAGTGGAGGCATCCCTATTAGGATCCTTTGGGTTAGAACATAAGTAGAGGTATCAATATTGGGATCCTTAATCTTGACTAGTCTCTCAAAACAATGCCCACCTATTGGGGTAGAACACCCTATAACCCAACCTCTAACATCTCATGGCCTCACATGCCTAATAAAGATAATCTCACAAGGGATATTCCCTCAAGACTATCCCCTTTCTAATTCACTCTAGGATTTCATAGAAAACCAACCTATCTGTAAGAACCAGGTTCTTGTTCTTGAGGTACATGTTTCTTATATTACTTTTTCCTTAAGTGTTTTTGAGAAAATAAGGAAAATGGGAAAAAATCCCAAATTTTGTTAGTACACGCCATGTACTTTTCCACACGCCGTTTACTTTGGCTGTGTGGGATGAGTACATAGGGAGTGTAGGCTTGTTGATAATGAAGGGTGTAAAGACTGACTACACATCGTGTACTTTGTATTTACACATTGTGTAATCAGTCGGAAGGTGAATAGTAAGGTGGTGGAGGCAGCCACCAGTGGAGCGACAGTACATGCCGTGTAATCAGGAATACACGCCATGTACTCATGTCGACGAATGAACAGTGCTACGGTGGAAAGAAGCTTCCAGGGGAACAGTTCAAAAAAATTGAAAGTACACACTGTGTACTTGAGAGTACATGCTGTGTAGTATGTTTTTTCACTTAAAATAAGCAGTAGCCTCCTCATTCGGAATTGGAGGATTTGAGTTTGTTTTTGATCCGGGAGAGGAGACTGGAGCTTTAGAGATCTCCCAACCGCACACCGGGAATCCGAATCCTTCTCTGACAGTCTCGATTGAACCGCACAGGTGAGTTCTTTCCTCTAATTGTGTGTTTCTTACAAATTATTTCCTGAGGGAAAGTTATTCGAGTTTTAATGGGTGAACATTTATCCTAGATCTATGTCGTTCTTGGACGATTCAGGAGGCGTCATTCACGTATACCGATCCGAGACGATCGAGGTAGGTGGTCTGATGTTTATTTTCAACTCTTGTGTTAAAATTGTGTACCATTGTGCTACGCACACATGGGTGGGGTATCGTATGGATGAGGCCTTTCCTGAAAATATATCTATAATTGCATAGATAATCTAATGATAAGTTTAAAATGCTGTTTGGGATCACTGCTTGGATCTAGGACCACATCAGGGGTGCGTTCCTCTGTTTAGCCGTTTGGCCAGGATACCTGAGGGTATTCCATGATTATTTTGTGCACTACATTTTATTGAGAGAAAGTTTATATAAATTTTTGTTTATTCTTTGTGCTCATCCTGGTTCCTTTAGCTTGAGGGAAATGTTCTATTAGCCTGTGGGCATTGTTTTACTTAGCCTGTGTGCAGTGTTTGGTTAGCCTGAGGGTGACCTTTGTTTATGCCTGAGGGAAAGTGTTTGTATAGATTGATGGAAACGATTCATATGCTTGAGGGAAGTATCTTCTGTTCCTGAGGGAAATATCATGTATGCCTGAGGGCAATGATCGTTATTCCTGAGGGAAATCACCTGGGGGTATTGATTTTGTTACCTGAGGGTAAGGATAGTATGTCTGAGGACAAGGCTATTTAGAATATTCACTATGGTGATTTTCTATGTTATACCTGCCAAGATGAAGAACAAGATTATAGGTAATAATTAATAATTAAAATGGAAATGAAACTAGTATTTATAGTTACTTTTGAGTACTTACTAGTTTACTGCATTTAATTTTGCACACTGTTGTTGCACTTTTTCACTGACATTTGGGAACAGGACTTTGGTGGGTGCCTATTGGGATATATTTCACACACCCTGTTTGGGTCATGTCTTCAGCCCAAAAAGACTATATTGCTGCAGGCGTCGACATGGGAAAGGGTCCCTATACAGGTACATGATTATAGCAGAGGAGTAGAAGAGCATGGGACCGAGCTTAGGCATGCGATGCTGCTGCATTCTATTTACTATGCTTTGTTTTTTGGCTATGACTTGTACTTTGAGTTGTATTATATTGTATTGCAGTGTATCCTATTATGGATTATTTCCTAGAAATAGTGACATGCTGAATTTTTATATATAACTGTTGGTTATCTTTTACTACAGTTTGTCATTTCAGTTGTATATTTTTTACATCTTCCGCTGTTGTATGTTATTTATCTTTTCCACTACACTACACTTTGAAAAATGAGGGCATAGTTTCCCCACTATCAGACCTGGGCCCTCGCTACTAGTCGGCAGCCTTTGGCGTTTGGGTAAATGCGCTTGAGTTCATGTGACCAACCGAGTTCGGGGCACCCGTTGTGTGGCACCCGGATCCGGGACGTTACGAAGTTGTATCAGAATAATTCTTTTCTTTGACTTACTATTTGGAGCCTTAGTCAGGGATAGAACGGAAAGGGTAGTTGGTAATAAGCTGTGTCTGGGAGTAGCTAACCCGTGCACAGGGAAAAGCCAATTTACCTTGGGTTGCAATTATTATGATTTTGCACATTTTACAGTTGACTTGATTTTAACCGTTGGGTGACACACTTGTGGTTGTGCTATTTATATGTTATACATGGGTTCTATTTAGTTGCAACCCATTAAGATAAGGGTGTGTGACCTCATGCATCATGTAGGAACATGCTAGAAATCACATTTCATGCATTCCTTCCATGCCATGTAGGTGCATTAGAAATTGCATGTTGTTGTGATAGTTGATGTGCTAGAAGAGCATGCTGTTGTGATAACTTCTTTGATAAATACCTGCTTTTGTTAGGGTATTTTGGTGTGAGGTTTCGATAGAATGAACGCTGAACTTTGGTTCTTGAGGAGTATGGGCCCTCAATGACTAGAATTTGGTGGATCATTAATGTGTTTTATTTGTTATTACATGTATAAGATTCCAATCTTTGATTCAAAGGGAGTATGGGCCCTCACGAATCGGAATTTGGCACTTAGGAGTTGTTCAGTGTTTTTTATGGGTTCCAGAGTAGTTTCTGAGGCTTACTGTCTAGAAAACCCATTATACACGCCATGATGTTCTATGGACACATGCCATGTGTTCTTCTGTTTGGGTAGAAATGGAAACTTTTTAAGTAAACGCCGTGTAGTATCTTCCTGTGTCATAGGAAGTGTGGGTGGGGACATGGGGTAGGGAATGGCTTGGGGGAACACGCCGTGTACCCATTGTACATGCCGTGTAGTGTTGACCCGGTATCTGCCCGTGTAACTAACAACATGGATTGAGGAAAACTTAATACATACACGCCGTGTCTACCTTCAACATGCCATGTAGTCTAACACAGGTACCCGGTCGTGTCACGAACAACATGGGTCGGTGTTATATTTCCTAGTACATGCCATGTCTACCTGGAACATGCCGTGTAGTGTCAGCCGTGTAGCTGGCCGTGTAGCGAGCAACACGGGTTGGTCTGGGGCTTCTCTGAACACGCCGTGTCTTTTGGAAACATGCCCTGTTGGGTGACCTGCGTACATAGGCCGTGTCATGAACAACACGGTCCGATGAAATATTGTAGAGTACACGCCGTGTCGACCTCTAAACACGCTGTGTAGTCTTGTTTTAGGAGAGCTGTGTGGCTTAAGCCATGTATAAGGAATCGAGCAGGGAAGAAGGGTTCAAGTACACACTATGTAGTTAGAAATACACGTCGTGTATTTGGGGTGTTACACGACCAGTGCTGGCAGAGTACATGCCCATGTGAAATACTAAAGGGAACACACCGTGTAGTATTTATATGCGCCGTGTAGTCAAGTTTTGTAAACGTGAATCCTTTCCTTCTCATGTTCCCTTATTACACTCCTTGTTTTCATTCCTTGATGACCTTAATATAAGGTGCGTGTTTGAACTTGTAGAGTCATGCCGCCGAGACAACCACCAGTTATTCTCCAGGGGAGAGGTGACAATTATACTCCTGAGATGGTAGGCCATGGGATACCAGTGGATCCTAAAGTAGTTCCATATACGGTGCCAACCGTTATACTGGACATAGGCGCAGATGTGCAGTTCTATGAAGGCTTCATGCGGTTCATGAAGACCTTCCAGGGAGCACCGCAGGCTGCCACATCTTTGGTAGAGCTGACACGTATCTTCCATTAGTAGCATCTGCCTACATTTTTAGGGGATGGAAGACCTCAGGCTGCAGAGTCATGGCTGGATTTGATGCAAACGATATTCGATCATCTGGAGATGCCTCCTGGGAGGAGGGTCAAGCTTGCTACATACATGCTGCGTGATTCCTCCGAGAGGTGGTGGGATATTACCACCTAGTCTGAGCATCACCGAGACATGGTGTGAGAAGATTTTCAGGTAGCCTTCTTTGACTTCTTCTTCCCAGAGACGTTGCGGGCAGATCAAGCTCGAGAGTTCATGAATCTATAGCAGGGCACCATGTCAGTGATGGATTATTCTACTTTCTTCACTGAGCTTCAGTGTTTTATACCCATTCTGGTGGGTGATGAGGCGTTGAGGGCTAGACGCTTTGAGGATGGTCTTTGGTGTGACATCCAAGCACTGGTGAATGTTTTTAGGTTGCCTACCATGCATGCTATTGTGAATCAGGCACTGATTACAGAGTGGAACCTGCGGGAAGCTAGTGGTGTGGGCCAGGGAGGTTGAACACCAGTTTTGGGTGCTATTTCTACTGGTAATAGGAAGAGATAGATGAGTTTCTCTCACAGTGGCAGCACTAGTTTGAAGAATTATTCCGATGGTTAGGTCATGTGCTACCAGTTTGGTAGATAGGGGAACAAGAGACCTCAGTGTCTGCGTGACCCAGTGGAGTGCCGAGCTTGTGACAAGATTGGTCATCTGCAGTGCTTTTTCAGGGTGTCTCTACCAGCGGCTAGTGATAGGGGTTCTGTGCAGACTCCACGTGTAGGAGCATGACCAGAAGCTTCTTACCAGTCGGGAAATTGGGGTACATTAGGGCTTGCAGGTAGAGATGGTGGTCATGGACATGGTATCCAGACACCAGGATCTCAAAGGTAGTAGGGCGGGTCAGCTCAGGGTAGCCAGGCTGTGTTGCAGGGCCGTGACACTGGGCAAGAGTATACAGTGCAACAGACCCAACATGAGTAGGATCCATAACCTTCTACTATCATAGGTACTATTCTAGTAGCTTCTGATTTATCTTCAATACTTTTTGATACTGTTGCTACACATAGCTTTATATCTATGCCCGTTATGGAGGTCCTTGGGATCTGTGTTTCTTCTTCTTCTGATGTTATGACGCTAGACAATCCGTTGGGGACTAGAACGGATGATGTGTGTCAGTGTAGGGAGTTCCCCCTATAGGTTGGTGGGTGTCACTTTCTATGGGACCCCTATGTCTTTGAGATGATGAGATATAATGTCATTATCAGGATGGACTGGTTGGTACCCTTCCGAGCCTTTGTGGATTGCTATCTTCGTAGGGTGAGTTTCACATCACCAGAGGGGGGAGAGTTTCTATACAAGGGAGAATGCGATGTCCAGGCAAGACGAGCTGGACCCGAGTATCGTGGGTGAGGAGGAGTGATAGTCCAGATTGCGAGCTTATATCTGGATGAATAGGGAACATGTCAGAAGGATTTCAATCCAGTAGTTGATCGTTTCAGGGATGTCTTCTAGGACGACTTTTCAGGTCTTCCTCCGGATCAAGAGGTGTATTTCTCTATTGAGATAGTGCCAGGTGTAGCACCGGTGTCCATTCCTCCTTATAGTATGGGTACACCAGAGTTTCAAGAGCTCAAGAACCAGTTGGATGAGTTTTAGGCAAAGGGTTTCATCTGACCCAGTACTTCTCCTTGGGGTTTTCCTTTCCTGTTTTCTAAGAAGGTGAATGATACCCTTAGAATTTGTGTGAATTATCGGAAGCCAAACCAGTTGATGGTCAAGAACCGGTATCCCTTGCTAAGGGTTGATTATCTTTTTGATCAACTTCGGGGAGCATGAGTGTTCTCAAATATTGACTTCAGATCCGAATATCATCAGTTACGCGTTAGGACATCAGACTAACCACTTACAGCTTTTCATAGCAGATATGGTCTATACGAGTACTTGGTGATGCCATTTGGACTCATGAACGCGCCAACAGTTTTCATGGATTTGATGAATCGTGTGTTCCACCCTTATCTGGATTCTTTTGTGGTAGTCGTCGTGGACGATATCTTAGTGTACTCTCACACTCAACACGACAATGCCACCCATCTTGAGATCGTTTTGAGTACACTGGGGGCATCAGTTATACGCTAAGCTCTCAAAGTTCCACTTCTGGATGTACTATATACACTTCCGGAGTCATATTATCTTAGAGGTTGGAGTTGCATTAGACCTAGAGAAGTTGAGAGCAGTAGTTTCCTGGGAGAAGCCTAAGAACGTGTTTGAAATAAAGAGTTTCTTAGGGATGACTGGTTACTACATGCGCTTTATAGAGGACTTATCCCACTTAGAAGCGCCATTGACGGGTTTGACTAAGAAGGGTGTGAAGTTCATTAGGTTAGAAGCTTGTAAGACAACCTTTTAGGATCTGAAGGGAAATTTGACATCAGCACTAGTCCTGATACTTCTAGAGCAAGGGAAGAGCTATACAGTTTATTGTGATGCATCAAGTATTGGGCTGGGTGCAGTGTTGATGCAGGGTGACCGAGTAGTTGCGTATGGGTCTCGGCAGTTGAGGCCACATGAGAGGAATTACCCGACACATGACCTCGAATTGGCTACAGTTGTTCATGCGTTACGCTGCTAGAGACATTATGTCTTGGGAGAACATTTTGTGGTGTTTACAGACCACAAAAGTCTCAAATATATCTTTACCTAGCATGAACTAAATCTGAGATAGTGAAGGTGGGTTGAATACCTTCAGTCTTTCGACTTTGAGTTTACCTATACACCTGTTAAGGGTAATGCAGTAGAAGATTCACTGAGTAGGAAGACTCATACACATGCAGTGCAGGAGGTTAGTGGTGAGTGGCAGCTTATGGCTTTGTTCTCTGAGATTCATTTGGAGGTCCACAAAAGTCAGGGGAAAACCTATCTTTCATCCTTAGCTGTGACTTCTACCCTCCTGGATAGAGTGAGGATGAGAGATCTATTAGATTCAGAAGGCCTAGTTCTATGGGTGTCGGTGGCAAGTGAGGACCCTCCTCCTGGATGGACAATAGGTGATGATGAGGTACTACATGTCCATGGATGATTGTGGGTTCCAGGGGATATATGTGAGGAGATGATGTGGGAGTTTCATGCTTCATCTTGGGAAGTGCATCCCTGAGTTAGAAATATGTACCGTGGCTTGAGACGTCAGTACTGGTGGATGGGTATGAAATAGGAAGTAGCTGGTTTTGTTGCAAGATGTTCCACCTGTCAGCAGGTGAAGGCAGAGCATCATAGTCCAGCCGGACTGTTACAACAGTTACCCATTCCGGAGTGGAAATGGGATGATGTCATGATGGACTTCGTGATTGGGTTGCTGAGGTCACCTCGAGGCAGTGATGCTGTGTGGGTTGTTGTGGACAAACTTACAAAGGTAGCTCACCTTTTTCTGATCAAGGAGACCTACAATGTCGATGAGCTCAGGAAGTTGTATATCCGAGAGGTAGTACGCCTTCATGGGGTCCCTCATTCTATCGTTTCAGATAGGGATGCCCATTTTATGTCTCATTTCGGGAAATGTTTTTAGAGGGCACTGGGTACACAGGTGCTTCTGAGCACAACTTACCACCCTCAGATCGATGGCCAACCAGAGCGTACGATACAAGTGCTAGAGGACATGCTGCGTGCATGCGTCCTAGACTTTGGGGGTTCTTGGGAGAAGCATATATGCCTGGCCGAGTTTGCCTATAATAATAGTTTTTAGGCAACTATTGAGATGACACATTACGAGGCATTATATGGTAGGCCATGCCAATCAACTTTGTTATGGATTGAGGCAGGTGGGGAAGATTTACTGGGGCCACGTCTCATGCAGAAGACTTCAGAGCAGGTCCAGTTGATTCAGAAGAAGATGGATACTACACAGTCTCATCAAAAATCTTATGCTGATTGCTGTAGACGACCCTTGGAGTTCATGGTCAGGGATCAAGTTTTCTTACGTGTTTCACTGAGGTTGAGACATAGGCAGATTAGAAGACAGGGTAAACTTTCAGCGATGCATGTGGGGATGTTTAAGATTCTGGAGAGAGTCGGGTCGGTTACCTACTAGTTTCAGTTACCATAGAGGTACCGGGCCATGAATGATGCATTCTATGTATCTCAGCTGCGCCGTTATCACTCAGAACCATCTCACGTTTTTCAGCCCGAGGAGGTTGAGCTTCAGGTCGATGCATCCTTTGAGGAGCATCTGATTTGTATTGTTGATATGAGCACAAAGGTTTTATGTGGCTGGTCAGTTCCTCTCTTTCAAGTGTTATGGAAGCATGGCCGAGTGTAGGACGAAACCTGGGAGTGGGAGACCGACGTACATGCTCAGTGGCCATATTTGTTCACTGCTGTATCTTCACCACCCTTGGAAGGTAAATTCCGGTACGAATTGCTTTAAGGGGGGAAGTTTGTAAGAAACCGGTTCTTGTTCTTGAGGTACAAGTTTCTTCTTTTCCTTTTTTCCTTAAGTGTTTTTGAGAAAATAAGGAAAATGGGGAAAAATACCAAATTTTTCGGGTACACGCCGTGTACTTTTCCGCACGCCATGTAATTTGGCCGTGTGGGATGAGTACATAGGGCGTGTAGACCTGTCGGTAATGAATGGTGTAAATACTGACTACACGCCGTGTACTTTGTATTTACACACTGTGTAATCAGTTGGAAGGTGAACAATATGGCGGTGGAGGCAGCCACCAACGGAGCGACAGTACACACCGTGTAATCAGGAATACACACCGTGTACTCATGTCGATGGATGAACAATGCCGCAGTGGAAAGATACCGCCAGGGGAATAGTTTAAAAAAATGGAAAGTACACGCCATGTACTTGAGAGTACAAGACATGTAGTTTTTTTTCACTTAAAACATGCAGTAGCCTCCTCATTTGGAAGGGGAGGCTTTGAGTTCATTTTGGAGCCAGGAGAGGAGGTCGGAGCTTTGGAGATCTCCCGACCGCACACCGAGAATCCAAATCTTTCTCTGACGGTCTCAATTGGACCACGTGGGTGAGTTGTTCCCTATCCTTGTGGGTTTCTTAAAAATTCTTTCCCGAGGGAAAGTTACTTGATTTTGAATGGGTGAACGCTTATCCCATATCTAGGTTGTTCTTGGACGATTCGGGAGGCGTCGTTCACGTATACCGATCAGAGATGATCGAGGTAGGTGGTCTGCTGTTTTTTTTTCAACTGTTGTGTTGAAATTTTATACCATTGTGCTACATGCCCATGGTTGGGGTGTCGTATGGCTGAGTCCTTTGATGAAAAGATATCAATAATTGCATAGATAATCTAATGATAAGTTTAAACTTCTGTTTGGGATCACTGCTTAGATCCAGGACCACCCTAGGGGTGCATTCCTCTGTTTAGTCGTTTGGCCAGGATACCTGAGGGTATGCCATGATTATTTTGTGCACTACATTTTCTGGAGAGAAAGTTTATATAAATTATTGTTTATGCTTTGGGCTATTCATGGTTCCTTTAGCCTAAGGCCAGTGTTCTATTAGCTTGTGGGCAGTGTTTTACTTAGCATATGGGCAGTGTTTGGTTAGCCTGAGGGAAACCTTTGTTTATGCCTGAGGGAAAGTGTTTGTTTAGCCTGAGGGAAATGATTCATATGCCTGAGGGTAGTAGTTTCCATGCCTGATGGAAATATCACATATTCCTGAGGGCAATGATCGTTATGCTTGAGGGAAATAACCTGCGGGTATTGATTCTGTTACCTGAGGGTAAGGATAGTATGTCTGAGGACACGACTATTTAGAATATTCCCTATGGTGATTTTCTATGTTATACCTACCAAGATGATGCACACGATTGGAGGTAATAAGTAATAATTAAAATGGAAATGAAACTGGTATTGATAGTTAATTTTGAGTATTTACTAGTTTACTGAATTTACTTTTGCACACTGCTGTTGCACTTTTTCACTTACAGTTGGGCATGAGCCTTTGGTGGGGGCCTACAGGGATATATTTCTCACACCCTATTTGGGTCATGTCTTCGGCCCAAACAGAATTTATTGCTTCAGGTGTTGACAGGGGAAAGGGTCCCTATATAGGTACATGATTGTAGCAGAGGAGTAGGAGAGCATGAGACCGAGCTCAGGCTTATGATGCTGCTGCGTTCTGTTTACTCTGATTTGTTTTTTTGGCTGTACCTTGTACTTTGAGTTGTATTGTATTGTATTGTATTGTAGTGTATCCAATTCTGGATACTTTTTTAGAAATAGTGACATGCTGCATTTTTATATATTACTATTGGTTATCATTTACTGTAGTTGTTCATTTCAGTTGTATATTGTTTACTGCTACCAATGTTGTATGTTATTTATCTTTTCCGCTGTGCTACACTTTGAAAAATGAGGGAATAGTTTCCCCACTATCAGACCTAGGCCCTCACTGCTAGACGGAAACCTCTGGAGTTTGGGGAAATTTACTTGAGGTCATGTGACCAATTGGGTTCAGGGCACCCGTTGTGTGGCATCCGAATCTGGGACGTCACACTATCCACCTCCTCAAGTCACAATCTAGTCCTGCTAACCAGGGACTATCCAAAGATAATTTTATTTGAGGAGATCAACAAACCTATTTCATGTTCTCCATAAATTATCATGACCCATAACTTGGTCTCATTCCATATATCTCTCAGGGGACCTCTGGAATCACTTATTGGAGTAAGAAGTAATCCATCATAGAACACTCACCATAAATCACCTCTTATAAGTCCTCAAACAAACCATAAGTTCCATCACCATGTTTTATGAAAAAATAGTCAAAATAGTCTCCTCTTGAAACTATTTACATATCTAGGGTGTAAAATCGCTTAAAAGCTATCAAAGGGAAAATTAAACAGTGTGTACTTTCAAGTATAATATGTGTACTCTCAAAACCACACCAATATATATACTTGTACATGTCCTAGGTATACTCAAGGTTTATCTGTATACTACTATATGACCATGTCACACATGGGGTCTGGCTGTGTACTACTTCACAACTATATCCCCTTATATGGGGTGTTTTTCCAAGTACTAGGCCTCATGGACATGTCCCAATAAATGGTGTGTACTCAAAGAAAATGGTGTTTAGTCAAAAAAATGCATGTTCTTGAATTTAAATTTTGTGTTATTGGGATTTACTGAATGAAATCCTCTACATCAGCCCAAAACCCCCATTTAGGAAAACAATAGATACAAAACGACCCCCATGGGGTCCCCAAAAATCATAATTGGGATATAAAACATAAAAAAATTGAATACACAAGGATTTATGCATAAAAATTAAAATTTTCATACCTATAAATGGAAACCGCCAATGTATCAGCCTGATTCACACTCCACAGCTGTTGCATGATGATCTAACTCCTCCTGAGTACCCTGGTGGAACCTCCCTCACCCCCTCTCTCTCCCTCTCCCTCTATATTTTTCTCTATTATAAATGATGAATAAATACCCCCAAGGGTGTGCATGATAATATAATGGAGGAATATTGAAAATAAATGGAAAAAGAAAAATAAAAGGAAGAAAAAAAATAAAATAAAAAAAGGAAAAGAGGCCTGAGCTTATACATAGTGCCCAATATGAGTTTATACCTCACATAGGAAAAACTCCCATTACAATCTCAAACATAGATTCATAATCTCAATTTGATGCTTCATTCAAAATATATCACCATTTAAACCCATATTATTATATTAATATTTAATTAATAAATATTAAATATACTGTCAAAATTTGAACAGATGAAATTTCCACCAAACTCCTATCTTAGGGTAAAAAATCATATTCTGGGACTAATAGAGTGGTTAGAAAAATTATCTGAGATCAGTTGATAGGGTAAAAATACCATCTTACCCATCATGAGTATTTAAAAGTAAAAAATTTAAATTTACACTCATTTTTATGAGCTAGAATAACACAAAGTATTTTACGTCTTGAAATTTATCTCCTTAGTTTCTTTCTTCAATTTTTTCTTATCCTTCTTGAGTTGTGTACTTTTCTAAATATTTTATTATAAATTTTATTTTATAATCCATTCTAATTTTTTTAATCTTTTATTTATTATCATCACTTATCGATGAATCACTTTCCCTTTTAATATGATCTAGTAAATTGACTTCACCATTATATTCATTTCTAGATGATGAATCACCATGATCTCTTATTATTAACAAATTGTTATTCTTTCTAGAAAAAATTTTTTATTAGGTTTATTATTTTTTTTGATAATTTTTAACTTCTTCCTATGAATCATAATCATGAATATTCTTCTTTGTATAGTTACCTAAAAAATGGATACTTTCATTACAATTCTATAACTTTAAATATTTTTAAACTTATACCTTCCAATTTAACTTTTTATATCACTTAGAGAGAAGATGATTTTGTTTATTGAAATCCTCTTCATTCTCCTCAACATATGAATGACTTTATTCTTTTCTATTTCTTGATCTCTGAACTTCCATTTTAACATAGTTTAGAAAGCTATTTATTCCTTATAATTTTTATTAAAGACCATTTATTTTCTTATTTCATATGATATGATAATATTTTCAAGTTTAACCAAAGTTAGATCTAGTTGATCTTCTAGAGTTAACACCTTGGGATCAAACATATCCGGAAAGTTTCTTATTAGTTTCTTGAAAATATTATAATACTTTAGCTTCTCACCAAAACATATGATATTGCTAAGAATATTATTGACCCTTGTAAATTATTCATCAATGTTTTCATCATAATCCATCTTAATATATTTAAATCTGATTCTCTAGATTTATATCTTAGCCTCCTTAACTTTCACATTTCCTTTATAACTATTTCTCAACTTATTCAATATTTCTTTAGAAGTTGAAAATCTAATAATTTTTGTCAAAAAATTCTTAGAGAGATCTATTAAAATGGAATTGTGATCTTTTCCATCAACTTACAGATTTATCTTACTCGAAGCTATATAGAAACTCCATTAATGAGAGGAGATCCCAATATAATAGTATCTATAATGTCACACCCCGACCGAAACACCTATTTTATTATTATTATTATTATTATTATTATTATTTTGGCCTTAAATATTATTGGTGGTGTTCGTGTTCATCCCTGAATTAAATTATTTGGGTTTTATTAAATTATTCCTTTCTGGTTGACGTCGTCGGGCGTGCAGACGGAGCGCGAGTTTGGAAGCATAGTGGCTTCGCCCTGGAAACTGCGCGACCGCATGTCCTCAGAGAATTAAAATAAATATATTTTTGTAATTAGAACACACATTAATTATTGTGTTAATAATTTTATTAATATTGAGGTAATATGACTAATTTTATTATTTTTATTTTTATCATCATGATTCTATTATTTTTATTATTTATATAATTTTTAGTATTATTATTATTATTATCATCTATTTATTTTCTTTTTTCTTTTTTTCACCTAACCGTAGTTCATGCATTTTTTTTCTTCCTCCCACACTGCTTCTCTTTTACTCAGCACGCCGCCACCCTCCTTCAGCGTAGCAGCCCCACCCATGCCCCCTGCTTTCTTTTTTTCCCTTCTTCACGTAGCAGCACCCCCAAATCCCTCCTCCTCTGTTCTCCATCACACAACAGTGCCGCTCCTCCTCCTGCACTACCGCTGGTCCTCACCTCCAGTGCGCACAACTGCACACCCCGAATCCCTCTCGGTCCACCGCAGCAACAGCCAGCCTGACCCTTCTCTTCTACTATTACCGCACTTAGAAGCGACCACCCCCTTTTTTCCACACAGTAGCCGAGTAGCCGGAGAACCCTCTCCCTCGCTACCCTAGCCCTCCTCTCCTTCTCCCACACATAGCAGCCCACCAGTGCCCTGACATCCTCTCCTACCCGTGCAGCCCAGACCCCCGACTACCTCCTTTATGTCCACCGCTGCACACAGTAACGCTTCGCCGCCTCGACCCCCTATCTTGCAGCGCGTAGCCGGCGCTGGTTCCCCTTTCCATCCCTCCTCTTGAAGCCCCCGACCCTCAGACCTCCTCTCCCTGCCGGTGCACCCAACACCTGTCGAACCCTGGGCCACTCCTATTTTCCCCAGCAACCCGACCTTCCTTGCCCGCTCGGCACACCCAACCGCCTCCCTCTACATCAATGAAACTGGACCGCGGTCCTTCCCCTTGAGGTGCGCGAACCATCCTGACACTGCCTTGCACACCTCAGCCTCCTGTTCTCCATTGAAATAGCCTCTAGTGGCGTGTCTCCCTTCCTGACCAGCCGCTTTCCCCGGACGACCAGCCTTCTTTCTGTCCATCTGTCTCCGTCGTGACCCCCCGTTGGTTTTCCCTTTTATCTTATGCCCCTTTGATGTTTTTATTTTGACATATATATATATATATGTTTGTATATATGTATATATATGTATATATATTACTTTGGTTTGATTAATGGTTCAATTAATTAAATATTGTTTGGGTCGGTTTGACTTTTTAGGACCCGCGCGAGGTGTTTCTAAGTGAGCGCCATCGCCGCGCTTTGTTGCTGTGCTTGCACCATCTCCGCGATTCAGTTTCGAGGTGAGAGTTTCTCCCCAACACTTGGTTTCTCATACACTAGTTGAGGTTTTTTGTATGTGTTCAAGCCCTTGATGTTTTTTGCAGCACGTTGGACCATACCGCGTGGTTTCTAACACGCGTTGTTATCATCGCGCCTTGATTCCGAGTTTGCATCGTCACCGCACTTCAATTTCAAGGCGAGTGTTTCTTCCCGCCACATGGTTTCACATACTTTAAATGAGGTTTATGTATGTGTTTTGAGTCCTTGATATTTATTATGTAAGGCATTGGAATTTACCACGCTTTTTCGAAAGTGCGTCGTTACATCACGTCGTGTATCCGAGGTAGGTTCCCATTGCACTGATTTTTAAAATTTAAGTTACATTATTTCCTGCTGTTTGCGTACACTATTTGCCCAAATTAAATATTTTATTAATTTTAATAATTGTGAGATAATATAAGACAACTAATTTTTAAATGATTATTTGGTGTAAAAAGATCCGTTTATTTTATACATGACACTTGAAATATTTTCTTGACGAACGTACACCCAGTAGTGAAAGAATTCCAGTTTGGATTTTAAACATAATTCACAGAATATCAATTATAGTTCTGGTTTAAATGATAAATGATTTCTTCTAAAGCATGAACAAGCATTTTGGTTCTTTTTAAAGTGGTGATTGTGAAGTGTATTTAATGCCTGTTTGTAACTTTATGGAAAACGATGAAAATGTTTTGATAAAAAACCTCCTAGGATAACTCTCCTACCTTGGTTATAATTGATTTTTTGGGACGCCGCACTTAGAGGCTCCCGAGTTCTTGAGTAGTTTAAAGGCAAGAGGTTGTCCCATGGAGTGGCTTGGGGTGATGCCTATTGTGATTTATATATATATATATATGATTGGATGCTTGGTTGGAATTGGTTGGCTCACCCACTTTTCAAATACTTGAGACATGGTAATCTGGCATATTGAGAGAATATTCTAAGAATGATTGTTGTACTGGTAGGATATGGTACTGACTAGTGGCCCATAGTAGGTGGATATATTGGGTTTATTACTAAGGGATATGTCATCGGCCTACCTGAGAAAGGATGGTCGAGCGTATTGGGCGTTTTGATTTCATCGTGTGTGACATGTCAACGAGGATGATATCTCATGTATTGGTGTATTCTGGTTTATTCTTGATCTCTTAGGTTCACCCATGTCTATTTCACTTTTGTTGCTTTCAGTAGTGATTATTATGCTTATATGTATACCTACATTACCCTTGATGTGTGTTTTACTTTGTGCATTTCTAGTGTATTGTTTTCCTTGGAAAGTGGTAAACTGCTTTTAATCAGGTTTCTAAAAATGGTTTTCAAAAGAAAGTGTTTAATACTCTTTGTACAGATTTGAAAATATAGTGTTTAATACTCTTCGTACAGATTTGAAAATATAAACACCACTTTCCCGTTCTGAAATACCAATGACACTAATGAAATGAACCCAAATTTGTAAATGGTTAAGGGCAATTGTTCGTACTTTGTTTTTAAGTAAAATATTTGTAAAAACATACTTTTATAAATTGTAGTTCAAACTTGTGATGATGTTTCTTTTATTTTAAAGGTAGTGAATTGGGAATAGATATCATTATAGCCTACTGAGTTTTAATACTCACGCCTATAGTTCTTTTCTGTTTTTAGTGTTTGTGTAGGCTATAACTTGAGTGTGCTCGCCTTAGGTGACATTTGATCATTTAGTCAGAGAGTGACCCACGAGGTCACACGGAGTTTGTTTGGATGTCGTGTTTGGTTAGTTTTATTTTTTTTCATTTGTTCCTGTTTGGTCATTTTGTTCGGTTTACATTTTATACATTGCTCTATATTATTTCTGCTGCTTTATTTAATTATATTGGGTGAAATCATTCCCACAACCTCTGTTGATGCCCTGGCGCTTGTCGCCAGCCCGAGAGGATTGGGAACGCCTCTCGATCCATGTCGCGGACCGGCTCAGGTGAACAGTTCAGGGTCGACCCGAGTTGGTTCGTGAAAAAATGGTATCAGAGAAGGTCATCTCTTAGCGGACCTTGATTTTTCATAGCACCCTTTGTTATTTGGGATGTCAAGGTATATGGAGTAGGATTTTCGGGACTTGAGGGGTAGGTGTGGGAAGAGCATCGCGAACTATTGCCCGTACTGATCCTCAGTTTTCCATGGGAAGTCTAGTTTAATTATTTTATTTGAGTTTTTATGGAGAGTTTTCTTATTGGGATACAACAATGGGAGTCGGGCCTATAGTCCTGATAAGACGCATGGCCTGGTAAGCCATGTGGAGCTAGGTTCATGGTCCAAATAGACTCTCTATGTCACTGATGTGTTTGGAATATGGCCGCCAACGATATGGTCAGGTTTCCCACCGACACTAGTTCCTTGTTTGAGATGTTTTGGGTCTCTTGTAACTTCTGAGGGTGGTTCGAATTTGAAAAAAATGGTTTTTGAAAAAAAATGGTTGTTTGAAATAACATGTTTAATTTGTGGACTGTTTTAAAAGAAGTGGCATAAATGATTTGGTTTTGGAAAATGAAGTTGCTTTGGTTTGGCCTTGGCATTCCAATGAGTGCTCACATGCATAGTGGTATGTTGGAAATGTGGATAGATTTTTAGTATGGTGGATGGATGCCCGGGGTGGCACAGATACATGCATGTGATTGAGACTCTAAAGGAAACCAATGGCGGGGGTTTAACCCACCAAGCTTGTTTTAAATTAAAGATGTTTTCAAAAAAGAAAGTTTTGATGTTATGATGGATCGTTATCTTGTGTTTAGAGCTTGTCATATATGTAGTGTTTGTTTTTTAGGATTTTTATTTATTGAGTTGGCCTTGATTGGGTTTTTGAATTTTCCTTGTCCAGCGGTTATCCCTTTGAAGCTTCAATGAGTGATCGTAGTGCGGTTGATCAACCTAAGGATTTTATGTTTGTGTTTCGGAAGCTAGATCCACCTCTATTTTATGGTCAAGTAGACACTTCCGTAGCAGAGGAGTGGATGTAGAAGATTGAAAGGGACTTTAACCTTGTTGAGTTGCCCGATTCATTGAAGGTCACATTTGCGACCTTCATGCTTGAAGGTTCACTGTGGATGTGGTGGAAGTCAGCATCTCGGAACAAGCCCCGTCAAGAGATTACTTGGAAGTTTTTCAAGGCCTTATTCATTCGTCATTATTTCTATGAGGAAGAGAGGGTGGGAAAGGGGATGGAGATGTGTTGTCTGCAGCAGGGCGACAGATCTGTGTTGTAATATTTCCAACGCTTTTTGGAGCTGGTCCCTTATGATTCAGAGTATGCCACGAATGACCCCATGAAGGCTCGACACTTCGAGGTGGGTCACCGCCCTGATCTATAGTCGAAGGTGTCGGCGTCCAACCCAACTTCTTTTGTCAATGTGGTGAGACAAGATTTTCATGTCAAAGCCGCGATGGTAGGAGTGCTCGAAGTAGTCCTCCCTACTTCGATCCCTATGAGCAGTGTGGAAGATTCTGAAAAGGAGACGAGTAAGAAAATGAAAGTGGATGGAGCAGGTTGTGGAATCAAGAGGCCTTGGGATCTATCATCAACCTCTTCGGAGTGAGAGATCCTCGTGTGTTATCAGTGTGGCAAGCTGGGCCACAAGAAGCCGTCATGCCCAAGTGTTTCGAAGCCCTGCCAGGCCTATGGATGCCTAGGTCACTTGCGGCGATTCTGTCGGGGTGTTGCTAGAAAGTTTCACAGAGAAAGTTCTCAGAAGTGACGTGATGTTGGGTTTTTGTTCAAACTTTCTGGTGTAAGTTTCCATTCAGTGTAAGAGATCTTTTATCATTGCAGTTGTAATGATGGTGTTCTGGGTTTTGACATGTGTGGGAATGCCATGGGTCTTTTTATAAACCCCGGTTTTCAATGCCAGTGTGGATTTCATTTTGAATTATTGTCCATTATTTTGTCAAATCAAAATATGTATGTTTCTTGAAGGAATTATCAGAACCTAACTGCGAGGCATGAGATGCTTCATCCATCCAAGCTCTAGCCAAAAGGCCTCGGAGTGAAGCTGACACGTAGTTAGGGACCCCAAAGAATTTTATGGAGTCTGGTTAAAGTTGCGCCTCTACCATGTGGTGAGACAGTTTTGGTTTTGCTGCTCTGGTTTCTCTATCGTTGTAATTTTCCTCTTGTTTCAAAGTGCACGATGGAATTATCCCTCGCGCAATGTCGGTAATTGTGAATTTTGGATGCAAGTTGATGATTAATGACCTTGAGTGGGCCACCCATGTGAATCAGTTGCAACTTTGGGTTGTGTCCATCCTGAAGTGATGGGTCATGAGTAGTCTTCTGTCGTGGTTTCAGTGATCCAATCCTTGGGCCCTCCCTCCCCGCCCATGGGGTAAGGGTTTTTGGTTTGTGTGGACTTTTCGGATCAAATCCTGTCCCTTTCAGATGGGAGTGAGTGGTTTAAATGTTTTTATAGTGATTTTTATATCTTGAGTAAGGCCTGGTTCTGGCCTAGGTTAGATTTATGTTTGGTCACTAATTGGTCGGGTCTTCATGGTTGGGAGACCCACTGTGAGTCTCTTTG
The DNA here is from genome assembly GCA_963277665.1 of Viscum album. Taxonomy (NCBI): domain Eukaryota; kingdom Viridiplantae; phylum Streptophyta; class Magnoliopsida; order Santalales; family Viscaceae; genus Viscum; species Viscum album. The sequence continues at coordinate 1,440,748,447 of OY728127.1, read as the reverse complement.
AATTGTCTATTAATTCGTTATCGGGTACCAGTTGAGTCCTTATGATGGGGAGTCCGTTCAGGCCTCCCCTCTACTGGTAATCTGTTTCGGGAAATGAGGTTGAGTCCCATAGATGGTTGGTGAAATGTCCTTGGGTTAAGAGGTTGGATCGTGTTTATTTGGAATCCTTAGGTGTTGATCGATCGACTGGATAGTGTGATGGATTTCCGGGGGTATAAAGCGTTATGATGGGGTGAATTGTCACACCCCGACCTACGCACCTATTATTATTATTATTATTATTATTATTATTATTTTGGCCTTAAATATTATTTTTGGTGTTCGGGTTCATCACCGAATTAATTTGTTTGGGTTATATTAAAGTATTCCTTTCTGGTTGATGTCGTCGGGCGTGCAGGCGGAGCGCGAGTTTGGAAGCAGTGTGGCTTCGCCCTGGCAGCTGCGTGACCTCATGTCCTCAGAGAATTAAAATAAATATATTTTTTGTAATTAGAACACACATTAATTATTGTGTTAATAATTTTATTAATATTGAGATAATATGAATACTTTTATTATTTTTATTTTATCAGCATGATTCTATTATTTTTATTATTTATATTTTTTTAGTATTATTACTACAATCTATTTTTTTTTATTTTTTTTCACCTAACCCTAGTTCATGCGTTTTTCTTCCGTCCTCCCACACTTCTTCTCTTTTACTCCGCACTCTGCCACTCTCCTTCAGCGTAGCAGCCCCACACATGCCCCCTTCTTTCTTTTTTTTTCTCCCTTCTTCACACAGCAGCACCCCCAACTCCCTCCTCCTTTTTCTGCCATCACAAAATAGCACCCCTCCTCCTCCTAAACCGCCACCGGTCCTCACCTCTAGTGCGCACAACTGCACGCCCCGACTCCCTCTCGGTCCCCACTGCAGCAGCCAGCCCGACCCTTCTCTTCTCCTGCTTTCGCACTTAGAAGAGGTCAACCCCTCTTTGTCGCACAAAAACCGAGCAGCCGGCGCACCCTCTCCCCCGCTACCCCGACCCTCCACTACTTCTCCCACACATAGCATCCCACCAGCGCCCCGACATCCTCTCCTACCCACACATCCCAGAACCTCGAATACCTCCTTTCTGTCCGCCACTGCACACAACAACGCTTCACCGCCTCGGCCCCCTCTTTTGAAGCGTGTAGCCGGCACCTGTTCCCCGCTTCAGCCCTCCTCCTGCAGCCCCTGGCCCTCGGACCTCCTATCCCTTCCTACGTGCCCAACACAGGTCAAACCCCGGGCCTCTACTGTTTTCCCCAACGACCCGACCTGCCCTACCCACTTAGCACACCCAGCTACCTCCCTCTACATCGACGAACCAGGACTGCGTTCTTTCCCTTTGATACGCGCGAACTAGCCCGACACTGACTTGCACACCTCGAACTCCTCTTCTCCCTTACAATAGCCTCCAACAGCGTGTCTCCCTTCCCGACCAGCCGCTTTCCCCAGACAACCAGCCTTCTTCCTGGCCATCTGTCTCTATCGCGACCCCCTCGTTGGTTTTCCCTTTTATCTTATTCCCCTTTGAGGTTTTTATTTTTACATATATATATATATGTATATATATGTATATATATTACTTTGGTTTGTTTAATGGTTCTATTAATTAAATATTGTTTGGGTCGGTTTGACTTTTTTGGACCCGTGTGGGGCGTTTCCGAGTGAGCGCCATCGTCGCGCTTTGTTTCTGAGCTTGCTTCGTAACCGCGCTTCAGTTTTGAGGTGAGAGTTTCTCCCCACCTCTTGGTTTCTTATACACTAGTGGAGGATTTTGGTATATTTTTCAAACCCTTGATGTTTTTTTTGCAGCACGTTGGACCTTACCGTGTGGTTGCTAACACGCGTTGTTATCATCGCGCCTTGATTCTGAGTTTGCATCATCATCGCGCTTCAGTTTCAAGGAGAGTGTTTCTTCCCGCCGCATGGTTTTACATACTTTAAATGAGGTTTATGTATGTTTTTTGAGTCCTTGATATTTATTATGTATGGCATTGGACTTTACCACGCTTTTTCGAACGTGCGTAGTTGCATCGCATCGCGTATCCGAGGTAGGTTCCAATTACACTACTTTTTCAAATTTAAGTTACATTATTTCCTACTATTTGTACACACTAGTTGTCCAAATTAAATATTTTATTAATTTAAATAATTGTGAGATAATATAAGACAATTAATTTTTAAATGATTATTTGGTGTAAAAAGAGCCGTTTATTTTATACCTAACACTTGAAATATTTTCTTAATGAATGGACACCCAGTAGTGAAAGAATGCCAGTTTGTCTTTTAAACATAATTCATAGAATTTCAATTATAGTTATGGTTTTAATGATAAATTATTTATTCTGAAGCATGAATAAGCATTTTGGTTCTTTTTAAAGTGGTGATTGTGAAGTGTATTTAATACCCGTTTGGCACTTTATGGAAAACGATGAAAATGTATTGATAAAAACCCTCCTAGGATAACTCTCTTGCCTTGGTTGCAATTGATTGTTTGGGAGGCCACACTTAGAGGATCCCAGGTGCTTGAGTAGTTTAAAGGAAAGAGGTTGTCCCATAGAGTGGCTCGGGGCGATGCCTGATGTGATTTATATATATATATATATATATGATTGGATGCTCGATTGGAATTGTTTGGATCACCCCCTTTTCAAATACTTGAGACATGGGAATCTGGCATATTGAGAGAATATTATAAGAATGATTGCTGCACTGGTAGGTTATGGTACTGACCAGTTTCCTATAGTAGGTGGATAAAGTGGGTTTATTACTATGGGATTTTCCCTCGGCCTGCCTGAGAAAGGATGGTCGAGATTATTGGGCATTTTTATTTCATCGTGTGTGACATGTCAATGAGGATGACATCTCATATATTGGTGTCTTCTAGTTTATTCTCGATCTCCTAGGTTCAACCATGTCTATTCAGCTTTTGTTGCTTGCCGTAGTGATTATGATGCTTATATGTATACCTACATTGCCCTTGCAGTGTGTTTTACTTTGTGCATTTCTGGTGTATTGTTTTCCTTGGAAACTGGTAAACTGCTTTTGATTAGGTTTCTAAAAATGGTTTTCAAATGAAAGTGTTTAATACTCTTTATACAAATTTGAAAATATAAACACCACTTTCAGTTTCTGAAATACCATTGACAGTAATGAAATGAACCCAAATTTAGAAATGGTTAAGGGAAATGGTTCTTACTTTGTTTTTAAGTAAAATATTTAGAAAAACATACTTTTATAAATTGTAGTTCAAACTTGAGATGATTTTTCTTTTATTTTAAAGGTAGTGCACTGGGAATAGATATCAGGCTAGCCTACTGAGTTTTAATACTCATGCCTATAGTTCTTTTCTATTTTTAGTGTTTGTGTAGGCTACAGCTTGAGTGTGCTCACCTTGGGCAATGTTTGATTGTTGAGTCAGAGAGTGACCCACGAGGACACATAGAGTTAGTTCAGACATCGTGTTTGGTTAGTTTTATTTTTTTCATTTGTTCATGTTTGGTCGTTTTGTTCGGTTTTCTTATTCTGCATTGCTCTGTATTATTTCTGCCACTTTATTTAATTATATTGGGAAAAATCATTCCCACAACCTCTGTTGATGCCCTAGCACTTGTGTCTAGCCCAGGAGGATCGGGAATGCCTCTCGGGCCATGTCATAGATCGACTCAGGTGACTGGTTCAGGGTCGACCCGGGTTGGTTCGTGACATATAACTTATAGGAAAAGAGATAAAAGGTAGGGTAACATCATATCCATCCAAATATTATAGTTATTTCCATTTAATATAGGAACAACACTGTTTTTTATTGAATTTATATTCACCATACACAGTATATTGTTGGATATTTTAGAGGAAAATTTCCCTTTAACACCACTTGTAGTTCCTAAATCACTGTAAGATCACTAAAAAGGGGTGGGACTGAATCATTGATCCCTTTTATTTTACGTACTCTTCAATCAAAATTCAATCTCTAGAACTTTTTAGAGTTATTTATCCACTCAAAGATATCTCACAACATCACTTTGTATATAGTTAATATAAAGATAGATCAACACATGATATTTATATTGTTTAGTAAATTTGACCTACCACTTTCCATACTGGTTATACCCCCAACATGGATTATACACTAACTTCAATAGGATTACAAAGGAACAAGAAATAAATAGTTATAAACCCTATCAATTATTCCTCTAGTTGATCTTGGTTGTACCCCCAGTGGGCAACTATTCTGCCACAATTGGTTATACCCCTCAACTGTACTTATTTTATCCTCTTCCTTCTCGAATAGTTATTCCACCTTCCATGATTCTATTTAGAAACTAATTATACCCAATAACTAACAAATATTCTTTTTTATTTATTAATCCAATGTAAAAATATATCTTTCTTTAGATGGTCTTCCTCCACAAGAATGTCGGACCACCTTTGCCTATATACACCTTCTTCAAGATCTTAAATAACTCTCTAAAAATTATACCAGTCTTTAAACTTCCTCATAATCATAAAAGACATGGATATACTCAAATATCAATATTTCCAATTTATTTTCTAAAAATATTCCTTAGAAAAATTTTGTTAGGTAATACTACATTCGATAATCCATGTCTGGTACCCTCAGTCCTTTGCACCTCTATCTAGTGTAACTCTGTCCGATACATCTTCATCTAATGTACCTAAGTTTGATACCTTTATCCGATGTGTCTATCTGATGCACCTTCGTTTGATGAACTTCTATCCAATTCACCTTCATCAATCAAGTGTAATATTGGTTGAAAATTGACACTCTTCTCTCTCAAAAAATTCAACACTTCCACTATAAAAAAGAAGTAGTAGCAACAAATCTCAATGATCTTAATCCCATTTATATAGTCATATTGAATCCAAAAAATACCTATGAAGTGAATCCTCTATGTTTAAACTTCCTTCTAAACTTGAATTTCATTTAACTACATTAAAAGACTCCAAACTATTTAGAGTCAACATTCTTTGTAAAAAAATAATCAAATCTTGGTGTTAATGATCTCTTTAAAATCTTCCCCAACTATCAGCTAGATTTATGATTATTAAACTTAAAAAATATATTCATCACAATATTAATATAATTTCATAAATTTTTTTGTGAAGTGTTTCTAAAAATTCTCTCGTTTAACATACATATGTTCTTATGAATCTTCCTTCCAGAAATTCTTTATGAAACTATGCTTCAATAACTCATCATTTTTTAGATATTCTTCTATAAATCTGATGTTTCTTATTCATTATAACTTTATATTATTCTATTTAAAGAACTTTTTTATGTTTTTATTCAGTTATTCATTGAATATTACCTTTATCCAGTAGTTTTCCTTATGATTATACTTCATCCATATCTCCTATATTTAGAAACCACTATTCAGAACATTTGATAAGAAAATCCAAGGTTGATGTTTCTTTATTCAGATATCTCTTTCCAGAAACTTCATTCTTAAAAACTGAACCCATTGAAATCATTCCATTAACTTCATTTAGTAACATTCATAATTATCTATTTTAATTATCTATATGATGAAATAAAATTTCTCCATACAAGGAAATTGTATTTCTCCACCCAGTACAACTTTATACGATCATATTGGTCTGATGAAGTACCATTCCTTCATTTGGTGATCTTATAAACATTTATTCGATGATCTCAAAAATATTCACTATGTTTGGTAGAACTTCTATAAAATTTATTCTGATAGAAATGAGTTTCTCTATCTAGAACAATGAAAATCTTTCCTTAAATCTGATCATTCTATGTCTGATGGACTCATTTTAGTTACCATCATGCTTCTCTCTCTAATCATTAGATATAACTCCACAACTTCATATATTGAACTTTTTATAACCAAAACCCTACCTTTTAAACTTGAAAATTTTATATAATTCATAACTTGAACTTTTTATAACTTCAACCTTTGTAAAAAATCATCTAGAATCATGAATATCTTTATAATTTTTAAAAATTTGAGGGTCAAAAAAGCATTTTATGACCGCATAATGGTGATATAAACTTAGTAATTACTCTTCTCTCCTACTTTTCAAGAATTTCCTTTACAAAAAAATATTTAAATATTGATAAAAAATACAACCGAAACAACTTGGGAACAACACTACCAAGCACATCCCATATAGGATTTTCCTTACAAATTCACTACTTCATTACCATATACATGATACAGATAGCTATTGAAATTAGTTGGTACTACCTTATGCTATAGGTCCTTCACATCACCCTATATAGTGGTTCCCCCACTAGTTCCTCCCCATGCTTCTCATGCTTATATTGACATGAGTAGGATCACACATCCTCTACTGCTCATAGCTAGCCTTTCTGTGAGCGTGACTACTGTCCCTTGTGGATAATTGACTGATTGGGTTGTCTAGCTAAGGGGTTTCACTTATTTTTGAAGAAAGAGGGAGGGTATTTTTAAAATGTTTATAAATTATGAGTATTATGAATTATAAAATGGTATTTTCATTCCTGGATTAAAATATGAAAAATTAATATTCATTTGTCATGATAAATAAAATATATATTTATTTTGAAAATTATTATGACTTATAAATTAGTTATAAATGATAAGTATAGGCTTAGTAAAATGTGTTTTATAATACTACTTCAAATATAAAGAAAATTTATATTTGTTTATCATATTAAATAAATTGTTTATTCCTTTATATTATTCATGTTTATAAATTTTTCTGGAATATCAATGAAATTTATTCTTTTTTATATATGATAAATTGATTCTAGGAAATATATCCTTAAATTAAATTCTATTCATGAATCTATAAGTTTTAATTTTCATCTACATTAACATTAGTTTGTTTTTAGAGTTATGATGCTGAGAATAGTTTTTTAATATAGTTTGTACATATTAGGATTTGGAGATATCATGAATTGAATTATCCCCTTAGTAAAGTCTCCCTGGGGAGAGGGACTTGGGCTCAGACTACCCGCTAGCCCGAAGGCTTATTCCTTGTCTAAAAATTGAGTGGTTGGATATTTATCACTTTGTTCATACTCATGTAGGGTTAATTAATATCATATTACTCTATGAATTTACATGAAAAGTTCATGTACCTTATTCTTGTGATGTATTCATATATGTATGAATATACTAGGTTTTTTTGTATGAATAAAAAAACTAGTGGGATATGTAAATAGTAACACATTAATGTGGTTTGAACACATTAATTTAGTGGATATAATAGGAATTATAGAAACTAAATTGTAAGAATCATAAAAATTCAATGGTATAAAACATGATAAGCTAAAGAAAATATTTATGAATTTAATATGAAAATGATATATATTAAGTTATTGAGACTTTTAATAGGTAAAAACCTTTAAATACTAACCATGATATTTTTTCCAGAGTAGTTTTCATCAAGACCCTAATCATCCAACTAGGTTAGTCTTTCAAAAGTTGGGTGCCCCTATATTATCTTGTGTAAGCCAAGAAAGTTATAAGTAAATCTGTATTATCTTATTGGTTAGGTAATTCCAAATATGGGTACCCCTTGATTATCCTTTGTTAGCTTATTCTTAGCATTAGTTTTAGGTTACACTCACTGAGAGACCCTAATAGGATTAGGTCACTAGAGTAATAGAGTCGATAATTATCCATAAGATAGATATGGAAAAATAGTTGTTAACTAAACTATCAAATAATCCCAACCATTTTGATTGGGATGATTCCCTAGCTAAATAACTAAATGATGAGATAAACCCCAAGTGGTCTCATTTCTTAGTGAAATATGGATCTTGGATCACTAAATGGATATGATGTTTGGGGAAATCATTTTTAGTTGGAGTAATTTCATTAAAAGTCCTTGATGGAAAAAATATAATACATGATAATCACCTAAAGATATGTCTCTATTATAAGTCATATATTACTAAATGATAATCATATCAAGATCCCTAAGAGGTATGAACTATAAACTAATTAGAGACTAGTACTTAGTGTTGAGAGGTGTTCTAAAAGAGAAACATTTAGAGAATATAAATTTGAATGTTATAGAGATCAATTTAACTAACTCTAAATCATGGGTATTAGATACTGGATGTGCATCACACATTTTTACTAACAAACACAAACTTAGTTGTAAGATAAACTTAAATAAGGGTGAATTAAATATTCTTGTATATAATTGAGAAAGAGTTTTTTCATTAGAAATCAAAACTTATGATCTAATTTTATCAAGTTGATTAATACTAGAATTGGAGAATTGTTATTATGTTTCTAGCATAAATAGATATTTTATTTCTATATCTTTTTTGGAAACGAATGTATTCTCATTCACCAGTAATAACTAGAGTTGTTCTATATATATAAATGAGATGTTTTATGGAATTAGGAATATGATAAAATATTTATGTTTTATATAAATGGATAATCATGTCTATAATGTTTAAGATAATACGTCGAGGGTTTATTCTAATGCAACCCACCTTTGGCATTATCGCATTCGACATATACACAAGAAAAAATCCAAAGACTATAAATATTAATTATTGGAAACATTAAATTATGAATCATTTTTAAATTGTAAAACTTATTTGTTTGGAAAACTGATCAAACCCCCTTTTAAGAGAAAAGGTGAAAGGGATAGTGGAAAATTGGATCTCATGCACAGTGATATATGTGGACTAATGAGTACTTAGGAAATTGGTGGTATTAGGTATGTTTTCACCTTTAATAATGACTTTAGTTGGTATGGTTTTGTGCTACTAATAAGATAAAACCCTAAAACTTTTGAAAATTTAAAAGAGTTTCATAACAAAGTGTAGAATTAATTGGGAAAAAGTATTAAGATTCTTCGATAATATCGGGGTGGTGAATACTTGATCCAAGAGTTTATTGATCATCTAAATATTTGTGGAATTGTTTCATAAATCACCCCTTTAAGAACACCAAAAAGGAATGGTGTATTTGAGAGTAGATATCAAAATTTTCTATACATGGTTTGATCAATGATGAGTCAATGTGACCTTTCAATTTCATTATAGGGTTATGCTCTATATGTTACTGAATTCCTAGTAAACTACATTTCATATAAAGAATCTATAAGGACACAATATGATATATGGATTGGGAAAATTACTATTTTGTATTTTATTATGATTTTGGATTCAAATCATTCTTATAACGATTTTCTTATGATAATATTGACTCCAAATATGATAAATTATTTTTTATTGGTTATCACATGGAAACTAAGTATATTATTTCAATGATATTACCAAACAGAAAGTGTTTTTGTCCTGAATTGGTGTATTCCATATGAATAAATTTATTAATATATGATTCAGTGAATGGAAAGTTGAACATATAGAAAATAAAGACAAAAATTAGGAAGTGTTCCTAGGATAGAAATTAACTTTGTTCCAAAAATTGTTGTGGAAGAAGAACTGACTCAAAATACACAAGCACCTCAAAGGTCTGGTAGATTTCACTAAGAGCTCATTATATATGGATTTATCATAGATAATGATGATGTGTTAATGTTCATAGGATATGAACCTACCACATACTAAGAAGATATCAAGAGTTCTGATTATGAGAAATGGTCAAAATCCTTAGAATCTAAAATGGACTCCATGTACAAAAACCAAGTTTGTAACTTGGTTGATACACCCAAAGGGGTTAAACCCATAGAGTGAAAGAGTATTTTTTTAAAAGAAAACCTTTATGGATGCTAGAGTGTCTACCTATAAAGAACACCTAGTTGAAAAATGTTACAAAAAATTCATGTTATTGAAAATAAAGAAACCTTTTCACATATTGTGATGATAAAGTCAATTTGAATTTTTCTTTCCATAGAATATCATTTATATTATGTGATATATCAAAATGATTTAAAAACATTTTTCTTTATGGTAATTTAGTTAAGGATGTGTATATGATTTAAACCAAAGGTTTTGAAGTTCAAAATGATACTACTAAGGTATAAAAACTATAAAAGTATATTTATGGATTAATTAAGGTTTCTCCAAGTTATAACATCTAGTTTGATAATGAAATCCAAGAGTTTGGTTTTATAAAAAATGTGGATAATTTATGTGTATATAAATAAAATAGGGGGATTATATTAATATTTCTAATATTTTATATAGATGATATACTACTTATCAGAAATGTCATCCTGATACTTCACTCTGTGAAGATGTGGCTAGGAAAATGCTTCTCAATAAAATAAACTGGTGAAGTAGCCTATATACTAGGTATGGAAATATATATATATATATATATATATATATATATATATCAAAAGGATACTTATACTAAGTTATAAAACTTACATCGGTAATGTGATAAAAATATTTAGCATGGATAAATCTAAAAGGGGATCTTTACCAATGTTATCTGGATTGAATCTTAAGAAGATTCAATATCATTTTAAAGTGTTAGCAAGGATGGATATAATTCACTATGTTCTTGCCATAGGATCTACCATGTATTCCATTTTGTGTACTTGACTTGATGTTGCTTATGATATAATAATAACGATTAGATACCAATTCAATACTAGTGAGAGTCATTGGATTGTTCTAAAGAAAATTCTTAAGTAGTTGAGAAGGACTTAGGATATGTTCTTGATCTTTGAAGGTGAGGATAAGATCTGTGTAAAAGGTTACATAGATTTCAGTTTCTAATATGACATAGATGATATGAAATCTCAATTTAGTACCATGTTTTTCCTGAATGGTGGATCTATCAGCTAGAAGAGTTCCAAACAAGCCACCATACTAGAATAAATAATAAATTCAAAGTACATATCTATATAATATAATGAAAAGAAAGATGTTTGGATCAAGAAGTTCATTTCTGAACATAGAGTGGTTACTAGAATTAAGAGAACAATCATGCTTTAATGTAACAAAAATGGATCTATTTCTCAGGCTAAGGAACCTTAGTCACACTAAAGGACAAGACGCATTTTTTTGTAAGAATAATCTAATATGATAGATCATATAGAGGGGAATTTTAAATATTAGTTGGGTGTCTATAGTAGACAATATAGTATATCCATTTATGAAACCATTATCAAAATAGAATTATGAGGTTCATGTAGAGTCTCTTGGTATATGATACTTGATAGATGGGTGTAGTGGTTTTATAATGTATCATGTTATTATAGTAAATAAAAAATATCTTTATTATTTATTTATGTGTGATATAAATTTAATTTACATGAATGATGAAATGAAAAAATCCCCTCAAAGTATGACTTCGAGTTGTCCCTAATCTATAATCATCCTAGAATATTATGTATTATGATGATATGTTAATATTAACATAAATAGAATCTTATACTCATTAGAGAGGGTTGTATATAATATTATTGAACCCTAGAGAATGATGTTGTATTTTTTTTCAACACATGTTTAAGTTTGATGATTGATGAACTACATTTAATGTTAAATACATGTACTAGTGAATTATAAGTACTATTTACAACACATTATAGAAGTTATAAGTTTCATAGTATGTGAAGAAGATGACCAAGGCATTGAGGTTCCAACCATTTATGCATCATGTTATAGATTCTAAAAACAGGTCATAAAGACTTGTTCGATGATGTTTTGAAGTGATTGAGAAGTTTGGGAATTGTTTTTAATATGGTAAAAATTTATTTTAAGTCAATATGGATATACTATTCTAGAGTTAAAAACTGAAAAAGGAAAATATCCTATGGTGAGACTTGCATAAGGAAATTGACCTATAAAGCATATGGCTAAAGAAATGAAAAATGAAAAAATTATATATGTTTATATTCTTATATGAATTTTTGGATCCCTATATGATATTTGAGAAGTTTTTATGATCATTTAATGCCACATATGATAATTCATCTATGTGGATGAAGCTAAAATGAAAACCAATAAAGGGATTTATCTTATGCATTAGAGGTTTAAGGATCCTGTAAGATAATTTATCTCATATACATAAGATACATGTGGGTATAATAAGATAATTGAGTTACACAAACATTTTGAAGAATAATTCATCTATGAATAGTGTGTATGATGATTTACATATTGAAATTCCAAGAACAAAAAATTGAGACTTGTGAGAAATAGAATTAAATGAGATATATTCATACTTGAAGGATATTTGAATCTGATGATTCATGCATGATATATCTCATATATCGAACACATAATCCTGATTCTTGCTGGAATTAAAGGTATTATAGCTGGAGGATAATTCTGGGGGTGCTAAGTTGAGTACCATGCTCTAGTATGTGATTTCACATCATCATGTCTACAAGAAAATATCAAGAAAATTAAAATGAATAGATTTAATGGAGAATTTTAATTTAGATAAATACTGTTATAACTCAAGTATTATATCTAACAAATAACATTGACATCAACCAAACTTTCAGAATGTTTTGAAGGAACCTATAACTCAAAGGTTATGATTTTGAATGACTCAAGACAAGCCACCAGAAATAAATGGAGGTTTCCCATAATTGAATATGTAAATTGAATTTATATATGATTTTGTGAATATAAATATCATGAAATAAATTAATAGAGGATATTGAGAAGAAGAGACTATACATAATTGTATCAAAGGTAAAATAATAAGAATTGAGAATAGTGGTTGGAGATTGTTGTGTGAGGAAGAGGTAAATCATTTTTTGGAGTCATTTTGGAGGATTATATGATCATCTATGATCAAACTTTATAATGATTCATTTATGTTCTATTTATATGTAACTATAACTAGTTGGTTCTAATAGATTTTATGAGTTCAAGGTTTTACCCTTGCTTAAGTTCCTTTTGATAATAACAAGGGGACTGTGCACATGGGATAATAACCACATGTCATAGGTGATGTAGTCATCTATAAAGAGGTGAAATCTATTAAAACAATTTCCATTTAATTCAATTTCATTCATCATTAATAATCTTGGGATAGGTACTTAAAAATATAGATAGAGGAAGGAATTTAAAATTGGTACACACACTGATTCACCCCCTCCCAATGTGTCTCACTCCTAATGTGATCCAACAATTGGTATTAGATAAAAGGTTTACTCTCTTAAAACTCAAGTTTCTGATATGTATAAATATAATTATATTAATAGTAAATTTATCCCAATGTTTTTAAAAAGGTTTTTACTCTTGGAAATAGAAAATTGTAACTTTAATTATTTCTCTGGGGATTTATATTCTTGATTATATACAATTTAGACTCACTTTTCTAGATGAAAACTTAAGGCGAACTCTAACTGAATGAATAAATATTGAAAATGATGGGAAATCTAGAAATTAATTGTTATCATCACTATCAAAAAATTATTTGACCAAGGTCATGGGTTATAGAACTGATAATGCTATATAGAAGAAACCTTATAGAATTTATGAAGAGAAATAATTCTTAAAGAAGAATATTTGAAAATTTATCAAAAATAGTCTAAAGATATCAGAATGTAGGAGGATGAAACTGTTGATGAATTATTTACCAAATTAAATATGATTTTAATCACTATTATAAAATTTAATGAATTAATTAAACACTTAAATATTGTAAAAAAGTTTATGAGAATCTATCAAGATAAGTTTTATGAAAATATCTCAATCCTAGAAGATAGAGATCTTGATGAACTCACCATCGATAAACTCCATCGTACTATCATTAACTATGAAATAAGAAGAGGATCTACTCTTAAAATAAAAGAAAATCAGAAAAGAAAATTTACTTGAAAGCACTCAAAGATTTGAATATTTGAGAAAAATAGGAAAATTTAGATGAAAGAGAAAACCTAGAATTTTTTTCTTGAAATTATTTCTCTCATGACAAGAACTTTCAAATGAGATTGAAGAGGTAAGTATAGAGGTAAAATTAATTTTAAAAATTTTAATTATGGAAATTTTGACCATTTTTCTGATAATATACCGACGAAATTTGGATGATAAAATGATTATGTGGAAGCTTCTAGCAATATGACCACTAAATATCAAACTTACATTCAACCTAAAGGAAAGACGAAGTTTTCACCTAGTTCCTTTATAAGGAAATTTATGTCATTTCAAGAAGGTTTTTCTGATATTGAAGAATGTGTTGATGAGGAAGTTCCCAATGATATCTCTCAAAGAGTGCTTATGGTGTAATGGACAGAATAAGTAAATCCACCAGAAGATGAATAAAATTGTTTGTATTTCCCAAAGGAAGGAGAAATTTCTAAGGAATATACCAGGGGAATGGGTATTAAGATGTGTTTAAAATAAATTTGAAGGATGAGAGAAGAAAACACTTTTATAAAGTGAGGATCTAACAAGAAAGTCAAATTTAAGATGAAAAATAATACCTTTTCAAGAACACAAAATACTGAATATGGAAATTTCAAAGAAGGAAAAAATTATTTAAGACATGACCTCCACCATCATCTAAGGGGATAAGGAAATAGTTAAAATTAGGAGGAAGAATGATTAAACCAAGAAGTAGGATAATAAAATTAAATAAAACAAGAATAATTATATTATATAATTAGGAGAATATTATAAGAAACCTACAATAAATGGATACTATATAAAAGATTTTAGATATGAAAAAAATTCTACAAAGGTTCTAGTGAATAGTGTGACTACTTATTCTAAATATATACATGATAGATTAAAATCTGGAATAACTAGATGCTCTAAAGAATGATTCAAATTTTCTCAAATATAGAACGAAATAAACTCATGAAAATAGGATTCATTTGTTTCAAAAATTAAAGGCATAAATCCAAAAAAGTACTTTGGGAGATCTACTCATTCAAGGGAAGAAAATAGAGCAAGAAAACAACCCATTCAACAATATAAGTTTTTATAAAACAAAATATTTCAGGTGTACTATTGGTTTTGTAGCATGTTTGGCTGTAAGACTTATAATCACTAGTATAGTAGGTCTCTTACTAGTTTGAAAATAAAAAAATAATCTTGAGGGAAATATAAAACATAGATAATAACTCAACCAAGGGATAAATTATTTGAAAATAAAGTTAAAATAAGAAATAAGTTTAAATAATTGCAACAATTCTATGGAATATGTGATCAATATGGGAAAACTATAGATTTATGTGTTTATTTTATCCCAACTCAGTTGAATATATATTATAATTTCAATAAAAAAATAATCAAATACAATTTGGGAAATAGGAAAATATCATTGAAGTTACATTTAAGGATTATAAATATAAAAAACCTTGGATCATGGATAGTGGGTGTTCATATCAAATGATGGGTGATATGATTTTTTTAAAAAATTCAATAAATATAAAGTAGGATGTGACATTTGGTAAAGATAGTTCACCAAATATCAAAGGTATTGGGAAAAAATATTGGTAAAAGTAAAATTGGTCTAGATAGTGTGTTGTTTGTTGAATGACTAAATTATAACTTGTTGAGTATATCACAAATGCGTGAGACTAGAAATAAGGCCATATTCAGTAAAAATGGATTCATAGTCAAAATAATGAAAGAAAAGGCTGTGATTATAAGGGGAAAAAATCCCCAAGAAATCTATTTCAAATTGGGGAATAAAGTTCACGCTGTTACTTAATTAAACAAGAAGAAAACGAGTTATGGCATAAAAGTCTTGATCACCTTGGAAAAAAAAATAAGAAGAAATTGATCTAAGAAGTTATGGGGAATTTTCACTTACTAATAGAATACACCATCACTATTTTTAAAATATGGAAAAAAGAAACAATGGTGAACAAGACACATAAGGGAGTTGAAATTCAAAATTATAAGCCCCAGAACTTTTTCACTTTGATATATGTGGTCCTATAACTAATAATTCAAAAAAATAGGGAAATTTATTTAATAAATTTCATAGAATATTTCATAAGGATTACAGGAATCATGTCCATGTTAGAAAAATTGAAAGCCTTGGGTAGATTCAAGAGTTTTAGAATACTTACATAGCAATAATAAAACTTATACTTAAAGTGGTTGAGGCCAGAAAATGGGAGACAATATGTAAATAGATAGTTCATAAAGTATCTTAAAAACATTTCATCAGACATGAATACAATGCTCCATATATACCTCAACAAAATTGAGTGACTAAAAGGAAGAATATAATTCTAGTTTATATTACTAGAACTATATTGTTGGAACATGAAACCATAAGGTATTACTAGTTTCAGGATATAACAACTCCTAGAATAATTCATAAAAGATGTTTATTAAGTCCAAAATTATACTTGACTCCCAATAAGATATGTTTTAAAAGGAAACTAAAAGTTAAACATCCTAGTGAATTTGGAATTACTTTATTGATTAAGAAAAAATAAAAAATTCTAGAAAAATATGATGATAAGGCTGAAGATGAAATCGTTATTTGGTACACACTAAATGGAAAATCTTATAAGTGTTATAACATTAAGTCTAAAAGAATTATTGATAGTCATGACATCACTATTTTTGATAATAAATAATAATAAAGGTAGATAGTCATTGTAAATGATGAGGATAATGTTGTTAGTTTAGAATCCATTGATTAAAATATAGAAAACATAATGGTTCTGACAGAGCATACAAATTCTCTATTTTCCAGTTATGAAGATGGATATGTAAAGTCTAAAAGTGTTAAAACACAAATAAAGTTTAGAGTGTATTTGTTGAAAAGTGGTTTTACTAACAATATGAGTTTACTTTGGTGGTATTAATGGAATTATATATGCTAGAAGACATGGAGTTTTGTAAGGGTACATGCTGGAGGATACACCCTACGTAAAGGTAAATCCCATCATGTATAAAGGTAAAATAGTTAAATATAAGCTTGTGTATGGGTCCATGGCTTCTTGTTTAAGTGTAATAGTAAAGTATTTAGTGGAGTAATGGTAATTAGGCTTTGTAAAGGTAGAATTATCCATGCGTAAGGGTAGTATTCAGCCAGATAAATCACATAAGGGTATTAGATGTGCTGTATAAGGGCACTGTATCCACTACATAAGGTACTGGGATGTGTAAGGGTACTAGATAAGGCTATTTTGGGTTCCATATAAAGTCACATAAGGGTATATGATTGTGTTAGGGTATTTTTGTAAGGGTAGTTTCTCGCATAAGGGTACCTACTTAAGGGTAAACTGAGGATACAATTACTCATATAAGGGTACTAAGAATCTATGTAAGGGTATACGAAGATGTGTAATGTTGAATCCATGGTTCCAAATATCATGTAATGTTTAGAAGAATCATATGTAAGGGTGATCCACATATCATCTTCAACCTCTCACTCTAAGTTTGTAAACTCAACACAGCTTATGTGATCTTGAGATGTTGAGTGTTTTCATATGACACATGAATTATTTCCTCCTTCTAGTCCCATATAAATCAAGATGCCCATACCATAGCATTTACCTTATGTAGTGGAAGCTTCACATTTACTAGAATCAAAGAAATATGGGATCTTTTGGGGTAAAACATAGTATATGATATTATTCCATAGCAGTGAAGATTTAGAGAGTGTTGCATCATGGAACCTATTCCTACACAGAAAAGGTCAACATAGCTTTTTTTTTCTGTGTTTTTTCCATTATAGGGGTATCCAAACTATATGGAAGAATCTATGACACAACATCAGTTTTTTTGGAAATTGAAGTCACTACACCATGGAGTAAATTTATATATTTTAGTAACCATGCGTGGATATAGGGGTAGATTGTAGGAGCTCCTAACTTTCATAAAATGCACGATATATACAGTTATTCTTAGTTGAAGGGTCAACCACATGTAATGAAGTAATTTTTATCATAAGTGTGAAAGAGTTTAAATATTTTAGATTATGATTATGATATTTTACATTTATGGTTTTCCATATTTATGGATATGTAAGTTCATACTAGAAGATGTATAAATTCTCAGGGGTAGTTATATTGGGTATTCATATTCTTCACATATAATTATATCCAACATGAGAAACATGGAGAATTTAAGAGTCAATTATGATTTTTAAAATTATATTTACATAACATGTGATAATAACCATATCATATTATAAGATCTTCTATATATTAAATCTCTCTTGGCAGAAGAAAAAAAGATAAAGAGACATGCATATTGTTACTTTTAAAGAAGCACAATTTCAAGGTTTTATTTCCAGATCTCACATGGAAGGTTGAAGGAAAAATAAGGTATTATTCTATGAGTAATATTCTCATCTGAAATTGATATTATATGTTTTGAATAGAAACACCATCATTGGTGTATATTCATATCATCTTCATGTGAAGGAGGAAGATTCAATAGATAGAGTAGTGAGTTTTTTATTGAAGGAGAGCAGCGAGTTGATGATAGTGAACCAGGAGGGACGATGAGACTATTCCAAATTATACATAAAGTAGTGATATTTTAGTTAATTCCATGAATAGACAAATTGACGTGCATGCCTCTTGGATGTAGGCTAGTGAGGATGAACTAAGTAAAATTCTTTATGTTGTTTATTTCTTTCATTAGTTATTAAGGGGAAAATATAAGAACCTATTTTTTATCTCATATATGAATCCTTTTAATTTTGGTCTAATTATTTGTTATGGACATAATATGGATTGACTATGAGGTTATAAATGTTATAGGAGAGTATGTACTTGTTCATATCTTAGAACCCCTACTAGTGGAGAAAAACATTGGCTCGCATGGTTAGAGAGACCATGTGACCCAGACCACACAGTCTCTCCTAACCGTGTAGGGATGGATAGTGGGGTGAAGCAGGGCACATAGTTTTCCCTAACTATGCACTAGGGTATTCATGCCCCTGAAAAAAAAAATATAGTTTTAATGGTGATTATTCACATATTTGGCACACTATTTCCCTAATTGTGCAACCTAACCATGTGGGTTCCCCTTTAGCATAGTATGAGGCACACAGTTAGCATAATGTTTGGCCAGTAGTGCGGAAAAACCATGTGACCCTTAAATTTTAGGTAAAATTACCAAATATCCCTTAATTAAATGTTAAACCTACCCTTTTTATTTATTGGATAATTTCACTAGATGAAGGCCTCCATTTTCATGTTGGAGCTCCCTTTTCCCCTTTTTATAGTTTTGATCCCTATATCTGATCTAAACTCCAATTAGATCCCCATTTTTCACATTGGATGCACATTGATAAGATATTGAGTCCTTTTTAGTTGTTCTTCATTTAACTTTATTTCAACAAAGTTATCAAGGTTCATGATCATATACCCTATTTTTAGGGTGTTGATCCATTATTTAGATATCTTCCAATCTAGGAAAAACTAGAGGCTGATACTGGATGAAGAGAGTCGTACAAGTATGAGGTAGGTGGTCTATGACTCATCCCTCAAGTTTGATTGTTTAATAAATTATCATTGTTGTGCACACATCAATTTCCTCGTGCATGGCCTATTAAATTCATATTCCTTGATTATAGTCATTAGAACAATATTATAATACTGTTATCATATATGTTATCCATTTTAGGATCTTACTTGCTCAATGTCAACCACTCCATGTAAAGTGTTTTTCTTAGTTATGATCTAGTATATTTTTAAGCCCATTTGTGCCACTATTTGGGTGAGATGAGACTTGAACTTGGTAAAGGTAAGTGGTTTAATTAAATGAATGAATTATAAATGGTTGTTACCTATATATATATACATATCACTTTAACCTTCCAAGGTAAGTGCTTCAATATAATTAATGAATTTTAAATATGAGATAAAAGTATACTATGTATATGACTTAGACTTATTAAATGTAAATGATTGTTTTGGTTGAATTTCCATAGAACCCCTACCATGTATAATGGAAGGTGGAAGAGTGAACCTAGTAAATTGATTTTAGTCTTTGTAATCCAATGGGTGGTTGCATGCCCCTTTATCCTTTTCACTTGTATAAAAGTCAAGGGAATGGACTAAATGATTTATAAAAAGGCATGAGTATTACATGGACTAATTTATTTAATGAATAAATTATAAGGTGCCCAATTCATATGAACCTTTAACTTATTATAGGAGTGGAAAAACTTTAGCTAGCCTTAAATTCTCAAGGGAATGCCTTAAGCACTCATGGATTCCATTCCGATTTAGGGATACTAGTTTCCAAGGTCGATACCCACCTTGGAGGCTGATCTTTCTCTATTGTGGATTCATGATATGACCCTATAGGATCCCTCCATTATCATTGTTAGTATTAATTGGATACTCTCCTTAGATCTAGCATGACACCTATGAACATGAGATACCTTGAATACACCCTTGGGCCTGGTCAGTTCTTATCCCATTTTACCTTGGATGATTTCCTTGGACTTGGTTAGAATTACACTATTGTGTAATTCCTTGGTTGAATCCCCTTGAATTACACTCTTCCCCTTTATCTAGTCTATTGATTATTACCAATTTGGATCGAACCCTAAGGTCAATGATTCCTTGGTTATTACCTTGGATCCTCTTTTATTATTATCATCATTACATGATTCCATGTTACATCTTGGATCCTTTATTATTATTATCATGAAATGATGTTAGTGTTGGTTATACCTCAAGTGACCTACTATATAAATAGGAACATAATTAATAAATTAAATGGCTATTTGTTCATACACTAGTTGTGACTAAAGCAGATAATTGGGTATTTACATTACTGTACTGATTTACTTTTATATATGCATTCCTACACACTATTTTAGTTTATATTATATGGACTATATGTTATAGACGTCGTTGGTGGTGACCTACTAAGATTTATCTCACACCCTATCTGGTTCACCATTGGTACCCAATAATATTACATGTATGTAGATGTTGATAAGGTAAGTATCCATCCTTGGACACCTGATATTGCTTTCTTGCATTAGGATAGATCTTGGTGGAAAATGATCGAGATGGAGCTCTAGATACATGGATACTTTTTTGGTTTTTCTTCTTCTTTTGTATAACATATATTTCCTACTATCTTATAATCATATTTTCTAATTTTATAGATACAAGACATACATTCTCATTAATTTTTTAGTATTATTATTAGTTGTTCCTGTTGCTTATTATTTTTTCTTCTTCTGTTGTTCCATATATTTATACTACTTTCGATATTTACCTATTATTATATTTATCCACTATGCTATACTCTAGTAATGAGGGAATAATCCCCCCAGAAACACACCCTAGGCTCTCGCTGATAGTTAGAAGACTCTATAATTTGAGGAGATACACTTTAGGGCATTTGACCAACCGAGCATGGGGAGACTTTGAGTGGAACTTGAGTTCAGGACATCACAAATTGGTATCATATTGGTTCTTTTCTTGATTTAGTATTTGAAGAAAATAGATAGCAGATTAGAAAATCATCAGAACTTGGTTATAATCCATGATTGGGCATAACTAACCCATGTTCGAGGTAATGATGAGTTTACTAAATTATAATTGTTGTTGTTCCTTTAATTATTACAGTTGATATCATTTCACCGTTGGGTGAAACACATGATTTTGATGATGATTATTATTATTATACTTGATGAATTTATTTCATCCTTGTCCTGATAACACGGGGGAAAGGAGCGTTGTTACATGCATCATTATAGGCACCTAGTATTCACATTCCATGGACATGTCATTCCATATAGGTTCAATTCACTGCTTGTGTTTTTCTGTTCTGATTGTGATTATTGAGTGATTCTATGGTAGTTATATTATGCCTTTGATTCTATTTGGATATGATTTAGTGACTTCTAGTTTCAATTCATGAGTTGTATGTGCCTTCATGGATTTTAATGGGTAGTTTACTAAGTCAATCCATTGTATATAACCATTACATTCTAATATTGAATCCAGGATGGGTTGACTATAGATTAACTAGGTGTTTATTTTAGTGATAAGGTGTATAGACCCTTATTCACTAGGAATGAAAATATATTTTAATAAAAATTTGATGAAAGTTTATAAGAAAATAAAATTTACAAAGTAAAGCATGACTTATAAATTGAAGTGGTTTCCAATAAATTAAGAGGCAAAGTACTATTGAACTTTCACCTAATAGAACCCCTATAATTTGAATAATAATTCTTACCAATAACTAGCCTTATATGTGGGTAGTTGAGGTAGTATACCATGGGTAGTGATCCCTTTTCTTTCATTCAACTTACTATATTTTTATCTTTCTTCTTAAAGTTTTTTTTGAGGTGTGTGCTTGACAATTGTAGACCAATAATGCCATGATGTCCTCGTGTTGTGCACCAGGATGATGGAATTGAACATGATTTAGATGTGGTTGGACCTAAGCTTCTAGTATTACCATCAAGAGTGACATTAGAGACACTTCCAGTTATACTGAATATGGGAAATTATGCTTAGCTTTGTGAGAGTTTCCTACGTCTGATGCAGTTCTTGCAGGTTGCTCGATGAACTGCACCTACAATGACTAATATGAATCATGAGTTCTAGAAGAAACATCCTATTACCTTATTAGGGTATTGTGGTTCACATGATGTTGAGTCTTGGATAGAGGATACTCTATCTATCTTTTAGCATCTGTAGATGACTCTATAGTGGACGGTCAAGCTTGTTACTTACATGCTGCATGATTTGAAAAAGTATTGGTGGGTTGTGATTACCTAGGCTGGTTTCCATTAGGGCATGGTATGGGATGATTTCTCGGATGCCTTTTATGAACACTTCATTCATTAGATGTTGAGAGATGACCAAGACAAAGAGTTAATGAATATATATTATGGTGTTATTCCAGTTATGGAGTATTCAATTCATTTTATTGAGTTGCATCACTTTTCATCGCTTCTAGACAGTAATGATATTTCATGTGCTAGATGATTTGAGGATGAGATCCTATATAACATTCATACTCAGGTTATTTATATGATATTTTCCATCAGGATCTTATCATTGAGCACAACTTGAGGAAAGGTGATAGTACCAGGGCATAGAGGATCAGTGCTGAGGAAGGCTAGTAGTTCTTATGGTAGTAGGAAATGTTCTCTTGTGGTTTCTCATTAGGGTAGTGGTATCTAGAGTAACCATAATGGAAGGTCTATGGCATTCCATCAGTGTGGATGGTAGGAGCACCTGAAGCCTTAGTGTGATAGAGACATGATGGAGTGTCGTACTTGCAGCAGTATGGGAAATCTTTAGAGATTCTGTCAGACCTTTCCATCTACTTATAGTGGAAGAGGATATGCACCATATCTACCTTTAGGGGTAGGTTATTTTATACTGTGTCAGGCGGGGAGTTGGAGTAGCATCGGGAGAACTATCCAAGGAGGAGGTTGTGGCTAAGGTATCCAGACTTCATATCATCAATGCCATTAGAGCGATCATACATAGGGTAGTACAGGTATAACATAGGGTCGTGGGTTAGGACAGTTGCATGCTTTGTAGCTAAAACCTAAGGATAATAGTACATGAATTTCTATAGTACACGGTACTATTCTATTAGCCTCCACTATAGTATCTTCCTTATTTGATAAAGGTGACTCAAAATCCTTCATCTATTTATCTATCTTGGAAAGTCTTGGTCTGAAAATCTAGTATTATTGTGGTGTAATGACCCTAGACACACCATTGGGAGTACGATCATAGGGAATATGCTGATGTAGGGACTTCCCCTTGAGGTAGGAAGTTAATATTTCTTATGGCACCTCTTTGTTCTCTAGATGATGAGATTAGATTTAATTCTTGGGATGGTTTGGTTGGTTCTGTATCATGCCATTATAGACCACTATCACCACAAGGTATCATTTAAATCACCATAGGGTAGTAGTTATCTACATAAGGGTGAGTGGGTTGTCCAAGATAATAGAGAAGGACTAGATCATTGTGGTCTAGGTGGAGTGACCAGCCAGATCGCTAGTCTCTTTGTGGAGGAACAAGGGTTTCCTTAAGTTTATTTTCCTCTAGTGTAGATTGTTTCAGGGACATCTTTCCTGATGATTTTTTTGCTTACCTTCTAAGATAGAGGTAGAGTTTATGATTTATCTTATTCCATGAGTATCTCAAGTGTCCATTTGTCCATATAGGATGACACTTACTAATATCCCAGGTCTCAAGAGATAGTTTGAGGATTTAGAGGCCAAAGGTTTCATATGACTAGAAATTCCTCTTGGGCTTTACCCATTCTTTTCTCTAAGAAGGAAGATGGGGACCTTAATTTATGTGTGGATTATATATGGTTGAACCAACTTATGGTAAAAAACCAATATCCAATACCTCAAATAAATGACATCTTTGACTAGATCTAAAGGTCTAGGGTGTTTTCTAAGATCGAGATGAGATCAGGCTATCATCAGGTGTGAGTGAAACCTACACACATAAATCTTACAACTTTTCATAGTAGGTATGGTCTATATGAGTATCTTGTTATTCTGTTTGGTCTTACAAATGTGACTTCCATTTTCATAGATTTGATGAATAGGGTTTTCCACCCATACCTGGATTCCTTTGTTGTGGTATTTTTGGAAGAAATATTGGTGTATTCACATACTTGTAGAAACCATGCTAAGCACCTTGAGAACATTTTGAGTACATTGATAGAGAATAATATTTATTCCAATCTTTCAAAGTGCCACTTATAGATCAAAAAATTTAACTTCTTAGGTCATATTATCTCCGAATCAGGAGTATCTATTGACTTAAAGAAGGTGAGTGCTATGATTTCCTGGGAGAATCCCAAGAACATGTTTGATATATGGAGTTTATTGGGGATGGATGGATATTACATGTGTTTCATACAAGACTTATCATTCCTTTATTGACCTCCTACTGGTATTACAAATAAGGGTTTCAGGTTCTTGTGGTTAGAAGAGTGTGAGAAATCCTTCTAGGAGCTGCAAGGGAGGCTTGTCTCAATATATATTTTGATTTTTCCTGATCCTGGTAGAGGCTATGCGATGTTCTGTGATGCATTAGGAATTTTCTTGGGAGTAGTGATGATGTAGGAGGATAGAGTTGTTGCATACATATATCGATAGTTGAGGCCACATTAGATAAATTACCAGACGCACGACCTTGAGCTAGCAGCAGTTGTCCATGACTTGTATTACTGGAAGCATTATCTGATGGGTGAGTACTTTTTGGTGTATATAGAACAAAATAACCTCAAATATATCTTTTTATAGCATGAATTGAATCTCATAAAACAAATATGGATTTAATATCTTTAGTCCTTCAAATTTGATATTTCCTATATGCCTATAAAGGGAAATGTAGTTGCTGATGTGTTGATTTAGAAAAATTAGGAACATTCTATACATGAAGCCATTGATGAATGGAAATTGATGGACCTCTTTTATAAGATGCATCTGGAGTTTCATGGTAGTCAAAAAAAGTCTTATATCTCAGCTTTGACAGTTACCTCTTCCATCCTTGAGAGGATAAAGAGTAGGAAATTTTTAGACCTTGAGGGGTTGGTTCTCTAGGAGAGCATTGTTGGAGAGAACCCACCTCCATATTGGTCTGTAGACAAAGATTAAGTCTTACATATATATGGTGCATTTGGGATCCCATAGATATGAGTGAGGAATTTATGCGAGAGTCCCATGCTTATCAGTGGTTAGTTTATCTAGAAATATCTATGAAGTATCAAGATATGTGATGCTAGTATTGGTGGCATGGGATGAAACGTCAGATAACATGCTTTATTACTAGGTATTACACCTATTAGTAAGTGAATGTGGAGAACTAGTGACCTGAAGTACTGTTATAGCTACTTCCAGTCTCAGAATGGAAATGGGAAGATGTTGCTATGGATTTTGTAGTCATCTTATCAAGGTCTCATTGAGGAAGCAACACAATTTGGGTAGTCATTGACCGACTGACGAAGGTAACCCACTTACTTCTAATATAGGATTTTTCTCAGTTGATGATCTAGGAAGATTCTATGTCTTTGTGATCATATGACTACATAGGGTCCCTTGAACTATCATTTCATATAGGGATTCTTGCTTCACATCATTGTTCTTGCATGGGTTACAGAAAGCTATAGGTACACAGGTGCTTCTGAGCACATCGTTTCACTCTTAGACTAATGGAATGTCAGAATGGATGATACAAGTCTTAGAGGACATGCTATGAGAATGTATCCTTGATTTTAGTGGTTCTTTGTAGAATCATATCCCTCTTGTTGAGTTTTCCTACAATAATAGACTTTAGGTGACAATTCAGATGGATCCTTTTGAGGCCTTTTATGGTAGTCCATTCTATTCACACCTGTACTAGTTAGAGGTAGGTGAGGTAGCACTACTAGGTACTCATATTTTTCAAGTGACTTAAGATCATGTACATCTAATCAAAAAGTGTATGTATACTACTCAGTCTAGGCAAAAATGTTATGCCGATCACTATCAACAACCTCTGGAGTTTGAGGTTGGGGATCCTGCTTTCTTATGGGTATCGCCCAGGCTAGGGCATAGAAGGATTTTGTGGTAAGGGAAGTTGTCACCTTATTATGTAGGGATGTTTGAGATTCTAAAGATAGTTGGACCAATAGTCTATTAGTTGTTATTACCTTAAAGGTAATTTTCCATGCACATAATCTTCCACATTCCATAGCTTCACCATTATCATGCCGACCCATTTCATACTTTTGATCCCTAGGAGGTTGAGTTAGATTCTAATGCTTCATTTGTGGAGTATCATATATACATCATTGAATGAAGAAAAAAGGATCACACTAGTGGAAATAGTGTTTTTAACATTGAAGAAATTATGTTTGTTTTTTTGAACCAACATAAAAAGTATTATTAGGAGAGTTTTAGTGTCGATTTTAATAAAAACTGACACTGAAACTTTTTTATACACCTTTTTTAGAGTCAGTTTTTAGTAAAATTGACGTGAAAAAAAATTTGGCATTCAGTTTTGTAAAAATCGACGCAAAAAATATTTTCTCGGGATTTTCAGAACCACTTTTTTAATATCGACAACAAAAATCTTTAAAAATCCTCTGTTATCGAGAAAACTTCATTTTTTTGGATGCACGAAACCCTCCCACTTGCAAAGAATACATTCTGAATCGCAATGACTTCAAAGTCCACTCTATGATCTCAATCTCCATTATTGTTGTTTTTCTTCGTTTTTCATGATCTGTAGTCTCCATTCTACATGTTTATCAATTACTTCATCATCTCCATATTTTCTTTTCGAAATCCAATTTTCGACATAAAACATGGTTTGATTTTAGATTGTTTTTCATATTTAATGTTTTTTTACAATCAATTTTATTTATATCTTACAAGAAATGTTTATTCTTGCAACGCATTCAAGGGATGAAGTTCAGATTTACGATCGAGGATAATTTGAACTCTGAATTTTGTAATTTTTTTAATTTGGTTGAATGTGTGATCATGGGTTTTACTAGATCATTCCAAGGTTTTAGATGCTCATTTTAAGTAGTATACCTCATAAAAATCTATTATTCCTAATGTATATGTTCCTTGATGTTTGTTTTGTTTGTTTATATCAATATTTCCATTCACTTTAACATGTGTTGACAATTTTTGATGGTAAAATATAAAAGGAAGTGAATTTATGGATTCACCCCCAAAAAAAGTATCAATATTTTTGTGGAATATTTTCACATATATAACTCCATATGATATACTAAAACTAAATAAATTCACTATATAATTCTATGTGATATATTCATATCACTTTTGTGACATGATAATTTTTTTATGACACCCATGTTTAGGCATGTTACAACTTGCAATATGATTAAAAACTCCTTTAAATAAATATATCAATTGGTTCTCCATCAGTAATGATATATTTTATCCCATGATATCTCTATATAGTCATGCAAAATATAATATTTTATAGTGGAATATCTTTTATCACCTTATGTTATATCTTTGATACGTATATACATTTTTTTAAATCTAATAATCCTACGAATATTCATTGAAGTAGATTTGATTATATTTATGGGGTTTTTAGATATAAAATATGTCTAAATAAAATTGTTTCCTAAGATAATTCAAAATAATATATAGTAAAATATATTATAAATTGTAATTTAGAACATCCCTTATTATTGATACATAATTTCATAGTGAGTTTGATGTGGTTACTTTAAAAATAATCTAAAGATTATTGTGTCCACTAGTAATCTACCACCTATATAATCACAATTCATAATTATTAGAACTCTCTATATTTACAAAGAGTGTTATAACCACTTTTAAATAATACAATAAGGGATAAATAGAGACTAATTTATACATCATAACACTATTATGTTTGTTTTTATGAGTATTGGATCACATTATATTGAACTTTATTTAATTAATAAGGTCAAAATAGTTCATGTGTTTTATAGAATCAAGGTTGATGCCCAACATAATTAATCAATATATTATAATATATAAAAAAATAATACAAGACATCATAAATATATTTAATTATAGAAAAAATAATGAAACATGTCATAAATTATTATAATAGTGACATGATCTAATTTTTTAAATATACTATGTAGTATATTCAAATTGGATATATATATGATTTATATGTCTACATTTTTATTCTAATATAAATATACTACAATGACCAGTAATTAAACACCCAAATGGTATAAATGAGTATGTAACATCATATGTTGATATAGATCTTATTATTATAGTATTAAATCATCATGATCAACAATAATGTGAGAGTATTAATGATGTTTTTCAATCTATTGAAGGTGTAGTGTTGATATGTGAGAATTCCATATCTATTATGATCAGCGAGTTTCAATTGTAACATACCCCACTTTTTAGTAACAACTATGTAAAATGAACTAATAAATTAATGCAATATTCAATACTTTTGACACATGCAACACTAAACTAATGTAACAACTTTGTAAAACGAACTAATAAATGCTAGATGATTGAAAATAATTAAATTATAATATCAATAAAACACATGTATATAATATGAAAATAAAAAGTTTACTATTTTTAATTGTGTTTCATATATGATATTTTCTATCTAATTATCAATAGTTTTTATTAAATGTTTTTCTATTTATAGTTTATCAATTTATATATATATATTTAAATGTTTATATGTTTTAATATATTCACCAATTATATTGTGATATCTAGTATTTAATGGATTTTAATTGGATAAATTTACTAATAACCACTAATGAATATGAAAAAGGAGTTGATGAATTCTTGGAATTTTCTAAACAAAATCTCTTAAACATTGATTTGATTTTATGTCCATGTGTGAAGTGTTTGTATATGAGAAAGTTAAACTCTAGAGAAATCAAGGATCACCTAATTTTTTATGGTTTTATCCTTAATTATACATGTTGGATCTGGCTTGGTGAAAGAACAATAAATTCAATAGATAATTTTGATGACTATATTCATAATGTGAGAGATGATCGTATTGAATATTTAATTCATGATTTAGGTATTGAAAATTTTGAAAAAACAAAAAGTGTTGAACAATTGTATGGAGATTCTGGGAAACCTTTATTCCCATGTTATAGTAAATATATAGTGTTATCAGCTATTTTGAGATTGGTTAAATTGAAATCAAGTAATGGTTGGAGTGATACAAGTTTCTCTAACTTACTTTCACTTTTTAAAGAGATACTTCCAGAAGGAAATGGGCTTCTAGATTCCAATTATGAGGCAAAAAAATATTACTCCCAATGGTATTGGGGTATAAAAATATACATGTTTTCCCTAATGATTTTGTATTGTATAGGAAAGAATATGAGTTTTTATCAAACTGTCTTACATGTGGAACATCATGTTATAAGATGGATGAAAACATAAATTCAGTTTCATTATTAGGTACAGAAATATTACCTCATGCTAAATCAAATAATTTCTTCCAATAGTCCCTACATATAATTCTGATAAATTATATCTGATTAATTTTTAGGTACCAAAATAAAAGATCCTACAAAATAAATTTGGTACCTTCCAATAATTTCTCATTTGAAGGGACTATTTTCAAATTCAATTGATGAAAAAGGTTAATATGACATTCAGATGAACTTATCTCTGATGGTAAATTACATAACCCTCTTGGATCATCACAATGTAAGATATTTGATAATCAATTTCATAATTTTGGAACTGAATTTAGAAATCTCAGAAAGGGAGTGTGTATAGATGGAATGAATCTATATCAGAGCTTAAGTAGCCAACACAGTTTGTGGCCTCTTTTGTTTGTAGTTTAAAACTTATCCCCATAGATATGTTTGAAGAAAAAATTGGTTATGATGATCTTGATGATTTATGGACCAAAACATCTAGGAAACGATATTGATTTGTATCATTCACCATTGATTGATGATTTGAATCTTATATGGGAGGCATGTGTAAGTGTTTTTGATGCATACAAGAAATATTATTTTATTTTGCATGCTGTGATAATGTTCAGTATAAATAAATTTCCTTCATATGGAAACTTATCAGGATAAAGTGTTAAGGGATATAAATATTTTCCAATTTTTGAAGAAGAGACTTTATTTTATCAATTGCAGAATGGAATAAAGACAGTGTACATGGGACATTTAATATTTTTTTGAATTGATCATCCTTATCGTAGATTAAAAAAAGGAATTTAACAATTTACAGAAATAAAATATTCCCCCACAACCATTTTCATTTGAATAATATTACAATAGGGTGAAAAATATTGATTCAACATTTAGAAAGAAAATTAGTTCTGGTCTTCAAAAAAATATCCGGAAGAAACAATCTATTTTTTTGAACTACCTTATTTGAGATTATTAAAGATAAAACATAACATTGATGTTATGCATGTTGATAAAAATATATGTGATAGTTTGATTGAAACTTTATTATACATAATAGTAAAAACATAAGATGGATTTAATTCTATATTGGAATTGATAGAAATTGGAATATGTTTGGAGTTAACTCATACTATGAAAGAAAACATAACATATTTACCTCCAGCTTGTCACACATTAAGAAAGAGTGAGAATTTGAATTTTTGTGAGTGTCTGTATGGTATAAAAGTACTGAGTGGAAATTATTCAAATGTGAAGAATTTCGAGTCAGTGATGGATTGAAAATTAATAGTTATGAAATCTCATGACTATCATGTATTGATGTAACAACTGCTACCTGTCGCATTGCATGGTATACTGACATCAGCTATTAGAAAGACGATGAACATGTTATGTAATTCTTTCAAATCCATTTGTATCAATGTTATTGATCCAAATTTTTTTGATGTGTTGGATAATGAAGATGCTCTTATACTTTTCCACCTATAGATGTATTTTACACCTAAATTTTTGATATAATGGTTCATCAAGTGATTCATCTGGTGCATGAGATAAGAATATGAGGGCCTATTTATTTACGTTGGATATATCCTTTTGAAAGGTATATGAAAATTTTAAAGGGATATATTAAGAATACTTATCGACCATAGGCCTCTATTTTTCAAAAATATGTATCAGAAGAGGTGATTGAGTTATGTACTGAATATTTATATGAAGTGGAGCATATTAGTCTCCCTCTATCTTGACATTTGATAGTTGATAGTGAAAGTAGAGGGATTCAATTATTAAAGGTAATGTTCATTTGATGTGATGAAGTGATGTAGACACATTTATATATTTTTAACAAAAAAGACGATGTTCAATTATATATATCATCACATATTGCTGAATTAAAGAGACCATATCCAAAAATAAATTAAAAGTGGTTGATGATTGAGCATAAAAATACATTTGTTTCATGCTTTAAAGAGAAAGTGAGAACAAATATATCTGCATCAGAAATGTAGAAATGGTTGGCAGAGGGACCGTCTCTTAATGTGATAACATGGATGTGTTTTGATATTAATTGGTACACATTTTACACAAAAAAGCTAGATGACAAGAGTACCATTAAAAATAGTGGTGTGATGTTTATCACTAAAGCAGTGCATTTTTCAAGTGAAAAAGTTAAAAACCCAATTTATGCTTTGTCGACATATGTTTGATTCCTTGAGGATATATGGGAAACTGATTATAATTTTTTTTGACTCACTGTGTTTAATTGTAATTTGGTTGATATAAATAGTGGTGTGAAACATGATGATTTTGGATTTACACTGGTTGATTTGAAAATATTTAATTACAATGAGAAACCATTTTTCACAGAGACACATGCAAAGAATAAATTTAATGTCATCGATCCATCGAATGATCAGTTTTCCGTCATTTTTAAGGAAAAAGATACCATGTGGGTGATTAGAATGATGATGATGATGTTATTGATTTACATGAGTCTTATTCATCTATTATGTGATTTTCAGATGATTACAATGATTACAAGACAAATATAGTTCATGCAGTACATAATGATCATGATGAAGGCATATGGGAAAACACTAAATTAGTCTTCTAATTTTTCTAGTAATTATTTATATTTTGTTACTTTTTTTGAAACATATGAATGTGTGACTCTTTTTTTAATTATTTTTTTCACACTTGTTTCTAAATATTTAGTTTTTTAACAATATTCAGGTACGCAAAATTTCATTACACTTGCTTGTGTCAATGTTAGATACAGAGAGAGAGGAGCAGTTATTGAGGTATGCCTATTTTTTCATATTGTTAAATATTCAGTAATATACCTATTTAATGGAAGAAAAATTTTAATTTATAATTTTTTATTGTACTACTTATGAATCCTTAGTGGAGGATAATTCTCCTATTAATATAGATAAATAAAGTTCTCAAGTTGGTAAATGTGGTATTACACGTTTACCAAAACTATCACTTGATCATGAAGATAAAATATTACCTATTCACTTTGATGATAATAATAATGAAACTGGACCAAATGCAGTTCAGTTTATCAGTTTTATGTCAATACAGAGCCATTGTAGGATTAGTATTTTATATTCTGATTGGAAGTCCATGGACTAGATTGCAAAAAAAAAGCTTTGGGAGGGTGTGATGGTAAAATATCTCAACTGATTTAATTTCTCAAAGTTTTTGAATATTAAATATTTTAATTGACATATTTCATTTATTCAATTACAGATGAAATCCAATTTTTAGGAAACAAAAGAAATTAAGAAAATACATATCTTCTTAACGGGGGTTTGATGGAGAGATTTTTTGACACCCATCATGAAGAAAAATTTCAGGTTTGATAATTATTTTATATGATAAAATTTATTATATATTTATCTAATTACTTATTATTTTATTTTTATGTAACATGCCTCTAAGACATCTCTTCAAGAGATCTAGTTGACAAATTTATACCCTCATACTTTATCACATGGTGGGTATCCTTATTTGGAGTAGAAAATGATTGAAGAAAATTTTAAAACATTAAGACCTCAATCTAGTAGTGGTTTAGAAGAGGTCCTATTTGGTCCTCAATCTCCTTCCACTTGCCATGAAAAATTGAAATGAGCGAGAAGAAAGAAAAATGCAAAGTATCTTACAGAGGAAGCTCAAAAATTTTCTGATAAAATTGTATGTAAATATTATTTATTTTTCTTGAATTTTTCTATTTTATAAATTATAAACACTAATATAACTTTTTCATTTTCCATTTCAGGATGAACTTCATGAGAAAGAGACACATGTATTTTTTATCATTGAGGGTAGGATGGATATCCTAGACACTTATTTAGGAAAGGAAGAACACCCCAACCATGTTAGAGGATATCAAGTGGGTTTTAGTATTCAGAAAGTTTTTGGTCATAGTAAGAAATCAAACAACCTAGAAATAGAATCCTTAAAATCCGAGAAGAAAGAGATAAAACAGTATATGGGTGATCAAATTTAAATAGCCATGAATCAGGATTTGTTAGAACACTTGAGAAAATAGTCACAATCTACACATCCTTCTTATCCTTCCCATCCTACTTACTTTGATCCTCCAACTCCATCCCAGTCGGACTACCATACCTAACCTACCTACTTTGAACCTCAACCTCCCTGCTCGGACCAAAACATATATTGTGAGTTTTTTGATGGAGATCCTCATAAATATATTGTTTCATTAGGACTCATATATTTTTTTTGGGATTCTTTACATCACCATCCTATGCATATGGGTCAGGTTAGAGTATCATTACTTGATATTTTCAATCCTAATAATTTACTACCGTTCCCTAGTATAGAGATTACCAGAGTTGGGGATTGTCTGGGTCATTTTTTAGTTTGTCCAACTGGACTTATTCATTATACTTCATATGTGGTATCCATTTTTTTAAATATTAATTACATATGATTGAAAATTAATTATAATGTTTTCTGACATTTAACTTAAATAGGATTATCTAAAATCAAAAGAAATTGCATAATTGAAAAAACATGTTTCAGAACAATCGACTGTAGATACTTATAATATTTCTTATGGGATACAAAGATTATCTCTGGATTCTTCTTGCTTGAATAATATCTATGAGTTTCAGATGATGTATGATATATGAAGAAGATATTGTCCATTGAGATTACTCAAAGAAGATATCATGAATCTTGTGGAATTTTAAGAGCTCGACCTGAATGTGCTGCAGTTTTTTTCTATGTAAGTAAATTGATGTTTGAATTATATTTTTTTAAATAAAAAGATGGTTTAAATTGACTAACTATATTTAATTTTTAAATTAGGTATATACATATTATTATTGCACAAAATGATAGCAGAAAAGTTTATAGTTTTATAGATACAGAATACATTTCTATGGAAGTGAAACATGTGAATAATCCTAGTAGAGTTGCATATATATATATATATGTGTGTGTGTGTGTGTGTGATAGAGAGAGAGAGATATTATCACATATGGATATTGGATGTTGGTTTTTTCCATTTATTGATAAGTAATAACAGAAACATAATTATGAACTAATGATCATTATAATGTCATTAATTGTGATTTGTTTTTGTATTATACGGGGAACTGGATGTTAGGTGTATTTTTCCCAAGTGAATGAACCTTATATTGGTTTTTCTCTTTATCAAGGATTTTTTTAAAAGTTTTTCCACCATATTAAACAGGTTAGTTTTTTTTCATAAGCTCATTATATTTAATTCTCATTATTTATACATGTATTATTAGTTCATATATATGAAAATGCAGTTCATGGAAAAAATTTAAAAAAGAACACTGGTTGATAAAGAAACCAAATGAAATCAATTATGTGAAAGTAATGGTAATTATTTTTTGTATTAGATATTTTTCTAATATATATATATATTGGTTTTTATTATCGAGTTAATGGTTTATAACCATAGTGTCATAGTCAACAAGGACATATTGAATATAGGTATTATGTTCTACGGTTCATGTACGAGATAATCACAACTGGGTTGACTACTGAATTTCATAAGGTTAATTATATTAATTTTTTATATTCTATATCATAGTATTCTATTTTTAATCTAATACAATTCAATGTTATTATGGAAATTAAATGATACAGAGTCTTATACCCAAACTGAACTTACCCATCTTCAATATTTGTTTGCGAACTATTTTTTGAGTTTGATTATGATTTGAGCTATATATATTCTAATGTTTATGAATAATATATTACATTTTCTTAATACAATTGTTCAAAAAACTAATTATTTTGTTATAATAGGTGTTTTAACATAATGATATCAAATGAATGCTTCAACTATAACGAACAATGAGCATGATGTAAATTTTAGGTATGTATATTTGGAATTTACTTTATAATAAAATGCGTAGATAATTTTTTGTTTAACTAGATAAAAGGATGTAAGTTTTTATAGTTTTTTAGTTAATGAGTATTGCTATTTGATTGCTGTATACTTTTTTATTATTATAGGGATTATGATTATTTGGGAAGTGTAATATTTTGAATTTATATTTTTTTCAACTTTTGAAATCAGTTTTCACAAAAACAGATGCTAAAACATTTTAAAAAATAAAATTGATGTTTCAGCGTCTGTTTTCAGAAAAACCGACACCGAAAACTGACCCTCATGTGGGTTTTGGTGTTGGTTTTCATGAAAATAGACGCTGAAGCTTGATTTTCAGTGTCAGTTTTAATGAAAAAAGATGACAAAAATCAAGTTCTGGATGGTTTTAGACATTTGTTGTTATGAAAAATGATGCTGAAAAATTATTTTTTACATCACCATTAAGGACATCGGTTAAAAACCGATGTCAAAAATTAAAAAAACCCGATGTTAAATCTAGTTTTTTCACTAGTATCACTGAGGCCAGTCTGTCCATTTAGTGTGGGAGCTATGGTAGCATGACTATGTTTATGATGAGACTTGGGAATGGGAGGTTGAAGTACATGAACAGTGGGGAGATTTGTTCTTAGATATCATTTCTCTACCCTTGGTAGGTGAACTAGGAGATGAGTTCCTTTAAGGGGGTGTCTGAGGCTTGTTCAGAGCTCAAAACCATGAGCAGTGGAGAAAAACACTCATCCACATGGCTAGTAGAAACCGCATGACCCAGTCCATATCATCTCTCCTAACAGTGTAGGTAGATATAGTGGGGTGAAGAAGGGCACACAATTTTTCCTAACTGTGTGCTAGGGCCTGAACGCCCATGAAAAATGTCTGTAGTTTTTAGAAGAGGTGATTCAAAAGGTTGGTACGCATTATCCCTAAGAATGTGGCCTAACCATATGAGTACCCATTAACACAGTTGAAGGCATATGGTTGGTGGACAGTTTGGTCATCCTTGTGGCCAAACCATGCGACCCTTATATTTTGATTAAAATTACTAAATTACGCTTAATGAAATGTTAAACCTACCCTTTTTATTCGTTGAATCATTCTAATGGATGAAGGAATCCATTTTCACATTAGAGCTTCAATTTTCCCTCTCTCATAATTTTTTATCTTGATATTTTATTTGAATTCCGATTCAATTCTTATTTGTCACGTTGGATGCGAATCAGTAAGATCTCAATTCCTTTATTAGCATTTCTTTATTTATCTTTCTCTTAATAGAGTTATCAAGTTACAGGATCATATGACCTATTTATAGTGTGTTGATCCATTATTAAGATCTCTTCCAATCCAATCCAAACTAGAGGATGATATTCAATGAAGAGAGTTGTATGAGTATGAGGTAGGTTGCTATGACTCATCCCTCAAGTTTCATAATTTTACAAATTTACATTATTGTGCGCACACTGATTTCATCGAGCATGGCCTATTATATTATTATTTCATTATTATAGTCATTAAAACCATATTCTAAGACTCTTTTCATATATGTTATCCATTTTTGAGGTTACGTCCTTGATGCTGGCCACCCTAAGTAGGGTGTTTTTCTTAGTTATGCTTTAGTAGCTTGTTAAGCCTATATGCACCACCGTTCAAGTGAGTTGATACTTGACCTTGATAAAGGTAAGTGGTTCAATTAAATGAATGAATTATCAATTTTTATTAGCTGTATATATCACTTGACCATTCTAAGGTAAGTGTTTCCATATAATTAATGAATTTTAAATATGAATGGAAAGTATACTATGCATATGACTTGGACTTATTAAATTTAAATGAGTGTTTTGGTTTCATGTTCATAGCACCCCATGCCATTCATAATGGAAGGTAGCAGAGTGAACCAAATGAATTAATTTTAATCTATGTAAACTAATGGGTGGCTTCATTTCCATTTAGCCTTTTCACTTGTATGAAAGGAAAGGGAATGGACCAAATGATTTGTAAAAAGGCATGAGTATTACATGGACTAATTTATTAAATGAATTAATTATAAGGTTACTAATTCATATGGAACTTGGAATTATTATAGGAGTGGTCAGTCTCGAGATATCCTTGGATTCTTATGGGAATTCCTTGAGCACTCATGGACACAATTCTGATTCAGGGATTCTGATTTCCAAGGTTGATACCCACCTTGAAACTTGATATTTTTCTACTTTTGGATGCCTGATATGAAACTATAAGATCCATCCATTATCATTATTAGGATTCCTTGGGTACCCTCCTTGGATCCAACATTATGTCTATGAACATGTGGCACCTTGGATACACCATTGGCCTTAGTCATTTCTTATCCTATTTTACCTTGGATGATTTCCTTAGACTCGGTTAGAATTAGATTATTGTGGAATACCTTGGGAGATTATCCTTGGATTACACTCTTACCCCTTTATCCAGAATACAAATTATTATTGATTTGGATCAACCCCTGAAGTCAAGGATTACTTTTTATTACCTTAGATCCTCTTTCATTATTATCATAATAACATGATGAATTGTTACATCCTGGATTCTTTATTATTATTATTATTATCATTATCATGAAATAATGTCAGTTCTTCTTATACCTTACATGGCCTACTATATAAACTGGAACATAATTAATAAATGAATTGGTAATTTGTTCAGACACTAGCTGAGGCTGAATTAGGTACTTGGGTATTTACAATACTTTACTTCTTTACTTTAATATATACATTCCTACACATTATTTTAGTTTATATTACACATGATGGATGTTATATGAATCGTTGGTGGTGGCATACTAAAATTTATCTCACACCATGTTAGGGACTCAATTGGTACCTAGGAAGATTACATGTATGCAAGTGTTGAAAAAGGGAAGCATCCCACATCATACACCTGATATTTATTACATGCATTATGATGGATCTTGTTAGTAGATGATTGAGATGGAGCATGCGATGCTTGGATAGTTTTTAGATTCCTTTTCTTATTTTGTATACCATGTATTTCCTTCCAACTTCTACCCATGTTTTCCAGTTTTATAGATAAATTACATAATTTATCATCAGTTTTTGAGTATTATTATTAGTTGTTACAATTTCTTATTTTTTTTATAATTCTTATATGCAATCTGTTTATACTAATTCTGCTATTTATATGTTATTGTAAATATCTTCTATGATACACTCTGGTAATGAGGGAATAGTTTTCCCATGGACACACCCTAGTCCCTCACTATTAGTCAGTAGCCTTAGGAATTTGGGGATATTCTTTTGAGGCCATGTGGGCAAATGGGTTTGAGGAACCTTTGAGTAGAACCCCAGTTCAGGATGTCATATAAATGTAGAGGGAAATTGATATGTTCTTCAAGGTGAAAGAAAAATATCCACATCTAATGAAGAATATTTTTTACTTCAATACCCGAATTCACCCCCACTTTTAGAGTGTTATTCCCTAAAGGGATATAAAAAGTTGTATTAAAGGGTGGTTGAATTTATTTATCTATTGGAATCGTGGAAATAGTTGTAAACTATAAAGGTATCACCATATTTAATGCAATAATTTATAGTTTTGGGAAAGCTGGATGCAACATTATTTTAAATCAATGGTCATGGATGTTTACAAAATGACCATTTATATAATCACTAATAATATTGAAAGTGGATCTTTTATGGAGAGAGATAATTAAGAATTAGTTATAGGTTCCAAATCCATGAATCCCTTGGAAGTGAAATTTCCAATCTAATTTTCACAATTATAATGTTCTATAAAACCCGCCATGTTATATGGGAAAAGTTTATGAATATTTAAGAAGGAGATTCAAATGTTCAAGTGGAAAAGTTACTGTTTTTGTAAAAGAAACATAAAGTTTTGATAATGAACTCAAATTATATGGTTTATTCCCTTTTCAATCATCTAAATTTTATTTTTGAAGATATTCATGTCTCGAGTCAAGATCTAAAATATGAGAAGATCATAAAGAGGATCATTAGAATAAGACCACCTTACTTAAATGAAAAAGTGTTGGTTCTAGAAGACAAATATCCAAAATAGATTTCACAAGACAATTTTCATAGTACTCTTGTGGCTTATGAGATGATAGATGAATACAATGATACAAGTATAAAGGAAAGTACCCAGAAGATGGCCTTTAATTCCATGAATAATCTATCAATCAATAAGAATCCATAAATTGATGAGGTTATTCCATTTCTATCCTCTAAAATTAAGATTGGAAGAGTATGTTTTAAGGGTATGCTTCCCCTTGCTTGCTTAAAATGTGGAAAGGTGGGACATCT
Source organism: Viscum album (assembly GCA_963277665.1). NCBI lineage: Eukaryota > Viridiplantae > Streptophyta > Magnoliopsida > Santalales > Viscaceae > Viscum > Viscum album. The sequence continues at coordinate 1,440,708,437 of OY728127.1, read as the reverse complement.
TGTGGGTAAATGTCCTAAAAATTATCAAGATGATTACGATGAAGAAAAAAATCCAAATTAGATGACAAAATAAGGTTCAGAGAATTATAAATGGAGGTCATTAAAAATGAATTTTTTTCATTCCAAATAATAAGGTAGTTATAGGGAACATAAATTAGAATAAGTTTAAAATTGTAAGGATGAAGTTGTGTTGATGTCTATTGTAAATAAGAAAAGAATAATGATAGAAATGATGAGAATGAAGGTTCTATTGGAAGGGTTTCTATATAAGAAGAACTCGAGGAATCCATTGAATAATTTGATGTTTGGAGGAAAAAAAATAAATAAGGTCAATACAATGTTTCAATATTCTAATCATTACATGAAAATAATAATAATAAAAGTTAGAGATGAAGTCTAAAATTGAAAAAATCAAATTAAAAAATTTATGGAACTCGGTGGAGGAAGTAGAACTAAAACTCAAAATTGAAGAAAAACCCAAATCATTGATGGTTTTGAAAAAATTATCAATAATAGTGTGAAGAGAATTGAAGAAATGGAAGAGGAAGTTATGAATTGGGGTTGAAAGTGTGAAATAAAGAACGATTATTAGCACCCAAAATGATGATGGAAAACACAAAGGTATCATCATCTGGTTAATCCAAATGAGTTTTTGAGGTAGAATTCATACCTATTACCCAAGTTTAGTAGTTAATTTACAATTGTTTCAAAAAAATCAAGTACCAAATCCCTAAAATAAGGTAGAACTTTACAACATTGGAAATCCAATTGACTATGTGGACAAGTAAAATTCTAATGCTTAAATATTTAGAAGTTTTTTCTACAGAAAGTTTGGAAACAGTTAATATGTGCTATCTATTTCTAGGAGGTCCTTTAGAGAGTACCACCAATCCAAACAGAAAAGTATAATTTCTAATCATTATTTTTATTTTAATCTATACTTGTTTTTTTTATAAAGGTTTTAGGCGTAAGTAAATAAATTGAACACAAAAAAATGTCATCAAGAATTCCTCAAAGTGGAAGAAATAAAAATATGGAACCTTCATCCAAAATCATAGTGACTTAAAAAATATTTTACGTTCTTCCAAAATATGAAGTTTTCATGGAACCAACTATTAAGGAAGAACATTAATCACCAACATGGGTAATGAAAGGTAGTTCATAGAAGGATAATATTACTAAAATTTCCTTAAGGGAAACATACAAGTCAAGTTCATGGATATTGGAAAGCAGTTTCACATCACATATGACAAGAAATAAAAACCTATTTGTGAATTTCAAGAATAATAAATGTGGTTTCTTTATTTTAGGAATTATGAGGGTCTTAAGTTTATTGGGTCCAAAAAATCCAATATTGGAGGAAAAGTTCTTAGGTAGATAGACGATCTCTTGGTTGACGTGCCATGCCATAATCTTCTTAGTTTCAATAAAATGTGTGACCACACACCTGGGTAATATTTCAATAAATAGGCATGTATTGTCAAAGATAAATATGACCCACTTATACTATAGGGAAGAAGAACCAAGGGAAATCTATAACTTTTTAGAGAAGAATTATGTATGCTTTCCAAAGTGGAGGAGAACATGACATAAAATAAGTGTATTTACCATTTGATACAAATGAATATAGAGAGGTTGGAAAAGAGAAATTAATCCTATGATATTCCCCATCTCATGTATAATTACACTCACATATGTGATTCATGTTAAAATGGGAATATTATCTGGAAGCATTTCATGAAAAAAAAGATAAAGGCATCAAGGGTTATTTAGATTGTGCATGCGGATGTTTTTAGGAAAATTTCTCCCAAAGCGATGAATGAAAATAGATATTATGTGCTTCTCATTAATATATTTAGAAAAATAGCATGGATTATTCTTATCAAACACATGATTGAGGTGTAAAAATGTATCCCTCTATATCAAAGGAGAGATGAAAAGATTCTTGGTGTGAAGATTCAAAAAATTTAAACTTAAAATGGGACCAAATTTAAAAATCATCAGGTTAAAAAATATCTAGAGAAACATGGAATTCAACATTAGGTTTTGACTAATAGAGAATTTAACTAAATGGGGCGGTGGAAAGAAGAAACCACATAATCAAAAACATGTTCTGAAAAATATTTACTGATAATTCACTTCTAGAAATATATTAGAAAGAATATATTCTTATAGTGGTGTACTTCTCCAATAAAGAGTTTCTATGTGAAAATAAAGGGAAAAATCCATTTAAAATTTTATATGGAAAAAAACCTACAATAAATTACTTATGAGAGTTTTTAAGTAAATTTTTTATTATCAATACGGATAAGTGAAAAAAATTAATATTGGGGATATGAAGGAATATTTCTTGGATACTCATCAAATTGTAAATATTATAGGTGTTACAATAAGAGGCTTGCAAAGGCAATTGAGAGAAATGAAGTTGCGGTGGTTGAAAGTGGGAAAATGAACTGTGCACATGAAAAAAACTAACATGAAAAACAACCAATTTCTAAAACTAAAACTGATGAAGAATTATAGGCTTTATGTTGAGTTACAATGAGGTATGAGAACTTTTATAAAGTCTCATATTGTAAAGAAAGTGAAAAAATTCCAGTAGGCTCAAGAAGACAAAAGAGTAGGGCTAAAATCACTGAAAGAAAAATTTGTAGAGATAGGAAAGCCCCAATTTAAACTTATATAATTAAGGGTCACCATTAGGTATCAATTTTATCATTGGTCGAACTAAAATATTTTAAAAAATATAAAAATTACAAGAGTTGGGTTAAGGCTAGGAATGAAAAGCTTGAACAAATATAGAAAACCGATACATGATAATTTGGTCTATGGATAAGTGACAAGGATGTCATTAGAAATAAGCGGGTGTTTTGAAATAAACATAATGAATATGGAAATGTGATTCAGAACAAAGAATGGATTTTTTGAAATGGGTATTCCCAAATTAAAGAAATTGATATTAATGAGTCATTTTCACCCATGGCATGACTTGAAACTATTCAGTTATTCTTAACCATGGTAGTTTACAGGGGCATAAAAATACATCAAATGAATGTTAAATCTACCTTCTTTAATGGTTTACTTGAAGAGGAAATTCATATTGAGAAACTATAATATTTTCTCATTGATGAAGATGAAGGAAAAGTTTGATTACATAATAAGGATTTTTATAGACTCAAACAAGAACCAAGAACTTGGTACTATAGGTTAGATAAATGTGTAAAGAAGATCATTTTATATAGATAAGGAGTCGATCAAAACCTCTATATTAAGAAGGATAATGAGTAGTGATTTATAGTGGTTATCTATTTGGAAGACATAATTTTTTGAAGCTCAGATGACAACCAATGCAAGTAGTTTTCAGAACTCATGAGGTGTGAATTCGAGATGTCTATAATTGGAGAAATGCATTTTTTTCTTGGATTATAGTTAATTCAAATATTTGATGAGATATTTATCTCAAAAAATGAATATTTCAAGGAGGATTTAAGAAGAATTCATATGGATGATTCAAGGCCTATGAAAACATTGATAGATACAAGTATGAAATTTTCAAACGATGAGCATGGAAACAAGGTCTATGTGAATACATATCGATAAATCATTGGAAATTTACTCTAATTGACCACCACTAAATCATATATCTTATTTTATACTTGTGAATACAATTTATTTATAATGATCCAAGGGAAATAAACATGAATTATATGAAAATAATACCTCGTTATATCTAACATACCATAGACTATAGATTGTTCTATCACAATAATTCACAACAATGTATTTTGGGATTAATTGATGTTGAATAGGATGGTTTGGTAGATAACCAAAAATCAATATTTGATGGTGTTTTTGTCTTGGTAGCTCATTCATATCATAGAAAATCTAGAAGTAGGATTGAATATATTTAAACACTATGGAGGCTATGTACATTACTACTACTCAAGAATGCACTCAATTTTTATGGATGAAATAAAAAATTCATGATGTGAGTGTTGAAGTGATTTATTCTATTCCAATAATGTGTAAAAATTAAAGTGTGATCAATATTAAAAAATCATATTAATTTTTCATATAAAAATCACCTCAAGATCAAATATCATTTCATAAAGGAGAAGGTGGAGCAAGGAATTGTCGAATTAGAGTACATGTCAACACAAGATCAAGTATCAAATATCTCAACCAAGAAACTACCAAAAGTTATGTTTGAAAAAAATTAATTTTCTCTAGGAGTTTACCAATTTCCATTCACCTACTTGATTCTAGGAAAGAAACCCTCCCATACTTTTGTGTTTCTCAAAGGTTATGAAGAAGTATAGAATCAAGGGGGAGATATTATCCTTGGGGTTTATTGTGCATAAAAATTACATGTGATGGGAGATGAAAAGGAATATTGGAACTAGTGAGATTACATAGACAACCTTATAGGTGTTAGATAAGGATCATGTTTCACACACTGAGCCTAATCCTAATAGTCTTATAGAATTAGTTGACATCTTATGTGTTAACTTATGATTTTCTCACCAATATTCTCGTGAAATATATTTTTCTTACACAAATGGAGATTTCCCATGAAATTAAGAGGTATAGGGAGTATGTAAATAAACTATACCCTTGTATTTTATTGGTAATGGGGGGGGGGTATTGAAAATAGTGGGTTTTCAAGGTTATTGAGTATTGATGAATATAAGACATTTTCAACTAAATCCATGGGGGAGATTTTTGAAACCCATACTATGTTTTGAGTTTATTTTTTGGAAATTGGATTTATCGACAATATGAGTTTAGTTTGGTGGAATTAATGTAATTTTATATTCAGGAAGATACAGAGTTGTGTAAGGGTATATGCTGGAAGATACAACCTATGTAAAGGTAAATCTCTTCATGTGTAAAGGTAAAATGGTTAAATTAGAGCTTGTGTAAGGGTCCTTTACTTCTTGTGAAAGGGAAGTAGTGAATTATTTAGTGGTGTAAAGGTAATAAAGATTCATAAAGGTATCATAGTCCATGAATAAGGTTAGTTTTAAGATATATATGGGAAAATTTTGAGCTTGAAACTCGAATAAGGGTGCTGGATTTGTTGTATAAGGGTATTTGATCTTCTATGTAAGGGTACTGGGATAGGTAGGGGTTCTAGTTGAGGATGTATAAGTGTACCAAAAAAAGTCACATAAGGGTATCTTCTCACATAAGGGTACCTACGTAAGGGTAAAATGGGGACCCCATTACTCATGTAAGGGTACCGTGAAGCTATGTAAGGTTAAAAGGATATGTGTAAAGGTAAATATATTGTTCCAAATATCACATATGGGTTAGAAGTATCTCAAATAAGGGTGATCTATGGATCATCTTTAACCTATTTCTTGAGGGTTTTGAAATTTACACTTTCATTGTGATCTTGAGATACTGAGGGTTTTCACTTGCTATTGGAATTATTCCCTCCCTATAGTCCCGTGGGAATTAATATTCCTATGACACAAAATTAACCATGAGTCATGTAAGGTCTTAATTTTCCATAAGTAAAGAAATCACGGATCTTGTGGGGGTAGAGTGTAGTATATGGGATTATGCCATAATAATGAAGATTTGGAGAGTGAATCACTATAAAATCTATACTTATGTTTTAAAGGTAAGGGGATATTGTTTTTGGTGTTATACTATTCAAGGGGTATCCATGCTGTAGAGAAGAAGCTACAACACATCATCAGTTTGGTTTTATGGACTTGAAAGTTATAGAACCATGGAGGAAATGGCTCTGTCATAGTAGCCATGTGTGGATATGGGAGCAGATCGTGGGAGCTGCAAACATTCATAAAATTCATGCCCTTTGTGGTTGTTATTAATTTTATGGTCCACTACATATGATGATTTTTTTATGGTGTCAATTAAAAAGATTAAATACTGAAGATTATGATAACGAGGTTGTAAATTTATGGTTATCCACCTTAATGGATATGGAAGTTCATGTTGGAAGATGAAAAATTTATCAGGGGTAGTTATCTTAGGAATTCATATTCATCACATTTAATTATATCCAACATGAGACACTTGGATTATTTAAGAGTCAGTTATGACACTTAAAATTTCAGTTACAACCCATGTGATAATAACTGTATCTGAGTAGAATAACTACCATATATGAAATATCTCTCAGTAGAATAGAAGAATACAAAGCGTTAACCACATATATAATTTTAGAGGGGCAGAATTTAAGGGGTTATTTCCAGATCTCATCTCGAAGGTTGAAAATTAAATAAAATATTATTCTAGGTGTCCAATTCTCACTGGAAATCAATATTATATGCATTGAATAGAAACAAAATTATTGGAGTAGGTTTGTATCATCTTCATGTGAAGAAGGAAGATTCTAAATATGAATTAGTGAGTTCCTTATTAAAAGAGAGTAGTGAGTTATCTAATTGTTCATGGTAGTGAACCAGAAGGGTTAGTGAGACCGCACAAAATCGTACTTAAATCAGTGATATTTTAGTTAATTTGGATCATAGGTTCATTTCCATGCATGCTCCTTAGACATATCCCAATGAGGGTGAACCGAGTAAAATCCTTTGCATTGTTTATTGCATTTATTTCTTATTGAGGGAAAAGGTAGAGAAAAATCAATGTGCTCATCAAGGTGAAAGAACAATATCCTTATCCAAGGAATATATATTTTTTTAACTTCAATACACTAATTCATTCTCTCTCTTAGGGAATTATCCTCTATAGAGATCTAAAAATGGAAAATACAAGGCTAAGAAAACATATTGATGTTGAGAACATCCTTGGGGACCAAAATCAAGGTTTACAAGTAATAAAGAAGATCACAAAAGCTAGTCATACCATTATTTTTTCAAAAGTTTAACCTAGGATAGTTGAATAAGATTTATAAAAAAGTAATGGATTTAGTACATGAATGAAGAACTGGATGAGATTGAAAATAATGATACATTGAAACTTTTTCCAAAAACCATATAAAATAATGTGATGAGATCCAAATAAATTTTCATAAATTACTATTATGAGAATGATGATATATATATGAATAAATCTGAACTTTTATGTAAGGGATACTTAAAAATTTAAGAGGTTAACTTTCAAAAAACTTTTTCTCTAGTGGCCATACTTGAGTCCATAAGAATATTCCTTGCTATAACATCTCTGAGAAGCTTCAAGGTATTTCAAATGGATGTTAAATCAGCTTTTCTAAATGGTGATCTTGATGAGGAAGTGTATATGGAATATCCAAAAGGCTTTATGCTTGATTAAAATGGAAGCAGAGTATGAAAATTGAAGGAATTTATATTTGGATTGATGTATGATGAAAGATCTTGGTATTTTAAGCTTGATGAATATCTTAAAGGCATGAGTTTTCAGAAAGGGTAGGTAGATGAAAACTTGTATGTAAAAAGGATAGGAACCACATATTTTTTTTGATTGTGTATATTGATGATATAGTTTTTACTAGTAATGAGGAAAGATTATGTGAGGAGTTATTAAGAGACATAAAAGAAATATTTGAGATGTAAATTCTTAGAGAAATGATGTTTTACTTGGGATTAAAAATTTCCAAAGAATTGAATATTTTTTTTTGTTTTTCAAAAAAAATAAATCTTGAAGAAGTTTGACCTACATAAATATAAATGGGTGTACACACCCATTTAGGTGGGTAAAAATATGAGGAAGTATAATGAAAGGATGACTATTAATGATTGACTGTTTAGATACTTGATTGGAGGTCTCATGTACTTGATATCCAATAGAACATATATTGTGTATATTTTCACACTTTGTGCTAGGTTCCAATCCAATACAAAATAACCACATCTCTTATTTTCAAAGAGGATATTGAGATATATTTCTAGTAATTTAAACTATGAGTTGATACATAAGATGAAAAGTGTGCTGGATCTGAGTGGATTTACTGATGTAGACTAGGTAGGAGTTGTAGATAATAGAAAATACACATCTAAAGGATAATTTTTATTATAAAAATATCTATTTTAGGAAATTCAAGAAAAAATAACTTAGTTAAACTAATATCTATATAATATGAGTACATGGGTGCTTCACTGGTAGATACACTGATGATATGGATGAAGACATGTTTATAAGACTATGTTGAATATGGTTATCCTTTGACCGTGAGTAGTGAAAACTAAAGTGACATTAATCTATCCAAGAATATAGTATAACACTCCATCTCAAAACACATTAAGATTAAGTATTATTTTTTTAAAATGAGAAGGATGAAGGGGGTGTTATAAGACTAGAGTTTTTCTATTCTAAAGAATAGTTGGTAGATATTCTTTCAAAACATATATCAATGGAATAGTCTAGGAAGCTCAAGATGTAAATGGGAGTGTATCCCACTCCCCCTCATTGATGAATGTTTTTGTTTGAGTTTCTTCCTCCATTAATTCTTTCTCATGTTCTTGAGGAGCTATTGTTTATAGAGGGAGAAAGTTTTTTCCCCTAGCTAGGAATAATTTTGATGCTTTTTGAGTTGTTTAGAACATAACCTAAGTAATCTAAGTTGTGTTTTCCTAAAGATATGACTGGGTTGAGTTGAGGTGTTTTAGGGGAAACATTTATGATTTATTAAATCATAGTTGTTTTCTACAATGATATTTCTCATGTATAAATAGTGGTGGTTGAGTCATGAAATTTTTTCTAATATAAGTTTGAGTTAATCACTTATAAACATTTTATTTAGTTTTATTATTATTACGGGGGACATAAGGTTGGTATCAACAACAAATAAAAAAGGGGAGATTTTTGAACCCTAGAGGATGATGTTGCATTTATTGTCAATACATGTTTATGTATGATGATTTATGAACAACTATTCTTATTAAAGACATGTATTGGTGAAGTAGACGTACTATCTATTATAGATTTTAGAAGCCAAAAGTTTCCTAGAATTTGAATAAGTTATCTAGGGAATGGAGGATTCATCCATTTGTGCATCATATTTCAATTTCTAAAAATAAATCGTGACAACCTATTGGATGATGTTTTTAAGTGATTAAGAAGTCCCATAATTTTTTTTAAGATGGTTAGGATTTATTTGAAGTTAATTTGGATGTGAAGTTCTAGAGTCAAAAATTATAAAATAAAAATATCCCATGGTGATGCCTGCATAATACAAGTGATCTACAAACCGAGTATATTAAGAAATGAAAACAAAAAATACCATATGTTTTTCTCTTCTCGTATGAATTTTTGGAACCCTATATGATATTTTATAAGTTCATATGGTGATTTTAATCCATGCATGATAATTCATCTACATGTCTAAAGCTTGAAGGAAAATCAATAAAGGGATTTATCTTATTCATTGGAGTTGTAAGGATCCTATAATATAATTTATCTTATGAAAATAAAATACTCAAGGTGACTTTAAGATAAATTATTTACACAAACAATTTTTAAGATAATTCATGTACACGAAGTGAGTATGATGATTTACTTGGTGAAATTATGAGAACCTATGATTGAGAGCTATTAAGAATACAATTAAATGAGATATATTTAGACTTATAGGATATTTGAATCTAAAAATTTATGTGTGATTTTCTTTATAGATAAAACATCATGATCAAACACATGATCATGATTCTTATTAGAATCAAAGGAATAATAGATGGAAGAGAATGTTAGGGTGATGAGTTGAGTTCCATATCACAATATGTATTGCCAAGTAATCATGTCTACATGTAAATATCAATAAAATTAAAAGGTGATAATTTCATAGGGAATTTGAATTTAGAGAAATACCATGATAATTCAAATATCACACCAAAGAAGGAACCAAGTCATCAAACAATATTTCATGATGTTTTTAAAGAACCTTTGACTCCAAGATTATGATTTTGAATGAGTAAAGATAATCCATAAGAAATTAAGGTATTTTTTACATAATTTAATATGGAAACAACATTTATATATGACTTAGTGAATTTAAAGAACATGAATTGAAGTAAGAGAGGATGCTGAGAACCTGAGACCATACATTGTTGTATTAAAGGTAAAATAATAATAATTGAGAAAAACAACTAGAGATTTCCATGAAAGGATGAGGTAGATAACTATTTAGAGTATGTATGGAGGATTATATTCTCATATGTGACCACTATTCATAAGAAGTCATCTATGATATATTTATGTGAGATTGTAACTAGTTGGTTCCAACAGATTGTATGATTTTAAGGTCATACCCTTTCTCAAGTTCCTTCTAATAATTAGAAGGGGACTACGCATGTGGGATAATAACCACTTGTCACTAGGGATGTATTAATCTATAAGGAGGTGAACCTAATTAAAAAAAATATATTCCATTCTATTTTCTATATCATAGAGCACCTTGGGATAGGTTCTAAAAAAGATTGAGAGAGTAAGGGATTTAAAATTGGTACACACACTGATTCACCACACTCTTAGTGTGTATCACTGTTTGTGTAATCCAAAGAATATATTAATAATATATTCATGAGGTAATTAGTATATATTTATTACTTATTCTGACCCACTAAATTATATCTCATAGAATACCATATAGTCATTAATAAACATAGGGGTGTATACTTATTATCAATCCTTAATACGCAAGGTTAGAGAGATACCTGGAATGATAACTTTAATACTTATATATCTTTATTATGTAATTCTTTGTAACTTAGATAATAAGGGGGTGGATGGGTATGTTTCTAATCATTTCATTGGTTGGAGCATAACCACAATGAGAATTTTTTACTTATATGATGAGTAAAGACATCTTGAACTTGATTAAATTAAACTAAGAAAATGAATATACATGATTATTTGAGTCACATATAACATGTTATAATTATTAGATGAGGGAAATTTGATGAGTTCATCTACTAGATGAATGAAATGAGATGTATTCATAGAATTAGTCAGTCTTTCTTAAATAATCAAGAAAATATGAGAAGTTTAATACTAGATTGTCATTTTTTCATATCTAGTGGTCACTCGATGTATAGGAAAAAGGAATTATACAATTATATATATTATTTATATTCTATATCTTATGGTGTACATGTTTTTATAGAGATATAATTTATTTTGACAAATATCACAACAAACCCCTTAATAGTTTGAGTAGCACTGATGCTTTTCTAAAGGACACTCTTTGCTTACATTCATGAAATATAGATTTCATATTTTTTTCAACACTACAAAGTCTTATAGGGTAAAATAGTTAAGAATTGGAATAAGGATTAAGATTTTTAAAAAGTGTTTCTTTTAAAATTAATAGATCTTGAGGAAACTATATAAAAAAGAGTTTTAGATAGATTCACAAAGAGTTGTAAAATTATGCATGAAGTCCTTAGGGATTTTAGTGAAAGTGGGAGATTTTTGGATATGAAATTAAAATATATGTATATGATGTTTATGAATTAAAAACATTTTGGTTCTAATATACCCTTAAGCTTGAGTTTGGGATTATAGTTCACCCAACCTAGCCTGGTTTCATGCAGTGCAACCCATGGGTGCATGAATTTTCCACTTCAACCCCACATAGTTTTAAACTATTTAATACATTATTAATGGACTAAATACAACATGAATATCAATTTAATGAGTTAAATGGATCCATACCAACATGAATTCATTCATGGGTGGCATTTAATGATACTCGATACAACTATGTGATCTATATTTAATCAAATGCATCAAGGATAGATATATAAGGGAATATGTTCCCTCATTCATTATGTGTGGGTTATAAATAGTTTCATACAAATATTATTATGTATCCATTCTTTCTAAAACACTATTCATCATTCCAAAGAAGGCATTATGACCCCTCGATGTTTGTGAATCCTCATGATATGATCATTGATCCTATGATTACTGGATTACCTATGGAGGTAGAGAACCTCTATCTATTTCTTCTATGATCATCATCAAACCATAGTATATCTAAGAAGTATATAGATTCCACTTCATTGGAATTCAATGTATGATTTATTTTTATTGTTTTAATTTTTCATGCATGTATGATTATTTCGGGATAGAATGGGATTTGTTTTTGGGTTTCATTTCATTACCTAGGATCATAAAATGATCCCCTAATTCCCATAAGTAATATATCGGAGTTATGGATCAATGGAAGATAGAAAGGACTCAAAATTTGATTGATATGTTGAAAAAGTTCATAGTTTATGATGTACTGAGGTGGTGAAGCACCTCAGTTGAGCTGGGATGACTAGAAGCATGATGGGGACCCATGAAGTTATAATATATGAATCAAGAGTGGAATTAGGTGTATGGGAGATAATGGGGTACATAGTGGTGAAGCCTGAAAAATGACTCTCAAGTGGGGGATTGTTTAGATCATCCGTGAAAACTATTTTATGAACATGGAATTACATCTAATGATAGGAGAAATTATAATTGTATAATTCCTAATGGCTTGTAATTAAATAGTGTAGTGGTAGTGACTGGGGTACATGAAGGATAAATGATAAAAAACCAGAAGTTATGATTAGATGATATATCTGGAACATATAAACAGAAGGAACAAGTGAGATTTACCCCTTGGTCATTTAGTTTGGAGGTAGTTAGGGAAACAAAAAATGATAAATTCAAAAGGTTCACATTATGAATGTTTTTTTTCTACCACTGCTTATTTGATGAAGGATTTGAGGTAGTGGGAGGTCTTGGATGAATGAAGGATATTCTATGTAGATTGGGTCAGGTATACTTTATCACATAAATATCGAATGGTAGAGACTAATAAAAACACAGTTTGGGGCCTATAATTTAATAGTAGGATGAATCATTTGTTTGAGTAATAAAAATATCATGTTATGAAAATCTAAATTACCCTATATTTACTTTATTAATCAATTTACAATTCCCCCAATGGATTAGTATGCAAGTCTGAACCATGTTAAGATTATGTTGTTATTGTTCCTTTTGTTTCTTTCAATCATTATCTTTTGATATTTCTTGTGTGTATTTGTTTGAAAGTATTATATTATAGTGTAGTTATTTGGGTGTGGCGTGTCTTCAAAGTTCCAAATATAAAAGTGTGGGTTCACATTCAATCACTTTTTTTCCACCCATTAAGTTATCCATGGACTTAATAATCAATCCTATATGATGTATCCATTGGTTTATCTGAATCAGTTGATGCTCAAGAAGGATCCTCTCATGACACATGATATGCTAGTATCTCACTTGGGTAAAGTGTAAGAGAGACATAGAACTCATAAGAAGTAGTAAAAGGATTGGAAGGGACATGAGCATCAACCATCTTGAAGCCAACTGTCTCTTACATAGCCCTCCGGATGTTCATATGGATCCATGAATTAACTGATATGTTATAAATTTATGAGTTTTGATTTAATACACTTTATGGATTTATTTTCTATGAACTAAATCATATGTAACAAACACATAAAATGATACTCAACTGCAGAAGATAAAATTCAAACTTTGACATTTTTTTACCTTGTTAAGGCTGTAGTTACGATACTAAAATAGTGTTTCCCTTATAAATGAATCATAAATTATTATTTATAGCCATTAATATAATAAAAATTACATGAGAAGTATCCATTATAACTTATATGATGATCTTATTATATTCCCAAATGTATGATATGCAAAATGTATTTAAGGAATATCTCCTCTAATCTCCCACTTTCACTAAAGGCTCATAGTCTTAGTGCCATTTCATCTTATATTGTATCATATAAAATAACATGTGAAACCATATAAAAAATCTATTTGGATATCTTCTAAAACACATATGTCATTAACTTGACGCCGCAACATCATATGAAATACATTGTGAACACCCATACAAAACTCCTTTTAGATAAAATCTAATTTTTTTTAGAGAAACACTCTAAGTGAAACTCGATCCCCTTTTAGTCAACCATGAAGTGTGAACCACAAACCTTTATAGTGTTGAAAATAAATACGAATCACCAGATCCATAAATTTAATAAAAGAGAGTCCTCTATAAAATCATCAGTGCAACTCAATTTATAAAGGGATCTATCATGATATACATCAAATACATGTATCTCTATACCTATTTAAACCAACTGCATCATATAAAATAATTCATTATCATGTGATCCCTTTTACCAAGTCATCAAGTGACCATGGGACGTAGGGTTTGAGAATGTCATATAGATATCTAAAATATTCTTAATTCTCTGAGTATAGACTGACCAGGTCAATGAAAACATCACATGTAATTCACATTATGGATGAGGACATCACATTACCTTACCTAAATAGATAATCATATCATATATAATATCTAGGTACAATCATATACTTCCTCAGACTATCTCAATTGAGTTCCCATGTGTCAAACTCGTAATACGAGAGGACAAATATCACCTCAGTTAATCTATAATTGATGTCATGGTTAACAATATACCTAGGGGTGTTTAATGGGATAGAATAGATTAGTGATGGCCAAGACCACATGTATTGGGACTAAAAATTCATAGTAAATTTTTCCCATATTTAATATAGGAACCAAAAACTGAGTCTGGTCTGGTCCACATCTCAAGCGGGCCGGTCCACTAGCTGGCTTGCATTTTTAATGAAGATAAAAAATAATTTTTTTAAAAATAAAATAATTTAATATCAAGGAATATTAAATATTAAACAATTAATAGCTATAAAATAAATGTATATATATATATATTCAAAACATAATTAAAATGTAAAAATTGTTTTTTAATAAAATAATTCTATATTAAATCGAAACCATATTAAGGTAAAAAAGAAAAAAAATTATTTCTAGTTTGTGGGTTGGATTTCATTTTTAGAACACCTTATTTAAGACCTTATGTTTCCCCTGGAATATTTAATCCCATTTAAAATATGGTCTATTTTTTTCTAGTCCCACCCACCCCATAAATGAGGGATGGTGAACCTGGACCACGTGTTTAAGGCCCATTATGTACACCCAACCACCCACCAATTATCTAACCCTCAAGGCTTGTATAATAAATGTATCAAAGTATGAAGGTTCTCATGCTAGGTATCTCTCCAACCTTATATAGAAGGGACTCCAAATATGAACCATTCACCAAACCATGTAAATTAATCATGGTCTATCCCGACTTGGCTTAGACCAGGATATGGTGGACTGGGTCTAACCCCTCATTAATTAGGCCATGATCCACTATTTGGTCCAATATGAGCTAGCCTAAACAACGCCATAAGTCAATCCTAGCTTGTACTTGAGCTGGTATGAACCTTTGGATTGGTCCATGCCATAGGATAGCCTGATGCAAGATTTTATTATTTTTAAAATAGTATAAGGAGTTATTATATCTTAAATTTTTGATATATATATATTAATAAAAATTTATATCATACATAAAAAATTATATTAAACAACCATTACAAAAAAAAATTACATTATTTGTGGTGAAAAATCTGCACAACAATTACATATTAATAAATTACATTATTTATTTATGGTGAAAAAATAAATACAATTGGAAACATATATTTAATAAATAAAATACATTATACATCTATTCTATTACAAAATCACTTCACAAAAAACATAAAAAACAATCATTTAATGTTGATTTGTCTTCGGTAGGGATTAAAAACTTGTTGAGTTCATTATAAATGATAACCTCATTGATAAATTATTATAGTTGATCTTGTGTATACAAATGATCCCTTTTTTCAATAATATTTTTAACAATGTTTAGTGAAAGTTATGTATGATAATCATAGATAACTCATCCAATTGCACTAAAATCAAACTAAGATAAAATAGAACCCCCAACCCAATTAGTGGAAGATTTTTTAATATTCTTTAATAATTATATTTAAATATTTTAATGCATTTTTACTAACGTAAAACTGGGCACAAATCCTAGATTAGTTGGTCCAGGTGAAATATTGGCGGTTTTATGTCTTTCCCATATATTTTTTGGGAATAATTCTTCTTATATGTAGTCTATAATGGTTGGGTCATTGGGTTAGGCTGGTGGGATACCTTCATAACGGAATAAGCATAGGGTAGTCACATCAACAGACTGATCCTGACCCACCGTGATTTGGGATTTTTCAGGTAGGGACGATTCAAATCTTGGGTTAGTTAGGGTTGGCTTTTAGGTCCCCAATCCAAAGTTACAACCTTACATGAACCCCTAAAATACCAAATAAATAATGTATGGCACTCCATGTGGTATATTTAATGGGTAATACCTTTCAAAAAACTCATTTTTCTCCTCCTAAGAATATTCCATATCCCGATAAAATAATTGTATTCACATTAACCTTAATATTTCATTATAACCTATCATACTCCATGACAGATGTTGGTTAGGGATAACTCAAAGTCTTACTTTGAGAGGCCATTTATCATTTCACTTCATGAAATTTATATCAATGTGTACATATATTAAACCATTGTGAAATAAAAATAAAGTGGACATTTCATTTTGTACAACATGATACATTTTATATTCCTAAAATCTATTAAGAAAATTATAAAAACCATACATAAGCATATGTATTGACATAACATATGAAACACTACTAGATCATCCTTATGTTTTTGAAATTTTTAGGGATTTTGTTAAACTTCAATACATATCTACGTAATTCATGCCACATCTCAATGTGACCACCTAATAAAACTCTTCCCCTAAATTTTTTATTAGTAACATCTATGAATCATGCTAGTTTGAATAATAGTGATAATTAGGATTCATAGTCATCATGTTACTCCTCGAACATATTTAAACTCTTTTCTCCACAATATTTAATTTTATGAAATTAATATCTTTTTTTGTCTACTTATAATTTTTTTTCTAAGTACATCACCATCATTCTTGGAACCCTTTCTAATAAAATTTTTCATTGAAATATTTTGGTAGCTAGTGTAACACTTTACACTATTTTTTTACTAACACACATTCTAAAATAATTTAGGATGAAGTGGAATTCACTTTGTATTTTTACTAACATAATATTTTATTTTATAGATTGGAACTTCTCAAAGTCCAAAAATACTCCCACTAGCCTCTTAGAAACTATATTCTCTTTTGGATATCTTATAAAGATTGAAAAATTCATTTGTGTTTAGGAAAACACTATGACTTCCATTAGTGGGGATAGTTGGTAAATATATTATTTTATCTATATCATATATGGTATTCTATATGTTTTTATAATTTTTCACTGAAATGATTATTCTTTAAAATATGAAACTGATGGCGGAGGAATCTGAATTCCTCATATTTTAACAAAAAACTGGAGAAAATATTTTATCTTGTCTAAAACATTTTTATACTTACCTTCTTCTCAAAATATGTTATAGAATCCAATGAATCATAAACCATGTGTACTGAATCCATATTCTTATATTGTTTGTTAAAAATATTTTTAAGTAAAAATGTTATCTTATCATATAATATAAATGAGATGAAGATACACATCCTTTACTGAGATCCATATGAGCTTGATATAGTCCTTTATATTTGAATATTTGATGTAATAAATATTTTATTAATTAATTTAATGTAATCTATAATCTCCATAAATCCTTACCTTGAATTTGATCTCCCATATATTTATAACATTTGTAAAGTATACATTGTTATAATATAAACTTCCAAATTAAAGAATTAATTTCTATAACACCAGTTACTCATATGGAAATTATATGGAGTTTCACAAACCCTTTTAGATATCTTAGATGATTTAATTATATTTAATTATTTCCAATTATTCCAGATAACTCTAGCTTTTAATGACCTTGACTGCCTACTTAAAGAAACATTATTGGACTTTCAAACTAAAGTTTATTATTTTTTGTTTAAAATTTTACCCACTTGTACTATCAAAAAAACATTGGAAACCAAATATCACATGCACAGTTTACCTTATCTCAACACTTTAAGAAAAATTGAGTAAACTTTTCTTAAATTCATTCACATTTAAAGAACATTTTCATTGATGACAATTGAATGAATTCTACAACTATAACATGCCTTATATAATATCACGGAACACTCATTAATATTGAGAATATGAGTAGAGATTAAAGTTCCTAATGTTATTTTAATCTTATTCCTTTGAAATATTTAGTAAATATTTTTATTCTTCTCATAAGAATAAATATGAACAACTTATTGAACTATTTAAACATTAAGTTACTCAAGAATATATTGCTTCAAAATATAATTCTTTTTATAAATTATGAACTTTTCGTAAGTTACCAGTCTTAGGAGTTGATTACATTAATATTTTACTTTCTAAATGATTAATATCAAAGTTAAATTTGATGATAATGATGTTATTCATATATAACATAAGATTTTTTCGTATGAGTATTATGTTTTAGAAACATTAAATAAGGACATTTATGATTTGTTCTCCCACTAAAATTATGACCCCTTTTAAACTCATCATATAAATTAGTGGGATGAGATCCATATTTCACTAAACAATGAACTCCCTTGAGCAATAACCTCACCGCTTAGCTATTTGGTAAGATATTAATCCAATCATATCATATATGACTCTACAATGGTTGTGCCAAAAAAACCTTTTCCAATCCATTATATGGAAAAACTTTATACCATTACTTTGGTATCCTAAATCTTAGGGATTCCCTAATAAGTGTAACTGAAATAAAATTATAATAATGAGGCACTTGACTTGTTGTGACCCTACTTTTTATTTCATAAACCTTTCATTAAGAGGTAAGATATTAAACAATGCAGAGTATCTTTTGAGGTTTAGTGTCTTTGAAAATAGGAACATAATACATGAGAAAATAAAAATTCTTCTAATCCACTTGAATGGATTCTTAATAGGTTCCTCCTAAGTTACTTGTACTATGCCTCATATCCTAGGGACATACATCAATAGAATGGGTGATAATAATGTCTGGTAAGGGAATAAACAATGGAGATACTTAACATGTGACCATGAGGCATATAAATAAGGAATGATCCAATTAACCTGTGGTATATCATAATACAAAGAACATGAATCATAACATGGAAATGTGGATATAATATAAAAATGTGACATTCATAAGAATATCAAAAAGGTTTATCACTTGAGTATCATAAATCATAATTACCAATGTTATTTACCAATGTATTGTAAAACATGTCATATCTCGAGATTAATTATTTACCCAATGAATTGGAGAACTATCAAGGTAAAACCTTTATATTTCTTAATTAATGTGAGCCACATTTATCATAATAAATTATTTCATCAATAACATGAGGAGAATAATGAACGAGCTTCATATAAAATCATCAAGTATGTAATTGTTTAATGACTTGATCATTACATAATTTTTAACCCATGAAAAATGAATGTGAGTTTCATACATGTAAATCCCTGAATAAATAAAATATTCTTACATCTAGGTAAATTCGCAAGGGTAAAGAAGAGTTTTGGGAATTCAAAATATAAGAATATTGCATGGAAAAGAAAAAGTTTCAGGAAATGAATTTGAAAACATGATGGTATACAAAATTTGTTATATAAAAGGCATAATGAGAGAGAATTGTGGTCTCCAATTGATAAAACACCATTTCTAAAGTAACGGGGAGATAAAAATTTCATGAAAATAAAGAATATCTGACATTAAGAAGACTCATAAAAAGGATGTACATGAATTTAAAAGTGGAGGATAATTCCATTACTTTGAATATTTTATTCCTAAACCCTGAGGATGGAACCTTGAGACCTTTAGGGAACTTTGGAAGGATTATTTGGGAGGTAAAATGATAAAAAAACTGCAGATTCTGAATTTTGAGTAGAGTGTAATGAGGAATGGGTGGTATTTATACTTTATGAGGAGTAGTTTTTAAAGGATTAAATATTGGTTATTTTTTATATAAGGTAACCACTTGTAGGTTCAATGAATTAAAACCAATTTACTGGACTATTAATGAGTTATATAGTGTGGTTGGATGTTAAAAGTCTTTCAAAACCTAAAATTACCACACATACAACCCATTTAACTCACCTAAACTAAAAAATATTTTTTTTTATTTCAAAAATCAATTTTTTGATTAAAAAAGTAAATTATAAATTTATAAATTAAAATAAATATTTATAATTTATTTTTTATACTTATTAAATTTAGTTTTTATTGAAAAAAAATTTTCATAATTTTTTTATCATTCTTACATAGTAATGATTTCATAAAATCACAATGCTTGAAACGTGGCAATTTTAAATTTCACCAAAAAATCAAATTTGTTAGAAAATTTCCAAAAATCACCCTAAGATAATTTTGAAACGATGAGTCCAAAAATGATTTTTTATCAAAATAATACCATAAATATTATAATTTCAACTTTTAATTAAAAATAATTATTTAATGAAAATTAATAATTTTTATGGAATAATAAACATTCCAACCATTATAAAAATTATTTAGGACTTTGTTAAAATATATTATTATTTATAAATCATTTAATAAGATTATTTCATGGAATTTTTATTTATTTAAAACTTATAAATTTATCATAAAACATATTTTTAATAGAATATTTTTATAGTCTATAAAAATAATACAATTTTGATTATATCATTAAATAATCTCAATGATCCCTTAAATGCGTCTATGTAAACAATAATAATAGACAACTATTTTATTGACTAATGGTAATAATGTAGATCAATTATATCACCCAAAAAATATAAACTAAAATAATCATATTTCCTTATAAATGCATCATCATTCTTACACTTCATTATTCCTTCAATTCTATCATGGTTCAATACCGTTTCCAAAATGAATATTGTTTTACGAACTTTTTATTTCTCTATTATAGTGTTGTTCATGAATGCAATTATTCTAGGGGATCGAGGCAACCCAAATTTTTATATTTTACTTTATTTAACCTCTATTAGTTTTCCAATTTTTACATTTGGTATTATATTGGGTATTTTTTTAGACTGAATGTAATGCTATTAAATAATTAAATAAAGTGTTTTTGGTTTCCAGTATTATACTTATACTTCACTACTACACCTATAAAGGTTTTTATGCATTTTATGACATTGGCTATAATTTCCTTGATAGTCATTATGGAATGTAAAATGTTTTTATGTCCTTATATTCTAAAACATAGAAAAAATTTGTTTATAGGAAAGAGTTACTTTATTTAAAGAAGAATATTTCTTTGGTTCGTTACATTCTTCCTCCCTTAATAAAATTTCACTTCTGAAATTTCAATTCAAATACTCTGTTGAGATAGTTAAGGGTAGTTATGTCTCATTTTTTCCTCTAGTACCCATGTCGCCTCTTCATATTTATGGTTTCATCACAACAATTAGATAAAGTGAGTTATCTTGTTTCATATAACTTTTTCTCTACAATCTAAGATCTTGATCGACTACTCCTCATAAGAGAGGCCATCCTCTAGTTTGACCACCTCTAGATTCAGTAAATGTGTGGGATTAGGTATGTACTTCCTTTGGAGTGATACATGGAACATATCATGAGCATGAGCTATTTTTGGTTGAATTTCTATCCAATAGGCCAATTATCCTATGTGATCAAGGATATAAAAGGGGATAATGTACCTAGGGATAAGCTTTAATTTCTTTCCAAACTACAAGGCTCTCTTCCATGGTGATATTTTAAGGAAAAAATTATATCCAACATCAAACTCCAATTCCCTTTGATGGTTGTTACCATAAATATTCTCCCAACTCTGAATATCTTTTATATTTTTTGGATGGATTATACCTTTTCTGTCATCTCTTGCACAAGATCAAGTCCAAATAGATTATTTTCACCAACTTCATCCCAACAAGTCTGAGTTCTATATCTCTTTCCATAAAGAGCTTCGTATAGAACCATTATAATACTTGAATGGAAGATTTTGTTATATGGGAAATCAATTAATGGTATATTTTTATTCCATATACCTTTAAATTATATTGAATATGATCTTAGTATGTCTTCAAGTGTTTGAATAGTCCTTTCAGATTGTCCATTAGTTTGGGGGTGATAGACCATACTGAAATTCCATTCAGTATTAAAAACATGCTGAAGACTTCTCCAGAATTTAGAAATGATCTTTGGATCATGATACATAACTATTGAAAATGGTACCCCATGCAGCCTCACCAATTTATTTATGTATATCTTCTAAATTTGGTCAAGAGAGAAATCTTCCCAAATAGAGATTAAGTGGGAAGTCATGGTGAGTTGATCCACCAAAACCCATATCACATTTCTTCCTTTGTAAGTATTTAGGAGATGAATAATGAAGTCCATGTTGATGTTCTCCCATTTCCATGTGGCTATGTGAAATGGTTTTATAATACCCTTGGTCTTATGTTGCATTGATTTAACTTATTGACATACCAAACACTTTGAGGTATACCCAATGATCTCTCTCTTCATGTTGTCCCACCAGAAGTGCTCTCAAATATCTTGGTACATATTTGTTTTTCAAGAATGGATGGGGAAATATGAGCTATGTGCATTTTCCAACAGCTCTTTCTTTATCTAGGGTGATTAAGTCACACAAATTGTAATACAACATCTTCATCAATGTGAAAATAATGAAGCTTCCCCTCCTTTACTACTTTCACTATCTTTTGATGTCCCAAATCATCATTTGTTCCTCCTCGGTCCTATATGGACAAATAGTTAGGAATTAATTTTGGCCAGGTAGGACATATTCCCCACCCTTATGATTTACAATCCATACATTTCATATCCATGAAGAATAGGTATTTTTAAATCTTAACCATGTATAGAGTAACAAATTATTTTATACTAAGAGAATCAACTACCTTATTCAGTTTTCTAGGATGGTAGTTAATAGATAAATTATAGTTCTTTATTATCTATAACCATATTTACTATGCATGTTGAGATCCTTATGTGTGAATATATATTTCAAACTTTGGTGGTATATGTATATATCACATTTCCTCCCATAAATATAGTTTCTCCATATCTTTCATGAAAATATAACTATAGATTTATCCAGATCACGGGTAGAATACTTTTTTTCATAAAGATTTAATTATCTCAATGCATAAGAAATCACCTTACCATTTTTTATGATTACACATCCAAATCCTTTTAATGATACATCACTATAAATGATAAATCCTTCCCCATTAGAGGGTAAAGTTATCATAGTATTTCATTACACTCATTTATATAGATAAAATTAACTTTTTTCCCAGTTAATTTGGTTAGTGGATTAGAAATTCATGAAAAGTGTTTCACAAAATTTCTATATTATCCTACTAGACCAATAAAATTGTAAATACTAGTTACAGTTATAGGATATAGCCACCCCACCATGGCCATTGTCTTTATTGGATCCAATGATATTCCTTTACTAGACATGGTGTGACCCAAGAATGTGAATTATTATAACTAGAACATACATTTGATGAATTTACCAAAAATATTCTATTTCCTTAGAGTTTACATTATTAACCTTAGAATATCCTCATTCTCTTCATGAATTTTAAAATATATCAAAATATCATCAATAAAGACCACCATAAATTTATCAATGTTGTCCTTAAAGTCCCTATTCATTAAATATATAAATTTGATAGGTTAATTAGTCAATACAAAGGGAATAACAAAAAACTAATAATTACCATATCTTTTTCAGAAGGAATTATTTGTGATATATTCTTTCTTCACCCTCAGTTAATGATAACTAGATCAAAGATCAATCTTTAAAAAGAATTGTGCTCCATGAAGTTGGTATAAAAAATCATCAATTATTGGAAGAGGATATTTTTTCTTCACAATGATCCCATTAAGTTCTCTATAATCAACACATAGTCTCATTCAACCATCCTTCTTATTTAAAAAGATAACATGTTCTTTATAAGGATACACACTTGGTTGAGAAAACCCTACTCTAAAATTCCCCGAATTTTCTTATTTAATTTCTCTAACTCCACATATTACATTCTATAAGGGTTCTTTGATATTGGCTTTGATCCATGTATGAGTTTAATTGAGAACTATACCTATATTTCTAGTGTAGGCCCCAAAAAATATTCAGTAAATACATCAATGTATTCTTGAATAATGTGTACATCTCCAATCTTTAGAATTTCTCTTTCTTCATCTTCCTCAGTGACAATTCTATAAAGAAGGAAATTGGTGGTGGTTCTTGGAAAGAATCATTGTAATATTCCAAAATTTTATCATTTGAATTTACCTTCTTATAATTATGTTATATAGTATAAAACACATATAAAATAGAGATAAACTAATAGAAACATTATTATCACGAATGATGAATTAAATAAGTGGTATTTATAGAAATTAAGGAACCTATAATGATGAAATAGTAACTCAACTATTAGAATAGTAATATGAACATTAGGAATAGTAATATGGACAACATAATTTTAACCCCACCTATGGGATTATAAATAAAATTTATTCATCTTATAAATGAAAATATAATCTAATTATAACATGGTATAAGTAAATACTTTTTTTAAGAATGATAAATTAAGTGTTAATATTTTTTATAAAACAAAAATGTTTATTTACAATTATATAATTAATATAATGATTTAAAAGAAAATTTGTTTTAATAAAATAAATTCATAAGTAATATTATGTTGTTTCATAATTATAATATAATTTTATGAGACCTTAATTAATGTTTCAAAGGGTTATAAAATCGATTATAATATTAAAATCGATATTTTTTAATAAATGATGATTTTATTTAAAAATTAATTTTCTCATATTTAGAAAATTATTTCCATAAAATGGATTCCATTTATAAAATCTACACATCAAAAAATGGTTAGGGTGTATTTTTGGAATTTCTATGAAATAGTTGATTTTTTTGTCAACAGTGAAATATAGTAATTTACGGTATTTAACATTTTAATCCAAATCCATGAATTTCTAAGTCATGAATGATGTAATAAACCATTAGTTTAAACTCAAATTCACTATTTACTGTACTTAGTCACAATAATCAACACTATTTATAGTCTTGATCCAAAATAATAAAAAATTGGAAAAAAAATAATCAAAATACACGACTCTCCTCCCCTATAAATACCACCCCTCACCACCTCTTCTCCTTACACAATATAAGAATTTTAGATTTTATAAATTATAATCAATTCCATCCAAAATAATCTTCTTGATGTCCATGAGCTTCTAATCTCAACAAAAGGCCAAATCCAAGTGCCTTAAGGATGTTCTCAAGGAGACAACATCCCAGAGGTAAAATCCTCAATCCTTATATTTTTTATTTATTTTCTTTTCTTGTCATCTCCTCACCTCCCCTAATAAAAATTGGTATTATAACTCCAATAATAAGTAAATATATAATTTAATTTTATTGTGTTAATTTAATATCCATAATCAAATCTCTTCTCTCCTCCTTTTATTCTAAAAATAAAAACAGCATTCATGATGTGTCGATTGATTTCCTTCATGGACGAAGAGTTTTTGTTTTACATTACCGACTTTAAGGATGGTCATAAAAGCATTATTATGGTTAAAACATATTTTAATATTCATATTATAACTTTTTTAATATTTTGTAACTAATTTATAAACATAATATTTAATAAATTGAAATTATTTCATGATGAATGGAAAAACCGCCAAAATAAACTAAAAATGAATCATTAATGTTTTATCAAATGAATAAAAAATCATACCTTTAAAAAATGAAATATGAGACCATTTAAAATTATTTATGTTAATTAATAACACATAATTTCATTTTTGGATAATTATTCTCATTTTACTAGTGTAACACCCCAACCCCAGTTACCTAGAGTTGGTGCATGATTACATATCATTGAAATGACCACAAGAGATCAAATCACGAAAGACCAATCAGTTTAGTACCCTTGGAAGTACAAGATACATTCATAAGATTTACATTACATAATTAAATAAAAACATCAATAAATTTTGTCCCCTTTTGAACACACTTATATCCTTAGCCTATCCCTGTAGGTCAACCATAAAATACTTCTTCCCCTCCTGGGAAAAATAAAACATAGAAAGGGGTGAGCTCAGATGCTCAGTAAAGATAACAATATAGAAGAATATTTCATAAATAAGCATAAAAATTTAAGGCAATGTATAAGACTCAAACAAAAGACGTTTAAACATAACCTTTAGAATAATATGGCAAAGATAAAAATAAATAATTCCATTTACTTATTCACCTGGATATTCTACTAGTCAAATAATCACATTCAATATCAATAGCCACTTTCATAATTATGGAATGCATAATGCCATACTTCATAACTACATAGTCAAGGCCTTGTACCAAGACTTAAAATAAGATTTTGTCAAGGCCTTATTCCAAGACACTAGTTTGTCTCATGAGACCTACCGATGCATCTATGAGCTATAGCGGGATCCACCCATCACTTACTAATTCCAATGCATTCCTCAAATGAAAATGTTGAAACATAACATAAACATTCGTCTTAAAACCAGCATACGAAATGCCAATACTTTATCCATAAAACATGAATGGTTTAAAAATAACACATCCACTGTCAAACATATCAAAAAACCTTCAATACAATGTGGAATATTTTTATCATAATAAATCAACTTAAAATAAGTTTAAAATCCATCAAAGGATGTTGACATAGATGAAATCAAAACTTTTTAGAGAAATATATCTTTCTATTTTGAAATCACATAATTATAAAAAAAACTTTTATTTTTAAAATATTCTTATAAGATTGTATGGGAAGCTTAGATGATGATGTAATGACAGAAAATATCCACACCCACCGTATAAGTTAAAAAAATACATTCTTACCTTAATTTTGTCGAAATGGTCATAAAGTTCCTTGTTTGGAAAACGACAAAAAAATTAATTTCAAAACATATATGGTAAAATAAGGGTATAAATGACTTTAAACCATATTATAGTAAATAGTAATTATTTTTTGAATTACATTTTTAAGAAAACACAGATGTGGATGATAAAGAGGACCCAGTAGATACTTACGTAAAAACAACCTCAGATAATAAAGAGAATGTGAAATTAACCCTTACCTTATACTTTTCCTTAGTCGATGGTATTTTAAACTCCTATATAATTGTTAAAACATTGTTATTAAATTATTAAATAACTATATACATAGATATGATATGATATATGATCCTCTAATATTTCTTTGTTAATAATATTTCAGTAGTATCATCATTTTGGGTGTAAACTGATCCATTTTCCTTTATATGCTCGGTTACGTAAGCCATGTTCGTTATGGATAGGATGTATTTTATTAATTTCCAAAATGATATTAAGTTCTTAAAAATTATTTTTAATCATAAAATGAAAATTATTCTTTAATGATTACGATGGGGAATGAATATCATCACGTTCGTGGATATGGTAATCCGTACGTACGCACGAGCAATAATATCATTCAATTGAAGGTGAAATCATATATAATTGAATGATATATCATATATATATAGAATCATTAACTTTTTATATTTATTATTTAAATAAATTATAAATCATTATTATACTCATCCAAAAAAATAATGATGTTTTTTAATTACAAACTACACCACGACGTGGAGACGGTAAGTCGTACGTACGCACGTATGGGGACTTTGTCATTCATATGATGGATAGAATAATGAATATGGTTGTCCCATTTTTATAATAAAATCAATGTATATATAATATACTAGAGTTATTATTTTAGAATGTAAACAACAAAGAAAGGGGAAGTGGAATTAGAAAAGAACTTGAAGGAGGTGATGCAATATTTACCTCTTCTTCAAGTTCTTCCTTTTGATTTGATCAAAAGGGCTTCTTAGATTGGATTTATGACAAAAGGAAGGACTCTAAGATAATGGGAGGAATGTTTAGAGGATATTTGGGTGGGTTTTGTCCAATAAAAATGGATTTGGAGGTGTGAAATTAAGATAAGGGGAAGTATCCTTTTATAAGAGAGGTGAGGATCACTTTTGGAAAACCTTGAAATATTATTTATAATAAAATCATGTTGGGTTTATAATTGCTCCAAAATAATTTATTTAGAGGATAAGGTGGGGATGGGTCGAAAACCTCTCAACCAATAGGTTTTAGACAGGTTTAGTTCACCATATTATTCTTATATTTTAGATTTAACTCTTAGTTAAAATTTTTGTCATTTACCATGTCTCTTTATATTTTTATATTATATGGTTAATAAGAATAATATAATAATACAAGAGAACCAAAAGTGGTTAATTATTAATATATATAACCTTATATAATTACTTTGTCCAAAAATTTTATTTTTAGTACTATTCTATAATTTAATAATATAATATTTTTTATAAAAACTCATTTATGTAAATTTTGACACTATTTAGTATTTCGGTTTTGTGAAAGTCATAAAAATTGATTACTTCGAAAAAAATACATTTAATCAACCATAACATGTCATATTCACCTATATAATTAGTGGGTTTCATAAAATTTTTGAAATTATATTTATTTTAATATTTATAATACCATTTATTTGATTCTTTCAATAATATGTTAATTACTACATCATCATTGTGTCATAAATAAATTTAATTATTTAATGTATAAAAATTATAAATAAAATAAAATTATGTTGGAAATAATTTTATATTTTTAATGATTATTTAGTGTTGAAAATATAACTTTTATATCCCCATTTAAAAATTGTTTTACTAAAAGATATTGGTTTATGACATTTTTGTCTTTACATTAAATTAATTAATATAAAATGTCATTATCACTCCCAAGTGGATCCATGGGTTCCTAAAATCGACGCAAGGATTCCCATGGTCAGAAATGTATTAGTAAAATGGGTTAGTACAAATGTTAGGGTAATTTAATATTATTATAATATTATTTTTTACCCTTATTTACCAGATTTACCCTTTAACCATGATAAATAAAATATTTACCGAAGTAATTATTCATAATGTCTAAAAATAAAATTTACCTATTTACACAATTTAGAAATCATAATTCCAAATATGTAATCCATTTTTCCAAATTCAAAACACAGAAGTGGTAGCAATTAATTTAAAATTGATTCCCATTGTCAAAAAAAAGGGTGTTTTTAAGAAATAATAACTATCAAAAGATTGACACTTGTTTATATCCAGTTTGAATGTGAAATCACATAAAATGACCTAAATTATATTAATTGATAAAAATTTAATCTAATGATACTTTTAAACCACCGAAAGTTATAATTTAACACTATAAATGTTTTTTTATTAAAAAGGTTGTTTTTAATTAAAATTTAGTATTTTTCACTATTCATCAAAAATTGAAAGTTTTCAGAAAAGTACCAAAAATTCACCCTAAGATAATTTCGATATTAAGAATTCAAAAATGAAGTCCATTTTGAAAAATAAAATTTATAAAATTTCAAAAATTGGTTATTACTATTTATAAGGGCAAGTTTGATTCGCTGTGGTGTGTTAAAACTCCAAGTTGCGTACAACACAAGATACTGCATTATTCAAAGGGAAACATACCATGAAATATTGAGGTGTTATAACCAGAACTTCCATAATTATATACAAGTAAACCGACTATGAAACCATAAAAACAAATTCTCTTGAAACAATGAAATTGAACACTATGTCTCATCAAAATGGCTATAAATGAACTTAATAAAATTATAATAAATCAAATACATGGATAATAGGTTTTTAATTAAGTGATTAATTAAAATAATTTTATTATCTGGGATATTAAATTCAAGTGAAAAATGCTTTTAGACATAAATTAAAGGGATTCTTGAACCCGAATTCCTTTCTTTGTGTTACTCCTCT
This sequence comes from Viscum album, assembly GCA_963277665.1. Lineage (NCBI taxonomy): Eukaryota > Viridiplantae > Streptophyta > Magnoliopsida > Santalales > Viscaceae > Viscum > Viscum album. The sequence continues at coordinate 1,440,678,601 of OY728127.1, read as the reverse complement.
TTTATGCCAAATGTCAATGTTGATATCCTTTTAATATTCTTCAAACATAATTTCATTATTATTACATTTTATTTTTATGGATAAACATTTTTCCAATATTATTTTATAACAAATACAATGATTTTTACAAAATAAATATTCTTTCTGAAACACATTTTAACATCTCTTGAGTTTTTTATTCTTCTCTCAAAAATGATGATTATTATACCTAATATGTTATTTTTCCATTTTTCATTTTGGAAAACCAATTTTATTTAATAATGATTGATGAAATACTTTTGAAAACCATTTATTTACATGAGTTACTTCATGAATTTGATTGATATACGTTCTATGTGGCAAGCATGAATATGTAAATTTTATGATGTGACAGGTGGGCCCAGAATTATATAGCCCTATAATGCATTGGGTAATGTGATGTATCTCATGAGAAAATGTGTATTATTCATGAACATGATGCTAGATTTTTTCACAATTATGATGTTCTGATTATGCACATAAGTTTTTCATGAACATGATTCTAGCTTTGTTCACAACTATGTGTGGTATTTTAACACTATGACATGATGTTTTATTTTCATGCATTTCCATATTCCATGACATTATCAAATGTTTACCTTATGATGTTTATAATTATCCAATTATTTTTTTTATGATGATGATGTTTATTCTCACTTAGGTTATATTGTTTAATTTTCCTTATTCGTCCTCTTACTAGAGTTTTACCTCACCCCTTTATTTGATGTATATCTTCTAGGTGACTATATGTACTAAGGAGAAAATGATCTTTAAAGGGATAAAGAATAAGATTTTAAATAAATGTTTATGTTTTATTATTATGCAAGTTATGTATGTGACTAATTTTTACCAATTAACTAAACCTTTAATTCATGGAATGTATCACTTTTCTGTTGTTTATCTTTAAAATGATGTAATAGTCATGTAAGAAAAATAAGGGTTTCTATATTTGGTATCTGAAAACATTTTAGTTAATTTGGGAATTAGGATAAGAGAACATTAGTGAAAACCCTTAGTATGGGACTAAGTATATATAATAATCCAAGAATATCTGTTTTATAAAAATTATAAACATAGGCATCCCATAATATATGCCTTTAGATTTAATTTCACCAAAGAATAAATTATTTATTCTTGACTTGTTGACTTATATTTTTTTCAAACCTTTTATATTTTAGAAAATGGTAGGAACCAGGAGATACCAGTCCAAAAACCCATGTGAAGTACAATGCAACGATTTAACGAACAAAACCCCCGATGCCTTGGGAGGTGGAGTTCAGAATTTCATGGAAATGCTTACCCAGATGTTTGAGGATATGAACAATAACCTGAACAATGTGGAATATCCACCTTCAACTAAGAGGTAGAAATTGGACATCCATTATTTTATGTGGAAACAAGTATTGAAATTTAGTGGATCTTTTGATCCACTTGTTACAGAATAATGGGTCAACTCAGTAGAGAAAACCTTTTCTATGCTCCAATATTCTGAGAAGGGGAAGGTGACTATATCCATATATAATTTAGATGGAGATAATGATAAATGGTGGGAATTTATTAAGAAAACCAGACCAAAGGATAGAATAGAAGATATGGAGTGAGAATACTTTAATAAAATATTTCTTAATAATTATTTCCCTTTAACTCTTTAGAAAAATATGGAGAGATAATTCATAGATATGAATCAAAATAAAGGTTAATCTATCCTGACTTATAAATAAAAATTCACAATTATATAAAGGTATGCCTCAGGTTTTTTATCAACAATGGTAGAAAAAATATATGGATTCTTTAGTGGTTTAAAACCACACCTTAAAAAGGCTCTATCCACCTGAGACTTTTAAAATTATGAAGAACCGATCCAATTTTCTCTCAAATTATATATAGATTTTGGAGAATGGTCTCATGATTATGGATATTTGAAGAGAAGAATGGATTTTAATACTGGTGGGTCAAATAGAAAAGGAGGAAAGGGGATACAACCTCCCATGTGTAAAACATGTGGGAATAAACATCATGAGAATTACCTCAAAGGGACATGAAAATGATTCAAGTGTGGGAGAGAAGGAAATTAAGCTCATGAATACTATAAATTCTGGAAGAATTAAACCCCCATAATGGAGGAAATGAGAGCACCACCCATGGATTAATGCTTCAACTATAGGGAGAAAGGGCTCTATGTAGTCGAGTGCAGTAAACCTCGACTCCTTGAGGGTAATCAGTGTCAGCAGCCACCAAAGATAAAGGAGGAAGGGAAAGATTATTCTATCAGTACTGATAAAGTGGAGTAAGAAGAAGAATCCCTTTAAGGTACACTTAATTTTCACTCAAGAATGGAAAAAGTCTTATTTTATTATGGTTTTACTCATTCCTTTATATCTTGAAAATTTGTTAGAACTATTGAATCGAAGACCCGATACCTTGAAGTAGATATATCTATAAAAACACATAGCGGTGCGATCATTGCAACCCAAGTGTTGGAATCTTCTTCTACTAGCATATGTGGGATAATTCTTCTAGAGAATATTTTAATACTCCCCTTGGTGGAATTCAATGCTATACTAGGGATGGATTGGATCTCGTTATTTAGAGAACACATCAACTATTGAGAAAATGAAATATTTTTTTTCATATTTCAATCCATCCCATGATCCTCTACAAATTGAAGGAATACCATGAACATCATTTGTAAAATATTTAAATGGTGGGGGTGTTGATTCCCTATAGAGAATCACACCTCACTCAAATGGTTGAGTCAAAGGAATGTATCAACCTGGAGGAAATTTATATTATGAGGAAACACATTGATGTATTTACTAAAGAGTTCCACACACTTCTCCTAGATTGTTAGGTAGAGTTCTCAATAAAGCTCATATCTGGAGATAATCCAATCTCAATATTCTTCTACAGGTTGGCCCCAATTGAACAAGAGGATTTATGAAGCAGCTACAAGAGAATTTGGTAAAAGGGTTCTTATGACCTAGTGCATTGCCTTAGGGTACACCAATTCTCTTTTTAAAGGAAAATATGGATCAATAAAGATATGTATCGATTAACAGGAGCTCAATAAGATCACCATAAAGAAAAAGTATCCTCTTATAAGGATTGATTACTTGTTCTATAAAATATGAGGAGCTCAATACTTCTCAAAGGTGGATATTTGTTCTTGATATCATCAAATGAAGGTGAATTTGGAGGATATTTAGAAGAATACTTTCTATACTAGGTATGGGCAATATGATTTTCTATTTATTCCCTTTATACTTTCTAATTCCCCTTAATTGTTTATGGATTTGATGAATAGAGTCTTTAGAAACTACCTTGAATTTTTTTGGTATTTTTTATCGATGATATTATCATCTACTATAAGTGAAAGGAGGAATATGAATAAAATATAAGGACTATTTTGGCAATATTAAGGGATAAAAAAATCTAAACCAAGTTCAACAAGTGTGAATTTTGGATGAAGAAAGTCAAATTCTTTGGAAATGTGATCACAAGCGAGTGAATCTCTGTGGACCCTTCAAAAAAAAAGGAAATTGAGGCATAACCTAGACCCAGTTGTGTCATGTAAATATATATTTTTCTCGGTTTAGTAGGGTTATACCAATGTTTTTTGATAAATTTATCACTATTATCTAGCCCGCTAACTAAGTTAAGAAGGAAAGGGGTAAAGTATGTCTGGATGGAATAATTAAAGGAAAGCTTCATGGTGATAAATAAGAGGCTATTCACTGCATCCGTACTCACACTACCAACAAGTGTAGAATGTTTTGTGATATAAAATGATGCTTCAAAGAAAGTATTGGGTTTTTTACTCATGCAGAATGATAAAGTGACAGTATATGCCTGATGAAAGTTGAAGATCCATAATTAGAACTACCCGATGCATGATCTGGAGCAATTAACTGTGATTTTTACCATAAAAATATAGTTACACTACCTCTATAGTGAGGAGTGAGGCATATATAATGATTAAAAGATCCTAAAGTATATTTTTCAGACAAAAGGAGTTCAACATGAGAAAAAAATATTGTTAGATCTAATCAAGGACTACGATTTCTCTATTAACTATCATCTGGGAAAGGTGAATAAGGTAGCTAATGCTCTTAGAAAACAATGACCTTGTACTCTATCCATGATTAAGTTTGAGAAAGACCCGATCTTCATGGAAATGAAATGGATGGATCTAGAAATCATAATTGAAGGGAATACGTTTCACCTTGACCAAACCATCTATCTAAGAGAAGATCAAGGAGGAAAAATGGATGATTTTGAGTTATAAAAGAAGGTGAATGCATTAAAGGAAGGAAAGCTACATGAGTTACACATTGATGATAATGGTGTGATTTGATTTGGAATGAGGCTATGTGCACCTTGATCAGCTGAGATAAACAAGGAGCTATTGGATAATGCACATAGCTCACCATTCTCCATCCATCCTGGAAGTACCAAGATATACTATGATCTTTGAGAACACTTCTGGTGGGACAACATGAATAAGAATATTGTAGTGTATATCTCAAGATGTTTGGTATGCCAGAAAGTTAAAGAAGATATATAAAAGTATAAGGGTATGATGCAATGATTTCCTATACCCACATGAATATGGAAGAATGTCACTAAGGAATTTTTTCTAGTTTCCAAAATAAATCAAAAGGAAACAATGTGTTATGGGATGTGGTGGATCAACTCACCAAGAGTTCATACTTTATTTCTATTCGAGAATATTTATTTCTGGAAAAAAATTCCAGGTTATATGTGAAGGAAGTGGTGAGGCTACATGGAGTTCCACTTACAATCTTATCTGGTTGTGATTCAAGGTTCACATCAAAATTTTGAAGAATTATTCAATATTCTTTGAGTATTTAATTGAATTTCAACATGGATTATCACCCCCCAAGTTGATGTACAATATAAAAGGACTATTTGTATGCTCGAGGACTTGCTAAGTGCCTACTCAATGGAATTCAAAGGTGGAGGGATCAACATTTTCCATTGGTTGAGTCCTCAATCAAAAAAAGTTTCCACTCAAGTATTTAAATTTCTATATATGAAGCTTGGTATGATAAGTGATGTAAAAATACAACTTGTTAGGATGAAGTTAGTGAAAGAAAGGTACTTTAACCTAATTTTGTACCAGAGACAACTGAGAAGGCTCAACAAATCTAACAACTTATAAAATATTATTAGAGTCAGAAAAAGAGCTATGATGACAACCATCAAAGGGACTTGGAGTTTGATATTAGAGACAAAGTTTTCCTTCTAATATCAACATAGAAGAGAGTCATGTAGTTTGGAAATTAATGGAAGCTTAATACAAGGTACTATGTGTTGTACCTCTCGTATCCCCTCGTGGTTTAATTTTCATGAACACAATCACTTTCATGTTTATCTAATTGTGTTTAAGTGTTTTTGTTGATAGGCAATTGATTGCCAAAGGATTGGCCCAAGAAAGCTGGCAAAATGGACTGAATTGCAGTCCACCGGCCAACCGGTGTGATAGCACCGGCCAGCCAGTGGACCTGGCAGAGGCATTGCCCACTGCCAGGTTCCACCGGTCAGCCGGTGGCTCTGTCACCAGCCAGCCGGTGGCACCCAGACCAATGGTCCAGCTACTGTCTCCCCACCGGCCAGCCGGTGGCTCCTCCACCGGTCAGCCGGTGGAGCCTGGACCAAAATTCTTCTCCTCTTCCAAGGCACCGGCCAGCCGGTGGAGCTGTACCAGCCAGCCGGTAGCCCAGTCAAACTAGTCGTTGGCTTTGACCAGTCAACCCTCTTTTGGCCTCCAACGGCTCTTTAAGCTTCTCCAACAGCTCCGAAGGCCCCCAATGGGTTCCATGCCTATAACTAAAGGCTGAGGAAGCCCCGGACACTCACCGGAACTATACGGAAGCCCACGGACACTTTGTTGATCATTCGGCAATCCTCCGGCGAGCCACCTCAAGGAACCCCAAGTGCTCCATCCAATTCCACATCCAAGAGCACCACCAAAGAAGCTTGGAAGCAGCCTTCAAACTCTCCTATCAATCAAAGGCGCCCAAGGCTTCTCCAATTACGGGTTTTATTGTTTTATTTATTTTGAGCTTAAAATTGGGTTTGTGCCTACAAACCCCAAACTCTTTCTTCATCCCTATTTCTTTTGGGTTTCACATCACCATTAAGGTGTGAAGAGGTTTCTTCAAGCCTTTCCTTTTAAAAGGCTTATGTCATAGGTGAGCTAGCCTTCACCTGTAAGAAGGCTAGTGGGTTCTTGCTCAACCATTAAAAGCAAGTGGGTTCTTGCTAAACCAATTCAAAAGCAAGCTGTAATAGGTTCTAGTGCTACCTCAAAGCCTAGTGGGTTTCTTGCTAAAACCATTGAAAAGCAAGCGGTAGGAATCTCTCAACGGTTGAGTTGGGAGCGGAGACGTAGGCCGGGTTTTTGGCCGAACTCCGTTATCAATTTCTTGTGTCTTGCCTCTTTACTTTCCGCTGCATTTCAACTTTGATTTTAATTTGTTAATCTTTTTTTAAAAGGCAATTCACCCCCCCTCTTGCCATCATTCCCGTTTTTCTCCGTCCAACAATTGGTATCAGAGGAAGTATTTGAATAATTACCTAACCGGTTTCAAATTAAAGATCCTTTTTGATGGCATCTACCTCTTTCGCCCCCGAGGGCTACTCATTGGGTCGGGCTCCATTTTTTTGATGGGACCGACTATAATTATTGGAAAACCCGCATGACTACCTTTCTTAGAAGAATAGGATATCCTATTTACAAAATTGTCATGCAAGGTTATTCTTTGTCTTCCCCCGACGAATCCAAATGGACCCCCGCCGATATTAAGAATTTTGAGCTTGATGGCAAAGCCATGAATGCTCTTCATTGCGGGTTAGATAGAAATGAATTTAATCGTGTATCCACTTGCACCACTTCACATGAAATTTGGAAGCTTTTAGAAGTGACCCATGAAGGCACTAATAAAGTCAAAGATACTAGATTAGATATGTATAGACAAGACTTTGAATCTTTTTCAATGCATCCAAATGAGTCTATTTCTGAAATGTTTACACGCTTCACTGACGTTTGCAATGGTAGAAAATCTCTTGGTGATGATGTTTCAGCTGAAGCAATGGTCAAGAAGATTCTATGGGTTCTTCTGAGCTCATGGGCACCTAAGGTGACGGCTATCCAAGAAGCTAAGGATGTAAAGAACATGCCGGTCGAAGAGCTCATCGGATCCCTAATGACGTACGAGATCACGATGAGGAGGCAAGCTCAAAAGGAGGGCACACCAATCAAGACACCAAAGAACATTGCCCTCAAGGTACAAAAAGAAGTAAGCTCCTCCTCCTCATCATCATCTTCATCTTCTTCTTCTTCAAGCGGCGATTCTGAAATGGAGAATCTAGCCCGCCAAATGGAAAAATTCATGAAGAAGCACAAGAAGAAGAAGAAATCTCGCAAGGCGCGAAAGCAAGAATCCACCGAAAAATCCGAGTTCAAGGTAAAATGCTACGGGTGCGGTGAAAAGGGCCATTACAAGCCCGATTGCCCACTCAACAAGAAACGGGCCACGCAGAAGGAAAAAGGAAAGAAAAAGGTCCTCAAGGCGACATGGAGTGACACCTCCTCTTCATCATCCTCCTCCTCCTCAAGCGACCAAGGTAACAAATGCCTAATGGCATTTCACGAGGTAACTTCTTCCGACTCTTCCTCCTCATCCTCTAGTTCTTCTAATTCTTTCAATCATTTGTCATACGAAGAACTCCAACATGTTAGAGACCAACTTGAAAATGGTTTTCATGAGCTTTCTTCAAAATTTGTTTCTTTGAAAAAGAATTTCAAAAAACTTTCCTCCGAAAAAGAACAACTTCTCAAAGAGAAGGAGGAACTCTCCCTAAAAATCCAAAATTTCCCAAATGTTGATTCTTTGGAATCAACCATCAAGGACCTTAGAGAATCCCTAGCCAAATTCACCCAAGGGGAACAAAATCTTTCAAAATTGCTTGGTTCCCAACGAATTTCAAGAACCACCCAAGGGCTAGGATATACCAATGTAGCTACTCCTCCCATGCTCCCACTGTTTTTGTAAGGGGGAGCTCTAGTTTTAAATTTTGTAATTATTGTAAGAAACCCGGACACCTCATTTATGAGTGTGATTGCAAAAATGCCCGGTACGGTCAACCCAAATCTATTTTTTATTTGGACGAGTTTTATAGGAGAAGACCCGCCATGAAACAAATTTGGATTGAAAAATCCCTTTTGGCGAGTCTCTCCGGGCCAAAAATAGTTTCCTATCCCCGGTGACTTATTGTTTTTATTTAGGGGGAGAAATTTTCTTAAATTCAAAAATCTCTTTCGATTCATTTTTCAATTTAAATTCTTTTTTGATTCAAAACTTTCAATTCAAACTGTTATTCAAATTTTCATTTCAATTTCCAAAATTTCAATTGATTTTCAAATCTCAAATCCAGTTTTTCAAACCCTTTCCCTCAATCAAGTTTTATGCCCCACGCTATTTTGATAATCACAAAGGGGGAGAAATTTCTTGATTGATTGGGGGAGAATCCTTTTCATCATGCTTAGCATTTCCTTTCAATTTCAGTATTTTACATTAATTGTTTTGGTGATTGTGATCATCAAAATAGGGGGAGATTGTTGTACCTCTCGTATCCTCTCGTGGTTTAATTTTCATGATCACAATCACTTTCATGTTTATCTAATTGTGTTTTAAGTGTTTTTGTTGATAGGCAATTGATTGCCAAAGGATTGGCCCAAGAAAGCTGGCAAAATGGACTGAATTGCAGTCCACCGGCCAACCGGTGTGATAGCACCGGCCAGCCGGTGGACCTGGCAGAGGCATTGCCCACTGCCAGGTTCCACCGGTCAGCCGGTGGCTCTGTCACCGGCCAGCCGGTGGCACCCAGACCAATGGGCCAGCTACTGTCTCCCCACCGGCCAGCCGATGGCTCCTCCACCGGTCAGCCGGTGGAGCCTGGACCAAAATTCTTCTCCTCTGCCAAGGCACCGGCCAGCCAGTGGAGCTGTACCGGCTAGCCGGTAGCCCAGTCAAACTAGCCGTTGGCTTTGACCAGTCAACCCTCTTTTGGCCTCCAACGGCTCTTTAAGCTTCTCCAACAGCTCCGAAGGCCCCCAATGGGTTCCATGCCTATAAATAAAGGCTGAGGAAGCCCCGGACACTCACCGGAACTATACGGAAGCCCACAGACACTTTGTTGATCATTCGGCAATCCTCCGGCGATCCACCTCAAGGAACCCCAAGTGCTCCATCCAATTCCACATCCAAGAGCACCACCAAAGAAGCTTGGAAGCGGCCTTCAAACTCTCCTATCAATCAAAGGCGCCCAAGGCTTCTCCAATTACGGGTTTTATTGTTTTATTTATTTTGAGCTTAAAATTGGGTTTGTGCCTACAAACCCCAAACTCTTTCTTCATCCCTCTTTCTTTTGGGTTTCACATCACCATTAAGGTGTGAAGAGGTTTCTTCAATCCTTTCCTTTTAAAAGGCTTGTGTCATAGGTGAGCTAGCCTTCACCTGTAAGAAGGCTAGTGGGTTCTTGCTCAACCATTAAAAGCAAGTGGGTTCTTGCTAAACCAATTCAAAAGCAAGCTGTAATAGGTTCTAGTGCTACCTCAAAGCCTAGTGGGTTTCTTGCTAAAACCATTGAAAAGCAAGCGGTAGAAATCTCTCAACGGTTGAGTTGGGAGCGGAGACGTAGGCCGGGTTTTTGGCCGAACTCCGTTATCAATTTCTTGTGTCTTGCCTCTTTACTTTCCGCTGCATTTCAACTTTGATTTTAATTTGTTAAGCTTTTTTTAAAAGGCAATTCACCCCCCCTCTTGCCATCATTCCCGTTTTTCTCCGTCCAACACTATGACACCTTTGAGATCCTTGTTCACATAGGAGCAATGGACTATCATCTTTCACTTCCACCAAATATGGCTCAAGTCCGTGATGTGTTCGATGTATCTCTTCTGAGTAAGTACATACCCGACCCCTCACATTTATTGAATATAGAGGTGGTATAAATATATAACGACCTCTCATATGAAGATAAGTTAGTGAAGATCTTAGACTGTATAGATAAAGTCCTATGCAATAAGAATACTCACCTTGTAAATGTGTTGTGAAGGAACCCTAAGTATGAAGAGGCGATATGGGAACCAAAGGAAGAAATGAAGGATAAATACTCTCACCTATTTTTTCCATAGTATGTAAAATGAAATTTTGAGGTATAAATTTAAAAGAGGGGAAGAATGTAATGACCAAAAATTTTATCAATGAGATTTCCATTATTAAATAAGTTTGATTACATCTTTCACCACAGAAGACAATAAAACCATTATTATCATGAATGAAGATTTAAATAAGTGGTATTTACTGAAATTAAGGAACCTATAACAATGAAATAATGACGTGACCATTGAAATAGTAATATGACCATTATGAATGTAATACGAATAATAGAATTATAACCTCACCTATGGAAGTATAAATAAAATTTAGGCATCTTATAAATGAAAATATGATATAATTATATCATTCTATAAGAAAATAAATGTTTTAAAAGTGATAAATTAAGTATTGATCTTTTTTATAAAATGGATTCCAATTTTTAAATCAAAATTTCAAAAAATGGTTAGGGTGAATTTTTGATATTTTTCTGAAATTGTTTTATTCTTATTGAATAATGAAATATGATAATTTATAGTATTTAACATTTTAAGAAAAATAAATGAATTTTTGAGTCATGAATGATTTAAGAAAATATAAGTTTGAACACACATGAACTAGTTACAATACTTAGTCACAATAATCAATACTAATGATAGCCTTGATCCAAAATAATAAACAAATGAATAAAATAATAAAAAAACACCCCTCTCCTCCCCTATAAATATCACTCCTCACCACATCTTCTTCTCACACATTATAAGCGTTTTAGATTATCTAAATGATGATAAATTAAATACCCAAGCCTCTTATCCATGTCCAATATCTTTTGGTCTCAAAAAGGCCAAATCCATGTGCCTTAATGAGGTTCTCAAGGAGAGAACATCCAAGAGGAAAAATCCTCAATCCTCCTCTTTTAATTTATTTTCTTTTCTTATCCTCTCCTCACATAACCTTATACAAAGTGCAATGATAACTATAGTATCATATATATACTATAATGTTATTTTTTTAATGTAATATCCATCATTGAATCCACTCTCTCCTCATTTTATTCTAAAAATTAAAACATCATCCGTGATATGTCGATTCACTGCCTTCATGGGCGATGAGATTTCATTTTACATTACTACCTTCAAGGATAGTAGTAAAACCATTATTATGGTTGAAACCGAATTTAATATTCATATTATAACTTTTTTAACATCCTGGAACTAATTTATGAACATAATATTTAATAAAACTAAATTATTTCATGATGGATGGAAAAACCACCAAAATAAACCAAAAATTTGTCATTAATGTTTTATCAAATGAATCATCCTCATATCATAATAAATGATATATGAGACAATTTAAACTTTTTTTAATTTCATTAATAACACATAATTTCACTAATGGATGATTATTCTCATTTTAAAAGAACTTCCATAATTATATACAAGTAAACCGACTGTGAAACCATGAAAACAAATGCTCTAGTAACGATGAAATTGAACACTGTAACTCTTAAAAATTTCCATAAATGAACTAAATAAAATTATAATATATCAAATAAATTTATAACAGGGTATTAATTAAGTAATTAATGAACCTAATTTTATTATCTATGATATTAAGTGAATGTTACAAACACTTTCAGACATAAGTTAAGGGGATTCTCAAACCCAACTTCATTTATTTGGGTTATTCCTCTTTCATGACAAATTTTAGTGTGGATATCCTTTTAATATTCCCAAAACATAATTTCATTGTTCTTAAATTTTATTTTTAGGGATATAAATTTTTTCAATATGATTTTATGACAAATACAATGATTTTTCTAAAAGATATTCTATTTCCAAAACAAATCTGGACTACTCTTAAGTTATTTCTTCTTCACTAAAAAAATGATGATTATTTTATGAAATATGTTATTTTACCTTTTACATTTAGGAACACCAATTTTATTAAATCATGATTATTGAAATCCTTTTGAAACCCATTCCTTTACATGGGTTACTTCATGACTTTGATTTATATACGTTCTATATAGAATGAGTGATTATGTAAATGTTATGATGTGATGGGTGGTCCTAAAATTATATATCCCTACAATTGATTGGTTAATGTGATGTATCTCATGAGATAATGTTTATTAGGGATGAAAATGATTATATATTTGTTCACAATGATGGTGTTATTATTATAAACATATGTTATGCGTGAACATGATGCCGAATTTGTTCACAGCTATGTGTGGTATTTGACCACAAAGACATGATGTTTCATTTTTATGAATTTCCATATTCCATGCATTTGTCAATTATTTACCTTATGATGTTGATGAATATCCCATTCTTATGTTATGAAGCTGATTTTTATGATCAATCAGGTTATATTGTTTCATGTCCCTTATTCATCCTCTTAATGGGATTTTAGATCACCCCCTTCTTTGATATATATCCTTAGGTGACTACATGTACTAAGGAGAATGCAATATTTAGAGAGATAAATAAGAGGATTTTAAATAAATTTTTATGTTTTATTTATGTCCAAGATACTTATGTGTCTAATTTTTCCCAAGTCACTAAACGTTTGGATCCTATATTACAACACTTTTATGTTGTTTATCTTTAAAATGATGTAATAGACATGTAGGAGAAAGCAGGGTTACTATAATCATACTAGGAAATATCTCTATTGTAAATGATTCGAGGTTTATCCTTCAAGACTACTAAAATATCTTTACTTATGTAGTTGATATTGGCATTATAATTTGAAAACCAATCCATCCCATGTATTAGGTAAAATTCCAACATCAGAATGACCACCAAGTTTGTAAAGAGATTGTACTCACCAAAGTTAATAGGGGAATACTGAAATAACATTAATACTTGAATAACTCCTCTTGGAGTTGTAATAGATAACTATAACACTAATAGTTTAGGTTTTTATTTTAAGTTATTTGTAAATGTGAATGAAATAAAATAAAATGTAGAACTAGAATCAAATAATATACTTTCTAGATTTGAGTGTACGATGAGTGTAACTACCACAACATCATTTGAAGCCTCAAATTCATCCATCACAATTGAAAAATCATGACCTTTATCCCTTGTAGTATTTTGGGGTTGATGGTGGGTTCCCTCCATTATCTTTTGATTTGTACATGGATTAGTGAAATTCCAAAGTTCCCAACACTTGAAGTATTTCACATCAAGTTTTTCTTGGACTGTCTTCCCTTTTTTATTGGCATTTAGATGTCGAGGCATTACACCGCCACAATAATTTATATGTATATTTCCATCTCTTACATACTTATAAAACTTTCCAATTGTAAAAAATTCATCAAATTATTATTCCCACATTTTTTTCACATGGAATATTATAATTTATTCTCATTTATATTCTTCCCAAAATTTTGTTCCATCTTTCATTTTTTATCATTTTGTCCATGAGTCCACTAGGAATATTTAAACTCCATTTCAACTTTTAGATCGCAACACACTATCTCTTCATAACTCCCAAAGTGTCGTATTTCCAATGCTTTCCGTATATGGGGTCTCAATCCACCAAATAATCAATTTTTATTCCCATTATAATCGATGAAAAAGTTTGAAGCCTAACATGAAAGCCATGTAAATTTCATATAATAATTCCCAGCTGATTCATTTTTTATTTTTTTAACTTATGGAATTTGCTCTCCATTTTTCTTCATAGGTAATGAGGAAAATGCTTATTGGAAAAATACTTTTTAATTATTCTCATTCGATGGATTCCTCTTCATTCCTTAGATCTTTATTCTTGATTACTTTCCAACACTAATCAACTTCTCCCTTGAAGAGATACACTACCAAAATAACTTTATATTTCTCAGAATAAGAGAGTATAGAAAATATCATTTCTATATAATTGATTCATTATTTTGGGATTAGTGGATTTGAGGTTCCACTAAAAACAAGTGCTCATTGATTCATGCAAGATTAAATTGCAAGCCATTCCATCCTTGGTGAAGTAGGATATTCCACATGGTTTCTATTTTTGTTCATGACTTGAGTTAACTGACTCATCATCATTATCATAATGAAGTTTTCAACTCTATATCCTCCATATTTCTAAGTCAGTAATTTCATTTTCCATTTTATCCATTGTTTGCACGAGTCCTTCTATTTCCTTCCATTTTTATATAATTAAAAACCTAAGTGAGAACTTTTATACTATTATGAATCTTATTATAATAATTATAATGGAAATATTATTCTTAAAATTTTATAATATAATGATTCTAATATATTGAACATAACTTAACATACATTAACATTAAATCATTTTTTCAGAATACTTAATACATTACAAAAACAGATACTCGAAGACCGTATTTTTTTAGTGCCTTTGGAAATATGGAAACATAAAAACTAGTACCTAAGTGAGATACATTATCTACCACTAGGTTCTTCATGAATAAAACCCTTCTTATACAAATCATACATAATACATATCTTCATAACCTAGGGAAAGGAAACATAAAAAGGGGCAAGCTCAGATTCTCAGTGAGGGTCAACAATGGAGTTATATAAGAATAAACATGAGCATATGGGTATGAGAACATGATCATAACATCAGAATATATTACCATGCATATCAAAGATCATAAAAATTAATCATGGAATAATGGTTGAAAGTTCATAATACATTAATCATAAGGGAATCAAGATCATAATTTATGAAAGCATAATATAGGAATATGACAAGGAATTGTGGCTAACACATAAATATATAATATTATTCCCTATAAGTTAAGGGTAATTTAAAAAAACTTATCCGTGAACTTCATGGGTAATACACCTACTGGGAAAACACACCATTATCCCTATTCATAGTCTTTTCCTTACAAGGGATCAATTTTTCCGATCTTCCTATCATAGAGCAAGATTCCTCTTCTTCCCATAGTGGATAAAGCCAATCAACTTGTTTACTATTATTATTAAATGAGATATAAATATTTAACAAATACATGGGATAGAGATATAGGTCCCACCTATCATAAAATCATACATATGTGTGCCATAAGATCATAACAAATCATCATATCATGACCCATAAAAAATATGGGTTTTATAAACATCATATCATAACCCATGAAATGAAATGGGTATAATAAACATGTCATCATATCATAAACTATGGAAAAGATATAGGTTTCATAATAATTTAATTAAATAATAACCCATGAAAATAATATGATTTTAAAAGCATATAATCCTTGTAAGAGAAATAGGTTTCACAAAATTATAACTTGTGAAGGATAAATAGGTTTCATAACCATCATACCATCAAAAAAAGAGAACATTAATAAGAATAATATGAATGGAAACTTTGTATAATTTCCCCAAAAATTCACGAGTAACACCAAAATATGTCATCTTATATGGAAAATAATTTGGAAAAATCTTTTAAAAAAAATTCTTGAGGAGAATATCATTTTTATTTTGATAAACAATTTTTAAAAAATTGAAATTGTTAGAAATTGTTTTTCTTTGAAAATAGGTTGAAAACTTATAATGTATGATTTGAAAAATAGAATTTTTTTAAATACTTTTTCCTTTAAAATGATTTAAAAAATATCATTAAAATACATTTTTGAAAACATTTTTTAAAACATGGTTTTTTTGAATAAAACAGATTTCTGATCGAAGAGAGATATAAGGTCAAATTTTATTAATTTTTTTAAGTATCATAAGTACCAAAGAGTGAAAAAATGGTACTAATAAATGAAGATATTATTAATAACCATAGTAGAATAAAATTCATAATATTTCATCAATGTAAGCATAATTGAAAACAACTCTGATAAACAATGAGATTGTTGTAATAAACTCTTACCACTTTGTTAACTTTGAATAGAACTACCCATGTAAGAAAATAATATTACAAAAAATTAAAATATCATTAAAATAAGGATATCCATGAAATAAAATTTCAAATTTTATTATATAAACCTTGTAAAAGAACATAGGTTCTTAACAAAACACGTGTCTCAATGAAGGAAAATTGAGACAAAAGTACATACTAATTTTATAAATTTTGAACCGTGAAACTCCATGAAATAGAGATAATAAAATATATATGTAAATAACAATAAATATAAGTATAAGAATAATATAATACATTCATGGTAAGTATATATAATAAAAAAATAGATTATTGGTGAATAATGCATAAGTCTCACAAAAATAAAAGTGATACTAGAAACCCCCTTACCTTATGTCTTGACTCTCTTTGTACTCATTAAAACCTTTTTTATAATAAATATAAGTTCATGATAAATCTATTAAAAACAATAATAAATTATATAAAACCATATATGATTTACTTATGACCTTATATTACCTCTTTATTACCAATTTCTTGTTAAAATTATGTTTCGGGTAATAACCGCTTTGTCTTTTTCAAGTATTTTGATTTGTGATATTTTGGATCCTTTTATTTATATCTTGATTTCATCATCTCCAGAATGATAAAAATTATATAAATATCATAATTATTCATTATATATGTTTTTATCATGATATATAAAATATAGGAATATAAAATTAAATACACTGTTTAGGGAGATGATAGGACATACGTATGCATGAACATTGTTTCCGTTTTCTTATCATATTGAAAGAAAGAAAGTAAATGAAACAGAAATACACACACCAAAAATATAATATCATTATATTATAATTATTCCATCACATATATCATATAAATTCACTAATCCCACCATTAACACATTCCATGTAAATTGTACATGAATCACATTACTTTGAGGAGGCATAAGTCCACACATCCACAAACAAAGTTATCATTTTTACACAAAATGGAAAGCATGAAGTTATGTTTTATATAATAATTTAAAAATAATAAAGTAATCATAAATATTACACAATAATATAAAAACATCATGTATAAAATAACTTCTAACCATTAGAGGTGGTAAAGTAAAAATGAACCATCATCATTTCACGAGGTGGTAGTCCGCCGTACACACGAATGATAAATTCATTACAAAATTGATAGAAGTGTGTGTAAGTGTAGGTAGAACCCTTAGAATAGAAAAATATAATTATATTTATTATACTTAGTATATTATATAATAATATAATAAAAATAATTTATGGGGGTGGAGGATGAAAATAAAACAATAGATCTTTTGGAAGATTGTTACTTTTATTTGGGTAACTCATTTTGATTTGCACTAAAGGGATTTTATGATTAGATTTAGGAAAAAAGGAGGATTATAAGATAAAGAGAGAAGATTTAAGAGGAGATTTTGGAAGGGTTTGTTCAATCCAAAGGGCTTGATATGTGTGAAGAAGTGACGGGGTTTCTTCCCTTTTATAGTGGAGGAGAGTCATTCTTGTAAATATAAAATGGAAAACAATATTGAGAGTCCCCCCTTACATAATGTGCCTAAAATAATTTTAAATTTTTGATAAAATAGATTCATTGGTGAAAATAATTCCATCCAATGTATTTTTGACCTTTGTTTAGGTTATTTGGCCACTTAAGTTAAAGTTCGATCACTAAGTAATCTTGTTTTTACTTGAAACACTGTAATTAATTTTAGTTACTTTCAGTAATAATTTTTGTAAAAACTATTTTGAAATTATTTGAAATAAGAAATTAATATTATTGAAAATATCAAATAAATTTTCTTTAATTATAATCACATAAGTGGAAAAAATTAATTTAAAATTAATCCCACAGGCTTGTTGCGACAATGGGTTTTTAAGCGAAAATGCATAAAAGTTTGAAAAGTTTTTATATCCAATTACAATGTTAAATTGGTTACAATGACCTAAATTGGATTTATTGATGTAAAATTGTTCTAATTACACTTTATAACAAAATTAAAAAACAATTTTACTATATAAATAAATTAGATAAAAAAGGAGTTTTGAATTAAAATTCTGAATTTTCACTATTCATCCAAAAATAACGTTTTTTAGAAAAATACATAAAATTAAAACTAAGATAATTTTAAAATTATGAATTAGAAAATTAATTTTATTTTATAAAATTCAATTTCTAATTTTTTTTTGAAATTTATTTTATTATTATTCATAGAAGTACATAAAGAGTAGTTCATTTGAGAAAATAGTATTTTCAAACATATAAAGAATTTACCAAAAAATTATATGTTTTATTATCAATATAATTTACTTATATAAAACCATTATAAATAATATTTTAAAATTATTTAAAACTATTTATATTAGTAAGTTTAATGACTTTGTTATAACTATCTCTTTTGAATAATTATAATAATAAAATTCTATTTCGTAGAAACTCATTATTGTGTGTAATGTAAT
Source organism: Viscum album (assembly GCA_963277665.1). Taxonomy (NCBI): domain Eukaryota; kingdom Viridiplantae; phylum Streptophyta; class Magnoliopsida; order Santalales; family Viscaceae; genus Viscum; species Viscum album. The sequence continues at coordinate 1,440,660,060 of OY728127.1, read as the reverse complement.
CCAAGTTGGTGTTTAATATAGCACACGATTATATTGGATTAGCATATAAAAAAGTTTGAATTAGTGTAACATTCAATTAAATACATCAAAAAAATTAATTTATTCAAAAAAAGGTTTATAAAAAACACAAGTTGTTACATTCTACCCCCCTTAAATTGAATTTCTCTCTAGAAATTCATTATTTTGATACAAAAAATGAGGATAATTATTCCTCATTATTTCCTCAAGTTCCCACATATCTTCCTCTAATAGGTGGTTTATCTAAAAAACTTTGACCAGGTGACTGGTCTTGTTTTGTAAAACTTTCTCTATATAACTCTGAATTTCAACTGGTTTTTACGCATAAGAAAGGTCCTACTCCAACAGTATGACCTTAGAGTTCAGTATATATGATGTTTCAGGCATGTACTTCCACGAAGGAGATACATAGAACACATCATGTACTTGAGGTAGATTTTTAGTTAGTTTTAATTGATAGGATACCATCCCAATATGATCAAGAATCTCAAAGGGATCGATATACCTAGGGATTAGTTTCCCTTTCTTTTTGAACCTCATAGCCTTCTTCCAGGGAGGTATTCATAGAAACAATTTCTTTCCAACTTCATATGTTAGATCACACCGACGGTTATCAACATAAATTTCTTATGAATTTGAGCTTCCATGATATGATGTTGAATGGATCTAACGTTCTCCACTATTTCTTCAGTGATACCAAGTCTCAATGGCTTTATTTCACCAACTTTATTCTAACACATTGGAGATCTACATCACTTTCCACAAAAGTATTCATAAAAATCCATCTAAATGTTTGCATGAAATCTATTGTTGTAAGAAAACTCAACTTGAGGAAGTTGTTGATCCTAACCACCTTTTTAATACATTGAACAAGATATCAACAAATCCTCTAGGGTTTTAATTGTTTTTTTCAGACTGAACATATGTATGAGGATGATAAATAGTGCTGAAACTCAATTTTGTATAAAGTTCTTATTGAATAATTCGCCAAAACATTGAGGTAAACCTCATATCCCAACCAGATATAGTGGAATGTGGTAATTCATGCAACCTTACCACTTTCTTAATTTATATCCTTGCAAGATGATATAGAGAGAAGTCTTCTCTAATAGTGATGAAGTGTGGTGACTTAGTAAGGCGATCGAATACCACCCATATAACATTAAAATCTTTAGAGGTTTTGGGGAGTCCAATGAAAAAATCCATAGTGATGTTATCCCATTTCCATTTTGGTATGGGAATTGGATGAAACATCCCCTTAGACTTTAATCATTCAACCTTAAATTGCTGACATACCAAGCACTAAGATACAAACTCTGCAATATACCTCTTTATTCCATCCCACCAGAAGTATTATTTGAAGTCACTATACATCTTCATACTTCTAGGATGAATATAAAATGAAGATATATGATCTTTATCTAATAACCCATTCTTAAAATATAGTATGTATGGGAATCATACATGGTTCTTAAATCTTATCATTCCATTACGATCAAGGTTAAACTCATGAACATTTCTAACCAACTTTTTCAGCTCTACATCTTCCTTCTGCACCTCTTTAATTTTCAATTGGATAGAGAGTTGAGAATTCAATTGATTAAGATACTATTTCACCCTTACTTCATGATTTATAGATCCATCCTTTGCTGATCCAAAAATATTGGATCTTTTTTGATCCTCAATATGGATAAGCTAGCATGATCCTTTTGACTCAAAGCATCAACCACTTTTTTCTCTTTCCCAGGGTGGTAATATATTGAGAATTAATAATAATTAATCATATTCAACCATATTCTCTAGGGAATTTTCTAAAAATTATGTGTGAATATATATTTTATAATTTTATTTTTGGTATATATAACACAATTTTCTCTATAAAGATAATTCCTCCATATCTTTAATGCAAAAATCACTACCACTAACTCCAAATCTTGAGTTGGGTATTTTTTCTCATGGATATTCAACTTCCTGGAGGTATAGGCTCTAACTATGTTATTTTTCATAATAAAACATCCCAATCCCTTCCTGGATTCATCACTATAGATTACAAACCCTTATCTACTACAGGTTAATGTAAGCATAGGTGCACTGACCAACCTTCTCTTCAGTTCCTTGAAAATTTCCTCACATTCATCTATCTAGAGAAACTTGGAACCCTTCCATGTTAACTTGGTAATAAGATTAAATAGAGGTGAGAATTTTTTTGTTAACTATTGATAATATCCAGTTAAACCTAGAAATATATAGATCTCAGTCACCATGGTTGGTCTAGGCTAACATTCAATAGCCTCTGTCTTTGATAGATGTACCACTGTACCATCTCTTGAGATTATGTAGCCAAAAAATAAAACCTTTTAGAGCCAAAATTCACACTTTGTAAATTTGTCAAATAATTTCTCTTTCCTTAAGGTCTTTAGTAAAATTCTCAAGTGGTATTAATGCTATTAATTTATCTTTTAATAGATAATAATATCATCTATAAATACTACCACAAACCTATCAAGGTCATCTCTAAAGAATATATTCATCAAATCTATGAAGATAGCGGGGTAATTAGTAATACCAAAAGGCATCAATATATATTCATAGTTTCTATACCTTATACATATTGTTTTCTTGGGTATATACTCATTCTTAATCATCAATTGATGATATCCAGAATGAAGGTTAATCTTGGAAAAGTATTGAGCTCTAAAAAGTTGATCAAAAAATTCATCAATATAGGGAAGATGATAATTCTTCTTGATCGTGATATTATTCAACTCTCTATAATCAATTTATAGTTTCATTGTTCCAGATTTTTTTTCATAAAAAGAATTGGTGCTCCCCAAGGTGACACACTTGGATGAATGAATCCCTTATCAAGATTTACTTGGGGTTTCTTCTTCAAATTTCTACAACTCAACTGGGTTCATTAAATATGGGGTCTTTAAAATTTGTGTGGAAATAGGTATGAGTTTTTTTTGAGAAATAAACTTCACATTTTGTGGAAAATCTAGGAACCTTTTTTGAAAATTCATCCATAGACTCCCATAAAATAGTCATATCATCGATGTCGATTTTCTCACCAACCATTTGAGACAAACATGGCTTCTGAATTGGAATTAATACCCATAAATTGGATGCAATATCCATACGAAGTTCATACTTATAATCAAATTTATAAAAGATAAAAAATTTGTTTGAAATATCAAATATAACTTCCCTTCCCTGAAAATTAATGTGGGATTTATGTAGAGAAAGCCAATCCATTCCTAAGAAGACATTAAATTCAACAAAAAGAATAATGAAAAGATTCATGAAGCACATTACCACAAATTTAAACCAAATAGGAATCATATACTTGAGATTAAATCATCATACCATTAGGGGTTTGCACTACTAAGTCTAAATCTAGGCATTTGGGTGGAATATTAATACCATCAGAAAATTATTTAGATATGAAAGATTTGGAAGGTCCAGAATCTAATATGACATTATAAGTTCTATATTGGATGGTAATTATACCTTTCACTATGTTGTTATCAAACCCCTCATAAAAAATAGTGATCACATGATATTTCTTCTTGTCCATCAACTTAAGTGGTTGTTGATGCCAATTTTTATCACTAACCATTGAGTTTGGGAACTTGTTATCATAATGACCATTCTCATTACACTTTAATCACTAAATAATGGGAGGTTCATTCTGTATATATTTCCCTATATTCATATCATTATCCAACCTTTTCCCATTATTTTGGAAATCAATTTCCTGATGGCCCTCCCTTACACACATAAAACATTTGTTAGACCCCATAATAAAATTTCTTCCATGCTTCTTTCCACACTTGGAGCATAAAAGAAGGAACATCTTCTTCTCTTTATCATTTTTCGATTTTCCTTTGAACTCCATCTTCCTTTTCTTGTTAAAAGCATGATATTGATACATAACTCAAACCTCCATTTCAACCTTTATCACACAACCCACAATATCTTCATAGATACCGATGTATCTTATGGATAATGCCTTTATGAGACTTGGCATTAAGCTACTAAAGAAACAGTAAACCTTACTTTGTAGTTGGATGATAATACTAGAAGAATACCTCACAAGTCTTGTGAAATTATCATCGTAGGTACTGAATGATTCATCATACATTTTCTTTAACCCATGGAAATCATTTTCTATCTTTATATAAATAACATGAGGAAATTAATTTTTGAAGAATAAGTTCTTTAAATCATCCCAATTTTTGGATTAAATATCATATTGATTAATCATATTATTTATTAGAGTCCACCATTGGTTTTCTTCATGTTATAAATGATAAACAACCAGAATTACTTTCTCATGTTCTGAACACTGGAAGATGGAAAATATTTTTTTCAATGGTACTGATCCATTGTTCAACCATAAGTGAATAAGAAGACCCACTAAAAAAGGAGGAAATTTCATTACGAAGGAATCAATAAAATATTATTCCCTCCTTTACTCATTTATAAGTCCATCATGATTCATATATTGAGAAATTTTGGTGATCATAACAATCTGATTTCTCATTACAGATCCCTTAGCATTCAGTTTCTTAGGAGGACAATGGTTGAATTGTAAACTGTAATCACCATTAACATGCTTCCTTAAGGTTACAACCATTATCTAAAACAAAAAATAATAGAGTAAGAAATAGTTATTATAGCGATTAACCCCACAATCATTAAAACCCACTTATAAGATGTCTAAATTAGGATTCCTTCTTTAATATATAACACCTTAGGTTTATTCTAGTCTATTCATAGCCAAATCATATTTTAATATTTCATTATGGTTCATGAAGAGTTTTTGAATTCCAAAAGAATATCTCAAAGAGTGTCAAACTAGGTGTGTAGTAAGGACCATTGTTGTGCACCCTTTCCTGATTGAGTCTTGATCAATATGGTGTTTTTGCAGTTGTTACCCCTATATACATTTGTGCCAGATCCGCACACACTTGTATTATCCAGACAAGAATGTATTTCTAGGAAACCACTCACTCTATCCTTTACCAAAATTCCAGGATATTCTCCTATACTTTTACTTATCCTTAGACTTATCCTAAGACATGTTATTAGGGTTCTCACTAAGGTCTTCTCATCCTAGTTTCCAAAGGTTAACTAAAATTTTTATCTGATACCAACTATAGAATCCCCCTACTAACATACATGAAAATTACATCATTTTTACAGAATACTTAATATATTGCACAAAAAAACACCCAAAGACCGTATTAGTTTAGTGCCTTTGGAAACATGGAAAAATAAAAACTCTCACATAAGTGAGTCTCATTATCTCCAACTAGTTTATTCATGATTAACACCCTTATTAGATACATCGTATATAATACATATCTTCATAACCTGGTGAAAGTAAACATTAAAAGGGGTGAGATCAGATACTCAGTAAGGGTAAACAAAGAATATATGTAAGCATAAACATGAGTATAAGGGTATGATAATGTGATCATACCATAAATATCAAATATCATAAACATGAATCATGGAATAATTTATGGTAGTTCATAAGACATGAATCATAAGGGAATCAAGAGTATAATCCCGGAAATAATAACAAAGGAATAATACTTGGAATTGTGGAAGAAACATAAACATGTAATATCATTTCTTATAAGTCAAGGATCATTTTTAAAAACTTATCAGGGAACGTCTTGAGGACTATTCCTACTGGTTGGGAAACACCACCATCCCCAGTTGCAATCCTTTCCTTATATGGGATTGGGTTTCCCCATATAACCATAGTGGATTGGGTTTACCCTTCTTCCCATAGTGGATCAAGCTTGTCAACTTATTTCCAATCATTATATCACGAGATATAAATATTTTTCCAAATAATTGGAGGAATATATATGTAATGGCTCAGACCTCTCCGACCCATTCCTTTGTCAAAAAGAAGGCCACGAAGTGTTCTGGAGGGTAAAATGTACTTTTCCCACACTTTCCAAAATTTTGAAACTACACGTCGTGTAGTTTGAGTACATGCCATGTAACCCCTTGCTGGGTATACCCCATGTTGAAGGCAGTGTCCTTGCCGTGTAAAATAAATGGGTACACGCCATGTATCCAATACTACACACCGTGTAGTCCCTCCCCATGTATGCGTTACCATGTGTTGACTAGTCAACGACCGTGTGTCGTGTTGGAGCCATGTGAAATAAATTGGTACACGCCGTGTATCCAGTACTACACACCGTGTAGTCCCTCCCAGTGTATGCGTTACCTTCAAGCCGTGTGTTGACCGGTCAACATCCACGTTCCGCATTGAAGGCCGTGTTGGAAGCCGCATGGTGACCGTGTGAAACGGACGAGTACACGCTGTATACCATAAAGTACACGCCATGTACTTTTGCTTTTCTTGCTTATAAAAGAAGGGGTCCCATATTCCTTTTCAACTCACCCCTCTCCTCCGCATTCCTCTGAGCAGAGCTCTCCCAAGTGACTCGAATGCGCCTTATTCTTCCATAACTTCTTCGTTCGAGCTCCGGTTTACGATTCGTCAGTGGCCATGGGATCGTAATGACGAGGCAGAACTTGTGAGCTTCGATCCATTGTCTTTCCTTCAACCTTTCATTTCCAACTTCCACCCGAGGAGGTTTTGTCGGGTTTTGATAGAAGTGACAGACGCCAACGAACGTCTTCTTAAGTTGATTCGGGGGAGCATTGTGATCAGAACCTATTGAGGTAGGGATCTTACCATCGCCTCTCTAATTTGTGCATCATGCGGGGTGGGTGTCCTCTTGTTTACATGAAACAAATTTGAACCAGTTTAATGAAGATAATGAATGGATTATATTACGGGGATGGGAAGTTGTGAATGCAGTTACTTTTTTTATATCCTGTGATATTATGTTGTGAATTGAATAGGATTATGCCTACTGAAAATCACGGTCGTTGGGGGCCTTTTCTTAGACAATCAAATTATGCCCTATCTTTCTAGACCGTTATTGATGGAAACTTCATGGAATGTGGAAATTGGTTAATCACGTAAAGTTGGATGATTAAATGAAAATCTGGAACCCTTGGGTGATCACCCCAGTTGAACCAAAATGGAATAATAAACATGTGGGTGCTGTTGGGGTTATTTATGTGTTGGGTGTGTTTTGTGGGTTGTTGTGGATTGGGTGAGCAGTGGGGCTGTGGTTTTCTTGGTTGTGGGTTAGTGTGAATGATATGTGGGTAACAGGCAGCTGGGCTTCGTTAAATGTTATTAAAGGGGTGATGATGTATGGTGTGGTTGTGGTTATGGTGATTGGTAGCAGGGCTGCAGGGATGGGTTTGAATGTGAGCGAACTATGGGTTGTGAATAATAAATAAAAGTGTAAGAGTTAATGAATGATGGGGCTTGGTAATGAAACAGAATAATAATCAATGGGTTGGTTGGTTATTAAGAAGGGACTTGTTGTGATGCTTGTGTTTTCCTAACTTGATTTGTGGATGGCAGGGTTATGCTTTACAAACGATCGATGTGGATGGTTGTGGATATTTTCCCAGTAGTTAAGGAACTAATAAATTGATTTTGTTGAAACATGAAAACTTAAATGGGTTTCAGGATTGTTTGTTGTGTGCATGCTTCGTAGTAGTAGTGCCGAGGCACGTGATTAGTTCTCTGATTAGAAGCCATAGGTTGGGCTGAGTGTTATATATATATATATATATATATATATCTGTATATTTGTGTTTTATCACACCCCACCCATGTTGAGCACTTAGTGCCGAACACTCCCATTTCATGGGAGAGGGTGTTTTCCCCTTAGTTACTAGCTCCTTCCTGCTCCTTCTTCCCTAGACTGTGATGGCTTGAGGCGACCTTACACCCAAGACTCTTCGGGTAGGTTTCGATTGGGGTGGTTTAGCCCAACACTCTTCGGGAATGTTTTAATATTTCCCAAGAACCTTTGGGATGGGGCCCAGGTGTGTGCGGGCGGGATACGTGGTTGTGAGGCTTAGGTGTGTGCGGGCGGGATACATGGTTGTGAGGTCTAGGTGTGTGCGAGCGGGATACGTGGTTGTGATGCCCAGGTGTGTACATGCGGGATACATGGTTTTGAGGCCCAGGTGTGTGCGGGCGGGATACAGTTGTGAGGCCCAGGTGTGTGCGGGCGGGATACGGTTGTGAGGCCCAGGTGCGTGCGGGCGGGAAGAGTGTGGTAGCGTCAGGACGTTCTCCGTTAGGAAGAGAAGCTAGCTAGTGGGAAAAAATGGTGTGGGGTACCCAATACTCTTGTTCTTATATACTACTACCTTTTGTGATTGTGTTTTGGTGAGTGTGGCCGGTGAGGTTGGGTGGATATAATTCCTTTCTAGGTTTCTTCTGTGGTTCTCACGGGACATTGGGATGTCTCCCCACTTGTGCACGAGAGCTTCAGGTTTCCCTACTGAGTATACTTATATGCTCACCCTATGTTTACATTCAGGTTTCTAGGAGGACTACCAGGGCCGTGCATGACCCTACTAGTCAGAACAGTTGGAGTTGCTGCAGTTTTCTGTACTTGTTTCTTTTGGTATTGTACCTTTGAGCTTTCTTGTACTTTCAACTTGTTATAAAATTGTTTAAACATGCATATGAGATTGGTTTGGGTTTATTTCTATACCCTTATTCTTTTTATTATTTTGGTGGTTGACTTGTCCTATTTCCCGATCTTAAATAATAAAAAGGGTAATGCCTCCTATAATTGTGAAAACTCATACCCTTGGTGCTAGTCGCCACCCCGGGGCCTACTAGAGGCAGGACTCGGGGGTCATTATCTCCCTTCCACCATTGCCAGCTCAGGAGGGGCATCTTTGGTGGGAGGGGGTCGTGACATAATGGTATCAGAGGTGATGTTTGAGAGATAGGATGGAGTCTGGAGTTAGGCACAATGAGGATTTCATGGGATTGTAGGGAAACAGTGTTAGTTAATCTTGGTACGTGACATTGTCCATGGAAGACCAGCTAGGACACGGGATTTTAGGGCCCCCCGTGATCCGATTCAAGGACTCTAAGCCTACCAAAAAACCAAGTAAGACTACATTGATTGCAGGGTAGAGACCCTTGGGAAGGTACATGCATCATCATGATTGTGTTTTACTTGATTTGGGTGTTCTGGGAAAGAAATTGAATAAAATGATAAAATGAAACCTTAAGAAATATCCTCACTACTTGGGCATAGGTGATCCTTGTTTACCATACAACTATGGCACCTGGACGTCATCCCTAGGTGGCTCAGACGGCCGAGGCCCAGCAGATTCATGCAATCGATCTGTTGAGGATTGACCGAGAGGAGGAAGATAGCCAGTGGTAGAATACTCTCCATTCTTTCCAGTGGCAAACCCTCAAGAAGTAAGAGGGTAGTACTTCAGATATGAAGACAGAGGAGAGGCTTGAGGAGCTAGGGATCACTTTTATCTTGATCCATGCTCCGAGGGAGTACTGGGTTACCCTAGCAGTCAGTCAGTTGAGAGGTGCGGCGCGACAGTGGTGGACGCTCTACCTTGGAGAGAGGATAGAGGCAGAGGTTTCGTGGGTTGACTTTGGGAAGGAATTCCGAGAGGAATTCCTTTCTTCCATGATCAAGGCGGAGAAGCGGCAAGAGTTACTCTCCCTTCAGTAGGGGAGCATGTCTGTATGAGAGTTGGGGATCAAGTTCAAGGATCTCATACGCTTTGCTCCAGATCTCTTTCCGTATGAGGAGTCTCGGGCGAGACGTTTGGAGGAGGCGCTTCATCCTTCGCTCTAGTATTCTGTCACCCCCTTCACCCTTCCGATGTACTTGGAAGTACATAAGAAGGAAGAGGTTGTAGAGAGGATGCACTCACTGGGAGGTGCACCACGTGAGGGGTTTCATCCAGGTTCGTCGAAGGGGAAGATAGTCAGCAGCATGTCTCCTGTGACGTGACCTTCCAGGTTCAGGCCAGTGGGGAGTAGGGCCCCGCAGTTCCAGTTCAGATCTTCGGGTCCTCGTCCCTTTTTCACGAGACCAGGACCGAAGTGTTTTTCTTGTAGAGGTTTCTGGAACGTTCAGAGTCGGTGCCCGACCCGAGCTTAGTACGGTGGAGGTGGGAAGGTTCAACGCCCACCTCAGCAGAACCAGTTACTAGCAAGGCCCTTCCAACAGTAATAGGACCATGCTCCTCTGAGGGAAGACTTTTCAGGAGGAGGCCAACCTTAGGGTGCTCCTCAGGGACCTCGACCAGGGCATGGTCGGGGAGGTGGACGACATCAGAGAGGTAGAGGAACTGGGTGTGGACAGTTGCATGCAGCAGAGTTGGCAGCTCCAGCAGGACCATAGGTGGTACGGGGTACGATTTGTTTGTTCAGCACTCTCGTTTCTAGTTTGTTTGATTCAGGAGCTTCACACTCCTTTTTTTCACCTGGTCTATCCCATGATTTGGGACTAGACATAGAGAGATTTCTGTACCACTGGTTCTGAGTACACCAGTTGGTGGCCAGACCAGCGTATCTTGTGTTTGCCGGAGATGTGGGCTGACGTTGGGACCACATCGATCTAGTGGGGATCTTCTTCTGTTACAGATGCATCCATATGATGTCATCCTAGGAATCGGCTGGTTGTTTTCTATTAGTTCCATTATCGATTGCTTCCGGAGAATATTCGTTTTGTCTGACGTGGATGGGCAACGTGTAGATTTTGTTGGCTAGAAGACCTATCAGGTGGGAATCCGGCGTGTGGGGCCTCTCCTTTCTTTGTTAGGTGGTTTATCAGTGGTTCCAACCGATATAGAGATGGTGGATGTCCCAGAGGTTGTTGGGGAGTTCCTTGATGTTTTTCCTGAGGAGGTTGTGACTCTACCCCCTGACGTGATGTTGAGTTCGGGATAGACTTACAACCTGGTGCCCGTCCAATTTCGATGGTCCCTTATCGTATGGCACCTTAGAAGCTGCGGGAGTTGCAGATTTAGATTGATGATCTGATGGAGAAGGGATTTGTTCGACCCAGCGTATCACCATGGGGTTCTCCAGTTTTGTTCATGAATAAGGCAGATGGTGGTCTCAGGCTATGCATAGACTACCGAAGGATGAACCAGGTAATAGTCAAGAACCTTTACCCCCTTCCAAGGATAGATGATCTCTTCAACCAGATGAGGGGATCAGGTTGGTTTTCTAAGATTGATCTATGATCGGTATATCATCAGCTGAGGGTGAAGGATAGTGACATCTCGAAGATGGCTTTTAGGTGCAGGTATGGGCACTTCGAGTTTGTAGTGATGCCATTTGGAGTTACGAATGCACCATCTGTGTTCATGGGACTTATGAACTTTGTCTTCTGAGAGTTTCTGGACCGGTTCATTGTTGTGTTTATCGATGACATCCTGATCCACTCAAGATCAAAGGAGGAGCACGTTGAGCATCTCAGGGTAGTGTTGGAAGTCCTTCGACACCACCAGCTTTACGGGAAATTGTCGAAGTGTAAGTTCTTGACACAATAAGTGCACTTCCTTGGGCACATGGTGTCTCAGCATGGAGTGTCAGTGGACCCATCGAAGGTGGAGGCAGTTGTTTCTTGGGAAGCACCCAAGAGCGTGGCAGAAGTTCATAGTTTCCTAGGGTTAGCAGGTTACTATTTAAGGTTTTTTAGGACTTCTCTCGAGTTGTTTCTCCATTGAAATCTTTGACTATGAAGAACCAGGTCTTCCTATGGAGCCAGTAGTGCCATAATGCTTTCGACTACCTGAAGGAGAAGTTGGTTAGTGCTCCCGTACTTAGGTTTCCAGAAGAAGGGTCATTGTATGAGGTGTTTTGTGATGCTTCTGGCCTTGGTCTGGGGTGCATACTAATGTAGAAGAAGGGTGTGATCTGTTATGGGTCTAGGCAGTTGCGCCCTCACGAGCGTAAATATTCCACCCATGACATGGAGCTTGCAGCAGTAGTGTTCACACTGAAGTTTTGGAGAAATTACCTCTTTGGGGAGTGCTTTGTGGTCTTCTCAGATCATAATAGCCTGCATTATATATTCTCCCAGCGTGACCTGAACTTACGGAAGTGGAGATGGGTCGAGTTTCTCCAAGACTATGACTTTGATATCGCTTACACTGAAGGTAAGGGCATTGTTGTGGCTGATGCCCTGAGCAGGAAGTCGCATAAGGAAGTTGTTCGGGAATCCACTGATGCTTGGAAAGTGATGGGAGATTTGTCCGCCTTGCACTTGGATGAAAGGTTATAAGGTGTTAGAGGCTGTTTGTTTCAGATGACGGTGCAATCCTCCTTGTTGCAGCAGGTGGAAGAGTCTCAGTGGGGGGACTCCGAGGTGGAAGTAATGCAGGATCATGTCGATCAGGGAAATGCTCCAGAGGGATGTTCAGAGGGCAGCCGACATCAGATGCTTTTCTATGGAAGGTTGTTTGTTCTAGAGGCGATGCGTGAGGGAGTTCTCCGTGAGTTCTATAACTCAGCCTTGGAGGTATATCAAAGAGTTTCAAAAATGTACCAAGGCCTGAGGGAACAGTTTTGGTGGCCCAGGGTGAAACGAGCAGTGGCGGATTTTGTGGCTAAATGCCTAGTGTGTCAGCAAGTGAAGGCTGAACACCGTGTTCCCAATGGTTTGTTGCATCCTTTAGATGTCCCCGAGTAGAAGTGGGATGACATCTTAATGGAATTCATCACGGGACTACCTAGAGCTCAGGGTGGTTATGATGATATCTGGGTAGTGGTGGATTGTCTGACAAAATCAGCTCACTTCTTAGCAATTAGGGAGTCGGGCCCGGTGAGTACCTTATCACAGAGGTACGTAGACGAGGTGGTGCATTTTCATAGAGTTCTGAAGACTATCATCTCGGACCGGGATACTCGGTTTACCTCACGAGTCTGGAGGGGGTTACATCATGATTTTGGCACCCATCTATGCCTTAGCACTACTTTCCACCCCCAGACCGATGGGAAGACATAGGGGACTATCCAGACGTTGGAGGACATGCTGCGATAATGCGTTCTGGATTTCGGAGGGTCATGGGTACGACACTTTCCTGTAGTAGTGTTTTCCTACAACAACAGCTTCCACTCTACTATTGGCATGGCACCGTTTGAGGCTTTGTATGGAAGACCATGTTGTTCACCCATTTGCTGGGCAGAGGTTGGTGAGACAGGTGCTCTTTCGCCAGAGGTAGTGCAGAGCACCACAGATAAAGTCCAGCTTGTGCATGAGAGGATGAAAGCGGCTCAAGACCGACAAAAGTCTTATGCTGATCGTTGGAGGAGGCCCTTGGAGTTTGAGGTGGGAGATCATGTGTTCTTCAAGGTTTCCCCTCGACGGGGGAAGCAGAGGTTCAGGAAGGGGAGTAAGCTCTCCCCTAGGTCATCAGACCTTTTGAGGTGCTGAGGCGAGTCGGCGAGGTGGCATATCAGCTAACCCTTCCACCTCAGTTGGAGAAGGTTCATGACGTCTTCCATGTCTCCCAGCTTTTTCGGTAATTACATGACGACTCTCACGTTATCAACTAGGGATAGTTAGATATGGGAGATGACGCGACCTTCGAGGAACGACCAGTCAGAATCGAATATCGTAAAGAGAAGGTGCTCCGTGGACGAACCATTCCCTTGGTTTGCATATTGTGGAGGCATGGCAGCCTCGAGGAGAGCACTTGGGAGTGGGAGACCCAGATACACGCTCAGTACCTAGAGTTGTTTTGACTTGTGTTTTCTTTGTTCTTCTGATCTTTGTTTGGATGTTATAATTTGTACCTTTGATATATGGAATGCTTGGATTGTCTGTTATGAGACCTTTTGTTTCCTCGTTCTCTAGAAGTGTGTAACATGTCCGAGTGTGTGGGGAAGGGAAAAACTTGGTCCTTAATCGAGACACATTAATGCGGATGCGATTGAACCCATGCAGGCGAGTCAGTTCCACCTAAAGCGGATAATATCTCGACATAGGAAAAATAATTTTCCCCAAACCACGTGTTTGGGAAGTGTGTGGGTTGTGCGGTGTTAGGGGCAGTGTGAGTTGAAAAATACTAATGTATGGAAGTGGGAAGACCCGATTCCTAATCGAGATGCATTAATGAGGATGAGATTAAACCTATGCAGCCGATTCAGTGCCGCCTAAAGAAGATAATATCTCGACATAGGAGAAGGAATTTATAACACTTATAATTAGGGTTATTGGTTGGGTTCCTGTTATAACAAGAGATTTAAGAGGTATCTTGTTGGGTTCCTCTGGGATGGTTTTGAAATCTCAGGGACGAGAATGTTTTAAGAGGTATCTGATGTAATGGCCCGGACCTCTCCGGCCCATTCCTTTGTCAAAAAGAAGGCCACAAAGTGTTCTGGAGGGTAAAATGGAGTTTTCCCACACTTTCCAGAATTTTGAAACTACACGCCATGTAGTTTGAGTACACGCCATGTACCCCCTTGCTGGGTATACCCCGTGTTGAAGTTCGTGTCCTTGCCATGTTAAATAAATGGGTATACGCTATGTATCCAATACTACACGCCATGTAGTCCCTCCCCGCATACGCATTACCGTGTGTTGACCAGTCAATAGCCGTGTGTTGTGTTGGAGCCGTGTGAAACAAATGGGTACACGCCATGTTTCCAATAATACATGTCGTGTAGTCCCTCCCTGCGTATGCGTTACCTTCAAGCCGTGTGTTGACCAGTCAACGGTCGCGTTTCGCGTTGAAGGCCGTGTTGGAAGCCGCGTGGTGACCGTGTGAAACGGCCGAGTACACGCCATGTACCATAAAGTACACGTCGTGTACTTTTGATTTTCTCACCTATAAAATGATGGGTCCCCTCCTCCTTTTCAACTCACCCCTCTCCTCCCCATTCCTCTGTGCAGAGCTCTCCCAAGAGACTCGAAGGCTCCTTTTTCTTCCATAACTTCTTCATCCGAGCTCCGATTTATGATCCGTCAGCGGCCATGGGATTGTAACAATGAGGCGGAACTTCTAAGCTTAGATCCGTTGTATTTCCTTCTGCCTTTCCTTTCCAACTTCCACCCAAGTAGGTTTTTCTAGGTTTCGACAGAAGTGACGGACGCCGACGAACGACTTCTAAAGTTGATCCGGGGGAGCGTTGTGATCAGAAGTTGTTGAGGTAGGGATCTTACCTTCATCTCTCTAATTTGTGCATCATGCGGGGTGGGTGTCCTCTTGTTTACGTGAAATACATTTGAACTGGTTTAATGAAGATAATGCCTGGCTTATATAACGGGGATGGGAAGTTGTGAATGTAGTTACTTTTTTTATATCCTGTGATATTATGTTGTGAATTGAATAGGATTATGCCTACTGAAAATCACGGTCGTTGGTGGCCTTTGCTTGCGCAATCAAATGATGCCCTATCTTTATAGACCGTTATGGATGGAAACTTCATGGAATGTGGAAATTGGTTAATCACGTAAAGTTGGATGATTAAATGAAAATCTGGAACCCTTGTGTGATCACCCCGGTTGAACCAAAATGGAATAATAAACATGTGGGTGCTGTTGGGGTTAATTTATGTGTTGGGGGTTTTTTGTGGGTTGTTGTGGATCGGGTGAGCAGTGGGGCTATGATTTTCTTGGTTGTGGGTTAGTGTGAATGATATGTGGGTAACGGGCAGTGGGGCTGTGTTAAATGGTATTAAATGGGTGATGATGTATGGTGTGGTTGTGGTTATGGTGTTTGGTAGCGGGGCTATAGGGATGGGTTTGAATTTGAGAGAACTATGGGTTGTGAATAATAAATAAAAGTGTAAGAGTTAATGAATGATGGGGCTTGGTAATGAAACAGATAATAATCAATGCGTTGGTTGGTTATTAAGAAGGGACTTGTTGTGCTGCTTGTGTTTTCCTAACTTGATTTGTGGATGGCAGGGTTATGCTTTACGAATGATCGATGTGGTTAGTTGTGGATATTTTCCCAGTAGTTAAAGAACTAATAAATTGATTCTGTTAAAACATGAAAACTTAAATGGGTTTCAGGATTGTTTTTTGTATGCATGCTTCGTAGTAGGAGTACTGAGGCACGTGCTCAGTTCTCTGATTAGAAGCCATAGGTTGGGCTGAGTGTTTGGTATATATATATATATATATATATATATATATATATATATCTGTATCTTTGTGTTTTATCGCACCCCACCCATGTTGAGCACTTAGTGCCAAACACTCCCATTTCATGGGAGAGGGTGTTTCCCCCTTAGTTACTAGCTCCTTCATGCTCCTTCTTCCCTAGGCTGTGATGGCTTGAGGCGACCTTACACCCAAGAATCTTTGGGTAGTTTTAGATTGGGGTGGTTTATCACAAGACTCTTCGGGCAGGTTTTACTATTTCCCAAGAACCTTCGTGATGAGACCCAGGTGTGTACGGGTGGGATACGTGGTTGTGAGGCCTAGGTGTGTGCCAGCGGGATACGTGGTTGTGAGGACCAGGGGTGTGCGGGCGGGATACGGTTGTGAGGCCCAGGTGTGTTCGGGTGGGAAGAGTGTGGTAGCATCAGGACGTTCGCCGTTAGGAAGAGCAGCTAGCTGGTGGGGGAAAATGGTGCGGGGTACCCAGTACTCTTGTTCTTATATACTACTACCTGTTGTGATTGTGTTTTGGTGAGTGTGGCTGGTGAGGTTGGGTGGATAGAATTCCTTGCTTGGTTTCTTCTGTTGTTCTCATGGGACATTAGGATGTCTCCCCACTTGTGCACAAGAGCTTTAGGTTTCCCTACTGAGTGTACTTGTATGCTCACCCTAAGTTTTCAGGTTTCTAGGAGGACTACCAGGGCCATGCAGGACCCTACTAGTCAGGTCAGTTGGAGTTTCTGCAGTTTGATGTACTTGTTTCTTTTGGTATTGTACCTTTGAGCTTTATTGTACTTTCACCTTGTTATATAAATTGTTTAAACATGCATATGAGATTGGTTTGGGTTTATTTCTATACTATTTTTCTTTTTATTTTTTTGGTGGTTAACTTGTCCTATTTCTCGATATTAAATAATAAAAAGGGTAATGCCCCCCATATTTGTGAAAACTCATACCCTTGGTGCTAGTCGCCACCCCGGGGCCTACTGGCGGCGGGACTCGGGGGTCATTATCTCCCTTCCACCATTGCCAGCTCAAGAGGGGCATCTTTGGTGGGAGGGGGTCGTGACAATATAGGTCCCACCCATCATAAAATAATATAATCACATGGCACAATATCATAGACCATCATTATATCATGACCTGTAAAAAGAGACGGGTTTCATAAAAATCATATTATAATCCATGAAATGATATGGGTATCATAAATGTGTCATCATATCACAAACAGTGGAAACGATACAAGTTTCAAAATCATTTCATCAAATCATAACCTTTGAAAATAATTGGGTTTCAAAATCATATAACCCATAGAGGAGAAACAGATTTCACAAACATATAACCCATGATGGAGAAACAAGTTTCATAACCATCATTCCATCAAAACTTAGATTATTCATAGAAATAATATGAATGGAAAATTTATAACATTTCCACAAAAAGGAATGTGCAACACCAGTTGATTTAATCTTATATGAAAAATTATTTGGAAAGATCTTTTAAAAACATGTCTTTAGGAAAATATCCTTTCTTCTTTAAAAAATGAATTTTAAGACATTAATCTTTTTTAAAACATTTTTCATTGAAAATGGAATGAAAAATTATAAAGTAATATTTAAAAACCATAAATTTTTTAAATAATTTTTCCTTGAAAAATATATCAAAATACCATTTATAAAAATTTTTGAAAACATTTTTTAAAATATGGTTTTTTTTGAATAAAATGGGTTTCCGACCGAATAGAGAAATAAGGTCAGATTTTATTAAAAAAATTTATTAATTATATTATGTACCAAAAAGTGGAAAATATTACTAATACATGAATATATCATTAATCACCATAGGATAAGAAAATTCATAATATTTCATCAAGTGAAGCATAATAAAAAAAACCTTGACAAACGATGAGATTGTTGCAATATACTATTAGCACTTTTATTAACTTTGAATAAAACTCCCCATGTATGAAAATTAAATTACATGAAGCTAAAAATACCATAAAAATAATTATATTCATAATATAACATGTAAAATGGTAGTATATACACCTCATAAAAGAATATCAGTGCATAAAAAAATATATATCTCAAAGAAGACAAATTGAGACAAAACTAGCTTACTGATTTGATAACTATTGAACCATAAAACCCCATGAAATAGAGATAATAAAATGGATATGTAAATACCAATAAATTTAAGGATAATAATCAGATAATAAATTAATGGGTAGTATATACACCAAAATAAAAATAAATTAGTGATGAATAAGGCATAAGTCTCATAGAAATAAAAGTTAGACGGGAAATCCCCTTACCTTATGTCTTGAATCTCTTAATACTCATTAAAACATCATTTATAATAAATATAAGTTTATTATAAATCTATTGAATAACCATATTCAATTACATCATTCCATATAATATTTATTTATGATGTTATATTACCCGTTTATTACCAATTTCATGTTAAATTTATGTTTTAAGTAATAACCACTTTGTCTCTCACATGTGTTTTGATTTGTTATATTTTTGGTTCTTTACATATATCATGATTTCATAATATCAATAATGATAAAAATTATATAAATATTTTAATAATTCGGTATATATTTATTTATAATGATCGATAAAATATATAAATAGAAAATGAAATACCTCATTCATGGAGTTGGTAGGCCATACGTACGCATGAACGATGTTTCCATTTTACTATTGTATTAAAAGAAAGAAAGTAAATGAAATATATATATATATATATATAATATCATTATAGTAGAATTATGTTTTCATATATATGTTATAAAATCACTAAATCCATCCTTAATAAATTCCATGTAAAGTGTGAAGGAATCACACCGTTTTGAGGAGGCAATAGTCCACACATCCACAAATGAAGTTATCACTTTTACAAAAAATGGAAGGCATGAAGATATGTTTTATATAATAATTGAAGAATAATAAATACATCACTAATATCATATAAAAATATAATGTCCATCACAGTTACTAACCCTGAGAGGTGGTAAAGGAAAAATGAACAATCATCGTTTTGTGAGGCGGTAGTCCAACTTACACACTAACAATAAATTCATTACCCATTTGATGAAAGTGTGTGAAAGTGTAGGTATAACCCTTATAATAAAAAAATATCAGTATATTGAGGATAATGAGGTTATTATATAA
Source organism: Viscum album (assembly GCA_963277665.1). Lineage (NCBI taxonomy): Eukaryota > Viridiplantae > Streptophyta > Magnoliopsida > Santalales > Viscaceae > Viscum > Viscum album. The sequence continues at coordinate 1,440,640,838 of OY728127.1, read as the reverse complement.
CCATGTAATTATAATATTTGAGGGGGTGGAGATTGAAAATAAAACAAAAGGATTGTGGAATGATGTTACCTCCTCTTTGGGTAACTCCTATTGGTTTGCACCAAAGGGATTACTTGATTGGATTTATGCCCAAAGAGAGGATTATAGGATTAGGGGAGGGGATTTTGGAGGATATTTGATCAGGGGTTGGCCAATCTAGATGGCTTGATAGGTGTGAATAAGTGAGGGGGTTGAGTGCCCTTTTATAGTGGAGGAGGAGTGACATTTTTGTAAATATAAAAGGCACACACTATTGAGAGATCTCCCTGACATCATGTGACTCTAATAATTTTAAATTTTATATAAAGGAGTTTAATTAGTAGAAATTTTCTATAAAATGTATTTTGGACATGTTTATAGGTCATTTGGCCACTTAAGTTAATGTTTAACTACTAAGTAATCTCGTTTTTACCTTAATCACTGTAATAAATTTTATTTAAATTCCCTAATATTGTTGATTAAAAACTAATTTGAACTTATAATAAATTATATATTATTAAAACTCAAAATATGGAATTATTTTTGAAAAATTATAATCACATAAGTGGTTTAAATTTATTTAAAATCAATCTCGCAGACGTGTCACAACAACGGGTTTTAAGCCAAAATGTTTAAAAGTTTGAAATGTTTTTATATCCAATTTCAATGTGAAATTGGTTAAAATTACCTAAATTTTATTTATTTATTACAATTTATCTAATTAAACTTTCAAACCAAATTAAAATATAATTTGACTATATAAATACATTAGATAAAAATTCAGTTTTGAATTAAAATTCAGAATTTTTCACAATTAATCCAAAAAATAATTTTTATTATCAGTATGTTTTATTTATATAAAACCATTATAAATAATATTTAAAAATTAGTTATTTCTATTTATATTACTAAGTTTAATTGATATGTTATAACTATCTCATTTAAATAATTATAAAAATAGAATGTTGTTTCATGGAAACTCAGTGTTGCATGTAACTCAAAACAAGTTAGTGTTGCATGACGTGAAAAATTATCTAGTTGTAGCCGATAAATAAATTTTGAATTATTATATCATTCAGAAAAATACATCAAGGAAAATTAATTTATTCAAAAAAATGTTCGTAAAAAACTCTCGGTGTTACATATAGGATGATATAATTTAGTATTAATAAAAGACTTATATTATATATACATATTTGATAATGGTTTTAAATATTATGTTATTCACCAAAGAATATCAAATAGGAGTGTAAAACCTAGTTTTTAGTAAAACCTGTTGTTGTGAATCAGGTGATGATTGATTCTATCCCAATGCACCCTTTTCGGGGTTATTTCCCCTAGATACAACTTTTCCAAAAGCACACCCACTTTTAGTATCCATACAGGGATGTATTTTCTTGGTAATCAATTCCTCATTACTTTACCAAAATACTAGGATGTTTTCATATATTTATAATTATCCCTAAAGTTTTTACTAATTTTTTCTAATATTAATTTTCACAAAAAACTAAACCATCCTTTGATAAAAACTGTGGAAACCTTCCTTTTTTTACTTCATAAATCTTTCATTACATGGTAAAATATTTAACAATACATATGATCTTTTGAGGTTTAGTGTCTTGGAAAATAGGAAAATATACATGAAAAACATAAAAATTATTCTAATAAACTTTAATGTATTATTATTTGGTTTATCCTAATTTACTTTTACTCTATTTGATATCCTAGGAACATACAAGAAAGAAAAGGATGAGCATAAATCCCAACTAGGGAATAAATAAAGGAGATACTTAATATGTGACCATGAGGCATATCAATAAGGAATGATCTTATGAAAATGTGGCATATCATAATATAAATAACTTGAGTCTTAACTTATGAATGTGGATACAACATAAAAATGATACATTCATAAATATGTCACCAGGGTTTATTTCTACAGTGTCGTAAATCATAATTACCAAGGTTATTCACCGAGGCATCATAAAACATGTCATATCTAGAGACTAGTTATTTACCCAATTAATTAGAGTGATATAAGGGTTTAACCTTCATATGTTTTAATTTTTATCAACCACACTGATCATAATAAATCATTTCATCAATAACTCAAGGATAATAATGAATGAGTTTCATATAAAATCACCGAGTATATTAGTTCTTAAGGAATTGAACGTTAATTTATTTTTAACCTAATAAAAGGGAATATGGGTTTAATAAATGTTAATACATTAATCAATATTTTTTTATATATAGGTGAATTACCATGGGTAAATAGGAGGTTTGGTTATTCATAATATAATAATATTTCATGAAAAATAGAAAATTTCATAAAATGATTACAACAATGTGACGATATAGAACATGGATTATCGAAAGAAACAAATTGAGAGAATAGAGATATCCCATTTATAAATATTTTTTAGTAATCATAAGATCAAAATAAATAAATAATATTTTATATTAACAAGGCCCACAAAAAGGAGCCGTGTAAATGAAAAAGGAAAAGAGGATAATTCAATTACCTTGAAGATTTGCTTCTTAAAACTTGAGGATGGCACCTTGAGAACTTAAGGGAACCTTATAGGGACAGTTTGGGAGGTAAAATGACCATAACATCAGGGATTATGAACTTGGAGAGTATGTAATGAGGAATATGTTGTATTTATACTTGAGGAGGGGTGGGTTTTAAAGGATTTAATATTTGTTATTTTATTATATAAGATAACCACTTGTGGGTGAAATAGATTCCAAACAATTTTTTTGGACTATTAATGAGTGATATAGTATGGTTTTATGTTAAAATCCTCCAAAAACTTAAACTTATCTTCCATCTAACTCATTTAATGCACTCAAACCAAAAAAAATATTTTTATTTTAAAAATTCAATATTTGGTTCAAAAAAGTAAGGTATAAATTTATAAATTAAAATTAATATTTATAAATTAATTTTTTTTAATATTAAATAAAATTTCAATTAAAATAAATGTTTCATAAAAATTTTAGTCATGACTATATAATAATGATTCCATAAAATCGATGTCCTTGTAAAGCGACAATTTTCATTTCAGCCAAAAATCAACTTTGTCAGAAAATTCCCAAAAAATTACCCTAAGATAATTTTTATATGATGAGTCCAAAAATGAAATATATTTTATCAAAATAATTCTCTAAATATGATAATTTTAACTTTTAAATAAAAAATAATTATTTAATGATAATTAACAATTTTTTAGCATAATAAACATTTCATCCATTATAAAAATTACTTAAGAATTTGTTAAAATATATTAACTTTTAAAAAGTTCTTAATAAAATTATTTCATGATTTTTTTAAAACTTATATATTTATCATAAAACATATTTTTAATGCAATATATTTATAGTCTCCAGAAATAATACTATTTTTATTATATCATTAAATGATCCTAACGATCACTTAAATGCATCTACATAACAAATAATAATATTGAAAAACTGTTTCATTGAATAAAAATCATAATGTTGATCAACCACATTAAAAGAAAAACATAAAGCTATATAATCATATTTCCTTTTTAATATATCATCATTATTACACTTCACCATTCACTTTGATTCTATTAAGGTTCAATATTGTTTCAAAAATAAATATTGCATTACTAAATCTCCATTTTTCTATTATAGTTCTGTTAATGGGTGCAATGATTATATGGGATTGAGGTGACCAAAATTTTTATAGTTTACTTTATTTTACCACTTTTAATCTTCCCATTGTAATATTTGGTATTATATTGGGTATTTTTGTAGACTGGATGTTACATTCTTAAAAAAATAAATAAAGTATTTCTAGTTTCTAGTATTATTCTAAAACTTTACTACTTCTTGTATAAAAGTTCTTACACATATTATGATAATGTAAATAATTTTCTTAATAGTCATTATGGAAAGTAAAAGGAATTTTATGTCCTTCTGTTATAAAACATAATAAAATATTTTTTCGAGGAAAATTTTAATTTATTTAAATAATAATATTTATTGGGTATCTACATAATTCTTAGGGTCACCTAATTACTTTATTTTATTACAAAAGATAATCTTGGGGAACCATGCTTTGGTGTGAAACCACCTAATTATATGACTGTGATCTTGACAAGTGTATGTTTTGGAATGATTCTAATACTTAATATTTTTAAAGTGAATTTTGTCTCTCAATCTCATATAATGTTATTCCCTTTAAATGTATGAATGATTCTTATGATTTTGTTTGAAATCCCATTCCCTTCTATGAAATCAATATGTTTAAACTATGTTGATGTGCAACTCTTTACCCAATTCATAGCTCGTGTTACTAAACTAAATTAAAGATTCAATTATATTTATACACATACAAATTCATCACATGCATAAGGTAAATGAAACAATCTCATGAAAATTCTTAGATTTATAAGAAATCAATAATCCCAACATGAGTAAGCATGGACCCATATATAGTAAACCCTAACATCCTCATACAAGGCATAAACCTCTAGGACATTGAGAAGTCTGACCCAAATCCCATCTACTTAGGGATTGTTTACTCAATAGAGACATTAATTACATTATAAATTAAACACCTAATATATAAAAATCGCAATTAAAAAGGGAACAATTTTAACAAATAAACAATCCATAAATTTAAACATGAGATAAACTAGTTATGAATAATTTATAAATAAAGATAAAAGTAAACACTTTATAATTTACCAAACATTATAGACATTACATAATATAATAAATAAAAAAATTTATAGTTAACCCAATATTAACTCATTCATATTGATATTTATATGATTTTTTTATTTAAATATATTATATTAAATTAATTATAATCATTTTATAATCCAAATCTGTTATGTAAAAAATTTACATAATCTAAATATCACATATTTATTTTTACTTAAACCTTGACCAATTCAATCATCAAAACTAATTTTTATGTGGTTTAAATAATTTATAAAATAATTCATTATACTTTGAATAATTAAAATTAATTAATTATGATAAATTCATAATTTTAAATATAAACTCTTTTATATTATTAAGCCCTATTTTTTAATTTATAAACATTTTATAAATCAAACCTAAAATTTCCATGAAAAAAATTTATATATAAATTATATTTTGTGTCATATAACTTAAAAATTGTATTTTTCATTATTAATAATTAATAATATTGGATATTTAATAAAATTTTCAGAAACATTTAAATAATTAATTATAAACAATTTATAAATAATTAATTTATAAATTTTTTTATAAATAAATAATCATATCATTATAATTTTTTTATAAATTATAATCATTTTATAAATTATAAAATTCTATTCATAATTTAATTTTTAGGTTTTTTTTTCAAATTTTTTTCTAAGTGATATTTAGAAACCCCCCCTATATGTGTAGGAATAAATTATAACCCATCATAATAATAACTTCACCACACGTAAGAAGAAAATCAATAATGCATCATCCCATGTTGGATTAGAAAAGAATAATTTCATACATCTAGTCTATGGTATAGATAAATTAACTTAGCTCTATATGTGAGATTAACTTAGCACCTACTTGAGAATAACTGAGTGTGTTGAGGCCTATGTAGGATTAGCCGAGCACCCGTATTGTTAAATTCAGAAAAAGCCATGTTTTGGGGAAGAGATATGACATGTTTTTATGTATTAGTTGTTGAAGGTCTCAGTAAAAACTTTCTCAGTTTCAGTCAACTATGTGACTCAGAAAATTATATAAGATTTTCAAAGAAATTATGTATCATAAAAAAAATGGTGCAATTGTTTTACAGTGAAATTACATGAAGGGGAATCTATAACTTTTTAGTGGTGAAGATGATATATGTTTTCTATCCCAAAAGGAAGAAAATATGATGTGGCATAAATGGATTGGCCATTTAGGTCAACAATCCCTAGAAGATCTAGTCAAATTTTATGCATCTCTAAATCTACCCAAGTTATCACATGATCGCACTCACTAGTGTGTTTCTTTTCAACAATGAGATATCATCTAAAATTTGTACAAGGAAAAATAAAAAAGTCAACTGTAGTGATTTAATTGGTGCATGAAAATGTATGTGGGCCTATCTCACCAAGATCCATTGATGGGAAGAGGTATTTCATTATTTTCATTAATGAATTCAACAAGATGGGATTAGTATTTTTCATTACCAACAAGTATGGCATGTTTAGTTTCTTAAAAAAAATATCGACAAGAATCAGAAATGATGCATGGATAAAAAATCCTAAAGATTCATACTGATAATGGTTTGAAATTTACAAATATACATGTGGAATATTATCTCTAGAAACATGAGATAATACATAGATTTTCAATAGTAAGGTCAGCTCAAAAAAATAGAGTGCTTTAGAGGATAAATCAAATCATCAACCACATGTCAAAAATAATGCTTATTGAAAAGGGAATTCTAGAGAAATTTGAGAATAAAGAAGTCCCCACCTCGATCTACATATCTAATAGGGATATATTATTTCTGAAGGAATAAATACAAGATGTGCTGTAGAAAGAAGATGACATTGAAATACTTTCAATTATTTGGAAGTAAATGTTTTAGTATCAATAAAGAGAAGTATAAAAAATTTGAATAATGAGGAGATTAAGGGATATTTCTTGGATATTCGGGAAATGAAAAGCAAATAAATGTTTCAAGAAATGTCTTGGAATGTTTATTTAAATCCATGATGTAACTATAATATAAAATGTACAAAATATTCGACAAAACAATGTTTAATTTCTTAATGAAAGTGATGAGGAGGTAAGAACCTTAAGGGGTGTTGATGTGGAAAATCCTGATTTAGAAGAAGTTACTAATGATTATCTAGAGGAAATAAAATCTACATCTTCAAAAAAACAAGAGATTTAAGCTGAAATTTATAAGAAGAACATTATTGGTGATTAGGCAGTGCCAATTTAAACACGAAGAATGAAGTCATTAGAGAAGGAATCCTTCTTAACTAAGTTAAATCCTAAATGTTTTGATAAAATAGCTTGATATGACCATTGGGTTTATGCTATGAATGTTGATCTAGAGAAAATTGAGAAGAATCAGACATGGGATATTTTTTCAAGTCCAACAGATAAGAATTTCATTGGGACAAAATGGGTCTATTTCAACAAGGAGAATGAAGATGACACAATGATTCAAAATAAATCATGATTAGTGTGCAAAGGGTACCCCTAGATAGAGTTTATCTATGTTAATAAAATGTTTTCACCTGTTTTGAGGCTTGAGAAAATTATATTATTCTTGGACATAACAGTGTAAAGATAGGTCAAAGTTTTCTAGATGGATGTCAAGTCAACGTTTCTAAATGGGATTCTAGAAGAAGAAGTGTATATCAAGAATACAAATGGTTTTCTCAGTCATGAATATTATAAAAAAGTTCTTTGAATAAGGAAGGAAATATATGGGATGAAGCAAGACCCAAGACCTTGGTATTCAAGGCTTTATAAGTTTTTGAAAAAGCTTAATTTTCAATGTGGTGGAGTTGATTAAAATATTTATATTAACAATGAATGTTATAAAAGGTTGATGGTGAAAGTGTATGTTGATGATATAATGTTTGGTGGATTATATGAAACACAACGTTAGAAGTTTGCAGAATTCATGAAAAGTGAGTTCAAAATTTGACTGATTGGCGAACTGACATTTTTCCTTGGTTTACAGGCGACATAAGGAAATAATGAAATATTAATTTCTCAATATAAATATTCCAAGGAGGTTTTGAGGAGATTTTTAATGGATAATTCCAAGGATATGAATAATTTAGTGGCTAGCAAAATGAAACTTTCATGGGATGATAAAGGTAGTAATGTTAATGTCACATAATATAGGTAAATCATTGGTAATATATTTTACTTGACAAAAAAAGGCCTGATATTATTTTTTTCACATATCAAGCATAAAAATATCAACTAAATCCTATGTAAAGACACTATCTTTCAGTGAAAATAATCTTTCACTATATCAAGGGCATGATGGATTTCAGTTTTCTATACAATGAAAAATATTAGCAAGATTTGTTAGGCTTTAAATATACATATTAGTTCAGATTAGAATATGATAGAAAAAAAATATATGGTGGTGAATTCTATCTTGGATGATTTTTTATTTATTATCTTAGAAAGAAACAAGATTTCATTTCATTGAGCACTATAGAAGATGAATACATTGTAGCTACTCAAACGTACACACAATTATTTTTGATAGCTTGATGATATGATAGTTGAAGTGAAGTCTCTAATCAGACTCCAATGTGATAATTCATGTGTGTTAAATCTTAGAAAAAATCCAATCCATCACTAAAGAAAAAATCACATTGAAATCAAGTATCGTTTTATAAAGGGGAAGGTGTAGGAAGGGATTTTGAAGTTATAGTATCTGCTTATATAACTACAAGTTTGGGACATTCTACCAAAGGCATTACCCAAAGAAGTGTTTGAATGGAATCAACTGGCTCTTGGAGTTCATTGACTCCCCACAAATGAAAAATTTTGTATATGGGACCCCCTCTCCTAGAGAAATAGTGTGTTTTCCTGAATGTTCTAATTTTTTTGTTTACCCTATTGTAGACCAAAATGAAGTGACCTTTAGGTTCATTGGACAAGGGGGACAAATTGTGTCTTTAAAAGGGGATACGATTACTTAATCAATACATGGGGATAATATGATAGGGGGAGCATTGAGAAAGGGAGAGTTTTAAACCCGATGATGCTAAAGGTGGTGGATCAAAGGTTATATATCAAGATATATTAGTATTATGATGAAATAATTTGAGGGTTTTTTTAATGAAGTGTTTCATTGATAAAATTTTCATGCTACTATTGTTTATTGTGCTGATCATGGGTCATGTGGGATTAGAGTGTATATTGAGTAAATCTCTGATCACTATTAGAATAAAAAGACGTGAAGATTGATAGAAGGTGAAATAATATTTAACATGGAATCAAAATTTGAAGTGTTTTAATCAAATCCAAAGATAGAGATTGTTGATAAAAAATTCTTCAAGGTGTAGTCTTAGTGTTTTTGGGGTGACTATGTTTTTTGAAAAAGCTATATGACGACAAATCAATGTGGATGGTGTTACCAAAGAAGATGCATTTAAGATGGAACATTTTACCAGTTTTTTCCAATTTATTGTGCCACAAAATTGGGTGTTTATTTTATGGAAAATAAAGGTTTTTTCACAATGCAGTTCTTGGAACGAAGTTCACAGAATGGAGTTCACAGAACAGAGTTTGAAAATAACAGTTCATAGAACACAATTTGCAGACCACAGTTCTCTATTAAGGTTGTACCACATCAAAGGTTTGGGTAATTCACATTAGTGGGTTTTGTGGATCTATTTTCCTATATAAATATCCCTAATCAGATTTTAAGAAGAGACAATTTCATTAGAAATATCATCACTAGAATAATTCAGAGAAGTCTGAAGTAGTTCGTGGGGAAACATTTTAGTGAAAGAAGTTGTTTGAAATGGAGAATTATTTGAAGAAGGAGATAGTTAATAGAGATAGATATCATATACAGTTTTTAAAGACATTTTTTTGAAGATAGTTCATAGAGATAGTTCGTGAAGATAGTTTATAGAGATAGTTTGTGGAGATTGTTCTTTAAGACAGTTTCCGAAGGAAAGATTTTTCGTAGAGGATGAAAAATAGTCTATGGAGGGTCCAAGGAATTCCTCAAATGGATTAAAACCATTCAAAAAATTTATTTCTATATACTAACAATATGATAGAAAGTGAATTTTATCTATTAGGTGAAAACAAGACTTCAATAGAGAAACTAACCACAATTAAAGATGCATTAAATATTGATAATGAAAGGACCTACATGTCCATAAACAATGGGTGAAGCCATTCCATATAAGTGCGCAAAGTAAGAGGAAGAAGGTGATCCTTTCCACCGGTAGTGAGGCAATGAAAGAGACTAATGTAGTGACCCTTGGGAAAGAAGTGATCTCACACTAAACATTTTAAAGATAATGACTCGGGCATAGAAGTGATCTAGCTCGAACCATGTATTTTGGCAGTGAGCCTTAGTTTATTTGGTACATCAGCACATTTTCTTTGTATGTTCCTTAGACATATCCTGGTAAGGGTGAAAGAAGTAAAATTTTTGTTCCTTTTGCATGATTTCAATCAAGTTCATACATTTCTATGAGAAATAGAGTGAAGTGTATTTCATTTAATAATGAAATAAGATTTGAAGGAGTAGTAGATTTAATCTATCATACCCGCATTCACCCCATCTTAGGGTATTTAACCTAGTTGGGCTAACAATATTACATGAAGAGAATTTGTTTACTAAATATTAGAAATGATATTTGGGAAAATTAGGAAGATACTTTGAAGTTCATGTGTAGAATTGGTGTTAAAATATTTGAATAAGTTGAAATATAGTGAGGTACATAGAGTTAAAATAACACCTGTCTTTTTATCTATATGAAAAAATTGAGAATGTCAGTTAAGAAGTTACATAATTGTATTTATCGAGATTAAATATTTCTATATCATATAGAAGTATAAATATATTATTCTTAAATAAGAACTAAGGTTTAGGTAGTGAATATCTAGTGAAGTAATCTAATGAGTATTTATATACATTATAGTTTTTGGAATATATTTTGGTAATGATTGAAGCTGATTTATAGTTATTAAAAAGCATTTTTTTTGTTTTTTAAAGGAATTTAATGGAGTTTATAAATTTTTAGTTATTTGTTGAGGCATGCACAATATATTATTGAGACTCAAGAAATTTGGTAAAGTCTCCATAAGTTCATATATATACGTAACATATTTTATATGATACAAAATATTTCCAAAAATAAGTTGAAATTTTGAAAAGTCCTGAGAAATGATAAATGCATCACATTATTATTTTTATTCAAAATATCATTATCCTATAAGAATAAGAATATGGAAAAGTACCAGATCTTTGATAGTTTCTTAACAGTTTTAATTGATAAATAATTTTTTCTTTTAGGAAATGAAATTTTCAAAGTCCATGAACAATACGTGATATGTATGTTTTTTTGATAATTTATATGTTTTTTGTTGGAAGCTTGAGCATAAATATGAAATTTTAAGAAACAATACATATATTAGATGAGTTTTACATAATCTTATTCAAAATTCACCAGTGAGAAAATATACAAAGGAAAAACCTTAAGTAATACTTAATGTTTTATAGTGAAAACCACATGTTACTTCCAAAATGAAATATTTTGAAGATGTGATTTTATTAAGAAAATATAGAAACATTCTTAAATGATCTAAATATATTGGTTATAATTATAATTATGATTCATTCCATTCGATGATGATGTTTTGGGAAAATGGGATGAATATACACCATGATGATATACATACTATGAAGATTATTATAAATACAAATCGAGTTGAAGATGGTTTTACTGTTTGACTAGAAGTCACATTGTGAGGGGAATACTACACCAAAATGTGTAATGAATAGATTGTTTTGGGATAGATTTGATCTTAAATATATGATTCCACACTAATACTATATTGGTGTATGTTTTCCTATAAAAATTTGGATTATAAAGAAGCTTTTTATGTGGAGAATTTAATAAGATAGGAGATTGAGATTATTCTAATATCTTATAAATTTTTGAGGACTGATTCTTTAGAAATAATAGAAGAAGAATAATTGTGATCAGTTTGAATGAGATTGAAGATAAAAAATAAATAATATTTTAAGTGAAATAATATTCACACAGTTTTTCGAATATAAATGATGAGAAGGAAAAGAAGAGAGTATGTAAATCCAATAATATAATCCCTAAAATTATTTTGTATATCAAAGAAAAAATAATACCCAACATAGATATCACATTGAATAACTTTTTTATTTGAGAAAAGGAGAGTTCCAACACTGCTGTAAGAGTTCATCACCTCATGTTGAAGAATAAGGAGAAGAGTGATTCTATCCTTACTTCTATATATTATCATTCTAGTTGAAGAAGTGTGAGTCCCCTACAATGATACTGTTATACCATAAGTTATATGGATTAGTGAGGAATCTATTGAGATTTCTGTATTTGAGGAATAAGTTTATACACACACTATCTTGAGAGGATATCGATTTAAACTATTGATCATTATTCAAGAGGTTCTAACTGAATCCATTAATTGTAGAGAAATGATTTTTTGATAAAAGAGCCTAAAAATATCAAATGGGAGATTTTATAAATGTTTGGTCAGTTCCATAATTTTTGAAGGTTCAAGGTCATTACTTTCCTAAGTTTATTATTGAAAATATGAGGGGAGATGTGTATGTATGGGATAAAAACCACCATGAACTGGATATATAGTCATCAATATTTGAGGTCAACCTCATTAATAAATCAGTGTCCTTTCCATTATGCTTTATTTATTATTATTGCAAGCTTGATGACTGAGGTGAATAGAAATAATGACAAATGAATTCACTTAAGAATTTTGTAGGTAAATAAGAGATAAAATTTTAATTGATTTAAAAGTTCCCAACACAAATTCACCACCCACTCAGTGTTGTTCATATCTCTAGTGATCCTATCAATTGGAAATATATCACACAATTCCACCTCTGATTGGATTCTAAAAAAATATCTAGATTTAAAATTCTTGAAATGATAGGATTATCTTCCATGTAATCATGAATCTCATTCTTGGGGAAGAAATTTTAACTACTAATAAGAATTATTTTTCTTACAAGTATCTAAATAATATAAGGATGAAAATAATTAGAAAGATAAAAATGGTTTCCCAATTTTTTTAAAAAGTATAAAATTAAACTACTACATGCTACAATCTTGATGATATCATGCCTAGAATAAATATTTAATATTTGGATGAAAAATAAAATTACAAGAAGTTGAAAAAAAATTCAATCTAAGAATTTTTAAATGGTTCACATAGAGATAAGGTTACTATAATTTTTTATCAATATAGTTCCTCTAATGAACCAATAATAAGTTATAATGATAAAATTTATTCTTCTTTACTTGATAAATCATATGATGAATTATTTCCTTACCAAGAAGTAATATTACAAAATCTTCCTAAATATACACTTACATTTATCTGTAGTTCATTCAAATTCTTGAGGTAGGACATTATGAATCTTGAGAAAGAATCAGTAATGAAGGAAAATTCCCTAATTTAAAACTAATTGGTGTATAAAAATATCACCAAACATGTAAATTCAAAAAGTAAAAAGAAATTTTATATTGATGAAATATTCTCTATGTTTTATAAGTATTTTTAAAACAAAACCAATAGAAAGAATAATCCTTGAATGGGAATGAAAAGAAGTACCATGAATTATAAGAATATAAACATTATAATATTGATTTACATTATTATTAGTTGAAAAGTAAAGTAGAAAAGATAAAGTATATTGAAAAATAATTACAAAAATAGAATAAAATACCCGATGTTAATGTTATGAAAATAATAAAAGAGTGTGAAAACAAAATAAAATCAGTGGAGGATGATAAAAATATCATCAATATGAGATTTATTGAAATTTTAATTCAGATTGTAAAATATGGAAAATGTTCAAGATGAGTCTTTACAAGCTGTTGAGATAAAAGATACTATCATAGATTCTTATGAAGTGGTTCTTTAAGAAAAAATACCTCTATCATGCACCAAAATAAATTATTTTTTTTCTTAACAAGGAGTAAATGTTTTCCACCTTATTTCCATATATATTATTATTTTTCCTTATATATAGGGAATTAAAGGTGATACATGTGTTTAGGGGAATAATCGAGGAGATGAGGAGGTTTTCAAATTTAGAAAACATATTAAAAGTGACCACCTTGGTTAAAGATATAACATTTTGTATCTTATGATTATATAATGAAAATATCAAATTTGATAAAGAAGATTTTAGAATATCTACTTGTGGCAGAGTTAATATAAGAATCTGGAGAAGCTTCCAAAATATAAAATTTCATGGGAATATAGATTTTTTTGGAAAGTGAAAGGAAATTTGTTGTTGAAATGGTATGTCTGAAAATTATCTCATCATTGTTTTTTAAAAAAATTTAATATTAATGTGATGAATTTGAATAGATCAATGATATGAAAATGAAAAAATTAAGGGATTAACTCTAATGTTTAACCTATAAGTTATTTTTAATGTTTTTAATCTACATATTAAGATGTGTGTAGGAATACAGGTTGATAAAATATCATGTAAATATGTTGAACAAATTGGTATCAGTATGAAAATGTTTCAATAGACCCTAAAAAATAAATTCATTGTTAATATCATATTCTATATTTTTATGTAAAATTTTATTATCTAGATTAGTCTCTCTTATTTTCTATATCATGAATTAATCACATAGACTTCGAGTAGAATAATTGATAGCACAATTATTTAAGTGAATTTAAACCATCATCCCTCAAGTTTCTTTGTATTTATTCTCAATAAAGGGTATAGAGAAGAAAATGAAAAACAAACATATTGACATGAGTTTTCTATATTGGTATTGAAAAAAATATAATGGGGGGTGATTTTTGAACCCACTTGGTGTTGAAGTTGTATTTTTCTCTAATAATATTTAAGTTAGTGAGCTATGATTGATGTTAATATTTTTTTAGGAGAATATATTGGAAGGATATTGATGATCCTTAACATGTTGATGAGAAGAATATAGTTGTATTGGAAGGATATTAAATATACCTTACATGTTGATGAGAATAATGTTGTTTCTAAAATATTGTGTCATTATATGTTTTGAGGAAATAATGATTGAGGATTGGAGAAACACCTTAAAGTTTGGAAGTGAGAAACTTCCCTTACACATATAACATGGAATATTTATAGTAAGATCTGGCACTGGATATTATTGGAGAGCAATGAAAATGAAACATATGGTTGTAAGGTCTCCAAAATTTTATTCTATATAGAGAATATATTTAACAAATATCTGAATAAGATAAATAGGGTGATGTAATTATTTATATGAAAATAGATTGTGTTTCTAAAACTTTTACATGGAGATAGTTTTTTACTAATATTTCAAAGGATCTTTGGAAAAATTAAAAAGTTGTTTCCAATTTCATGTGAAAAATCAGTGTAATAAAATATAAATAAGTTGATGTGTTTTGAGTCCCATAGAGTTGGAATAATACTAATAATTTCATCTCTCTAGAGAAGTTTAGTAAAGGCATCCATGAAGTTCTATCTATGTATCTATGAATATTAAATAATGATAAATCTTATCGAAGTATAAATTGATGATACTTAAGGAATATCTAATTTTAAAGTAGTGAAGGTCCATTTAAATACTCTAAGGAGTATTTATATGCTTCATAATCTTTAGAATATACTCTGTTAATAATTGAAGATGATTTGAAATTATTCCAATGTTTTTTGACGTGTTTTGGAGAATTTTGGTGTATTTTTGAAATTTTGAGTTACAGGTTGAGGCATAAAAAATACACTTCTCAGAATGAATAAATTTAGAAATTACCTAAACGTTTATATAGATATTTAAGATATTATATATGAAGTATAATATTTCAAGAAGAATTTAAAAATTAGAAAAGGGTTAGAACACCAAGATATGCATAACATTATTGATGTTACATATGATATTATTCTCTCAAAAGAATGAAAATTTTAAGAGGAAATTATATTTGAGTGTTTCATAATTGTTTTTTTTGATATGTAAGTTTTTATACTAGTTTAGGAAACTCAAAATGTGCTTGAACACTAGGTGATACATAAGTTTTTTCTGATAATTCATAGGGTTTTTATTGGAAGATCAAAAATAATTATTCCAAATTAAAAACCTTACATAGTACATGAGGTTTAAAAAATCATATGGATAAGTCACCAATGAGAAAATATGAAAAGGAAAATCTTCATGTAATAAATAATTTTTTACAATAAGAAAAATATGATATTTATAGAATGAAATATTTTAAAACAAATATTTTATTTAGATGTGTTGCGCTATTACTAAATGATTTAAATGTCATGATTATTCTTATAATTATTAATTAATCCATTTGGTAATGATGTTTTTGGAAGATGTTATTTCTAGAAATCTTTAAGATGAATGCTTCATGAATATTCCTATAAATATAAAACAAGTTGAAGATAGTTTTTTGGTTTTAGAGGAAGTTACACTATAATGAGAGGACCATGTATTCTTATATGATGAAATTATTATAGTGAGAAATATTCTCACTAAAATATATGATGCCACACTATGATTATATAACTTCATATATGTTGCATGGTTAAAGCCTTTTTCACTCGTGGCATTCTCCCTCAGGGTCTTAACTCCCAATTCCTGGTGCTTATTCCTAAAACTGAAAATGCTGATGAGCTCCACAGCTTTCGACCTATTTCTCTGATAAATTCCCTCTTGAAAATTATCACTGAACTCATTGCCAATAGAATTGCTCCTATTAGTAACAGAATTGTTTCCTAGAATCAATTTGGTTTCATTACAGGCAAATCAATTCAAAACTGTATTTGTCTTGCCTCTAAATCAACTAACCTTCTCAACAGGAAAACGAGAGGAGGGAATGTCACCATAAAACTTGATATCGGCAAAGCCTTTGAAACTATCCATTGGAATGTAATATTTAAAGTTTTATCCAATTTTGGATTCAATGATATTTTCTTAAACAGAATCAGGACCTTGTTCAAATAACATTTCAATAGTTCATCACTATATGTGAAAGAATAAAAATAAGAAGAGTGATCGTTGTGTGTTTAAGATAAAGAAGAATAAGAGTGATTCTGACCTCACTTATATAGATTATCATTAACACTAAAAAAGTGGGAGACAAAGCCTATTATGTTCTTATATTGTAAAATATGAAGATTATTGAGGCATCCCTTGATATTTTAACACATTGAGGAAGAATATCTGATAAAAATTTTCTAGGAGGGTGATAAAACAATATTTTATTGAATATTTTTTTTGATAATAAATGATATAATTTCCTCACATTGTGTTAAATATGTTTAATTAGAAAGTATTTGGAATTAGATCATTCATTTGAATATTTGATGAAAATTCCAGTTTTACCCTTTATAGTTCACTGTAGTATTTCGAAGCTACATATTTTTATATTTATTATTTGAATTTGAAATTTTGTAACAGTATTCCTAAAATAATTATCTAAAACTTTTATTCAGGACACTAAAGCTAAAGAGTGCATTTGGATGGAGTAAATGAGCCATTAATCCAATGGTGGGATGGACTCGGAAGAATGGACATGGGTTCTGTATGTGGGTCATATCTTCTACATACGGGCTTGGATTGAGACCAAATTTTGAGGAAAGCTCGGGGACATGATTTGGCAGAAATCATCCCTCTGGAAGGCCGGTCAATTCACGCGTTTTGGAGGCCCAATTGGCGGTGCAAGTTGGAATAAAATATTTGTCCGAGATTTTCATTTCACACTTAAAAAGTTATGTATCCCTAGCCCTCACAAACTCTATTTAAAGGGGGTTTTAACTCTTTGAGAGGGCTGGTCGAGGATTTGGGATGGTGTGGCCGAAAGGGTGTCTCTTGGGAGCCCCTCACAACTCTTGGAAGAAGTAATCCTTTGTGAAAACCTCTCTTCCAAAAAGGCTCTCCTCTCTCACCTCTTCTTTGTATTTCTTTTCTTTCATGTTTGTTTCTTGAATTTTTCTTCAAATAATCTTCTGTGTTCATCCCTCTTCTTCTTATGTTAATCTTCTTAATTGGGTTGGAATCAAGAGTGGAGACAAGATTGGGTTCTACCCTTTCAATCTGTTGCTTATGCAAAACGTCTCCACGATGACTACACCACCCATGGAAGAGTAGTTCTTTTTAGTAATCGATCGACCTCTATCCTTCTTCATTCATTTATTTTGAATCAATGAGATACTGTAATTCACATATTATGATCTATTAATTGAGTTTTTAATTTAAATGAAACTAAGCAAGCAATTGAATAGTTAACACAAAACACACGAGGTCGGGAATTGTGTGAACTGTGAGAGCGCAACCTTAACCGGTAATTCAAAACCACACGGGATCAATTTGTCGAGTTCAAATATAATCCCTAAACTCAATTAATCCTCATTTCCAGAGTGGTTATGTGCCTTAATTTACCACTGACCATAAGCTAATTTTAGAACATCAATCAAAGCAGGGTGTTGCGATTTCATGTTCCGAAGTTAGCCTAAGGTTAAATTCACTTCAATCTTCGTGGTAAAGTTAATTCTCGTAGGGTTCGGGATTTAACAAATTAAGGGATCATAATTAAGTGAATATTAATTTAAATGATAATGATTAATAAATTATTGAAGAGGTAGAGTTATATCGATTACGTCTTTTAAATATTGTCTAAACAAACATCTTTTTGTTGTGTCATTTTAATCAAACTTCATTTCAAAACTAAAAACAAAAAAAATGCAATATTCTTCCAGAAAACTTCTTCTAGGTTCATAAACTATAGAAAAACCACCCCCATCCTTTCAAGTAGTTATTTTATTCTCTTTTATTTTATTTTTAGAATACCTCTAATAAGTAGTTAAATTCACTTCCTCCTTTGAGAGATGACCTTGGTCAGCCACTCTGCTACACCTAAGTACCCCAAAATCATACTAATAATTTGAGGGCACCCACGACAGCGCTCTTTAAAATTGGCGCCGTTTCCGGGGAGGCAAGTAATTATTTCAACCAATTAGAGGTATTTATTTTATTTTACATTTTATTCTCTTCCTCCCTTCTTTCTTCCTTCTTTACCCAATATGATTTTTCTTCTTCTTCTTTTATTTTCTTCTACTTCTCTTTGGACCATCAAATCAAACTTCTCATTTTTATTTTACTATGGTACACCTTCTTTCTTTTCATTTTTATTTGATCTATGACACGAACTAATCTCGAAGATCTCTTAGATCTTGACCCTGAGATTGAACGTAGCCTTAGGGAATGAATCAGACATTCTCAATCTACAGGAAGTTTCAATATTCAACCAGTTGGTGAATTCCTCTCTTATGGAAACATTGAAATTGGAAGCAATTCAAATTCAAACATAAAAGAGGAACCAATGGCTGGAAATAATGGAAATGAACTTAATAGAACCATTCGAGAATTGCCTGCACCTGATATTAACTATCAACCAAATTGTATTGCATACCCAAATCTCGAATCGGACTTTGAATTGAAATCTGGATTAATTCACCTTCTTCCAAAGTTTCATGGCTTATCTGGTGAGGATCCCAACAAACACCTTAAGGAATTTAATGTGGTTTTCTCAACTTTAAAACCAAGAAATGTTTCTGAAGATCAAATTAAATTAAGAGCATTCCCATTCTTACTTGATGGAGCTGCAAAAGATTGGATGTATTATTTGAAACCTGAAGATGTAACATGTTGGAATGATTTGAAACGTCTTTTCTTGCAAAGATTTTTTCCAGCATCAAGGACAACATCCATTCTAAAGGAGATATCGGGGATCAAGCAAGCCCAAGTGGAGTCAATGTATGAGTACTGAGAGCGATTCAAGAAGTTGTGTGCAAGCTTCCCACATCACCAAATCAGTGAGAAATTACTCATCCAGTACTTCTATGAAGGACTCACACCCATGGAGAGGAGCATGGTGGATGTTGCAGCTAGAGGAGCATTGGTGGACAAGACACCAGTATCTGCACGAGCATTGATCGACAAAATGGCTCAAAACTCTCAACAATTCGGTGATAGAGGTACACCACATGTTCAAGGAGTACATCAAGTAAGTCCTTCTTCTCTTGAAAGTAATTTGATTGATACTAAGTTAGAAGAATTGAAAACTATGGTGAGGCAGATTGAATTGGCTCAAAAGACATCCCAACCCCCTCCTTCAAGGCCATGTGGCATTTGCACTGAGACAAGCCACCCAACTGACTGTTGCCCACAACTACAAGAGACAGAAGATTGTGCAGTAGTGTTCCCAGGGAGACCATTTCAGCAACAACAACAACCATATCCCCAAAAGAAGTTTGATTCATTTGCTCCAACATACAACCAAGGGTGGAAAGATGAACCGGACATGAGGTATGGCTCTGGAAAACAACAAAGGCCCCCTTTTCAACCAAACTTCCAGCAGCCTCCGCCTTACCAGCAGGGTTTCCAACAACCCCAAAGGAGATTTGATGCCCAAGCATCAACAAGCCAACAACAATGGAATCCCCCACCAAAGGTAGATTCTAATACTGATGATCTTTTGAAGCAAATTGTTCTTAATCAATAGAATGAGCTGAAGATTCAAAGTTCAGAGCTGAGGGAGTTAAAGACTCAAATGAGCCAGATTGCCACCGCCCTCCATGAACTTGTAAGTAAGAATTCCGGAAATCTACCTTCCCAACCCACTCCAAATCCAAAGGGGAATGTTAGTTCCATCACATTGAGAGGTGGGAAGAAAATGAACGATACATCTGTACCTACCATTCCACTGGGATTCACCTCAACTCCAGAGAATCCGCATTCCATACCAACTGATGAGCAATCCAAGGAGAAAGATAAAGGTAAGAAAAAGATTGATGATGTACCTCCTAAACCCCTTCCTTTTCCAAATAGGGTTGTTCAAACCAAGAAGATGGCTGAAGAAGCAATGCAAAATGAGGTTTTGGACACATTCAAGCGTGTGGAGATCAACATTCCTCTACTTGAAGCCATTAAGAAAATCCCAAGGTATGCCAAATTCTTAAAAGAACTCTGCACCAATCGAAGAGGGCTCAAGGGAAATGAGAGGATAAACCTTGGAAGGAATGTCTCAGCACTCATTTCACCAACTCTAACAATGCCAACAAAGTGCAAGGATCCATGGACATTCACCATCCCATGCACCATAGGGGAGTTGCACTTTTCTGACGCACTTTGTGATTTATGTGCTTCCATAAATGTGATGCCTCACTCTGTATTCTCTTCCTTGCAGGTTGGTGAGTTGAAGCCAACAAGAGTAGTGGTGAAATTGGCGAATAGAGCTACGACATATCCAGCAGGAGTCCTTGAGGATGTACTTGTCCGGGTAAGAGACATGATCTTTCCAGTGGATTTCTATGTTCTTAACATGGAGGATGATCAGGTAAGTTCTCATGCCCCCATTATCTTAGGTAGACCCTTCCTCAAAACTGCAAAAACTATCATAAATGTCAATGAGGGTACACTTTCCATGGAGTTTGGAGATGAAGTTGTGATATTTAATGTTATGGATTCCATGAAGTACCCCTTAGAGGACCATTCTGCTTTTGTTATCTCCCATTTTGAACCACCAAGTAAAAACATCATGGAATTGGATTGTCCTATGCTTAGGGAGATTATGAGTATTGGTTCTAGTTTGATGTCTAAGAATACTTCTACACCCATTTTTAAGGAACAAGACTCTCTAATATTTGATTTGAAATGGAATCATATTCTGATTTTGATCATGTGAACTCTGATTATGACATGGCTATTGAGTATGCTGATGGATTTGGTGCTTTATTCTCTGATTGTGATGATTTTTATTCTGATACTGATGTTCATTGTGAAGATATGTCTGTTGCATCAATTTCTCCATCCATACATCACCCACCTACATTGGAACTCAAGCCATTGCCCCCAAATCTCAAATATGCATACTTGCTCAATGGTGATAGATTACCTGTCATAATTGCTAACAATCTCTCTTTTGAACATGAAGAAAAACTTTTGAATCTTTTGAGAGATAACATTAGGGAAATTGGTTGGACATTGGCAGACATATCAGGTATTAGCCCCTCCATTTGCATGAATAGGATTCTCTTGAAGGATGGGGCTAAACCGGTGAGACATCCACAAAGGATACTTAATACCACCCTCCTAGAAGTTGTTAAGAAAGAAGTTGAAAAATTACTTGAGGCGGGTATCATTTACCCTATTTCTGACTCACAATGGGTTAGCCCTGTTCAAGTTGTACCAAAGAAAACTGGTTTCACTGTTATAAAAAATGAAAATGATGAGTTAGTTCTTATGAGAGTACAAAACAGTTGGCAAGTGTGTATCGATTATAGGAAGCTAAATCAATCCACTCGTAAGGACCATTTCCCACTTCCATTCATTGACCAGATGCTTGAGAGACTAGATGGGAAGACACACTATTGTTTCTTGGATGGATTTTCTGGCTATTTTCAGGTTCCCATTGCAGCAGAGGACCAGGAGAAGACAACATTCACCTGCCCATTCGGTACCTTTGCTTACCGAAGGATGCCATTTGGACTTTGCAATGCCCCAGGTACCTTCCAGAGATGCATGGTGAGTATTTTCTCAGATTTCATTGAGACCTGAATGGAGGTATTTATGGATGATTTTACAGTTTATGGGTCCTCATTTGATGAATGTCTCTCTAGTTTGGGTGATGTGTTGCATCATTGTATTGAGAAGAATCTGGTCTTAAATTTTGAAAAATGTCATTTCATGGTCGAAAAGGGAATTGTCTTAGGGCATGTAGTGTCAAAACATGGGATAGAGGTTGATAGATCAAAGGTAGATATTATTTCATCCTTACCATATCCTTTATGTGTGTGTGATTTTAGATCTTTCCTAGGTCATGCAGGATTTTATCGGCGCTTCATCAAAGATTTTAGTAAGATTGCTCTTCCTATGTCAATATTACTTCAAAAGGATTCTGATTTTTTGTTTGATGTTTCTTGCAGGAATTCATTCGATGTGCTAAAACAACGTCTGACCACTCCACCTATCATACAACCCCCAAGGTGGGAGATTCCTTTTGAGATTATGTGTGATGCCTCCAACTTCGCAGTTGGAGCTGTCTTATCTCAAAGGGTGGAGGGGCGTTCACATGTGATCGCCTATGCATCAAGGACACTGGATTCAGCCCAATCAAATTACAAAACCACAGAAAAGGAGTTTCTTGCTGTCATATTTGCTTTAGATAAATTCCGTTCATATTTATTGGGCTCTAAAGTAGTTCTTTTTTCTGACCATGCAGCTTTGAGGTACCTCCTGAAGAAGCCAGATGCAAAGCCGCGACTTATCCATTGGATACTCCTTCTTCAAGAGTTTGACATCAAGATAAAGGACAAAAAGGGGTCAAAAAACTTGGTGGCGGACCACATGAGTAGGCTTACTCACACACTAGAGGGTGACACCTTGGACCAGGTACCACTTTGGGACACTTTCCCCGATGAGCATCTCTATACCATCTCAGGTAAGCATCCTTGGTATGCTGATTTAGTTAATTACATTGTTGGCTCTGAAATCCCAGTAAATTTGAAGAAGCATCAAGTCCAAAAATTAAAAAGCGAGTCTAGGTTTTATGTGTGGGATGATCCTTACCTCTGGCGCATGTGTAGTGACCAAGTTATTAGAAGGTGTATTCCTGATCATGAGTTTGAGTCTGTTTTGCAATTCTGTCATACACTTGCATGTGGTGGACACTTTGGACCCCAACAGACAGCTAGGAAAGTTTTGGACTCTGGATTATATTGGCATAGTTTATTCCATGATGCCCATGTGTTTTGTAAGTCATGCACTCGTTTCCAACACACTGGGAACATTTCTAAGAGACATGAGATGCCCCAACAACCCATACTATTCTGTGAGATTTTTAATGTATGGGGCATCGAATTTATGGGTCCTTTTCCTAGTTCATTTGGATTTTTGTATATTTTGGTTGCTGTTGATTATGTGAGTAAATGGGTGGAGGCCAAGGCCACCAGGACTGACGATTCTCATGTTGTTGTGGACTTTGTCAAAGCAAAGATTTTTTGCAGGTTTGGAGTACCAAAGGCCATCATCAGTGACCAAGGGACACACTTTTGCAATAGGAATTTTTCTTCCCTCCTTCGAAAGTATGGGGTGACACACAAAACATCACCACCATACCACCCCCAAACAAATGGCCATGCTGAGGTTTCAAATCATGAGTTGAAACAAATCTTGGAGAAAACCGTGCAGCCAAATAAGAAGGATTGGAGCAAGCACTTGGATGATGCATTGTGGGCTTATAGGACATCATACAAGACCCCCATTGGTATGTCCCCATTTCGGATTGTTTTAGGGAAAGCGTGTCATCTCCCTGTGGAAGTCGAGCATCGGGCATATTGGGCTATAAAGAAATGCAACATGGATTTGGCCCAAGATGGAATTCAAAGGAAGTTGCAAATTCAAGAGCTTGAGGAGATTTGACTGTCATCATATGAGAACTCAAGGCTCTACAAGGAAAGATCAAAAGAAGCTCATGAAAAAATAATCCAACAAAGGGAGTTTCATGTTGGAGAGAAAGTCATTCTCTATAGTTCACGACTGAAGTTGATGCCTGGTAAGTTGCGTTCCAGATGGTTAGGTCCCTATATTGTGTCTAATGTTTTTCCTTATGGTGCAGTGGAGATCACACAAGAGGACACTGGAAGGAGCTTTATAGTCAATGGGCAACGTCTGAAGAGATACATTGAGGAACTTCCTACTGATGTAGTGGATTTTCTCACACTGCATGACCCCATCATCACATGAGCACATCAGGCTGTTCCTAACCCTTTCACTTTTATATTATTTGTTCTATTTAAAAATTCTGCATTTCATGTGCATATATCATCTCATAGGTTCACATTGAGGACAATTCAATATTTTAAGTGTGGGGGAGGGAACCTTTTAGTTTAGTAATTTCAATTGCTTTCCTGTTCAAAAAAAAAATTGTATGTTTTTCAAAATTTGTGTGTTTATTTTACAATTTTCTGTGTGTTTTTGAAACTTTTGAGCTGAAATGATTCTCATCACCATTTTTAAATCCATATCAATAAGTGAAACAATTTACCCCTTGAAACTAAGCTTAAATGAATGCTGAAATGACTTTGTTTCAAGTTCAAATATTTAGTAATTTCATGAAAAGTACACTGAATTTCGAATCCCATGCCAATCTCACTGTCTTTATATTTGAAATCACTTTCCTGTGAGGCTTCTAAACCATTATTTTCATATTCTTTACATTCACCTCACTTCTTGAGAGAACTAAACCATACTTGATTTAACTAGAATTTGATCTATTCCTGTCAAAACTTGAGGGTTTGAGGTACTTGTGTTTAAATGATTGAGGCATTTGTTTGGTATTAAAACCACTATTTCAAAGAATCCTTTTTTATAATGGCCTACCTTGAATATTTAATCCTTGTAGCCCTTAGAA
Organism: Viscum album; assembly: GCA_963277665.1. Lineage (NCBI taxonomy): Eukaryota > Viridiplantae > Streptophyta > Magnoliopsida > Santalales > Viscaceae > Viscum > Viscum album. The sequence goes on along the minus strand of OY728127.1, from coordinate 1,440,615,620 downwards.
TCCATGCACAACCTGTTAGGTTAAGCCACATTACAAGCCAATTTTCCCTATCCAACCAACTCTTGAAGTGAAATTGCATAATCTAGTTGAGCTTAAGTGTGGGGGAAGCTGTCTTGTGTTGTGCCACCAAATTATGTGATACTTTGGGTGGAAAATTAAATTCTGAAGAGATGTGTTTGCTTCTAAAGAAAGTCATTATATTGAAAGCTGTGCCTTTTCTGGAGCTTTCATGACAAGTGAAGTTGTGCCTTTTCTGGAGCTTCTAATTGAGGTGGAAAGCTGTGCCCATCTGGAGCTTTCAAGAAAATCATGTTTGAGAAGATTGAATTTTTTTTATGCTGAAATGATGAATGGTGTAAACCTTTCATGACTTTTCATGATGATGGAGCTGAATTGATACTATGGGGATTGAAGAGAAGACCATATTTAAGTGAAAATTAGATTAATGCAATTTTGCTTCAAAAGAGTCAAGCCCTCCTCATTCAGCCTCAGAGTTTTTCACATCTTAATCCTACCAACCGAAAGCCACAGAACAACCCTGAAAAGTCCTCATGATAAACATATGTCCTTGACTCACATCGGGTAGCGATGTAGGAATCTATCAAGCCTATGGTGACCCTTGTATGAGTTTGGATGAGAAAGACATTGCAAAAAAATTGATATTTGAGTGATGAGAGAAAATTCAAGCGAGGTAAGTGTTTTGTGAATGGGCGGATAAATGAAGTGGAAATATATTGAATGATATAAATGGAGAACTTGAAATAAGGTTTTTTATGAGGCATGATATCTTTTTATTCTTGGTGTGAAATTGATTGATCTTAAGGATATGTGTTTTAAAATTGGTTTTGATTTAATATTGATGTTTACTTGACATGAGGTTTTGCCCCAGAGTGCAAAAGGGTAAGTGTGGGGGAGTTGATAAAACAATATTTTATTGATAATAAATGATATAATTTCCTCACATTGTGTTAAATATGTTTAATTAGAAAGTATTTGGAATTAGATCATTCACTTGAATATTTGATGAAAATTCCAGTTTTACCCTTTATAGTTCACTGTAGTATTTCGAAGCTAAATATTTTTACATTTATTATTTGAATTTGAAATTTTGTAACAGTGTTCTTAACATAATTATCGATTCAGGACACTAAAGCTAAAGAGTGCATTTGGATGGAGTAAATGAGCTATTAATCCAATGGTGGGCTGGACTCGGCAGAATGGACATGAGTTCTGTATTTGGGCCATATCTTTTACATAAGAGCTTTGATTGAGCCAAACGTTTGAGGAAAGCTCGGGGACAGGATTTGGAACAAATATTCCTTCTGGAAGGCCGGTCAATTCACGCGTTTTGGAGGTCAAAGTGGCGGTGCAAGTGAGAATAAAATATTTGGCCGAGATTTTCATTTCACACTTAAAAAGTTATGTATCCCTAGCCCTCACAAACTCTATTTAAAGGGGTTTTTAACTCTTTGAGAGGGCTGGTCGAGGCTTTGGGAAGGTGTGGCCGAAAGGGTGTCTCTTGGGAGCCCATCACAACTCTTGGAAGAAGTAAGCCTTTGTGAAAACCTCTCTTCCAAAAAGGCTCTCCTCTCTCACCTCTTCTTTGTATTTCTTTTCTTTCATGTTTGTTTCTTGAATTTTTCTTCAAATAATCTTCTATGTTCATCCCTCTTCTTCTTATCTTAATATTCTTAATTGGGTTGGAATCAATAGTGGAGACAAGATTGGGTTCTACCCTTTCAATCCGTTGCTTATGCAAAACGTCTCCACGATGACTACACCACCCATGGAAGAGTAGTTCTTTTTAGTAATCGATCGACCTCTATCCTTCTTCATTCATTTATTTTGAATCAATGAGATACTGTAATTCACATATTATGATCTATTAATTGAGTTTTTAATTTAAATGGAACTAAGCAAGCAATTGAATAGTTAACACAAAACACACGAGGTCGGGAATTGTGTGAACTGTGAGAGCCCAACCTTAACCGGTAATTCAAAACCACACGGGATCAATTTGTAGAGTTCAAATATAATCCCTAAACTCAATTAATCCTCATTTCCAGAGTGGTTATGTGCCTTAATTTACCACTGACCATAAGCTAATTTTAGAACATCAATCAAAGCAGGGTGTTGCGATTGCATGTTCCGAAGTTAGCCTAAGGTTAAATTCACTTCAATCTTCGTGGTAAAGTTAATTCTCGTAGGGTTCGGGATTTAACAAATTAAGGGATCATAATTAAGTGAATATTAATTTAAATGATAATGATTAATAAATTATTGAAGAGGTAGAGTTAGATCGATTACTTCTTTTAAATATTGTCTAAACAAACATCTTTTTGTTGTGTCATTTTAATTAAACTTCATTTCAAAACTAAAAACAAAAAAAATGCAATCTTCTTCCAGCAAACTTCTTCTAGGTTCATAAACTATAAAAAACCACCCCCATCCTTTCAAGTAGTTATTTTATTCTCTTTTATTTTATTTTTAGAATACCTCTAATAAGTAGTTAAATTCACTTCCTCCTTTGAGAGACGACCTTGGTCAGCCACTCTGCTGCACCTAAGTACCCCAAAATCATACTAATCATTTGAGGGTGCCCACGACAGTGCTCTTTCAGAGGGACATGAGATTACACTTCTGATCATTTTTCACTAGGTGAATCCAGTAATTATATAGAAAGGCTTAATTAGTGCTAGATCCTAAAAACAACAAGTGGGTTCTTGTATAAATGTTTTTTTTCATGTATGAATTTTTATAGTTATAACTTTATACCCTTTCTTGAGTTATTTATTGATAATAAAAGGGGATATGTGTGTTCATGGAATAATAACCACCATAAAATGAGGGCATAACTATTCATATTAGAGGAAAAACATATTAAAAAATTATTCTTATCTAGTTGTTATTCTTTCATGATTATTGTTTTATGATTTCTATCTATGATGAAAAGAAATATAAAGAGATATATTCATTGAATAAATGAAATTTTAAAGAAGGGGTAAAGTTTTAATTGATTCAAAAGTCACTAACACTAATTCACCCCCTTATAGTATTAACCATATCTAAAGTGATCCAATATATACATATTATTATGACCCCATACATATAAATAAAACATTCCTAGGATAACAGTGAAGAAAGAGACACAATATCCCCTAAATCCCACCTCTAATAGGCTATGAGTAAAAGAATAACACTGAGGGTATATAAATCAAACGCATGGGATGCATTACCCTCTATAGATTTATGGAACAAGAGATAATAAGGTTAAACCACCAACTAACACTATGTATAAACTAGAAGAAGAAAAACCAATATATGTAATGTCATACACAACTGAAAGGAAAAATGAAAGTACCAAAAGTTGGGCTAGGTAGTGGTAATGAACTCCAGTAACTTCTGACATTTACTCAAAAACTCCTCTGAGTTAGTAATGTCCAACCCGATCACCAACCTACTTCTCTCTAACCAAATAAATAGTTTAAATATATATAAGGTGATTATAACATGTATACTTAGTAGTATCCTCCATGGAAACTCTTGTGAAACATATGAAAGTAATATACTAAAGTGTAGTGAATAAATAAATTAAACTAACTCAACACATAAACAATTAATTCTAGTTTCCCATTCTCATAATGACTCACTCACCAAATATCATATAAAAGTAAACCATTCTATAACAGAAGCATATATTTAAATAGGGTACCCCACTTCCACGTATCTACTAATTTTTCACTCTCATGCCAAAAATTACACATCCTGTGCTCATCCCTCCTATTTTTCACCCTACACCTCATGTAATAATGATATTTCCAATATTGAACCCTATGTGTCCCAATGTCTCATCATAGTCATATCCCAATGGTAACAGAGTGTATGCTTGGTAGACACTATAGCCGATTTATGTGTATTACAGCTCAATCCATCACTTCACATACAATTACACCCATGGGAAGCTAGATCCACTAAGACAAAATACTAGTACGTGTCATAACTCTAGCCATTATATCTTACACATAAATTTATAGTAAACCCTAATCCATCACATCCCTTGTATGAATGACCCCTATACCATAATACATTATAACCCAAGATATTACTACTTATCTATATTTGAAGAGAGATTAAAGGAGAGGTATAAATGATCCATTTGTTCCCTCTCCATCATATATGTTGGAGAAAACACCCCTAAAAACATTTGGGTGTTGGTTACCCTACTGACTTGTATGGAACAGCTTGTGAAATTAGAAAATTTAAAGAAATATCACACATAACCACACTAAGGTCAACTACCTATCCTTAGACTCATCTACCTCTATCATTGCACATGACCCCAGACTAACACTACTAAGGTCTAGGTATCAAATAAGAATAAAATCATTAGGTTCAATATTAAATAACTAATTATTCATCAAATTAATATAATTTAATGATTAAAAATTATATCTTTTTAATAAATGTTCATATTACACTATTAAATACTATTTATTATTGTTGAGTATTTAATAATTATTGTGAACACTGTAAATAGTCTCCATTCATTTATTAGTTCAATTTTCATTTCTTAAACATTCTGATACTATAGGGCTCTAACTAAGAAACTTCTTTAAAAATTCACTCATAGTTTATAACAACAGACTACATTAAGTAGTTGGATATTGACTAAGTAAAAATATTCTACACATATATCAATTAATAAAGAATCAACAGGAATCAACAATAATCAAGAAAGATTAAGAATATTAATGAGAAATCCTTACTATGAACTCATGTAATCTACCCAGTGTCCCATACCATTGTGTATAACATAAAAGATGTCCAGCCATCATTATCATTGAATATTACTATAGCCCTAGGATCCATGCCCATCCCTCATCATATGTACCCAACCATATCCAATAGTTATCAACAAACAAACATGGCTCTAATATCTTTGTTCATATATAGAAATTAATGGTATTTACATATAGGTGAAGGAACTAAGGCGATCGAATAAAGGAAGATATGCCACCCTACCATTAAAATTAGGTTCTCTTATTGGTAAATATTTATTATAAGTCAAATCACCATTTTAATCCCAAATTGAGTTAATTAGTTCATTAAACATAGTTAACCCACATAAGGAAGCCTAAGGGAATTAGATATACACAGTTAAGCATAGACATGCTTTCCATCGTTAATTCATAAAAATAACCAAGGTGAGTAGCATCAGACTTCTCATTACTCTTCTATTAATTATCCTAATATTTTATTTTTGTTGTTATAATTTAAAATAAATAACCATGAGAGACAAACAACAATAAAAATATTTCCAAACATATATCACATTATCTCAGAAAACATCAAGAGGTAGCACAAAATGAAACCAGAAACAATCTAAAAAACAAACCATCATTTATTTATCTAAAAAAATCATCTATTATAATGATCATGTGATAAAAACTTATAAATTAATTAAATTTCATGATTATAATTAAATTTGTTTCCATGGTATGTTAGTGATTCTAAAGATTAATCCAATTAAAAGAAAGTAAAAATTTTCTTAGTTCTTATAATTCTCCTTAATTTGATTAATCATTTAACATGAAATCTATTTTTCCATATTATTTCTGACAATAAACCAATTTAGACAAAGAGATAAGTAAAGATTAATTCACACTTGAATATAATGAAAATATAAGTAATCTACCCCTACCTATATTATAAGTTCAATGAATTGTGATAAAGAATGAATAAATGGGGAACAACCGCCGTCAAAGTTAACACCACAAAAAATGATAGGGATACCACCAAAAAATAAAAAAATAACCCACCATTAGAAATAACTGGTTACTTTCCCAAAAAAGTGGGAAACCCCCCCACTATCAATGAATTCTAGAAGTAAGAATATGGGAGATGAAGAACACAGGAGAAAGACAGTACCTTGATCCTTGAAACATCAATCTAGATGAATCAAGGGGTTATACTCTTAGGAATATTTGGATGGAGGGTGATAAGGTGTGTATGGGTAAAATAGGGTTTGAGAGAGGGAGAAGAAATACTAACTAAGGCTGATTGATCCTTCCCTTTATAGAAGAATCCCATAAGCTTCCACAATAGGGTGGAGAACTCCTACCACACTCATAATGCTCTTGGTTAAGGGGAGATCTGGTTTTCATGGTGTCTGAACCCCAAGGATCACACACTTTTAAAACTTCTATTGAACCATTTCAACTAACACCACATCCTCCACCATGAAATGGTGTAAAAACCCATGTTTTGATTACCCTCTCTATAACCATCACTATAACTTGGAAATACTCACACTTATTGTTTCTAAAACTAGAGCATGATGAGTTCCATTCCCAACATTCTTTTTCAAAAAAGCCTCCCAAGGCATTTTCCTTATCCCCATGCATCACAATGTAAACATCAAGGAAACACACCCATCTCTATGACCACACAATCCATTTCATAAGCCATAGTGAACTCCAACACCAAATTCTGATCACCATGGACATACTCAAAAATCCTAAGGCCAAAAGGTCCTACTCCATTATCAAGCCTCCAAGTGGGTAAAAAAATATGACACCACACCCACCACCATTGCATGGTGACGCTCAAAATGATAAAACTATTTTATAGCCTCTATAAACCCTATATACATACTCACAACACCGACATGCCCTAATAAAACCTGAAGTAAAGGAATTTAGAAATTTATATTCATAAATATGATACCTCTCAAAAAAAAATTCATCATTTATAATTTAATATATAACCTAGAAGATAGAGAAAGAGTGTCCAAATAGCCACCCCATGAGATACCTCTCATGGATACCTCAAAAATAGCTACATGACTAACACGACATGAGGTAAGAATGCATAAGTCTACAATGTACCCAAAATAGAAAGAAATAAAACTTATATATTAACACAAGATCAGTAGAAAATATATCAACGAAAGGAAAATAAGGAATCATAACAACTTGGGGGTATTGAGCATTTATATGGGAATTTCACTCCCAAGTGCGCTCTTCCAGACCACTATATCTCCATAGGATGCAAACCAATGGTATAAAATTTCTATGAAACACCTTCTCCTGATGGTCCTGAATCTTGATTGAGGATTTCTTGAAGGAAGCATTGTCTTTGGTATCTAGGTGACCTCATTTGATGATGTGAGAAATGTTATGAAGATATTGATGAATCTGTGATACATGAAAGATTTCATGAATCCCTCTCATTTATGGGGGTTGTGATAATTGATACTCTATAACTCCAACCCAATATAACATGTTTAAAGTCCTGATGAACCTAGAAGAGAGCTTACCCCCATCACCAATCATCCACTACCCATGGTGAGGAGACACCTTGAAGAACACATGCCCTTCAAAATTGAACTCCATAGGCCTACTCTTATGACCATAATTGAACTTATTATGATCTTGAACCACATTTATTCACTTATGAGTAACCTGTATTTTTTCTATCATAATATCCACCAAATCTGAACCAAGAATGGTTGAATATATAACCTCAGTTCAGAACAATAGGGATCGACAAGGTAAAAAACACAGTTCTTCAAATGGTTCCATACCAATCATGTAGTTATAATTGTTTATGTAAGAAAACTCCAACTAGGGTAGGTGTCATACCCATGAACCTAGAAAGTTTAGAATAAACACACAAAAAATTTCCTCTAACATTTTTATAGTTCTCTCTATCTGATCATTTGTCTATGAATGAAAATAAGTTCTATGGAATAACGAAGTGATAAAAGCATGTTAGATACCTCTTTACACCCTAGAGGTAAAATAGGGATCATGATCAGAGATGATCATCTTCATAACCCCATGAAGCCTCACTATATACTTTATAAAATACATTGAAAACACCTCAACTGATCTCAACTCCCCATTGGATAAGAAGTGAGTTGACTTCGTCAAGGTGTCCTTGATCACCCATAAAACATCATAACCACCCTAACATATTGGTAAATCTAGAGATGAATTCTATCCAAATGTCCTACCACTTCCTCTAGGGGAAATTGATCACATGAAGTAAACCACCAGGAACATGATGCTCAACCTTCAACTTCTTGCAAACCAAACACTGATAGAAAAACTTTTCAACCGAGCACTTCAGACTAGACCACTAAAACTGACCCCTCAAAGAAAAAAATCATTCTCCAACCAGTGTGTAATATTAAGGGTGAAATGTGGAATTTATAGAGAAAAAATTCATTCATAACTGAAGGAACAATTAGATTTAACTGGAACATCACATAATGTGTTCCATCCTTAGACCATCGCACAAGAGTGCTACCATAAACAAATCAATCACTCCAAATAATACTGACATTGAGTAGTGCTCCCATACGACCAATCCTTCCTAGTAAACACTATCATAGGAGTCACAATCTTGGAGAACATTGGGATAAAACTCATATAATAACTAGCTAGACTAAGGATACTTCGAACCTATGCAACATTCTTGGGGGATTCCCAAGAAACAACTACAAAAATCTAAGAAGGATAAATGGATACTCCACACCGAGATATGACATGCCCCAAGAAACATACCTCATGGTCCCAAAAATCACACTATGATAGTTTACTGAATAGTTTATGAGATCGAAGAACACCCAACATGGACCATAGATGCCTTACATGTTCCCCCTTTATCACTGATTTTTTTTGTTGAGAGTTTATGTTTTTATCTTTTTTGTTGTTTTTTATATTTCAATCCATTATTTAAAATCTTTATTTAAAATCATTAATTATTAATAAAATTTTATTTTATTATTCATAATTTTATTATTTTTATTCATTTAAATTAAATTTTACAAACTTTTTATTTCACCATTTTAATTGATTTATGTAAATTGTTTAAAAAACTCTTTGTGACACACTTTTTTTAATTATGTTTTTAATGTTATATTTCTAAAATACATATTTTATATTATGTTTTTTTATTTATATCAATACAGATATTCATTATATATATTATTTGTTTTACATATATTGGTTATATATTTTTTAAATATGCATTTATTCTTTATATATATAATACATCAATATATATATATATATATATATATTTAATATGTGAAATATACTATTCCTTCATCTTTTACCTACAAATGCCACGTTTTCCCTCACAGAACACCATGAAGTAGGATCATCCATGAAATCCTAGAAACATGACAATATTGTAGCGTGACACCACATCAAAAGAATCACTTCATGCGACACTTGTCATCCTTCATGACACCAATCCTCATATATGAAGTGATAAATTTTCTATTCCAGCTTTATTCATACCCCTCATGCATGCAGGTAAGCTTTGATCTCACATGGAATTTCGACCAAGCTTGGCTGACACTATATCTCAACTAGTTTGGAGGTGACACCTAGTATGGTAGTGCATCAGCTCCTTAATCCATGTGAGCAGCGCAACAAGCACCGACTTTAGTGTCAAATTTACCATGATCTACATTATACTTACCATGAAAAAGTACCTGAACCCACCATGAGAGTAATTGGAAGTAACCAGGAAGATACCGTGAAGAGATAGTATATACCCATCATAAAGAGGTAGTATATAACCAACTTGAAGAGGTAATATATAACTACCATATGTTTATTTGTACCTATAAAAAAATAGTATTCATGTTACCAAATATTCTTATTCCAACCTCCCAGGAGTTACTGTAAAGTGGTCATGAAGGTGAAATCCATGTGACTATGCATGTATTTTAAAGTTACCTAAAATATTACTTTTTAGTGACTGCATGAATTATTTTTTGGTGACCACATGAAAAAAACTTGTTCACATGGTTAGTATACCAACCAAAAAACAAATTTTATTTTCATAGTCAGTATACCGACCACACAATAAATTTGTTCTCATGGTCATAAAACCTACCAAAAGACTAATATATCATGGTTTGTATATTTCTTAATATATTTTTTAAAAGTCTATATTTTATGATACTCTATTTTAACAGTATTTTTTTTATAATTACTACAATTTTATTAAATTCATTTTAATCATTATGTATATTTTTAAATTAAAGTTATAATATAATTAATATGTTATAAAACTTTTACTAGAAAAATAATGAGAAAATTGTTATGGAAATAACAATTTTAATAATTATTATTTTATGCTATGTTTTATATATATTTTGATTATCAAATTACTATAAGGTTGATTGAATATTTTTTAATGTTTTACTAATTTGAATCATTATAATTTATCTTAACCGTCATATTAAGTGTGCTTCAAATTTTTTTATACAATAATAAAAGAGAAATAGATGTCTCAAATTATAAGTGTGGTAATTCAAATTACAGGTAATGGTATTATTCAAAGAATTTATTATTTTTTAACATGGAATTATATGATTAATCAATTATCGGCACCATATTAATCAAGAATATATTGGAGTTAATGAAACAAAATAAGTTGTTTCAATGCGAATCAATAAATGCGATAAAATAAACTTGAAACAGTTTATTCTTATATGATGATATAAGATTATAGCGATAGAAGAATAGAACTTTCATATGAGAATTAAATAGTTCTGAATTTAGACTATGACTACATTTAAATTTTTGGGATCATGAAGGAATTCATAATTTTGATAATCCACTAATAAAGTGATTTATGTTCTTGAGTTGAATTGATGTTCAATATAATCTTCTCCACTGCTGATCTTAAATTCTATCTTTTTTTCATCACTGTATTTCTTAAATATTCTATTTGTTATTCTAGTGTATTTTTAATATTTTCCTATAAAAATAAATTTAACTATGTTATTACTCATATCAAAAAGTAATGTAGGGTTATGACTCCTAGAATTAAGTCAGGTGGGTTGTGAATTCTGTAAAAAGTTAGCTAATGTTATACTACCTCGTGAGAAAAATGTACATCTGTAACTAAGTTATCACTCCCTATAAAAAGTGAGTAATTTGTGAATACTAGTATTTGCACTGAGTTGGGAAGATTGCAGAGTAGACTAACATCTTAGAGATCTAAACTACTTTAAAAATCAACCCATATTCTCTGTTTTATTTTCTATTTAATAATTAACACTATCAATCACTCTAATAATTATATTTCAATTGATTGAATTTTAAAAATACTATCCACCCCCCGCTTGTCAATCTTTACATGTTTCTGGGACCTAATTTTTTTTATCATCGGGTGGTTGCTTCTAAGGATTTGGTTATTACTATTTCATTATATTTTTAAATTAACCATTATCCTAAATGTAATAGTCTAAGGAATGATCCACTGATTTGAATATGGAATGTCTGGAATTTGAGATGTTGAATCCCATCAGACCACCTCACTTCAATGAAAGTGACTATGTATAATGGAATTATTAGATGAAGGTATTTCTAAATAATATATGCCTTGAATTATGGGATACCATGTGAAAACCTTATATACTTCCTGATGTATATTTATAAATTTTAACTGGAAATGATGCTATAAAATGTGTTTTAATCTATAAAGTTATAAATTACTTTTATTATTCTTAAAATATAAATATGTATAGATATATTTAATCTTGTAAAAATTATTCTTAAATCTGGAAGAATTTAATAGGCGATCATCAAGAAACTGATAAGTTACAGAGAATAAAGTTTGGATTTCATAGGGTTGAGTTTCAAGAATTCAAAATGAATGATCAATAGAGAATCAATGAGATGTGAAATAGATTTTCTAAAATAAAAAAAAACATGGTTTCACTCAGGGATACCATGAATAATTATAGCCACACATACTTTTCATACATAGATATTACATCTTACTAGATAAATACTCATTATATAAGATAATGATCCACCCCATAATCAAATAGATCCAGTATCTTTAGGAACTTGGATACATAAACAACTGGTTCATTAGTGAACTACATCATCTACCACTAAGTTCTTTATAACTATCTCCCTACTAAAAAATATCATAAATAATATTTTTCTTTGTAACATGGGGAAAATAAATATAAAAAAGGGTGTGCTCATATGCTTAGTAAAGATTAACATGGGATATAACAACATAACATGTGAATAAGGGTATGATAACATGGGAATAAAACATGAAAAACATACCCTACATATCATATATAAAAATGTTAATTCATGAAGTAAACCTTGGAAATTCATAAAACATAAATTACAAAAGAATCAAGTAACATATCCCATGATGTCATAACATTGGAATAAGATATATATTTGTGGAATACACATAAGAATATAAAACTATTTCCTTAGTAGTTAAGGAAAAATTCCCATACAATAAGAGTGGAATGAGTTCAATATAAAAACCATCATAGTAGTCAAGGTTCATTGCCATAACTATCATAGTGGATAGAGTCCCTTACTGAACTAGGTTCACTTCCCATTACTGTCCTGTTTATATCATGAGATATCCATATTTACCCAATGAATTGGAGGGAAATATAATTCCATGAACACTGAACACATAATGGAAATAATACATATGTTTGGAATAAGATCATAAAATATTCATCATATCATAACCCATGAAAAATAAATGGGTTTCATAAACATTTCATTACAACATAACCTATGGAAACGAAATTTGTTTCATAAAAATTTCAACAATTAGTCATAGAATAACATATGGAAAAAGAACAAGTTTCATAAACATATTTTCATCATAATAATATAACATCCCTAGAAAGGAAATGGATTATATCATTAGATGATATCCCCCAAAAAAAAATCAATATCCAAGGTTTTTTTTGTTAATTAATAGAAATACCATAAAAAGATCATTAAAAAAATTCTTAATGAAAATATCATTTCCGTTTTGAAGTAAATTATTTAAATCATAAAATATTCCAAAATCATAATGAAAATATTTAATTTGAAAATAAACTTTGATACTTGTAAGATATGTTTTAGATTATTGATTTTCCATGATGATAGAAAATTTTGTTCATATCATACACATTAAAAAAAATATTCCATTCACATTTTGAATAAAAATTTAAAAGTACCCTATTCAAAAAATGATAAGAATGTTCGTATTAAAATATTTTTTTTAAAAAATAAAACTTGTGTAAAAATGATTTTAAAAAAATCATTGGATAATAGTAAAAACATTAATTAAAACATTTTAAGAAAATATGGACATGGAAGGGAAAATATTTTCAATCGAAAAGAGAAATAAATTCGGTTTTCCTTAAAAACATTATTATGGATTAATGAATACATAAAGAGAGGAAAAATGAAAAAACATTTAATTTATTGAAATTACTAGAGTATAATAAAATTTATGATACTTTTAAGAGGTATATAAATAAATTTCATCATCAAAATCATAATAAAAAAACCTCATAAATAATGAGATTGTAACATGAAACCCTTACCACTTTGATAACTTTTTAATCGTAAGCCCCATGAAAAAAACATACTTGGATATATATATACCATAATTTTAATGATTATAATCATAAAATACATTCATGTTTAGTATATACACCAAAAATATAAACAAGTTGTGAATATATAATATGTTATACGGAAATAAAAGTGAGATGAAAATCCTTTAACTCAAGTCTCGAATTTCTTCGTACAAGTTATAACCTATTGTATAATAAATATAGGTTTATTATAAATATATAATATAACCATAATCGTATATATGATACCATAATTTATTTACTTATAACCTTTTTTCATTTTCTCATTAATATTTATTTGTTAAAATCACAATTCCAGGTGATAATTTGTCTATTTTTCATGTATTTTTTGATTCGATAACTTTGGTCCTTGTAATTTTATTATATTTAAACCATATATAAAATTTTAATCATGATATAAATTTCATATTTAATCATTATATACATATTTATATCCATACATAAATTTTAGAGATAGAATAACATATTATTATATTTAAGATAATTTTTTTATTATTTAATAATTATTAGAGAATATTTTAAAGAGGTTGAAGAAGAAATAAAACAAATACGCTCGGTTAAAAACGATACATCTTCTTGAGACAACCTCTTTATGTTTGCACTAAAATCATTTATAGGAGGGTTTTATAATGAATAAAAGGCCACTAAGATGTGATAATGGATGTATTTAATGGTTTTGGGTAGATATTTTTGAACCAAAATTATTTTTTATTTGCAAAGAAGAGAAGATAGGGGGTTTGCTTTAATAATTGAGGCGAGTGACATACTTATAATTTTTCAATGTTTTCAAATAATCCCATGTAATTTTAGTTGTCCAAAGGATCCAAAATGGATAATTATAGAACTTTAGATGATATAAAGTAGAAATATGTCCATAAAATTAGAATTGTAAATGTTTTTAAGTCATTTTAACGAGAATACTTTTAGTTTTACCCATCATAAACCTGTTTTAACCTTAACCATTGTAATCGATTTTTTTTGCTTTTACAATTAATTATGAAGAAAAATGAGGTTGAAATTTTTAAAAAATATCAATTATATTGATTAAAAATATGGAATCTATTTTACCAAATTAAATTCATCTAATTTTCCAAATTTAATTTAAAATTAACCCCACAAAAGTGAGGAAAAAGTGGCTTTCCAAAAGAAAACGTTTTCTTAAGTATAAAAAGTGTCTATATAAAAATGAAACCTAAAATTGATTAAAATGAACTAATTTCGATTAATAAAAACAAAATTTATATAATTTTATATTTAAAATATTTTAATATAATATGAAACTTTGTAAATCTTTAAACGAAAATACAATTTTTAATAAAAATCAATATGTCTCACTATTCAAGGAAAAATTAAACTGTTCAGAAAATTCTAAAAAATAAATTCTAAGATAATTTATATATATATTTTAAAAAATTATGTTTATTTTTCAAAAATAGAATCTAAAATCATAAAAATTTAATAATAAAATAATTTCTAAAAAATGCAACGAAACCGCTTTTAAGAAAATACAGTTTTTGAGCATAAAACTAGATTTATTCTTATCCCATTCCATGCAAAAAATATTAGATGAATAATGAAAAATTTGATTATTTATAAAATATATAAAATTCATTAAAATTATTCACCAATATTGATAAATTTCATTTTTAATATAAAAATCCAATGCGTTCATAAAAAAAAGTTTCTTAGGAAAAAATTTCTTTTACTTTCAAATGTTTTTTTATTTTCATTTCTAATCAATTAATATCCAGTGAATTTATTTCAGAAATGTGTAAACCATATTTTTTTAATTTAGTTATTCCTATTCATACCCAGAAATTTAATGTCTAGGTTACAATAATCACCTTAATTGAAAACATTTAAATAGTTTATCACTGTTTATTTAAACTTGGTGTTGTATAAAACACCTATTATGGAAGAAATAAAATTTATTTAAAATATATATTTCATAAAATATTCACATGTTACAAGAATAAAGTAATCTTTTAAGGAGACCTTTGAGATCTACCAAAAAGGTGGCACTCAAAGAAGGTTATGATTGAAGAAAGTAAGGATTTCATTGAGTATTCAATAGATGAACTAATCAGATCACTTCTTCAATATGAGTTGGAGTTGAAGGATGATAATGGTTACGATCACGACAAAGAGAAAGGTATAACATTAAAATATAATATAAATGTTTCTACTAATACTTATGATTTAATGTTGAAAAAAAGTGAGAAAGATGAAATAAAAAATTTTACTGAGGGGACTATAAGAACATGAAAGAAAAGAGATTTTTAAAGAAGAGTCCCAAAATAGATCATCAAAAAGATGATAGAAATAGATTGTATAAATGTAATAGTACTAAATAAAATGTTTTATAATTAATATTCTATGGGTTATAGAAAAAGGGACATATAAAATTATACTACCCAGAATTAAAACAATAAGGAAAAGACAAGAAATACAAGGAGTTAAAATGTGCATGTCTTGCTATATGAAGTTTTATAGAGTAGTCATTCTCAAGTAGTGATGGAGTAATTTCCTATTTAAGCAATAACTCAAAAGAAAAGGCTAGAAGTTTTGAAGAATTAGGTATACCAAAATATATTATAATTTATAAATTACTATTTTTGAAGGATGAAAGAAAATTTTAATTAGTATCTCAAAAAGTTTTGATGATGGAATGAGTGTAAAGTTTGAATATAATAAATTCATTATTTATAAAGATAATACTATTTTATTATATTCTAATAGAAAATAAAATATATACACTATAGATTTTTCAAAACTAAACCAATAAAATTTAAAGCTCTTCAATACTATAGAAACTGACCGTATTATTTTTCATAGAAGATTAGGACATGTTCATCTTCAACAATGGTAAAATTTTGAAAAACATGGATATGTTTTGGAACTTCAAAAATTTAAAGAAAGTAAGTATTTTGATTTTGACTCTTTTCTAAATGGTATGTATACCAAAGTGTCATTTATGGTTATTAGTAATGTAATGCTACTAGATGATTATAACTAATTCATATTGATCTATTTAATGGTTGAAAATTATTATTTTTATTTCAAAAGTACTTTTCAGGGAAAAGTGGGCAACCCAGTACAAGAAATTACCCATGGGAAATACTATTTTAGGTAGTAAGAGATATGTATTTTTAATTTTAGATGATTCTAGTTGATTATATTGTTCTCTTTTCTTATCTCATAAAAGTAAAACCCTAAAAAAGTTTATTACTTTCTATAAATATAATTAAACCCAAAAATGTTATTTAATAACATCAATTAAAAGAGATAAAGGAGAAGAATGTTTTAACTTGTACTTTAATTTTTTTTAAATAAAACGGATATTTACATAATTCTTGTACCCCGAGAACAACACAACAAAATGGTGTTATAGAGAGGAAAAATAGAACTATTCAAGAAATTGTAAGGACTATTCTAAATGAATTCAATTTACCAAAATATTTTTGGGCTGAATAGGTTAACAGAACTTGCTGTATATTAAATAGAATTTATTTTAGAAAAATGTTAAATAAAAACCCTTTTAAATGATAAAAGAAATGGAACCTAAGACTGATTAATTTAATATTTCTAGCTATAGAGTTTATATCTTAAATACTAAAGATAATTTGGATAAGTTATATTCTAAAATAGATAAAGGTATATTTCTTGGTTATTAAAATAATATTAATTCTTATTGAGTGTATAATAAAAGAACTATTTAAATAGAAAAATATGTTCATGTAGAGTTCATTGAAAATAATGAAAAACAAATCATAGATTCTGATAATCTTATTAAAGATTTTAAATAATTCAACTTCGATGAAGATAAACCTGAAAATGGTAATGCATCCATCGATGGGTAGATAATGTATTATCAATATGATCCTATGAATTGAAAAACATATAGACCCTTCATTAAAAAATTTAATTAGAAATATTGAATATGGGATTAGAAATAGAAAACCAGTTTTGGAAATTTTATACTAATTCTGAATTTCTTTTCTGATTTCATGCCTATTAATATTAAAGAAGCATTGAAAAATTAAAATTGGATAAATTACATGCATGAATAAATTAGTCAGTCTGATTGAAATATAGTCTAGAATTTGGTTGAGTTACCTAAAGATAAATTTTCTATTTGAACGAAATATATTTTTTGAAATAAAATCGATGATTTGGGTAAAATAATAAGAAATAATGCTATATTAGTTTCCCATTGTTATTTATAAGAAGAAGTTATTGATTTTGATGATTCATTTTTACCAATTTCTAGAATAGAATCTATTCATATTCTGATAGATTTTCTAATTTTTAAAAAATTTAAATCATTCAAAATAGATGTAAAAAAGTGACTTATTAATTGGTGTAATTTTTTACGAGGGGAAAATTAATCAAACACCCAGTTTCATAACTGATGAATTTCAAAACCATGTTTTCAAAATGCCTAAAAATTTCTAGACTCTAAAGTAGTCTCCAAGATATTAGTATGACTTATTAACTATATTATCAATGAAAATGAAATTAACAAAGGAATGGTTGATCCAACCTTATTTATATAGAAGGTTTCTAATGATATTTTAATTTAAAAAAATATATATTGAAGATATTTTATTTGGATATACAAATTATATTCTTATTAATGAATTTTAAAAACTAATGTCAAATGAATTTGATATGAGCCTGATGGGTTAATAAAATTTTTTCCTTGGTCTTCATATTTTATTATGAAAAGATGGTAATTATCTAAATTTAAAAAATGTTAAATATTTGGTTAAAAAATTCAATATTGATTCATGAGAATATAGGAGAACCCCAATAATTACTAATTCTAAATTGGATGTGGATGATCCTAGAAAATATATGAATGATAACATGTATAGAGGAATGACATGAAACCTACTTTATTTAAATGCATAAATACCTTATATTATGTTTATATCTGTATGTGTGAAAGATATCAATATAATTCAAAAGAAAGTAATTTAAAGGATTTCAAAATAATAATCAGATATTTTATAGGAATTTCTAGCATTGGTTTATTTTACTTCAATCAAATTTTTTTAATTTTTTATCTTTTTATGATTCTAATTTTTGAGGCTATAGAATTTATAGTAAAAGAACATTAGATATGTGTCACTTACTTGGTAAGTGATTAATATCATGGAGATCTAAAAATAAATTATTAGTTGCATTATCCATAAATGAAGCTGAGTACATTGCTACTATAAATTATTATGCTCAATGTATTTCGATAAAAAAACTCTATATCATCATTATAATTATCATATTTTTTATTTTCACAGAAATTAAGGTCCACACAGAAAGCTAAATACAACATGAAAACATGAAAATGATACAACTAGTCATTAGGGAGGCATAAAATAATGGATCTCAAGAGCATATTATTCCAGGAGGTTAATCCCCATAAACATTAAAGATACCATACTATAAAAGAAAAATATCCTACCTCCTTGGACCTATAAAGTCCAGAAAATTCCATGTAATTTTTTTAAAATTATTTGGGATTATTACGAGTCTACGAAAATTGACAGTGCATGATTTCGAGGCCCGGTGTGCCTGGAATGAATTTCTAAACCTTTTAAGGTATAATCAGTAAATGCTTGGGGTGAAGTTTCCTATATTTTGAACTTGTGCTTGGATTAAAAAATCGAGGGCACTGTTGAATCTGGAACATTGATATTCACCTAGAAACTACTTAACTTCAACCGATGAGGGCCGAGAAAAAAGGTTAATTTTTGGACTTTTCAAGAAAAATAATAAAATAATTTAAAATAATTATTTCATTATTTTCTCTCTATTTCATGGTGGAAGATGATGATACGAGGTAGGGACGACGTGACAACAAATCACATTAATGAAAGACATGGATGAACCATATTCCACGACGTAATAGTGAATTTAATGGTGCAAAACAGCGACGCTGTTTTATAACTGAAACAACGTAATGACGCGATGTCATATCATTATGGAAACACAACAGCATGGTTCTATAAATAGTTTTACGTGTTGGAAAAAATAAGGAGGAAGGATTTGGGGGATTCTCTGGCGAAGCTTTGACGCAATTCCACCCAGTGAAGAACGACGAACGATGAAGAACTCATTTCGAAGGTCGGAACCGGGATGTTTCATCGATGTCCTAAACCCATGAGGAATAACGTGCTATAATGAATGTCATAATAGGTAGGAGGTTTATGTTCTTTTATGTTCCCTATCTTCACATTCTTGAAAAATATTATGAACGCGGACCAACCAACTGACAGGTTGATCCACATCTCATCTAATCTTGCGGATGGTTGTTGGGGGATCTTAAACTTGGGTATTATTCTTCCTTTGGTTATTATTAATTTTTCCTCATGTTTAAAATGCTAATGTGAAGGGTGCAGGCTGAAACCAACAAGGCTAGGACCCTCTTCTAAACTTGCCCTTGGTGTGTTCATTGTGGCAGAGCAACGAACGCGACAACAAGGCGTTTGAGGGCCGCGAAACGATGGCAGCATTCTGGTGGCCCACAGAAACAGCTGCCGACGTGCCATGTCGATAGCGGCTGGCAGTGGCCGGAGGAGACTCATGCATACCGTCCGAGGGTGGTGGAAGACGACGCACCATCGTGCGCCACGGTGGAAAGAGGTGGCCGAACTGAGCCTGCCACCCGAGAGATGGGCGGTGCCCGCAAGTGCCGAATGCGGTAGCCGCCGCAGCCAGCGGGTCGTGGAATGAGGGGCCACCACAGTTCCCACATTGCACCATGTTACATTGGAAAAAACAGCCCTGCATCCGCGGGGCTAGCTGGGTGAAGCGGTCCTCCTTCAGGCGGACATGGCCGGACGCTGGCCGGCTGAATGGGCTGGACTCACCCAGTGGGCCAACACGGGTGGGCTAGGCCAACCGTAGCCTGGGCCCACGAACCAGATGGGCCGACCCTAACAGGCCAGACCTAGTTAACCAGGCCAACCCTTACCGGGCTAGACCTAGGTGGGGTCAGGTAGACCCTAGGACCCGTTGCGTCAGATCGACCGTCTGAGTCAGACCAGCCCTAGACCCAACCATCCCTCGGATAAAGAAATGCACGTAACGGACAAACCAGGTGTCTGTTTGAGGTTTCCTTAGTGTATTTGGGACCCCTTTTGGGAAGCGGTCCTGTTGACATATTCTGGCGGGCCCGACCGAGCCGGGCAGGACCGAGGTGTGATCACCGCCGTTTCACAGAAAGAGGTGTAACTAACAGACTAGGCATCCGATCGACATGCTGTCTATGGAATAAGGACCTTTGTGACAAGGTGGTCCATTGGAGATACTCTAAGTGAGTTTTGACGAAGTTTTATGGGTGACCTGGGTTGGATCAAACTTAAATCCAATTGGGCCCTTTTTACAAAAGTGCTCATATCTCCCAGACCAGGAATCCGATCAATGGGCCATTTATCACGTTGGGACCCTTGTATCGGGGTGGTCCCTTGGGTATGGTTTTTGCGGGACTTTGTACTAGTTGAAATAGGAATGATGGCTTGTGGATCAGAGTCTTCCAGAGATCAGACATGCTTCGTGCGGGAATCTAGTGGCTGGCTGTGACATGAAGAAGAAGAGAGACCAATACGGGTCAGCATCAGAAAATCTAGAGTGGGATGATCTAGCTATACAACTAATCATACCTACCTCTGTTGTAACATCTCAAGTAATTAATGATTAATAGATATTCTTATCTATGTCTATTTATGAATTAGATAATTTTTTAGAGGCTTAAAACGAGAATAAATCCAATCTTAAGCATGGAATACACTAATATTTTTAAAAGATTGTTTTAATGCCTTTTGATGGAAAACCATTTTTAAATCAAAATTTTGACAATTTTATAAGCTATATTTTTCAAAATAAACTTATTCTTTATGATTGGGAAATTGAAATTTACTTTGGATAAAATTTTGGTATTTTTCTGACATTGTTCATTTTTTAATGAATAGTGAAAAATACTACATTTTACATCAAAACTGCATTTTCATCTAATTTAATTTTATAGTTAGATTATCTTTTTAATTGATTGTAAAGTTTAAATAGAATATATTTTTACCATGCAATCCAATGGTGGTCATTGAGATTAATTTCACTATGGAATTGGGCATAAACAAGTGCCAATCTTTTCATAGATATTCTTTCTAAAAAACCCTCTATTTGTTTTGACAACGAGAATTATTTCTTAAATTAATTATTGCAATTTATGTGATTGGAATATGGTAAAATGGATTACATATTTGGAATCATAAGGTCCAAATTATGTAATCAAGACTCTTTTGTTTGTGGACATTATGAATAGTAACAACGGTGATTATCTTTAATTATCTTGATTAATTAGTAATCGGGTAGTTAAGGATAATAAAATAATATCATAATAATAACAAATGACCCCAACATGTGTCCTAATGCTACTGGTTGTTTCATGGCCGACCATGGGATGCCTTGTGCCAAACATGGGGATCCCATGGAATCACTTTTGTGTGATAATGACTTTTTATCTTTCTATTTTTAAAGAAAGTTAAATAAAACAAAGAATATATCACCCGAGTAAAACATTTTTAATTTTGTATACATAAATGATATTTTGGGCTATAAATAGTCATTGGAAATATAAAAATATTTCCTACATCATAGTATTTTTTTATAATTTTTAGATATTAAATAAATTAAATTATTTATGACATCATGATGATGCATCGATTACCTCATTAATGAACGATTTAAATAAAATGAAAAGATAATGTAAAATCTAAGAATTACACTTGTCAAAGTCCTATTGGATGAGTATATTTAGAACCGTTATCACCTTATCCTATAAATATATCAATGTGATACCTTTTAAATCCGAAACACATTTCAATATAATGTAACATTTTTTAACATTCCAAGAGTGCCCCTCCTCTCCCTTTATAAAAGGCCCCCACCTCTACCTCCTTACCCACACTTATCAAGCCATTGTCTCGGCCAAGATCTTCTCATTTTATCTCTCCATATCCCTATATTCATCCTAGAATCCTTACCTTAGGCAAAAAGCTCTTCAAGAAACCCTTTTGGTTCAAACCAAGAGGAGTTACCTGATTTAAAGGTAAAGTCTTCTCTAATGTTCTTTTGTTTTATTTTGCTTCTCCAACACCATAAACTCTTTTTATTAATTTATTTTGTAACAAAACCAGTATGTTAAATATACTAGGTTGTTTTTATAATAAGTATTCAAGCTACACATACACACACCTACATCTAATGGTTAAAGAACATACTGTTTCCGTTGATGGCAAATTTCTGCCTCACAAAACGATGATTGTTCAATAATCTTATAAAATATTCAAAGGTGGCCATTAAGATGTCACTATATTTATATATGATGTATAATATTTTTATGTTTTCCTTAAACTTCTGTATTTTTCATTTATGGCATACCTTTATGGCTTCCATTATGGGTATACACGATATCTTCATTTTAGGAAGTGCGGACTACCGTCCCCTGAAAGTGATTTGATTCGTTAATGCCATATGTGGGACATATAAATGATGGAGTTAATGATATTATATATGATATTATACTGTAATTATAATATACCTTGATTTTATTTTGATTCCATTCCATTAAATATTAAATAGAAATGAAAGTAGCATTCATGCGTACGTACGGCTTACCGTCTCCATGAACGGTGCATTTCATTTCTTACCTGTAAACTTTATGTAATATCATAAATTCATATATATACTGGATATATATGTTATATATGATATCTAAATCATGAATATAATTCTGGATATAATGGATATTTTTCCACATGAACAACTTGTAATTATAAAGAGTTTATTTTGTACTCAAGTACCAATGATCGAAAAAACGACCATTATTAACTTAAATAATTAAATTGTGTTCATAACATGGTAATAAGTGATATAAAAGGAATAATGAACTTGAAAATGGCTCTTAATCAAGTAGAAATTAACTCAAGTTTATTATTCAGGAGGTTAAAGAACGGTCGAGTCAAGTCGGACCCGAGGTATGGGACTTCGTCTCAATCTCCTTTCATTAAGGCATATTTTTATACACAACTTTCTTTTATATGGTGTATAAACCCCTTTTACTTTTACGTTTATTCAAAAGGAATCTTTTTTATACGAATCATTTACTAAATGACAAAAGGGAATGTTTTTTTGTCGTACGTATGCGGCGACAACGACTTCTCCGCCGCTATGACCATTATTTGAGTTTCGCCTTCCTCTACAAGCCATAACTTTTTTTTAAATGAAAAATAAATACCATGTTTTACCTTTATTTTGTTTTGGTATTGAAAATGGTTTTGATAATGTTTTTATTATATCAATGTGTTATTGATATGTTGTGATTGAAATGTGGAAATGTTATGTTTCTTTTATGCATGTTTTATGTGATACGATTATGTTATGGTTCTTGGGAATTGTTTATGAAGATGGGTGGTTCCATGATAAACTAAGGGCGGGTGAGCCCGATATAGCTCTCCAATGCATTGGGTAATGCAAAGGAGTTAAACGTTAAGGTTTCTCCGAAGAGATTTAGGGAATATACTGTGATGGGTATTCCAAACGTAACCATGAGGGTTACTCCCTATGTAAGAATGTTATGAATGCCTCAAGTTACCTATATGTCTTATGTTTTCTATGAGTTATTCATAAATCTTATGATTTCATGAGGTATGTTAACGTTCTTATGTTTTATTAGTAAAGTATGATTTCATTCTCTTATGTATACATGTACTAAAGTTTCCTTTACGTATTTTTATATCCCTTATTGAGATTTTTATGCTCATCCCAAGTTTTTGAAATATTTTTCACACGTCAAGGGAAAGGTACATGATGTGATGATAGTGTCAAGGAAGTTTCAAGAAAGAATCCATGTTTTATTTTAAATATGTTTCCGTTGATGGAAAAAATGAGTACTATCTTTTATGTAACCACTTTCTTTAAATGTGGAATGTAATGCAGGATTTATGATCTAATTCTCTAAAACTCTAAACCTGAAAAGATCCTCAATGTGTATTCTTAAAGTAACTCAAGATTTAGTAATGTTTAAGGCTGGGGCCTTATAGTTTGTATCATAGGTCTTTTTAGATAACTTTAGGAGTTAGAATTCTAACTAAATGATTATCCAAAAAAAATTTTTTTATGGTCAAATTGAAATGATATAGCATTTGTATATTACCATGTTGCTTCATCTAAGACATGTTTGTTCAGAATGGTATTCCGCAGAGGAAACAGGGAACCAGTTCAAGGAAGGCATACAGAAAGAAATGACCTCCCGAATCAGTATCCTGATATGGTCAGAATTGGAACTGAACAGTTTGTTGCAGTAATGGAGCAGTTGACTTAAGCGATAAATGGTGGTGGTATCCATGCACGAGATCAGCCAGATCAACCGCAAAGGAACATGTCAGTAGTGGAACATTTCATGAGGCAACATCCCCCATCATTCAGAGGATCATCTAACCCTGTGCTAGCTGAAGGGTGGATTAAATAACTGGAGAAGATTTTCGATGTCATGGGGTGTTCAGAAAATCAAAATGTTTGTCTTGTAATTTACCGTTTGGAGGGTTAAGCAGATTAGTGGTGGTCGATGGTTAAAAATATTAGGGACACTGATGAGATTGATGCTCTCGATTGGGATGAATTCAAAGGTATGTTTCTTGAGAAGTATTTTCCTAAGGCTGTTTGAATTAGGATTAAAAAACAATTCATGGAATTGAGGCAAGAGGATGACTCAGTGGCTGCTTATGAAGAGAGGTTCACTCGATTGGCAAGGTATGCTCCAAATTTTATTTGAGACCTTGATAGTAAAATCAATCTTTTTTACTCAGGATTAAAGGAAAAATATCGAAGGGAATTGGCTTCTCGTGAGTTCAAAAGTTATGAAAATATTACTCGATGTGATGAGAAGGTGGAAATGGAGTTTTCCGATGATAAAGTGTTCTATAACAACCAACAGAAGAAGAGATTGAGGTGGTAGGAGAAAGGGAATAATTCTTCAAAAAGGCCTGATGGTAAGAAAACTAAGTTTCCAGTTTGTGATAAATGTGGTAAAAGGCATGCTGGGGAATGTCTTCTGAATTCTAGAAAGTGCTACGGATGTGGTAATATACGACATAAGGCTCTTGATTGCACTGAAAAAGATCCGGGTGATGGGAAGACCAAATTTGATTTACAGTTAGTGAATTTTTTTAAGTGCAATGAGATGGGTCACTATGAAAATCAGTGTCTCACAAAGAGCTCGAGTGATGGGAAGCAGTTATACTACAAGCAGAAAGGGGTGGTGAAATCCTTTGCAACTACTTCAGCAGATGTAGGGACATCAAATGAAGTGGCATCAGGTACTTTTTTTTTGTTTTTTCAGATTATTCCAGTGTGTTGTTTGATTCAGGGTCTACACATTATTTCATCTCTGAAAACTTTTCTAGTAAAATGAAAATACCATCTCAAGAAATGACTCCTGAACTTGTGTTAAAAACACCCAGGGGAAATATTGAGGCAAAAATAATTTATAAGAATCTTCCTATCCTTATCCGTGGAAAGAACCTACTTGCAAACCTTATTGTTTTACCTCTAGTAGAGTTTGATGTTATCCTGGGTATGGATGGGATCTCTATTTACCATGCTAAGATTGACTGTAGAGCTAAAGAAGTTTCTTTTCAGAAAGACTTTCAGTTTGTGTACAAGAATGAACCCTTACTGTTGATAACATATCAAGAGGCCGAGAAACTTGTAAAAGATGGAAATGAATTTTACCTTGCACATATTTTTGAAAATAAGGAAACTGTTCAGATTAATGATGTGCCAGTGGTAAATGAGTATCCTGATGTTTTTTCTAATGAGTTTCCTGGAATAATACCAGATCGGGAAGTTGAGTTTACTGTTGACTTAGTTCCTGATGCTAATCCAATTTCAAAACCCCCTTATCGAATGGATCAAATCGAACTTTTAGATTTGAAGGAGCAATTGAAAGATTTATTAGAGAAAGGTTTCATTCGACCTAGCACATCACCATGGGGTGCTCCTGTTATATTTGTTAAAAAGAAAGATGGTTCAATGAGACTTTTCATTGATTATAGAGCCTTGAATAACATCATTGT
The DNA here is from genome assembly GCA_963277665.1 of Viscum album. Lineage (NCBI taxonomy): Eukaryota > Viridiplantae > Streptophyta > Magnoliopsida > Santalales > Viscaceae > Viscum > Viscum album. Next base: position 1,440,589,031 of record OY728127.1, on the reverse strand, counting down.
TAAGAACAATTATCCTTTGCCTCATATCGATGATTTATTTGATCAACTCTAGGGAGATCAGTATTTTTCAAAGATTGACCTGAGATCGGGGTACCATCAGTTTAAGGTAAAGGAAGAAGATATTCCGAAGACCGCGTTTCGTACAAGATATGGCCATTATGAATTTTTAGTTATGCCTTTTGGGCTAACCAATGCACCTACTTTATTCATGGACCTTATGAATAGAATTTTCCATGAGTTCTTGGATAAGTTTGTGGTTGTTTTCATTAATGATATTTTGGTGTTTTCTAAAAGTAAAGAGGAGCATGAAAGACATTTAAGGGTTATTTTTCAAACCTTAAAAGAAAAGAAATTATATGGGAAATTCAGAAAGTGTGAGTTTTGGTTGCAACAAATTTCTTTCCTTGGTCACATTGTTTCTAAAGATGGGATAACTGTTGATCCTGCAAAAACAAAGGTTGTGGAAGAATGGCCAAGACCCACAAATGTAACCGAGATTCGTAGTTTTCTTGGTTTGGAAGGCCATTACCAATGGTTTGTTAGAAATTTTTCACGGTTATCTAGTCTAATGACTAAGCTAACTCAGAAGGGTGTTAAGTTTATCTGGACAAAAGAATGAGATGATTGTTTTCAGGAATTGAAAATAAGATTGGTGAATTCTCCAGTTTTGGCACTACCTTCCAGGAATGGGGAGTTTGTTATCTAAAATGATACTTCATTGAAAGGACTTGGTTGCGTCCTAATGCAGAGTGATCAGGTAATTGCTTATGCTTCACGTCATTTGAAAACTCATGAGGTAAATTACCCTACACATGATTTGGAATTAGCTACTGTTGTTTTCGCTTTAAAATTTTGGAGGCATCATTTGTATGGAGTAAAGTGTGAAATATATACCGATCACAAAAGTTTAAAGTATATATTCACTCAGAACTAATTGAACATGAGACAGAGGAGATGGATAGAATTAATCAAGGATTATGATTGTACAATTCATTACCATCCAAGAAAATCAAATAATGTGGATTATGCTTTGAGTCGAAAAAGTAATACTTCATTAACAATGTTGCATTTGGAATGTGATCCTTTGGTTAAGGATTTGATGAACTTTGGCATAGAAGTTGTTGGTGCTGGATGTCCTTATGTTTTGTTTTAGGTATCAGTGAAATCTTCTCTATCAGACAGAATTAGGTAAGCACAGAAGCAAGACAGCAAGTTGCAGAAAAAGGTAGAGCTGGTTCAGAAGGGTAACTTCCCCGAATTCAACACTGATAATGATTGTGTTTTGAGATTTGGGAATTGATTGTGTGTGTATTGTGGTTCACAGTTGAAGAGAGAGTTGTTATTTGAAGCTCATAGTTCTCCATTTTTAGTTCATCAAGGTAGTACTAAGATGTATAGAGATCTTCGGAAGTATTACTGGTGGGACAAAATGAAAAGGGATATTGTTGATTTTACTGTGAAGTGTTTGAATTGTCAATAGGTAAAAGCAGATTAGAAGTTACCAAAAGGGATGCTTCAACCTTTACCAATGCTAGAGTGGAAATGAGAGGATATATCCATGGACTTCATTGTGGGATTACTGAAGACACCTCGAGGTAATAATGCAATCTGGGTTATAGTTGATCGCTTGACTAAATCTGCTCATTTCCTTGCTATATGAGATACTTTTTCCCTAGATAAACTTCTCCGTTTGTTTCTTAAAGAGATAGTCAGGTTACATGGAGTTCCTCTCTCCATTTTATCTGATCGTGATCCTAGGTTCACTTCTAACTTTTGGAAAGGCCTTCAGAAGTCATTGGGTACTAAATTAAATTTTAGTACAACTTTTCATCCTCAATCAGATGGGTAGTCAGAACGAACAATTTAGACTTTGGAGGATATGATACGTGCTTGTTCGATGGATTATCAGGGAAGTTGGGACCAACATATTTCTTTGGTTGAGTTTTCTTATAATAACAGTTTTCATTCTAGTATACAGATGACACCATTTGAGGCATTATATGGGAAGCGATGTCAAACTCCAGCTTTTTGGGATGAAGTGGGTGAAAGGAAGTTGATGGGACAAGAATTGGTAGAAGATTTGGCAGAAAAAGTTCAGCTGATACAGAGATAGATGAGAATAGCTCAGATCAGTCCGAAGAGTTATGTGGACAACAAGAGGAAGGATCTCTCTTTTGAGGTAGGTGATCATGTTTTTCTCAAAGTTTCACCATGGAAAAGTGTGATGCGATTTGGTAAGAAAGGAAAGCTGAGTCCAAGGTTCATTGGACCATGTGAAATTCTAGAGAGAGTTGGATCAGTTTCATACCGAGTGGTTTTACCTCCGAGTTTATCTTAGTTACACAATGTTTTTTATGTTTCAATGTTAAGAAAGTACATGCCAGATCGATCTCATGTTTGGAGTCCAAAGGTAGTTCAGCTGGAAGAGAATATATCTTATGAGGAAAAACCGGTCAAGATTATTGAACATAGGGAGAAAGTGTTGTGGAATAAGTTGATTCATCATGTAAAGGATTTGTGAAAAAACCACATGATTGAAGAGGAAACATGGGAATCTGAAAATGCAATGAGGGATAAATACCCACACTTATTCAATAAGTAAATAAATTGCGAGGTTGAAATTTTCTAAAAGAGGGAAGGATGTACAATATCAAGTAAGTAATGAATAATATATATTCTTATCTATGTCTATTTATTAATTAGATAGTGTTTTAGAGGCTTAAAACAAGAATAAATCCAATCTTAAGCATGGAATACACTAATAATTTTAAAATATTGTTTTACTGCCTTTTGATGGAAAACCATTTTTAAATCAAACTTTTGATAATTTTATAAGCTCTATTTGTCAAAATAAACTTATTATTTATTATTGAGACTTTGAAATATAGTTTGGATAAATTTTTTGTATTTTTCTGACAATGTTCATTTTTTAATGAATAGGGAAAAATACTGCATTTTACATCAAAACTGCATTTTCATCTAATTTAATTTTATGGTTAGATTATTATTTTAATTGGTTTTAAAGTGTAAATAGAATATATTTTTACCATTCAATACAATGGTGGTAATTGGGATTAATTTCACTTTGGAATTGGGCATAAACAAGTGCCAAACTTTTCATAGATATTGTTTCTAAAAAACCCGCTATTTGTTTTGACAACGGGAATTATTTATTAAATTAATTATTGAAATTTCTGTGTTTAAAATTTGGTAAAATGTATTACATATTTGGAATCATAAGGTCCAAATTATGTAATGAAGAATCTTTTTTTTGGACATTATGAATAGTAATGACGGTAATTATCTTTAATTATCTTGACTAATTAGTAATCGAGTAGTTAAGGATAATAAAATAATATCATAATAATAACAAATGACCCCAAAATGTGTCCTAATTCTACTGGTTGTGTCATGACCGACCATGGGATGAATTTTACCAAACTTGGGGACCCCATGGAATCACTTTTGTGTGATAATGACTTTTTATCTTTTTATTTTTAAAGAAAGTTAAATATAACAAAGAATGTATCACCTGAGTAAAACATTTTTAATTTTGTCTAGATAAATTATATTTTGGACTATAAATATTCATTGGAAATCTATAAATATTTCCTACATCATAGTATTTTTTTTATAATTTTTATACATTAAATAAAGTAAATTATTTATGACATCATGATGATGCAACAATTACCTCATTAATGATCGATTTAAATAAAATGAAAAGATAATGTAAAATATAAGACTTACACTTGTCAAATACCTATTGTATGAGTATATTTATAACCCTTATCACCTTATCCTATAAATATATCAATGTGGGACCTTTTAAATCCGAAACACTTTTCAATATAATGTAACATTTTATAACATTCCAAGAGTTCCCCTCCTCTCCCCTTATAAAAGGACCCCACCTCTACCTCCTTACCCACACTTCTCAAGCCATTGGCACGACCAAGCTCTGCTCATTTTATCTCTCAAAATCCCTCTATTCGTCATAGAAGCCTTACCTTAGGCAGAAAGCTCTTCAAGAAACCCTTTTGGTTCAAACCAAGAGGAGTTACCTGATTTAAAGGTAAAGTCTTCTCTAATGTTCTTTTATTTTATTTTTCTTCTCCAACACCCTAAACTCTTTTTATTCATTTATTTTGTAACAACACCAGTATGTTCAATATACTAGGATGTTTTTATAAGAAGTATTCAAGCTACACTTACACACACCTACATCTAATGGTTAAAGAACATATTGTTTCCGTTGATGGCGAATTTCTACCTCACGAAACGATGATTGTTCAATAATCTTATAAAATATTCAACGGTGGCCATTAATATGTCACTATATTTATATATGATATATAATATGTTTATGTTTTCCTTAAACTTATGTATTTTGCATTTATTTCATACCTTTATGGCTTCCATTTTGGGTATACACGATATCTTCATTTTAGGAAGTGCAGACTACCGCCCCGTCAAAGTGATTTGATTTGTTAATGCCATATGTGGGACATATAAAGGATGGAGTTAATGATATTATATATGATATTATACTGTAATTATAATATACCTTGATGTCATTTTTAATCCATTCCATTAAATACGAAATTGAAATGAAAGTAGCGTTCATGCGTACGTACGGCTTACCGTCTCCATGAACGGTGCATTTCATTTCTTACCTGTAAAATTTATGTAATATTATAAATGAATTTATATAATAGATATATATGATATATATTATATCTACATCATGAATATAATTCTGGATATAATGGATATTTTACCACATGAACAACTTGTAATTATAAAGAGTTTATTTTTGACTCAAGTACCAATGATCGACAAAATGACCATTATTAACTTAAATAATTACATAGTGTTCATAACATGGTAATAAGTGATATAAAAGGAATAATGAACTTGAAAAAGGTTCTTAAGCAAGTAGTAATTGACTCAAGTTTATTATTCAGTAGGTTAAAGAATGATCGAGTCAAGTCGGACCCGAGGTATGGGACTTCGTCTCAATCTCCTTTCATTGAGGCATATTTTGTTTTATACACAACATTATTTTATATGGTGTATAAACCCCTTTGACTTTTACGTTTATTCAAAAGGAATCTTTTTTATACTTAGCGTTTACTAAATGACAAAAGGGAATGTTTTTTTGTCGTACGTATGCGGCGACAACGACTTCTCTGCCGCCATGACCATTATTTGAGTTTTGGCTTTCTCTAAAAGCCATAACATTTTTTAAATGAAAAATAAATACCATGTTTTACTTTTACTTTGTTTTGGTATGGAAAATGGTTTTGATAATGTTTTTATTATATCAATTTTTTATTGATATATTGTGATTGAAATGTGGAAATGTTATGTTTCCTTTATGCATGTTTTATGTGATACGATTATGTTATGGTTATTGGGAATTGTTTATGAAGACGGGTGGTTCCATGATAAACTAAGGGCGGGTGAGCCCGATATAGCTCTCTAATTTATTGGGTAACGCGAAGGGGTTAAATGTTAAGGTTTCTCCGAAGAGATTTAGGGAATATACTATGATAGGTATTCCAAACGTAACCATGAGGGTTACTCCCTATGTAAGAATGTTATGAATGACTCAAGTTACCTCTATGTCTTATGTTTTCTATGAGTTATTCATAAATATTATGATTTCATGAGGTATGTTAACATGCTTATGTTTTATGATTAAAGTATGATTTCATTGACTCTTATGTATACATGGACTAAAGTTTCCTTTACGCATTTTTATATCCCTTACTGAGATTTTTATGCTCATCCCAAGTTTTTGAAATGTTTTTCATAGGTCAAGGGAAAGGTACATGATGTGATGATAGTGTCAAGGAAGTGTGAATAAAGAATCCATGTTTTAGTTTAAATATGTTTTCGTTGATGGGAAAAATGAGTATTATCTTTTATGTAACCACTTTGTTTAAATGTGGAATGTAATGCATGATTTATGATCTAATTATATAAAACACTAAATCTGAAAAGATCCTCAACATGTATTCTTGATGTAACTCAAGATTAAGTAATGTTTAAGGCTGGGGACTTATATCTGTACCAGGGACCAATATGGGTCAGCACCAATGACCAATACGTGTCACCACCAGTGACCAATACGGGTCAGCACCAGCGACCAATACGGGTCAACACTAGCAATCAGTACAAGTAAGCATCTATCCACTAGTACTGGTCAGTATAAAATGACCTATATGAGTCAGTAGTGGAGTTACTAAGGATTGTATGATCTGGCTTGAAGACTAGTCATCCCTATCTCAGTAACCTTGAAGTTATACCATTAGAGTGAGCTGTCTCTTTTTCTTTATCCTTCATTATTTAGATCATGCTTGTGATATTACCTTTGTGGTATTTCTTGTGGTGTTTTCCTTTGTGGATTGTTGTGATACTTTCAGGGGTCTCGGGGTCCCCTAATAGGTATTGTTATACTCACTCATGCATGGGCTCTACCCGCACATGTGTGTCTGGTGCAGACTACTGACGCTCCGAGGAAGACTTTTGAGGTTTTGGACTTGGTGGAGCTTGGTGCGATGTGAGTATTCGAGACCATCTTATTCGAATTCAAGCCTACAGATACCACCCTAAAGGTCAAGCTCAAGGGTATATGTGACAGTTGTTTACTTTTCTTCAGTTTCTAGGGCTTGTATTCTGGCCCACTGTTTTCAGTTTACAGTTGTACTTGTGGATGTACATTACTCTCGTGGTTGTACCTTACTTTTGTTGGTTGTTCACTTCAATTTCACTTTTTGAGTGTGTACAGATATCTACGTAAATTCCTTCCCCATTCGGGAAAGGCCTTTAGGTTATATTCACCAACCCCTAGCCCATGGAACGTAGGATTTGGGTAGCCACGTCTGAGCCACGTGAGACAGGTTGTAACAAAGTGGTATCATAGGGTGGTTGGTTCTACTAGAAGAACTAAGAGTCTACTTTTAATGTGGAAATGATGTAAAGTGTCTTGAGTTCGGTTTTTAGTCCAAGGAGTCCAGTGTTGGGGTGTCAGCCGATGTATCCATACACCTAGACCACAAATTCTATTTTCTGACTCGGTACAAGAAGACACCAGTTTCTAGTGTTTTGAAAGGTTTTATTGATCTTTCTTGAGTCATATCACCAGGTATAACTTATTGACCATGACCCATCTGTTTCTTACCAGATGCCTCCATGAAGAAAACCATCCAAGATTCTGATTAGAGATCATGAAAGTTGTCCACCGAGCGATGAGGCATCGGTACATGGACCACTCATAGTGATGGCACCTTTGGGTGGTGTACTAGCACCACCACCACCTGTTGAGAAGAAGATAATACTAGTGGATCATGTATGCAAGCTGAGTTCATTGCATGAGTTCTAGAGATAAAGGACTATGTGGTTTCAAGGCGAGATAGACCCCCAGGTAGTAGAGGACTGGCTTGAGGTGGTTTCGCAGGTCTTTCCCTTAGTAAAGACACATGCCGAGAAGATAACAATCTTGGACGCTAGCCTTATTTAGGGCTCGATAGGATGATGGTTGAGATTGAGGCTCCAGGTTTATGAGGAGACAACCCCCACCTAACTGAACATTGAGAGCCTTTTCACGGTGAAGTTTATGCCAACGACACTACACTCTGTGTGTATTCAGAAGCTGCTACATCTTTAGTAGGGAAGCCAGACTGTGGCTCAGTACTCAGAGAGATTTACTGACCTCTACCAATACTCCACCCAAATGGTATGATAACCTTAATTTAGAGCCCAAACCTTTGAGCAGGGTCTATGACGAGAGATTAGATATGTGATAGTTTCTATCAGCATTCCGACGCAGGATGGGGTGCTAGAGAGAGATTTTCTAATGGAGAGATTCCTTGTCGAGTAGGCACTGACACTGAGAGCCCCTACTAGATGAAAGATAGCAGAGTCATCTACAACTGGTAGTAGATAGATGATGTAGAATCCCAAGTGCCCTAGACCTTCTGGAGGGAGACCCCAGGACACAGGGTCAGAGGTGCGAGGCTCAAGAGGCCAAGTGGTCCACTAGTGAGGCATGATCTGTTTTTCTTGTGGGGGACATGGTCATGGAGCTTGTGACTATCCGACTCCCAGTGCAGATGATTGACAGAGGTGGAGGGGCCATCGAGGCAGTTTCATTGGCAGGATCATGAGCATCAGCTAGGCGACAGATGAGGCAGAGGAGTAGGACCTACAACGAGAGGTGGTCGGGGTCACCGGGCACTACCACCACCACCCCAGGTGGTCCACCACGAGCTCAGGGAGCAGGTGGATGGGGAAATGCCCAACTACCAGTAGTAGAGGCTCACAATATTGAATTCCCTGAGATGATACATGGTATGATCTGTTTCTTCTCTACTTTAGCAGCAATGCTTATCTACACAGGTGCTTTCCATTCATTCCTTGCCACAAACATAGTTTGGGACTCTGAGATTCCGACTGAGCTTTTAGCTCGACCTTTAAGTTTGGATAATTCAATGGGAAGAGATTTAGTGATCACACACTATTTCCGACAGTGTGATCTTACTCTCATAGGAGAGAGTTTCAGATGGGATCTTCTAGTAGCGGCGTTGAATCTGTACAACTTCATTCTTGGAATGGACTATCTATCAGCAGTTCACGCACAGATTGACTGCTTTAGACGTACAATGTGATGTACGTGTGGAGATGGAGCCCATTTTTCCTTTTTTGGTGAGAAGGAAAACAGAGCAGCATGGGACAGACTTGCACTCAGGAGGGTGCAACCGTTTACATATCAACTGGCTTGCATGACCTCTGACACAGTGGATGAGGCGATTCCAGAGTTTCCAGCAGTAGTTGATGAGTATGAGGATGTCTTTATAGAAGATGTCCTAGGACTAACTCCTCAAAGAAAGGTATACTTCTACATAGACTTGTACCCAATAATTACAACGATATCTACATTAGCATATCAGATGGCCCCTGCGGAGCTCCGGCAGATGAGGGTTCTATTGGAGTACTTACAAAGGAAAGGATACATAAGGCTTAATGTTTCTTCATGGGTATCCTCAGTGTTGTTTTCCAAGAAGTAATACAAAAGTTTAAGGATATGAGTGGACTTTAGGTGCCTAAACCGGGTGACTGTGAAGAACAAGTATCCTCTATCAAGTATTGATGATCTGTTTGATCAGTTGAAAGGAGAGAAGTGGTTCTCAAAGATAGACCTCAGATTAGGCTATCATCAGTTTAGGGTACGGGATGAAGACATACTGAAGATAGCCTTCATATTTCAGTATGGCCATTATGAGTTCATGGTGATGCCTTTAGGCATGACCAATACTCCAACAATGTTCCTAGGGCTCAAAAATAGGATCTTTCAGCCATACCTCAATCGATTTGTGGTGGTCTTCATCGACAGAATCTTGGTATACTCAGCATCTGAGGAAGAGAATGTTGCACACTTAAGGATGGTTCTAGACACACTCAAAGAGAACTAGTTATATGGGAATCTCTCGAAGTGCGAGTTATGGATATGGAAGGTCCAATTCTTGGGAAACGTCATCTAAGAGGCTGGAGTTGCAGTGGATCTAGTGAAGATCGAGGAAGTACTTTCTTATGAGCCACCTGGGAGTGTTACTGAGGTGTAGAGATTCCTTGGATTAGCAAGCTACAATTGGAGTTTCGTACCCGATTTCTCCAGAGTAGCAGCACCTATAAAGGACTTTAAGAATAAGGGGAAACCCTTCCTGTGGGCCGAGACAAGCCAGCAGAGCTTTCAATAGCTAAGGAAAAACTTTACTAGCACTCTCATCCCGAGGTTCCCAGAGGAGGTAACTGACTACTTGGTTTACTGCTATGCATCAGAGACCATAATCATTTGTTTACTAATGTAGGATGATGCAGTGATTTCTTATGGCTCATGAAAACTAAGGCCTCATGACCAGGATTGTACAACTCATGACTCGGAGTTGGAAGCAGTAGTCTTCACACTGAAGATGTGACGACACTACCTAATGGGTGAGCGGTTCATTGTTTACTCAGACCACAAGAGTCTCAGATACATCTTCACACAAAAATATATGAATTTGAGATAGCAATGTTGGATAGAGTTCCTCCAAGACAATGACTTTGATATAGTCTATACTCCTGGGAAGGGAAATTTAGCGGCATATTCATTTAGCCAGAGATCAAGTTTAAAGCTACTGAATGAGGCTTCAGAGCAGTTAGCCTCGCTTTAGACATCCTATGTTGATAAAGTTGAGATATTATACCTCAAATCGATGGTAGTTTCCCCTCCCCTCCTTCAGCGAGTTAGGGAGGCGCAACTTGGAGACAACAACTGTGAGACTACCCATGCTCAGATATCCTTAGGCCGTGCACCTGATGAATATTCTGAAGGTGGGGAGCAAGCTATCCTATTTAGAGTAAATATAGTTGTAAATGTGGTTCTAAAAGAGGAGGTGTTGAGGGATTTACATACATCCACCTTGGTAGTACATTCAGGTGTGATGAAGATGTATCAGGACCTCCGACGTCAGTACTAGTAGCCAGGGATGAAGAAAGTTGTAGCAGAGTTTGTTTCTAGTTGCCTCACTTTCCAGCAACTGAAGGCCGAGCACCAGGTACCAGAAGGCTTGAACCAACCCCTTGAGATACCAAAGTGGAAGTGGGAAGAGATATCGATGGAATTCGTGACGGGGTTACCACGTACATCTAGAGGGAATGTTACCATCTGGGTGATCATTGACTGACTCCCCAAGTCATCCCATTTACTTGCTATTCAAGAGAAGGGTTTGGTAGAGATCTTGGGATGTCTCTACGTTCATGAGATCGTGTGACTTCACGGGGTGCCTTTGACGATTGTCTCAGACCATGATGCACGCTTCACATCCCGATTGTGGAAAGGATTAAAGGAGGCTTTTAGGACTCCGCTTCTCTTGAGCACATCTTTTCACCCACTGGAAGATGGTCAGACTGAGTGGACCATCTAGACCATGGAGGAAATTCGTCATGCATGTGTCCTATATTTTGGTCGCATTTGGGAGGACCACCTATTCTTAGTAGAGTTAGCGTACAACAATATCTATCACTCCACCATTGGTATGACCCCTTTTGAGGCATTGTATGGATGACCGTGTAGATCACCCTTGTGCTGGACAGATCCGGGATAGCCAACACTCATGGGGCCAAAGATGGTACAAGCTACCATTGAGAAGGTGCAGGTTATCTGAGTGTGAATGAAGAGTGCACAGAGCCGACGGAATTCCTATGCTGATAGGCGACGAAGACCACTAGAGTTCCAGGAGGGGGACCACTATTCTTGAAAGCCTCCTCTCGATGGGGACTACAGAGATTTGTATGAGGCGGAAAACTCTCACAGAGGTTTATCAGACCATTCCTGATACTTCGGAGGATTTGCAAGGTGCAATACCACATGAAACTACCACTACAATTGGAGAGGGTGCACAAGGTCTTCCACGTATCCCAGATGAGGAGATACATTCATGAACCATCTCAAGTCATCAACCATGGAAATATGGAGATTGACAACATGGCGACTTTTGTGGGGTACCCGGTAGAGATAGAGGATCAACAGGAGCCGATCCTTTGTGGGCGGTCGATACTTCTGGTGCGCGTTCTTTGGTAGTACATGAATCCCTAGGAGAGCACATGGGAGTGATAGGATCATATGCATTCCTAGTACCCCTCTTTGTTTGTGTAGCCTTTTTTGGATTTTGGGGACGTAAAATCCATAAGGTGGGGAGAATGTAAAGACCCAAAAATTCCATGTATTTTTTTTAATTATTTGTTATTATTATGAGTTTTCAAAAATTGATGGTGCGTGATTCTTAGGCCCAACGTTCCCCGAATGAATTTCTGAACTTTTTTAAGGTACGTTCAGTAAATGCATGGGTGTCATTTTCTATATTTTGAACCGATTCTCGGATTAAAATTTCCAGGGCACCGTTGAATCCGGAACACCCAGATTTGCCTATAAATGAATTAACTTTGGCTGGCGAGGGTCGAGCGGAAAAGTTAATTTTTGGACTTTTTGAGAAAAATAATAAAATAATTTTAAAGAATTATTTTATACTTTTCTCTTCGTTGCATGGAGAACAATGACGCTGCATGGAAAAAAAGATGCGGTAGTGGGGAACTTTAATGAAGCACATAGATGACCTATATTCCACAACGTAATAGTAAATTTAATGGTGAAAAACAGTGATGCTGTTTCATAAATGAAATAGTGTAATGACGTGACATCACGTCATTATGGAAACGCTACAGCATGGTTCTATAAATAGTTCGATGTGTTGGAAAAAAATAAGGAGGAAGGATTTGGGGGATTCTCAGGCAGAGCTCTGATGCACTTCCACCCCAGCGAATAACGATGAACAACGATGAAATCCTTTTGAAGGTCGGAACCGGGAAGCATCATCGACGCTATAAACCCTCGAGGACGAACGTGCTACAAAGAACATCCTTAAAGGTAGGGGTTTATGTGATTTGATGTTCCATCTCTTTTCATTCTTGAAAAATATAACAAATTCCCACAAACTAACTAATGGGTTGATCTACGTCTCGTCTAATCATGTGGATGGTTGTTACAGGATCTTAAACATGGGGATTATTCTGCCCTTTGTCCTCATGTTTAAAATGCTAATGAGGAGGGTGCGGGCCGAAACCAACAAGGCCCAGAACCTCCTCTAAACTTTTCCTTGGTGCGTTCTTCATGGAATAACAATGAACATAGTGACAAGGCGTTTGAGGGCAGCCAAATGACGGTGATATTCTGGTGGCTCGCAAAAAACAAAACGCCAGCGGGCCATGCCGGCGGCAGCCAACAGTTTCCGGAGGAGACCTGTGGCCACCAGTCACGGGCGGTGGAAAGCGGCGCACTGTCGCGCGTCATAGTGGCCAGAGGTGGCCGACCTGAGCCAACAACGCGGGAGAATAGTGGCACCCATAGGCGCTGGTGGTGGCAGGAGCTGCAGCCAGTGGGCCGCGGAAGGAGGGGGCGGCACAGACCTCGCTCTGCACTGCGTCACACCAGACGAAATGGCCCCGCATCCGCAGGGCTAGCTGGGTGACGCAATCCCCCTTTAGAGGGACCGCGCAGGACGAAGACCGATCGAATGGGCTGGACCCGCAGTCTAGTGGGCCAACGCGAGTAGGCCGAGCCCCACCCAGCGGGCTGGGCCAACAGCAGCCCGGGCCCGCGAACCAGTCGGGCTGACCTTGACAGGCCGGACCCCGTGAACCAGGCCAACCCTTAATAGGCCGGACCTGGGTGGGGTCAGGTAGACCCCGCAACCTGTTGTGTTAGGCCGTCCTGACCGAGTTAGACCAAGCTGAGACCCAACCGGTCCCCGAATAAAGAAACTCCCATAACTGACAAACTGGGTGTCCGTTTTATGTGTCGTTAGTGGATTTGGGACCCATTTTTGGAAGCGGTCCCTTTGGTATATTCCGGCAGGCCCGACAAAGCAGGGCCAGACCGAGGTGTGATCACCCCCGTTTCACGAAAAGGGGTGTAACTAATAGACCGGGTGTCCAATCGATGCGTCGTCTATGGAATAGGGACCATTGTGACAAGGCGGTCCATTGGATATACACTAAGTGAGTTTTGATAGAGTTTAGCATGTGACTGGGGTTGGATCAGACTTGAATCCCATTGGGCCCTTTTTACAAAAGTGCCCATATCTTACAGACCGAGCGTCCAATCGATGTTCCGTCTGTCATGTTGGGACTCCTATGATAGGGTGGTACCTTGGGTATGGTTTTTTCAGGACTTAATACCAGTTGAAAAAGGATCGATGGCTTGAGGGGCAGAGTCTTTTGGAGATCAGGCGTGCTTCGTGTGGGAATCCAGTGGCTGGCTGTGACATGAAGAAGAAGAGCGACCAATACGGGTCAATATCAAAAACTCCAGAGTGGGATGATCTAGCTATACGACTAATCATCCCTACCTTTGTACCAGTGACCAATATGGGTCCGCACCCGCAACCAATATGGGTCAGCACCAACGACCAATATGGGTCAACACTAGTGACCAATACGGGTCAGCACCAGCGACCAATACAGGTCTGCATTTACCGACCAATATGTGTCAGCATACAATGACCTATACGGGTCTGTAGTGGAGTTACCATGGATATGATGATCTAGATTTATGACTAGTCATCCCTATCCGAGTAACCTTGAAGTTATATCGTTAGATTGAACTGTCTCTTTTGCTTTGTGCTTCATGATTTATATCATTCTTGTGATATTACCTTTGTGGTATTTCTTGTGGTGTTATCCTTTGTGGATTATTGAGAGACCATTGAGGGTCTTAGTGTCCCATACTAGGTATTGTTATACTCACCCCTTCACAGGTACTGCCTGCACGTGTGCGTCTGGTGGAGACTACTGACGCTCCGAGGCAAACCTTGGAGGTTCAGGACTTGGAGGAACTTGGTGAGACAGGAATAGTCGAGACCCTCTTCTTCGACTTCAGGCCTACAACTGCCACCCTCCAGGTAGAGCTCTAGGGTAGATGCAATACCTGTTTACTTTTCTTCAGTTTCTAGGGCTTTTATTCCAGCCCACTATTTTCAGTTTACAGTTGTACTTGTGGATGTACTTTACTCATTGTACCTTACTTTTTTTGGTTGTTTACTTCAGTTTCCTTTTTTGAGTGTGTAAAGATCTCTAAGGAAATGCCTTCCATGTTTGGGAAAATCATTTAGGTTCTAGTCACCAACCCCTGGCCTATGGAAGGTAGGCTTGTGGTAGTCACATACGGGCCCCGTGGGATGGGTCGTGACAGGACCGCCCTTGAAGTAAGGATGTACGAAACATTTTTTACCTCTCGCAAGGTGCAGAGGACACTCATACGGTTCTTAATAAGACCCCAGAAACTTTTAATAATGTAGTAAATCAACCAATGGAAGATACCTAAACCACACACAGAGTTATATAAATCTATTCAATCCAATTCAACCATCGCCAAACTGATATTCTTTTGTCAGTATAAGAGGATACCTATGATCATAACCATTTCCTTTTCTTGTAGGGAATCATGATTTCCAAAATACACTATGAATGCAAGAAGGAAGAACCCCAATGATCCCGTGCCATGCCTCCTCCCCTTATAATGCCCATACTAAACGAGCCATATGTGTTGAGTTTAGACCTGAAGAGCGGAGGATTCCAGTTAGCCCAATGACCATGATTTTCATTCATGGTAGAGTGGGTAGAGGTACTAATAGAAAGGATTAGTCTAAGAGTAGGATATTCTTCCCAGTTTTTGATGATATGAATCATATTGATCTAAAGATTTCATCTTCTAATAAGAGTGGATATTCCCATGCATGTGACACTATCAACTCGAGAAGTATTCCACGCCTTCTAGATGCTCCAGCAGCCTGCTAACAGGACCAATGATCTAGCCTTCCTCTCTTCCACCACTTTTCCCCCTCCCTGGAACCATCAATCTAGAAAATTTTATCCCTAGATTCCCTGGGAGGAAATTACCATGAAATATCCAAATGGTTCCACACCATACGAGCGAAAACTCCTTTGAATAAAAGATAATCTACACTATCCTCCCTTCACTCTCTATAGCATGAACACTAAGACAAAAGATTAATTCCTATACATTTAATATTTTCATCAGTTGGTAGCACCCAGTTTCTGATTCTCCAAAAGGGAAAAATATAATATTTGGGATCCTCCTTACACCATAACACCTCATCCAAACTTTACTCATGGACAGGGGGCATTGACATGCTTCTAAAATCCTTTTACGATAAATCACATGATGAGGAACCTATAAAAACACACCTATCCGATTCATTTTTCATCTTAATGTGGTTAAAAAAATCCCATAGTTTATTTTCGATAATAGCATTGATGAAGTTTTGATGCATGAATGAATTATTGAAGGTTATATATAGAACCAAGAATCTAGGGAACCTGATATTTGATCCATCCCAGTTATGATTCCAAAAAGAAATATCCCCCTTGACCACGATCCTTCGGTTATGGTTTTGGAGTGTTGAGAGATCAGGGTGAATGGAAGACCATAGGGAATATGGGCCACCTCTTGCTATGACCATGTCACTACAACATCTACTTATCATGTACCTACCCCCAAAGAGTTTGTTCCTCGAGTAACTCCCACACCAGCCTCTTATGAATGAATTGGAGCATTTATAGAAGGATTTTCACATTGATTCCTCCGTCCTTCATAGTCCATAACATTATTCTCCAGGAGACCTAGTGAGTCTTTCCTTATGAATTAGAATCCCATATAAATTATTGTAGAATGTTATCAATGTGGTATATGACTTATTTTAGAACCTTAGTATTAGAGAGAGTATGTATCATAATGAAATAAATAACACTATTCTTCAGATTAATTCTACTGCCAAAGGAGAGGTATCAATTTTTTCAATTCAAAATTATCCTAGTGATCTTATCAACTATTTTATCAAAATGATTTATACAGGGCCTAAATAGTGAAATGAGTGCACCTTGGTAATACATAGGGAATGATCATCTATGAATGTCAAGATAATTAAGGAGGGAGGAAATCCTTCTTTCCGAGCACTTTCTAGAGATATAGAAAATAATTTTGGTTTGATTGATAATCTATCCACTCCACTTGCAATAGTATTTAAGAACATTGTTGACTACCTAAAGAGATCTCTTGTTGGAATTTTGAAAAATTATTGTATCATCAGCAAATATGAGGTGGGAGATGGTACATAGGTGTTTCCTGTATCTGTAAGGAAGAACCTCCCCCCATAGAACACTCTTATTGATGAGATAGATGAGAAAATATTGGGTGATAATTAATATGTTAGGGGAAAATGGATCACCCTGTCTTAGCCCATGTATAGCTTTGAAAAATATTAAATTTTTTCCAAGGAAAGAAATTGAGAGATAAGAGGACTTTAAGCACATGCACATAAGATCTATGGTCCAGTAGAAATATCCCATTCCATCCAACACCTAGATGATAAAATCCCACTAAATTTGGTCATAATATTTTTCTATATACACCTTAATTTCCATGTTTGAGCTGAGGAACTTTTTATTGATGTCACTAATCCCTTATCATGTGAAATAAATTTCCCCTTGAATAGAACTCCCCTTCACACACCCATGCTGTTCATCAGATATCCATCATGGGAGATGCGTGGAGGTTCTTTTATTTATCACACCAACAAGAACCATTTATGGATAATTGAACATGATGAATCGACAATAATGATGGAGATATGAGAGGTCCTTGATCTTAGGAATCAGCACTAGAATGGTAGTACATGACACACAAGGGAGGCATCCTCCCCTATTTTTTTTTGGAAAAATTCACCAAATCCTTGCTGATGAGGTCCCATGAAGCCCTATTGAATGGTCCCAGGAAACCAATTGGCCTCAGAACACTCTCCAGGTTATGCCCTATCATCACTCTATAAATATCCTCTTCTATAGCAACTCCTCTATCATCAGTATAAGTTCCATATTTCAACATAATATTCGGTCTAATGACTTACCTCCTCTACTTGACATAGGCCTGAAAAAAATACCGTATTTCGATCACCTTTTCATATACATCCCACTCTAGACTGTTCCTGAACCAGTCGATCATTTCTTAGTAACAAGTTTTCTAGAATACCTTCTTTTTAGTGAGATAATAGAACATGGTCTCATCCTAAAATCTCTCTAGACTAATTTTGAACCATTTAACATCCACCTTATCCAACTCAATGTCATGGGAGTGGGGGGAAATTGTTTAATGATCTAGGACTAGAGATCAGACTTCGAAGTTTATTATGGATCCCAATCCATGAATTCCCCCAAGTTGGATTGTTACATGATTCCTGCACCAAATCTTGAGAATTAGGAATATTAATCCACTGGTGAGAGAATGAGAACCATGAATTGTGATCCGTCATGTATACTCCATGTTGAGAAGAAAACTTCCGTCCATGAAGGAGACAAACACATGGATATCCTTCCTTGGGAAGTCACCTATCCCTTTATTCTCTTTATAATCAAAAAATATATTGAGGTCACCTACCATGAACCATGGGTACCCCCTATATTGATGGATCTGAGCTCGTGATAGAGAGATTCACTAACCTGGGATCACAATTCCCATAGATGAACATGAAGAAGAAGTAGCTAGCAATAACATTGATTTTCATAGTGAAAAACTGGTCAGAAGCACCGATGAGATCCACTGATATTTTTTAATTACAAAATATCCATATTTGTTAGTTTTTGGGGTTGAAATGAAGGTAATCAAATATCCATACTCTATGAAAAATATTAGATATTTTGGAGGGGGTATTGCTTGGATTTGAGTACCGCAACTAAGGAGACGTTACTGGTTTGGAGCTCATTTTCAATGAAGTCCATCTTGACCAGAGCACCTAGGAATTGGGAATTGAAAATTAATACCAATATCATCGACATGAGATGTTCTTGGTATTGGACCCAGATGACTATGCGTCCTGATCCCGAGAATAAAACTATTCTGATGAGAATTTAGATTGTGACCTTATACACATTCCCTTGGAGATAAAAGAGGGAGATAAACAATTAGAAGACGGGTGGTCCTGTACATGCATTGAAACCCTCCTCATAAACATGGGGTGATGGATGGGATAAGTATAGGTTTTAGCCTTCCTGGAGTATGATAATGTGTACACGCCTCTGGGCGAGGTATCCTAAGAGGCCTTCGGCTGGGGAGATTCGTTGAAAATATTATTTAGAGAAAGCTTATCTAAAGACATTTTTACCTATTTTAAATTTGATAATGAATTGTTAAAACTCATAGAAAAGACCTGTTCCTACTCATAGGTCCTAGGTTTTCAAGGGAAAACAAGCTTGAGGTAGACTGTACTGCATACAATGGCCTTACCTTGATCCAATGTTTTTTGTAATGGCAACTGCTCTCAGAGAAGACCCTCATGAGTCATCAAGACATCATGTGGATTATAGGGATCCAGATATATGAAATGGGAAACCTTGAAATCTTTTTGAAGATATTGTTCCTAGGATCCCATGTTGGCCTGAGAAAAAACATCAGAAACTTTCGTAAAGTCCCGATCCTGGGCTGGCTCTGCCATACCTGATTTGTACTACTGAGAGACACCATCATCATAAGAGGATTCCTAACCATTACTAATGGAATCCTTTAGACCAAAAACATACCTGGATGAGTGATGTTTCCTACAAAATGACAAGGGGTTCCCTTGTACATGGAAGAATGAGAAAAACCTATGATTTGAAGGGTATACAAGTTTTTTTGACTAAATAAAAAAATATTCCACTCACAAACAGATCTAGTCATGAAGGGGATGAGAAATATCCATAAAAACATAAATCCTTTCTACGAAATACTTATCAAGGTGATGGTTTAAATCATCCACATAGAGAAAACCCCCAAGTGACTATCCAATGGATCAGAGGAGAGATATGTTTTGAAAATGTAGAGGGAGACTTGGGAGGTTGATCCACACTACCGAATAAGGGGATTACCTTCCATAGTGATTCTCTATTGACTACTAGGAAATTTGAAATGACACTGGCCAATGAATATGGGGGCATGAAACCATGCATGGAAAAAATAATATCTCCTGGCCAAAATAATTTAAAATGATTTTCAATTTAGGGAAGAAATCCTTATTGGAGAGTCCAGGCCCGAGGAACCCACAAAATGAAAGTAAAGAGGAAGATATATCTTGTCTGATCCAAATATATCCACCAAATACCATTTGAGCAGATCTGAGGTTTCTTCAAAGACAGATATAGGAACATCCAACACTGGACATCTATCATTGGGGGAAATAGCTAAGATCTTCATAGAAATTTCAGGAAAACACATATGAGATCATTGATAGGGCTGTCAGAAGCCATCAATGTAGGAAAAAGGGGGACATGGATCCGAAATAAGCAAGATATGTCATCAGATAGTCTACAAGGGTGAGGAAGAACCTAATAAGAACATAGTAGGATGAAAGATATGGTAATGTTTCACCATTTTTTTGGCCACTGCCAGGGAGGAGATGGACTTTAGAGAGGTAATGAAAAAATTCTTTTGAATTTGCAGCCATGTGTGGAGAACATTCTTTTGATCGGAAGGAAATTCCATTTCAATTGCTCCAAAATATATCTGATCTCAATGTTTAATTAGATAAAATGACTCTATTTTTGTGACAATTTTTTTATTTCAATATATAAAATTATTTATAGAATTCTAGGAAAATACATATAGATGTTTTATTTCACTTTTTAAGAGATAATGTTAAGAAATGAGATATCATTCTTGAATACATTATAATATAAAATCATCTTATAGATATTTATACAAAATAATTAGATTCTATGAGGTTTGGGAAATTAATTTTTTAATTAGGTATAGTGGAGATTTATCTTTTGAGATCATGACAATTTTTTTTATTGTTATTTTATCTATTTTTAGAAAATCATGAATTTATGGAGATTTATCCCTTGCTTGTTATTTTAGCTTTTGAGATCATGCAACACTGACTAATCTCTTAGAACTTAATTTGTATGCTCATGCATGTAGGTAAGCTTTAATCTCACATGGAATTTCAACCAATTTTGGAATGCATTGTCTCTCAACCAGTTCAAGGGTGACATCAAATCCAGAAATGCATCATCCCCTTTCCATATGATCAATGCACTATCCACTAAAGTTTGTATAAATTTACCATGATCTCCATTATACTTATCATGAAGAATTACCCAAACCTTTCATGTGAGTTTTGGAAGTAACTATGAAGTGGTTTATGAAAATACCATAAAATATAATTTGAAGTGACCGTGATGATTTTGTATATACCTACATAAAGAGGTAGTGTATACCTACCATGATGTGGTAATATAAACCTACCATAAGTTTATTTTCACCTACCATGAAGGAGTCTTCAGGTTACCTCAAAGTCTTTTTCCAACCAACAGAGAGTTACTGAAAAGTGTCCATGAAGGTAAAGTCCAAGTGTTCACCCAAGTATTTTAAATTTACTGAAAATATTGTTTTTTAGTGACCACATGAGTTATTTTTTAGCGACTACATGAATTTTTTTTCCATATAATTAGTATGCCGACCCCATGGGACATTTTGTTTGCACGATCAGTACACCGAGCATAAGATAAATTTTTTCACATGGTCCATATACATACTATAAGACTAATTTCTCAAGGTTAGTATATTTATTGGTATATTTTTAGAATGTATATATTTTTATGATAGTTTACATTAATTATTGTAAGTTTATTAAATTAATTTTAATCATTATATTGATTTCTAAATTAATGTTATAATATGAAGACTCTGTTATAAACCTTTGAGTAGAAAAATATTTTGTAAATTAATATGGAAATAATAATTTTAATAATAAATTTATATTCCTTATTTTATATATATTTTGAATTATCAAATTACTGTAATATTTTTTACATATTTTTTTAATGTTTTATTCATTTGAATGATTCTCATTTATATTAATGATCATATTTGAAGTGTTTTGAAGCCTTTTCATATAGGAAGAAAAGATTGAAATATTTATTAAATTATAAGAATAATAATTCCAATTATAGGTAAAAATATTATTCTAAATGTTTATTATTTTATAACATGGAATTCTATGACTGATCAATCAGATGCTCCATTGTAATCAAGAAGATCAAGGAGTTAATGACACATAATTATTCATTTCAACGAGAATAAGAAAATGTGATAAAATAAACATGAAGTAGTTTATTCACATATAATGATATATGATTATAGCGATAGAAGAATAAAACTCTCATACAAGAATTGATATGCCCTGAATTTTGACTATCACTAATATTCCATTGCTGTAATCATGGAGGAATTCGTCATTTTGGTCATCAACTACTGATGTGATCGATTTTCTTGAGATTCATCAACATTCAACATCATCTACTCTACTGCTGATCTTAAATTCTATTTGGTTTTTTTTTCATTTAATTTCTTATACCTATTGTTTATGATTTTGGAGTCAGATCAATCTTTTATGAACCAAAAACTATTTAACTATATTATTCCTCATATCTAAAAGGACGGTTGGGTTGTGAATCCTATAAAAAAGTAGGTGCGTTGTGACTCTTATAGAAATTCACTTAGCGTTATAATACCTGGTGAGAAAAAGGTACATCTGTAACTGGGTTATAATTCTCTAGCAAAAGTTAATAATTAAGGAATACTAGTATTATCACTAATTAGAGAATATTGAAGAGTATACTAGGATCTTGGTAATCTGAACTACTACAAAAAACATCATTTTTTCATTATTTTATTTTATGCTAGAAAAATACAATAGTTAATCACTCTAATAATTATTTTTTAATTGATTAATATTTAAAATAATTGTTCAACCCCTCTAGTTAATATTTCAATATCACTAGTACCTAATAGAAAACCCAAGGATTTCATTAATAAAGATCTCCATGAACCTGTATAGAAACCCAAAGAAAATTTTATTCATTATCCCCATGAACACAACTAGAGAATTCATTAAGCTAAATGAAATCACAACAAACTCATAATGCTGATAATGACATTGGAAACTATCCTTTGGGATATCATATTCCTTTAATCACATCTAATGATACCTGAAATTCAAGTTGATATTCAGGAACCAACATTCTCCTTTGAACTGATTGAATAAATCATCAATCCATGGGAAAGGGTAGAGGTTCTTTATTGTCTATTAATTCAAAGGGTGATAAACAAAAAACAATCAAAAACCACAATCCTCCTTATTTGAAAACAGAAGGGTGGATCCCCAAGGTGACATAGTAGGATGAATAAATACTTTCTTCAAGAGATCGTTGACCTAAATCTATATCCCCCATAACTCAGAAGGGTACATCTGATATGGAGACATCAATATCGATAAGATACCTAGTTGTAGATCTATCCCAAAATCGATCTCTCCTTAAGGTGGTAGTTATAAAAACTCTTTTGGAAATGCATTATAGTAATCTTCTATAACCCTAGAAAACACCACCAGTTGATCCATTATAGAAATGAGAACTAACTCATCCAAAAAGGATGATAAAAACTTGAAACAACTCTATCCCATCCAAGGTTTTCATCACCGAAAAACACCGCCTAGGTTCGATAAGCTTAGTAGAATATGATGCACCTACTGAGGAAATCCATAATATCCTTCACTAAATACAACCAATATATAATTAGGATGATGTCATATAGATTAATTTGAAAAAAATATGAAATATACATAAGAGTATTGCTACCCTAGAAATAATTCACCATCTCTTCACACATTAAGCAAGTTTTCTCATCCTCCAACTTGTGTAGTCAACACCGATGTAATTAGAAACTTCTCCCCACTGAGTCCAAAATCTTGAAATAGAATAGGTTAAATGAAGGAGTGATTAGACCCATAATTAAATGATACATAAAACATGTAGAAAATAGATATACAATACCTCATACAACATCCTTCTTTCCTAGAACTAGCAGCGTTAAAGCATGCATCTAAGAATGTCATTCTCTATGACCTCTATATCCTAGATTAATACCACCTATATATCCATTCTCTGTCCGCTATCCCTAAAAGGGATATATCAGGGTTATCCTCTACCTTCCCCATGTAAATGACCAGTCATGATTTTTTTATCATTGAGAGTGGTAGGGGTGAATCAGTGATACCTTTTTTAGGTTTATTTCTTAATAAGAAACATTCTCCTCCTGTTGAAGATTTATTTCCCTTCAGAAAAAAATCAAACACACATACACATGAACACAAGTAGTTATAAGGTTAAATATTCAAAAAGAATATCTATGTCCTTAGTATGATATAGAAATGTTCCAATAAAACAAAATACACTAGAAAAAATCCTTTTGTGTGGAATATAATGAGAAGGATATTCCCTTACACTCATGTAGCAGTATGTAAGCAATCAAATAGTGCATGTTATATTTCTAGTACAAATTATATAATAGAATGTTTTTGTAACAGAACATGTTACTGTTATTATTTATCAACATCCAAAAATGTATTCCTTTAAAAAAATTCCTCAATTTCTTACCCAAAAGCTGGTAAGAACTTTATGAAATTTTTAATAAAACACAGTTTGATTTTTCCATCTGATTATCCCAGTCTATTTGTCCCAATCCGATTTCTCAATAAAAAATATATCTCTGTCATAATATGACTGAGACAATTCTAAACAAATCATTCCTTAGTCCAGAAAACCCAATACGATATTCTCATTCTAATTATCCTTCCTAATACTATAATTAGATAAATATGATGATCAATTGAATACGACGATCAGTTGAATACATTGAAATCTTTTCTCTTCTCCTTTCACTTATATATGACACAACTTCTTCAAGAAATCTCAATATAAAAAATTCTTCACCCTATAAATATAGATCTTACCCCTCATTATTTTTGAACAGTACATCTTTCATAAAGTACAATGTACTTTCTCCTTTTATACTTTCCCCAAAAATGGTTTGGGCAGGATTCCTAATATTTTTTCCGCTCAACAAAAGTTTTCGAATTTGAATGTTTCCTTGAATTTCAGATACATTTATGACTTTGTAAACAATTATCAACTATTCTTGATACTTTTAAAATATTTTAACAACTTCATATCTTCTCTATAACTTCTTCACAAACACCAGTCTGATTCGAATTCTACATTCCAATTTGATCAGTACAATTTCTCCATACCAAATGTATGTATGAAGAAATAAATAGCTTAAATATTCTTAGAAAACCTCAGTCTGATTCCTATTATCCATTTTCATTATAATCTACCTCATTACGATCAAGAAAAATGTAAAAAAATAGTATCCTCATTACATTACTCTGCACCCAAAAAAAATAGTCTCCTTTGAATTTCAAGCCCCCCTTTAACAACACATCTAACCATCTCCAAGTGAGATAATTATTCTTCTTTCCTATATATAGATGATTGGTCTTGGCTTCACCTGTAGTCTTATAAAATATGATGGAACCTGACCCATTTTTAATAAAAAAAATTATTTTATTCTTTATTGGTTTCAAAAATATTATTCCTTTGATGAATATGATGACATACTAAATACGGTCGACTCGTATCAGTGGATTCATTATTTTATGAATACAATTATCATCAAAAAATTTCTCCAAGGATTTAAATCTTCTAGATTTAAGTCTTACTAAAAACTAGTATCTACTTTATGATCATTCTCTTTATCATCTAAAAATATATGCATCTGGTAATATCATTATGATGATCTTGAAACCAGAAATATTTAGCTTCACCAACTTTATTATTACACAAACTTCTTATTGTATCATAATTTACTTTATGACTTTGAATATTTTGATGATTATCTTTATCATTTTTTTGACTTTACAAGGAAAGTATTTCAAGTTACCACATCTCATGAAACATATTTCTTTTCTATTAATCCTGAATATGATTAACATGACTACGATGAGACTAAATACTATTTTCAGAATCTTTTCTCTCACTTTCTTTTATCAATATTGCATCATAAGTTTTAAAGAATACTTATGATTTATGAGAACTCCATGATTGGAAAATAATTTTAAAATTTGTAATGGAAAGTATGAGAAATTCCCATTCGTCTAGTTTCTTTCTTTCTTTCCAGCAATACAAACCTTGTCTGAATTTCAAAATATGATTTTTGAGTCAGAATTCTTAAATAAAATTTTTGAGTTAGAATTTTTGAATAAGATTTCTGAGTTAGAATTTTTTAATATTATTTTTTATTTAGAATTCCTGAATATATTTTTTTGAATCTGTTGACTCGTGCCAGTGTACTAGATCTGATGCTGAATACAATTCTCATCATTATGATTTTGGATTCAATAGACAACTTCACTCACTATTTTTCAATCTGAATTCCAATTACCTTTTCAACATTATTTCTTCCTTCAACATAAATAACATATTTTATATTTACAAAAAATAAAATCAAAACAAAACATGGACCTAACAATATCTCCCTTTGTGTTTATTGTAAATACCCACTTCAACCACTTTAATCAATTAAAAACAATAGCTGGTATTGTCTTATTTTCTCACTTATTTTATTTCCCCCTTATTTATTTTCTCCCCCAATCTCTTATATCTACCCCTTATTAAAAATCAAATCTAAAGGGTCCATCATGATAAGTTTATCCCTTATTGGAAAAAGATCTCATTTATAGGGGTTGAAACTTTTCATCTCTGAGTCTTGAAACTTTTCATCAACATAGGTATCACATGAGTTTCTTAACAAATAACCTTTAAATAAACAACTCTAACTCTAAAAGGGAAAACTTGATGTAGAAAACAAGAGTGTATAATCAAGGAGATAAATGTTGTCCATAAAAAAAATTTCATGTAATAAAATTTTCATGTTCCTTTCAACATTATCATGACTGGGGGAATAATTGTAATATTTTTTAAGAGAAACGTAACCTACACCAATCTCAAAAAAGATATCAAAAAGTTCAGGTGTATAAAAACAGAAAATTTAAAACCGGATATTTTTATAACCGTATTAATTTACTTTGAAAGAATAGTAAGAGACTCATCAATTCCAACTTCCTTATTTAGAATCCTTCAATTCCCTTAATATTAGTAAAAATATTCAAAAATATGGGAATAAGTTTGAACCTTAGTTATTTCTTAGAAGTAACAACCAGACTGAGAGTCCTCTCTCATTCTAGAAATTTTCTTCCTTTTCATGGATTTTTCAATGGATGTGATTTCTTCCTTCAGTCCAACCTTCTCAGGTTTTAGGACAACTTTCTTCTTATCTATAAAATCTTCTGATGAGGATATAAAATTTTATTCATCTTTAGAAATATATTTTTTACAATCAATTTGTAACATTCTTTCCATGTCTATCGTTTGTTCTGACATGATAGTTTAACAAATTTTTATATCACTACCTTATTTCTCATATACAAAATTGATTGATTCCTTTTTCCCATCTATTATTACATCATTTAAATTCTATTTTTACCCTCTTCCTTCATTGATTTTTGTGATTTATCGAACTTCTAAGCCAAGTCAACATGCTTTGGACAGATAACTAAGCATTATTTATTTTTGGACTCAACATATTTGTTTTTATTAACATCCAAAACTTTCAGATACTGAGATTTTTTCAAAAATTTTTGTTGAGATAGTAACAAAACAAGAAAACCTTTAGCACGATGTCCAGGTTTCTCACATATTTCACAAATAGTTCCATAGGTTGGAAAATATTTTTAACATTTACAAAAACCTTATGGGGTTTCTTCCAAACATACTTATTAGGATTCTTCCCTTGACTGGATTGACTCTCCCTCAAACTTTGACTTATATAGCTTAACAAATAATTGTAATATTATTGGTTGAACCAACACATGTTAGCCATATTCCCAAATCAAGAAAAATTACTAAAATATCCCTAGAAAGATTATGTTTTTTATAAATTCCATACTAACAAGAGATGTGAATACATTTCTCAACAACCTTCCTAATAGAAATTTCTTGATCACCAACTTTTCTGTTTTCAATTGGATCATTATTCTTCATCTTGGTTTTATTTATATCCTTTTCAAAACTAGAATTAATAGAAACTTTATCATATTCAAAAAATTTAGAAACATTTTTAGACTCATGATTTTTAGTTAATTTTTAATTCTGAAATTTATTAATCTTATACAGGTACATAACCTTCCCATCTTTCTTATTTTTATAAAGAATTACTTCTTTCTTCTCAAACATTGAAGGTAATTTTTATTGATCATTCTTAGGTTTCTACTTAAAATAACTTTCACTAACTTTAGAGATATATTTTTTTGAATCTTGTATATTTTTGTTTAGCTTTAGAATTTTTTTTGTATAAGTTCCAACTCTACTCCATTTTTTTGTACAAGAATATGTTCTTGATTATTTTTTTGAATAATTTTCACATATCAACTCTCTGATATTCTTTTCAAGTCTCCCAATATTCCTCATACATTATTTTAACTATTCTTTAAGATGATATTATAATTGAGTTTTTTCTTCTTCATAGCTATTACTTTAATATTCCTTATTATCAACTATAGTGAAAAAAGAATTTTCTCAAGCATTTTCAAGTGGATTTTTCAGATTTAGCAACACTAGTTTCTTTTTCAGAATAACGGGTCTCACTATTTACAAGAACTTCCTCATTAACTATTTTAATAAACATGTTTTATTCCTCATAATTTAAAACTTGTTCACTATTATCATCGTTTGATAAAAGGATTCTCTTTTTGGATTTGAATAACTTATTATCTTTCCTCTAGAAAAATGATTTTTCCTGATCACCCTTTTTATTATCACATCTTATTTTCCTTATTTATTCTTTATCACTTTCTTCTTCATCACCTGATTGGGGAAAATTGGAAACAATGTTCCCAATACTCCACAAACAAAACATTTTATGGGTTGTTTCCCTTTATACCTTCTTGTACCTCTTTTCAAAATTTTAGAAAACAAGGATAAAATTTCCTAATGATTTTTACAGACCACATTTTCAGATTCAAAGTTAGTAATATCATCTTCCTTAGGAACCTTCTTAACCTTTTTTTCTTGGAAGCTTCAAAAGACATTTCTCTATTATATTTTGTTTTTCCATTTAAAACCTTTTTACCTCATCATCTCATATGTGATGAGAGTACTATGAAAATAATCTAGAGAAAATGTATCAGTGTCTCTATCTTTCAATGAAGAAACTTCAGCATCAAGATTATTGGGTATAATTCTGAAGATCTTTTTAAAAATAGTAGAATATTCTAAATTTTCACTAAGACCTTTGATAGTGAAAACAATGTTATTCACCCAGGTAAAGAAGTCACCAGAAGATTAATACTCACCCATATTTAGATCTTCATACTTCAATATCCATATTTGTAAATTTTTCCTTTTTCAATTTTGTATTGCCTTATTAAATTTTATTCATCTTATCACAAATACCTTTGGTAGTGGTAACTCCTTTTACAGTTAAAAAATTACTTTTAGATAGTGGTGATAGTAAATAATTCTTAGCACTTCTTTAATTATCAAGGTTTTCCTTATCCATATTGGTGAGAGGATAATTCTCAATATGAAGAGGGAAACCATCTATAATAGCTTTTGAAACATCATCCACAAGATTCACAGTTATAGAAGAATTCTTCCTTTCCAGATATGATAATACCTATCATTTAAGATTGGAGTCCACTTATTATTCACACAACTCAGATTATCTATCACAACTTATTCTTCAAAACATCATCAGAGAATAAATTAAGGGAACCTTCAGCTCTGATACCACTTGTAAATTCCTATTCAGGATAGTTGTATCACTGAGATGGGGAGGGGTGAATCAGTGATACCTTTTTCTTTTAGGTTTCTTTCATAAGAAAAAACCATCACCTCCTATTAAATATTTATTTACCTATTGAAAAAAAAACAAACACACATACATTGGAACACAAGTATTTACATTTTTCACTATTCAACAAGAATAGCTACATCCTTGGTATGGTATATAAATGCTCCAATACCACACAATACTCTAGAAAACAATCATTTTTTGTGTGGAATTCAATGATTAAGACATGCCCTTATACTCATGTATCACTATATAAACAATAAAATAGTTCTTGTTATCTTTTTAGCATAAATTATAATATAGAATGTTTTTATAACAAAACATGTTACTGTGCTTCTTTATCAACTTCCAAAAATGTATTTCTTTAAAACAATTCCTGAACTTCTTACCTAGAAGATGGAAAAAACTTTCTGATCTTTTTAATAAAACTTAGTCTAATTTTTCACTTTGATTCTCCTAGTTTGATTATCCCAGTATGATTATCCAAGTTTGATTACTCAATATGTCAAATATATCTCTTTTATAATATGATTGAGAAAATTCTAAACACTCCCTTAGTAAGGAAAACCCAATATGATATTACCATTCTGATTTTCCAGCCAAATACGATAATCAGCTGAATTTGATGATCTACAGAATATGATGATCAGCTAAATATGTTTCTATCTTGTCTATTCTCCTTTTACTTCTGTCTGACATGACTTATTCATGAAAGATCAATAAGAAATCTTATTCTCCCTAAAAATGCAAATATTCTCTCTCTAACTTTCTGAATAGTATATCTATTAGAAATTACAAAGTACTTTCACCTTTTATACTCACCCCAAAAATTGTTTGGGCTGGATTCCTGATATTTTTCCCACTCAACCAGAATTCCCAAATTTTAATGGTTCCTTGAATTTTAGATACATTTATGACTTATTAAATGCCTCTTCTTGATCATTCTTGAATATTCTAACTACTTCATCTCTTATGTAGAATTTATTGATAAACATTAGTCCAATTCTAATTCTCTATTCTGATTTTCTCAGTATGATTTATTTATTATGATTTCTTCATACCAAATCTATTTATGTCAAAATAGGCAGCATAAATATTCTAGGAAAACCTCAATAAAATTATGATTCACTATTTTAATTATGATGAAGAAAAATGTATAGTAATAGTTTCCTTATTATGGTCTTCTTCACCAAACAAACATAACCTCCTTAAAATTTCATGTTCCCCCTTTAACAACAGATCGAACCATCTCTAAGTGAGATAATTCTTATTCTTCCCACAAAACTGATGATTGGTCTTGGATACACTGAGAGTATTATTTAATCTGATGTTTCTTAACCAATTTGTAATACAAAACTTCTTTTCTACTTCACTTGTTTCAAACAATTTTTCCTTTGATGAATAAGATGACATACTAAATACGATGAACTGGCATCATTGGCTTCTTTATTTTCTAAATACACTGCTCATCAATACCTTTTTGTATTGATTTAAATATTTTGGCTTTTGGTCTAACTAAAAACCAGTACCTCTGTTATAATCTTCCTCCTCATCCACTAAAAAAATATGCATCCGGTAATGTCATTATGATGATATTGAGACTAAAGATCTTTAGCTTCACCAAATTTCTACTTACACAAAATTCTACATGTATCATGACTTCATTCATGACATTGAATATGTTGAAGATCATCTTTAGACTTATTTGAATTTCTAAGGAATGTTTTTCAACTTCCCACTTCTTATGAAACAACTTTCTTTATTGTTCAACCTGAATACGATTAACATGATTATGATTTGACTGAATATGATTTTCATAACATTTTATACCCCTTTAATTTATCAATATTTAATCACATGTTTCATAGAATACTTATGATTTATAATAAATCCAAGATCAAAAAAGCATCAGAACATTTATAATGGATAGTATTATAACTTCCAATTCCTCTAGTATATTTGTTTCTTCCCATATATACCAACCATGTATAAATTTATGATTATGATTTTTGAGTCAAAATTCCGAAATATGATTTGTGAGTCAGAATTCTTAAATACAATTTTTGATTTAGAATTACAGAATACAATTTTTAATTCAGAATTCTAGAATAAGATTCTTGAGTCAGAATTCTTAAATAAAATTTTTGGAGTCAAAATTCCATAATACGATTCTTGAGTAAGAATTTTTGAATTCTATTTTTCTGAATCTATTAACCCATGAAGATTTCCTAGATTAGATAATGAATATGGTTCTCATCCATATGATTTTGGATCCAATATACAAATTTAATCACTATTCTTCAATCCAAATTACAATTACCATTTCAACATTCTTTTTTCCTTGAACATAAACAAACGATTTTCTTTGGGAAAAAATACAATCAAAATACAAATTGGAACAAACACCCCATCCCCCCTCTTCTAATCAAAAGTTGGAACTCCCTACTAATACTATTTACTTAAATGAAAATATTTAAAAGGTTGGACCCATATCAGGATACTAGCCATATGCTAACTGCTAATAATGGTCGAGCACTCTCTATTGTTAATGGGATCCCTAGACCCTACTTCTTTGTGTACTTTGATTTTCATTACATGTATACATTTTGATATATAGACACACAAACACACACATGTTTTTATCTTAGCATAATAGTATTGATTATTATGAACCCACTATTTATGTGGTAGTTTCCTTAGATTACATGTTGTATAAAAAAGGTTATAGCAGTTCTGAGGTTGTTATTAGAATATATATACACCCTGAAAGTACTCCTAAAATTATGTGATATGGGCTGGATACATCATGTTAACATGACATAGATGATGTGTGACTATCAGGTGATGGGGGATCATAATAATTGAGACTTCTTCTCATGAGGTTCACACTTGGTGATCTCAAGTAGAACAGATCTTAAGGACTAACCCACCAATAGAATCACCACATGTATCATGTGTCATTAGTTGTTCCTATCTACAAAAACATGTAACCGTCTCCTAAATTGAGATTAATATTATTGTATACCATTTGAGTACATAATTTGATGAAAGAGAAAAACTAGGAAATTTGTGTTAGGGTGAGGTATCTTGCATTGGGTGCACCATTGGAGGTATGAAATTGATTGAATGATTATGATAAAATTCATTGCTTCTGAAATGAAGTGATATCTTGGGCCAAGATGACATAATGGTAGCACATTCACTAAATCAATGGCCATAGTATAATAAGATAAGTCTATTCGGTAAGGTCAACATATAATAAAAAATGACAGGATGATGAGATAATGTGTGCATCCTAATTTATGAGATATCATGAGACAAATATATTATATTACTAGATGTGTGTTCATAGGAGTGGTTTTCATTTCTATGACTATTCCTTATCTCATTAGAGGAATTGATGAGTTTCTAGGATCCTCTCCTAGTCTATGAGAATTACTCACTGCTATCAGGATAGGGGAATAGAGGGTCGCACACTTAGCATATTCAAAATTTGGGGCCTATTCTAATGAATAAGATTCTAGGACATGGTTGGAACCACAATGGGGTCTAGGAGATTCTTGAGCATAAAAATTTCCAATGAATACAAAAATTTATTTGAGTTTTAAACAAATGGTATTGAATTTATTTGTATAATGTATTTACTAGTATTTAAGTGAATGTATATTATAATATTTAAGGAATAAATATTATTTTAATATTCAGGATTCATTTAATATTTGTGGGAATATAGATTTGAGTTAATGAATCTATTTTATCATGTAATTAATTTTATTATATTACAAGGAAGTGATAAAAACAAAAATAACGATGACACAATTTGTAGGTCATAACATTTCATTTATTGATTATTTAGTGGGATTTACTTATGGGGGGGGGGGTTAGGATCCCTTTTTGGGTGTTTAATCTCCACTATATAAGCAAGAGGGAGATCTTTTTTGAGTGACTATGCATCCAATCAAATTTTATAGATCATCACACAACCCCCCCACATCCTGGAGAGATAAATTCCTATTCCAAGTAATTTATCCAACATTGCGTTCTCATATCGAAGGAATGATATATCAATGATCACTGATATGTATAAAGCTTCATCGGATCTCCGAACTAGATATTTTATATAGAAGAATGGAATTTCTAAAGACATTAAAATTTCATGTGGATAATATAGAGGGATTCAACCTCATTTCCTTTAGGAAATATTTTCTAGTGAAGATAGGTTGTCGAACATGCATTCAAATCGAATGACATATTTGTTTATTGTAATTTTTGTGCATAAATAAATTCATATGAGATCCTTAGATTTTACCAGGGTGTGTTTCATTGAAGATGAAATTATTTCATCAAACCGATGATGAATAATTTTTAATACCCAACCAAAATAGTTATCCTACTTTCCCCAGTACCTATAATTGGTATCGAAGCTATCACATGAAAATTTTAAGCCTAGAAAAATTATGTTTTCATTAAATTCACACAGAGTGCATCATCACAGTCCCATCATAAAAAACTGGTATTTGATCCAATCATGAGTGGCCAAATTGTGTTCATCTAAAGAATGAAATATGATCAAAACCATCTTTATTATGGGTTGAAAACTAAGAACATGTGTGTGTGTGTTATTTTACCTAGATGTGGTGGCTGGTGGCATTTTTTGTCAAGCCCATAAATTTCATCTAGATTTAGGTGTCATGAATTGTGATTTCTAATCAGAGGTAAATCCACGACTTTGTGTAATTTTAATTATTATTTTTCCAAATTCATAATAAATATGATTTAAAAAAAGAAACAATTGACATAGGGGGAATTGGGTGTAAGTCAAGCAACCAGAAAAAACAATTTTTTTGGGGGGAGGGGTGGGGGTGTGTATAAAAAAACATCACAAAAAAAAAATAAAAACTAAAAATGTAAAAAAAAATATTGATAGGGGTATATTAGGTACCCCATTTTTAAAAATAATAATTCACACAAAAGTGGGTGGCATGTTATGTTAACCAGTTCCACAGTGGCATGTATATATTAATTTTCTTAATGAAAGGGGTGACTGCCCCTCCCTCCGTCAACTCCCCACATGCTAGCTTCATGGGGCACCATCACCCACTAACCATAGATAGGTCATTTTACCTCAGGCAAGAATGTCCTGAGACCTGACTAACATTTTTATCCCATTCCTATCTTAAAAATGGCTTGTGCCCTATTTTAGAGGGTTTTCCGGCCACCCGAGGGCCTAAAATTTTAAAAACAATTCAAAATTTTAGTATTTTTTGGAATGATTAAAAAATTTCAAGAGGATGTGTGATTATTATTTTATGAATTAAAATTATATTAATTCATTTAAATTTTAAAAATTAATTTTATATCACATGTATATTACCTTCTACCTGATCTTGAGCATCATCCAACCAATGTATATTTTGGATTAAATTTATTTTAATTTAATTATTTCAATGTGTATAGTTTATATAATAATTAATTTAATTTTGACGGCCTAGGGATCATCTTTCCAAGAATTATATGTATAATGGAATCTACATCAATGTTTATTTTTTTGCTTGTATTTTGTGATTTCTCATGTATTTATGTATAATACCAAGGATGTTATAATACGTGGACCATGCTGAGAAGAGATGAAATTCTAGGTGATACGTAAATACATTATAAAGTAGTAATAGTTTCAATACCAGTAAGACAAAACTCTGGTATCTGAAACTTAGGGTTATTGTTGATCTATTTGTGCTCAGTGGATCAACTAATGCAAAATTATCAAGATTAGTCACATTATTTATTTTATTTACGGATGGTTTACTATTATTTGGTGGATATATATGTTTATTTGATCACATAAAATGGTAGGTAAAAATTCATAAATTAGATCATGATGAATGTTTTCTAATTATGAATTTCTAGGTTTCATGTGTGATCACATAGTACGATCATATCAAATAGAAAATGAATTCATTATTCAAGTAATAATAAAACCCTAAAAGAAATAGGAAGTCGTAACACCTTCTGTTGTTTACATTTTAATAAAAATAGATGTAAGGGGTTCTCTCTATTCATAGGTAAGGGTTCACCTTAATACTTTAGAGTTATTATGAGAGTGATGAGTCAACATAAATAAAGATATTAGTAAATAATTATCCATAAGTAGCTTGTTAACACTTTATTAGTTAACTTTGAATGAATCCAAGTTATGATTCCTAGAATTTTAGGCATCACTCAATAGTTTAAGGAGCCCAGGATCAATATGGTTGGCTAGTCTAAAGCATAACTTGAAAATCTCTATGTACTAGTGTATCCATAGATTATACTATAAGGAGATGTTTCAAGAATCCTTTCCACTATAATACTCAATAAAATAGGCATTCCAAATCTAGTAGTGAGGGATACAAGGGTATTATTAAATATTGGTAAATATGTAATTAATTGGTAATGTTTAATAAAAAATAAAGATAAATTACTAACTTTTATGTTTACATATTATTTTTAAAATAGAAAACACAACCATAAGCCCACTATTATTGTGATATATTCTAGATAAATAGAATATCATGACTGGGCATAACTTCTAGGAGTGGTACAGGAACTTGAGCATAATACTATTCTATTAAAGGATACCCTATACGATGGAGTCACAACTTTCTACAGATCCTATATGGGGAGAAATAAAGGAGGATATAAATAAATATAAGAAGCATTTAGATGATTCACTAGATGTATAATGTATCATGTTACCGTCAATGTATAGTAAATAGTTGAAAATTCATGAGGATGAAGATACCTACAAGATTCTTTATGATCTCCAAAAGTTATATGAGGAGAGAGATAAAAAAGGAAGATAGAAGTAATATTGATGAATGTAATCATGTATGACCTCATGTACTCAATATTACAGGGCACATCAAGAGACTTGAATCCCTTGGGTTTAAATTGAACCAATAATTAGTAAATTATATCATGTACACCTAATAATACCTAGATTATAATATTTTATTTTTAATTATAACATGAATAACATGAAAAAGTCACTCCCAAACTTACTGGATTTAGTTCTCCAAGATGATAAGTATATGAAGAATTCCAACTCGTCATTCCTTGTGGAGAAAAAGAGGAGGAAGGGAAAGGCTAATGGGTATAAGGATAAACCCAATACAAAGACACTAACACCCCATTCTTCCAATAATCAAAATATACTAAGGGATGAAAATGAGAAGGAGTATGTCTTATTTTTATTTGGAAAGAAATACCATTGGAAGAAAAATTTCATGACTTGGAAAAAGAAGCAAGGCGACAGTTCTACCTCAGGTATTTTTTTCATTGAATGAAATATGCATTTATCTATAAGTTGGGTATTAGATAAAACATGAGGCTCACAAATTTTCATGCATATATAGGAACCAATTATATTTTAGAAGATTTAAAAAGGTAAAGTGGATCTTTGGTACAAAAATGGTGTGAGAGTAGAAGCCTTGGAAGTGGAAGATTGTCATCCAAATTTTCCTATTAGTTTGGTTATTATTTTAAAATAAATATTATTATAATCTTTCAATGCAAAAAAACATAATCTAAGTATCAATTTTAGAAATCATGAGATTCTATTTTAAGTTTCGAATAATTTTTTTATCTTTTATAAGGATAACACATTTTATGGTAGGGAACATCTTAAAAATTAGTTTTATATAATTTAACTTGATAAACCTATATTATAAATAAATGAAAAGACATACAATAATGAATTATATAATATCTTCTTATGAAACTTCAGGCCTGGCCATGTAAATGAGAAGAATTTATGTAAATTAAATCAAGTGGGCTATTTATACTCTACTAAGTTAAAACCCATGGATTCATGTTACACTTGTTTACAAGGGAAAATAACAAAATCACCCGTCATTGGGATAGGATTAAGGGCCAAAATCTACTAGAATAAATCAATACTTTTGTATGTGTTTTGTTTATAGTAGAGGAATGTTGTGGGATTTTGTACTTCATAACTTTTACCAATTAATATAATAGGTATATCTATTTATAATTAAGGAGGTACAAGTCAAATTACTTTTAAATGTTTAAGAAATACCAACATAAAGTATAAATATGGATTGGTAAGTTGATTAAGTAACACCTCTCAAGTTGAGATAGGTAGTATCTAAACCAAGAATTCATTTATCACTTAAAGGAGTGTGAGATGGAATCCCAACTCACTCCTCTTTATACACCTCAGTGGAATGGTGTTAGAGAAAGGAGGAATATGAACTTTATTGACATGGTCATATCAATAATGATCCAGACATCTCTTCCATTATACTTTTGGAGATATGAATTATATAAAATGAAATATACCCTTAACTAGGTACAAACTAAAGTTGGAGATGGTATTATATATGAGTTATGGTATTGAAAAAAACCCAGTCTGTCACATGTATGTGTGTGAGGATGTGAGGATTTTTTCAATACAATACCTATTGAAAAATTATCATCACAAAGCATGAAGTGAATATTTATTGGTTATCCTAATGATAATAAAGGATATTACCTATATAACCCTTTATATAGAATACTTATTGTAGTAAGACATTCCATATTTCAAGAAATGGATCAAATTTCCAATGGAAATAGTGTGGGAAAGACTAAATTTGACGAAGTTGATGCTTCATATGTATATGTGTTGGTATGGGAACAATCTCCCAAATAGATTGTGAGACATGGATATGTTCCTAAGAAAAAATTACTACTTAGGTCTACTAGTGATGTTACATAAAAATAGTGATATGGTTTTCTTGTAACCAAGTTAAGTGACACATTACTCGTAGATAACAATGAACCACTCACCTAGAAGGTAATAAGAAAAGTCAATGATTCTGATAAATTGAAAGATGAACAACATTATATGATAAAGTCCATGTACCAAAACCAAGTTTGGTTTTTCAGACCGTCAAGATTATGTAAAAACCGTTATGTGTAAATGGATATTCAAGAAAAACCTATTCATGGATAATAATGTAAATACCTATGAGGAATGACTCGTTTCAAAGGGTTTCAAGAAATTTCAAGGAATAGACTATGATGAAACCTTCTCACCAGTTGTGATTTTGAAATCCATTAGAATATTAAATATAATAACATCCTTCCATGATTATGAAATTTTGAAAAATGATTTCAAATATTCTTTTCTAAATTAGAAGTTAGTTAAATATGCCTATATGACTCAACCCAAAGGTCTTATTAAGCCAATGAGTGACAATAAAGTATGAAATCTATAAAGATCTATTTATGGTTTAAGAAGGAATTTTTAACAAGTAATTTTTATTTTTATAAGGCTATAAGAGAATTTGGTTTGAAAAATAATGAAAGTGAGCCTTATGTTTATAACATTGTTAGTGTTAATTCCAATGTTTTTTTTCATATTATATGT
Source organism: Viscum album (assembly GCA_963277665.1). Classification (NCBI taxonomy): domain Eukaryota; kingdom Viridiplantae; phylum Streptophyta; class Magnoliopsida; order Santalales; family Viscaceae; genus Viscum; species Viscum album. Next base: position 1,440,550,215 of record OY728127.1, on the reverse strand, counting down.
TGACGACATAATAATTATGAGAGATAAAGTGAAAGTCTTATACTCAATTAAGACTTGGTTAAATGAATTCTTCTCTATGAAAGGATTAGGTGAATTATCGACCATCCTTGGAATTAATATATATCAAGATAGATATTAGCGGCTTGTTGGGATAAGTCAAAGTATATATATTGAAAAATTACTCAAAAGGTAAAACATAGGACAATCTAATAAAGGGGGTTTTTCCAATGTTAAATGGTATCAATATCTTTAAGAAAATGTATCCATAAAGAGGTGAAGATATTGAAAGAATGAGAAGAATCCATTATTCTTAAGTAGTGGTTTCTATCATGTATTACATGTAATGTACAAGTTTTGATGTTTCCATTTATTTAATATTGGTGGGTTGGAATCCAGATAATCTAAGAGATCTATATTATAAAACTATAAAAACTATCCTAAAGTACTTGAGATGTATAAAGGATATATTTATGGTGTATGGAGGAGATGAGGAACTAGTAGTGTGAGGATAAATTGATGCTATTTTCTAGATACATCATGATGATATGAAATTGTAGTTAGGATATGTATTTTCTTTAATGGTGGTGTAGTGAGTTAGAGAAGCTCAAAAAAGCCTATGGTCATTGATTATACATCAGAATTTGAGTATATAATGAATTTTAATGAGTCAAATGAGGTGGTCTAGATACATAGCTTTGTCCAAGACATTGGTGTTATTCATAGAAGTGAAAACCCTATTCCTATTTATTATGATAATACTAATATAGTTGTACTTTTCAGGGAGCCTAGGTCACACCTGTGGAAAAATATTATACTTTAAAAGCTTCATATCATGAAGGATTTTTCCCATAGAGGTGAAGTCACGATTAGTAGAGAATCCACATAGGACAACATTTTAGACCCCCAAATAAATACATAACTTATAAGAATCATGATTATTATGTGAGAGATAATATTTTATGGATAAATAGAAGGTGGCTCTAGTGTAGGTGGGAGTTTTGTGAGTGGGTTCCCTAGTCCCAACTCCTTTGTGTACTTTTATTACAATTACATGTATATAGTTTGATATATATATATATATACATACATGTGTTTATCTTACTATAATAGTGTTTATACTTCTGTATCCACTACTTATATAGTAATTTCCTTAAATTACATGTTGTATCAAAAAGGTTATACTAGTTCCCAAAATATAATCTGAACCTATAGATATAATGAAAGTAATCTTAAAATTATTTCATATTGTCTAGATACACCATGTTGATGAGACACAAATGTTGAGTGACTATCATGTGTTGGGTGATCATAATCATTAATATTTCTTCTCACAAATTCCTCACTTTTTGATCTCGAGTATAAGAGATCATGAGGACAGACCCGCTAATAGAAACACAAAATGTTTTAGGTTTCATTGGTAGTTCCTATGTAAAAACACGTTTAATGGTATCCTAAATTGAGATTATTATCAGTGCATACCATTTTATTATATACTTTGATACAATTTTAAAACCATAAAATTTATGTTGTGGTGAGAGATATTTCATTGGGCATTCCATTGGTGGTATGACATTGATTGAATGGTCAAGATAATATTTGTTTCTTTTGAATGGAGGTGGAATAATTGTCCGAGTTGATCAAAATGTTATGAAATTTATTAAATCCATTTTCATGATATAATATGGTAATTTTTTCTAGTAATATCAATATATAATAATGTATTAGAGGTTAATGACATAAAGTGGGAATCCTGCTTCATGAGATATCACGAGACAAAGAAATTATATTACATAATGAGTGTTTAAAGGAGAGACTGCCTTTGCTAAAAATAGTCCTAATCTCCTTAGGGGCCTTTATGGGTTGTTATAATCCACTCATAGACTTTGAGTAGTACTCACTATTATCAAGATAAGGGCCTCATGGGTCATACACCTAGCGTATTCAAAATTTTGGGCCCATTCTAATGAATTGGTGTATTAGACATTGTGGGACCCACCACAGGGTTTGGGAGATGTCTAAGAATAAAATATACCTAAGGAATAAATATATTCATTTTATATTAGAATGATTTGGATTAAATTTATTTATTTAATTCATTTAATAATATTTAAGTGAATATATGGGAAAATATTTAATGAATGAATATTATTTTAATATTCATGATTCTTTTATTATTTTTTTGAATATTAAGTTGAGTTAATGAATAAATTTTATCAAATAATATATTTTATTATATTAATTTATTAAAATATAAAATATATTTATGACATTTTTAGTTGGTCATAATGTGTTGTTTATGTCTTATTTAGCTGGCATTACTTATACAAGCGATGAGGAGCCCTTTATGGGTGCTTAATCTCCACTATATAATAAAGAGGGATATATTTTATAACTAAATATTCATCCAATCAAATTTTAGAGATCCTCTCTCATCCCTCCTACATCCTAGAGAGAGAAGTTACTATTCCAAGTAATCGAACTAAGAATCTACTTCCTAGATTGAAGGAGTGGTGTAGTGGTGATCATCGAGATGTCGAAGGCTTAATCAGATCTCTTCTCTAGTACCCAGTTATTAATAATATTCATTCAAAAATATATTAAAATATTTTTTGGATGATGTAGAGGGATTTGACATCGGTTCCTTTGAGTAATGGTCATCAACAATGAGTAATTTTCGAATGCACCTTCAAATCAAATGAGGTAACTATTTGTCTTTATTTTTGTGCTTAGATCAATTCATGTGAGAACCTTGTATTTTATCGAGGTTTTATTCATTGAAGATCATGTTTTTATGTCGATCTAGTAATGAAAATTCCAAAATCCCAGGCTCATATACTTCCACTTAATACCCCAGTACCAACACTCCCGCTTCTGACGACCATGACCTCCGTAAGAGAAACAAACTACACCTGGCCCACTGGTTGGAGTTTTAGAATTTCTATCTCTAGTGAAATGACATAAAGGGGGGTAAAAACTTATCCCTAATGACTAAAAAATATTCTTATGGATAGAAAACTGATATCCCATGGTAATAGATCTACTCCATAGAAGGTCCTGTAGAATCCCATATTATAATGATTTAGTCCTGACAATCTATTCTTAATGAAATCTTCCCTTTATAGTACCTTGGAATATAACTTAAACATAAAAAGTGTGACCCAACAATAGATCTATTAATTAAAATAATCCTTGAAATTACTCACCCTAGAATGATCATGTGGTATAATTTCAGATGCATAAGATAAAAGGTTCTTGTAGCAGATACTAAACTCACAAAAATGGGACTCCCCTATTGAATAGTAAGGATATCCTTCTAGAAGGATGCCTTAGCGATCAAAGATAATAACTCATCCTAAAACCAACCCTTAAACTTTTCCTACAAAACAAATAACTCCTCATGACCCATGAGGAACAAAATCTACCATCAGAGTGTTGATCCATGAAACATCATCACAACTAAAGAAACCTAGTTATCCTTCTGAGCACAAACAGAATAAAAGGATATCTCCACCTCCTATAACTAATCCAATGTATCTCTATATTAAATAAATACTTCATAATTTTGTAGTACCTATTACTAAAACTCATAGAGTTTAATAATTTTAGTGTCTTCATCATCAATCTCCACTATAATATGGTCCACCAGAACACCCCATTAAACGTATTCTATACTGACATGATGAGGATTTCAACCTAGTTCCATATCCACAAAAGAAAAAATGTTATAACTCTTAAACATATTTTTTTATGTTTAATAAATTAATTCATTTAAACCCTTTTCATATTGTCTAACCAAATTAAACAACAGTCATAGAATAATCATGATGTATGATCATTTCCTAGATCTCAATCCTTCAAGAAATATCACTTTGGTTAGCATGTCCAGTAAAATTGAATTTCATTAAATAAGATCACATGTGGGAATGAAATCTCATTTTCAAGCTAATATTAATTTTTTATTATAGTGACCCTAGATTAAAATTACTTGATATTACATCATTTTATATGAATATTCATCACATTGAAAAATTATATGCTCAATGACCATTATAGTCCAGTGTAATTGGAATCTTATAACACATACTTCTAATTGGTGAATGATCATCATCATATTAAGTATATATCCACCCATTATTAATCCTACTTAAAACCTTTATTCATAAACTATGTAAAGGAAACATAATAAAGGGAAATACTAGATGTACAGTAAGGGTAAAAATATAGGATATACATATGGATAACATGGACATAAGGGTATGAGAGCATGATAATAACAATTTAATATCACACCCTTTATATCAAAGATCATAATCACGAGTCATGGAATAAATATTGGTAGTTATTAAGACATTAATTATAAGTAAATCAATGAACATGAGTCAAGGGTTCATAACATTAGAATAAGTAATAGACTTGTGTCATACACATAAGCATATAAAATCTTATGTCAAGGATAGATACCAATATTTTTAAAACATGTTAGGCTTACACTAATCACTTGTGTACCTACTTCAGGGTTGAGATTTCATCCCATGTACTTTCTGGTTTTGGGATTGGGATTGCCTTCCATGAACCCTCTTATTACATGCTTGGTATGCCCTCTTGTGTTCCCTCTGGTTGCGGGCTTGGGATTCTGTCTAGTGTAACCTCTTATTTCAAGCTTGAAATTCCCTCCCGTGTACCCTCTTGTTGAAGGCTTAGAATTTCCTACCATTTACCATGTTGCTGTGGGATTGGGATTCCTACCTATGTACCCTCTTGTAGTGATTTTGGGTTGCCCACTCATGTACCCTCTTATTGCGTTCTTGGTATTCCCTCCCATGTACCTTATTTTTGCAGTCTTGTGATGCCCACCCATATAACCTCTTGTTATGTGCTTGGGATTCTGACCCATGTACCCTCTTATTACAGCCTTGGGTTTCCCTCTCATGTACTATCTTATTGTGGGATTGGGATTCCCTCCCATGTACCATTTGAGCTCATAGAACATTTATCATTACCCAATGAATTGGAGGGAGATATAGGTCCCATCCGTCACAAAATGAAATCATACATATGCATTCCAGAAGATCATAAAAATTCATCATATCATAACTCATGAAATGAAATGGGTATCATAAAAATTTCATCATATATTAACCCATAAAAGGAGACAAGTTTCATAATCATTTCATTCTGGAATAACCCGAAAAAAGAAGTGGGTTTCATAAGCATAAAACCTATGGAAGAGAAACATTTTTCATAAATAACTTTTCATAATAAAAGTAAAAAAATTAAACGAAATAATAAGAATGGTTACTTTGGATCATATCCTCAGTAAATTAGAAACTATATTAAAGGGTAACAACATAGATTTAGAAGGAATTTTAAAGATCACTTAGAACATTTCTTAAAGAAAAAAAATCATTCATTGAGAATAAATTTTTAAAACATGAAACATTTTCAAAAAACTTTTACCTAAAAACCAATTTTAAAAAACTATAAAGGAAGATTTTAATATTTTGTTTTAAACATTTCTCTAGGAGAACAACCTTTCTTTTTTTGAAAAATAATTTTTAAAACAAAAATCATTTTGAAAACATTTTTCTTTGAAAACATCCTTGAAAAATTATAAAGGAAGGTTTGAAAACAATTTTTAATAATTTTTAAAACATAAAACATTTTTAAATCCTTTACCTTGAAAACAATCTTAAAATTTCATTTAAAAACATTTTTTAAACCATTTTTATAAAACATGGTTTTTGAATATAATATATTTTTGACCAAAGAGAGAAATAATGTCAAGTTTTCATAAAAACATTTTCATAATTATCTTATGTACCAAAAAGTGGAAAATTGTACTAATACATGATGATATAAAGAATAAACTAAGTATAATAAAATTCATTAGATTTATTGAGATATGGATTATAATATTTCACCAATGGAAGAATAATCATAAACAATCCTGATAAATGATGAGATTGTAGAAATAAACTCATATCACTTTGGTAACATTGAATCATAATAATTATTAAATAATAACATTGCATGAATCATAAAATTTCATTAAAATAATTTTATTCATGATATAAAATTTCAAAGTGTATTATATACACCTAGTAAAATAATTTAGGTGCATAACATAACATGAGTCTCAAAGAAGGAAAATTTAGATAAAATTACCTTACCGATTTGGTAACTTTTGAACTGTAAACCCCATGAAAGATGGATCATAAAATGGATATTTAAATACCAATAGTTTTAATTATAATAATAATAAAATACATCCATTGTTAGTATATACACCATATAAAATAAATAGGTGGTGAATATGACATATATCTCATGAAAGTAAAAAGGGAGACGGATATATCTTACTATGTGAGTAACTTTTGAATCGTGATATCAATGAAAGGATAAAATAAATTGAAATTTTTAATGTAATAAAATAAATGAAATTAATTATATAAAATTTCCTAGGGTAGTATATAAACCACACAAAATAAACAAGTGGTGAATATGACATAAGTATCGTAAAAAATAGCTATACTAGAAATCCTCTTACCTTAATTCTTGAATTTATTCGTACACCTTAAAAACTCATGATTAATAAATATAATTTTATTATAATTATACCACACAACCATATTATTATATATCATAACACATATGATTTTATAATGACTTTATATTACCTTTTTAATAATATTATGTGTAAAGTTATGTTTTGGGAAATAACAACTTTATTTTTCATACATGTTTTGACTTTTTATTCTTATTGATCTTACATTGATCATGATTTACTTATTTAAATAATTTAAACCTTGATATAAATATATCATATATTCATAATAAATTTATTTATCATAATCTACAAAAGATATAAATAGGAAATGAAATACACTATTCATAGAGACGGTTGACTGTCCGTACACATGAACACATTTTACATTTTCTTATCGTATTGAAAGAAATAAAATTAAATGATGTATATATATATTATCATTAAATTATAATTATTATATAATAAATATAACATATTTTTAATAAACACATCCTTAATACATTCCATGTAAAGAATGAACGAATCACATCGCTTTGGGGAGGCGGTAGTCCACACATCCACAAACGATGTTATTATAATCCCAAAAAATGGAAAGCACAAACTTATGTGTTATATAATAAATTCATAAGAATAAATAATTCATAAATATCATATTTATCATATAAAAATACTAATTACCTCTTCTTTAGGTAACTCCTTTTGGTTTGCACCATATGACTTCCTTAATTTGATTTCTGCCCAAAGTGAGGATTATAGGATGAGAGGAGGGTTTGGTATATTTTTTTTCAAGGTTTTTATTAACCAAGATACTTTAAATGTGTGAATAAGTGAGGGGGGTGGGGGGTCAGTGGCCTTTTATTGTGGGGGAGTGTCATTCTTGTAAATACAAAAAGGTGAACATCAGTGGGAGTCCTCCCTTACATAATGTTCCACCAATAATGGTAAAATTTAATTAAAATAGGTTATATGCTCGAAATATATCCATAAAATGGGGTTTGGACATGTTTCTGGGTCATTTTGACCCATGATTTAAAGTTTAGTCCCTTAGTGAACTCGTTTTCTCTCAATTGCTGTAATTAATTTTAATTTTTTTAGTAATATTTTTTGTAAAAAATTCATTTCACATTATTATATATTATAAATTATCATTATTATAAATATTCAAATCCATTTTTAAAAATTAAAATAACATAATTGGAATAAATTAATTTAAAAATAATCCCATTGACAAGATGAAACAATGAGTTTTTAAAGTGAAAATGTTAAAATGTTGGATTTTTTTTATATCCGATTTCAAAGTGAAATTGATTTCAATGACCTAAATTGGATTAATATATTTATAATTGTTCTAAATATGTTTTATAACATAATAAAAATATATTTTATCTATATAAATAAATTAAATGAAAAATCATTTTTCAATTAAAATTTAGTATTTTTACTATTCATAAAAAATGAAACTTCTCAAAAAAAAACCAAAAATTAACCCAAAGTATATTTTGATATTATTATTTTAAAAATTAAGTTTATTTTTTCAAATAAAAATTATAAAATTTTAAAAAATTAGTTTTAAGACAAGCCTTCCATTAAAAGCCGATAAAATTATTTTTTAGAAAAATATAACTTTTTATGCGTAAAATTGGATTAGTTATTAGTCTTTGTCGTTAAAATTATTAGATGAATATAAAAATAGTTTTTCTAATTTATAATATATAAATTTCATTAATATATCTCACTAATATTTATTAATTTAATTTATTAATCTAAAACACCTTTGTGGTCATAAAAATAGTTTTTTTATAAAAAAACATTCTTTATATTCAATTTTATTTTATTTTCATTTGTAATTAATTGATAAAAAAACAATTCATTTTATAAAAATATCTAAAAATAATTTCATAATTTAGTTAATTTTATTCATATTTTCCATTCCAACAGCTAGATGATAACTATAATAATATTTTAATATTAATATATATAGTATAACGTAGTTCAGTAAAACTCGGTCTTACGTGGAACACAAGCAATCAAAGGAACTCGACAATGTGTGATACACAAGACAAACATAGTGTTTAATATAATCCCCCAACCTTAAATATTATAAAATATTTATTTAAATCAGGATCTTTTCATGTTTATAGTTTTAGAGAATTAGGCCATAACTATTCATAACAAATCAAATATTACAATGTGGACACTTCTACTCATTATCCATTTTTTCACAAAATTAAAATCCTTAAAATAAAACATGATTTATTTTTTGTCGATAAAAATATTCTTATAATTCATCATGACATCCAAATTTCATTTACCCATCATTACATCCTGAGAAAATGTTTTAAAAAATTTGGATGAGCACAAAAAACTCAGTAAGGGAAATAAGATAATAAAAGAAGATATTAGTCCATTAATACTTTTAATCCCATGAAATCATAATTTGCACCCATAAAACATTAGATCTTTCACATACCTCATGACGTCATAAGATTAATGAAATAATTTTAAGAAATCATAAATCATAAAGGTAACTTGTGGAATCCAAATCAAACTTACATTGTAATTTTCACAGTTACATATAGAGTAACATTCATGGTTACATTTGGAATACCCATCATAGTATATACCCTATATATATTAGGATAAAACTTATTGTTTAACTCCATATCACTACCCAATGCATTGGAGAGAAATCACGGTCTCACCTGCCCTAGGTTTATTATGGAACCACCCATATACATAAACAATTCTCAAGAACCATAATATAATCATAACACATAAAACAAGCAAAGAGGAAAAATAACATTTCCTCATTTCCAATCACAAGATATCATTTCAAGATATTGACATAATAAATCCCTTCTAAAAACCTTTTTCAATACCAAAATACATGAAAAGGGAATATGGTATTTATTTTTCTTTTAGAAACATCGCAGCTTATAGAGGAAGGAAAATATCAAATAAGTGTCATGGCGGCAGAAATATCATCATCGACGCGTACATAAAAAAAAATCCATTTTTTAATTTAGTAAAAATATTCATACAAAAAATATTCCTTTTTAAAAACATTGAATGAAATTAAAATTAAAAGGGATTAATTATACCTTGCATAAAATAAGGTGGTGTATATTATCGAAATATGCCACCATGAAAGAAGATTAAGATAATATCCCTTACCGTGAGTCTGACTCATCATATACAATCATTGTATTCCTAAATAATAAACCTTGGATAATTTATAATTTCTTGAGAACCTTTTTCAAGTTTATTATTCTGATTTTATCACTTATTACCATGTTATAAAACTTACACAATTATTTATTTTCATATCAGACATTTTGTCGATATTCGGTATTTGAGTCGAGAATGACCTTGTTATGATGTGAATTGTCCATGTGGTCATAATTACATCATCCCTATAATATTATTAATTAAATAATCATCAATTTTATAGAATAAAAAATCTTTTTAAATAAAACTATTAATTATGGTTATGAAAAATGGACAACGTTATAATCATAGAGATGATAGGTAGTACGTACGTATGAGTAACATTTTATATTTTTCATTGATCATTATAGAAATAATGTAATCATTATTTTATATTTTTAAAATGATCATAATATTATGAACATAATAATAATTATTTAAATATACTTATATATATATATATCATACAAGTGATGAGGGGAATACAAACTATTCACATCGCTACATGGAGGCGATAGTTCACATGTACGCACGAATGACATTATCATTTTTATGTACATGGAAGGTAAGAACATAATAAAAATATTATTATTTTAAAATGATAAATATTTTACTAATATTGTATGTAAAAATTTATTCCATAATTATAACCAATCCTGAAAATGGTAATAAAAAATGAACTTTATTGGTTCGCGAGGTGGTAGTTCGTCATACACCCGAATAAAATGTTCATTTCCCATTTGGTGAAATTGGAGATGGATTTAGGTGATGATATTAACCTAATAAAATGTATTCATATTTAGGATACTATATTTATTATTTAAAATTATTAGAATAGGATCTAAATGAAGTGTAAGAAGAAATAAAATAGAAACACTTAAACAAAGTGATACATCTTCTTCGATTGATCATATTTAAAGAACACCTTAAAACCTTTAAGAAAGGTTTTATTCATAAAATAAGGCCTCAAGAAAGTGTGGTGGGATTATATAAATGGTTTTGGTATATCTTGGATAAACCAAATGGTTTTTATGTGTGATTATTATAGAATAGTGGGTACCTTTTCATAGGAGAGGGGAGGGGCACCCTTGTTAATGCTTAAAATATTAAATGAATATAAATTAATTTTTTAACCCAAATGACTCTAACTTGAGGTATGTATAATATAAGATGATTATAGTTTAATATAATCTAATAAAATAATTTTATACATGTATTGGTTTTATTTTAAAACTTAACTTTTCAGTTTATCCTTAATTATTCGCTTTTAATTTTTATTGTGGTAACAATATTTTAAATATTAAGAGGCTATAAATTTTAATTATATGGAGTTAAATTCCAATAATTGGACACTTAATGAACTTTTATACCTTATAATAGTCACTTTGTGATTTTAAAAGATTTTGAGGATTTTTAAATACGTTAATAAATTATTATTTTTATAAAATATAAATTATGTCAATTTTTACACTATTCATTTCATTCAATTTATATAAAATCAAAATCGAGAGATAACTTTGAAAGGACCATTTAATATAATTATAACATGTCATAGTCACCTATAAAATTCATGGATGTCATAAATTATATCAAATAATATTTAATTTAATATTTAGAATATCATTTATTTGATTCTTTAATTAATAAATCTATTATTACATCATCATTGCGTCATAATTAAATTTAATTAATTATTTATTAAATATTGTAAATAAATTACAATGATGTAGGTAATATTTTTGATTTATAATTAATATTTATATTCTAATATTTCTCTTATATAACCCCGTATTAATTTTTTTATTAAGAAGAGACATGATTATGACTTTTTTGCCTTTACTTTAAATTAAATGTCATAATCACAAACAAGTGGCTTCAAAAGGGCACCAATTCGACCAAAGGATGGTCTTGGTCGTCCATAACTCATAAAATAAGATTAGGATAAGTTTTAGGGTAGTTTTATGTTATTATAATATAATTTTTACCTTTAATTACCCGATTTATCTTTAACTGTTGTAAATAAAACACTAAAGTTACTATTCACCAAAAATTATTTTGATCTTATTAGATCAAAATTTTAAAGATAATTACAACAATTTATGTAATTTTTTTTAAAATTAAACTCACAAAATTGACTGAAATAAATTTAAAGTTAACCCTATTGATGGATTGAGGAAACCCGTATTTAAAATGTAAAAACTATCAAAATATAGACATGTGCTATATCCAATTTAAATGTAAAATTACTTCCAATGACCAATAAAATATTAAATGATGAAAAATTCATCTAATTATACCTTAAAAACATTTAAAAGGATAAGCTAACAATAAAATTAAATTAGTCAAAAATGTAGTTTTGAATTAAAATGCATTATTTTTTCACTGTTCGTTAAAAAATGAATTTTTTCCTAAAAATTACAAACATCCAAACAAAGTGAATTTTTATGTCCCACATATAAATAATAATGTTATTATGTGAAATAAAACATATAAAGGTTAAAAAGACTAAATTTAAAAAAAGTTTCACCATCAAATAGTGGTAAAACTATGTTTTAAAAATATTAGAGTGTTTTATGATTAAAGTTGGATTTATTATCATTTTAAGCCTCTAAAATTTATTATAAGAAAGTAAAAAGATTTAATAAACATGTGTAAACATAATATAGTTATTTCTTTTCATTCCATTCAATACAATAACTAGGTGTTAAGTACCATTTAAAATAATAATTTTAATAATGTATTATTTTTTGGTATATCTAAGTCTTGTGTGCAACATAAGATTCCAGAGAAACCCATTGTTGCGTGTCAGGTATACTATCAGAAAAAGTATCCCTTTTAATGTTAAATTAATATCTAATTCATAGATATTATTATATATGAAAATTATTTATTCTACCATTACCTGAGATTTTACATCCTTTCCCCTTTTGAAAATTGCATCCTTGTAATTTTATTCACCTATCAAATAAGTGGTGGTATTTCTCCCTAATAGAATTTTTAGATTACCGTGTTTCCTCTTCAACAATATTTTTTTTCCACAAAACCTTAACATGATGAATCAATTTATCCTACAACACTTTCTTTCTATAGTCTACAATCTGGAGAAGTTGTTCCACATAAGAAAGATTCTATTCCAACTGAACCCGTTCTAGACTTAAAACATGAGATGGATTCGAAATATTCATTATTAACATTAAAACATGATATAAACTATGTACCTAAGATAATCTTGGAGAAACAACAACTTAGTAGGAAACTAATACAAATTTCTTCGGGATTTTATAAGGTCTAATGAACTGTGGGCTTAGCTTCCCCTTCTTACCAAAATGCATCGAACCTCTCCATAGAAAAACTTTGAGAAAGATATAATAACATACGTAGAAAGAAAGATCCTTCCTCTAGTTATCTACATAACCTTTCTACCAGCTCTGGGCTATCATCATGTGTTTCTGAATCAAGTGAAATTTTTCTACCATATCTTCTACCAATTATAATCCCATAAACTTCCTTTCACCTACTTTATACCAAAAAGCTGGAGTTTGACACGACTTTCCATATGATACCTCAAATGGTTCCATCTGTATACTGGAAGGAAAATGTTTATTATAAGAAAACAAAATCAAAGAAATATGTTGGTCCCAACTTCCTTGGTAATCCATTGAACATGCACGTAGAATATCCTCTAATGTATGAATTGTTCTTTCTGTCTGCCCATCTGATTGAGGATGAAAAGATGTTCCAAAATTTAATTCACTACCCAATGAATTCTGAAGGTCTTTCTGAAAGTTATAAGTGAACATGAGATCATGATTAGATATAGTGGAGAGAATAAATCCATGTAACCTAAATATATATCTAAGATAGAAATGAGACAGTTGATCTAGAGATAGAGTATCTCCAACGGGAAGAAAATGAGAATATTTGGCCAATCTATCAACAATAACCCAAATCGCAATATTACCTAGAGAAGTATTTGGTTATCCCACTACAAAATCAATGGATATATTTTCCCATTTCCACTTTGGAACTGGTAAAGGCTGAAGCATCTCCTTTGAAGATTATTGTTCGGGTTTAACCTACTAAGAAGTCAAACACTTCGCAGTAAGGTCAACAATATATCTTTTCAATCCATCCCACTAGTAACACTCTCAATGGTCTCTGTACATCTTAGTATTGCGAAAATGAACTAAAAACATAGAACTATGATCTTCAAAAAACAATTCTTTCTTCAACTATGGATAATAAGGCACACATAATCTCTTACCAAATCTTAAAACATAGTATTTATTAATGTTAAATTCAGGTAAATTATCAATATGAAAAAATTGTACCTTTTTTACAACTCATTGCCTTCCTTCTGCATTTGATTAATTCTGTCTAATAGAGATGATTTCACTAACACCTGAAACAAAACAGAGGATTTTACTACACCAAAAACTTCCATTCCAAACTGTATCAAATAATTAATAAAAGGGACACATTCCAAACATAACTTGGTTAATGTTGAATTACTTTTAGGACTCAAAGCATCAAACACTTTTTTATGATTTTTCTGAATGGTAATGAATCATGTATTAATAATCCCTAATTAATTCCAGCCATATTTTATATATCATGTTAACTTATTTTTGAGTTAATATATACTTCAATATTTTGTGATAAATATATATTTCACCCTTTATACCATACAAATGATGGCTCAAAATTGTTAAAGTAAAAACTACAATAGCTAATTCCAAATCATGTGTAGGGTACTTTAACTCTGGAGTTTTCAACTGGTGTGAAGAATAATCCATTACCTAAACATTCTAAAATAGTACAAAACCAAGTCCATTCAATAAAGCATCAACATAGATAACAAAATTCACCATATATGGAGGGAAGTTCAAAAATTAGAGCATTCACCAATATTCTTTTCAATTCCTGAAAACAATCATCACATTCTTCTTTCCAGATGATTTAACACATTTTTGAGTAAACTTAGTCAATGGGATAGATAACCACGTAAAAGTTTCAACAAACCTCTGATAATATCCTACAAAACCAAGAAAACTATGATTCTTGATTTTATTTGTGTGTCTTTCCCATACTTCAACAATTTTTTTAGCAGGATCAAAAGTTATCCCATCTTTAGAGACAATGTGAAAAAGGAATGAAATTTGTTGTAACCGAAACTCTTAATTGATGAATTTACCATATAGTTTCTTTAGTTTTAAGGTTTTCAAGACAACCATTAAATGACTTTCATGCTCCTATTTACTTTTATAATATACTAAAATTTCATCAATAAACACAACCAGAAACCTATACAAGATCTCATTGAATATTCTATTTATAAGATACATGAACAAAATATGTGCATTAGTTAACCCAAACTACATAACCAAAAATTAAAAATTTCCATATCTAGTAATAAACACAATCTTCAAAATGTATGCTTCCTTTAATTTCAACTGATGGTACCCCAACCTAAAGTCAACATTCAAAAAATATTGTACTCCCTAGAGATAATCAAACAAGTCATCGATTTGTGTAAAATAATTATTATTCTTAACTGTGTTGTTATTCATGTTTCTATAGTCAATGAAAAGTATAATTGAACATTATTTATTTTTAACAAAAAATATAGGAGCACCCCATGGTGATGTTCTAGGTCGAATGGAGCCTTTATCTAACAACTCCTGTAATTGATTCTTCAACTCTCTATGTTCAATTTGACCCATTAAATAATGGGTTTTTGAAATTGGATAAGCATCAAGTACTAAGTAAATAGTAAATTCAACTTCCTGATCAGGTATAATACCAGGTAAATAATTAATAAATACATCAAGATACTCATTTAACACTCTCACATCATTAGTCTGAATAGTTCCATTGTTTTTACTAATATACGGAAGATAAAATTCATTTCTATCTTTCAATGGTTTATTAACTTCCTAATATATTATTAGAGGTAATGGTTCATTCTGGTACACAAACTGAAACTCTTTCTAAATTGAAACCTCTTTATCTCTAGATTTAATCTTAGTATGGTAATTTGAAATCTAATCCATACCCAAAATAACATCAAACTCTACTAGAGGAAAAAAACAAGGTTTGAAGGTAAATTCTTTCCACAGATAAGGATTAGAAGATTCTTATAATTTCCTTTTACCTCAACATTTTCCCGATTTGTTTTTACCATGTGTTTTGAATTCATTTATTGAGGTGGAATTTCCAATTTACTAGAAAATGTATCAGAAATGAAAGAATGTGTAGACCCTGAATCAAAAAACACATTGGTATAATCTAAAAAAACAAACAATATGCCTAATACCACATAATTTGATGGCCTAATATCAGCTGAAGTAGTTGTAAATAACTTCACCACACCTTTTTTCATACACTCTAGCTAGTTCCCTTCATTTGAGTTTTTCATCGAACACTTGTTTGCCTAATAACCCATCTTATTGTACTTAAAACATTTTATTGAACGTAAATAATATTTTGTCTTACCACTACCTTGATCTTTTTAGTGTAATTACAAGACTTATTTCACATCTTACCACATTAGAAGCACTAAATAGAATTCAAAAGGCATTCCCCAATGTTGTTTTTATCACAATTTTCACAAACTGTAAACATAATTTTCATACCATCAGACTTTTAAGATGAATTCTTCATGTTTTATTGTCAACTAAACCTCTTATTTTGCTATTTTTTAAAGAACATATGATCATTAGAAAACTCCATTTCAACATTCTCCTTACCCAGAACATGTTTTTTTGTAACTTTTGGACTAACAAACATCCAATTCCCTTTGATACTTGGGTTTAATCCTAAGTAAAAATGATTTATCTTACTATCAAGATCCTAGATAAAATTTGGAGAATACCTTGCCATTCAAGGGAATTTTTATTCTTAAAAATACATTGAGTCATCCTCCTGTCTCAATTAAAAGAATTATTTTTCCATCCAAAGTTGAGCCACCTTAGGAAAATATTTCTCAAGAAACATATCTTTGAATTCATCCCAATCAAGAGAATCAATCTCTTTATTTTCCTTGATATTCTTAACCATCGACCACCACTGACCAAATTTACCTTCAACATGGTAAACATCAAGAATAACCTCTTTATTTTCTAAAAAACCCATTATATCAAATATATTTTATAGTGATTTAATCCACTCTTCATCTAGTATGAGTTTAGATGATCCTATGAATGCTGGGGGATTTACCTCAAGAAATGATCCACTACTGAGATCTTCCTCTATGGTTGATTTGGATGATCTCATGCATTGATACCACTACTATTTATATCCTGATTCAACTACTCCATCAATGCAACAAAATATTCTGTTCCTATTCCAACCATCTCAGGTTGCTGATTTATAAGGTTGTTTTCCTCTTGATGTCGTTCCAACATAGTTGCCCGATTTCCTCTAGGAAAATCATTCTGAACAAACATATTTTAGATGAAGCAACATTTTAGTCTTCAAATTCTATATAATTTCAATTTTTATATAAAGTAAAAAAATCATTTATGGATATTCTATTAACAATATCGTAACACCTAAAATTATTTAAACCGACCTATGATAGCAACTATAAGGCCCCAACATTAAAAATTACATAATATTGAGTTAAATTAAGAATTTACATTCACTCATATTGAGGAGATTTTCAAGTTTATAGTTTAAGAGAATTAGTCCATAACTATTCATAGCAACTCAAATATTAGAAAGTAGAAAGTTCTACTCATTATCCATTTTTCTTCACAAAATAAAACTCCTTAAAATAATGCATGATTTTTTTTATTGATAAAAATATTCACACCATTCATCTTGACATACAAATTTCTCTTACCCATCCTAACACCCTATGAAAACATTTTAAAATTTTGGATTGAACACAAAAATATCACTATGGTAAATAAGATAAGGAAAGAAAAAGTTATCCCATCAATACTTATAAATCCATGAAATCATACTTTTCACCTATAAAACACAATCTATTTAACATACCTCATGAATTCATAAGATTCATGAAAAACTTCATAAAAATCGTAAATCATAAAGGTAACTTGTGGCATCCATATCATACATACATTGTAGCTTTCACAGCTACATAGGGAGTAACCTTTATGGTTACATTTGTAATACCCATCAACGTATATTCCATAAATCTATTAGAAGAAACATTTTTGTTTAAATATACCTTATAAAACAACGAATTGGATAACTATCATGGGTGATCCACCCTAGGTTTATCACAGAACCAGCCATATACATAAACAATTCCCAAGAACCATAACATAATCATAACACATAAAATAAGCATAATGAGAAAATAACATTTCCACATTTGCAGTCACAAGATACCATTTCAAGATATTGAAATATTAAATCCCTTCTCAAAACAATTTTCAATACCAAAATACATGAAAAGGGAATATGATATTTAATTTTCTTTTAAAAAAATATGCTTATTGAGGAATCCAAATATCAAATAATGGTCATGGTGGTATAAATTTCATTATCACCGCATATGTAAAAAACATTCCTTTTGTCATTTAGTAAAAAACATCATTTAAAAACTATTAATTTTGAAAATAGTTGAATAAAATTAAAATTCAAAGGGGTTAATTATACATCATATAAAATAATGTTACATATATTATTGAAATATTCCTCGAGGAAGGAAGAGTGAGACAAATTCCCTTACATTGAGTCCGACTCATCACATATAATAATTATATTCCTGAGTAATAAAGCAACGATAATTTATAATTTCTTGAGAAACTTTTTCAATTTTATTATTCATTTTTATCACTTATTAACCTATTATAAAACTTATATAATTATTTATTTTCATATCAGACGTTTTGTCGATATTCGGTACTTGAGTTTAAAATGAACTTGTTATGATGTAAATTGTCCATGTGGTCATAATTCCATGATTTCTAGAATAGAATTAAAGAAATAGTCATCAATTTTAAACATTAACAATTATTTTTAAATCAAACCATTAATTATGGATATGAAAAATTAATAATGTTATAATCATAGAGATGGTAAGTCGTACGTACGTATGAGTAATGTTTTCCATTTTTCATTGATCATTATGGAAATAAGGTAATTATTATTTTGTCTTTACATAATGATCATAATATTATTAAAATCATAATCATCATTTAAATATACTTATAAATATATATCATACAAGTGTTGTGGTGAATAAAAATGATTCACATCGCTTTGTGGATGTGATAGTTCACATATACACTCGAACGACGTTAACATTTTTATGTGCATATAAGGTAAGAAAATTATTGAAATATTATTTTTTAAAATGATAAATATATCATTAATATAGTATATAAACATTTATTTCTTCATTATAACCAGTATTGATAGACAGTAATGTAAAGTGAACTATATCGGTTCGTGAGGCGGAATCCACCGTACAAAAAATGAAATTTTCATTTACCATTTGATGAAATTGGAGATGGATTTAGGTGATGATATTAACATAACAATATATTATTATATTTAGGATGTGGGGATTATTCTTTCATCTTATAAAAAAATATTTAAAGAAAGTGGAAGAAGAAATAAAATAGAAACACTTAAAAAATCGATACATCTTCTTCGGTTGATCACATTTAAAGAACACCTTAACACCTCTAAGAAGGGCGTTTTTCCTAAAATAAGGCCTCAAAAAAGTGGGGATGGATTCTAGGAAAGGGGTTTGTGTAGATCTTCTAAGAACCAAATTGTTCATGAAGTGTAAGTGTGAGAAAAGAGTTGGTACCTTTTTATAGGAGAGGGGAGGGGTACCCTTGGAAACTATTGAAAAATTAAATTAATATAAATTAATTTTTTAATCCAAATGACTAAAAATTGAGATAGGTAGAATATAAGATGAGGATAGTCCTAAATCTCCTCACATAATAATTTTTATACATGTATTGATTTTATTTTAAGCCTTATCATTTGGTTTTACCCTTAATTATTCTCTTTTAATTTTAATTGTGGTAGCAATATTTTAAATATGAAGAGGCAATAAATATTACTTATCTGGGGTTAATTTCATATAATCTTAAACTTAATGAAATTTTATACCTTATTATAGTAACTTTGTGATTTTAAAATATTTTTACAATTTTTAAATAATTTAGTAAATTATTATTTTTATAAAATATCAATTATGTCAATTTTTATACTATTCATTTCATTGAATTTAAATAAAATCCAAATAGAGAGATAACATAAAAAACCATTTAATAGACTTATAACATGTCATAGTCCCCAATAAGATTTTTGGATGAAATAAATTATGTCAAATAATATTTATTTTAATATTTATAATATCATTTATTTGATTCTTTAATTAATAAATATATTATTGCATCATCATTGTGTCATAATTAAATATAATTATTTATTTTTTAAAAAATATAAATAAACTACCCTGATGTAGGTAATATTTTTATATTTATAATTACTATTTAAAGTCTAATATATCACTTATATATCCCCATATTAAAAAAAATTTAGTAAGGAGAGACATGATTATGACATTTTTTCCTTTACTTTAAATTAAATGTTATAAATGTCATAATTACACCCAAGTGGCTTCTAGAGGCCACCATTTAAGACCAAGGTTTGTCTTGGTTGATCATAAGTCATAAAATAATATTAGGAAAAGTTTTAGGTTAGTTTTCACTACTGGAAATCTTACTTTTCCCAACACTTGTGTACCAACAGTTCAAAAGTACGATTGGTATAGGTGATCTTTACCAACGATTTGCATAAACCATTGATAAAGATGGATTTCGAGGGTGTTTTACCAACGGTTTGCATAAAACATTGGTAAATATGGATTTTGAGGGATTTTTCCCAACGGTTTCATCAAACCATTGGGAAAATAATGATTTCCCAATGGTTTTTAATAACCGTTGGGAAAAAGATTCCCCAAATTCAACAAACAGAAGGCGACCCCCCCCCCCGATTCTAGAAGCATTTCGCGGCTCACTAGAAGAGATTCCTGACTCCCAGAAGCCCTTGAGAAGACACATCATAGGTGCACCTCTTCCATCGGATCAGCTGCCAGGTTAGACTCATTCCACATCTTTTCAAGGATATCCTTCTACCTCTTCTTAATAATATCCTTCTATTCTCAAGGATATCATTATTTCCTATTTCTAGGGTTTTTGGAAAATTTTCTGATTCACTAATGCACGAATTGTGTACTCAAATAACTAATTACACGAATTGTGTACTCAAATCACTAAATCGGTGTACACATTGTCCAATTAATGTTTTAATTACAAATATACATTTATAAGGGCATGGTGTCTCTTTCTTATGTTCTAATTTCAAATATTCATAGTTTTTTTAATCTCAATGCTTCAAATATTACAGCTTCATCTATATGAACTCATAAGAATTTGTTTGTAATAGTTATTCATAGTATTTCATGAAAATCACTCATTTCATTAAGATCATTTCAAACATGAAGATCTTATTCATCTTAATTTTTGTACACTATGTATATTACATAACATGTATTTATCATGTTTCTATCAAAATCTATATATATATAAAATGACACACTGTTCACTTATCCTTTGTACAATAGAACGTATGGAGTATCTTCTTTAACTTTTCAAAATAGTATGTGGTCCCTAATTATTCTTCACAGAAGAAATAAGAAATACTTAAACGTACAATCCAATGTTCATTATGAATAAAATATCTACAAAGGGAAATCTCAGTGAGAACTCTCCTTTTCCCATGTAGTACTTCTTCCTTCTTCATGAAACCAATTCACAAACTGTCAAATTCGCAATATTAATGAATATTATTTTTTCTAATATAACCATTAATCATTATGCCTTCAACATCATACATGAGTTATTCAATCACCCTTTTAAAACACAATGACCATTTTCACTAATTTGGGGTTCCTCAAACTGCTTAGGAAAATCAGAAAAGTACACATGTAATGAATCGTGTTTCTCATATGGTTTCATGGATACAAGTTCATCTCAAAAATCATGACTAAGTAGTTCAAATATCAAGAGAACCATGGTATTATTATTCTTCACACAAATTAAGATGTTTTCTGCAACTATGTGTTTTTGTTTTCACTTTTGATTTGGCCGAAAGGGGAGCTTCGTGGTCATTAATCATGGTTGTGGGTGGTCATTTAGTATGTAAGATAGTATGACTTCATTTTACATGATATATCCAACATTATTATTGATTTATGTTCAATTTGATTATCTTTGACAAGTGATGTTGTTTAATAAGTTGTTATTAATGGTTGTAATAAGGATGATATGGTATATGGGTTCACATGGTGTGTATAACCGTTGACATGGTGTCTACGATAATCTAGTGTCCTGAGAATGTACATGGGAATGTACACACAGTACATGACTTGGTTATCCATGTAAATATACATGTCTAATCCCTTATGGTGAAAAGTATGTTTGGCCAAATGAGGTGCTGAAAAAATCCCATTTACACATGAAAAACCCTTCCTTTCTAGACCCAGGACAACCCCCCACCTTCCTGGACCCTGGAAAACCCCCCACCTTCTTCCCTGGACCCTGGACATCCCCCACCCTCATTCCTGGACAACCCCCTCCTCCCTGGACCCCGGACAGCCTCCCACCCACCTTTCTGGACCCAGGACAGCCCCCTTCCTTCCTGGAACCTATAAAGCACCCCTACCCTCCTCTCTGGACCCTAGACTGCCCACCACCCTTTTCTCTGGACCCCTTACATTCCAAATATAATTATTTGTATGTGATATAAAATAAAATTGAACTTTAAGGTCCCTCTCCAATGAGTGGCCATCTGGGTTCGGGTCACTAATGAGTGGCATCCTGGTTTGGGACGTCAGAATTCCTAGATATCATTTTTATAGGTGTTTCTAATCAAATACATACCCATAACTATTGAAGGTCCCTCTCCAAAATCAATTGGTACATGATTCAATGAATACACCATACCAACCTGTATCTTATTTTCTTTTATACACTATATTTTGTTGTATTTCTTAATATGATTCTCATATAGAGTAATGTGTCAGTTATGCTTTTATTTAAAGTAAATAATTGTCATTTACCTAAATATTTTTTTATTGAACTTTAATATTATTTAATTTCTATTAAATGACTTATTGCAATTTTTTTACATAATGGATAGAAGTAGGATGTACGAAACTGATCAGATTTCAACCGATTTTCAAAATAATTTGAACAACTTCCTAGATTTTGAATTTGAAAAGGCTTTAGATAGTGGTCACATACATTTCCCATGTTTTAATTATGTTGGAAGACCTTGGTTGAGTCATGAAGCAGTTATCTATCATATAACCAAATATGGTGTCCAAACAAACTATTATGTGTGGTATCACAATGGAGAGAAAATGGAATATCAAAATGTTGATGATCCAAATGATAAGACTGAATTGGAGAGTTTGATATATGATCAGTTTCCATTTATTCAGCATCATGAGAAGGAAAGGATGTCCAACCAATAATATTTCGATACAAGCACAAATGATGCATCCAATGAAAATTATGATATTGATAGGGTGAAAAAATTGAATGATGCTGCGATGACTCCAGTATATCGGAAATGTGGTAAAATGAAAAAGTTAGAATTTTTAATCTGATTGTTTCATGGGAAAACTATGTATGGGATTTCAAGTAATGCAATTGATTACATTCTTACCTTCTTGAAGGACATACTTTCAGATGATGTAGATATTCCCTCAAACCACTATATGGAATGGAAGTTAGTTGATGAACTTGGATTCTCAAAAAAAAATTCATGCTTGTCCGAATGATTGCAGCTTATTTTGGGAGGAAACTGTTGAAATAAATGATTGTATCAAATATGGAACCTCCTGATGGAAGCCAAAAGATGATGGCATACCATCTCGTGTGCCACAAAAAGTAATGTGACGCTTTCCATTGATCCTCAGATTACAGAACCTTTTCATGTTTGATGAAATATAAGTAAAAATGTGATGGCATGACACTGAGATAAGAAAGAATAATAAAGAGTTGGTTCACCCAATAGATGGATTTTCATGGCAGAGATTTGATGCTTGATATCTAGAATTTCCAGTCAATGTGCGTAATGTGAGATTGGGTCTTTCATGTGATGGTTTTAATCCATTTTTCCAGATGCTTACTTCGTACAATAGATGGCCGGTTTTCATACACATTTATAACCTCCCCCCATGGTTGTGTATGAAAAAGACTTAAACATTCTTGAGTATACTGATATCTGGCACCACTGATCCTGACAATGATATAGATGTATACATGAAACCTTTAATAAAAGAGTTGAAACTTATTTGGTATGTGGGTGTTCTCATATACGATGCATGTTCAAAAGATATATTTCATATGCGTGCTGTGCTTATATGGACAATCAATGATTTTCCTGCTTATGCAATGATGTCTGGATGGAGCACAAAAGGAAAAATGTCATGTAATATTTGTATGAATAATACTCGATCGAGAAGACTGAAATATCATCGTAGTTTTAGTTTTATGGGACATCGACGATTCTTTCCAATGAACCATCCATATAGAAACAATCATCGAATATTTGACAATACCATGGAGACTGACGATCCACTTCAGCATATTTCTGGAACTGATGTGCTTAATGAATTGAAAGATTTCAGTTATTCATTTGGGAAGGGTGTAATGAAATTTAAAAAGAGGAAAAATGTTTCCAATGATACCTGTTACAATTGTAAGAAGAAGAGTATATTCTTTGAGTTGTCATATTGGTCAACAAACTTGTTACGTCATTTCTTAGACATAATGCACATTGGAAAGAATATATGGTAAATGTTGCTTTCGATTCTTATAAATGTCAAGGGGAATACAAAAGATGATTTACAATCCCGACGTGACTTGATAGATTGGGGGATCAGACCAGGATTGTATCCTGTCTGTATCAGTGAAAATAAATGGCAAGTTCCATATGCTTATTATGTGATGACACCTGCTGAAAAAAATCAATTTTTGGAAGTTCTAGAGACTATTAAAGTTCCTGATGGCTATTCAAGAAATATATCAAAACGGGTCACCAAAAAATAGTTGAAGTTGAAATATTTGAAGACTCGTGATTATCACGTCCTTTTGCATGAGTTGATTCCAATAGAAATCTATCATCTCTTTTCCAATAATGTTGGAGTCTTAGTTATTTGGTTGTGCTATTTGTTAAGAGATATTTGTGGTAAGAGGTTGTCCAAATCGTTCTTGCAGAAACTATTGGCAGATACACCATTAATTTTGTGTGAGTTAGATAAAATATTCCCTCCATCATTTTTTACATGCATGTTGCATCTGACTATCCATCATTTGACCAAAATACTTCTTGGAGGACCCGTTTCTTTTCATTGGATGTATCCAACTGAAAGAAACATGTTCACATTGAAATCACATGTTCGGAATAGGAATTATCCCGAAGGTTCTATTGTGAACGGTTACTTGGATCAAGAATGTATGGATTTCTACTCAATGTATTTGTCTAATATTACTATGAGAATAAACAGACCAATGAGAAATGAATAAGAACAATATGGGCAAATTGAACCCAGTTTTCCGTCACTTCCTCAGACAGGAGGAATTCCGGGATTATATACATTGACGACATTAAGCCTTGAAGAGCGAGAGATGGCACATCACACAGTGTTGTTCAATTGTGATTTTTTCTATGAGTATATCAATTAAGTAAATTGTACATGTATCTCTTATCTTGTCTCTTGTAATATTAAATATTTGTTAAAAGAATTATTATTTTTATCTACAGGTAAAATAAAGAATTGATATATAGAAATAATCATTCTTTATCTTTTAGAAGGAAAGAGACTTTTCATAGAAAAGGGTTTTATTATTTTTTGAAATTGAAGGTAAAAATATTCCTATAATATCTAAATAAAAATATAATTTAATTAACTTTACTATTTGTTTATATTTCAGATACCGAGTTTGCCTGCGGAATCTGTTTTTGAGGAAATAAGAGTTTTGGATTTTGGTCCTAATACCATGGTTCGTGCTTGTAAATCACTTGTGATCAGTGGGTAAAAATTTATTATCACTGAACAAGCAAGAAACATGAGAACACAACATGATGGTGTTATGCTAACTTCCACAACAAACTATTATGCCAGTTCATCGGATAAAATACCTCATTCTAAAAATGTAGCTTATTAAGGAGTCATGGAGAAAATAATAATTTTGGATTATTACTCACATGTTCGAGTCACGATGATGAAATGTCAGTGGTTTGATTCACTGATGAGGCAAGGAACCTTTATTGATGATTGTGGATTTCGACTCCTACTCGGACACAATATGTGGATGAGGAGCATACACTGAGGGAAACTCCACCTGTACAGGATATTCCTTCGGCTTCTACACATCCAGTGACGCCCATTGATCCAACTACCACAAGTATATTTATATAACTCTAACAAATTTTTATACCAAAATTTATTATTATTATAACTTTTATTGATATTTTTTTCTTTAATAACAGATTCATATAATGATAGATGGCGGGGGAGGGGGTTTACTCGCTTGCATATGGTGTGGAATCGCCAGACACAGTTGATGGTTGAATACAATGATGATGGACAGATGATTGATAAATCTGGGTAGGAATGTCAGGGTTTTTTGGCAACGCTAGCCAAATACTCCGACATCATTCCGATCAGCCCTCTATTTTGGAGACATCTGCCACACGAAGTCAAGGATAATGCGTGGGTACAAATATGGGTAAAAAATCTATTGGATTTAATATAGTATTTTATTTGTATTTATATGAATTAATCTATTATGTGTCAGCTTTGGTATAACTTCTCTGATGGAGAAGGTGCATGACCGGTGTGTTTAAAGGAGTTAGGAGAGATTTAGAGAGATTATAATCATGAGCTGTATGTTGGCTAGTGTGATAGAGTGGGCATAAAGATGGACACATTACCTATCATGGATGACTGCCCGATAGAGAAATATCGCCAAATGATTACCCATTGGGGAACTTCCAAATTTAAGGTATTAATCCCATTTGAGGTATTTAAATGACAGTTTTCATATTTTGAATTAATATTATCTAATTTATTATTAAAACCTATTTAGGATTCTTCTGAAAAAACAAAAAAAAAACATTGGTTCAAAGAAATACCTCCACATTTTGGGGTGCACGACTATGTCAGATCCTGAGAGGCAGCTGGTACGATAGAGTTGTTTATAATTTTTATTTAGGACTTTCCATATTTATTGTTTCATACTTAAATTATGTGATTTATTGAATATTGAATATATGATTATACTTGAACTTTATATTGTTTCAATTTCATTACATAAGCACAAATTGAATATTGAAGGACGTATCCCTCGAGGAATTTTTTTTGCTCGAGTAGAAGGAAAAAAGATGGAACGACGGTTAATGAACCGACATAAGAAAAGATTGGAAGTTTTAATTTGTTTATTTTAATGTTTAATATCTATTTTTAAATTTAATAATATATTAATATTTTTAACAGACTGCTTTAGAGGCCCTTGATTCCCAGGAGCATGAAAATTTCGGGCCACACGATCATTTATACCAGGTTTCGAGATAGGAGCACTATGGTTGAGTACGCTGCCGACCTGGTAAGAATATAGTCCTGACGAGGTATTGGTCCTCTCCTGGTATCCATTCTAGTACCAACAAGTTGGAACAAGTCAAGGAGCATGAAAGACAGTCTGATAAAAGGGTCACAGAGTTTGAATTACACGTTCAAACAAGGGACACAGAATTTATGAAACTGATGAAAGCTTTATCTTCATCACTTCCACCAGAGGCCAGTGTGGCTTGTCAGACATTTATTTCATCGATGGGTGCATTATCCAATGCTCCATGCAGCAATTCTAGTGGCGGTCAAGATTATGATGTTCCTGGTGATGATGAGGATGCTGAAGAGGACGAGGGCGAGGATGAGGATGAGGACGAGGGTGAGGATGGGACCAAGGGAGAGGATGGGGCCGACGATGAGCATGGGGATGATGATGTGGATGACGACGAGGACAGAGATGGCGGTGAGGATGAGGCCGATGATGATAGTGGTGATGGTGATGGTGATTAGGGGAAGATTGATCCATTAAATTTTTGAATTCTGTATAACTCTTTATTTTTAAACCTAGTTTTCCACTCTGGTATGTATATTTTTGAATTCAGTATAACTCTTTATTTTTGACCAAATATGGAAGCCTAATGATTTTATAATGGTTTGGAGGTTAGTGATGCTATATGATATTTTATGGGTTATTGTGAGGAGTTTCTTTCCCTTTAATTGATTTGTTCATAAAACATAAGTTGGTGCTGCATATATTATGTAATTGGAATTGGTAAAGTAAAATGCTGGTCTCAGATTTCCAAGTTGGTTATTTGGATGGTATTCTCGATCAAAAGTGGGTATATCTCTATAGACTATGGGTGTATTTTCTAATTGACTAATTTATTTATTAAAATGACCATGCAATACACATTCCCCACAATACGAAAGCACTATAAAAATCATAGATAGACACTACACACCACAAGACACCCATGGGAGACACCCCTTGAGGCAGAGTTCCTCTCGTAGCCTCTTTAATTTAAGATTGATTTAAATTGAATTTAGTTTATTTCTTAATTCTACTTAATTATATTGAATTTCATATCTTGAATAAGTTTTCTTTAATATAATTGTTTCATTTGATAAATAAATTCATGTTTTTATAATAAAACCCCTCCAACGGAGGTGCCCGTTCTACAAAAACTCACAGTGATAGTTTAGGGTGTGATAATTTGACTCTAAATCAGTAGTTTCAACTACCTAGTACCACTTTTAAAAACAACGAATATAAAAAATATATCTTTATCATACCAAAATCACAAATCAAGATTCTGTTTTTTATAACATATGATTAGTTTATATAATGTGAAGGACAACTACATAGGATTTATTTAGAATTCTGGCCAGAAGATGCTTCCCCGCGGATGTCGCTGGACAGAGCCAACATGTCATGGTAATGCCACGGTCATGCCGTGGTCAGGCTGCGGTCACGCTGCGGTCACGCCGCATTCACGCCGCGGTCAAGTCGCGGTCAAGTCGCGGTCACACCGCGGTCATGCCGCGGTAATTCCATGATTTTGCCCTGCTCCAAGATGACACTCTATGGAAGTTCGCAGGCCTATCAGAATTTGATGTATGATACCTAGATAAAGTTTTAGATACATTACCCACCCTCCTCCCTAGACCCCGGACAGACCCCGGACATCCCCCCAAACAGCCCCCCACCATCCTCCCTGGACCCCGGATAGCCCCCCAACCCTCCTCCCTGGACCCCAGATCCCAATCTAAGCTCTCTTCAAGATTCACCCTAAATCCCAACAGAAAAGAGGGTTTTAGATCTTTGGAAGAAGATGAGAGAAGAGTGCAAACCCTAATCGAAAAGAGGAATCAAGGAGAGGATTAGACTCACCCAGATCTTCAATATGCACTTGAAGACACTCAAAACGCCCAAGTGACATGTAAAATTAAAATCCGCCTTAATCTGAGGCACAATGTGGCCGACAACACTCAAAGTGTCTCACTTTTCTTTGAAATGGATACCATTTTAAATGAAAACAACAACTGACATACAAAAAACTAACTAAATGCATTTTTATTCTACTGATACTTTAGTACAAGGATCCATGTGTCCTCTTTTACGTGTACGAGTCAACCCCTCCTCAATCTGAGGCATGGTGTGGCCGGTACCACTCAAAGTGTCTTTATTTTTTTTAAATGGATACGCTTTTATGTAAAAACAATTGGCATATGGAAAACTGACCAAACAAATTCATATTCTATTGATACTTTAGGAAAACGATCCATGGGTCATTTTTGACATTTATGAGTCAACCCCACCTGAATCTGAGGTGCGGTGTGGCCAGCACCACTCAAAGTGTCTCTCTTTTGTTTCAAAAGGACATCATTTTATGTGAATACAACAACTTACATACAGAAAACCATCCAAAGGCATTCAGATTCTGTTGAAAATTTAGGACAATGATCCATGGGTCATATGTGACGTGTACGAGTCAACGCCGCCTCAATCTGTGAGCCGGTGTGGCTAGAACCACTCAAACTGTCTCACTTTTATTTCAAATGAAAGGGATTTTAAATGAAAATAAAAACTGGCATATAGAAAACCGACCAAATGCATTAGGATTGTGTTGATACTTTAGGAAAACAATCCATGGGTCATATGTGATGTTTATGAGTCAACCCCGCCTCAATCTGAGAGCTGGTGTGGCCAGAACCAGTCAAACTGTCTCACTTTTATTTGAAATGGACAGGATTTTAAGTGAAAATAACAACTGGCATATGGAAAACTGACCAAATGCATTCGGATTGTGTTGATACTTTAAGAAAACAATCCATGGGGATTCTGTGACATGTACGAGTCAACCCCGCCTCATCCCAAGGCACGATGTGGCCGACACCACTCAAAATGTCACTCTTTTGTTTAAAATGGACATCATTTTAAGTGAAAAAAACAAATGACATACGGAAAATCAAACAAATTCATTTATATTCTGTTGATACTCTAGGAATAGGATCCATGGGTCATTTGTGATGTGTACGAGTCAACCCCGAATCAATCTGAGGAAAGGTGTGGCCGATACCACTCAAAGTGTCTTTCTTTTGTTTAAAATGGATACACTTTTATGTAAAAAAAACTGGCATATAGAAAACTAACCAAACGACCTCAAAATTCCATGGAATTAGATGAAAACAAATGGTGGGTGAATTGTGAAATGGTCAGCTAGACGGTATGTCAATCAGAGGTGTTGTTTGACCGTGGTGTCCGAAAACGCACTCCATATGTCGTAAAGGGCCAAAACATGCGTTTAACGGTCAAATGCATGCTGAACGACATCAGAATGACTTTAAATCACACGAAAAAACCCTAATTATTATTCTTGAGGTGTACAAGGAGATGGAACGTCATTCAGACACGTGGTTTTCACGACATGACTGAATATGTGTTTTTTAGGTGTTCAACACGCTTGAAAAGCGTGCGTGGTGTAGTCGAAACTAGCCGAACGACTTTGGAATGCCTTGAAATTGGACGAAAACAAAGCGTGGGTGAATTGAGGAATGGTCAGCTAGACGTAATGTCAATCGAAGGTGTTGTGTGATTGCGCTGGCTGAAAACGCACTCCACTTGTCATAAATGGCCAAAACATGCGTTTAACGGTAAAATGCATGCCGAACCACATCGGAATGACTTGAAATCACACGAAAACACCCTAATTATTATTCGTGAGGTTTACTAGGAGACTACACATCATTTGGACACGTGGTTTGCGCGGTATGGCTGAATATGTGTTTTTTAGGTGCTCAGCGCGCTTGAAAAGCATACGTGGGGTGGTCAAAACTGGCCGAATGACCTCGGAATGCCATGAAATTGGAAAAAAACAAAGGGTGGGTGAATTTTGAAATGGTTGGCCAAAAAAAAACGTCAATCGGAGGTGTCGTGTGACCACGCTGGCCAAAAACGCACTGTGCGTGTCGTAAATGGCCAAAACATGCGTTTAATGGTCAAATGCATTCTGAACGACATCAGAATGACCTGAAATCACACAAAACACCATAATTATTATTCTTGAGGTTTAAAAGGAGACATAACATCATTCAAACATGCAGTTTTCATGGCATGACTGAATATGTATTTTTAGGTGTTCGGCGCGCTTGAAAAGCGTGCCTGGGGTGGTCGAAACTGGACGAACGACCTCGGAATGCCATGAAATCAGATGAAAACAAATGATGGGTGAATTGTGAAATGGTCAGCTAGACAGAACGTCAATCGGAGGTGTGGTCTGACCACGGTGGCCGAAAACGCACTCCGTGTGTCGTAAATGGCCAAAACATGCGTTTAACGGTCAAATGCATGTCGAACGACATCAGAATGACTTAAAATCACACAAAAACACCCTAATTATTATTCTTTAAGTGTAAGAGGAGACGAAACGTCATTCAAACACGTGGTTTGTGCGGCACGGCTGAATATGTGTTTCTTAGGTGTTCGACACGTTTGAAAAGCGTGCGTGGGGTGGTCGAAACCGGTCGAATGACCTCAGAATTCCATGAAATCGGATGACAACAAAGGGTGGGTGAATTTTGAAATGGTAGTCTAGACGACATGTCAATCAGAGGTGTAGTGTGACCGCGCTGGCCGAAAACACCTTGCTTGGGTCGTAAATGGCCAAAACAAGCATTTAACTGTCAAATGCTTACCGAACGATATCAGAATGACTTGAAATGACACAAAAACACCATAATTATTATTTGTCAGGTGTATGAGGAGAAGACACGTCATTCGGATGCGCAGTTTTCACGGAACAACTGAATATGTGTTTTTAGGTGTTCGGCGTGCTTGAACAGCGTGCGGGGGGGGGGGGGGGGGGGGTCGAAACCGGTCGAACGACCTCAGAATGCCATGAAAATGGACGAAAAAAGGGTGGGTGAATTTTGAAATGTTCAGCTAGACGACATGTCAATTGGAGGTGTCATTTAACTGCGGTGGCTGAAAACTTACTCCGCGTGTCGTAAATGGCCAAAACATGCGTTTAATGGTCAAATGCATGCCGAACGACATAATAATGACTTGCAATCACACACAAAACACCATAATTATTATTCGTGAGGTGTAATAGGAGACTAAACATCATTTGGACACATGGTTTGTTTTACACGGCTGAATATGTGTTTTTTAGGTGTTCGGCACGCTTGAAAAGCATGCGTGGGGTGGTCAAAACCGGCCGAACGACCTCAGAATGCCCTAAAATCGGACAACAACAATGTGTGGGTGAATTGTAAAATGGTCGGCCATACGGAATGTTAATAGGAGGTGTCGTGTGACCACGTTGGTTGAAAATGCACTCCGCGTGTCATAAATGGCCAAAACACGCGTTTAACGGTCAAATGCATGCCAAACGACATCAGAATGACTTAAAATCACATGAAAACACCCTAATTATTAATAGTGAGGTGTACGGGGAGATGACACATCATTCGAACACATGGTTTTGTGCGATACGACTGAATATGTGTTTTTTAGGTCTTCGGCGCACTTGAAAAGCGTGCGTGGGGTGGTCAAAACCAGACGAATGGCCTTGGAATGCCATGAAATCGCACGAGAAAAAAGGGTGGGTGAATTGTGAAATGGTCGGCTAGATGACACGTCAATCGGAGGTGTCGTGTGACCGTGCTGGCCGAAAACGCACTCTGCGTGTCGTAAATGGCCAAAACATGCATTTAACAGTCAAATGCATGCCAAACGACATCAAAATGACTTCAAATCACATGAAAACACCCTAATTATTATTCGTGAGGTGTACGAGGAGACATAACATCATTTGGACGTGCGTTTTGCATGGCACGACTGAATATGTGTTTTTTAGCTGTTCAACGCGCTTGAAAAGCGTGCATGGGGTGGTCGAGACCGGCCGAACGACTTCGGAATGCCATGAAATCAGACAAAAAAAGGGTGGTTGAATTGTGAAATGATCAGCTAGACGACACGTCAATTGGAGGTGTTGTGTGACCGCGCTAGCTGAAAACGCACTCTGCATGTCATAAATGGCCAAAACATGCATTTAACAGTCAAATCCATGCCGAATGACATCAGAATGACTTAAAATCACACGAAAAGACCCTAATTATTATTTTTGAGGTGTACGATGAGACGACATGTCATTCGGACGTGCAGTTTGCACGACACAGTGGAATATGTATTTTTTAGGTGTTCGGCGCGCTTGAAAATCATGCGTGGGGTGGTCGAAAACGGCCGAACGACCTCAAAATGGCATGAAATCAGACAACAACAAAGGGTGGGTGAATTTTTAAATGGTCGTCCAGACGGCACGTTAATCGGAGGTGTCGTGTGACCGTGGTGGCTGAAAACGCACTCCACGTGTTGTAAATGGCCAAAACATGCATTTAACGGTCAAATGCATGCAGAACGACATTAGAATGACTTGAAATCACATGAAAAAACCCTAATTATTATTCATGAGGTGTATGAGGAGACAAAACATCATTCGGATGCGCGGTTTGCGCGAAACAGCTGGATATGTGTTTTTTAGGTGTTCGACGTGCTTGAAAAGCATGCGTGGGGTGGTCAAAACTGACCGAACGACCTCAGAATTCCATGAAATCGGACGACAACAGATAGTGCGTGAATTGTGAAATGGTCGGCCCTACGACACGTCAATCGGAGGTGTTGTGTGACCGTGGTGGCCGAAAACGCACTCCGCGTGTCGTAAATGGCCAAAACATAAGTTTAATGGTCAAATACATGCCGAACGACATCGTAATGACTTGAAATCACACAAAAAAATCCTAATTGTTATTCATGAGGTGTACGAGGAGACGACATGTCATTCAGACGCGCGGTTAGCGTGGCACGGCTGAATATGTGTTTTTAGGTGTTCGACGCGCTTGAAAGGCGTGCGTGGGGTGGTCGAAACCAGCCGAATGACCTCAGAATGCCATGAAATCATACAAAAAAGGGTGGGTGAATTGTGAAATGGTCGATTAGACGACACATCAATCAGAGGTGTCGTGTGACCGCGGTGGCCGAAAACACATTCCGCGTGTCGTAAATGGCCAAAATATGCCTTTAACAGTCAAATGTATGCCGAACGACATCAGAATGACTTGAGATCACATGAAAACATCCTAATTATTATTTGTGAGGTGTATGAGGAGACGACACATCATTTGGATGCGCGCTTTGCGCAGAACGGCTGAATATTTGTTTTTAGGTGTTTGGCGCGCTTGAAAAGCGTGCGTGGGGTGGTCAAAACCGGCCGAACGACCTCAGAATTCCATGAAATCAGACGACAACAAAGGGTGGGTGAATTTTGAAATGGTCGTCCAAAAGACATGTCAATTGGTGGTTTCGTGTGACCGCGCTGGCCAAAAACACACTCCGCGTTTCATAAATGGCCAAAACATGCGTTTAACAGTCAAATGCATGCTGAACGACATTGGAATGACTTGAAATCATAGGAAAACACCCTAATTATTATTTGTGAGGTGTATGAGGAGAACAAATGTCATTTGTACATGTTGTTTGTGTGGCACGGCTGAATATGTGTTTATTAGATGTTCAGCGCGCTTGAAAAGCGTGTGTGGGGTGGTCTAAACTGGCCGAACGACCTCGGAATGCCCTGAAATCGGACGACAACAAAGGGTGGATGAATTTTGAAATGCTCAGCTAGACGACACATCAATTAGAGGTGTCATGTGACCGCGATGGAAAAAAATGCACTTCGCATGTCGTAAATGGCCAAAACATGCGTTTAACGGTCAAATGCATGCCGGACGACATCAGAATGACTTGAAATCACATGAAAATGCCCTAATTATTATTCATGAGATGTATGAGGAGACGACACATCATTGAAACATGCGGTTTGCATGGTACGACTGAATATGTGTTTTTTAGGTGTTCGACGTGCTTGAAAAGCATGCATGGCATGGTCAAAACCAGTCAAACATTCTCGGAATGCCATGAAATCGGACGACAACAAAGGGTAGGTGAATTGTGAAACGGTCGGCCAGAAGGAATGTCAATAGGAGGTGTTGTGTGACCACACTGGCTGAAAATGAACTCAGTGTGTCGTAAATGGCCAAAGCATGTGTTTAATGGTCAAATGCATGCTGAACAATATCATAATGACTTGAAATCAAACAAAAACACCATAATTATTATTCGTGAGGTGTATGAGGATACGACACATCATTTAGACGTGTGGTTTTCACGGCACGACTGAATATGTGTTTTTAGGTGTTCGGCGCGTTTGAAAAGCGTGCATGGGGTGGTCAAAACTGGTTGAACAACCTTGGAATGCCATGAAATCATACGAAAACAAAGGGTGGGTGAATTGGGAAATGGTCAGCCAGACGACACAACAATCAGATGTTTCATGTGACCGCACTGGCCGAAAAACACACTCCGCGTGTCGTAAATGGCCAAAACATGCGTTTAACGGTCAAATGCATGCCGAACGACTTCAGAATGACTTGAAATCACACGAAAACACCCTAATTATTATTCATGAGGTGTACGAGGAGACAAAACATCATTCAGTCACAGGGTTTGTATGGAACGACTGAATATGTGTTTTTAGGTGTTTGGCGCGCTTGAAAAGCGTGCGTGGGGTGGTCAAAACTGGCTGAACGACCTCATAATGCCATGAAATCGGACAATAACAAAGTGTGGGTGAATTGTGAAATGTTCAACTAGACGACATGTCAATCGGAGGTGTCGTGTGACCTTGCTGGCCGAAAACGCACTCCGTGTGTCTTAAATGGCCAAAACATGTGTTTAATGGTCAAATGCAAGCCGAATGACATCATAATGAATTGAAATCACACCAAACACCCTAATTATTATTCGCGAGGTGTACGAGGAGACAAAATGTCATTAGGATGCGCAGTTTGCACGTCACGACTGAATATGTGTTTTTTAGGTGTTCGACGCGCTTGAAAAGCATGCATGGGGTGGTCGAAACCAGCCGAATGACCTCAGAATGCCATGAAATCAGAAGAAAACAAATGGGTGGGTGAATTTTGAAATGGTCGGCTAGATAGCATGTCAATCAGAGGTGTCGTGTGACCGCGTTGTTCGAAAACGCACTCTGTGTGCCGTAAATGGCCAAAACATGCGTTTAACGGTCAAATGCATGCCAAACGACATCGGAATGACATGAAATCACACAAAAACACCGTAATTATTATTCGTGAGGTGTATGAGGAGATGGAATGTCATTCAGACATGCAGTTAGAGCGTAACGGCTAAATATGTGTTTTTTAGGTGTTTGACGCGCTTGAAAAGTGTGTGTGGGGTGGTTGAAACTGGCCGAACAACCTCAGAATGCCATGAAATCAGACGACAACAGAGGGTACGTGAATTGTGAAATGTTCGGCCAGACAGCACATCAATCAAAGGTGTCAAGTGATCACGGTGGCCGAAAACGCACTCAGCATGTCTTAAATGGCCAAAACATGCGTTTAACGGTTAAATGCATGCCGAAAGACATCAGAATGACTTGAAATCACACAAAACACCCTAATTATTATTCGTGAGGTGTATGATGAGATGACACATCATTTGGACGCGCGGTTTGCACGACACGACTGAATATTTGTTTTTTAGGTGTTTGGCGTGCTTGAAAAGCGTGTGTGGGGTGGTTGAAACCAGACGAACGACCTCAGAATACTATGAAATCCGATGAAAACAATGGGTGGGTGAATTTTGAAATGGTCAGCCAGACGGCATGTCAATTAGAGGTGTCGTGTGACCGCGGTGGCCAAAAATGAACTCCGCGTGTCGTAAATGGCCAAAACATGCGTTTAACGGTCAAATGCATGCCAAACGACATCAGAATGCCTTGAAATCACACGAAAACACACTAATTATTATTCGTGAGGTATACGAGGAGACGACACGTCATTCAGATGTGCGGTTTGCACGGTACTACTGAATATTTGTTTTTTAGGTGTTTGGCGTGCTTAAAAAGTGTGCGCGGGGTGGTCGAAACTGGCCGAACAACCTCGTAATGCCATGAAATCGGGCGACAAAAAAAGGTGGATGAATTGTGAAATGGTTGGCCAGACGGAATGTCAATCGGAGGTGTTTTGTGACCGCGCTGGCCGAGAATGCACTCCACGTGTCGTAAATTGCCACAACATGCGTTTAACGGTCAAATGCATGTCGAACGACATTGGAATGACTTGAAATCACATAGAACACCCTAATTATTATTCATGAGGTGTACTAGGAGACGACATGTCATTTGGATGCATGGTTTTCACGACACGACTAAATATGTGTTTTCAGGTGTTTGACGCGCTTGAAAAGCGTGCGTAGGGTGGTCGAAACCGGCCGAACGACCTTAGAATGTCATTACATCGGGAAAAAATAGGGGGTGGGTGAATTGTGAAATGGTCGGCTAGACAGTATGACAATCAGAGGTGTCGTGTGACTGTGCTAGCCGAAAACGCACTCCACGTGTCGTAAATGGACAAAACATGCGTTTAATGGTCAAATGCATGCCGAACGACATCAGAATGACTTGAAATCACACGAAAACACCCTAATTATTATTCGTGGGATTTAGGAGGTGACAGAACATCATTCAGATGTGCGGTTTGCACGGAACGGCTGAATATGTGTTTTTTAGGTGTTTGGCGCGCTTGAAAAGCATGCGTGTGGTGGTCGAAACTGGCCGAAAGACCTCATAATTCCATGAAATCGGACGACAACAAAGGGTGGGTGAAGTGTGGAATGGTCGTTCAGACGACACTTCAATCAGAGGTGTCGTGTGACCGCGCTGGCCGAAAACACACTCCGCGTGTCGTAAATGGCCAAAACAGTAGGTTCTAGGTCCAAACCAAAGTCCCTTTGGGAACCCAATACCAAAGACTTAATTGAATATTCATACCCACTACCCATGATAGGGATTCATCTCACATCACACCCATGAGAGGGAATTACAATTAACCACATACCCCCTTATTCTCTTTGAAAAATCCATAAAAAACATGTAGGCTATTCCGGTAACCCATCTCATATGTCGACATTGGCCAATGTTTCCCACTAACACATTAGGAACCATTTATACATGGATACTTAATCATTGGAGGAATATAAACATCCCATGTTCTACCTATAACTTATCCTAGGTCTAAGAACATGAGCACTACCATTGTCTATCTTATGGGTATCATGATCCTTACCACTCTACCCATGTTTTTCTGTTGGTTTT
Organism: Viscum album; assembly: GCA_963277665.1. Lineage (NCBI taxonomy): Eukaryota > Viridiplantae > Streptophyta > Magnoliopsida > Santalales > Viscaceae > Viscum > Viscum album. The sequence continues at coordinate 1,440,511,583 of OY728127.1, read as the reverse complement.
AAGATACTCAACCCAAGACCATGACTAAACATCCCATGTGATTCCTATAACATGTAGGTTTTCCCCCTCACACCTGGACACCCCCATCCCCGGGACACCCCAACCCCTTGTATGTCATATTTTATATGTGTTATATATAATTCAGAATTCTGTATGCAACATAATTACTTTTGTTTGTGTTATTGATTCATAATTTAGAATTCATTACATAATGCATTCTTCATGTATTAAATTTAGAATTCAATTATGAATTCTGTATTGAATAGCGTAATTGGGTTCATATACAGGATTATAATTATGGTACATTCCATGGTTATAGTAGTATCATGTTTTTAAGTGCTTTTGTGTGCTATATCATGTGTTTTTGTTGCTGTTAATAGTGTATGCAGGTGTGTAGTTGAGTGTGCAGTGGAGGATTTTAGGTCCTGTCAAATTTTGGTAATACACTATACCAACGGTTTACTAAACCGTTGGTATAGTGCTGTATATATTTTTACCAATGGTTTTAGTAAACCATTGGTAAAACATTGAAATATTCCAGCAATGCCAACGGTTTGTAAAACCATTGGCAATACTCTTTACAACCCACCTTTCCCAAGGGTTTTAGTAAACCATTGGTATAGTGCTGTATTCCTCTAGCAATGCCAATTATTTTATAAACCATTGGCAATGCTCTTTACAAACCACCTTTCCCAACAGTTTTACAAAAACCGTTGGTAACGGGCTACTGCCATGCCTTACTTGCCAATGGTTTCCCAAACCGCTGGTATGTAGTATACCAACGGTTTGGCAGCCTTTACCAATGGTTTTAAACCATTGGTAAAGGCTTAATTTCAAGTAGTTTTTATATTATTATAATATTATTTTTACCTTTAATTACCCTATTTATCTTTAACCCCAGAAAATATAATACTAAAGTTACTATTCACCAAAAATTATTTTAATCATATTAGATAAAAATTTTCATACTTTTTAAAAACATGTATTTCTATTTTTGAAAATTCAATTCACAAAATTGACTAAAATTAATTTTAATCTAATCCCGTTTACGGATTGAGGAAATGATTTCTTAAAAAGTAAAAACCATCAAAAGATTGACATGTGCTTATATCCAATTTAAATGTGAAATTACTTCTAGTGAAAAAATAAAATTAATTGATAAAAAATTAATCAAATTATACTTTAAAGCCTTATAAAAGGACAATCTAATAATATATTTTAATTAGACGAAAATAAAGTTTGGAATTAAAATGCATTATTTTATCATTATTTTAAAAAAAATGAATTTTATTAGAAAAATACCAAAAATTCATCCAAAGTGAATTTTGATGCCTCACTTCTAAAGAAGAAGTTTATTTTGTCAAATAGAACATATAAAAGTTACAAAAACATGAATTAAAAAGGATTATCCATCAAAAGGTGTTAAAAGTACATTTTAAAATTTTTATAGTGTTTTATGCTTAAAATTGAATTTAATATCATTTTAAGCGTCTAAAATTTATTAGAAGAAAGTAAAAACATTTAATAAACATGTTTAAACATAATATAGGTAGTTCTTTTCATTCCCTCCAATAAAATGATAATGCGTTAACTACCAATTAAAATAATAATATTAATAATGTATTATTTTTTGATACATCTCAGTGTTGTGTGCAACATAAGATTTAGAAGAAACCCAATTTTTAATGTTTGGTAAACTATAGGAAAAAAAATTCCTTTTAAATTAAAAATAATATCAAATTCATAAATATTAATATATATGAAAATTTATTATCCTATAATTACATAGGATGTTACATTTCATGTACTGCAAGCTAATCTATGTTTTTGTGTAGTGAAAGATTAACTTGGTGTTGCGTGATATTTAATCCAAAGTTAGATCGTTTATTTAAAAAAATCTATATTCAGTGTTTCGTGAAATGAATAATATTGAAAATATTAAATTCATTCAAAAAAAGTTCACAAAATCACAGGGTGTTACATTTTTATCAGTCAATTATCCTAGCTAATACTCTTTCCCTACCAACCCATGCATCCTAAAAAGTTCTTAACTCCAAAATTCATCTTATCGCTCAAATATCACCTTTGATTCGACTATTTCATGACCCCCTCCCGACAAAGGTTCCCCACCTAAGATGGAAAGTCAAGAAAGGGAGATTATAACCCCAAAATACCACCTCCAATAGGCCATAGGGTAGTGACTAACACGAAGGGTATATAAATCACACAAATGGGAGGCATTAACCTCTATAGATTTAAAGAGAAAGTGATAAGAAGGATAAACTACCAACCAAAAACATTCATAAACGATAAGAAAAGTATCAATACATATAATATTATACATATCTAAAATGAAAACAACAATTACTAAATATATTAGTAAGAAGTGATAACAGACTCCAAGAACTCTTGAGAGCTCCTCAACAACTCCTATGAGATAGAAATGTCGATCTCATCCACCAACCAGTTTCCTTCTAACCTCAAAAAATAATTTATATATATGTAGGGTGAACAAAACATGTATACTCATTAGGATCCTCCCTAAAACATTTAATGCAAAATGTTAAAGAAAAATACTAAATCCCAATGAATAAAAAAAGTAAAATTATGTCATACCATAAACAGATTGTTCTAGTTTCTTTTCCTCACCAAGGATTAATCAGTAAATAATTTATAGGATTAAACCATTATATAAGAAAATAATATATTTAAATAGGCTACCTAGATTCTACTTATCCACTAGTTTCCCACTCTATTTCCCCAATGACTACATCATGTGCCCATTTTTCCTATGTAACCCTGCACCTTGTGTAATAATAATACTTTCATTAGTGCACCCTGTTCAGCCTAATGCCTCATCATCGCCAAATCCGAAATATAAACAAGATTATGCCCAAAAATCACTACAACTAGTGTTTGTGTATTATACCTAAAACCATCATAACCCATGCATGTACACCTGTGGTATTCCATAACCACCATAACTAGATACAAGTAAATACTATACCTTAATCCATTACATCCTATATATAAATTCATAGTAAACCATGAGCCATCATAGCCATATTTGGAATGCACCATAGATCATAATCCATAATATCCCAAGATACACCAAATCATCTATGCGTGAATGAAGAGGGAAGGATAGAGAGCCATCATCCATCAACTCCCTCACCATCCTGGGTATTGGAGAAAACACCCCAATACATTTGGGTGTTGGTTTAACTACAGACATGGGTGGGGAAGTGTATGAAATCATAAAATATAAAGAAACATCACACAAAACTAAACTCCTAAAAACTACTTATCCTTAGACTCATCCACCATGATTGTCTCACATAACCCCCTATTGTCACTACTATGTTTTAGATATCAAATAAGTATACATGATTAAAGTTAAATATTAAATAATTAATTAATCATTAAAATAATATAATTTCATTATTAAAACATTAATCTTCATAAGACAAGTTATGATGAAACTATTCAATTCTATTTCATATTTTCGAGTATGTAATCATTATTGTGAATATCATGAACCAAAACCATTAATTCATTAGTCCAATTTTCATATCATAAACATTTAGTTACTCTACAACTCTACCTAAACTACCTTTAAAAAATTGCAATCACATTTCATAGCAAGATACTAATTCAATTAGTTGGATATTGATCGAGTAAACATCATCTGGCCATATTTCCATCAAGAAAGCATCAAAATGCACCCTGAATTATTAATCATAATGACAGATCAGTGTCCCACACCATTGTGCATAAATTAAATGTTATCCCACCGTCATTGGAATCAACCATCACTACATCCCTAGGCTCCCTTATCGCTCATCATCACAGGTTACCAAACACTACCAAGAGTTATAAAAAAAACGAGGCTCAAATCACATAGAGAACACATACAATTCAAATGTATTTTCCACACATAGGTGAAGGAACTACAACCTTGTCATCAAGGTAGATATTCTTACACCCCAAAAAAATAGAGATATCTTAGCCCCAAATGTTTATTATTTATCAAAAAACCTTTTTAATCCAAAATTGAGTTAATTGGTTCATTAAACATGGGTTACATGAATAAGGAAACCTAGAGGAATTATCTAAATATATCAAACCATAAACATGCTTCCAAGAATTAATTCATAAAAACAAACAAGGTGAGCATTATCAAACTGATTGTTCCACTGACATTAATTATCTCCATTTTAATTTTTTGATATAATTTTATCAAAAAACTAACCATGAATAAAAAAAATAGTAAAAACACTACCAATAATATATCACATTATATTAGGAAACATCAAGAGGAAACATAAAATTTAAACTATAAATGATCTCAAAACCCAACCATAATTTAATTCTCTAAAATAATTTTAAATTATATTGGTCATGTGATATACCCGTACCATTTTATTCAATTCTATAATTGTAATAATTCATTTCTCTATAGCATGAGAGTGATTTTAATGACTATGCTAATAAATATCATGCTTCAAATTTTCTTAGTTTCTATAATTTTCCCTAATTTTATTATTTATTAAAAATGAAATCCCGTTTTCCATATTATTAAGGTCAATGAAACCCATGTAGATAGGGATCAAAATAATGATTATTCCACACTTAAACATCATTAAAATGAGAATTAATTGAACCCTTATTTCAATTAGAAACTCAATGATCTATGAGAAAGAACATATAAACAAGGAACAACCATCGTAGAAGGTAACACCACCAGAAAAATATGAAGAAACCATCCTAACCTAATAACGACCACCAAATATCAAGGCTAACGTGATTACATTAAAACAAATACATGGAAAACCCACACCAACAAATGATTTTAGAAGGAATAATGAGATAAATTAATACGATAGGATAAATAGAGTACCTTTATCCTAAAAATTTCAATCATGATGAATGAAGGCATTATAATCTTATAAAGATGTGGAAGGAGTTTGAAGGGTTGGGTTGGGGTTTTCTAGGGTTTGAGGGGGGGATCAGAAATCTAAACCAAGGTTTCTCAGGACTTCCCTTTATATAGGAATCCTATAAGACTCCACCATGGTGTAGTGAACTCGCACCACACCTATGGTGCTATTAGTTATGGTGAGATATGATTTTCATGGAATTTGAACCCTATGGATCATGCATTTTTTAAACTTTTATCAAACCATTTTGATTAAAACCACGTCCTCCACCATTTCATGGTGTCAAAACCGAAACCATTTTACCCACTCCACACACATCACTATGGCATGATGAGCCTCACACTTCATGTTTCTAACAATGGAGCCTTCTGAGAACCCTGACCAACCTCCATCCTCAAAACAAACTCCCAAGCCATTCTCCTCATCTCCATATCCCACAGGAGAAACATCCATGTAAAAACCCCTTCATCACAACACACATGTTTTTTCACAGTCCATGGTTCACTCCGACACAAAATGACCATCAACATGGACAAACTCAAAACCACAAAATCCAAAATGGGGAACCCCATTCACAATCCTCTAATATTCCTCAAAATAGTTGTCACCAAGGCCACCACCACGGTTTTCTAACCCTCAATAGACCAAAATTATTTTCAAATCTCCAAAACCCCTCTAAAACCCCCTATGACACCTCTGATCCCTAGGAAAATTACAAGGAAATGAATTTTGAAATTAGGGTATTTACATATTTAATAGCTCTAATATTTTCAAATAATGACAAAAAAATTACCATAACACTCAAATTTTATGAAACTATAGTGTATTCTCAAAGGAGAATCTTGATATATAAAAAATTATTTATGTAAAAATTCATTTAAAAGACAATCCTTTTTGGGACTATAGTTTCACCACAACACTTAAGGAATAAAGAACAACAAATTTGGTGTTCATTATGAAAAACATTGCATGTACAACTTATATTCTTGGACCATGATTGGATGATATTGAAAATGATTTCACAATATATTTTACTTACCCACAAATTTAACCTTAATTTAATGATATTGATTCTTCTCACTACTGGGAATCCATGTTTTCCCAACGGTTTTAAACCGTTGGTAAAGGCCCTCAAACTGTTAGGAAATCTTATCCCAATGGTTTTAGAAATCGATGGTGTAACACCCTGAGCTTCCATGATAAGCTTCTCATTCAATAATGCAATAGCTTGCATTGTACGCAACTTCGAGTTCTAAAACACCGCGACTAATCAAAGTAGCCGTTATGAATAGTAATAACCCCTTTTTAAAATTATAGAAATTTTATATTTCAAAATGGAATTCATTTTTGGATTCGGAATATCGAAATTAGCCTATGTTGAATTTTTGGTATTTTTCTGAGAACTTCTAATTTTTTATGAATAGTGAAAAATTCTTAAAAACAACTTTTTAAATAAAAATAATTTATAGTGATAAATTATAGTATTTAGTGGTTTTAAATTATAATTTGAATATATTTTTACCATTTTATCCAATGGTGTTCATTATAATTAATTTAACATTGAAATTGGACATAAACAATTGCCAATCTTTTGATATAAATTGTTTCTTAAAAACACGCTATTTGTTGTGACAGCGGGAATTAATTATAAAATTAATTAATGCAAATTATATGTTTGGAATTTTGTAAAATAGACATCATTTTTTAATTCGGAATATCAATTATAGCTTAGGGTGAAATTTTGGAATTGTTCTGAAAAACATCAATTTTTGATGAATAGTGAAACCACTAAGTGGTAGTTAAATAACTGATTTTTCGTTTAAATGAAATATTACCACTTCTGTGGTTTGATTTCAAAAATCCGACATACATGGTTGTCATTAAGAAGTAAAATGTGGTTCAATGAGATTAAAATAATTTTTGGTGAATAGTAAATTTTAAGTTCTTAATCGCGATTAGAGGTAATTAGTGCAGTTTAAGGTAAAAATAATGTTTTAATAATATGAGATGAGCTTGAAACATGTCCTAACCTCATTGGATGTGTCATGTCCGACCAAGAAAATCCATGGGTCAACTTGGGGACCCCATGGAGCCACTTTAGTTGGAAAATGACATAAATACCTTTTATTTAATGTTAAAGTAAAAAATGACACAAACATGAAATGTTTCACTAAAATAATTTTTACATGGGGTTATTCAAGTCATATTTTTGACTATAAATAGTAATTTGAAATCTAAAAATATTTCCTACATCATAGTATTTTTTTTATAATTTTTAGGCATTAAATAAATTAAATTATTTATGACATCATTATGATGCAGCGATGACCTCATTATTTAACGATTTTAATAAAATGAAAAGATAATGTACAATCCAAGGATTACACTTGTCCAAAGACTATTGGATGGGTATATTTCGAACCCGTATCAGCTTAACCACGAATTATATAAGTGTGGGACCTTTAGAATCCGAAAATCATTGTATAATAATTTAAAATTTCCTTACTTTCCAAGAGTGCCCCTCCTCTCCACTTATAAAAGGCCCCCACCACTCCCACCTTATTCACACCTTCAAGCCATTTGGCTCGGCCAACCTCTGCCCAAATACTCTCCCAACTTACCCCTATTACTCCTGGAAGCCTCACATTGGGCAGAACTCTTCCCAAGGAAGCCTTTGGCTGAAATCAAAAAGAGTTACCCGATTTTGAGGTAATGTCTTCTCTAATGTTGTTTTGTTTTATTTTTCTTCTCCAACCCCCTAAACTCTTTTTATTAATTTCTTTTGTAACAACACCAGTATCCTCAATATACTAGGATGTTGTTATAATAAGTATTCGATCTACACTTACACACACCTACATCTAATGGTTATAGAACATACGGTTTTTGTGGATGGCGAATTTCTGCCTCACGAAACGATGATTGTTCAACACTCATATAAAACCTTCAAAGGTGGCCATTAAGATGTCACTATATTTATATATGATATATGATATGTTTATGTTTTACTTATGCTTCTGTATTTCTCATTTATGGCATACTTTATGATTTCCAATATTGGTAAACGCGATAATTTCATTTTAGGAAGTGCGGACTACCGCCCCCTCAAAGTGATTTGAATCGTTAATGCCATATGTGGGATGTATAAAGGATGGAGTAAATGGTATTATACACTATATTATACTGGAATTATATTAGACATTTATATCATTATGATTTCATTCCATTAAATACGAAATAGAAATGAAAGTAGCGTTCATGCGTACGTACGGCTTACCGTCTCCATGACCGGTGCATTTCATTTCTTACCTATAAATGTTACGTAATACTATAAATGAATGTATATACTGGATATATATGATATATATGACATCTAAATCATGAATATAATTCTGGAGATAATGGATATTCTACCACATAAACAACTTGTAATTATAAGAAGTTTATTGTTGACTCAAGTACCAAAGATCAACAAAACGACCGTTATTAACTTAAATAATTACATAATGTTCATATCATTGTAATAAGTGATATAAAAAGGATAATGAAATTGAAAATGGTTCTTAATAAGGTATATATTAACTCTAGTTTATTATTCAGGAGGTTAAATAACGGTTGAGTCAAGTCAGACATGAGGTAAGGGAACTTCTTAACCCAATTTTCGTTCTTTGGGTTAATCTCCTACTTTCAAATTATGTCATGATATTATTATGTCCTATCCTATATTTGTACTTTATTTATGTTTACTTGTAGTGAATACACATAATAGATCTATTTTATTTTAAAAATGATCTTTGTAAGGGAATTTCTTAACCCAACTTCCATTCTTTGGGTTAATCTCCTACTTTCAAATTATGTCATGATATTATTATGTCCTATTTTGTATTTTTTTACGTTCTTTATGTGTACCTATAGTGAATACACATAATAGATCTATTTTATTTTAAAAATGATCTTTTTAAGGACTTCGTCTCAATCTCCTTTCATTGAGGCATATTTGGTTTTATGCACAACTTTCTTTTATACGGTGTATAAACCCCTTTGACTTTTACGTTTATTCAAAATGAATCTTTTTTATACGAAGCGTTTTGCTAAATGACAAAAGGGAATTTTTTTTTCCGTACTTATGCGGCGACAACGACTTCTCTGCCACCGTGACCATTATTTGAGTTTCGGCTTCCTCTATAAGCCATCATTTTTTTTAATGAAAAATAAATACAATGTTTTAACTTTCATTTATTTTGGTATTGAAAATTGTTTTGAAAGCGTTTTTATTATATCAATGTGTTTTATTGATATCTTGTGATTGACATGTGGAAATTTTATGTTTCCTTTATGCATGTTTTATGTGATACCATTATGTTATGGTTTATGATATGTTTAAATCTATTCATATGAGGAATGTATTGGACTTAATAAGTGACGAGTGGAGCCCGCTATATCTCCTCGATTCATCGGTAGGTCTCATGAGACAACTAGATGTGGAATTGGCCGAGGCCCTTTCCCAATTTGATTTATGGTTTTGGCCGAGGCCTTAATCATTTTAGACGTCTTGGCCGAGGCCTGGACAAAATGTTTCAGAATGTCTGGCATTATACATTCCCTCATTATGAAAGTGGTTATTGATATTGCATGTGATTATTCGACCAGTAGAATATCCATGTGAAGAAGTGAATGGCATTATCTCATTTTACTTTTTCCAAATTATTTTTATGTTCAAGTTTAAAAGGCTTTTGTTTTATTTATACATTGCCTTAAATTTTTATGTTTATTTATGAAAGCTTCCGCAATATTGTTATCCTTACTGAGCATCTGAGCTCACCCCTTTCAATGTTTTAATATTTTCCAGGATGTGAAGAAGTATTATATGAATGACCTGCAGGGATAGTCAGAAGAGGATATGAGTGTAGACTATGAAGACTTTGTTATTAGTTTTTCACTTTATGATGTAATGTAACACTTATGAATGTATCTAGTGTTTCCAAGGCTACTAAACTAATCGGTCTTTTGAGACTTGATCTTTTGTGATCATGCCAATGTTACGAAGTAATGCACCGACACTGGGTAGCTGGGGTCGGGGCGTTACAGTTGGTATCAGAGGCAGTTTAGTACTATCCTTGGAAGCTAGATTTAGATAAACTCTGATTAGACCACATAGCCCGAAGATAGACTTTGAGGATTAGTATAGAAGAACTTCCTAGAATTTTGGTATTGTAGAGATGTTGTGAGTTTTCTGAGCAATACATCCCTGTCTGGATACGAGCAGGTAGAGGCGGCTCTGGCACAGATGTACATAGGGGTAAAACCCGAAAACACCACTTTGAGCTAGACTCGAACGGGAACTGGTGCACGACAATGGGCCTTGGTGCACTCTTGGTTACGACACTCCTGGGGGATATGCTTAGGATAATTCTCATTTTCTTTACAAACCACTATGAAGGGTTATGAGTATATACTTCCTCAAAGAAAACATTTTTATGGATTATATCCATAAATAGTTCAATTTATGTTAAGTATCTTACAAGTATGGAATTATGTATTTTGATTCATAAACTAATACAGTTTATTCCATTGTTTAGAAATGGCGCCTAGTGGAAGGAATGGAAACTGTATCAATGCACGCACTCCGTGCAGGGATTGCCCTCCTGCTCAAGATAATTATTATGGAGCTGGAGATACAACTGGTGCTGATCAACTTATTACCATACTGGGACAACTCACTCAGGTTATGAATAATAACCTTAATCGTATGGATCACCCAGATCCACAACATGGAGGATCAATGTTAGACCACTTCATGAGGCAACAACCACCAAAATATAATGGGGGTACAAATCCGTTAGTAGCTGAGCAATGGATAAACTCCTTAGAGAAAATATTCCACACCTTGGGGAGTAGCGAAAGAGAGAAGGTTATCATGGCAGTTTACCGCCTCACTAGAGATGCTGATCAATGGTGGTCATTGATTCAAAATACAAAGGAAGATGAAGAAGTATAAAGTATGGAATGGAGAGAGTTCAAAGAGCTTTTCCTAGAAAAATACTTTCCTCATGACCATCGAGCAGATATGGAAAGGCAATTTCTAAGTCTGAAACAAAAGGAGGATGAGAATGTCGCAAAGTATGAGGCCAACTTTACAAGGTTAGCGAGGTATGCTGCAGATTATATACGTAACCCAAGAGGTAAGATTGATCGTTTCTTTGATGGGTTAAAACCATTTCTCCGTCGAGCTCTAGTATCGCAATCTTTCTCAACATACGAAGATATTGTCTCATGTGCTATCAAGACAGAAAAGGAATTCTCTAAGTCTTATGACAACAATGTAAAGCAATAGAAGAAGAGAACGGTGGAACAAGAGATGGATAAAGGGAAAAAGTGAAAGAAGGATTTTCCATTATGTGATAATTGTGGGAAGAATCACCATGGGACTTGCCTAAAAGGAATGGGAGTTTGTTATAAATGTGGAGAAAAAGGTCACCAGGCGCGTGATTGCAAGGGAAAGAAAGAGGCTATCAATGTTGAATGCTACAATTTTAGGGAAATGGGGCATTATGCAAATGAATGTCCTAAGCGTCAGGGAAAGTTACCTCCGAAAAGGCCAAGGGATCAAGGAAAATATTATGCTGTTACTAGAGTTGAAGCTGAATAATTAATGTATTGGTGCTTTTGGACTCATGGATTATATTCTGGTTATTAGAATAATGTGATATATATATATATAAGGATTGTACTGCAGTACTTGTTGATTTCAGTAAGGTGTTAATTTTATAAAGGTAATCATATTTTTAGTATGTGAAAAAAAGAGAAACTTTAATTTGTTTGGGGAATCTGATAAATTGATTTTGGAATTAAGAGACCTTTTAGAGAAAGTCTGGACAGAGGTATTTTGGATAACTATAAAGGTTGGAGTGGATTCAGTTGATCTTTGGATAGTATTGTTTAAGGTTAAAAAATTTATGAAGATTATTTTTGGAATATTATGATACTATAGTTTTAGGAAAAGGAAAACCTGCAGGGTGGGGCATAACCCGTCGCGTCGGACAAAGCTGCAGGAATCAAACCCACAATCATAGTGCGACAGGCCTTTATTTCCTACCACTAGCCTACAGGAAGTCCCTGGTTATTACAAAATAATTTTACTAATATAAATGGTATGTGTTAACATTTGGAACCTTATACAATTAGGATAAGTATAATATTTTTTAGTTCTATTATCTTTTTGAGTGAAAGATGAGTTGAAGTTTGAAACTCTAATTGTCAAGAATAAATATATATATAACTATCTCTTATTCAATGAATAAATTAATTCTTAAACTTTAGTAAAGGGATATTAAAACCAAAAAATGTGTCATCCTAATACCTTATGTCTTGTTGAACTGATGACATTTTAAATCAACATAGATTGAAGGCTTTGAGGCCCTCAATTTGACAGTTGATTGTGATTGATGACCTCAATCACTCCCTACAAATATTTACGTTTTTCCTCCAATTATATGTCTCTAATTGCCACCAATGTTCTCCTAATCGAGATCATAATTGGGTGGTGACTTTTTCATTTCCTTCCCTCTTATTAAGGCTAAATTTTATTAATCTTATTTCCGATGTGGGTTTTCCACAAAGATATTTTCTATTTTCAACCTTTTATTTTCAAAGAAAAAATTTCAATTGCGAGGATGCAATTTATTGAAGGAGGGGAGAATGTAACACCCCGAGCTTCCATGACACGCTTCTCATTCAATAATGCAATAGCTTGCATTGTACGGAACTTCGAGTTCTAAAACACCGCGACTAATCAAAGTAGCCGTTATGAATAGTAATAACCACTTTTTAAAATTATAGAAATTTTATATTTCAAAATGGACTTCATTTTTGGATTCGGAATATCTAAATTATCCTATGTTGAATTTTTGGTATTTTTCTGAGAACTTCTAATTTTTTATGAATAGTGAAAAATACTTAAAAACAACTTTTTTAATAAAAATAATTTATAGTGATAAATTATAGTATTTAGTGGTTTTAAAGTATAATTAGAATATATTTTTACCATTTTATCCAATGGTGTTCATTAGAATTAATTTAACATTGAAATTGGACATAAACAATTGCCAATCTTTTGATATAAATTGTTTTTTTAAAAACACGCTATTTGTTGTGACAGCGGGAATTAATTATAAAATTAATTAATGAAACTTATATGTTTGGAATTTTGTAAAATAGACATCATTTTTGAATTCGGAATATCAATTATAGCTTAGGGTGAAATTTTGGAATTGTTCTGAAAAACATCAATTTTTGATGAATAGTGAAACCACTAAGTGGTAGTTAAATAACCGATTTTTCGTTTAAATGAAATATTACCACTTCTGTGGTTTGATTTTCAAAAATACGACATACATGGTTGTCATTAAGAAGTAAAATGTGGTTCAATGAGATTAAAATAATTTTTGGTGAATAGTAAATTTTATGTTCTTAATCGCGATTAGAGGTAATTAGTGTAGTTTAAGGTAAAAATAATGTTTTAATAATATGAGATGAGCTTGAAACATGTCCTAACCTCATTGGATGTGTCATGGAAGACCAAGAAAATCCATGGGTCAACTTGGGGACCCCATGGAGCCACTTTAGTTGGAAAATGACATAAATACCTTTTATTTAATGTTAAAGTAAAAAATGACACAAACATGAAATGTTTCACTAAAATAATTTTTACATGGGGTTATACAAGTCATATTTTTGACTATAAATAGTAATTTGAAAGCTAAAAAGATTTCCTACATCATAGTATTTTTTTTTATAATTTTTAGGCATTAAATAAATTAAATTATTTATGACATCATTATGATGCAGTGATGACCTCATTATTTAACGATTTTAATAAAATGAAAAGATAATGTACAATCCAAGGCTTACACTTGTCCAAAGACTATTGGATGGGTAGATTTCAAACCCGTATCACCTTATCCACGAATTATATAAGTGTGGGACCTTTAGAATTCGAAAAGCATTGTATAATAATTTAAAATTTCCTTACTTTCCAAGAGTGCCCCTCCTCTCCACTTATAAAAGGCCCCCACCACTCCCACCTTATTCACACCTTCAAGCCATTTGGCTCGGCCAACCTCTGCCCAAATACTCTCCCAACTTCCCCCTATTACTCCTAGAAGCCTCAAATTGGGCAGAACTCTTCCCAAGGAAGCCGTTGGCTCAAATCAAAAAGAGTTACCCGATTTTGAGGTAATGTCTTCTCTAATGTTGTTTTGTTTTATTTTTCTTCTCCAACCCCCTAAACTCTTTTTATTAATTTCTTTTCTAACAACACCAATATCCTCAATATACTAGGATGTTTGATCTACACTTACACACACCTACATCTAATGGTTATAGAACATACGGTTTCTGTGGATGGCGAATTTCTGCCTCACGAAACGATGATTGTTCAACACTCATATAACACCTTCAAAGGTGGACATTAAGATGTAACTATATTTATATATGATATATAATATGTTTATGTTTTACTTATGCTTCTTTATTTCTCATTTATGGCATACTTTATGATTTCCATTATTGGTAAACGCGATAATTTCATTTTAGGAAGTGCGGACTACCGCCCCCTCAAAGTGATTTGAATCGTTAATGCCATATGTGGGATGTATAAAGGATGGAGTAAATGGTATTATACACTATATTATACTGGAATTATATTAGACATTTATATCATTATGATTTCATTCCATTAAATACGAAATAGAAATGAAAGTAGCATTCATGCGTACGTACGGATTACCGTCTCCATGACCGGTGCATTTCATTTCTTACCTCTAAATGTTACGTAATATTATAAATGAATGTATATACTGGATATATATGATATATATGACATCTAAATCATGAATATAATTCTGGAGATAATGGATATTCTACCACATAAACAACTTGTAATTAGAAGAAGTTTATTGTTGACTCAAGTACCAAAGATCGACAAAACGACCGTTATTAACTTAAATAATTACATAATGTTCATATCATTGTAATAAGTGATATAAAAAGGATAATGAAATTGAAAATAGTTCTTAATAAGGTGTATATTAACTCTAGTTTATTATTCAGGAGGTTAAATAACAGTTGAGTCAAGTCAGACACGAGGTAAGGGAACTTCTTAACCCAATTTTCGTTCTTTGGGTTAATCTCCTACTTTCAAATTATGTCATGATATTATTATGTCCTATCCTGTATTTGTACTTTATTTATGTGTACTTGTAGTGAATACACATAATAGATCTATTTTATTTTAAAAATGATCTTTGTAAGGGAATTTCTTAACCCAACTTCCATTCTTTGGGTTAATCTCCTACTTTCAAATTATGTCATGATATTATTATGTCCTATTTTGTATTTTTTTACGTTCTTTATGTGTACCTATAGTGAATACACATAATAGATCTATTTTATTTTAAAAATGATCTTTTTAAGGACTTCGTCTCAATCTCCTTTCATTGAGGCATATTTGGTTTTATGCACAACTTTCTTTTATACGGTGTATAAACCCCTTTGACTTTTACGTTTATTCAAAAGGAATCTTTTTTATATGAAGCGTTTTGCTAAATGACAAAAGGGAATGTTTTTATTTCCGTACTTATGTGGCGACAACGACTTCTCTGCCGCCGTGACCATTATTTGAGTTTCGGCTTCCTCTACAAGCCATCATTTTTTTAATGAAAAATAAATACAAATTTTTAACTTTCTTTTATTTTGGTATTGAAAATTGTTTTGAAAACGTTTTTATTATATCAATGTGTTTTATTGATATCTTGTGATTGACATGTGGAAATTTTATGTTTCCTTTATGAATGTTTTATGTGATACGATTATGTTATGGTTTATGATATGTTTAAACCTATTCATTTGAGGAATGTATTGGACTTAATAAGTGACGGGTGGAGCCCGCTATAGCTCCTCGATGCATCGGTAGGTCTCATGAGACAACTAGACGTGGAATTGGCCAAGGCCCTTTCCAAATTTGATTTATGGTTTTGGCCGAGGCCTTAATCATTTTAGACGTCTTGGCTGAGGCCTTGACAAAATGTTTCAGAATGTCTGGCATTATACATTCCCTCATTATGAAAGTGGTTAGTGATATTGCATGTGATTATTCGACCAGTAGAATATCCATGTGAAGAAGTGAATGGCATTATCTCATTTTACTTTTTCCATATTATTTTGATGTTCAAGTTTAAAAGGCTTTTGTTTTAGTTATACATTGCCTTAAATTTTTATGTTTATTTATGAAAGATTCCGCAATATTGTTATCCTTACTGAACATCTGAGCTCACCCCTTTCAATGTTTTAATATTTTCCAGGATGTGAAGAAGTATTTTATGAATGACCTGCAGGGATAGTCAGAAGAGGATATGAGTGTAGACTACGAAGACTTTGTTATTAGTTTTTCACTTTATGATGTAATGTAACACGTATGAATGTATCTAGTGTTTCCAAGGCTACTAAACTAATCGGTCTTTCGAGACTTGATCTTTTGTGATCATGCTAATGTTACGAAGTAATGCACCGACACTGGGTAGCAGGGGTCGGGGCGTTACAGATGGTGTGTGAGGCGTTGAGAAAGCCTTATAACAATGGTTCACATTGAACCGTTGGGAAAAGGCTGTTTAGATTTCAACTGCCCACGATTCATAATGAACCGTTGGAATAAAATTGGATCATGTTATAGCAATGGTTCAGCTGAACCGTTGGGAAAATCAGCGCACAGGGGTATGCCAACGGTTTTAAAACTGTTGGCATAATCAAATAGGGGGTATAACCCAATGGTTTTGAACCATTGGGAAAAGTAGTAGCACACATGGGTATAACCCAACAGTTTTGAAACCGTTGGATTATACCCCCATTAATTTAAAATGAAACAGCCTACAATCAACTTTAGGCTACAATATGTGTGAAAAACGTGCCATCTCACAAAAATACACTGCAATCACAAAAAAATACCCCTTCTATGTGGTTAGGAACACTACAACCTACAAAAACAGATAACACAATTCACACATAGAAAACTCACAAAAATAACTTCAATCACCTACAATCACACAAACAACACACAAGAAACACATAGAAATAATCATCTCATTTTTAAAGGATTACTCACATCCCTTCCCCTTGTATGGTTCACATATTAATGTGGTAGAGAGACCAAGAACCAACAAAATGTTGTCTTGTTGACCAAATAGGGAGGGGGATATTAAAAATTCAAGTTTATAACTCATATTTGAAGAATCCCCTACCTCAATCCTGATCTATCAGATAAGGGTTATTGGTTTTGATTACTCCAGGATAAATTTGATATTTTTTCGATGAATTTAATCATTCAATATACTATCCTAGAAGGATATTTACACTATGACCATTGTAACCCTTTTTTTATAGAGTATAATGATGGGGGAATCATATACTATGGGGAAATTACTTCTATAATGTCAAGAGATATAGTTATATTATTGCATTTATCAAGGTATTGGTTTGTGTTTAAGAGAGGTATATTAGTCAGGCTTCTGTGAAACATAGATTCTATGGGGATAGATATTTACTTGATTCATGAGAGATATCACATGCCTAATTTTCAAGGGGATCTACTATGATGACATCCAACATGGTGTTTTTTAGTGGTTATGAATCATTTACATCATCTGTTAGGCTCACTTTGGAAATTTTCTATCATATTATAAGAGGATAAGATTATAAGGTAATATTTTATCCCCAATCTGTAATGAAAACATTCAGATAATCCTCTATGACAATCCAGTAGATTACTACATGAATTGGATTCAGAATCCTCCAGCAGGTTGGGTTGTGATATGAGAATCATGTGTGTGGGTTATGAGATTATTAGTTTGAATGTATTGTGAAATATAAGCTAGTTTTGTTCAATTTTCTTTCAAATAGATCCTGAAAATTATAATCAAGTAGTATATATGAAGAGATCTTGTTTTATCCTGACATGTTGGTACCTATTTCTCAAGGTTATAATAGTTGAGGATTGCCTCCTTTTTTTTAGTATTGGAACTATTGGAACCATTAGTATGGGATGATGTTGTGGGATAGAAGTTATGGTCAGATTTACTTAAGATATTTATATGCGTCAAAGGGACTCTTGAGGATACCACAGTGGGCTTGTTATTGATTGAGTGCCCAGTGTTTTCTATAGATGTTAATTAATAATGCCCATGTGGAGTGGTCAATCTTGTACTATAGAGCCCTTGTAAGGTAAAACTTTTATTATTTTCATGAGGACCATTGATAATTCGTTAGTTATTCATTTATTTTATATACCCCATTGGGTGCATTGTTGATAGATGATCATTTGGAGACGTTGTTGATCGATGATCAGTTGGAGTCCATTTAGGGGCATTTGGGATATTTCTGCACTGGGTGTGTCTTGTGTTTTGGATGTACTAGAGGTACCCCTCATAGGGTGTATGTTCTTACTATGGACCTTTTCCCATTTGAGGTTTTTGTGAATGCCTTGGGCTAAGATTTTGGGTGCACCTAAGGACTCTATAGTAGGAAATCACTTTATATTGTCACATTGAGGACCATGGGAGCCCCGAGTTTTGGATTGGCACTAAGGTGGGTCAAAGAGAGCAAATAATGGTTGTTTTTAGAGGATAATATCTCATGAAAAATAGAGAGGGTATGTTATTTGTTTTATGTGAGTTGATCGATGCTTCTAGATCAGCTATTTGGATAGTGGTTTGAAGGCTAGATCATCCCATGTTTGGTTGGAATTTGGTTGTGAGGTATGAGGATGTTTCTGGTTAGGACTCTAGTCCAAGGAGGAGACACACATGATATCATAGATTAGGCATTGGAACTATGTTTTGATCTAGTTATCTCAATTTTTTGACTATATTTAGATGTGATTAGTGATCTAATGGGAGATCTGGATGATTGAAACACCCCTCTAGGTGAATGAACACTTTGGATTGAGTGGCTTTAACATTGTAATGTGTTGAGGCACTCACAGAGCAGGTTTTTCTAGTCATTGATGTATTGGTGCTGCCATCAACATGGATGTTCTTTCACCCCCATATCTTATCTTTTATCAACCATAGAACTCCCCCTCCCCCACCTGAACATCCACCTCCAACCCCCTATCCATCCCCCCTCCTCCTCACCTCACCCCTGCCCATCCCCCGCTCCAGCACATCCCCCCTCCTCCCCACCTCATTATGACCTCTTCAATATCAATCAGAATGATTCTATATAGGTAAATTACAACAAAATTTCAACCTAAAATGATATATTACTTGTGTTCATAAGGGGATCATAATAGACAGTACATTGCAGCGAAATGGAACCAAAAAATCGAAAATAAATGAAGGAATACATACAGATTTAAAGTGAATGAACAAAAATTAATTGAATCAAAGATAATATGACCGGTTGGAAAGTAGAGTTAGAACCCTTGAGAGAAGGTAGGGAAGTAGGGTTCCAAACACAACCTAAAATCATAAGGGGGTCATAACACGTATCCATTTAATGCATAAGAATAGAGCGTTGGAAAACCAGACCTTTCGCGCTAGGAAGTAGGGTTTGCGTCGACAGTTGGTTGGGATGTAGGATTCATTTCGAGCTATTGGGAAAAATATTCCATATGGTTTTGAGTTAGTAGAGGATTTTTCTATTGAACTACACTAGGTTCGGGTACATATTCCAATTGGTGGGTTTGGGTGGTTGTGTAATGCCTTTGGTAGTGAAGGCATTGAAATGAATTGAGGTGGAAACATGCTGATGAATGGATATGGGTTCTTAGGAAATGATTCAAATGAGGATATAATGATAGAGATTAGCACATGGTGTTGGTTCTTAAGGTTTCACGATAAATATATTGTGTGGTTTTGGAAATGTTAGGTGCATTTAGAGTTTGATATGTGTCTAACATTTTGGGGTATTGATCTCTAAAATGGAATCATGTATTTAGAAAGAGATGCTAAAAGGGATAAGATGTGAATTCAGCAATGTGTTGGGTTGTCAAAATCTGTAATCTGTTTACAGAAAACTGAAAATCTAAAAAATGTTGAGAAAATCATAAATTTGAGAACTGTTTTTATAACCTCTGAACTGCTCTAAAAGTTTTTAGAGCATGGTTGTAGGAAATCTGAAATCAGTTTAAAAAATGAAGAACTTGTGAACTGTTTTTATAATCATGTATATGAACTGAATTACCCAATGAAAAACAGAATTCATAATTCAATTCTCATTTGAATACATGAAGAATGAATTATGTAATGAATTATGAATTATCAATCAATAACACATACAAAATGAATTATGTTTCATATAGAATTTTGAATTATATATAACACATATATAATATGACATACAAGGGGTTGGGGGTGTCCCGGGGGGTGGGGGTGTCCAGGGGTGAGGGGATGTCCATGAGGGTGGGGGTGTCTAGGGGTGGGGGGTTGTCCACAGGGGTGGGGGTGTCAACACAATCTGAATCCGTTTGGTCATTTTTTCATATTTCAGTTGTTGTTTTCATTTAAAATGTTGTCCATTTCAAATAAAAGTGAGACACTTTGAGTGGTACCGGCCGCACCAAGAATCAGTTTGAGGCGGGGTTGACTCGTACACATCACTTGGGCGTTTCAAGTGTCGTCAAGTGTGGATTGAAGATCCAGCTGAGTATAATCCTCTTCTTGCTTCCGCTTTTCGATTAGGGTTTTCACTCTTCTCTCATCTTCTTCTGAATCTCTAAAACCCTCTTTTCCATTGGGATTTAGGGTGAATCTTGAAGAGAGATTAGATTGGGATCCAGGGTCCAGGGAGGAGGGTTGGGGGGGGGGGGGCTGTCCGGGGTCCAGGAAGGAGGGTGGAAAATGTATCTAAAACTCTATCTAGGTATCATACATCGAATTTCGACAGGAATATGAACCAACGCGGTGTGTCGTCCTGGAGCAGGGCCAAATCAAAGCATTACCACGGTGTGACCACGGCGTGACCGCGGCGTGACCATTGCGTGATCGTGGCGTGACCATAGCATGACCGCGGTGTGACTGCGGCATGACCGAACCGTGTTAGCCTGGTCCAACGACATCCGTGTGGTAACATCTTCCAGCTAGGAGCGAAAGGAGTGGGAGGAGGCGAGGCACCATTCCGACCATCGCCTCCCTCCCCATTTACTATGGGTGGGTAAAATATGTAAAACTCTATCTAGGTATCATACATCAAATTCTGACAGGTCTGCAAACCTCCACAGGGTGTCGTCCTGGAGTAAGGCCAAATCACAGCATGACCGCGACATGACCGCGATGTGACCGCGACATGTTGGCCCGGTCTGGGAACATCCGCGGGGAAGAATATTCTGTCCAGGAGCGAAGGGAGCAGGAGGAGGTGGGGAAAAATTCCGGCCATCGCCTCCCTCCCCATTAACTATGGGTGAGTAATGTATCTAAAACTCTATCTTGGTATCATACATCAAATTAAGAAAGGGCTGCAAACCGCCATGGGGTGTCGTCCTGGAGCAGGGCCAAGTCACGGCGTGACCGCAGCGTGACCGTGGCATGACCACGACATGACCGCGGTGTGTTAGCCCGGTCCAACGACATCTGCGGGGCAGCATATTCCAGCCAGGAGTGAAATGTAATGTCTAAGATTTTTCTGTTTATTATTTTTTAAATATTATATGGAATTATTTCGAGACCGGGCACGAAGAAGGTACATCATTCAGAGGTCCAGTGAGCCCAGAATGGTGGTTTGAATTTTTATAAGTTAAGTGAGTCGGAGCTTGTGCGCGGTGGTGGCAGTTTCCAAACGGATGCCCAGATTAAAAATCTGAGTGCACCGTTGCATCCGGGATGATTACTTTACCTAAGAATGAGGCTAACCTCGACCGAAGCTGGTTGAGGAAAAAAGTTAATTTTTCGGACGTTTTAAAGTAAAATGAAATAAAATAAATTCACAAGTTTATTTTATTTCATTTAAGGAAACATCCGCTGCAGCGCGGCAACGGCGTAGCTGTTTCCTAAATTGATGGCGCGTCATAATAGCTTCAAAATGGAAAGTCTACATTATTAATACCACCACGTAATTAATTTCCAACATGTTTCCCTTTTTAAGGGGTTAAGCAATTTTTGATCGTGGGTGACGGGAAAGGAACCTCTACAGGATTCGCGTGACATTTGAGCGAACTGTTGGCGACGAACGATGACGGATTGAGGCTGAGAATCGCTGCGCCAACGACGCTGAAGGATCTCAACGACAACGGAAGAATGAAACTTTTATCAACGATCAAACCTTTCGAACGGTAGGGGTTTGTTATTTCAATTTCTTTTCCCCGTTTTGAGTTTAAACGACGAACGCTGATCAACCAAGAACATGTTGATCCGCGGATTCGTACGTTCTTGCGGGAGGGTTTTCCTTGGGATGATTTTGGGGAATTAATCCATGTTATTTATTTATGTTGATTTCTTCTCCGTTTAATCCTATTAATGGGAGTATATCAATGCCGTGACAAATGATGGCGGAGGCTCATTCCTCGATTTGTTTATTTGGATTTCTTCCTCCTTCGTTCCTCACGTGTTCTTCGTGTCCTTCGCGGGGCGATGAACAACGGATCGTTCTGCATCCGTTCTATGACTCAACGATCACAAATCGAAGTTTTTACCCTGCAAAGACCTTTTGGAGGTGCGGTGACGATGGCGGGCGACGAATCAGACCAGATCGAAAAGAGCGTATTTCGAGTGTTCTTCATGCGGGAAGACCAGAACACATTTTTGGGGATGATCAGAGGCCCGAAAACAACGGAAGCGGCTTCGTGGTGTCGGGGAAACCAAAACCTGAAGGTTTCGTGGTGATCGGATGGCTGGATCAGTGATTAGAGCAGCACGGGAGGCACGCCGGGAAAGAGTGCCGTTTCTGGAAATTTCCAGAGTACACGGCGTGTACTTCCGAAGAACATGGCGTGTAGTACAGGCGGTGGAAGCTAGGGTTTCAGGGTCAGATAATAATCAAACGGCATGTGACCCCGGGTCACATGGCGTGTTGGACTACCCCCAAAGCTCAGCGTGTACTTTGTGTAGTACATGGACATGGGATGATCTACACGGCTTCAGGCAACACGACATGTACAACTTGGAAGAAGCGGCTACACGGGACTCGGTGTGTATCTCGAGGATACGTGGACACGAGATGGAGTACACGACCGTGTACTCCATCACATGGCCAGGAGAGGCCAGCAGCGTGGGTCCCCATGTGCCGACTACACGGGTTGGAGTACACGGGTTGATGACCGTGTACGAGCACATGGCTAGAGTACACGGAGCCAACCCCAGTTACCAAGACACGGCGTGTACACCACACTACACACAGTGTACTTATTTTTTCCTATACGACCATCCTATGACATGGGCCATTGTACATGGGCAGTACCCGGGGTCAGACAACACGACGTGTATCTTTTTCTACACGCTGTGTACTTTTTGGAAAACGGAATGGTCCATTCGTTCACCGTACCTTGGACATATTTCATTTGGGTTAGTGATACTTCTTCTCATTCCCATGAAGTTCATGAATCATTTCCCACTCAGGAGTATGATCCCTTCAGCAAGACTTTTTGTGATAGTGTCAGGCATCCATCCGAGAGGCCCGGATCAAGATCCTCTATCCATTACTTACCCTAGGTAGAGTTAGGCATAGATGTGACCAACCTTACCAGGCGTTGATCCTCTACCAAGCTGGTGTATCACCTAACTGGTGAATCCGAATGAGTCACGGTATCCGCCATGGCCCTGGCAGTGATCCTCATCTGTGTATCGTGATCTTTCCCACTCAGGAGTGTGTCTCCCGTAATGAGTGGTTCTACCTACCACAACCTTTACAATCAAAAGTGTGTCTCCCGTAATGAGTGAAGCTACCTCTCGTGATGGTTCCCGATGAATAGAACTCCTCTAACAGACGTCATCATAGCTATAAGACTCGTGGAGTGTGTTCTCCCGGAATGAGTGCTTTACAGAATCTTCGAACAGAATCCCTAACAGGGGTATGCGGTTGTGTGACTTGTCGCTAGACCACAGGTCAGGGTTTGAGTATATCTAGTTTGTTTTATATGTTCTGTAGACATATACTATGCATAGATGACTGTACCTTTACTTTGTTTACTACTTTGTGGTTTTCAGGGACCTCTACTGAGTATTGTTATTCTCACCCTGCACGGGCTTTGCCCGCACGTCTGGTGGGCTAGGACAGGACTGAGCTTTCTGAGTTCCTGACAGGCTGAGGCGTTCCTACGGCTACAAGAAGTAGTCCCAGTACCTTTTGTGCTTCTAGGTTGGACTTAGTAGTTTTCAGACTCTTGTTTGTTTACTTTTTGGTGGGCTTGTATTTTTGGCCCAGTTTACTTTTACAGTACTCTACCTTTTGTCGTACTTTGTTGGTTGGTTTTAGTTGTATGCATGCATTCTTTTTCCTTAGTGGTTTTTTACATTTCAGCATTTGTGGGCTTGGAGATGTGTGCGTGTGTACATGTACTTAGGTAATGCATCCCATGTTAGTGATATGCCTACTCGGTGCTAGTCACTAGCCCCTGGCCTATTAGAGGCGGGCTTGGGGAGTCACAGCGCGGGCCCCCCTAGGACGGGTCGTGATAGAGTGTTATCAGAGGTGGTTGGTTCTACCTTAGGACCAAGAGTCTGTGAGTTTGGTTTGGGGAAATAGTGTTTAGTGTTTCAGGATCAACTTTTAGGCCAGAGACCCCAGTGTTGGTGCGGCGGCCAACGTATCCATACACCAGGACTCTGATAACCTTCTTTTCGACTCAGTTCATGAAAATACTGGTTGTAGGGAAATAAAAGGTACATGCATCATATAGGGTTGTGTTGTGTTTTCCATGCCCTTTTGTGTCAGCTATCCAGATATACTCATTGACCATAGTACATATTGGTTGTTTACAGGATGCCTCCATGACGCATACCCGCTAGGATTCAACAGCACGATCACGAGGATGACCCCCTCAGTGACGAGGCTTCGATACAAGGACCAGTTCCCTAGGCGTTTCCACTAGGTGGTGCACCTGCTATACCACCACCAGTGGAGAAGCCAGTGGTACCCGCGGTACCGAATAGTGAGGAGAGCAGGCTCAGCGCGTTCCATGAGTTTTAGAGATAGAGACCCCTAAGGTTCTGAGGCGATCCCGATCCTCAGGCGGCTGAGGAATGGCTTGAGGCGGTGACCAAAGTTTTCCATCTAGTGAGGACACCAGAAGACCAGTTGGTGATCCTAGGAGAGATCCTCCTTCAGGGTTCAGTGGGATGATGGTGGAGTCTGACCACATAGACTCATGATGAGGGGACCCTTTCATAGAAGGAGTTTGAGAGACTCTTCAGGGAGGAGTTCTCTCTGGTTACACTGAGATTTGTACGCATCCAGGAGCTTCTTCAGCTCTAGCAGGGCAGTATGATAGTGGATGACTATTCCTCCATGTTCACCAACCTCGCCAAGTACTCGATGGATATGGTCAGGGATCAGTACATCAGATCTCAGACCTTTGAGCGAGGTCTATGATGAGACATCCGAGCCAGTTTCATGCCTCTATGCATATCAACTTATGCTGGAGTGCTCGAGTGAGCTCTGGTGGTCAAGAGCTTCTTGGAGGAGCAGATACAACTGCCGACTGTCAGCAGTAGGAAGACACGTGCGGAGACCTCGGCGACAGGGAGCCGACGTCAGATGCAAGGATCAGGATGTGAGAGACGTCAGAGGAGGACTTAGGATAGGGGATTGACAGTCCATGGCTCTCATGCGGGATCCAGTCAGCCTAAGGAGAAGCAATGCTACGCATGCGAAGTTAGGGGAAATCTCTCTAGAGATTGCCCGACCCGTCGAGCTACTGATAGGGAAGCGATGGATGGACCACCGAGGCAGAGGAAAAGAATGGAACAGACAGACTTGCCAGGCGGTGGATGTGGCAGAGGAGCAGGGACAGCTACGGGTGGTGGAAGACGCTTCGACATACTTCCACCACCACCCCCAGGAGGTCCGCACCAGGCTCAGGGAGCTGGGGGACAGGGACGGGGACAGCTGTTTGCGGTCGAGGCGTACGACCCAGGGGCTCCGGGGATGATTCGAGGTACAATCTGTGTCTTTTCTACCTTAGCTTCCATACTCATAGACACAGGTTCCAGTCATTCCCTTATAGCCACATGCCTTGTACAAAACCTCGATATTCTGGTAGAACCGTTGACTTGATCCTTACGCATGGAGACACATACGGGAGGAGACTCGACTATCACACACCTTTTCAGACAGTGTAATTTTACCCTTGGAGGTGAGAGTTTCGGTTGGAACCTCTTGGTGGTCGCGTCGAGGACTTACGACGTCATTCTCGGTATGGATTGTTTATCTTGAGTCCATGCCCAGATTGACTGTTTTAGGTTAAGGGTGCGGTGTGTCCGCCGTGATGGAACAAGGTTTTCCTTTGTCAGAGAAAAGGAAACCCATGCAGCACAAAATGGGTTCATGCATAGGAGGGTGCATCCGATCATTCATGAGTTGGCTAGACTTACCCTTGGAGTAGTAGATGTTGTGAGCTCTCAGTTCCCAGCAGTGGTGGCGGAGTATGAGGACGTCTTTCCTGAAGATGTTCCAGGGTTACCTCCCCACCGGGAAATTGACTCCTGCATCGAATACACCCCGTGACGACACCTATTTCCTCATCGGCATATCGGATGGCTCCCACAGAGCTTCGCGAGCTGAGGGTGCAATTGGAGGATTTGCAGAGCAAGGGTTTCGTGAGACCCAACGTTTCACCCTGGGCGGCCCCAGTCTTGTTTTCCAAGAAGACAGACGGAAGTATGAGGTTGTGCATGGATTACCGATGCCTAAACCGGGAGAAGGTGAAGAACAAGTATCCACTATCGAGAATAGATGACCTCTTCGATCAGCTAAGAGGGGCATATTGGTTCTCGAATGTTGACCTTCGATCAGGCTATTACCAGCTACGAGTGCGGGACGAGGATATACCGAAGACGACTTTCAGATGCCTCTACGGTCATTATGAGTACTTGGTGATGCCTTTTTGTGTGAATAATGCCCCCGCAGTGTTTATGGGGCTGATGAACCGGATCTTCCAGCCGTACTTGTACCGGTTCGTAGTGGTCTTCATCGACGACATCCTTGTGTACTCGGCGTCAGAGGAGGAGCACGCAAGACAACTTCAGTTGGTTCTAGACGTATTTCGGGAGCACTAGCTTTATGGGAAGCTCTCAAAGTGATAGTTATAGATTCAGGAGGTCCACTTTCTGGGATATTTCATCTTAGCACAAGGAGTGGTTGTGGACCCAACCAAGGCGGTAGTTGTGTTGGCATGGGAGCCACCTCGAAGCGTAACGGAGGTGCGAAGCTTCTTTGGATTGGAAGAATATTACCGGAGATTCATTCCGGATTTCTCTCGAATATCAGCACCGATGAAGGCATCGACCAGGAAGGGGAATCCATTTGTGTGGGTAGAAAAGTGCCAGCAGGCTTTTGAGCAGTTGAGATAGAGATTGACGAGTGCCCCAGTCTTGAGATTCCTGGAGGAGGGTGTCGAGTACGTAGTTTTCTGCGACGAATCAGGGACCGGGCTCGACTGTGTCCTGATGCAGCGACACACAATGATTTCTTATGGTTCACGCCAGCTTAGGCCACATGATCAGAACTATGCGACCCATGATCTCGAGTTAGCAGTGGTAGTCTTCCCATTGAAGATGTGGAGACACTACCTTATGGGTGAGTGGTTCATTGTCTACTCTGACCACAATAGCCTCAAGTACATATTCTCACAGAAGGATCTAAATCATAGGTAGAGGCGTTGGCTAGAGTTCCTCCAAGACTATGATTTTTAGATCATCTATACTTCTGGAAAGGGGAACAAGGTGGCAGATGCCCTTAAAAGGAAGTTGAGCTCACAGCTATTGAGTGAGGAAACACAAAAGTTAGCCACGTTACAGTTATCCTTTGTGGATGGAGAGGATAAAACTTACCTACATTCGATGGTTGTCACCCATCCACTCTTACAGGGAGTTAGGGAGGAAAAACTTGGGGATGTCGACTGTGTGGCTTTACATGCTCAGGTATCCACAGGACATGCTCCTGATGGATATTCACAAGGTGGGGAGCACATACTTCTTTTCAGAAGACACAGTGTTATACTAGTGGCATTCCAGGAGGAGGTCCTGAGGGAGTTTCATACATCCCCTTTGGCGGTACATCCTTGAGTGGAAACGGTGCACCAGGATCTCCGACAACAGTTCTGGTGGTCAGACATGAAGAAGGCAGTAACAGAGTTCGTTTCTCAATGCCTCTCATGCCATCAGGTGAAGGCAGAGCACCAGGTTCCAGCGGGATTAACTCACCCCTGGAAGTTCCAGAGTGGAAGTGGGATGTAATATCTATGGACATCATGATGGTCTTACCACGGACGTCCAAGGGGCATGATTCCATCTGGGTGATTATTGACCGACTCACCAAGGCGGCCCACTTCCTAGCTATCAGGGAGCAGAGTTCTGTAGAGAGCTTGGGACGCCTCTAAGTGCAGGAGATAGTTCATATTCATGGTGTCCCCTCGACTATAGTCTCATACCGAGACGCCCGCTTCACATCTTGGCTGTGTAAGAGATTGCAGGAGGATTTTGGGACTCAGCTACGCTTGAGCACAGCATTTCATCCCCAGATAGATGGTCAGACAGAGAGGACCATACAGGTTCTAGAGGAAATTTTGCGAGCCTGTATCTTGGACATTGGTCGCAGTTGGGAGGACCACCTACCACTGGTGGAGTTTGTGTACAACAACAGCTACCACTCCACCATCGGTGTGACACCATTCAAGGCCTTGTATGGGAGACCCTGCCGGTCACCGCTTTGCTGGACCGACCCCGAAGAGTCAGCACTCATGGGTCCAGAGTTAGTGCGCGCCACCACAGAGAAGGTATAGATCATATGAGAGTGGATGAAGGCTGCACAGAGTCGGCAGAATTCTTATGCTTACAGGCGACAAAGACCTCTAGAGTTCGAAGAGGGAGACCACGTCTTTCTTTAGGTCTCACCTTGATGAGGGTTGTGAAGATTTGGCCGAGGTGGAAAGCTATCTCTAAGGTTCATCAGACCTTTCCAGATTATGTGCGGAGTTGGAAATGTGGCATACTGCCTAGCTCTACCTCCACAGTTGCATCAGGTACATGATATCTTCTACGTGTCGCAGCTGAGGAGGTACATGCATGACCCATCACATGTCATCGACTATGGCGAGCTAGACATCGAGGATGGAGGGACCTTTGCTGAGTACCCGGTGGAGATCGATGATCGGTAGGAGAGAATCCTTCATGGGCAATCGATTCCCTTGGTGCGCATCCGGTGGCAGCACGAGAATCTTCAGGAGAGCACGTGGGAGCGGGAGGCCCATATCTGTGCCCAGTACCCTCATCTTTTTGAGTAGCCTTTGTTTTGGATTTTTGGGGACGTAAAGCCCCAAGGTGGGGAGACTGTAATGTCTCGAATTTTTCCGTTTATTATTTTTTAAATATTATATAGAATTATTTTGAGACCGGGCGTGAAGACGGCACATCACTCCGAGGTCCAGTGTGCCCGGAATGGTGGTTTGAACTTTTTTATGTTAAGTGATTTGGCGCTTGTCTGCGGTGGTGGCAGTTTCCAAACGGATGCCCGGATTAAAAATCTGAGCAAATCGTTGCGTCCGGGATGATGACTTTACCTAATAATGATGATAACCTCGACCGAAGCGGGTCATGGGAAAAAGTTAATTTTTCGGACGTTTTAAAGTAAAATGAAATAAAATAAATCCACAAGTTTATTTTATTTCGTTTTAGGAAACATCCACTTCAACACGGCAATGACACAACTGTTTCCTAAATTGATGGCGCATCATAATTGACTCAAAATGGCGAGTCAACATCATTAATACCGCCACGTAATTAAATTCCAACATGTTTCCCTTTTTAAGGGATTAAGCAATTGTTGATCGTGGGCAACGGGAAAAGTAACCTCTGCAGGATCCGCGCAACATTGAAGTGAACCCTCGACGAAGAATGACGGTGGATCGAGCCTTCGAATCGCTGCGCCAACGATGTTGAAGGATCTCAACGACAATGGCAGTGCGACGCCTTCATCAACGATCGATCCTTTTGAAAGGTAGGGGTTTTTATTTCAATTTCTTTTCCCCGTTTTGAGTTTAAACAACGAACGATGATCAACCACGAACAAGTTGATCCGAAGATTCATACGTTCTTGCAGGAGGGTTTTCCTTGGGATGATTTTGGGGAATTAATCCATGTTATTTATTTATGTTGATTTCTTCTCCGTTTAAGCCTATTAACGGGATCAGATCAACGCCATTATTCATGTCCTTCGCGGGGCGACGAACAACGGATCGTTGCGCATCCGTTCTGCGACGCAACGATCCCAAATCCGAGGTTTGAACCCGCAACGACCTTGTCTAGGTGCATCGACGATGGCAGGCGACAAATCAGACCGGATCGGAAAGAGTGTATTTCGAGCGTTCTTCATGCGGGAAGACCAAAACACATTTTCAGGGCTGATCGGAGGCCCGAAAATGAAGGAAGTGGCTTCATGGCATCGGGGAAACCAAAACCTGAAGGTTTCATGGCGATTGGACGGATGGATCAATGATCATAGCAGCACAGGAGGCGCACCAGCGAAGAGCGCCGTTTCTGGAAATTTCTAGAGTACACGACGTGTACTTCCGAAGAACACACCGTGTAGTACTGGAAGAGGCTAGGGTTTTGGGGTTAGAGAAGAATCACAAGGTGTGTGACCCCGGGTCACATGGCGTGTTGGACCTCCCCCGAAGCTCGGCGTGTACTTTGGGTAGTACACGGACATGGGATGATCTACACGGCTTCAGGAGACACAGCATGTACAACTTGGCAGAAGCGGCTATGCAGGACTCGGCATGTATCTCGGGGATACGCGGACACGGGATGGAGTACACAACCGTGTACTCCATCACATGGCCAGGCGAGGCCAGCAGCGCATGTCCCCATGTGCCGACTACACGGGTTGGAGTACACGGGTTGATGACCATGTACGGGCACATGACCAGAGTACACAAAGCCAACCCCAGTTACCCAGACACGGCGTGTACACTGTAATACATGCCATGTACTTAGTTTTTCCTACAGGACCAGCCTATGACACGGGCCGTTGTACACGGGCAGTAACTGGGGTCAGACAACACGACATGTATCTTTTTCTACACGCCGTTTAATTTTTGGAAAACAGCATGGTTCTTTCGTTCACCGTACCTTGGACATATTTTGTTTGGGTTAGTGCCCCTTCTTCTCATTCCCCTGAAGTTCAGGCATCATTTACCACTCAAGAGTATGATCCCTTTAGCAGGACTTTCTATGATAGAGTCAGGCATCCATCCGAGAGGACCGGATCGAGATCCTCTATCCATTCCTGAACCTAGGTAGAGTCAGGCATCGATGTGACCAACCTTACCAGGCATTTATCCTTTACCTAGCTGGTGTATCACCTAACTGGTGAATCCGGATGAGTCGCTGTATCCGCCATGGCCTTGGAAGTGATCCTCATCTGTGTATCGTGATCTTTCCCACTCAGGAGTGTGTCTTCAATAATGATTGCTTATACCTATCGTAACCTTTCCACTCAATAGTGTGTCTCCTGTAATGAGTGCATCTACCTCCCGTGATGGTTCCCAATGAACAACACTCCTCGGATGGACGTCATCAGAGCTATAAGACTCGTAGAGTGTGTTCTCCCGAAACGAGTGCTTTACAGAATCTTCGAATGGAATTCCAAACGGGGGTATGCGGTTGTGTGACTTGTCGCTAGACCACGGGTCAGGGTTTGAGTATATCTGGTTTGTTCTATATGTTCTGTAGACATATACTGTGCATATCTGACTGTACCTTTACCTTGTTTACTGATTTTTGGTTTTCAGGGACCTCTTCTGAGTATTATTATACTCACCCCTGCATGGGCTTTGCCCGCATGTCTGGTGTCTTGTGCAGAAGAGCATCCTTTTGACAGAGTCCAGGGAGGGCCAGGACATGACTGAGCTTTCTGATTTCCTGACAGGCCGATGCGTTCCTACGGCTATGAGCAGCAGTCCCAGTACCTTTTGTTCATACTAGTTAGACTTGGTAGTTTTTAGACTCTTGTTTGTTTGCTTTTTGGTGGGCTTGTATTTTTGGCCCAGTTTACTTTTACAGTACTCTATCTTTCATCGTACTCTGTTGGTTGGGTTTAGCTGTATACATGCTTTCTTTTTCCTTAGTGGTTTTTTACATTTCAGCATTTGTGGTATTGGAGATGTGTGCGTGTGTACAGGTACTTAGGAAATGCCTCCCATGTTAGTGATATGCCTACTCGGTGCTAGTCACCAGCCCCTGGCCTATTGGAGGCGGGCTTGGGGAGTCACAGTGCGGGCCCCACTGGGACGGGTCGTGACACGAAGGGAGCGGGGAAAAATTCTGGCCGTCACCTCCCTCCCCATTAACTATGGGTGGGTAATGTATCTAAAACTCTATCTAGGTATCATACATCAAATTCCGACAATACTGCGAACCACCATAGGATGTCATCCTGGGGTAGATCCAAATCACGGCGTGACTGTGGCGTGACCGTGGCATGACCGCGACATGACCGTGGCATGACCGCGGCGTGTTGGCTCGGTCCAGCAACATCCGCGGGGAATCATCTTTCAGCTAGGATTCCAAATAAATTCAATGTAGTTGTCCTTCACATTATAGAAACTGATCTTATATTATAAAAATAGACTCTTGATTCGGGATTGTGGTATGATAAAGATATATATTTTATATTTTTTGTTTTTAAAAGTGGTTTTATTATAAAAACATGACTTTATTTATCAAATGGAACAATAATATTAAAGAAAACTTATTCAAGATATGCAATTCAATATAATTAAGAAGAATTAAGAAAGAATCTAAATTCAATTTAAAGCATTCTTAAATTAAAGAGGATACAAGAAGTACTCTACCTCAAGGTGGAACCAAGCCATCCACTACGGCTCTTGGAGCTTTCTAACTAAAATCTGCTGCTCCCCCACTGGGTATACGCACCTTCACACACATTCAAGGTCACCTATCCCCTATTCACACACCTGCATGTCCATGAGCATGTGAAAGGGGATCCTTACACATATGCTTATATGCATATACCAGTCTCCACTCAGCTGTGTATGAATTTTTATATATATACATGGGAACACTTAGCCCCATATGTGTATAATCATTTCCATGGTTGACTATAAATGTAACGGGTGAACCCATATACATGTATGTACATACCTATGCACACACAGGCGAGTCACCCATGACTTGGTGACTCAAAACCAACGAGTAGGGATCAACACACTACACAAAGGATATTAAGAACCTTAAAACACATAAAAAAACTACATAACCAATGAAAAACCAACCAATAGCATTAAAACCTTACCTCAATTGGCATCAAAGAACCAAATCCACCTGAACCAACACAAAATGATCCAACACCCTACCGAAAACATAATATGGAGTCAAAAACATTGAAATCCCCAAAATATATGATGTGCGAGACAAGTAGTAATCATAGAATCTTACCACAGATCAAAGCCGATAGACTGAAACAATCTGAACCGCTTATGACCTCTTTCATAGAATATAACTACTCCCTATCCATAGAAACCAGTAAAAGACCTAAGTGTCCAATGCGATAAAGAAAATAAAATAAAAACTAAACTAAAAAAATACCTGTCTCCTATGACTATACATGTCACCGCCCAACATATAAGAACCAAAATGCCACATGGGTCAAATCATATTCCTGCAAGCAAGGGGGAAACAAATCAATGTTTCTAAATGATACTATCAAAAAGTACATTCCTATTAATTAACAATTAATCTTCCTATAAATGGTATATAATTAGTTTGGCTCATATTTCGGCTTAGTTTGGTTTTTTTCAAAACAAGTTTGTTTGGGAAATTTCCATTAGATTTAGTTTTTCTTGTTTTTTGTTATATTATCTTGGACAATTTCATTTATTTGGGTTCTAGTCGATCATGGAATTAATAATAATCAATCAATACATATTAATAATTATATCCATTGGTTCCATATCTAGAGTAAAAAATACATAGAAATGAATGATATCATATAAGTAAAATCAGAAGAGGGGAATTTGAGACCTTTCTATCTACTTTTATCTAAAGGATTGCAATTTAAATCACAAAATTCATGAAATCAATAAAATTATTTATCATGTACACAATATAGGTCTAAATAACATAATTGGTGGAAATAGTTTCAAATAAAACACTATATAATGATGAATCAATATTAATTGTACCTGTGACTATTGTTATACCTACATCATCTATCATTGGATTATCATATACCATGTGATGAAATTTCATTCCTAATTCATGTGGATAGAACTTCCAAATTCATCCTCAAGACTGTGTTAAAGACATTGAGCTAGTGAAATCCAGGTGACTTGACCTTTTTTCATCATGAAACCTTCATGATATTCTTACAGGATGTCAAATTATCTAGCTGGTAGGTGTAGAGGACTTCGCGAGACCTAACTAATAGACAATGGGGTTATTGCATAATTTTGGTGACATGTATGTGGAAATTGTAAGATCTATATGGAGAGCCCATAGGGATTCAAAATAATTAGGTGTTATGTTTTAGGGGTGTCATGAGACTTTATAGAAATGTCTGGAGGACATCGCATGATCCAAATGGCATTCCAGGGAGGGTCACATGATTTGGGTGACATGTCCTGATGCTTTCACATGATCTGGGTGAGTCATGTGATGTTTATGAGGATCATTGTATATGTTCTTTACATAAGTATCATGTCTTTTAATCTTTATTCCATATTTTATTACATATATTCCATATATTTTTCTAGTATTAGCTTTTTAAGGATTCAAATGATTCATCAGATATTCATGACCTCCTTTACATGGCATGGATGTCACGCTAGAAGTCCTTCACAATACATCCTATTATCACATGAAGTGTTTATGCATTCCTCATGACCCCTTAGGCTGTTCCCTATATTTTACCTAGTGGGTAATCATTGTGATCATGAGATTGGACACTATGAGAAATCTGCAACATATGTGATCAATTGTGGATTCCTGAATGTGCAAGTGCATAGATTCCTTTTTTGTGCTAAGGGGGATGGATATAGAGGCCTCAAAACCATATTTATAAACTGCCTTTTGTGGTGTGTATCTTGTAGATTCAAGATTTATTCGATGTAGGGAATTGTTGTTATGTGTTTCATATGATCCAACAATGGTTTATTCATGGGGTGTCACATAATGATCATTGACCATAATAACCTTCCACCTACACCCCAATTATTATACTTTATCCAACCAATGGGGTATTGACTAACCATGTGGGTAATTTACAATGTATCACACTCCCCCAGATTCATCCACCATTTCCTCTTTTATTTAATTCTTTATTTGAGAAAGGAAAGGGGTCTTGAAACTTCGTAAGAGTGTTATCGAAGATAATCTCTCAACCTGTTGGAACTGTGTCGCATCACCAATGAAGGGTCTTGTGGTGATGCATTATCATTATCATGTAAAACCATTTAGTCTTTCCATGGAGTTGTTCATTGTGACACAAAGTCAAATGGTCATGTTTTAAACCTTTTTTATGATGAATGTGACATGCGAACCAGATGTTGTGCGATAAGGTAGACCTATCACCAGGGCTTCCATGGTGTCTTGCGAACCTCATGGGCACATATCTGATTAATGAGCATGGCTATTATTGGTTAGGTAAAGCTGCTTAGTTTTTTTCGACCAGCTACATGTTATCCATCTTTATGAACCAGTATGGGTTTCCAAGTATATCATATACCACCAGTCTAATATTCTAATAGAACTAATTGTCCATTGGTTTCTTGGAACCAACTCATTCCATTTTTCCCACAACGAAGATGGAATTAGCCTCTAGGATGTCTATTGAATAGGCAGGATACCCCCCTTGGGGAAATGTGAGACAAATTTATTCCTGTCTTGGATGTATGGGATAACCCGTCATAGACTCTTGTTTTGGTGAGGGATATTCTCAATATCATGAAAGAAAAGTTAAGAAATGAGATTTCTATATGATCGCTCATCTCTTTTAAAGATTGGATCAATATTTTACTCTATCATAGTAGAGCTTGGCCGACCACTGGTTCCCTTCCCAGAAGGTCCATAATTGTGTCAATTCATATTCGGAAATCATAGAAGTAGGAGAATACACCACATGGGGTTATTAGGTGAGGTTGTAAATATATATAATCCTTAAGATTTATGGTTTCATGGAAATATTTTTGAATTGGCGGTTTTTTCTAGTAGGGGATGCACGTTCACGAATCCAAGTTGGAACTTTGGTAATGGAAGCTTGAGTGGTAGAGATTTAGCCTCTTAATATAGTTATATTGTCCCTTATAGGCCTCTAGAATCTCTTGAGCCATATTCAACAGGAAAATATCCCTTATAGACTCGGTGGTCCTTTAGAGTTTTTTTTGTATAGATAGGGGATCACTTCCATTGATACAGTTATCACAACACCACCACAATCTCTGGTGCCTTGTTTCACCCAGGCTACTATACATCTCTTGATTTGAGTACACACCATTAGGCCCTGATGAGGTTGTTGATCTAGTGAGATGATCTGACCGTTTCTATTTCACACATTATCTTTCACTGACTTGGCCAATTATTGAAAATGGAGATGACTCTCTTATTGAAAGGGAATGAAAGTTATCACTTCAAGATGGGGTTATAATCAATTCAGTTTCATTACATTTGGTTCATATTAGTTTGGTTTAGTTCTGTTTAGTTCATTTAGGTTGCAGTTATATAGGTTTTAATTCATTATATTTGGTCCAATTTGATACATCATTTGTGGGTTTGTACGGTTCCACTTTATTTAGTTCAACTCATTTTGGGTTTACTATTCATAATCTTATTTGGTTTGGTTTCCTATGGTTCATCTTGTTTTGTTATGTTTGATGTCATCCTAATTGATTGAGGTCACTGAATATTTATGATTAGTTTTGATACAACATGATATGATTTGTTTTAGATCTGTTTAGTTTTAATTTATTTGTCCGATATATGCTAATTTAATTTATTTTAGATTCATTTAGGAATATTCGATTTTACTCTTTATAGGTTATTACAATTCAGATTATTTTGATTTTTCCTACTTATAGTATGTATTATTTCATTAAATTCAGTTTTAATGAGTTCATGTTGGTTTCATTAAAATTGGTTTGTTTCATCCTCAAGAATGTGTGGCATTGAATCCATTATTGAGAATCTAGAATGGGTCACCCATCCATTAGACATCCATGAAACATCAAATAAAAAGGAGTAAAAAAGACAAATAACACAAATGAGATTAATATAATTAACATCAATTCAAAATTAAAAAATGAATCATAAAAATAAGATTCAATGAATGTAAAATCAAACATACCCTAGGCCGTGTTAGAAAAATATAATAGCACATACCAAAACAGAATAAAAAAATCAATTATACCCATACATCCATTATACAATATCATGTTCCTCAGTATATATCCACTCACCCATCAATAAAAAAACATTAGATGATTATACCAAAGGATGAATCTTGAACATATAACATGATATGAGCTACACACACACACAAATAGATAAGAAGGATGTAAATTAGTCTTATTCATGAAATTCATACCTAATATAGAGTTTTCATAGACACATAAATCGTTACAAGAACCAAATTAAATTGGGACAAACAAAGAGAGAAGAATAAACCATCTTCAAATGGTGGCAGATGAACCAAGACTATCCAAACCACTTTGCCTTCATCATCGAATTCCAAAACATGCCCCAAGCGACCTGAGAGAACCATGATACCCCCTATAAACAAGGATCAATGTTAGAATCCGAAAACCTCAAAACCCATAGGGTTCAACTGAATGAAACCGGGCAATCAGAGAGAGGAAAAATATAAGAAATTGAAGAATTAAATATGATGAATTCTTACCTGGAAGTACCGATCAAGAACCCTAAAGAAATTTGGGAGAAATGGTGGAGGAGAGGGAGCCGAGAGAGGGGGGCGTCGCGCGAGGTGTTCAGCCATGGGGGTCTCGCGCTTGAAAGGAGAGGTGGATGGGGGACATCGTCGTAGGGGGGAACGTTGCCAAAGGAGAGGGATCCAGGTGCTGAGAGGGGAGGGGGATGTCATCATTAGAGAGGGATCCGAGAGGGGAGGGTTGAATGTTGCCAGAGGATAGGGAGCCGAGAGGGTTTGGGGGTTGGGAGGCGGAGGCAGTGGTCGGGAGGTCGAGGAGGTCGAGGTCGGGAAGGGGAGGAGAGGGCCGGTAGGCCAAGGTTGTGGAGGGTACGTGCGGGGGGGTGAAAAATTGAAAGGGATCCCAATAAAAATCAGAAATCGATAATGTATACCGACGGTTTTAGCAAAATCTTAGGAATAAACCACAATTTACCAATGGTTCTTATAAACTGAGGGAATTTATGCATTGGGATAAACCCATTTTACACAAGTGTATCTAACATAGGCTCAAATTTATTTAAGAATTAAAGTATGCACAACTTATAATGAAATTAATCCTTTAATACACTATTGAGACTATCACTCAACTATGTGATTTGAATTCATAATGTTAACACACTTATCATAAAATAATGAGCCCATTTATCCTTAACCTACACAGATATTATAACCATATAAAATTGGAATTAATGAATACTACTAGGATTTATTTTCATAGATCCTTAAATATTTAAATATCGTCAAACCCATACATTCACTTCTTGAATTTTTCTAATAATATTGATCCAACTTTCATTAAAATTATTAAGTGATTAATGGATTTTTATGTTAAGTTTCAAGTTCATAGGACATGTATTTTTTTAGGTTGACTTAAAGGAGTGGAATTTGTCATGGAATCATCTTGATTTGTGAAAATTATCTTAAGAAACTTCCCACCATGAATATAAATATATATATTGAACAACTGAATAAATGAGTTTGTTATCTCATCATATAAAAAGAATAAAAATAAAATTACAATCAATTTTTGTTGGTTTATTCCATAAAATGATCTGAAATGTATACGCTTCTTTTATGTGTTGAAAGTAGTGTAGAACATTATAGAATCTTCAATATTCTTGTAATTCACCTTAATTTTGGGATTAACCCACCAAATATTGGTAATTTGAACACACATGCACTGTTACTCTGATTACAAAAAGGATCATTTCTCCCTTGATTTATTCTCTAGGTGTTGAATCATACCACAAACATCACCAAGAAGTAAATCCTTTAAAAAAAATATATTGTTCTAAATGTGTATATTCAAGAATATTAAAAACATAAAAAATGTCTGTAACATGTGAAAATGAATCAATAGTCTTTAGACTAGATTTATCATTTAAGTAAAATTTTGTAGCCTATACATCATTGATATATCATTGCAACATAAGAATATGAAAGATTTCTGGATAATTTAATATATTTTTATACACCTCAACAAACTTTCTAATATAATATTGGTAATTGGCATGTAAATAACTCCCATTCCAGTTGGATAATATGTCCTTATCTCAATATGTGGAAGTTTGATATTGAAATCATGTTTTTATTCTATTATGAATTATTCTTTACTACATGTATACAATGTTGATGTCACTAATATTTTATATATATTTAGTGTATTAATATACTTATTTGGTATACTAAAACTAACAATGACACCATCATGAAATTTAAAATTAAAAAGGCTTCATACTCTGTTTGGAAAACCATCATAATGATTTTTTTAAAGTAGTGATTCATTTATTTATAAGGATATTATATATGGTGCTTCAATTAATATTTCTATATTGTAATTTTATTTTATAATTTGATCATTATCATATTCCCTCATGCTACAGTTAGGTGAATCCTACCCATTTTTCAAACACACTGAATATTCATGTTCTAAATTCCATTTTCTATGAAGAACCATCTCTATTCCATCCATTTAGTCCTATATAATTGTTTTCAAAAAATATAAATAAACAATTTATCATATAATTCTATATCATTTAAAATATTCCTTTAAAATCTATCATGCCTTCAAATAGGTATTTTCCACTGAAAACAATGCATTGGGAATTCACCTAAAACCTACACCAGAAATTGGCACTCAAAATTTTCATTGGAAAATTACACTACATTGAAAATTTATACTAGAAAATTCATTAATATGTTCCATTGGAAATGTTTGATGTAAATTACCACTAGAAAGATCCACTAAAAATTCCCACTAGTATCCTATACAAGGAATTTCCATCAGAAACTTATATTGGAAATTTTCACTTGAAATTTAATAGGGAAACTTCTTATACAGTGAAAATTACCATTGGAAATATGAACTAAAATGTTTTTAATGGAAATGTTTGATGTAAATTTCCATTATAAATTTTCAATGAAAATTCAAACAGATATATTGAAGTACAAATTCTAAATTGAAACATAGAATGTAAACCACAAAAAAAATTCCAGAAAAAGATCCACTACAGTGAAAATTTTAACTAGATACCTATACTATAAAGTTACACAAGAAATGACAGATGTAAAATTTATATTGGAAACTCCTATAGAAAATTACCATTGGTATATTACACCAGAAATTTCTAATAGAAACCTTCATTGGAAAATTCCATTGAAAAGTTTCTATATAAAGTTCCATTACAGTGAAATGTTTTACTAGATACCTATTTTGCAACGTTCCACCACAAACCTACAATAAAAATTTACATTGAAAACTTTAAAGGTAAATTTATAGTTATGTGAATATTTTCATTAAAGATATGAAATATAAATTTCTACTAAGAAATTTTAATGGATAACTTTAATATATATTTTCACTAGAAACCTACTATTTACATTATGTCCAAAAACTTACGTAGAAAAGAAAACTATAAATGTAAACCTCCACTAAAAACTTCACTAACAAATTTTTTTAAAAAAATATTAGTGAAAAATATTTATTTTAATTAAATTAACAAAAAATAACCTACAGTAAACTCTTATTTTATATATTTTCACCAAATAATTCTAGTTTTTTCTCATGAAACATCCACTAAAAATATTGAAAAATATATAATTTCATAATAAAATCTATAAATGGATAATATGGTTTGGGAGCTCTAACATTAGAAAAAACTATCCTTTAGATTATATATACCTCTTTTCTCACACTAGGAACAAATTTGTAGAAATATTTGATGCAGATATCCATTTATAGTTGAACAATTTGTGGGAAGATTATCACATAAGTATCCCTCTCATGAACGATAGAGAATAATTTCACTTTCTCTTCAGTGAGAAATAAAAAAACACCTAAATTTACTTATTTTTATAATATTATTTTTTAAATAACCTTTATTTAGATGTTTAAGATTCTATAAGCCTACATGGTATTCATATGACGAAAAAACATATGGTTAGGTTGATATATTAACCTGAGATGATATTAATCCATCAATTTACATGATAAAGGTATCAAAACAAACACAATATTTTAACATTACACAATAATTTTTTACTTTACACATTAACATATGACTTTACATGGTAAATTGTGACTTTAGAATTTACACCATGATTATTTAAATAATAAATTGTAAATTTATATTTCAAATTCTCAATAAACGCATTAATATATTACTTTACATAAAAAACCATCACTTTATAATGTAAAATTAAAATTCAAATATTAATTTATCAATTTAACCAGAAAATTATAACTTTAAAAGAAAAATTAAACAAAAATAAACATTAAATTTACATTTATCATCAATCAATTTTGATTTACACAGTAAATAAATATTTTAAAAAGTAAATTTAGAAAATAAAGCTAAATTATTACACATAATTTAGAAAACAATTTCATAGTAAATTTATATATAAAATTAGATGACTAATTTACAAAAATATTTCTACTTTATATAAATATATATAAAAAGATAATATAATTATTAGCATTGAATTTAAAAAGTTAATGTAAAATTTATATTTTAAATTTATAGATTACACATAAAATGATATATATGTGTACACATATATATTATTTATATAAAAATTATAATAATAATAATAAAAATAAATATCATAAATGACTTGAAGTGTGAGTTTGAAACCAAAATCACAATCCAAAAATATTTATTAAAATAAAATATAAAATAATGTTTAAACACAATGTTCAATGAGTTTTCACCCACATCGAAATCACTAAATATAAGTGAATTTTAAAGAGAAATAATCTCTAAAAAAATAGTTATTTTTTCATCAACCTTAAAAAACCACACTACAATCTTTATTGGTATTAAACTATATCACATTATCAATATTTATTCTTGAATTCCCCATACAAATGAGTCTTTTCTGAATTCCTTTCATCTGTTTCATTCCCAATATTCCTTATTTCTATATTTATAGCACATGTTCACCACTATTTATCCCATCAATAATTTCAACAATCGTAAAGGTATGATTTTCTTTAAAGGATTTCGACAAACGAATAATTTCCTATGTGATTAATTACTGTATTCAAGATCATTCCAGCTTATTTGGTAGGATTATTTAATCCACATCCAACATTTATGAGAAATATTATGATGCAATGTCAACAAGAACACTTGATCCCAATGTAAAATAATCCCCAGTATCATCAAATAATAAACATTATATTAAATCATAGAAAATAAGATAAAATAACCATTCATGTATCTATAGAAATAGAATAAGAATCAGTGTGATATGTGAACACTTATTGGTTTGAGAGACCTAAGAAATGATCCTCAATAAAATCAGACCCCATCAAATAGAATCCAATTCTACCTCAACATTGAATGCAACCAAATTGAATCTTTATGATAACAAAGTCCAAATATTAATTTAAATAATAAAAATGAAGCCAAAAATTCACCAACATCAAAACCATCAAAATCCTCCAAGGTGAAAAGATAAAGAATCCCATCTAGATAGAGAAAACCTTTTTTCAAATAGTATGATATATTTTGAAATATTATCATCCTATTTTAATGATCCTTGAGTATGTATTTAAATAATAACAACCAACATATGTTTTTTATGTTTCACACACCAATTAGTTAAGATATGAATCATAGAAATAATAACAAGATTTTAGAGGATTACAAAAGAAAAAAAGTCCTTAATCGTTTATAACATGATATGAAACCATCATACCAAATAACATAGTACTATAATAAAAATATCCATCTCATAATCAATTGTATGTAGTAGATAAATCATGAAAATTAAAGAGACCAAGTCACAAA
The DNA here is from genome assembly GCA_963277665.1 of Viscum album. NCBI lineage: Eukaryota > Viridiplantae > Streptophyta > Magnoliopsida > Santalales > Viscaceae > Viscum > Viscum album. Next base: position 1,440,468,208 of record OY728127.1, on the reverse strand, counting down.
AACCCTAAATGATAAGAATATTTAAAAAAACTTTCATTTCAAAGTAATATTAGTTTTATATAAATTAGGATCATAGTGAAAATCCATTTCAATTATTGAAATCACTTGGTCCCTTATTTGGATGTAATCATTCATTGTAATATCTCTTACCTTATTTTTTTTTGAAAAACCATCATATCTTAATCATAAATTAATGGATATATCCCCTCCCTAAGGCCTTCTTGGAAAATACAATAATTCATGGGTTTTTTTAAATATATGAGTTCCTCTTCTCCCTCACATGATTCAATGGATGTTTTTTATTTCTCCACTTCCTTTTTTGGAAGTTTAGGATTATTTTAATTTTCAATGGTTTTCTTCTAAATAATAAATTAATAAAGGAACATGAAACCACATTCTTCACTAAATTGGAGTAGTATTTTTTCTTCCTTATTTTCATTATATATGGGTTGATAAAACCATACCTATATACCATGGGTTTTTTAAAATTTATAGAACATGATCTAAAATAAATTTCCTCAGTCTATTTATCCTTTTAAAGGGGATGCCAAGCATATTCCACATTTTACATCTCATTATTGACATTTCCAAATCTACCATGTTCCTCAATCTCTTGGAAAAAATTATATGGAAGAGCAGTATTAACAAACTACACAAACCCAATGTAGTTTTCTTTCCCAAAAACTACCTCTATGTTAGGAATGTTAATAGTGATTGGAGGGATTTAATGCTCATTCTGTGATGCATTTTATTGAATCATCCACAAATTTTCAGCATCAAAGTCTTTTATTCTATTAAACACAACCTTTTTATTCACTTTTTCTCTCATATAAATTTGTTTCTTGTGAAAGGGTGTTAAATTGTTGTCCTATTACCACAATATTTTAGAGATCACCCTAGTTTAACACAATTTTTTTACTAAGATTATATCTTCTTTTATATAATCTCTTTAAAAAAACCTAAATAATTATTCTGAATGAAAATGAGGGATGAGAGAGTTTGATACATATCATGTTTAATAAAACCCCTAGAAATTGAAGGTCTTTAGTGGTTTTTATTATTTAATTTAATTTTAAAAAATTTCTTGTAAGGCTTTAAATTGAAAAGGCAAAAACCTATTTAAATTGATAAAGAGACAATCCAATGACGCCTAACTAGATTACATCAATGAGAGGTTTAGTACAGGAAGTAAAATCATGGGACTATTCTAGTACTTTCATATAGTGATACATTTAAAGTGTATTGTTAAATACTCCAGCTGTGATCAAATTATAAATTTATATTTTACCCGAATCAGACTAACTACAAAGTCTTAATAAAGTGGATGTATGAGTTTGATCCAAAATCAAGAGTGGAATGCAGTAGAATAGTTTTGAACAAAGGCTGGGTCATCCTAATTTTGTTTTTATTTTATTAAACTAATTAAATGATGAAAATTAAATTATCAAAATGTAGATAGAAAGATAGGAAAAGGTAGATGAGAGGGAAACCAACTTCTATGGGTGGGTTTTATAAAAGGAAATCCTAATAGCACCTGAAAAATAATAATACAGATTTCATGCACAATCAATAAATTTTAACAATAGATGAAATTTTCAATCACTATCTAGCAACCATAGAAAACTAATTCTTTATATCAAGATGAATTAAAATACTAGGATGATTTGGGATCAGATTTAAATAGTAGAAGAGTAATCAAATCTAGTGTTCCTGAATTAATTACCTTTATCATGTCCGGTTTCATCTTTTACTAAAAAAACTTTTTCCATGATTTAATAAAAAATATAAAAATAAGGAGTCTAAACAATATTAAAATTGTATAGAATCATTGAAAAAGTGAAGAAAGAAATAGAACAATTAGGTACACACCCATTTTAGCCAATGGTGGGTCATAACCCTAGAGGAAACCTCCCATTGGTAAACCATATATACCTCAAACAGATCTATTTTCCTTGTCCATAACCCCTTATTTTTAACCAAGGAAGTCATAAAAGGGTTCCCTCAAGTCAAACCCGACATTAAATGGTTGTCTCAGGTCAAACACATATATCTCCCATTGAAAGACATGCATCAACAAAATTTATTAGGAATGTCTAGATGGTTTCACGATTTGAAAGTTGGTTTCACACTGTGTAAAGTATGGGGCCACTTATGAATGGATTCTTTTCACTTCATGCTATGTATTGGGTTCATAAATCATATATTATATATGTTTTGTACATGATACATGATGAGAAAATTGCATTTCCAACTCTAGAATCCTCATTTGAGCTCGTTTATTTAAGTTTGAGTCATGAGAGTATTCCATAATAATCCTACATTGTAGAAAACCATATTTGGGTGAATTTATTTATATTTTTAATTCTTTCTCAATCTTGGAATCATCATCATTTTCTGGTGTCATGCTGCACCACTTCACATCGTGGTGTGAAGTGCCTTTATCTTCCCAAAATATCACAATTTCCTCCTTATTATTATAAATGTTTGTTTTTACAAAATAACCTAGAAAATTAGAAAATAAAGAAAACATTAATTTTTATTTAACTAAAACATATATAAAAACACATGAAAATCTAGATATCAAATGTAGATATCAAAGAGTAACCACCAAAACCACTGAAAATCTTGTAAAAATATGATAGTACTCATTTTCAGATGAAAAATGAAAAATGAAATTTGAATAGATTAAAATAATGATGTGAAATCCACCTAAACCAATGAGTTCAAGAGACATAATAAATTAAGAAAAAGTATGGGCTTGAAAAAATTCTCAATTAGTATAACACATAGATTAAAATAAACAAGATATACAATGTTCTTAGAAATGGATATCTTTGAGTAATTCCTATGAAACAATTTCTTCAGCTTAATAATATGATCAATATTTAGAATTCTAAGATTGACATATGAATTCTCACAACATCTATAGAGGATTAAAGATTAGTAATAGAGTTCCTTCCTCGATCACCCAAATGTTCTCTCTCTTGAACTCTCAAATCCAACCATAATAATATTAATAATTTAATTTTATATAAAAAATCATATATATAAATATAATTAAAAAGAAATACATTTTTAGGATGGAAGATATTATAGAATAAAAAATTATAAAAAATGATAATAATTTCATATAAAAAATGTTATATTTAAAAACATTAATGATTATAAAAAAAATAAATATTTTTTATATAATAATTTTTACCATTTTCATGAGGATAAAATTGTATTCACTATAAAAATCTAAAACCCATTAATTTTATTTTATATTTTTAATTAATGGATGGGATTAATTTTTTTACACATAGCACCAAATTAGCTCTCCCTGGAGAAGTCCATAGTGTAAGGGCTATAGAGGTGATAATTTTTTTATACACAAGCACTGATATTTATTCAATTTTATATAATAATTAAAATTAATAAGTTGAATTTTAATATAACAAAATAATTTTTTATTATAGTATTTTATTTTTAAGTTAAAATAATATTCAGGTGATATCCTCTTATAGGGTTTCCATCATATTTGTGTTTTTGTATTTCAATTTGTCATTGATTTATAGATCTAATTATTGTTTATTTGTCTTTTATCATGGATGCTGATTTTATAAATTGATGGAAAAGTTTTTCATTATTATATAAAGAAAATACTATCATTATTTATATATACCAACACAATAAAATAAATTTGTAAAACCATATCATGATTTTATCATTAAAAATCATATCTAAGAAAAACTATAATTTTAGTTCTCTCTATTACCCATTGTAATTTTTTAAAGGTTGGAGGATAGGGTTGTGATTTGAGAAAATAATTAATTTATTTCTGTTTTTGGGTTTTTATCAATTGGGGATATAAAAAGTGTTCTAAATGAAATTGCAACGTTTTTTTATCCATTTGATTCTGATTCAAGAATATTACCATAACAAACAATATCTTCACTTAAACATATCTAAATTGCTATTTTGGAATGAATTTAAGGGTATTACTTTTAGAAAATGGAATATATCAGTGATAAACTTTATTAGAAATATTATTGTGGGTTTTTATTGATTAGGATTCATAATATCCCATTGATTGATGAATGTTATCCAAATTGGAGCTTGGATTGATGTTAGTCAATCTTGAAAAATAGGGTTGTTATTAAATGCAGGAGAATCAAGAAAATGGATTAAATTTCAATATGAATGACTATATATTTTTTGTTACTTATTTTTTTTTGGAATTAAGAAAATTACCATGTTATTAAAGATCTAAATTCATAGGATATTATTCAATTTTAATCTTAAATACAAGAAATATTTTAGGGAAACATTTTTGTCTCAAATGATGAAAATGAAAATGATATAGTTAAATTTTATAGTATTTTAAGGGAGAAATTGAATGGAAAATAAATTAATAAATATCGGTTTTATAATTAATTATATAGGGTTTTATAGTGAAATATAATTAAATAATGTTCCAGGAAACATTAATATTTATAGTGATATTACTCCACCAACTTTACAATGTATTCCTAATGAAATATTTGGTTTATCAATTGATCCCTTCATTGAAAAAATAATCTCCCCATGTTTTTCCTATTTTCCACATTTTAAACAAATAATATTAATTTACCCATGTTTGAAAAAAATAAAGGTAAATAAGGTGTGAGTAAATTATATGTATTTATAAACATGAATAATTATTATTGTTTTCAGAAATATGTCTTATGAGCCATGTTTTCATAAACATGACTAAGTCAATACATTAATATAACCCACCATCCTAACCTCCATCCCCAGAGACTACCCCATCTCCATCCCCAACCCCACCCATCCAGGACCCTACTCAGCTGGAGTATGTATGGCCCAAACCACATAGCTATTGAGATGACCCAAACATAATATACATAATTATTATATATTTTTACATGAATAGTAATTTTATATTATCATAAATCACTCCCCAAAATCTATTTTCCTCGTATCTTTATATATTAGATACATAACTGGCCAATTTTATAAAAAAAATTCAATGTCCCTCACAATTAATATTTACTCATGTTACCCTTCTAAACATATCATACATAATACCCTTTTTCATTACATGGGGAATGGAAACATAATAAAGTGTGAGCTTATATTCTTAGTATGGCATGGAAATAATATATATCAAACGAATATCATAAATGGGAATAAGATGTACATGTTATTATAAGAACATAATCCAAGTACATGAACATAATATAAGGAAATTATACCTAATAAAACATGGGCTGTAATTAATGAATTATAACATAAGGATTTAAATATAACATGAAAAATAAGGCAAAAGAAAATTAAATCTTGAGGTGACTATCATAAATTTTATGAATATAATATTTTATTATGGAATAACATATAAATTTGGTATAAAAATATGGAATGTACATAATAAAATAAAATCATTTCTTATATCATGGGTCACTGTCAACAACATCATCACATAATGGAAAATGTCCCATAGTGGATTGAGTTCACTCCACATTCCCAAAAACATAGTAGGCTGGGTTCACTCCCCAATCTCTTACATGTCATATAATGATATATAAATATTTAACCATTGATTTTAATGGATATATAATTAGGCTCCAACCCACCACATAATGAAAAAACCATATATATACGTTCCACATAAACATTAAAACATTCATAATTTTATCATAGATTAAATAACCTATAAGAAATAATTAGGTTTCATGAATATTTATGTAATAAATGATTATAAAACACCCAAAGAAATATTTTGGATGATATCATTATAAAATATTACTAGTAAAGAATAAGACACATTAATTAATTTTAACATAAATGAAAAATTATTTGGAATAATATTAGATTTTTTTTTGGAAAATATGAAGAAATATCATTTAAAATTTTAATTATATTTATTTTATGAAGAAAAAACTTTAAAATAAATGGTTTTATAAAAGTAATGAGAATGTAATTAAAAATTTATTTAAATAACCATGAAAACTTAGAAAGTAATAATCATAATGAAATCCAAAGACAATAATGGGAGAAATAGACAATACAGAAAAGGTTTAAAAATATTTCTTTCATAATTTAGTAAAAGAAATTCAAAGTGAATATTATATTAAATTAATAAATCATATAAGTAGGGATAAGACCATAAATAATAGTATATAAACTACATGGATATGATGGAGAAATATTCATCACTGAAAATAAGAGATATGGTTATCCCCAATTACATGCATCCTTTTGGTTGAATTGTGAACCAAAGGGAGGTGCAATTGTAAGGCTACATTAAAAAATAAAAAAAAAGATATAGGAGAATAAATTATATGGTTTTTATATTTAATTAACATAAAATTACCCCTAATTTAAATTCATTCATAGAAACTACTGTTTTCAAAGTGATATTGGAAGAGAAACCCTTAACTTTACACCAGACTTCCACGAAAGTGATTTAACCTCAAGAATAATAAATATAAAAATATTAATAACATATTTTATATTATTATAATATATATATATATATATTACATTTTATACTCTTAAATTATAATGATTTATTATATATATTGTTTATTTATTGTTTATTTTCATCATCAGATGTTAGTAATTTTGATTATTTTGTACATTTTTCGTAATGTCGATGTCAATCCTCGTTCTTTGATAAAAAGTACAAATTATAAAAATATTCAATTTATCTAAATAATTTTGTTTTAATTATTTATATAATCCCATTTTTACTTGATATAATGCATGAGTATGGTTCATGAAAATAAAATTTATGATGAACATGTTTTGGATAATTTATCGATAATAACAAGTTACTTTGTAATGACCATTAATATTTTTATCAAGCGTAAAAAAGTATTCATAACATAAAATAATATTTAATATAATATATTAATATTATTAATGTCTTGATAATTATTAATGTTATAAATAGTTAATATAATATATCATTGTTTATGTTGCTGGTTGAACCAACCCAAACAAGAACATGCTATACTAATAAATGAGTAAGAGTATAGAGTTATATTATATCAATACCATTTTTAAATAATAATAATGATTTTAATAGAACATAATTATTTTTTATAATGATATTTTGAAATATATTAAATTTTAATTTAATTGAACAAGATGGAAAAGAACTATATTCTTACGTGGATGAGTTTTCTCCTTCTAAAAATAGGTACCTTCTGAATGAAGTATTTATGAGACCTATTGGAACATGTGGCTACCTAAAATGTAATAAGGATTTAATATAATAATTTTGGGTAGGTATTCAATAAATAAATATATTCAAAGAGTTTTTTGGGAGAGGTATAGGAAGGGTCCTTTTATAAGTGATTTTTGAGTGGCATTTCCACAGAACTCCTTCCCTAAGGTATAACGTTGTCGCTTTACATGGAAAGTGGATTAAATGTGAAATAATAATAGATATGGGTAATTAATACCACTATTAAAAAAATTGAGTTAATTTTATATATATTTTATTCCTTTATCCTTTAATATAACCCTTTTACCACATTTCACCTTTATTGTGGCATCTAAATTTTACCTCAGTAACTTATTTTTTCCCAAAAAATAAAATATACCCTCTTACCCAATTTCTAAATGATTATTAAAAATTTGGAATCCATTATATCTAATTAAACATCTTAATATGTGAAATTAAAAATCTAAATGTGAAAATAAAATATATATATAACACTACTTTTATAGAAAGAAGACTCTTTAAACATTTTGTGTCCTTAATTTAATTTCATATAAATTACTAATTAAATGACTTTTAATATATTTTTTTATAAATTGAAAAATTAAATTTTAATATAATCATCTTGTAAAATTTATCAATCTAATTTATTAATATAAAAATAAATAGCACTTAGAAAAAGTAATTATTTAAAAATATATCTTTTTTAAAATTAAATTATTTTAATCACAATCCATTATTTATATTTTAAGAAATAAATTTTATAAATACATTGGTATTGGAATATATCTTTGAATTTTATAAACACATCAAGTTATTCGTTAAAAATAATATTAGAAATAATAGTGATAATAATAATAATATGAAACGAATAAAAATTTATATTTTTAAGTTAAATATTTCAATTAATTATTTTCTTTTTTATTTCATTCTAGAGTTATTTATTTTTGGTGAATTATATTATTTTTAATTTATTAATAAAAATTACATAACTTCAATATATGTATTGGATTTAAGTATATCCAATGATCGTATAACCAATGACCATATATCCGACGACTGTATATCTAATGACTATATAACCAACATCCTTATATGTAACAGTCATATTACATCCCTATATCCATACATATATATCAATAATAATTATTAATATTATATAATTTAATTTTTATTATTTTTATAATCTTTGCAATGTGTTTTATTCTTTTTATACTTATTATTTGAGGTATGATATTTATAGAAGGCTGTGATGATGATAATTTTAACCTTATAATATTTTTATTTATTTATCCTTTCAATCTTTCAGTAATTTTAATTTTTTTTAGTTATATTATAATGTATTTCATCTCTTATTGTAATATTATATGTTAATTAAATAAGAAAATAGTCATTTTCTTTCTGTGTTGTGTGTATCACAAGATATCTAATAAATAACACTTATTTTAAGGGGAATACATACAAAAATTGTGGGGTGTATCATTATACCCAACATAAAATAATTTCACCCTTCAAATTTTAATAATTTTATGAAAATTAATGAATATACTTTTTCCACATTATATATTCATGTTCCCATGTACCTTACTAAAAATTATTATTCCTCAAGAGAACTTTAACCATGCGAGTGGTCTTGTTTAGTAGTAATTTATATCTATGATCAAATATTTATATCAGTTGTTCCTTATAAGAGTGATAATGTTAAAATTATATTACCTTTGGGTTCATTACATGTTATGGATCATGTATTTATATCTTAAAAATTGATAAATGTAATATATCAGGAACCTATGAGAGGTTAAGTGGATGTACAAGATGATAAGATACCATCCACACACAATCGATAATTTGGAAGGGGAAAATGTATCTTGGGAACAAACTTCCCTTATTCCAAAATATAAAAACTCACTTTAATTGTGATATTCAAATAAATAATTTGTCTCTGACTTCAAACACCAAATATCACTGATGATTATCATCAGAGATCTTTTGTTGAATTTTTATAGTTTTAATGTGTCTCAAAATGGTTTTAATATTTTATATCATTTCTTAATAAAGATATAGTCCTAGAATAATATTATTTCTAATTCATCCTATCATATTGGAGTTTTTAACTTCTTCCAATAAAAATAATTATATGGTACCATTTGAATGCGATAATAGAAATTTTTGTTATATGATTACTTTATTCGGGGAAGGAATTAATCACAAACTCAGTAGAAATATTTAAAAAAAATCTAAGTGTATCTTCAGGGGTTTGAATAGTCCTTATATATTAACCATCAGTTCAAGGATCATAAGTATCACTAAATCTCATCTCTATATCCAATGTATACAAAAGACTTCACTAGAACTTCGAGTGTAAACTTAGATCTCTATCAGATAAAACTGAAATTGGTACTCCATAGAGCCTTACCTTTATATATATATATATTAGAATTATGATTGAGTGATAAATCTTATAAAATAGCAGTGAGATTTTCCATCTTTATAAGTATATTAACTGGAACCAAAATAGAATTATAGAATTTATAGGTCTTATGGATACCTATGATGAAATCCATATTGATGTTCCCCCATTTCCATATAGGTATGAGTAATGGTCGTATCATCACCTTATATATATTTTATTCTACCATAAATTTATAGCATACCAAGCTTCCAGATATATATTCTTTAATTTACCTATTAATTCTATCCCACCTAAAATCCTCCTTGAGATCTATATACATATTTGGTCTTATAGGATGGATAGATAATGATGAGATATGCACAAAATATAATAGATACTTATTCTATTTTGGTAATAAATGGACACATATTTGTTTCTTGAATCTTATAATTCTAGTAATTCAAATGTTGAACTCTTAAATATTTCTTACACTCTTCTGCATCTTTATATCCTCCTTCTACTCCTACATTACCATCACATTGATATATGGTTGAGAAGTCATTTGGGTAAGACATAATTTCTCTAGTTACCTTAATATTTTCAGGTCAATACTCAATAAATCCACGAGTATTTGGTATCTTTCAATACTCATCATAGATAAGGTAGCATGATATGTCATGCTCAGAGAATCAACTACCTTGTTTTCCTTTCCAGGGTGGTAATGTGTTGAATAACCATAACCCTTTATTAACTCCAACCACATCCGTTGGAACATGTCAAACTCCTTATGGGTGAATATATACTTTAACCTATTATAATAAATATATATTTCACACATTAAACCTTATAGATAATGACTGCATATATTAAATCCATATATTATCGATGCTAGATATAAACCACACAATGGGTAATTTTTGTCATGATAATTTAATTTTCATGATTAATAAGCTACCTCCATACAATATTTCATGAAAACACATCCCAATACCTTCTTTTATGCATCATTTTATATCCAAGATATTTATCGCTAGAAGGGTAGTGTGATTATAGGTGTTATGCATACCTTATATAAATCTCCTTGAATTTATTTCCACATTCATCTTCCTAGATGTACTTGACTCACTTCTAAGTTAACTTGGTTTTTATATTTTATAACAATGATAAATTGATCACAAAGTGTCGATATTATCTAGCTAATCCAAGATAACTATGTATCTCGGTTATAGTGGTTGGTATGTAAAGTGATCCAAGCTTAAATTAGATGTATATTACAACATTTTAGATGAATATACAACATATTACAAAAATACATTCCCATGGACCATAATAGTTTAATGTATTTGGAAACATGGAAACATAATCATCTAACTTGGTGAAAGTCTTCAATATCTCCCTTAAAGATCTTCCCCTTTTAGTAATCCTACTTAAAACCTTTCTTCATAACTTGGGGAAAGGAAACATAAGAAAGGGGTGAGCTAAGATGCTCAGTAAGGGTAAACAAGTGAGATATGTAAACATAAGATGAGATTAAGGGTATGAGAACATGATCATAACATTAGAACATCATACCTTGCATATCAAATATCATAATCAATATTCATTGCATAAATATTGGTAGTTCATAAGAAATGAACTGTAAGATAATCTAGATAATAATCTATTAAATCATAACACATTAATAAGACATGGAATTGTGACTTACACATAATATTATAATATTTTGAGCATGTGTAAAAAGAAACATGTTCATTCATTAAGTTAAGGACATAGAATCAGGACCTTTCATAAAAAGATAGACATGAAACCAGGTCCACACATAACATTGTGAACATGTAATCAAGTTTACAAATAAAAATAATTCCCTAAAATTCAAGGATCATTGAAAAAACGTTTTTGGTCACCACATGGGGACTACACCTACTCGGTAAGACACACCACCATCCCCAGTCGTAGTCATTTCCTTACAAGTGACCAACTTTCCCCTTCTTCCCATAATGTATTTGGTTTCCCTATCTCCCCATAGTAGAGTAGGTTTCCCCATATTCCAATAGTGGTTTGAGTTTCCACATACTACTATAGTGGATCCTGACACACATGTTTGCCACTTTGGATCAGGACATACCTGTTTTCCATTATGGATCGAGCCCGTAGACTTGATTCCCATCATTATCTCATGAGATATAAATATTTACCCAATGAATTAGAGGGAGATATAGATCCCAATCATCCCATAATAAAATCATAAATACAAGTTACATAATATAATAAATAAATGATTATATAATGTGTAACACGCAAGGATTTCAAAATACGTCATCTCTTTAAATTAATTCAATAGCTTGCGCCACTCACAACACTGAGTTCGAGTGCACCACGACTTAACAAACTAGCCATTTAAAAAGCGGTTATGAATAATATTAACTTAATTTTGAATTTTATATACTCAAAATAATTTTAACATCCATATTATGTGTTTTTTAGACATAATATAAGAACAAATCCAATTTTCAGATAAAAGAAGTGTTTTTCAAAAACAAATGCAATTTTATCACCTTTTAACGGGGAACCCTTTTTAAATCCAATATTTGACACTTTTATATATTCAATTTGACAAAATAAACTTCTTCTTTAGAGGTGGTATATAAGAATTTAGTTTGGATTAATTTTTGGTGTTTTTCTGTTAACTTTCATATTTTGATGAATAGTGAAAAATACTAAATTTTAATTGAAAACAAATTTTTTTAATCAAAATAATTTATATTGTTAAATTATATAATAAAATTATTTTTAGTATAATTAGACTATATTTTTACCATTTAATCCAATGTTGGTCATTGGAAGTAATTTTACATTTAAATTGGACATAAACACATATTATTCTTTTGACAGTTCTTACTTCCCAAAAAACCACTTTCTAGTTTTGACAACATGAAGTAATTTTAAATTAATTAATGAAACTTCTATTTTTTGAATTTGGTAAAATAAACATCATTTTTTAATTCAGAATATCAAAATTATCTTAGGGTGAATTTTTTGTATTTTTTCTGAAAATATTCAATTTTTGATGAATAATGAAAAATACTACATAGTAAATAAAGGAAAACTTATTAATTTGAATAATTATTTTTAATTAGAATTTTATCTTAAAATAGATACATAATACATATATTAGTACAATTTAATTCATTAGAGTCATTTTATATTAAGAGTAGATATATAATTTTTTATTGAACCATTTTAACCTCTTTTTACCCACCTTCTAGGCACATTTACCCACCTTCTAGGCATATTTGCAAATTTTCATAAAAAATAATTTTACCACTTACGTGAATTGAATTTAAAAAATCCTTGAGATAAGGTTGAGATTAATATGTAAAATTTGGTTCAATAGGATGAAAATAATTTTTTGTGAATAATATCTTTTGAATTTTATTTACCACAGTTAAAAGTAAATACGGTAATTAAAGGTAAAAATAGTATTAATATTACCCAACATGTGTCCTAATTTAATTGGATAAGTTTATTTAGAATAAAATAAACCTTAGGATAAAAATAATATCCTTTTTATCCATTTGGTTTTGATTGGGACATTTATTATATTTTATTTAAAGAAGAGTTAAAAGTGTTAAATTCAAATTTTAATAAATAAACCATTTTTAATATAGGGATAAATATAATATAAATTAGACTATAAATATTAAATAGAAAGCTAAAAAGTTTTCATACGTCATGGTATTTTATTTATAATTTTTGGACATTAAATAATTAATGTTATTTATGACACAATGATGAAGTAGTAATTACCTTATTAATGAAAGATTAAAATAATTGATATTATAAACATCAAAATAAATGTAAATTGAAGATTTTGATGCCATCAGAGAATTTTTTAGGTGAATATGACATGTTAGGTTTTATTTAATGTATTTGTTTCTAAGTAATCAACTTGTAATGACTTTCACAAAAACCAAACACTAAATTGTGTCAAAATTGACATAAATTAGTTTCTAAAACAAATAGTATATTACTAAATGATATATATTCTTAAAAATCTAAAGTTCATCCAAAGGACTTATATTATTATATATATGTAATTAATGAACCACTTGAGGTTCCCTTGACATTTTATAGTATGATTGTTAACCATGTATTATAAAAATACAAGAAGTCATGGTAAAAGTTAAACTATTTAAGTGATGGTTAAATAAGAAAGATAAGGTTAATATGGTGACCTAAAAATGTCTAAAACCAATTGGTTGAGAGTATTTAGACACATCCCCACGTTATAGTAGAAATAAATCCATTATTATTATTAGAAACTGAAAACAATTTTAGAATAAATTTGTATTTGAAGCTGTCACGAACCGAATCTGGTCGCTGCCAAAACCGACACCAAAACTAGCCCGTGATAAGGCACGAAGGGCGTTACCAATCCCCACTATCTGGAAAAAGTTCCCAGGTATCATAAAATTATAATTGGGAATGATTTACCTGAGTTTATAAACTTAAAACTACAAAAGAATCCAGTAAAACGAATCTGGATTTCTCAAACCAAACAATCTTTTACAAAAATTCAGAACTGAATTACATATTTTAAAACAACTCAATAAGACTATAACAAAGATAGAAAACCAAATGGAAACAGACCAATAACCCTCATTACAAGGGGCACCTCCCTTAAGCCCTCTCCACAAGACTTCACCACTAAGGGCCTGCTAGAAACCTGAACCACTAAAACTAAAAAATTGTACCCAACCTACGACAACAAAAATTACCAAGTATACTTACACCCAAAGGTGTAAGTAGGGTGTGACCCTAATCCCAATAGTATAACACCCAATTATTCTAAATATTATGCAATAAAATTTTAAAAATCAAGAAATTTTAATATGAAAAGAAAAGTAGTGATAAAATTCAAGAAATGAAGCTTTTAATTGGAAACCGTTTTCAAGCTAAAATTTTCAGAATGTTCAAAAATTTATATAGACATGTATGCTACTGTAATTTACTTCCAAAAACACCCCAATACAAGGTAAAACACCATAAACACAATTAGAAATAAAACCAGGAACACCCCTAGGCACTTGATAGTCTCAGGCCCCATGTACCTCATACATCAGTGTAAAGTAACCATGGTAAAATCCGTTCTCCTGCAAGAGCCATTAGTAGGGAACATAACCATTACCTAGTGTTCCCCAATAATCATCAAAATAGTTTAGTTATAGTTGTATTTATCCAAATTCTAGATGAAACAGGGACAAAACCCATCTGGTCCACTAGTCGTACTAGTATACATCCGCCCCACCTAGGTACCCGAGCATCCCCCTTTGCGCTCAAACAATTTTAGAATGATACACATATACATTTTAATATAAAAAAACACTAATGGTCACATACAATAATTAATGTAGCTACACATATTTTATACCATTTAAAACACACAACAAAACACTTTGAGTTTCAATAGAACAACTTCCCCAAATCATTCCTTGTTTTGCACCCAAAACTCATTGAAAACCCCACTTTAACAACATGTGCATACTAATATTTACAAAAATATAATCCACCACACCTTAAATTTTTTTTATACTCATTACATGAGTTATAAAACAATCCCAATATGCATCACATAGAATACCCATGTAAAATACCCAATTCAACACCAAATTGGTACTCAAAAATCATTTTCTTAACAAATGTCACCCAAAACCAATTTCGCAGCAACAAATAAAAGAAAAGAAAATTTAAAACATTATTTTCAGACCTAATATAGTTGAATAAAATCAAGTAAATAATTATATGTCATCCATTTAGAAACCAACACAAGATTTATATTAAAAACCCCCAAATTTCACATTAAATTGGAATAAAAAATTCATTTGCTTTTATAATTGCCACTAAACAAGTTTTTGAAGCAACATTCAAATGAAATAGAAATTAAAATACCATAAACATAGAAAATATGGAATAATTATTTCATACCAAAAGGAATCACCTACCAAAGTAATGAAAACCCTTGAATCACCGTGCGAAAATAAAGTCAAACCACCACCGCACCAAGAGGGGCTTGGAACAAACCTAAACCCACAATAATTGACCATGAAAACACAAGTTTAAACCCTAGGTTAAAAAACCCTACCCCCTGGTCACTTGGTACATCAAGTAAAAGAGAAGAAACCCTAATCAAATAGAATGAAACCCTAAGAAATTTAAAAGAGGAATGAAATGGATTAACTTACTTGAGGGATCTTGAAAAAATATCCCAAAACACCAGTATCTAAAATTGAAAATGGAAACAATTCTGAGTTTTTTATTAGGATAATTATGAGCTAATTTAGGAACTATAATGGAGGAAAAATAGTAATAATTGTGAGAGTTACGATGGAAAGAACTTACCTCCTCAAATCTTGATGATTTTTGAAACCCTAAGATGTTCTACACTCAATCGTGATGTACATGAGATCAAAAGTGGGGGGGGGGGAGGATACTAAAAATGAGGATGGGTTTAAGGGTCGTGTTTGAGGCTTGGAATCACCAAAAAATCTTTAAAATTGAATAAGTTATTAATTAAACAAATTTTATTTTTAAAACTGGAATTGGGCTTTCGGGCAGGCCCAATCCCTTAAATAAAAACTCATATACACCCTGGTTATGGATTTCTAAAGGCTCCAAACTACAATGGTGGTGTTAATATGTCAGAGGAGACTATTTATGAATTGGAATAGGTACAAAATATTAAAATATTAAAATGTTAAAAAAGAAACAAAAATTATTTTTAAATTTGGAATTGGGCTCACGGTTTGGCCCAATTCACGAAAACTCACCCATTCCACCATAAAAGCTTGAGAAACTCCAAAAACAAAGAATAAATGGATATTTAATGAAATTTAACTTTAAAATAAGTCATTAATGTGACCCAATATTTCCCTAAAGTGCCTCTCACCTCTCTTATAAAAGGGTACTTCCCCTTCTCTTAAATTCACACCTCCAAAGCCATTTGGATCGACCAAACCCTAATTAAACCTCCTCCCAACTACCCTCAATTCATCCTAGAGGCCTTAATTTGATTAGAAATTCATCCTAAAGATCCCTTTTGTTCAAATCAAAAGGAAGAACCTGAAGAAGAGGTAATTATTTCATCATCTCTTTCAAAGTTCTTTCTTCTACCACGTCATCTTTCTTTGCTGTTTCCATACCAAAATAATAAATCCAGCAACTTCTACATAATGTGATGTTATTATAAATATGGTATAACCATATTAATTATTCTATCCATCCTATTAATGAAAAATTCCCCATATGTGCGTACGTATGGCTTACCGTCTCTACGTTGTGGTGTAATTGTTTATTCAACACTTCCTTATTTTGATGGTTATAATAATGAGTATAATTGATGTAAGTAAGAAATATAACATTTTAATGATTTGGTATATATAATATACCATCCAATTACATAGGATTTCACCATAAATAGAATTATATCATCTCTCGTGTGTACGTACGACTTACCGTTACCACGACGTGATGAGATTCATTTCCACGTTCACTATTCAACGATTATTATAAATATATATTATTAATAAGTATGTAATATATGACATAATAATGATTCCAAATATATATATATATATATATGGACACAAACACACACACACACATATATCTTATTCACTTACTTTCATTCAATATGATATGAAAATGGAAACGATGTTTATGCATAAGTACAGCCTACCGTCTCCCTAAACGGTGTTTCCCATTTCATATATAAAACTATTATACATACTTATATTCATAATATATACGATAAATAAATTATATTTTATATTTCGGTATCAATTAAATCATGATATAAGTTAAATGATCAAGAATAACAAGTTAAAACACGTATGATAAAGAAAGTGACTATTACCCGAAATGTTATTTTAACATAGAGATTGTTATTAAATGGGTAGTATAAAGATATAAATGAATCAAGTTCGATATCATAAATATGAATATGGTTATTTTATAATTTAATAACATACTATGGTCATTATATAGGAGGTTAAACGTACCCTCGACCAAAATAAAGTACAAGGTAAGGGTTAATTCTTCAATGTCATTATTATCCGAGATTATTTATGTGTAAGTATTTACTGGGAAATATTTATCATCCATGTCCATGTTTTATAAAAATGTTTTCAAAATAAATATATTAAGGTTTTGTGGAAGTGACTCTTTATCAAGATCAACATTTTAAATGTTTTAATGATTTATTTTTTCTAAATCTTTTTAATTAATGTACATGTTTCAGAAATGATTTTAAGGATTTATTTATATGGATATAACTATTTTAAAATGGTAATTCCTTTAAAAGTTTCAAAGTGGTATGGGACACTTTGATTCAAAAATATCTTTTAAATGACTTCCTTTTTAAATGTGTGACTTTTAAATGATTTCACAAAAATGGATATTTCTCTCAAAGAGTTTTACTGATCATTTTCAACTATGTAAACGTCCTTTACTGGATATTATTCTTGATTAAGGTTGATTTATTATAATAAAATATCCCATATTTTATTGAATGAGTTATGATATTTTTGACTATGGATGTGATATTTTTATACCATTCATGGTTTATATTTAAAGTATTGACATTTCCTATGATAGTTTTAATATGAATTTTTATGTTATGTTTCAACATTTTCATATAAGGAATGCATTAGACTTAGTAAGTGATAGGTGGAGTTCGATATAGCTCCTGATGCATCAGTAGGTCTCATGAGAAAAACTAGTGTCTTGGAACAAGGCCTAGAATTTTTTTTATTTTTAGTCTTGGCACGACGCCTTGACTATGTGGTTATGATGTTTGACATTATGCATTCCCATGTTATGAAATTAGTTATTATATGTGATTATTCGACTAGTAGAATATCCATGTGAATGTTTATATGGTAATGTTTGATTTAATCTTTCCATATTATGTTAAAGTTTATGTTTAAAGGGCTGTTGTTTTTATTACACATCTTGCCTTAAAAGTTTATAGCTTCCGCTAAATTATTAACCCTTATTGAGCATATGAGCTCACCCATTTCTTATGTTTTATTTTTCCAAGATTCCAAGAAGTGTATTATGATTAATATTCAGGGTTATGCTATAGGAATAATGGAATTAGAAAAGTATTATTTATGATGTGTTGTATATTATAAAGTGTAATATAACATTCATGTATGTAATCTATTTTCCGAGACAGATAAATTGATTGGTCCTTCAGGACTTGATTCTTTATAATCATGCCAATGTATTAAAATAATGCACTGACTCTAGGTAACTAGGTTCAGGGCATTATAGTTGGTATCAGAGGAAGTTTTGTACTAACCATGGATTCAAGATTTAGAAAAACTCTAATTATAGAAAACTTCCCTAAGATGGAATTTGAGTATTAGTATATAATAACATGTAAGAGTTTTGGTAATGTAGATATTATGTGAGTTTTACAAGCAATACATCCCTGTCTGGATACGAGCAGGTTAAGACAAATTTGAAACAGATGTATCTAGGGGTAAAACCTAAAAAAAAAACTTTGAGCTAGACTTGAACGATAACTGGTGCATGAAAACATTCCTTGCTGCACTCTTGGTTACAACAATACCAAAGGATATGCTTTGGATAATTCACATTTTTTTTACAAACCATTATTAAGGAATTATGAGTAAATATATTAGCAAAGAAACCATTTTTATGATTATGAGTCTAGATGTGTGAAAATATTCAATTAATGTTGATAATTTTTCTTGTTTTTGGATTATACATTATGATATGATCTAACCTAGTGTATTTAGTCATTTATAAATGGCACCCAGTAGAAGGAATGAGAACTCCAGTAATACGTATGATCCAAAGAGTAAGAAGGATCATATCTTTCACGGTCTTAAGCCAAAATTTAGAAGGGAAATAGTCTCCAATGTATTCTAATCATATGAAGAAATAGTATTTCGTGTTAATAAGATTTGTATAGAATTATTTGAGTCATATAGCTTTGAAGGGAAGCTAGAGAAGAAAAGGATGGTTGAGAAAAATATGGATAAAGGGAAGAAGGGAAAGAATTATTTTCACATATGTGATAACTATGGAAAGAATCACCCTGGGAAGTACTTGAAAGGAATGTGAGTTTGTTATAAGTGTGGAGAAAAAGGACATCAAGTTCGTGATTTCAAGGGTAATAAAAAAGTTTCAAATGTACAATGATTCATTTTCAAGGAGTTAGGACACTATGTGAATCAATGTACCAATCATCAGAGTTTACCCCAAATGATGCTATTGGATAATAATCAAGTTATGATACTACCGCAGATGAAGATGAATGATTAGTGTTATTAAGTTGTTATTAAATAATTGTGTCATTTGAGTACAATTTATAAGAATTATAAAGTATATAAGTATTGTACTGTAGTAAATTTTCATTAAGGATTTGAGATTTTATGGTACCAAGTAATGTGACACAGTTTCAAGTTAAACATTTTGAAAAATATATTGTTGGGGGAAATATAACCCTTAATATGTTTCTGAAATAGAGATAATGATTTAGCAATAAGATATAAATGAGTTAGATAAAGTATATTGGATATTATTTACTACCTTTGAAATAATTAATTTTTTTCCATCATTGTTGGATTTTACAACATTTTTGGATTTAAGGAGTATATCTAGTATTTTATAAGGAATAAGGGAGCATGAACGTATTCAATAAGGTTTTATGGTAATTCATGGTGTTACCTTGTTTTAAGAAAGTACAAGATGAAGGTAATCACATGTTATTATGTGGGAAAAAGAGATCTTCAATATGTTTACCTCCCATATAAATTTTTAGACCGTGAGTTTAGACATAAGTATTTTTGGATAAGTCTAAATGTTATAATGGAGTAAGTTGAGCACTTGATATTTTGTATGAGGTTAAAGTATAATTTATTGGGTACTCTGACCTAAACTTTTTAATTTTAGTAAAAATATATAGGATTAAGGAAATAATTTTTTTCATAATGATTTATTAAATGCACATTAGCCTTAAAAATCATTTTTTAACATTCATTTCCTAGTATAAGGGATAGAGTGAAAATAGATCATAGCACAACCAAATGATGAGATTATGATTAAGACAGGTAATGAAATCAAGTATGTTTTCTTGAGTTCTTATCTTGGTAGTAAATTAATCCATCCTCTTTAAAAAAATAAAGTATCTAAAAAAATGTGTTATCCTAATACCATATGTTTTTTTGAACCGATGATATTTTAAATCATCATTGATTTTTGGATTTGAGGACCTCAATTTTCCCTTTATTGTTCACTTGTTTATGATTGATGAAATCAATCACTCCCTATAAATATTTACATTTTCCCTCCAATTATGGGTCAATAATTTCAACCAATGTTCTCTTATTCGAAACCCTAATTTTGTGGTGACTTTTTCATTTCCCTTTTCAACTTATTAAGACTAAATTTTAGTAACCCTATTTCTGACACGGGTTTTCCACAAAGGTATTTTCTGTTTTCAACCTTTTATTTTCAAAGAACAATTTCAAATTGTGAGGATGAAATTTATTTAAGTAGGGGAGAATGTAACACCCTTGGATTTCTTAATACGTTTTCCCTTTAAACTAATTCAATAGCTTGCGCCACTCACAACACCGAGTTTGAGCGCACCACCACATACCAAATTAGCCGTTTAAAAAGCGGTTATGAATAGATTTAACTGAATTTTGAATTTTATATACTCCATATAATTTTAATATCCATATTATGTGTTTTTTAGAGATAATATAAGAACAAATCCAATTTTTTCAGATAAAAGAAGTGTTTCTTAAAAACAAAATGCAGTTTTAACGCATTTTAATGGAGAACCCATTTTAAATAAAACATTTGACACTTTTATATATTCAATTTGACAAAATAAAGTTCTTCTTTATAAGTAGGACATAAAAATTTAGTTTGGATAAATTTTGGGTGTTTTTCTGACAACTTTCAAATTTTGATGAATAGTGAAAATCCTAAATTTTAATTGAAAACAAATTTTTTAATAAAAAAAATTTATATTTTTAAATTATACATTTGAATGGTTTTAAAGAATAATTAGATTATATTTTTATAATTTTATCCAATTTTGGTCACTGGAAGTAATTTTCATTTAAATTATACATAAACACATATTAATCTTTGGATAGTTTTTAGTTCTCAAAAACCCGCTTTCTGGTTTTGACAATGGGAATTAATTTTAAATTAATTAATTTTAAATTATATATTTTTAATTTGTTAAAATAGACATCATTTTTTAATTTTTAATGTCAAAATTATCTGAGGATGAATTTTTGGTATTTTTCTGAAAACTTTCATTTTTCGATGAATAGTGAAAAATACTACATAGTACATATAAACTGACATTTTCATTTAAATACTTATTTTTAATTAAAAATTTATCTTAAAATAGATATATAATACATATATTTGTACAATTTAAGTCATTAGAGTCATTTTATAATAATATTAGAAATATAAAATTTTATTGAACCATTTTAAGGTCTTTTTACCCACCTTCTAGGCACATTTATGCACCTTATAGGCACATTTGCAAATTTGCATAAATTGTAATTTTACCATTTCTGTGAATTAAATTTCAAAAATCCGAGAGACATGGTTGACATCATTAGGTAAAATTTGGTTCAATAGGATGAAAATAATTTTTAGTGAATAATAACTTTTGAATTTTATTTACCACGATTAAAAGTAAATAAGGTAATTAAAGGTACAAATAATATTAATATTACCCACACACATGTCCTAATTATATTTGATAAGTTTATTTTGACCAAAATCAACCTTAGGAAAAAAAATAATATCCTTTTCATACATTTGGGTTAGATTAGGACATTTATTATATTTTATTTAAAGAAGAGTTAAAAGTGTTAAATTCAATGTTTAATAACTAAACTATTTTTAATATAGGGTTACACATAAGATAAATTAGACTATATATATTAATTATAAATCTAAAAATATTTCCTACATCATGGTATTTTATTTACATTTTTTATACATTATATAATTAATTTTATTTATGACACAATGATGAAAGTGTAATTACCTTATTAATGAAAGATTAAAATAATTGATATTATAAATATAAAAATAAATGTAAATTGAGAATATTGATGAAATCCACGAATTTTTTAGGTGAATATAAAATTTTAGGGTTGATTTAATGTATATTTTTCTAATTAATCTACTTTTTATGACATTCACAAAAACTAAATACTAAATAGTGTCAAAATTGACATAAATGAGTTTTTAAAATGAATACTATATTATTAAATGATATGATATTCCTAAAAATCTAAGGTTTGGAAAATGGACTTATATATTTATATATATGACATTAATGGACCACTTTAGGTTATATAGAAATTTTATAGAATGTTTATTTACCACGTATTATAATAATACAAGAAGACATGGTAAATGTTACACTATTTAACTAAGGGTTAAATCTAAAAGATAAGGTTAATATGGTGACCTAAACTTGTCTAAAACCTATTAGTTGAGAGTATTTAAACACATACCCACCTAATCCTCTAAATAAATCCATTCTAAGATATTATAAACTGAAAATAATTTGATAATAAATTAATATTTCAAGCTTTCCCTAAAGTTCCCCTCACCGCTCTTATAAAAGGGTACTTCCCCTTCTCTTAAATTCACACCTCCAAAGCCATTTGGATCGGCCAAAACCTAATAAAATCTCCTCCCAACTACCCTCAGTTCATCCTATAGGTCTGAATTTTATCATAAATCCAGCATAAGGATCTATTTTTTTCAAATAAAAAGGAAGAACCCAAATAAGAGGTAATTATTTCATCACCTATTTCAAAGTTCTTTTCTTCTTTCACTTCATATTTCTTTGTTGTTTACATAAAATAATAATTAATCCTGTGACTTATACATACTGTGATGTTATTATAAATATTCTAAAACCATATTAATTATTCAATCCATCCAATTAATTAAAAATTTACCATACGTGCGTACGTATGGTTTACCATCTTCACATCATGGTATAGTTTGTTATTCAACAGTTCATTATTTAGATGGGTATAATAATGAGTATATTTGACGTAGTTATAAATATAACATGTTAATTACTATTTATATATAATATAATATCCAATTAAATAAGATTTCACCATCTATATAATGACATCATCACTCGTGCGTACGTACGGCTTACCGTCTCCACGACGTGATGAGATTGATTTCCACGTTCACTATTCAACAATGATTATAAATATATATATATATTATTAATAAGTATGTAATATATGGAATAATAAATATACTATATATATATATTTATTTACATATATCTTATTCACTTACTTCCATTCAATACGATATGAAAATGGAAACAACATTCTTGCGTATGTACGACCTACTGTCTCCCTAAACGGTGTTTTTCATTTGATATATAAATCTATTATTCATATTTATCTTCTGAATATATATGATACATAAATAATTTTTAAATTCTGGAATCAATTAAATCATAATATTACTTATATTATCAAGAATAACAAGTTAAAACATGTATGATAAAGAAAGCGATTATTACCCGAAATGTTATTTTAACCAAGAGATTATTTTTAAATGGATAGAATAAAGCTATAAATTAATCATCTATGGTATCATAAATATTAATATAGTTATTTTATAATTTAATAACATACTATGGTCATTATACATGGGGTTAAACGTACCCTGGACCAAAATAAGTTACAAGGTAAGGGTTAATTTCTCAATCTCATTATTACCCGAGATTGTTTATGTGTAAGTATTTACTGGGAAATTTTTATCATCGATGTCCATGTTTCATAATTTTTTTTTAAAAATAAATATTTTAAGTTTTTTTTGGAAGGGACACTTTATCATGATCCGCATTTTAAATATTTTAATATTTTATTTTTTATAAATATTTTTAATTAATGTCAATGTTTTAAAAATGATTTTAAGGCTTTATTTATATGGTCATGATTTTTTTAAAATGTTAATTCCTTTCAAAAGTTTCAAAGTGGTATGTGACACTTTGATTCAAGAACCTCTTTTAAATGACTTCTTTTGTAAATTCGTGACTTTTAAATGATTTCACAAAAAATGATATTTCTATCAAAGAGTTTTACTGGTCATTTTTAACTATGTAAACATCCTTTACTGGGTATTATTTTTGATTGAGGTTGATTTATTATAATAAAATATTCCATATTTTATTGAATGATTTATGATATGTTTGACCGTGGATGTGCTATTTCTATACCATTCACGGTTTATGGTTAAAGTATTGACATTTTATATGCTAGTTTTAATATGAATGTTTATATTATGTTTTAAAATTTTCATACAAGGAATTAATTGGAATTAGTAAGTGATGGGTGGAGACTACTATATCTCCTCGATGCATCAGTAAGTATCATGAGACAAACTAGTGTCTTGGATGAATGCCTTGAAAAAAAAATTATTTGTAGTCTTGGCACAAGGCCTTGACTATGTGGTTATGATGTTTGACATTATTCATTCCCTCGTTATGAAATTAGTTATTACATGTGATTATTCTTCTAGTAGAATATCCATGTGAATGTTTATATGGTAATTTTTGATTTATTTTTTCCATATTATATTCAAGTTTATGTTTATAAGGCCATTGTTTTTATTAGACATCTTTCCTTAAAAGTTTATAGCTTCTGCAAAATTATTTAACCTTAATGAGAATCTGAGATCACCCTTTTCTTATGTTTTATTTTTCTAGTATTCTATGAAGTGTATTGTAGTTAATATGTAGGTTTATGCTAAGGGAATAATGTCATTCTCAAAGAATTATTTATGATATTTTGTATGTTAGAAAGTGTAATGTAACATTAATGTATGTAATCTATTTTCCGAGACTGATAAATAGATCGGTCCTTTTGGACTTTATTCCTTGTAATAATGCCAATGTATTAAAATTATTCACCTGCTCTGGGTAACTGGGGTCGAGGCATTACATAATGAACCATAAAAAGAAATGAGTTTCAGAAACATCATATCATAACCCATGAAATGAAATGGGTATGACAAAAATTTAATCATATTATAATATATGGAAAAGAGATATGTCTCATAATAATTTCATAAAATACTAACCCATGAAAAATACATTTTTCCAAAAAATATAACCAATGTAATAGAAAAAAGTGTCATAAGAATCATTCTATCAAAACAAAAACCATTAGAGAATGAATATAAATGGTATTATTGGATCATATCCTCAGTAAAGCATAAAATATAACAAGGTATGCCATCCTAGATGGATAAACATTTTAAAATATAAAATGGAACATTCAATAAGAAAAATATCCATTCTTGGAAAATCCTATTCATACAACGATTTTAAAAATCCTTTTATTATAAAGAAAGCTTTACCATTTTATTTAAAACATTTCTTGAGGAAAATATCTCATCTACTTTATAAAAACCCCTTAAAACATAAAAAATTTTGAAAAAAATTTTATTTTGAAATATACTTGAAAACTTAAAAATGAATATTGAAACTATTTCGAAAAAAAATTAATTTTAAAATACTTAGAAAACATAAAAAGAAGGATTGAAATTATTTTGGAAACCTTTTTCATTGAAAATAATTTAAAAACATAAAAAGGAGGATTGAAATAATTTTGATTTTTTTTCTTTGAAAATAATTTGAAAATATAAAAATAAGGTTTCAAATGATTTTGAAAATTTTTTTCTTTGAAAATACATTGAAAAAATAAAAACAAGGTTTGAAATCATTTTGAAAACCTTTTTCTAGGAAATGGCATTGAAAAATTATAATGAAATCTAGAAATCTTTGAAATAATTTTATTTGAAAATAACCTTTTGAAAACATATAAAGTTATCTTTTAAAATAATTTAAAACTCTTTTAAACATAAATTGTTTTTTTAAAAACCTTTGTCTTTGAGAAAATTATTTTGAATTAACATAGATTTCCAGCCGATAGAATAAAAAATGTTTGATTTTAATAATTTTTTATAAAGTATATTAAATAAAAAATGGTGAATAAATATTAACATTACATTAAAATATCCTAAAGAACATTATTAGAAGAAAATTCAGGATATTTATTAAGGTATAGCTCAATATATTTAATCAACTGAAGCATAATCATAAACAATCCTGATAAATGATGAGATTTTAGCAATAAACTATTTCCTCTTTGGAAACTTTGAATCAAAATAACCATGTAATAATAACATTAAATGAATATAAAAATATCATTAAAATAATTATATTCATGATATAACATTTAAAAGGGAATTATATACACCACATAGAAAAATATAGGTTCATAACATGGCTTGTATCTCAAAGATGAAAGATCGAGACAAAATTACTCCACTGATTTGGCAAAATTTGAACCATGAACCCCATGAAATAAAGATCATAAACCGGATATGTAAATTTCAATAAATTTATGTATAAGAATAATATAATACTTTCACGGTTAGTATACAAAAAAAAAAATTAATTGAGTGGTGAGTAAGGCATAAGTCTTAGAAAAATATATGTGAGATGAGAAAACCCTTTCCTTAAGCGTTGAATTTATTCATACACATTAAAAACTCATGTAAAATAAGTATAATTTTATTATATATCTACAAAGTAACCATATTATTATATATAATACCATATATTATTTTACTATGAGTTTATATTACCCTTTTATTAACAATTTCATGTTAATGTTACATTTTGGGTAATATCCGCTTTTTTTTTCATATATGTCTTGACATGTTATTATTGATCCTTTTACTTAGGTAATTATTTAATTATGTAAATAATTTAAAATATTTTTTGAATATCATACATATTCAATATATAAATACTTATAAAATATCTATAAAATCTATAAATATGAAACAGAATACACTGTTCATGGCGATGATAGGTTGTAGGTATGCATGGACACTATTTTTATTTTATTATCATATTGAAAGGAAGAAAGTAAATGAAATATATGTGTATATTTTTATATTATCATTAAACTGGAATTATTATTTCATATATATCATATAATTTTTCTTAACCTATCCTTAATACATTCCATGTAATGTGTGAATGAATCACATCATTTTGAGGAGGTGGTAGTCCACACATCCAAAAACAAAGTTATATTATTTACAAAAAATGGAAAGTATAATGGTATGTTTTATGTAATAAATCCATAAGAATAAATAGATCATAAATATAATATATATCATTTCAAAAAAGTAATTAAATCATAATTCCCACCATGATATGTGGTAAATAAAAAATGAATGACAGTGTTTCATGAGGAGGTTGTCCGTCGTAAACACAAACGAGAAGTTCTATACCCATTTGATGGAAGTGTGTTAAGGTGTTGGTTAGAAATTTAGAATAACATAATATAAGTATATTTAGAATAACTGGGTTATTATATAATCATTTAATAAGAATAATTAATGGTTTGGGTAATGAAAAAAAAAAACAAAAGATCTTGTGGAATGATGTTGACTTTTATTTGTGTAATTCATTTTGGTTTTCACCAAAGGACTAATTTGGTTTTCCTTCTATCAAAAGTGAGGATTAAAGTTTGATATAATTTAATTTTGGAGATAATTTGGTAAGGTTTTTATGAACCAAAGTGGATTGAGGGGTGTGAGGAAGTGAGGGGGTGGGGGGGGGGGGGTGATTTCCCTTTTATAGTGGAGTAGGACTGGAATTCTTGTAAATATAAAAAGGTAAACACTATTGAGAGGTCTCATATACCTCAAGTGCCTCCAATAATTAAAATTTTAGAGATAAGGGAGTCTATGGTACAAATTTGACCACAAAACAATTTTTGGAAATATGTTTTGGGAATTCCCCCCTTAAGTTTATGTTTAACCACTAATTAAGCCCGTTTTTACCTTAATCACTATTATATATTTAAAAAATTTCACGAATACTTTTGATCAAAAAATAATTTTAACTTTCTAGATAATAAAAATTAAGATTATAAAAATATTAAATCAATATTTCCATATTCTAAATGCATAATTGGTCAAAATTAATGTCAATTTAATCCTGTAGATGTGTAGAGAAAGGGGGTTTTGAAAGCGAAAAATCCCAAAAGTTGGAATTGTTTTTATTTCCAATTTCAATGTGAAATTAGTTCCCATGACCTAAATTGGATTAATTTATTTATTATTTATATAATTATAATTTAAATAAAAATTAATATATAATTTAAATATATAAATAAATTAGAATAAAAAGCAGTTTTAAATTAAAATTCAGTATTTTTACTATTCATTAAAAAATGGAATTTCTCAGAAAAATAACAAAAATTATCCCAAAGTAAAATTTGATATACAAATTTAAAAAAGGAAGTGTAATTTTTCAGATAAAAATTTATAAATGTTTCAAAATTTTGATTTAAAATTGGTTCTCTATTAAATGCGGTAAAACTACCTTTTAGAAAAATACATCTTTATAATCATAAAAATGGCTTTATTCTTATCTTATAACTTAAAAATATATTTTATGAGCATAAAAAATATTGATTGAATATATAATATATAAATTTTATTGAATAAATTCATTAAAAGTGTGTTTTTTAATTTTTTTGGGGTAAAATTGTGTTTGTACATAGAAAAATAGCTCTCTTAAATGAGAAAATTCTCAATTTTAAAATAGTTCTTACATTAATTTATAACTAATTAATAACCAAATGATTAATTTGATATACTTGTGTAAATAATATTTTTACAATTTATTTAATCTTATTCATAACGTCCATTCCAACGTATATGTGGTAGTTATAATAATACTTAATAATATTAACCGAATATTGTAGTTCGATAAAACTCATCCTTACATGTAACACAAGTTATTAAAGGGACTTAGTATTGTGTGTTATACAAGCCAATCATAGTGTTTCACTTACCAAAAAACTAATATAGGTGTTTTTTAATGTGAAATATTTACTTGGTGTTGTGTATAGTGA
Source organism: Viscum album (assembly GCA_963277665.1). Taxonomy (NCBI): domain Eukaryota; kingdom Viridiplantae; phylum Streptophyta; class Magnoliopsida; order Santalales; family Viscaceae; genus Viscum; species Viscum album. Next base: position 1,440,438,543 of record OY728127.1, on the reverse strand, counting down.
AAACCAAACTTAGTGATTCTATATAACAAAAGCTATATTTAGTGTTCTGTGAAATAAAAAATACAAAAATGATTAAATTAATATGAAAAAAATCACAAAGTTTCAGGGTGTTAAATTCTACCCCACTTAAAAAGAATTTTTTCTCTCAAAATTCATTTGGGTTATCAATGGTTTAATACTTGAAAGTTCATTTCATAGATACCCACATCGTAAAAATGAATAACAAAAATTTATTTTAAAAAAAAAGTTTAAAACATAATGGTTACCCAAAGTAAATCATAACTAGGTTTCCACATAGCAGAACATTGGTGGAAAGTGAAAACAAAAACATGGAAGAAAATTATTAATAATCATAGTGATTTATAAAGGTCACTCATCACATGAAAGTGGGTGATCGAGAGAAAGTAAAGAATCACAAAACCATAAATGGAGGAAGAGTGAATGTGGTCATTGATATCATAAAAAATGTTGATAATAGGACAACATTTTATTTCAAAACCCTATTTATAATGTTGAAGAATTTTCATGAGAATATATACTTACATTATTTTAGAAAAATCTCACATTTTGTTGTGCCTTGATCAATTTCAACTTCATCTATTATTCCATGAAATGAAGCTGAATTTATCATTTCTAGAGAATTTTATGTTTATGAGATCCATAAATTGAATGATCAGTCATTCCATCTATTTTTACCACAAAAAAATGGTTAGAACATGTTATCTAATATGCATAAATCCTCATATAGTGAGGTAATACTTTATTCTGTAAAAAATCATCTTAATTTTTACATAAACCATTCTATAAATCGTTATCCTTACAAACCTTATGAAAGATGAAAGTCTAAAAATTCAGAAATAAGGTCACTAAATTTCTCAAAAACTTCTTATCATTGATCCCCCATATATCATAATGTGTCCCTTATTCTCAAATACCAAACATGTGGATACCTTCATTGTGTATTCTCTTAAACCATTTTAATAACCTGAATTACTATAATTACTTATTGAAAACATGCATGTTTCCTTATCCCAAAGTTTGTTGTATATATTCCTTAAATCCAAAAAAGATATAAACTTCACCCATAATAACATATACCACTTTGTCAACAAAACCTTATTCAGGTCCATGGTAATCAGTATCGTTTAATTCAATTATTCCTATCTAACATATATCTATAAAATTATCATTATATCAACATTAGGAACATATTGAGGGTTATCTTCCCCTTCATCATGTTTTCCCATTAAGATCACATTTTCATTAAATAAATTTTCTTGTCCATTGGAACCATTCAATATATTCTTGTAAATCCTTAGTGAAAAAATAAACGGATCGATCCTTATATATTTCAGAATTCATGTAACATAATTCTAGAATCCAAATACATAAATACTTCAACTATTTTACTTAGTACCTAATCCGTTAATTAGGATTTATCATCTTATTCCTTAATATCAATTTCAAAAAATATGAAATAAAAATCTTGTATTAAAATTAATCAATATCTATTAGAACAACACGTACCATTCATATAAAATTTGTTGTATCTTCATCATCAACATAAAAACCATTACTCATACAACCTTGTTGAGTGACATCATGAGATTTACCTTTAAGTAATTGATCTGCATAATGCCCATACTTTCCACACATAAAATATTCAACTATTAATAATACCTTAAGGAGGCTGATATTTACATCCATTTCATTAATTGAACTTTTTATATTCCATTTTCAAATACTTGCTTTGTGTCATTATTTTCCATAGTCAAAACATATTACTATTCCTTTGAGACATTCACATGGGTGTTTCTTCCCGCATTCTTAACATAATGGATACTGAATCTGTTGGTCGAAGTGGATACTCAAGAGGGGGGGGGGGGTGAATTGAGTTCCAATTTAAATTTCTGTTAAAAACATGAGAATAAAAATCCCACAAATTAAAATATCCCAGTTAATTAAGGTAGTAGAGATATAAATGATTTATTATTCAACAGGTTTCTCACAGGTTGATTAATCCTCAATAGAATTAGTGTGGAAACTAATTCAAATTTTGAAACAAGTTTACTAAATTAATCACATATACACACTAACCAAAACTAACTATCATAGTGATTATATAAAAATATTTCTGTCTTTGAAAAAATAAGGTGCGGAAAAATTCATAGGAGAGTACATTAAAGATATGCACAACAATTTAAACAAGAGTTTCAGTCTTAAGTCAAGACATAATCCCATCCACTTGGTGATCACCTACCACCAAGCAGTTTATATAAAAACTTGATGCACATCCTGTATCAGGTAGTACAACAATTTTCACAAACTATCCAGTTTTATCAACCTCCACCCCAGTTTTACATGGGAAAACAAACACACAAGACACACTAGGTTTATTCCATAGTTATTCATGGGAAACAAGAGTAGAGAGAGTTCGATATAAGGATGTTCAGGATCCCCCAATTCAAGCACAAGAGACAATGTGTGTAAAATAGACACACTTCTCACAAATGTAAAATTCTAAACACAGTAGAGATAAAGATGTTAGGAAAGAGTTTATAATGTTATATGTGTTGGGAAATCAGCTCTGGACACCTTGGAATGAATGAAAATGAAATTATGGTCCTTCTCTACATGTTTCCTTTAAAATAGAGTGTCACAATTTCTAGGTTCTGACTTTGAGGTGTAAAGATGATCAGCTTCTTGGATCAGAAGCTCTTTGTAGCACATCACCACAACCTTGAAGATCTTCTTCCAACATATCTTTGTGATGCTGTGGGATCTTCAGAATGAGTGCTCGAGTGTTCTTCTTCTTGCTTCGTATATCGGGTATTGTCTCCCTTATGTGTGTACCTCAATATTTTGATGAATACTCTGTATATCTCTATATGTTTTTATATCTATGTATTCACCTTTTCCTTGGGTCTCTATATATATAATTTTATATCTCATCTTTACCTTATTTAATTCAGCAGGGGATGACAATGGGAATGAACCACCCATGTGTGGTCTTCCTCGTACCTCGTACGATTTCCTGATATGCCTGAAAATATCATTAAAATATGTCAGGTGCATTAAATTGTCTAGACATGACCATTATGATAATATTAAGAAAATCAGTAGAGTAAAGAATAGGTTATCATTAGAATGGTAGTAGATACTTGTCAAGCGGTGAACTTCAACAGTATGCTCCTCAACAGTATAATTCTTCGGTAGGCACAACAATAGACCTTTCCAGTAGGATATTGTCTCAACAGTTGACTTCACCAATGGTAGATTTATCTAGAAGTATACTTCCACTAATGGTAGAATTTTCCCGTGGTATACTTGAACTGAGAACCATATAACAGTAGACATTTGATGGTACATATGATAGTAGAATTTTAACAAAAGCCTTGATAACAGTGACCTTGTCATAATAGTGACCTGTAACAGTGACTCTTCATCTGTAAGATTTGGTAAGTACTCCAACAGTAGACTTGTAATAGTGACCTTTGACAGACAGCTTCCAACAGTAACTAGAGATCTTCAATGGTGACCTTCAGCAACCTTCAACAGAAGTGTACTCAACGATGACCTTTATCATGATAGTGAATTTAAGCAACAGTGTCCTATAACGGTGGCCTTGAATAGAAGGCTCTTACCAGTAGCCTTTAACTGTGAAATTTTACTTAGGGAAATGTAAATTGTAAGCTGATGCAACAATGTCATGAGACTAAAGGTATACAGATTGTTTAGGATAAATAATATAAAGACAAATTAAAAGGGATTATAAAATGACATAATATATTATGATCAGTATTAAACATGATTTGGGATTTTCAAAATAGGTGAGTCCAACAATCTCCCCCTTTTTGATAATAACAAATTATGCCAGTATGTATTGATTATAGGTATCACAGATAAGCATATAATACGGTTATTAAACAGAGATCAAAGTGAACCTTAGTTCAATTGTGGTTTCACAGGTATCAGAGATTAATAAGAGTGTAATATCAGAGGATATTGGAACTTGATATCAGAGGGAAAAGTAGAAAATGTCTATTTGAGAGTAATGAAATCACAGGATCATATTAGTGACTATATTAGCACATCATTTCTCTTCCTTTGTGATTAGAAAAAAGAAACAAAAATAGAGATAACAGAGAATTATTGAATTAATTGAATGAAATTACATGACCCACAAGAATAAAAAGTCCCAAGCAAAAGACACAAACAAACTCAATCCACATCAGCCTCAGGCAATTGTTCTTTCCCTTTGGAAGAAGAAGGTGGAGGATGAGATGTTGGATCAACAGGTTTGGGAATTGCTTCCTGGATAACTGGAGGGGTTGCAATAGAAGCTACTCTGTTCTTATAGTGAGTAGCTCTATGAGGTATCAAGAGAGTGATGCTTCTGATGGCCTTAGTAGGAGTCATCATGGAAGAAACACTTATTTGGGATGCAGGTAAGGCATGAGGGACTATAATAGGAGTATAGTACACATGAAGAAAGGGTAGGAGAAGATTTTTGAAATCCATAATAATACTTCCTCCTCTTTCCATAGCTGAAATGAAATCATCTTTGTTCTCCATGAATTTATCTAGGGGAGGAGTCTGCTGTCCCAGGTTGCTGACTTGTTCTTTGAAGGCTCTGGTGACTGGTGGAATTTACGATTTTCCAACAAAATCTTGAAGTGAGCATCCATCTGATGCTTAGAGTAAATATGCTTGTAGTAATGATCAATATGCTCATTTACAATTTTCTGATCTTGGGTAACCTCTATCATGAAGTCACTGACTACTTATTGCACATCCTTGGTACTAGTGATAATCTGAGTCATAGATTGAGAGTCATGTGCACTGACACTGTACAACTTAACTAATTATTCATTGACCACTGTTCTTAATGCTGACAAGTCCACAGGTGGTGCGGTTGAGGTCGAAGCAGTATAAGAGGTAGCCAAAGGTGTTATGGTGAAAGCAACAGTTTCTTTGAAGGACTTAGTCAACCCACTAATAAGATTCTTCACATCATCATCCTGATTCTTCACATGAGTTTTCATTTGATCCATAAATCTTTCAAAAACAGTGACCATCTGCTAGAAAAATCATCTGACATAATGAATGTCCTTTCCTTCTTGAGTCCTAGAAGTTGTAAGAGCAGTCAAGATCACCATATATTTTCTTTGAATCTCTACAGACTGAGTCAACTCCCCAATCTGATTCTGGCACTGTGAGATTTACTGGGTCGGATTAGTTAGAATGGCACACTGAACTCTGGCCATCTCAGCTGCAATTATCTATTGAATCAAGGATAATGTCTTCTCCATTTCAGAAGACCTATCATCAAAAATTCTTTTCAAATCTGCCTTCAGAGATTCAAGATCTTCTTTTCTAACATAACCTTTAATAACTGTAGTTACTGGAGGTACTGCAGTAGGTTCTGAAACAATATGCATTGATTGCCTTCTATTGGGAATTTCACCATCAGAATCATCATAATCCATCCCTAACACCAGATACACTAGGTCTTCATTCCACTCCTCAATGTCATGGATGAAAGATACAAATCATTTAGCAACAGGATGATCCCCCTCACTTGGAGATACCTCCTGAGTAATCTCCTCTGTTGGTTCTACTCTTGGCACTTACACAATTTTTGCTTCAACTCTAGGAGCTACTATTACAACCTCTATCTGATCAGTTGATTCACCAGTGGGGTGATATAATGTCTCCACAAAATCATCAATTACCTCTACTTTTATGTCAGTAGGTGCCATTACCACTTCCTGGACGGACACAGTCCTTTCTTATTAACCTATCAGAGGACTCTGAATGAGTTCCTCTTCTTCATTGTCCTCATCTTTAGCTTCCTCATTCTAATCATCTCCATCACCTACCTCATGTTCCTCATGATCATAATGATCTAACTCATCAGCATCATCCTCTTATGATGTGTCTCTGACAGTAGTCTGAGATACTTCTCCTTCTTCACTGGTCTCAGTATCACTGTCCCTTAAAACGGGTTCTTTCCTTGGCAGTTCAATTGGAGAACTAGGTACTCCAGAGCCTGTCCCTACAACTGGATTGACTGGAAAATTAGGATCACTCCCATCATCAATGGGGGTGTCCTCTCTTACAGGCTCCATAGTTCTTTCAACTTCCTCATCTAAATCGGTAGGCTCTAGCTCATCTGGCTTTAAGCTTGGATCTATATGATCTTCTGGCCTAGATGGATGAGTGACATGATAAAAATTTTCATATATTTTTCCTTCATCATTCACCCATGCCTTCTTCCAAGGATTCTAGCTAATTTTCATAAACTTACAGATGACCTTGGAGATACAAATATTTTTTCTGTCCACTATCATTTCTTCTTTTCCTCCAGCCACACCCTTTACCTTTAGCATTATAGAAATTAACTTGGCATGAAAAAGGGCATTTGATTTTGTGCTTGGCTTAGTCATATCCTCCAACTATGCCATCCATAGCCTACACAAATTGATCTTATCCCCATGCTTCAACAGGTAAATCAGAAATATGTCCTAATACTTCAGTACTGCAAAGTCCCCTCTCATGGGACTGATCACATGCTGGATGAATTTAAATAATAGCCTATCTTCCTCATTCATCTCAGTAACTATGATTTTCCTTTGAGTCTTATCTCCAGTCAGCTCTTCCAAAGCTCTCTCATACCCAAAAATCTCACTATCTGGAAGAGCCACCATAGAATAGTAACTAAAAACAACTTCATGAGGGACTATCAGACAAGCAACCCACTCAGTAGATGTAAAACTAACTTCATTTCCATTCACTCTAGACACCAGCCTGTGCACATCATCTTCCTTTTTGAACTTCAGGTATTCATAGAATTCCTTCACAAGCATCAGGTAGTACAAACCATTGTTGTTGGTGAAGAATTCCATCCATCCTTGACCTTCTAGTTCCTACATCACTAAAGGCTTGCTCGACATCAACCATTATTCACTTAGTTCCTTCTCAGCCACTAAATTCCTCTTTGACAGGTGCAGACTAACAGGCCCTGTTGGCACACTACTACCACTACTGAGCTTGGCTCGGGTCCTCTTTGGCCTTGGTGAATCCTCATTGATAGTTAGGGGATGCTTGGTTCTAGCCATGGAGATTGAAAGAGGTTTGAGGGTTAAATCAGAGATTTAGGGTTTAGGGATTTCGAGAGCAAGGTTCAAGAGTGAGGGAGAGTAGATTGAGATATGTTTGAAGTCTAATTTTTATCACATAGGGATTGAAAATAATATAAATCTAATAATAAAAATGGTTCAGATTCTCGCATTAAATAAATGGTAAAATCAAACAGCTAGGTATCCAACAGTGAGGTTCCTAAAGGTGAGGTACCTAATGGTGAGGTTAACCAGTGAGGTCCAACAGTGAGGTACACCAGTGAGGTCCAATGGTGAGGTACACCAGTGAGGTCCAATGGTGAGGTACACCAGTGAGGTACACCAGTGAGGTACAATGGTGAGGTACACTAGTGAGGTCCAACGGTGAGGTACACCAGTGAAGTGCCTAACAGTGAGGTTCGACTGTGAGGTTTCCTATAATAAATTTAATCATACATAACTCATGTTTGATGTAATTTAATCTCTTTTAATTCAAAGTCTTAGGGAATATATCTTCCAATAGATGTTCAGTGCTAATGAATTCAAGAGTGATATCACCTTTTTGATAATGATCCCTCAAAAAGTGATGTCTCACATCAATTTTCTTTGTCCTAGCATGAGATAGTTTATTTTTGGAAATGTTAATAGCACTTGTATTGCTGCACTTTATAGAGACATGTTTTAATTGATATCCATAGTCTAGTAATGTTTGTTTAATCCACATAATTTGAGCACAATAACTACCAGAAGATATGTATTCAGCTTCGGTAGTAGATAATGCAACATAATTCTGTTTCTTACTACACCATGATACTAGTGACTTGCCCAAAATGTGACATGTCTCAGAGGTTATTTTTCTATATATCTTACAACCGGTAAAATCAGCATCAGAATAACTCATCAAATCAAATGATTTTACTTTGGGATAAAATAGTCCTAAGTTGGGAGTATGTTTGAGATATTTGAAAATTCTTTTAACATTAGTTAAATGAGACTATTTTTTGATTGGAATGAATGCGAGCACACATACATACACTGAACATAATATCAGGTCTACTAACTATAAGATAGAGTAGACTCCCTATCATACCTCTGTAGTTGGTTTGATCCACTGGTTCTCTAGCTTCATCAGCATCCAACTTACAAGTGGTACTCATTGGAGTGTCACTACCTTTACTACCATCCAAAGAAAAACTTTTTAAAAGATCCTTAATATATTTTCTTTGATTCAAAACAATTCCATTTTTATTTTGGAAGATCTGAAATCCAAGGAAAAATTTGAGTTCTCCCATTATACTCATTTCAAATTCATTTTGCATCATTTTTGAAAAATCAATACATAACGGATTTTTAAATGATCCAAAAATAATATCATCTACATAAATTTGTACTATCAAAACATCTTTGTAAATACTTTTAATAAAAAGGGTAGGATTGGCTATCCCTTTGGTAAAACTTTTTGAAATAAGAAATGAGCTAATCCTATCATACCATGCTCTTAAAGCTTGTTTTAAACCATATAAAGCTTTAGAAAGTTTAAAAACATGATTTGAAAAATGGGGATTTGTAAAAAAAGGGGGTTGCTCAACAAACACATCCTAAACTATATATCCATTTAAAAATCACTTTTAACATCCATTTGATAAATTTTAAAATTAAGATAAGCTATATATGAAATTAGTATTTTAATGGACTCAAATCTAGCTATAGGTTCAAAGGTCTCCTTATAGTCTATTCCTTCCTCTTGACTATATCCTTGTGCAACTAACCTAGCCTTATTTCTAACTATATTTCCAGACTCATCAACTTTGTTTCTAAATACCCATTGTGTGCCTATTGTTAAAGTATCCTTAGGTCTCTCCTCTAATTCCCAGAATTTGTTTCTTTCGAACTGATTTTATTCTTCTTGTATAGCCATTACCCAAAATTCATCATTGATAGCATCATTAATATTTTTGGGTTCAAGCTATAAAAGAAAAGCTTGTTGTTCAACCTGGTTTCTCAGGGAAGCTCTTGTTTTAGTCCCTCTATTTAAATCACCTTCAAAAACATCTATAGGATGATTATTAAGAGTCCTAATGCCTCTAGTAATGGTTGAACTATATTCCTCATGGTGTTCTATTGGTTCAGACTCAACAGGTGAAGATTTTGGAAAATTCCCAGAACTGGACACTTTTACAGTGGATTCACTATGTTAATCATTAAGGTCCAGAATTCTCATATCTTCCTAAAGATGTTCAAGAGAGGTTTTAGGCTCATGTGGATCAGTCTCATCAAATTTTACATGAACGGATTCTTCCACACATTTGGTTTTCTTATTGAACACTCTATAGGATTTACTTGAGATAGAGTAACCTAGGAAAATTCCTTGATCACTTTGGGAGAAAATTTGTCAAGATTATCTTTAGTATTATGGATAAAGTCTTTGCAACCAAAAAATATAAAGTAATTAAACTTAGGCTTCCTATTGTTTCATATATCATAAGGGGTCTTCTTAAGAACATGTCTGATAAACACTCTATTGATGATATAAAAATCTGTATTTACAGCTTCAACCCAGAAATAGATTGGTAAATCATACTCATTGAGCATTGTTTTAGAAATTTCTTGAAGGGTCCAAATTATTCTCTCTACAAATCCATTTTGTTGAGGTGTTATAGAAGCAGAGAAATTGTGACTGTAGACATTATGTGAGCAAAAATATTCAAACTCATGATTTTCAAACTCACGGCCATGATCAATTCTCAAGGTCTTGATTCTAAGTCCACTAATATTTTCTACAGACTTGGAATATTTGATAAAATAGGATCAAGATTCACTTTTTTGAGCTATAAAGTATTCCCAATTATACCTAGAAAATTCATCTACAAGAACATAAACATAGTGCTTCCCATTTAAACATGAAACTCTTGATGGTCCAAAAAAATCCATGTGAACCAACTCATGTGGTTGATAAGTTGAAACTTCTTTCTTTGGTTTGAAAGAAACATTGTTTTGTTTTTTCATTTGACAGGGATTACACACTTTTCCAAGTGGGAATTCAAATTTAGGTAAGTCTCTAACTAAACCTTTCTTAGATAGCTTCCTAAGCGAGTGTACATTGCAGTGTCCTAACCTTCTGTTCCATAACCATGATTACTTATGAAAATCATTTAAGCGAGGAACATTTTTCTTGGCTAAGGAATTTAGATCAACAACATATACATTTTAATTTCTACATGCATTGAAAACTAAATCATTTTTAGAATTGAAAACATTGCATGCATAATTCTCAAATTTAACATTAAAACCATCATCAAATAACTGAGAGATGCTAATTAAATTTTAATTTATTCCATCAAAAAAAAAATAATTCAGAAATTAATATTGTATCAGAGTTACCAATTTGGCCTAATCCGACGATATTTCCCTTTGCATTGTCACCAAAAGTGACTTTTCCACCACAAATTTTTTTAAGCTTTTGAAGCAAGAGTAGTCTCATGTCATATGTCTTGAACATACACTGTCCAAATACCATAAGGTTTTATAGGAACTTTTTAATAAACTTCCCTGCAAAATAGATTAATCATGGGGTAATTTTGGTTCCCAGATTTTCTTGGGTCCAGAGAGGTTAGCGAGTAAAACTTTGGGAACCCATATTTTCTTTATATGTTTCCTAAAATCAGAATACATATTTTAAGACAAAAATACTTTTCTGGTCCTTTAGAAAATTGTTTCTCAAATGATGGTCTAGAACTAGAACTAGCAGTGAGCTGTCCATATTTTGGAACAAATTTGGTTTTGCTAAATTTTCTCTATCCTGGTTGATATCCTAGGCCAGTTGTATATTTTTGAGCAATCTGATTTCCTAGAAACTGTGTCAAGTATCCCTACCAGTAGTGAACTTCTCAAGATCCTTTCTTAATTTCTCATTAGAAAATTTTAACTTTGTATTTTCTTTTAACAGCTTGGAAAATTTCTCTTTTTCAATATCCAGATTTGATGTGTAATTTTCATTTAAGGCATGATGTGTTTTCAATGATTTATATTTATCCTTTAGTTCATTAAAGGTATCCTCAAGAATCTCACAATATTCAGACAGTTTATATTTAGTCATATCTTCATCATTATGAGAATCACTTTTATTCCTAGAATAATAAGTATTAAGAACTGGGGAATTAGGTGTTACCTCAGATGTTTCTGTCATGAAACATAAGTTAGCATATTTGCTTTGTTCACATTCAGAGACTTCAGATTCATTTGAGCTGTCTTCTGAAGCACTTCAAGTAGCTTTCATATCCTTTTTGTAACCTTTTCACTTATCCTCATATTTTCTCTTGAATTTTAGCTTAGGGCAATCTGCCTTCACATGACCTTTTCATTTTCATTCATAGCATACTATTTCACTTGTATTATCATTCCACTTCATGTATTTCTTCCATTGTCCTTTATGATCATACTTTCCTTTGAAGTTTGACTTCCTAATAAATTTCTTCTTTTGGTAGAACCTTTTTGAATCTTCTGGCAAGTTGTGCCATCTCCTCATCACTGTCTGAATTTGACTCTTCACTTGTAGAACTGTCTACAAGTACATGAACTTTTTCTTTGTCTTTTCTCTTTGAGGCAGAAGTCTTGAAAGCTACTGACTTTTTCCTTGGTTCTTCTTCTATTTCTTGATTCACCTTAAGCTCTTCTTCACACATCATTATCTTTCCAATTATCTCCTTTACTGGTAGCGTGTTGATGTCACATTATTCTCGGATTGATACCGAAGTGCCTCTCCATCTGTCAGGTAGGCATCTATGAAGCCTCATGATTTGGTCTTTGCTATAAACTGGTTTCCCAAGTAGACTCATGGTGTTCACTATTTCATTGAACCTAAGATACATTTCAGAGATAGTTTAATGAGGCTTCATTTTAAAATTATCATATTTAATAGTTTAGGTATTTAATCTCATTTCTTTAACATTGGTTGTTCCTTAATGAGAAACATCCAATGTATCCAAAATTTCATAAGTAGTCTTACAGGCTGATATTCTATTGAATTCCACATCACCTAAAGCATAATACAAAGAATTAATTTCTTTAATTTTTTTATTATAAGTAGTTTTAGTCAATTGAGACCATGTATCCCTAATAGTAGCAGGTAATGCATGTTGTTCTTCAATTGTGTCCCATATTTCAGGACCTAGGATTTCTAGATATATTTTCCTTTTCATTTTCCACTGTCAATAATTATTGCCATTAAAGAAAGGTGGCCTGTTAGTATCAGCACCCTCAACTCGATTATCCATAGAAAACTAAAAGATTAAAAGAACTAAAAATTTAGATATAACAGAAATTTTATGATCTTTAAGGTGCAACTAAAATCATAGTTGAAAAGAATTTGAAAAGCTTGACAAACTGGTTTGATGGTATGAATAAAGAACCCCTCTGATACCAAATATTGGTCGGAGTGGATACTCAAGAGGGTGGGGGGGGGGGGGGGGTGAATTGAGTTCCAATTAAAATTTCTGTTAAAAACATTATAATAAAAATCGCCCCAATTAAAACAGCCCAGTTAATTAAGGTAGTAGAGATATAAATGATTTATTGTTCAATAGGTTTCTCACAGGTTGATTAATCCTTAGCTGAATTAGTGTGGAAACTAATTCAACTTTTGAAACAAGTTTACTAAATTAATCACATATACACACTAACCAAAACTAACTATCAGAGTGATTATAAAAACAGATTTCTATCTTTGAAAACATAAGCCGTAGATAAATGCATAAAAGAGTACATGAAAGATAAGCACAACAATTTACCCAATAAGTTCAGTCTTAATTCATGACCTAATACTCTCCACTTGGTGATCACCTGCCACCAAGAAGTTTATATAAAACTTGATACACATCCTGTATCAGAAAGTAAAACAGTTTTCACAAACTGTCCAGGTTTAGAAACCTATACCATAGTTTTACGTGGGAAAACAAACACCCAAGCCACACAAGGCTTCTTCCACAGTTATGCGTGGGAAACAAGAGTAGAGAGAGTTCAGTATGAGGATGTTCAGGATCCCCCAGTCCAAGAACAAGAGACAGTGTGTGTAAAACAAAAACACTACTCACAAATGTAAAATACTAAAAATAGTAGAGATAATGATGTTAGGAAAGAGTTTAGAATTGTATATGTGTTGGCAGATCAACTCCGGACTCCTTGGAATGATGGAAAATGATGTTCTGGTTCTTCTCTGCAAGTTGCCTTTAAAACAGAGTGTCGCAACTTCCAGGTTCTGACTTTGAGGTGTAAAGATGATCAACTTCTTGGATCATAAGATCTTTGTATCACAACACCAAAAACTTGAATATGTTCTTCCAAAAGATCTTTGTAAAGCTGTGGGATCATCAGAATGAGTGCTCGAGTGTTCTTCTTCCTTCTTCATATATCAGGTACTATCTCCCTTATGTTTGTACCTCAATATTTTGATGACTACTCTGTATATCTCTATATGTGTTTATATCTCTGTATTCACCTTTTCTTTGGGTCTATATATATATATATGTAATTTTCCCAGCTCATCTTTCCCTTATTTAATTCAGCAGAGGATGACAATAGGAATGATCTACCCATGTGTGATATTCTTCATACCTCATACGGTTTACTGATATGCCTGCAAATATCATTAAATAATGTCATCTTCCTTAAATTATCCAGACATGACCATTATGATAATATTAAGAAAATTAGTAAAGTAAAGAATAGGTTATCATTAGACTGGTAGTAGATGCTTTTCAAGCGGTGAACTTCAACAGTAAGCTCCTCAATAGTAGACTTCTTCGTTAAACTCAATAGTAGACCTTTCTAGCGGAATATTGTCTCAACCGTTGACTTCACCAATGGTGGAGTTGTCTAGCAGTAGGCTTACACTAATTGTAGACTTGTGCTGCGGTAGACTTTAACTGAGAACCATATAACAGTAGACCTTCGATGGTACGCCATACAATAGACTTCTAACAAATGCCTTGATAATAGCGACCTTGTCATAATAGTGACTCTTCATCTGTAAGCTTTGGTAAGTACTCCAATGGTAGACTTGTAACAGTGACCTTTGATAGACAGCTTCCAACAGTAACTAGAGATCTTTAATGCTGACCTTTAGCAACCTTCAACAGAAGTGTACTCAACAATGACCTTTATCATGATAGTGACTTTTAGAAATAGTGACCTATAATGGTGGCCTTGAACAGAAGGCACTTACCAGTAGCCTTTAGCTATGAACTTTTACTTAGGGAAATGTAAACTGTAAGCTGATGCAACAAAGTCACGAGACTAAAGGTATACAGATTGTTTTAGGGTAAATAATATAAAGGCAGATTAAAAGGGATTATCAAATAACATAATATATTATGATCATTATTAAACATGATTTGGGATTATCAAAAAAGGTGAGTCCAAAGGAGTATTTTTTCCTCTATGGTCTCCATTACCCAAATTCCCATCGAACAATTTCTTTATCTTCTTTTGTGAGTCGCATAGTTTATTAAGGTACATGTTGTTAATCATATTCCACAAAAACTGATTAGTCATGATAAACAATTCCTATATTATTGTGTGTAATACAATCCAAACATAATGTTTCATGTTCCACAAGATAATCTAAGTGTTGCGTGTAGTTCAAGATTAACTTTTTGTTGTGTATAATTCCAACCAAACTTAGTTCTTTGGTATAAAAAAAATCTATATTCGTTGTTGTGTGAAATGAAAAATACCAATAAGATTAAATTAATTCGAATAGAATGTTTCAGAATGTATTAGCGTATTATAGACTGAGTCATTCTGAAATGACCAATATATTTTAGGGATGAAAAGATATACCCACACTTTTGATTACATAACACATGAATGATCATTTATTTATTCAAAAATCACACTTTCTAAAATTTTCATAAAGTTTCTCTTTTCTCAAGGCCCTTAGAACAATCTATAAATGTTATTCATGATCTTCTATTCCCATGTAACATTTGAGAATATCATCTATAAAACTACCAGAAATTGATCAAGGCAATCTATAAAGACTCTATTCATCAGATCCATGAAGACAAGGAGGATATTTGAAATTCTGAAAGACATCACTATGAATTCAAAGTGCCCATATGTTGTAAAAATGTTTTCTTGGATGCATCCAATACTTTAACCCATAATTTATGACACTAAAAATAAAGTTCAATCATTGATAAGTACTGATCACTTTCAAAACTGATCAAAAATGTCATCAATACTGGGAAGATGATACTTGTTCTTGATCGTGATCTTATCAAGTTCATGATAATCAGTATAATGAAACATTGATCTATCTTTATTCTTAATAAAGTTGACTGATCCACCCTTTGGTGAATCACTTATCCATATAAAACCCTTATCATGATATATTAGATTAATTTATTTAATTCTACCAATTCAATTATGTCTATTCTATAAATGTATTTAATATATGCATAAACCAGGTGTGAGTTTTATTGAAAACTAAACCTCGTGATCTAGGAGAAGACCAAAAAACTCTTCTAGAAATATGAAAACATATTCCATCATTCGATAAATATCCTTAATATTGAATTTTCCTGAACCACTGAGTGAAATATCCTTCATTATTAGATAATATAATCTATATGAGGGTACTAACTTACATAGGGAGTTTATAGTCAACCTCACATCAATTGATAAAGATGGGTTGATTTGGGATATGAAATGTGATTTCCATATCTTAGAAATTAATATGGGTTCTATGTAGAGAGATCAAATACATCCCTAAAATCACATTAAATTTGTATAATGGGTGAATGATTTTATTTAAATGATTTAAATTCCCATAAACTTCTATTAGAGAGGAGTTATTGGATTGGGATGAAATCATTTACCACGAGAAGTTTTCCCTAAAAATTCAATGTATAATATTTGGGGATACAAAATAATAGTCTTAAATATTTTTTAAAATATGAAGGACTTCATAGAATTTGGATCAAATAAGATGTATTCAATATTGATCATACCTATCATCACCCAAATTTTAAGATTATATCTTTCAATAATCATTAACACTAAAATGGTTATAGAGAGTAATAAATAATAATACCTATAATAAAAAATAAAATGACAAGGAAAATAAATCCTAACATGACCAATAACACACGTGGTTCATCATATGAGACCATTAGTTTATCCTATAATTTATTTAGACATAGGATAATTTACCTTTTATCTCCTTATTGCTCACAATCTAATCACAAAAATTAGCTAAACCCTTCTCTGATACCAACTAAGACTACCCAACCTTAAATTATATACATATTACATTTTTTTATAAGAATATTCATTATATTTAACAATAAATCACACCCCAGATCCTATATGTTTAATGTATTTGAATATTAGATACATGAAAAACATATTTAAAAATATATATTCTATATATACAACAAATTATATTCACTAATGACACTCTTCTAGATATATCATAAATGATACCCTTATTCATTACATGGGTAATTAAAAATTAATAAAGGGTGACATAAGACACTTAATAATGGATGAACTTAAAAGTTATCAATTGAAAATCATAAGCGATTACAATATTAACACATGGGTATCAAAATATAATTAAGTTATATGATCATAACATAAGGACATCATACCTAATAAAACATGGATCATAAGTCACAAATCCCGACATAATGATTTCAACATAACATAAAAAATGAGACAGACAAATTTTTATTCATGATGTGATTGTCTTTGACCATGGAAATATAACAAAGGAATGCTGAATAAAATAGATATTTGGTACATGTTTTTTATATTTATATATTATTAGAAAATAATTTCTTATGTCAAAGATCACCGCCAATACCATTATTACATACTGAACTAAGTCCCATGTTGGGTTTGGTTCACTCCCGACTCCTATAAACCTAGTGGATTGGGTCACTCCCCAATCCTTTACATGTCATACCATGAGATATAAATATTTAACCAATTTATATAAGGGTTATAAATTTCTATTCCCACTTTTTATATCATGAAAAAAATATATATATTTGTGCCACATGAACATGAAAGAATCCACAATTCCATCATAGATTTATTAACCTGTGAGAAGGAAATGGGTTTCATTAAGGTTTTAATAAGTCATGATCATAAAAAATCCAGATGAATAAGGTGTATGGTATTATTATATCATATCCCAAACGAAGCATAATAAAAATTTATGTATTTTGAAATAGATGAAAAAAACTTTGGTAGAACATTAGAAAACTGTTCGGAAAATAAAATATAAATATCCCTTAAATTTTTAGTAACATTTATTTTAAAAGTATGTGACCTAAAATAATTGTTTTTAGAAAAATAATAAGAATGTAATTAAAAATTTCTTTTAAGAACCACGAAAAAATGATAAGTAATCTTCGTAAAGAAAATCGAGGAAAATATTGGTTGAAAGAGACCATGCATAAAATGTTAAAAATAATTTCCATTAACACTTTGGAAAAATAAAGTCAAATTAAATTTGAATTGAACTTAATAAATCATATAAGTTATGAAAAGGAAACCCATAAAATTATATTAAAATACATGGATATATATGATAAATATTCTCAATTAGAAATAAGAGATATGGTTGACTCCACTTACAAGAATAATTTCGGTTGAATTGTGAACCAATATGAGGTGAAATGGTAATGAGATATATTAACCATATAAATAAAAATTTGAGAAGAAAATGGATAAGGATTAATAGTGAAATAACATAAAATTTACTTTAATTTAAATTTATACATTGACAATCACATTTTTAAAGATATATTTGAAAAGAAACCCTTATATTTACCCCAAAATTACATAAAGAACTTTAAAATGATATATAGCAAATAGAATCATCATAATAACTTAATTAATTAACTTATTTATGTCTATTAACTTTTATAATCTTCAATTATAATATTTTATTAGACATATATTAGTTATTTTTTTGTTTTCATCATTGGATGTTAGTAATTTTGATTGTTTCGTACATGTTTTGTAAAGATGATGTTGATCCTCATTCATTAATGAACATTTCATCATTACCACACTATTAAAGGTAGTGGAATAATTGTTTTTAAATATTTTTTAGTACTATCTTCATTTTATGTATGGTATGAATATGGTTTGTGAAAATAGAATATATAACAGGCATGTTTTAGGTAATTTACAAACAATAATGAGCTACTTTATAATGGAAATTATTTTTTGTGCCACACATAAAAAAGTTATTCGTAAAATAAATTAATATTTAATATCATATATTAATATTATTTATTTCTTGGTATTCATTCATGTAAAAAATGGTGAATATATTTTGACATCATTCATATATATGGTTGAACCAACCAAAAGAAGAACATAAAATACTAATGAATGAGTAATTTTATAGAGATATGTTATAATAAAATCATTTTTAATAAACAATAATTATTTTAAGAGAACATAATTATAGCGGAGAATGATATTTAAAAGGATTTTATATTATAATTTAATTGAAAAATGTGGTGAAGAATTAGAAACTAAGATGAATTTTCTCCTTCTCAAAACAGGTTTTTTCAGAATGAATGATTTATGCATCCTTGGAACCAAAGGCTTATAAACATGTAATATGGATTTATGAGAGGGAATTTGGGTAATTATCCCGGATTTAAATTTATTAAAATAGTGGTTTGGGACACGTAGATAAGGGATCCTTTTATAGGTGAGTGATGAGTATAATTTTTGCAAACACTCATTCCCTAAGGCATAAGATTGTCATTTTACATATAAAGTGGATAAAATTTGGAAAAAATGGATTTGGGTTATTAATACCCTTATAAGAATAATTAAGTGATAATGTTTTAGATTTTCTGTCCTTCCCCTTAATAGAATCACTTTACCTCATTTTACCTATACTGTGACAACTTAATTTTTCCCTGATAAATTATTTTTTTTCCAAAAAATGAAATTAAAACTCTTACATAATATTGATTTTTTTTAATTTTGTTTACTCAATTTAATATAATTCATTTCTAGATACTATAAATATAACTCTAAATAATAACATAAAATATAAAAAATAATTTTATAGAAAATAAGAATTTTTTTAACATCAAGTGTTATTAATATTATTTCATATAAATTAATAATAAATGCATGTCAATGTTATATTACACATTGAAACATAAAATTTTATTATTATCATCCTTTAAAAGTTAATTTAATTTATAAAATAATAATTTAAAACACTAAGAAAATCAATTCTTCAAAAAATATACCTTTTAGACTAAATGATTTTAATCCCATTACATTATTTATCTTCTAACCATTTAATTCTATCAGTTAATTGGTATTATAATATTTATTTTAATTTTATAGAAATATAAAATCATTAATTAATAATAATAATAATATATAAAAAATAAAAATATATATTTTTAAAATAATTTTTTAATTAATTATTTTGTTTTTCACATAATTGTATAATTAGTTATTATATATGAATTATTATTTTTTAATTTCTTACTAAAAATTACACAACATTGATATACCTATTGGATACAAGTACATCCAATAACCAAATATACAACAACTATATAACCAACAACCATATGACCAATAGTTATATAACCGACAACCATATATTTAATGCTCATACTATATTCCTATAACCATATGTATATATATAAAAACATTTTTACTATTATATAATTATGTTTCATGATGTTTTTCATAGTGATAATATGTTGTAATATTTCTATAGTAATCATTGGCAGTGTGATCTTCATGGTTGATTATTATTATGGGAATTTAACTTATATAATATTTTTATTTACTTCTGATGTATTTCCTTTAATAATTTTACTAATTATGGATCATTTAATTATATTTTACTATATTTCATTTTTTATTGTAATATTATACCATTATTAAATAAGAAATTGTTTATTTTAGGTTGATTTTGTATATATAAAAGGATATCCAACACATAATATTTATTTAAAAGAAAATACATACTGTAATCATGGGGTGATATAGACATGAACTATATGAGAGTGACCAATACTCCACATCACCACCCTAAACACAATAACTTTATAAAAATCCTGATTATGTGTTCCCCTACCACTAAAACGCGACACACATTATTCCACCACATGTGTATAAAATTCATAAAGGTACAAGTGGGTGATGATATTCAAACCTTGTTGGAAATCAGACATATTGTAAGTGTTAAGGTGCCATTTTTTAAACAATATTCATCTTAATGATTGATTTTGGCTAATATCAGCTCTAACTCTAGTGTTTATCCCATACAACATCATTAAACACAAAAATAAAAGAAAACAATAAATTGATAACTCATTCATTAATGAAAATATACTATGATCCGCTCGTCATTAGCCTATTGTACTTTGAAGGATCCAAGATATGATCCTTATAGATTATTCACATGTGATACAGAATAACTTAGTTCATATTTATATTACATTTGTGGGATATAAGGAATAATTAAGAGCCTTATGACCCCCTTTGATCACATGAAGAACATGAACTAAATCTCAGAATGAATGATCAAATTGATCTTGTTTTTTTCTAAATTTACTTCTCTAAAAATTTATATAAAATGCAGGAGAAATCCAAATTCATTCAATGGTTCCCATGGATTTATTTTTGGATAGATATATTTTTATACCAAAGTTAATAATTTCATAAACTACGTTTTGGTACTTATGAAGGTTAACATAGAAAAAAACCCAAAACCACCTCCAAGACTCAATTAAACTTATTGTAAACTTCATGTATATTTCATAACACTCATTTAACACTATATCATATATCATGAAGAAATAGAGGACTTTGAATTATCACTTTTATCTGAAAAAATTCTAGGAAACATTTTATAAAAAATTATTTGTTTGAAAAACTATTTTTCTCATATTTACTTTTGATACATAAATAACTTATGAAAACATTGTAAAATAAATTCAATTCTCATTATTAAAATTTTTAATAATATATATTCAAATTTATTAATTAATTTACTTTTTATTATTCACACTCATACATTCATCAACCCACACACATGGGTTCCACTATATCCTAAACTCTAATTCATCAAAATTGTTAGAACTTCTAGACACACCTTTGGTGTGAACCTATATCCCCTTATATTGATGGAGGTGATTCATAATCAAATAGAAATTATAGAATGAAAAAATAAATTATGGACACTAACAATATAAGGAAAATTCATAGCTATAAAAACCTTTATGGAGTGCCACGTGTTCTATGTAGTCACATTGAGGGGGGGGGGTGAATTAGTGTAAACAAATTTCATCAAATTTTTGTGTATTTAAATTAACCCTCTTAATTTTCAAACATATAACCAATTTATAGTGAATGAATCGTCTTATTAATTCCTAATAAACAAAAAACTATCATATGTATTTAATAAATAAGAGCAACAACATATATAATTTTTACAAGGTTTACCCATAATTTAGGTTACTACATCCATACCTTATTTGGGTTGAGTCTGTGAAAATTGGAAGAAATCCTCTTGGGATGATTTTTGGGGTTTTTTTATTAATAATAATATTAAATGAACTTCCAACAAAACATTATAAAACATGGAGATCACATAACATTAATGATAAAGGACAATTGTCTTGCCATTGGTGTCCTTAAATAATCAAACTTTGCATTTTTTTTATTACATGAATATTAAAAAAACTGAATATTAATAAACATATCATTACATGATAAATATCATTCTACTTAAAATTAATGTAAAAATGTACTTAGACTATTGGTTGCATTAAATGGCTCTATATGTTCTCGACAATATTGAGAACCTTGAAGTGCTATGACCATATTCTTCAATATATGTTCTATAGACAGATGACATCTATCTGATATGAAACAAATGATGCTTGACTATAAAGTGTTAGATACTCATAATACATCGATACTTATTATCATGAAGTTCACACTTAGTAATATATATGTGAGGAGGTTATGAAAGAATAACAATTAAGAGGAATTCCATATGTTATGTGAAATTTGATATTTCTATCCATATACATGTCTGTTGGTCCTTAAACTAGAGATTATTAATAATGTATATCATGCATTGCACACTTTTATATATTGATAATAACAATGATGATATATTCTCACAATTTGGTACTATAAATTGGATGAATTGTAAGTGATATACACTAATGAAAAATTTGGGAAAGAATTTGACCTATTTTATAAAAGTAGATATCTCTGTCCCTTTGATTAAAATATAACTGTTTGATTAAATCCCTAGCATTGAAAATTCATCAAAGAATTAATTTTAGTTAGTCAATAAAATAAAATCAATCATATTGATTAATGACCCAATTATGTAGTATGCTTTGACAAGATATCAAGACAAAATTATTATATTAAAATGTGAGTGTTCATATGTGATCATTGTCATTATAAAATTAACTTATTTATTTATGTATGTATTAATGTGTTTCTATATTCTAATTAAAGACTTTATGCCAAATCACCTAATTCCATTGAGAATTAATCCTATAGGGTCACACACTAAGTGTATAAAGAATATTAGTTAAGTTATATAAGAATTTTACATTTGGAATAAATAATATTCTCTAGGCCAAGGAATAATAATTGTTAACGTTATATTGACTATATAAACTTAGTCACTATTTATTCATGTAAGAATATATATAAGTTGAATATTAAATAAATAATATTTTCTTGATGGAAAATATATATAATATTTATTTATCTCTTGCTCACTGATAGGGTAAAAAATAAATATTTATTTGGTTACAACATTATTAAAAAAATATTTATCCACTAGTTAATGAATATAATATTTATTTATTTATTAAGAAAATAATATAGAGATATTTATTTATTTAAATAAAAATTTACTTTTCCAGGGTTTCATAAATTCTATGGATTGATGGGATGAGTCAAGGGTCTCGATGAGATGATATATTTTTTGTAATATTTCTTCAATAAATAAATAAATAAATATTTATTTAAGAAATTATAATTTATTTTATTCATATTAGTTCATATCATTTATTATAATTATAATCTTATTATTAATTGATATTCAGTTTATTTTTAGTTAATAATTAGATAAGGGCCTCTTCATAATTATTAATTTTCTAACCCTATGTATATTAAACTGAATATATCATTTTAAGAGGTATGCGAATAGTTTTTCCCAAAGATATTCTCTCTAGATAATTCTATCTAAATAGAGTTAACCTCTCAATATTTTCATCAAGAATGAGAAGGGATCCTCCTCCTCCACTATCTCAAGATCCATAGAACAAGATATATTATTTTTAGATTGAAAGGATTATTATTGAAATCATTGTTTAGAGATTCAAGATGCTTGGATCCTCTACACTATCACCCCTGTTAACTGTGATGTTATGAGACTCATAGAGAATGTGTGGATACCAGTAGAGATATTATAATTTGTATTATTCATTGAAATTAATGTGAAATAAGAAAGGTCAAAAAAATTTATCACAGAAGAAATAATTATTTTCTTAGGTAATTCCAAATATAAATTAATTATAAATTATATGTGAAAAGATCTCCTCATTGAATATTCTATGCATTAATTTGTCTAGTTCCAAGGATTTTCTCTTGAGAAACCAATGAAAAAATTATTATAGATGAGTATAAACACATAAAATTCACCCTAGAATCCAGAAGTGGTATAAAAGTAGTCATATGTTAATTTATAATTATTTATTATTTGTTGATCAATTATGCATTTAATTAATAATTTTTCATTTTTTGTTTTTCATTATTGAATCCAAAAGTCAACATAATATGATCTTTCATTTTCATATTACCATTAAAAGGATAATAAAATATGAATAATTATGAAAAACACTATCTAGATTTAACCCCGTGATATTTCCGGATATGTTTCTTTTTAAATAAATCTCTTTGATACCTTTTGATACACACAACCTCAAGTCTAACTGAACTGTAATATAGTATACTATTATAACATATCCCGTAGATGGATGGGTATGAATATGAATTACTAAATTATGAAAATTATATATTTTAAACAAGTATAAATAATTTCATTAGTAATCAATTGATTTATAATAAAAATAAAAATCATTTTAAAGTAAATAGAATGTTTTTCAGAAAACTATTTTTATGAATGCAACGTGTTTTTATCCTAATAAATTAAATTAATAACTATTAGTGAATTATTTAAATCAAATTTATATATTATATATTCAAACAATTTTTTTATTATTTCTTTAATATTTTTAATAGGCACGAGATAAGAATAAATCCAATTTTATGCTTAAAAACTATATTTTTTTAAAAAGTGGTTTCGTCGTGTTTTGCACACTTATTTTAAATTTATTTTTTATTCAAATTTTATTTTTTTTTGAAAAATTGAACATTTTTTTAAATAAACATGTAAAAATTATCTTTGAGTGATTTTTTGACAATTTTATGAAATGTTTAATTTTTTGATTAATAGTTAAAAAATACTATTTTATATTAAAAATTGTATTTTCTTTTAAATAATTTAAAAATTTACAATTTGTAAATGGGTTTAAAAGTAAAATTAGTTCACTTATATTATGAATAATCCAATTTTGGTCATTTTAATAAAATTTATCATGAGGTTTTATATAAAATATTTTCTATTTAAGGAAAACATTTCTTTGGAAAATCATTTTTTATCATGATTACAGGTTTAAATTTAAATTGAAATATAACATATATATGAAATGAATTTTTTAAAATATATTATATATTTTGAATCATCATAATTAATATTATTTAGTAAGGTAAACTAATTTTTTTCCTAGTGATTTATAAAAATAAAAAAATTTGTTATCTCTGTTAAGGTTAAAACAAGTTTACAGGGGGTTAAAATAAAAAGATAAGGTTTGAAATCACCTAAAGTGTAACCCCCTGAGATTTTGAAAATTATTTTTTCTAAAATTAAATAAATCTTTTTGATATTTTTTATCACACAAAACATCGTGTTTAGTTTTCCTTACACACAACATTGTGTTTAAACAAAATGTGACATATTATTAAAATATTATTATATGATTGATATCAACTAACCGTTGGAATGAATGACATGAATAGGATTAAATAAATTAATAAAATATTTAATTTATACATATATATAAAATTTATTCTTTGGTGAGCATTTAGAAAAAGTGAAAATGAAGGAAATGTTCTTCTGAAAAAATATTTTTATGCAAACAAACACGTTTTACCAAATTAAATTAAATAAAAACATTTGGTTAATTTTTTTAATGAATTGTACATACAATTTATTAAATAAAATATTTAACATTAATATTATGTGTTTTCTATAAAATATATAATAATGAATCAAATTTTATGCTTAATAACCAAATTTTTCTTAAAAACAATTTTGTGACCTTTTTGTACTCTTATTATTAAAAAACGAAATTTTGAAAATCTTAGAAAATTTATTTGTAAAAATAAAATAATTTTTAAACTCATAATATCAAAATATTATCTGGGTTAATTCTTTATAACTTTCTAGAAGGAAAATGTTTTGATGAATAGGGAGAAGTATTAGATTTTTTTTGAAAACTGCTTTTTCATTTAAATTATTTAAAATTTAAATTATATTTTAAAATTTCTTTAAAGTGAAATTAGTTTGATTATATATATTCATCCAATTTATTTCTTTGGAATAATTTTTAGATTGAATTTTGATATAAAAACACTAAAAAACTTTAAACATTTTCTCTTTGAAAACCTGCTTTCTCATCACGTCCAAGGGATTTATTTTAAATTAAAATTTCCCACTTATGTGAATTGAGTATGTAAAAATGGATAAAATATTTGGAATATTCAAAATTTATATTATATATTAAGTTAAAATTAATTTTTTACCAACATGCATATTGATAACAATAAAAATCAATTACTGTGTTTAAGGTAAAAATGAGTTTAATGGAGGTTAAACTAAAAAGATAAGGGTTAAAATGACCTTATAACTTGTATAAAATGTATTTTATATCCATATTTAGACCCTATAATGTATAATTATCTATATTTCCTTATTTTAAATCCTTATGTAATGTGAAAAATGTTGGTACATCTTTTTCTTTTAAAAAATTACAAGTGTGCTAGTCAGTCTTATTATAAAAGGCCACCCATATCCTCTCCTCTTCACACATTAAAACCATTTTGGATCCGAAAAGACCTATCCAAATAACTTCATAACTACCCTAATATCATCCAATAATTCATATATTAGTCATAAAGTAATCCTAGGAATGTTTTTGGTACAAACCTATAGTGTTTTCCCAAAGAATAGGTAACACTCTTCAATGAGTGTTTTTTAGTTTATTTCATCCTACACCTCCTTCAATTATTATTTAACAATGATTATATAAGAAAATAAGTATAATATTTAAATTAAGATATTTTTTAAGTTAATTACCTAAAACCATCCTCAATTCCATCAAATGGTCTAGGAAGTCATCATTCATGTGTACAACAGACTACCACTATACGAACCGATGCCATTCGTTTTTATATTACCACCTTTCACGGTTGGGTATGATGATGGATATAATGTATATATATGATATTTCTAAAATAATTATATCTATTTATAAATTATACCATATTTTTATTTTTTATTTTATTTCTTCTGGGGATACGATAACATCGCTCATGTGTACGGAAAATTACCTCCTCGCAAAGCAATGTGATTTTTGTTTCACTAACGCTTTACATGGAAGATAATAAGGATAAATTTAATGAATATATGTTATATAAATGAAGTAATTATGATATTAATGACATATTTATAATTATTAAAATATAGTTTATCATCTTATTTTTTACTTTTCAATCATCGAATGATGATAATGTCGTTCATGTACATGTGAACAACGACCTTCATGAAGTGATACAACTCTCTCTTTTCATCACAACACAAAATGGATGATATATATAAGTATATTTAAAGTAATAATATGATATTTATGATATTATTAATATTATTTAAATATAAAATATTACTTACCTCATTTCCATAATGATCCTTTAAAAATTGTAACATTACCCTTGCATACATACGACCTATCTTCTCCATGACCGTATTATACATTGTTTCTCAAAACCATATTTCTTGGTTGGTATTAAAATTATCACCAATTTTTAATTATTTTAATTATTTCATTATTATTATTTAGTATATTATGGAACCCTGATCAAATTATGTGTACCGGAAATAAAAATCAAAACATATATAAAAAACAAAATAGTTATTACCCGAAACATGATTTTAACAGGGAATTGGTAATAAATGAGAAATAAATGGTTATAATTACATCATATAGAGTACAATATATATATTTAAGTTTATATTATTGATTTATAATAAACTCATATTTATTATTTAGGAGGTTCGAATGTGTTAAATAAAATTTGAGAGTTATGGTAAGAGATTTCTAGTCTCTCTTCTATTTTTAGGAGACATATGAATGATCAGCAATCAATAATTTTGTGTGTTGTATATACTGACCCATTAAAATTTCATATAATTAATATCATAATTTTCTTGATATTTAACTTCTTATTTTCTTTTATTCTTTATTGGGTCTTACGATTTAAAAAATTACTTAAATGGTAAGGGATTTTCGTCTCAGTTTTTACATCTATGAGACACATGCAATATTCATTACCTATTTATTTTATGTGGTGTATATAATTAACAAAAATGTTTACTATTATGATTCTAATGAAAATTATGGGGCTTAAATATCTATTTTAGGGACTCTATTTTATGGGGTTTATACTTAAAATGTTACCAAAGCAGTAAGGTGTTTTTGTCTCAAGTTTCATTCCTGGAGATTTATGTTATCTTATGCACCTAAATTATTTTATAATGTGTATATATAGTAATATTTACATGTGATATCATGAATTTATTTATTATCATGATATTTTAGGTTTCAGTTAATGTTATTATTTCATTGGGCCTTATTATTTAAAGTTACCAAATTGGTAAGGGTTTTATGAAACAATATCATAGTTTATCATAATTATTTATGTTTATGCTTATGATAAAGAGATATTATGATTTATCTCTCAAGAAACTAATGATTTTTTTATCCTATGGTTATGTCATGATAATAAAAATTTTACCTTAATATTACTTGCTTTATGTACTGAATAGTTTAAAAGAATGTTTTTTATGAAAAATCCTCATTTTTTATATTTTTGGTTGAAACACTTTTTCTTCCAAAACCATGTTTTCTAAAAATGTTTTAAAAAATATTTTAAACATTCTTAAATTGATTTATTAAATAAATTTTTACCCATGTTTTTACAAATTTTTTTGAAAGGATTTTTCATGTCATTTTTTAAACAATGCCTATTAGTCTTTTACAAAAAATGTGAAAAGACTATTTGTTTTAACATGTACATCATGAATTTAATTTACCAATATAATTAACATTAATTTATTATAATATTAATTAATTTATCTTAAATTTTATTTTCAAATAATATTATTTTCAAAAAAAATTACGTTTTAAAAAGTGTTTTTCAAAGTAGAAAGGTTATTTTTCTCAAATTTTTTTTATTGATTTTTAATGCTTCAATTATAAATCATCAAGGTTATTTTGAAAGAAAATAATTTTTAAAATTCATTAATTTTATCAAAATCGATTTTCAAAGAAAATATATTTATATGATGAAATGTTCCAAGTGATTTTCAAAATCATTCCCCATCTAAGATGACATCATTTTATTTAACATACACGTTATTGGTGATATAAGCTAAGGATACCATTAGTATTATTTATCTAAATGGTTTGTGACAAAAGGATATTTATGAAACAAATTTCTCATTCATAGGTTATACCACGATAAAATTATTATAAAGCATACTTCTTTTTCCATAGGTTATGCTGTAAGGAAATGATGGAATGATTATTAAATCAGCCTCTTTTACATAGGTTATGGAATGATTAAATGTTTATGAACCCCATTTACTTTCATGGATTTTTATATGATAAATATTTTATGATCTTGTCAAATACATACATATGATTTCCATTATGTGACTGGTGGGACCTATATCTCCCTCCAATGCATTGGGTAATAATGGATAACTCATGTGTAAATATGTTATGTATAAACCTAATTAAATGTTCACAATTATATATGTAAACTTGATTAAATGTTAACTATTTTATACATGAATCAGATTACAATTTAACAAAGTTATACATGATCCTTATTACATGTTCACAATGTTATGAATAGACATGTTTTTCATATCCATAATGTAATGTGTGGACGTGGTTGCATGCCCATATGTTAATGTGAATGCCTGATTTTATTTCTTTAACTTAATGAGTGAACCTATCTCTATTTATACATGTTCACAATGTTATAAGCTGTTGTGTATACAATAAATCTATGTATTATGGAATTTTTAGGCTCTTATAGTTAATGTCTTTTGATTACCTTATCATTCATGTCTTATGAACTTCCAATATTTATGCAATGAATCAATATTATAATCTTTGATATGCGTGGTATGATTTTAAAAACCTATTCTAATGTTATCATATGCTTATGTTCATGTTATACTTATGTATATACCTTATTTATCCTTACCATGAATATTAGATCACCCTTTCTTATGTTTCCTTCCCCAGGTTATGAAGAAAGGTTTCAAGTAGGGAATTTTTGTGAAGAGTATAAGTGGGGAAGACTTTTATGGTATATGTTGAATATAATTCTCCAAATTATATGATTGTTTACCAAGTCTACAAATACACTAAACTATTATGCTCCTTAGGAATGTGTTTTTTAATGTATTTAATATTTATCTAAATATATTTAATATCTATATATGTTAATCTCGAGTGTCTATAGCTGGTATCAGAGGAAATGTTTAGTTAAACATTGGAATGTTAGATGAGAAAATATTAGTGAGATACCTAGGTATATTTATAAGGATATGACAAGGTATACATCAATGGATAATTCTATGGATGAGTCAATGTATAGGAAAATTTCCTGGAATTTTAGAAAAGGACAGAGTGAGTGGTTCCCATGAAATTACATCCATGTCTGGATACTACATGTGGATGTGGATCCAGCACATAGGTACCTAGAGGAAATAAATCAAGAAAGGGTGCATTGATCTTGACATGATCATCACCTAGTTAATGATAACGGGTCCTACTACACACCCGGTTTGACACTCCAGGGGGACATTCTTTGGAAATTCATTGACTAGTTATGAAACATCTTGAGGGATTTTAATATTGACCATAAATGATGTAGGTTAAGCCAACAGATTTACAAATTTAAAAGTAGGGGTCATGATATATACCTCCTATAATTGTTTTTTCATGATTATGTGGTTTTACACTATGTTTAGTGTTTCTCACCCTATAGTTTTTGGTTTTATCCAATGGTGGAACCTAGAAGGAGCTGGTTTAACATTGAATGTGTTGGAAACTTTTCTAATGAGCAGCCTAATGGAATGATGACTCGAGAAAATGATATTGTGATTATTTTTAACAGTTAGAACATGATTAAAAATGTACACCTTAACCAACTATTGGAACCACCAAAGAAGAGAATGATAGAGTTCACTTAGATTTTGGGTAGCAGAGACCATGGAGGAAATAATATTTAGTTACTATATGCTAAAAATTTGGAAAGAAGTAGTTATGGGAATGTATGAATGGGATGAGAATAAATTTTTGGTGTGGAAAATACGTATAAAAATCTAGTAACTATAGAGGAAAAAAGAAAAGTATAGTTAATGTAATGGATGAGAATAATGGTCATCATATGGTATCATTGACTATTGAATGATTTAAATGTTACAAGTATGGGAATTATGCAAATTGATGTCCTAAATGAAAATCTAATGAAGAGAATTATCAAGGTTGTATGAGTAATAATTATATTACTAATGATGATGAGACTACAAGTGAGATATGAAAGGAAAGAAGTTTTATACGATAAGATTATAATGCCTAGTTAATGGGTTGAGAAGAAAGTGGGATGATTACAGTGATTATTTATTGGAATTGAAGAATTATGTTATATTAATCATGAAATATATATAAATTTTTTAGTATAAGTTTTTCATTAAAGATATGAAAGAATATTTTAAATAATACAAATGAAATAGAAAATTGATTTAATAGAAATGTAATATTTTATGGAAAACACATGATTAAGAGAAGATAACACTTAATTTGTTCCTAATGTTGATAAAATGGTGTTTAGTTTGGATAAAGAGATTATTGATATGGATACAGTAATTTGGATAGAATTTATGTCCTCAGAACAATTAAAGTATTGTTGAAAAAGTGGTTTAAATTATAATTAATTTAGTTTAAAATATTATTGGATCTATGGAAGATGATTAATAACCAATGTTTTTATTCACAAAATGTGGAAGAATGTATGTTTTTATTAAGGATTTATGGTAATTATGGTTATGACCAAGATTCAATATAATATATGACCAAGGTATTCAAATATTTTTAATGTGACCATTAAGATTTTCCTAATGATATTCGGAGGATTAATGTTGAGATTTTGAAATTTAGTTAGCTTCTTTATAAATTTTGAAATTTGGAAGGATTATAAGGTTAACCATTTATGTAATGTTTTAAATTAAATTTTGGGTGATGTTTTGGAGATTAATTTATTACTTCACCATATAAAGGTTTATACATATTGGATAACTAGTTTTAACATTTTTAACTAGATATATAAGTAATGACTTATAATTATGTTAGGAATTTTATTTAGTGCTTCAGACATGAAATAAATTCATCTCTTAGAGTAAGAGATGAAGCTAAAATTGATCTAGGTAGAACCAATGGATGTAATTATTCCTATGAAATAAAAAAAATATCAAGTAATTACATTTTGATATGTTCTCTATCAAGATGGAAAAATAAATCCCCAACAATTGGAAAAGGATCCTGAAATAAAATTTTGACTTTAAATCATCATTTTTTAGGATATCAATGTCCCTTTTAATAACTATTTGGTTTATGGTTTTGTGGTCATTAAGATTCTCTCGATCACCCACTTTTTTATGATCAATAATCTCTATCACTCTCACCAAATTTTTATGATTTTCTAACATTTACATTTCATAACTTACAACCTATGTTTTACTTTTTGTAAACCTAGTATGTGTTATTATAGATGAATTATGCACATTGTAAAGCCCCGACCCCAGTTACCCAGAGTTCGTGCATTATTACATAACATTGGAATGATCACAAGAAAGATCAAGTCTCGATAGACCGATTAGTTTAGTAGCCTTAGAATAACTAGATACATTCATAAAGTTTACATTACATCCTAAAATGAAAAGCTACAGAAATATAGTCTCCATAGTCCACACTCTTATCCCCTCATACTATCCCTAAAGTTCATTCATAAAATACTTCTTCACATCCTGGGAAAAACAAAACATAGAAAGGGGTGAGCTCAAATTCCCAGTAAGGATAAAAATATAGAGGAAACTTTCACAAATAAGCATAAATATTTAAGGCAGTGTATAGCTAAAACAAAATCCTTTTAAAACTTGAAATTAAGCATAATATAGAAGAAATAAAATGAAATAATGCCATATACTTATTCACATGGATATTCTACTAGTCTAATAATCACATGCAATTTTAATAACCACTTTCATAATGATGGAATGCATAATGCCAGACTATCATAACCACATAGAAAAGGTCTCACACTAAGACTAAAAATAAGATCTTGTCAAGGCCTTGTTCCAAGACACTAGTTTTTCTCATGAGACCTACCGATGTATCGAGGAGCTATAGCGGGCTCCACCCGTCACTTATTAATTCCAATGCATTCCTCATATGAACAGGTTTAAACATAACATAAACATTCGTATTAAAACTAGCATACGAAATGTCAATAATTTCTTCATAAACAATGAATGGTATAAAAATAAAACATCCAGAGTAAAACATATCACAAAACCATCATTACAATATGGAAGTTTTGTATCATAATGAATCAACTCTAAATAAACTTAAAATCCATCAAAAGATGTTGACATAGATGAAATCAAAAATCTTTTTAGAGAAATATCTATTTCTATTTTGAAATCATTTAAGAGTCATATATTTATAAAATAAAAAATTTTATTTGAAAATATTCTTATAAGCTTGTAAGGTAAGCTTCAATGATTTTATAATGGTAGAAAATAGCCGCACCCGCCATATATGTTAAAAAAACATTCTTACCTTAATTCTGTCGAAAAGGTTAAAAAGGACCTTGTTTGGAAAATGATGAAAAGATTCCTTTATAAACGTCTTATAAAAAGTCAAAAAGGGTATAAATGAATTTAACCTATATTCTAGTAAATAGTAAAAATGTTTTCAAATACATTTTTAAGAAACATGGATGTGGATGATAAAGAAGTCCCACTAGATTATTACGTATAAACAACCTCGGATAATAAAGAGATTGCGAAATAAACCCTTACCTTGTACTTTTCCATGGTTGATGGTAGGTAAAACTCCTGTATAATGGTGAAATAATTGTTATTATATTATACAAGAATCATATACATTAAGATGATATCATATATGATCTTTTAACATTGATTTGTTAATAATATCTTAGTATTAACGTTGTTTCGGGTGTTAACTTACTCGTTTTCTTTTATATGTTTTTTTATGTAAGCCGTGTTTGTCATGGATAGTTTGTATATTATTAATATCCATAATGATATAAAGTCCTTAAAAATTATTTTTAAATCATCAAATAATAATTATACTTGAATGGATACGATGGAGACTGAATCTCATCGTGTTCGTGGAGACGGTAGTCCATACGGACGCACGAGCGACAATATCATTATTTTGATATTAAAATAATATATAATTGGATGGTATATCATATATAAAGAATCATTATCATGTTATATTTATTATTTAAATGAATTAAACATCATTATTATACCCATCCAAATAATAATTTATTGAATAACAATTACACCACAACGTGGAGACGGTAAGCCGTACGTACGCACGTATGGTTACATGTCATTCAAAGGATAGATAGAATACTAAATATGGTTGTAAAATATTTATAATAACATCACAGTATATATAATATACTGGAGTTATTATTTTATAATGGTAATAACAAAGAAATAATAAGTTGAAGAAGAAAGGAACTTGAAAGAGGGTGGTGAAAACATTACCTCTTCTTCGGGTTCTTCCTTTTGATTTGATAAAAATGGCTTCTTAGGTTGGATTTATGAACAAAATAATGCCTCTAGGTTAAATTTAGGGAAGTTTAGAGAGTATTTGGGCAGGGTTTGGGTGAGACAAAAGGCTTTGAATGTGTGAATTAGTGAGAAGGTGGAGTGCCCTTTTATAAGAGGGGTGAGGGGCACCTTTGGAAAAGATAGAAATATTATTTTATAATAAATTCATATTCGATTTCTAATGGCTACAAAGTGGATTATTTAAAGGTTAATGTGGGTATGGATCTAAAACCACTCAATGAATATAATTTATATAGGTTTTCATCATTATATTAACCTTATCTTTTAGTTTTAACTCTTAGTAAATTAGTTGGACACTTACCATGTCACTTTGAATTTTTATATTATATAGTTAATAAACTTACTATATACCTCCAAGAGACCACCAAGTGGTCCATTAATGATACACCTATCATTATATAAGTCTCTTTTCCGAACATTATATTTTTAGGAATTGAATATAAATTATTAATATAATATTTGTTTTAAAAACTCTTTTATGTCAATTTTGACATATTCAATAATTGATTTTTGTCAAAGTCTTAAAAACATTATTAATTAAAACAAAATTCATTTAATAAATACTATAATGTAATATTAAGAAATGAAATTCATGGATGGCATCAAAAATTTCAAATTATATTAATTTTAAAATTTATAATACCAATTATTTCATTCTTCCATTAATAAAGAAAATACTGCATCATTATTGTGTCATAAATAATATTAATTATTAAAGGTCTAAATATTATAAATAAAATACCATTATGTAGTAAATTGTTTTATCTTTCTAATGAATATTTATAGTCTAAAATCCAACATATATAACCCTATGTAAAAATTGTTTTTCTAAAAGATATATGCTTATGTCATTTTTGTATTTATTTTAACTTAATTAATATAAAGTGTCATTATCACTTACAAGTTGCTCCATTGGGTCCCAAAATCAACCAAAATATGCCCATGTTCGGACATGTATCAACCAATAATGTTGGGACACGTTTTAGGGTAATTTATTTTTATTATAATATTATTTTTTAACCCTTATTTACCGGATTTACCCATTAACCATGGTAAATAAAATATTTACCGAAGTAATTGTTCAAAATGTCTAAAAATAAAAGTTACCTATTTACACAATTTGTACATCCTGATTCAAAATATGGAATCCATTTTTCCAAATTTAAAACACAGAAGTGGTAGAAATTAATTTAAAATTAATTCCCGTTGTCAAAACAAAAATCGTGTTTTTAAGATATAATAACTATCAAAAGATTGATACTTGTTCATGTACGGTTTAATTGTGAAATTATGTCCAATGACCAAAATTTTATTAAATGGTAAAAATATATTATATATATACTTTAAAACCACTCAAATTAATAATTTTTCACTATTAATTATTTTGATTAAAAAAATTTTTTTAATTAAAATTTAATAATTTTCACTATTCATAAAAATATAAAAGTTATCCGAAAAGTACCAAAATTTCACCTTAGGCTAAATTCGATACTCTGAATCAAAAAATGAATTTTATTTTGAGAGATTAAATTTATAAAATTTCAAAAAGTGTGTATTACTATTCATAACGGCTAGTTTGATTGGTTGTGGTGTGTGTTAGAACCCGCAGTTGCATACAACACACGCTACTGTATTATTCAAAGGGAAGCGTACCATGGAAGCTTGGGGTGTTACATTCTCCCCTCCTTCAAATAATTTTGTCCTCAAAATTTCTAAAATACTACCGCATGAAAAGACTCAGGTGGGCCTCGGGTTTTCACATTGCCTCTTCCATCTTACAGTTTCTACACAAAACTTTTACCAGATGAGTTGTCCGGTTTCTCAATACTTATTCTCTCATATCAACAATCCTGACAGGATCTTCGCAGTAAGACAGATCGGGTTTTAGTTCTAATTCCTCATAGGTGAGTACATGCGTTGGGTCAAGCATGTATTTTCTCAATAGTGATACGTGGAACACATCATGAACTTTGGAGAGATTTGGCGGCATTGCCAAACGGTAAGCAACGTCCCCAATTCGTTCTAGAATTTCTAAAGGGCCGATGTACCTAGGACTCAATTTTCCCTTCTTACCAAAACGTATGACTCCCTTCCATGGAGATACCTTCAGGAAAACATGATCACCGACTTGAAATTCAAAATCCTTCCTTCGATTATCAGCATAGCTCTTCAGCCTACTTTGAGAAGCTTTGATATGGTTTTGGATTACCTTCACCCTTTCCATCGTTTCCTCCACCAGTTCTGGGCCTACAAGTTTTCTTTCACCAACATCATCCCAACAGGTTGGTGTGCGACATCTCTTTCCATACAACGCTTCATATGGTTCCATCCGAATACTTGAATGGAAGCTATTGTTATAGGAAAATTCTACCAGAGGTAAATATTGATCCCACATACCTTGAAAGTCAAGCGAGTAGGATCTCAACATGTCTTATAAGGTTTGAATAGTCCATTCTGATTTTCCATCTGTTTGAGGGTGGTAAGAAGTTCTCAAATTAAGTTCAGTATCCAAGGCTTTCTGAAGACTCTTCCAGAATCTTGAAGTAAAAAGGGGATCACGATTAGAAACAATCGATAGGGGTACTCCATGAAGTCTCACCACTTCATTAATATATATCCTTGCTAGAATTTCAAGTGGTAAATCTTCCCTTATAGTAAGAAAATGTGCTGACTTGGTAAGACAGTCAACAGTGATCCATATTGCATCATTCCTTCTAGGAGTCTTTGGTAGCCCCATGACAAAGTCCATCGTAATATTGTCCAATTTTCACTCTGGTATGGGAAGAGGTTGCATGAATCCTCCAGTCTGTTGCCTTCCAGCTTTCACTTGTTGACAAACCATAAATCTTGACACAAAATCAGCAATCTCCCTCTTCATGTTGTCCCACCAAAAATGTTCCTTCAAATATCTATACATTTTGGTTCTCCAAGGGTGTATAGAGAAATTGGAACTATGAGCATTGTCTAGCAATTCCATTTTTAGATCAGGTATATTGGGAACACAAACTCTCTTCCCAAATTTTAAAATTCCTTCTTCATACACAAAGTCTCTCAATCTCCCATCATTCACAACTTTAATCTTCTTTTGAAATTATTCATCATCAGTCTGAGAACTCTTTATCCTTTCCATTAAAGATGGTTTGGAAAACATTTGAAAAAGCATTGATCTTTCAACTTCCATGGTGATTCCCATATCCAACTTTACTAGATCTATAAAAATAGGATCCTTTTCAATTCTCATCATGTTCAAAACTCCATGATCTTTTCTGCTCAAACCATCCACCACCTTATTTTCCTTCCCCAATTGGTAGTGTATCGTGAAATCATAATCCTTAAATAGTTCAAGACATCGCCTTTGCCTCATTTTGAGTTCTTTTTGTGAGAAAATATACTTCAAACTCTTGTGATCAGTATAAATTTTACATTTTTCACTATAGAGGTAGTGAATCCATATCTTCAAAGCAAATATCACAGCTGCTAAGTCGAGATCATGAGTAGGATAGTTTTGCTCATGATTTTTCAACTGTCGTGATGCATACGCAATAACCCTATCATTCTGCATAAGGACACAACCAAGTCCTTTTTTCGATGCATCACTATAAATAACGAACCCATCATTCCCCGATGGTAGAGTCAATATAGGAGCATTGACTAATCTTCTCTTCAGTTCTTCAAAACATTCTTCACACTCTTTTTTCCAAACAAATTTAACCCCCTTACTTGCAAGCTTTGTTAATGGGTTAGCCAATCAGGCAAAATTCTGGATGAAACGTCGATAATAACCTGCGAAACCAATAAAACTGTGTACCTCAGTTATACTCGTAGGTTCTGGCCATTCGTGGATAGCCTTGGTCTTAGAAGTATCAACAAAGATTCCATCTTTAGAGATAATATGGCCAAGAAAAGAAATTTTTTGAAGCCATAATTCACACTTTCTAAACTTCCCATATAATTCATGTCTTCTCAGAGTCTTCAGGATTATGCACAAGGGATTTTCATGATCTTCATAGCTTTTGGAGTATACCAAGATATCATCAATAAATACCACCACAAAATCATCAAGATATTCCTTGAAAACTATATTCATTATATCCATGAATACAGAGGGTGCATTAGTCAGCCCAAAATGAATTACCATAAACTCGTAATGCACATACCTTGTTCGAAATGCTGTCTTCAGAATGTGTTCCTTCTTCACACACAACTGATGGTATCCAGATCGAAGGTCAATCTTTGAAAAGTATTGAGCTCCATGTATTTGGACAAATAAATTATCAATGCGAGGTAGGAGATACTCGTTCTTTATTGTTATAGCATTGATCTCCATGTAGTAGATACAGAACCTCATAGATCCATCTTTCTTTTTAACAAAAAGAACAGGGGCTCCTCATGGAGAAACACTAAGGAAAATAAATCCCTTATTACTCAATTACTCTAGTTGTTTCTTTAGTTCAACTAATTCCACAGTTTCCATTCTATAAGGGGTCTTCGATATAGGCCTTGATCCAGGAATTAAATCAATGGAAAACTCAACTTCTCATTTTGGAGGATGTCCAGGTAAATCTTCCGGAAATACGTCTACATATTCTTTCACAATAGGTAAATCCTCTATTTGAACATTCCTTTCCTCACCCACTGTCATTTCATTCTCTTCCTCCCCAATAATTGAATTTAGTTGAACTACTGGGGGGGTGGATATATATAAGATTTAGGTGGTGATGATTCTGCTCTAAAGATAAGGTGTTCCTTATCATTATCATCAAAAATCGTAACCTCGTTCTTCTTACAATAAATCTTCGCATCATGGTCTGAAATCCAATCCATACCAAGGATTATATCAAACTCCTTCATAGGTATGATGATGAGATCAGCGGATAAACAACATTTATGTGCTCTAACGGGGACTGATTCACAAAACTTTGTTGCAACGATACTTCCCTTAAGAGTTTTAACTGACAACTCCCTCATCAAATCAAATTGGAAATATCTAATTTTCTTATCAAACTGGGAAGATATGAAATAATGTGATGATCTAGAATCAAATAATGCATTTTCTAAACTTGAGGAAACCATTAAATTACCTGCCACTACGTCTTTCAGAGCTTCAACCTCAGCAGTAGTGATATCATAAGCTTGGCCTTGACCCCTTGGCCTTTTCTGAGGTAAGTGCCCCTGACGCTTAGGACATTAATTTGCATAATGTCCCATCTCCCAGCAATTGTAGCATTGGACACCGGTAGCTTCCTTCTTCCCCTTACAATCACGAGATAGGTGGCCTTTTTCACCATACTTGTAATAGATTCCCATTCCTTTTAAGAAAGTATCAGGGTGTTTCTTCCCACATTTAACACAGGATGGATATTCAACCTTTCACTTATTCCCCTTATTTCCATTCCTAGATTGATCAACATATCTCTTCTTCTCTTGCTTTTCTTTAAAGTCATAATACATAGAAAATTCGTTTTCTGTCTTGATAGCACATGAGACAATGTCTTCGTACGACGAGAAGGATTTTCCGACTAATGATCGATGGAGAAATGGTTTTAAACCATCAAAGAATTGATCAATCTTACTTCTTGGGTTACATATATAATCTCTAGTATACTTTGCTGGACTTGTAAAGTTAGCCTCATACTTTGCGACATTTTCATCCTCCTTTTGTCTCAAACTCAGAAATTGCCTTTCCATATCTGCTCGATGGTCACAAGGAAAGTATTTTTCTAAAAAAAGATCTTTGAACTCCATCCATTACATATATTATACTTCATCATCTTCCTTCATGTTTTGAATCAAGGACCACCATTGATCAGCATCTCCAGTGAGGCGGTAAACTGCCATGATAACTTTTTCCCTTTAACTACTCCCCAAAGCCTGAAATATTTTCTCTAGGAAATTTATCCATTGCTCAGCTACTAAGGGATTTGTACTCCCATTTAACATTGGTGGTTGCTGCCTCATGAAGCGATTTAACATTGATCCTCCACGCTGTGGATCAGGGTGCTCCATACGGGTAAGGTTATAATTCACAACCTGAGTGAGTTGTCCGAGTATGGCGATTAGTTGAACATCACCAGTTGCATCACCAGCTCCACTATAATTATCTTGAGTTGAAGAGAAATACCTACATGGAGTGCGCGCATTGATACAGTTTCCATTTCTTCCACTAGGCGCCATTTCTAAACAATGGCATAAACTAGATCAGTTTATGAATCAAAATACATAATTCCATACTTATAAAACACTTAACATAAATTGAACTATTTATGGATATAATCCATAATCATAAAAATGTTTTCTTTGAGGATGTATATAATAATAAACCCTTCATAGTGATTTGTAAATAAAATGAGAGTTATCATAAGCATATCCCCCGGGTGTGTCGTAACTAAGAGTGCAGCAAGGTCCGTTGTCGTGCATCAGTTCCCGTTCGAGTCTAGATCAAAGCAGTGTTTTTGGGTTTTACCCCTAGGTACATCTGTGCCAGAGCCGCCTCTACCTGCTCATATCCATACAGGGATGTATTACTCGGAAAACTCAAAAAATATCTACAATACCAAATTCTAGTATGTTCTTTTATACTGATCATCAAAGTCCATCTTAAATCTATGTGCTCTAATTAGAGTTTATCTAAATCTAGATTCCATTGTTTGTAATAAACTTCCTCTGATACCAACTGTAACGCCCCGACCCCAGTTACCCAGAGTCAGTGTATTATTACATAACATTGGCATGATCACAAGAAAGATCAAGTCTCGAAAGACTGATTAGTTTAGTAGCCATATAATAACTAGATACATTCATAATGTTTACATTATATCATAAAATGAAAAACTACAACAATATAGTCTCCATATTACACACTCTTATCCCATCATACTATCCCTATAGGTCATTCATAAAATACTTTTTCACATCCTGGGAAAAATAAAACATAGAAAGGGGTGAGCTCAAATGCCCAGTAAGGATAAAAATATAGCGAAAAATTTCATAGATAAGCATAAACATTTAAGGAAATTTATAACTACAACAAAATCCTTTAAAAACATGAACTTCAGAATAATATGGCAGAAATTAAATGAAATAATTCCATATACTTATTCACATGGATATTCTACTATTAGAATAATCACATGCAATTTTAATAACCACTTTCAGAATGATGGAATGCATAA
Source organism: Viscum album (assembly GCA_963277665.1). Taxonomy (NCBI): domain Eukaryota; kingdom Viridiplantae; phylum Streptophyta; class Magnoliopsida; order Santalales; family Viscaceae; genus Viscum; species Viscum album. The sequence continues at coordinate 1,440,396,841 of OY728127.1, read as the reverse complement.
TGCCAGACTATCACAACCACCTAGGCAAGGCCTCGTGCCAAGAATACAAATAAGATTTTTTCAAGGCCTTGTTCCAAGATAGTATTTTGTCTCATGAGACCTACCGATGCATCGATGAGCTATAGCGGGCTCCATCCATCACTTATTAAGTCCAACGCATTCCTCATATGAATAGGTTTAAACATAACATAAAAATTCGTATTAAAACAAGCATACAAAATGTCAATACTTTCTTCATACACCATGAATGGTATAAAAATAACACATACACAGTCAAATATATCAAAAAACAATCAATACAATATGGAATTTTTGTTTCATAATAAATCAACTCTAAATAAACTTAAAATCCATCTAAGGATGTTGACATAGATGAAATCAAAACTCTTTTTAGAGAAATATCTCTTTCTATTTTGAAATCATTTAAGAGTCATATATTTATAAAATAAAACATTTTCTTTGATAATATTTTTATAAGCTTTTAAGGGAAGCTTCGGCGATTTTATAATGGCGGAAAATAGCCGCACCCTCCATATATGTTAAAAAAAATTCTTACCCTAATTCTGTCGAAAAGGTTAAAAAGGACCTTGTTTGGAAAAAGACGGAAAGATTCCTTTATAAACCTCTTATAAAATGTCAAAAAAGGGTATAAATTACTTTAACCCATATTCTAGTAAAAAGTAAAAATGTTTTGAAATAAATTTTCAAGAAACATGGATGTGGATGATAAAGAAGTCCCAGTAAATTATTACGTATAAACAACCTCGGATAATGAAGAGATTGCGAAATAAACCCTTACCTTGTACTTTTAATTGGTTGAGGGTAGGTTAACCTCCTGTATAATGGTGAAATAATTTTTATTAAATTATAAAATAATCATTTACATTAATATGATATCATATATGATCTTTTAACATTGATTTGTTAGTAATATCTTAGTATTATTGTTGTTTCGGGTGTTAACTTACTGATTTTCTTTTATATGTTTTGTTACGTAAGCCGTGTTTGTCATGGATAGATTGTATCTTATTAATATCCAGAATGATATCAAGTCCTTAATAATTATTTTTAAATCATCAAATGATAATTACACTTGAATGGATACGATGGAGAATGAATCTCATCGCATTCATGGAGACGGTAGTCCATACGTACGCAGGAGTGACAATATCATTATTTTGATATTTAAATAATATATAATTGGATGGTATATCATATATATAGAATCATTATCATGTTATATTTATTATTTATATGAATTACACATCATTATTATACCCATCCAAAAAATAATTTGTTGAATAACAATTACACCACGACATGGAGATGGTAAGCCGTACGTACGCACGTATGGTTACACGTCATTCAAAGGATAGATATAATACTGAATATGGTTGTACCATATTTATAATAACATCACAACATATATAAGATACTGGAGTTATTATTTTATAATGGTAATAACAATGAAAGAAGAAATTGAAGAAGAAAGAAACTTGGAAGAGGGTGGTGAAAACATTACCTCTTTTTCAAATTCTTCCTTTTGATTTGATCAAAAGGGATCCTTAGGTTGACTTTCTGATCAAACTAAGGACTCTAGGTTGAATTTAGAGAAGTTTAGAGAGTATTTGGGCATGGTTTGGCCGAGTCAAAAGGCTTTGAATGTGTGAATTAGTGAGAAGGGGAGTGCCCTTTTATAATAGGCGTGAGGGGAACCTTTGGAAAAGCTAGAAATATTATTTTATAATAAATTCATATGCGGTTTCTAATGGCTCCAAAGTAAATTATTTAAATTTTAAGGTGGGGATTTGTTGAAAACCACTCAAAAAATAGAATTTAGACAGGTTTGGGTCATTATATTAACCTTATCTTTTAGTTTTAACTCTTTGTTAATTAGTTTGACACTTACCATGTCACTTTGTATTTTTATATTATATAGTTAATAATCTTACTATATACCTCAAAGAGACCCCAAAGTGGTCCATTAATGATACAACTATCATGATACAAGTCTCTTGGCTGAACCTTATATTTTTTGTAATTAAATATAAATTAATAATATAATATTTGTTTTAAAAACTCTTTTATGTCAATTTTGACACTATTCAATAATTGATTTTTGTTAAAGTATTAACAACTTTATTAATTAGAACCAAATTAATTTAAGCAATTATATAATGCAATATTATGCAATAAAATTCATGTATGTCATCAAAACTTTCAAAATATATTAATTTTAACATTTATAATACCAATTATTTGATTCTTCCATTAATAAGGAAAATACTACATCATTATTGTGTCATAAATAATATTAATTATTAAAGGTATAAAAATTATAAATAAAATACCATTATGTATGAAATCTTTTTATATTTCTAATTAATATTTATAGTCCAAAATACAACATATATAACCCTATGTAAAAATTGTTTTTCTAAAAGATATATGCGTATGTCATTTTTGTATTTATTTTAACTTAATTAATATAAAGTGTCATTATCACCTACAAGTGGCTCCATGGGGTCCCAAAATCGACCCAAAGATGCCCATAGTCTGAAATGTATAAACCAATAAGGTTAGGAAACGTTTTAGGGTAATTTAGTATTATTATAATATTTTTTTAACCCTTATTTACCTGATTTACCCTTTAACCATGATAAATAAAATATTTACCGAAGTAATTATTCAAAATTTCTAAAAATAAAATTTACCTATTTTCACAATTTGGAAATCCTGATTCCAAATATGGAATCCATTTTTCCAAATTCAAAACACATAAGTGGAAGAAATTAATTTAAATATAATTCTCTCTGTCAAAACAAGAAGCGTGTTTTTAAGATATAATAACTATCAAAAGATTGATACTTGTTCATGTCCGGTTTAATTGTGAAATTATGTACAATGTCCAAAATTTTATTAAATGGTAAAATTACATTCTAAATATACTTTAAAACCACTCAAATTCATAATTTATCACTATTAATTATTTCGATTAAAAAAGTTGTTTTTAATTAAAATTTAGTAATTTTCACTATTCATCAAAATATAAAAGTTATCCGAAAAAGTACCAAAATTTCACTTTATGGTAAATTCGATACTCCGAATCGAAAAATGAAGTCCATTTTGAGAGACAAAATTTATAAAATTTTAAAAAGTGGATATTACTATTCATAATGGCTAGTTTGATTGGTTGTGGTGTGTGTTAGAACTCGAAGGTGCGTACAACACACGCTACTGTATTATTCAAAGGGAAGAATATCGTGGAATATTGTGGTGTTACACACATAATTTTCAAATTTTTAATAGGATTTTTATTAAATATTTTTATGATGTAGGTTTCTATGAAATAATTTTCAAATGTTAACACATTGATGACCAAGAAGAAATCGGATGGTGAAATTCATTTTAAGGGTGTAAAAGGTGACACCCCAAGATTTTGTGAAATATATTTTTTTTCAATGAATTAAATCTTTCTAATATTTTTCATTAAATGAAATACTAAGTTTAATTGAAATGTGACATATTATTAAAATATTATAATACAATAGATATCAACTCATAGTGGCAATGATGAGTATGAATAAAATAAACAAAATTATGAAAATATATAGTTGAAACATGTAAATAAAATCATTTTTTTATAACCATTTAATTATCAAAATAAAGGAAATATTTTTTTGAAAAACTCTTTTTTGCAAACAAACGTGTTTTAAATAAAAAAATTAAAAAAATAAACTTTATATAAATGATTCTAATGAAAGGTATATACTATATATTTAATAAAAAATTTAATATTCATCTTATTTGTTTTTTACAAAATAGATTATAATGAATCTAATTTTATACTTAAAACCTGTATTTTTCTAAAAAGCAGTTTTATCTCTTTTTTACAAACTTATTTTTAAGAAAATAATTTTTGAAACATTTAGAAAATTTATTTTAAAAAATAAAATTCATTTTTGAAATCATTATATCAAAATTATCCTAGAGATACATTTTTATAATTTTCTGAAAAGAGTAATTTTTTTGATGAATAGTGAGAAATACTAAATTTTAATTGAAAAGTACCTTTTAATTTAAATTATTTATAAAGGTAGATTACAATTTAAATCGGGTTTAAAGTATAATTATTTAATATATATTTATATATTAATCTAATTAATGTCTTTCTAATAATTTTCATATTGATTTTTTATATAAAAACTTTATAAACTTTTGAACATTTTATCATTAAAATCCCAGTTTTTCATCACGTGTGAGGGATTAATTTTAAATTAAAATTTTTCAATTATATAAATTTAATTTAAAAAAAAGGATTCCGTATTTTTAATAATAATAAACAATATTATATAATATATTTAACTTAAATTTTTTCCAAAATGAATAGTGAAAACTATAAAAAATTAATTTTTATAGTTTAGGTAAAAATGTGTTTTCTGAGGAATGTGAAAAACGTTGGTACACCTTTTTCAACTCAAAAGTTTTAAGTGTGTACCTCAACTCACTTATTGAAGGCCACCCATATACTCTCATCTTAAAACCATAAATACCTTTTAGTTTAGAACATACCTTCCAAAATAACTTACCAAGTTCCCTCCTCAAATAATAAAATCCTTTGTTTGGGAATAAATCTAAATTATTATGGAATTTGGGAAAAACCTAAGGTGGTTACCCGAAGAATATGTAATGTTGTTCAATAAGCATTTTTATTTTTTTTCTTCCCCTACGGATATACATTTTTATTTAAACATGATGATATAAAAATCTATGTTTGTTAAATATAATTATATTCTTTTATTTAAATTCCTTGATCTGCAACCTTACCCACTTCTATCAAATGAGTTACAAAATCATCATTATAGTGTACATTGGACTACCACCTTACAAACTGATGTCATTCATTTTTCTATTACCTCCTCTCACAGTTAGGTATAATGATAAATATAAATTTTATATGTGATATTTATGAAATATTTATACTATTGGATTCATTATATCATATATAATTTTTTTTACTTTCCATTCCAAGGGGCTATGATAATGTCGCTTGTTTATATGGTGGACTACCGCCTCGCGAAGCACTGTGATTGTTTCTTCCCTGACTCTTTAAATAGAAGACAATAAAGATAATTTAAATGAATATATGTGATATAAATGACATAATTATGATATTAATGACATATTTTGGATTATTAGAATAAAATAAGTCATTTTATTTCTTTCCTTTTTAGTCACTAAAATATGAGAAGGTCATTAGTGTACATGTGGAGAACCACCTTCACAAATTGACGTGAATGTATATTTTCATCACCACACAACATAGATGACATAAATAATTATAGTTAAAAGAATTATATGTTATTTATGATATTATTATCATTCTATAAACATAAAATATTACTTACGTATCTTCCATAATGATCATTGAAAAATGGAATCATTACTCATGCGTACGTACGACCTACCGCCTCCATGATCATAACACACTTCAATTCTAAAAATAAAATTTAATGATTGATATTAAAATTATAATTGATGTATGAATATTATAATTATTTCATGATTAATATTCTATATATTATGTAATCACAATAAAAGTAATGGGACCAAAAATAAACAATCAAAAAATACATGAAAAATAAAGCAATTATTTCCTAAAACATGATTTTAATAGAGAATTGGTAAAAAAGGGTAATAAATGGTCATAAGTAAATAATATTTATTATAGTATATATAATTATGATTCTATAATATATTTATAATAACATTATAATTATTATTTAAGATGATCAAATGTGTGTAGAGGATGTCGAGACTTAACGTAAGAGATTTCTAGTCTCTCTTCTATTTTTGGGTGACATATGAAATCTCAACACATATTTATTTTTTGCGGGTTATATAATTCACCAATGAAATTTTATATCATTAATATACCCATTTTTATTATATTTAATGTTTTATTTTATTTTATGATTTATTAGGTTTTATGATTCAAATGATTACTAAAGGGATAAGGGATTTCCATGTCACTTTGTAAATCTATGATATAGATTCCATATTCACCACTTATTTATTTTATATTGTGTATATAATGATTATGAATGTATTTTATGATTGTTTTATGGATTTTTTTGTGATTTAAATATCCATTTTAGGATATCTACTTTATATTATGCATATATGTTCTTTTATGAGGTATATATACAGTACCATTGACATGTATCATAATTAATTAATTTATTATCATGATATTTTATGTTCAATTTAATATTATTCTTTCATGGGGGATTTTGATTCAATGTTACCAAGGAGGTAATGGTTTTATGAAACAATCTCATAGTTTATCAAAATTATTTAGGTTTATTCTTTCGATGATGAAATATTATTATATATCAATCAAAAAAATAATTATTTTTTTCTACTCTAGTTATTTCATTAGAATACATGTTTTCCCTACATTTTCATCACTTCACATACCCTAGATTTATAAAGAATGTTTTTAAGAAAAATTGTCTTTATTTCTCTCTTCGGTTAAAAACCCTTTTTCTTCCAAAACCATGTTTTTTAAAAATGTTTTTTACATACTTAAAATGATTTATTAAAGATACTTTTACTAATTTTTTACTTTTTAAAAAATCTGTTTTAAAAGGAATCTTCGTGTCATTTTCTAAACAATGATCGTTTGTATTTTACCGAAGAATTGAAAGGAATCAAAACTAATAAAGGGCAATTCAATGGTTCAAAACCATGTAAATAGGTCTGAAAACCATTCCCATAGACTATGGACATGGGTTTTCCCAGCTTTGGGTGATATTACCATGGTAGTAGGGTCTGACATAATACAATGGTTTTCCAAACTGTGACAATAGGCCTCAAAATTTTCAACTGTTGCAGTTGACCTATAACAACGGTTTAAACCATGGACATAACCTCAATAAACTGTGGAAATATCCTAAAAAATATGTGCCTAGAAGGTTTTGATCCCTACACCTCTCTTTTTTTATTAGCAACCTCACCACTGCACCATATAAAACATTGAGTATATATATATATATTATGATATATATATATATATATATATTAACAAAAACCTTGGAAATAGCCTCAAAACCATGGCAACATATCTTCCTTCTATATTTATGGAGGTAAAGTTTTTTCCCGCGGAAGCGTGGGAGACCCATAGCCACGTATTTTAAAAACAGTGGTGGTAGAATTTGAAATAAATGGCCTATAGCCATGATTTTTGAAACCATGGATATAGTTGTGGGATATAGCCACAATTTTCAAAACCCTGACTATATCATATGGAAAACTAACCTATAGCCACGATTTTGATACCATGGCTATAGGCTACATAACCGTGGCCGTAGTCACCTATGGCCACAGTTTACAAACCTTGGATATAGGATCGTGGTTGTAACATGTTTTTATAGTTGTGAATATTTATTTTAATATGTATGTCATGAAAAAAATTTACCATTATCATTACCATTATTTAATTTAAATATCAATTTATAATATTTCAAGGTTATTTTCATGGAAATTATTTTCAAAATGTTTTATGGTTTTTATTATTTTTTAATAGTGTAATGGTTATTTTCCTTAAGAAATGTTTTAAACGATTTTTAAATATTCCTCTATAAGTCATCAATTTTATTTTCAAAGAAAAAAAATTTTATAATTTTTTAACTTTTTAAAAACTTATTTTCAAGGAAAAAATATTTTTCTCAAGAAAAGTTCCAATAGATCTTTAAAAATAATTCTCTATGTAAAATGACATACCTTGATGCGACTTTTCATTTTCATGGGATATGAACCAAATATACCATTATTATTATTTTTATAAATGGTTTATGATGAAAATATGTTTATGGACCCCATTTATATTCCACGAGTTATACCATTATAAAATTATTTTAAAACACAATTATTTTTCCTTGGGTTATGCTTTTATGAAATGATGAAATGATTATGAATCCTGTATCTTTTCCACAAGTTATGATATGACTAAAATTTTATGAAACTCATTTAATTTCATGGGTTATTATATGATGAAATTTTTATGATCTTCTGAAGCACATATGTATGATTTTCATTATATGATGGGAGGGGCCTATATCTAACTCCAATGCATTAGGTAAAGATAGATAACTTAGGATTTAATATGTTATTCATGAACCAAATTACCAATTAAAAATATTAGGAATGAACTCAATTATATGTTTATAATTTTATAAGTGAACCTAATTACATGTTCACAATGTTATTTGTGAAACTAATTACATGTCCACAGTGTTATGTAGGGACTTTTCATTCATAATCATAATTTTATGCATGAAACTTTTTTCATGTACATAAGTTTGTATGAGGGTATAGTTTAATTTTCTTAACTTAATTTGTGAACCTGTCTCTATTTATACATGTTCACTACGTTATAAGACAGTTTTCACGCAAAAAATCTACATCTTATGCCAATTTTATGCTCTCATGGTTTATGTTCTTCGATTCCCTTGTGATTTATGTCTTATAAACTTCTATTATTTTTTCCATAACTTAATATTTTTCTATTTTATATTAAGGGTATGGTTTTAAAATGTTATTATCAAGTTATAATAACCTTATGTTCATGTTATACTTATGTATCTCCCTTGTTAATCCTTATTGAGCATCTAAGATCATCCTTTCTTATGTTTTCTTTCCCCAGGTTATGAAGAAAGGATTTAACTTGGGTTTGTTTATAAAGAGTACTAAAGGGGAAAATCATTATGGAATATATTTAATATATTTCACCAAAATAGAATATTTTTTACCCATTCTCCAAAGACACAAATCTATTATGGTTTTTAGGCTTGTTTTTGTGTAATGTATTAAATATTATTATAAAAATATATAAAAATTTTATATGGTAATCCTGGGTTGACATATAAATACATGTCTAATTTATTTTGGTTGTACATATTTGGATCTTATCTTATATAATTTTTAGGAATGGTCTATTTTTGTTCCATTTTTTTCAATAATGTTACTTGAAATTACCGTAAAACATTGAAAAATTACAAAAGGGAACCTCATCCCCTCACCCATTTACACCTATGGAGTCATTTATCTCAACCAAAAAATAAATAAATATTTACCCAATATCCTTATACATGTTATATATCTTATTTTAATTTTATAATTCTAACCATAGGGTTCTTAAAAAGAGATCCAAATGAGGTTTCACTAAGTGAACGTAATAATCTTCACCGAGCTCTTTGTTTTAACTTATTATTTTACCACAATTAATTATGTATTAATTCATAAAATATAATATAATAAAATCATAATATATAATATAATTAGATATTATTATGTTTATGGAAGAACCTATATCCATATTATCTTCCATCAAACAAGAAACAAAACAGGTGATCGTTTGTACAGTGGACTGCGGCCTCCTGAACAAATGTAATTTGTTTTCCATCACCGTATCTCAGGGATGGATATAGTGATATATTTAAACTATATATATATATATAATATTTATGACATAATTAATATTCTGTAATTATAATATCATATCTTCCTTCTAACCTTCTAATTAGTTGAAAAACAATAACTTCATTCATATGAATGTGTGGTCTACCACCTTCATGGAGTGAAGTGATTCAATTTTTATTTTTACTTTACATGGATGGTAATAGGGAAAATTATAATTAATATATAATATATATATATATGATATAATAATTATGATATAAAGGTGAATTATTATTTAAATTTATTTTCTCCCATCTAAAACAGAGTTCCTACATACCAATGATATACAGTTTCCATGAACTGTGTAATTAATTTTTCTATTTATAAATTTTTTAGATCAATATATATATATATATAATGAAAATATATGATATTTAAATCATGAATAGAATTATGAAGATATGGATCCATGATAAATAACGTGAACCGGAACTATCTAACCAAAACAAACCGGGAAAATAGAGTAGTTATTACCTGGAATAATAATTTTAACAAATAATTATTAATTAAAGGGAGACGAAACAATTATAAGTAAATAAAATATGATATGATATATATGATTATGGTTTTTTAATCGATCTATAACAAATTAGTATTTATTATAAATTAGTTTGGGATGCATATGAAGGAATCCTAACATGAGGTAAGGAAATATTTAGCAATCTCGTCGTTATTCAGGATAGTTTATATTAAAGTATCTACTTGGGGAATTATTTTATCTTTATATCTTAAACATACTATAGTTTCTTATACTAGGGTTTTTTATAGAAATTGAAAATTTTCCCTTTTGTTTTTAACTCTTTATACACTCAATATATTAAAACGATATTTTTAAGGAAAACTATCTTTGATTTTCCAATTAGTTGCTAATATTTTTCTTCCATAGTCATATTTTCCATAAAATGTTTTCTAAAATATTTTTACAATTCTATAAAGATTTATTAATGTAATATTTTACCCATGTTTTCTTTTTTATAAAATCTGTTAAAATGAATCTTCTTGTAACTTTACAAATTAGAAACTTTTAGTTTTTTTGTAAAAGTTTAAAAGGAATGTTTTAGACTTATAGAGAATCAATAAAATTTCTCACCATAATAACCACTCAATGATATGACGATTTCTTTACAGGTTTAAAATGTTCCTTAAGATGAAATTATTTTCGTTAATATTTAGAGATTTCTTTTTTTAAAATGAAAATGGAGTTTTCCTCATTAAATCCTAAAGATATGTTTAAGGAAAATTAATCTATATGAATATTCTTTGGTGAATATTATTCTTTACTAGGGATTTACTATATTGATACCATTTACCATATTACATTGGATGGTTTATGATTTTTTTATTTATGGGGAGATTATTTAAATTTTATATGATAGTTCTTCAATATGAATGTTTATGTTGACTGTGTTTCACCCTTTTCACATGGGGAATGTGTTAGACATAGTAATTGACAGGTGAGGCTTAGTTTAGCCCCTCTATGCATCAGTAGGTATAATAAGATAAACATGCTTTGGTATTTTGCTAAGGTCTTACCCATTTATGTAAGATATATTAGAATGAGTCCATGATAGTATTTTTATGATGTTCAACATTATGAATTCCATCATTATGAGATTAGATATTTATTTCCATGTGATTATTTGATTAGGTATGGTATCCACAGATAAGTTTCAAGCTCATGTGATTTTTTATATGGTATTATTTGATCATCACTTATTCCTCCCATTTTATTATTCATGCTTATGTAATTTTTTAAATGACATGTGATTTATATATTGATTTTAACTTATTTATTTATGATAAATTCCACTATATACATACGCTTAATGAGCATCTAATCTCACCCCTTTATTATGTTTGCTTTCCCCATGAATCTAGAAAGTGTTTTATGATTGAGATATATGGATATAAAATAGGGAATAATGGTGTTCTCAATAAAATTACTATGTTTTATTTTATGTCTTCAATTGTATGATGAGTTTAAAATATGTATATAGTGTTATAATAATATTAAACTATTCGATACAATAGGATGTAATCTCTTGTATTTTTTACCCATGTAATAAAGTAACCACTAGCTCTAGGCTACTAAGTCTAGGGTCTTTATAGTATGTATCAAAGTAGGTTTATTATAAACACCAGGAACTAGATTAATGAAAAAATATATTATGAATTATATCCCTATCAATGAATTCAAGGATAAGTGAAGGTATAGGAAAACATATAATGTTTTGTTAATGCAGAGATTATGTGGTTTTTCTAGAAATACATCCCCGTCTGGATATTATATGTTTATACAGTTTTGGGACATATGCATCTATGGGTAAAAACCATGAAAAGAGTTGGTTATGTATATATTAGACATCATTTTAGTGCATAGTAAGTGTTCCCATACTGCACACCTAGTTTGACACTCCTAGGGGATATTCCTGGGTTAATTCACATTTTCTTTACAAACCATTATGAAAGATTTGAGAATATTTATATGACTTGAGAACATTCCCAAATAAACCAAGTTTACGATTTTGGGATTAAATATTCTTAAAATTTTAAATTTATATCAGGTGTTTCACTAGTTCAGAAATTAGAAATTATGATTCCTTATGTTAATATCTAATATAATGTATTCGATTGCTTAGAAATGGTTCCTAATGGAAGGAATAAGAACTGTATCAATGAATGTAACCCAAGTAGGGATTTACAACATGGGAATGATAATGAAGTTATACCTAGATCTATATATAGATATGAACATATTATAACTATATTGGAGTATCTGAATCAAATTATGACCAATAACATTATCTGTATGGAGTATCGTAATGATCCAAAACATATTGTAACAATGTTATACTACTTTATACATCATAAAAAATCTATAATTTAATGGGGATACACATCCTTTTGTTTCTGATCAATGGATAAGTTCCATAGAAATGATATTTCTCACTTTGGGAAGTAATGAAATTGAGAATAATTTCATTACAGTTTATCATCAATTAGGGTATATAGATCAATAATGGTAATTGATTCAAAACACTAAGGATAAGAAGGAAATAATGATTATAGAATGGATGGATTTTAAGTAACTTTTCTTAGAAAAATATTTTCCTAGAGAAAAATGATAATATATGGAGGGAAAATTGTTGAGTATGTGATAAAATAAAGAGGAAAATGTTGTTAAGTATAAAGATAACTTTACAAGGTTAGAAAGGAATTCTGCAGATGACGCATGTAATCTAAAGAGTAATATTTCCCATTTATTTGATGAAATAAATCCAATAATTCCAAGGGAACTGGTCTACCAAACCTTCTCATCATACGAGGACATAATATCATGAAATATCAATATAGAGAAATAATTATCCTAGTATATGAATTATAAGGTAATAAAGATAAGAAAAGGGTGGTTGAGAACTCTAGAAAAGAAAATACTGTAAAAGGGAAGAATGGGAGGGTTGAATTTCTAACTTGTAATAAATGTGGAATGAAACACCATTGAAAATGCTGAGTGGGAATGGGAGTTTTCTTCTTGCATAGAGAGAAAGGCCACCAAGATTATAATTGAATGGGAAATAAAATATCTACTAATGTTTAATGCTCCAACTGTAAGGATATGGGGAACTATGAAAATGATTTTCCTAGGATTCAAGGTAATTTACACCAAAAGCCCAAGGGATATAGGGTATGCTTATACGGTCGCACTAGAGGAGGTTGATGTTCCTAAATTTGTGGTGGAAGGTACACAAATATTGGAATAAAATTCAGATAATTATTTATTTGATTCATGATATTCACACTTATATCGTCCATGCTTTACAAGAAACTTAGATACCTCCATAAAACATTATTTTGGGAGTTATTAGCTTAGACTCGTTGTGGGATTCTAACTGCAATAAGGACGTGTCAATCAGTTCCCATTATGAATTATAAACATGCTCAATTTACAGAATTTATTATTATACATAAGTTTGATTTTGATATAATCCTTCTTATGGCTTAACATTCAAAATATGATGCAAAAATTTATTTAAAATTGAGTAAAAACACCATTATTTATAAAGATATAGAATTCCTGATCATTAGAGAGGGGACTTAAATATCCGAGTCAACTCTAGATCCACTAAAGTAGGCTTTATAAATGAAATTTTTGGGGAAGAATAAAATACACAATATATGGAAGGAAAAATATAATCCTAAAATTGAGGATGTACATATTTTACTAGAATAAAATGATGTATTTCATGATGAATTATGTAGACATCCAAAAGAGCATTAAGTTGAGTTTTCCATTCATTTAATCTATGATGAAAGGCTAATATGAAAGAATCACCTTATAATGGCCACTATGGAATTACTGTATATAATGAAACAACTAGATAAATTATGTGGTAAGGTATTTATATGACCTGGTGTTTCACCTTGGTGAGCCCATGCTCCATTCATTAACAAGAAAGATATTTCTATGAGGCTATGTATTGATTATCAGTAAATCAATTCTTTCATGATAAATAAAAATTATCTTATGCCTCATATTGATGACTTATTTGATAAAATTAATAGAGATCAATATTTTACAAAGATTGAACTTCGTTCTGGTTATCATAAATTGTGAGTAAATATAGAATATATTTTGAAGAAAAAATTTCATATGAGGGTTGGACTTTACTAATTTATATTAATTCAATTTGGATTGACTAATGAACTCTATTTTATTGATTTAATTAAAAAATTATTCAATGAATATCTTTATAATTTCATTGTGGTATTTTTTTATGATATATTGGTGCACTCTAATAGGTATGGGGACTATTAGAATCACCTGTAGATCATTCATAGTACTCAAATAAGAAAGGAGATATATGGTAAATTTAGGAAGTGCGAATTAAGAATTCATAAATATTCTTTTCTTTCCCATATTATCTCCATGGATGAAATATCTATTGATCCTATGAAGATAATGGATATATACGAATTCCCTATACTAATGAACATAACAAATGTAAGTAGTTTTATTGGTTTGGTAGGTTATAATCAGTGATTTTCTATAAATTTCCATATATTGAAAACCATAAAACAAGATTAATCATAAAGGGGTTATGTTCATATGGAAAATGAAATTTATAGATTATTTTTAAAAAATGAATAAGATATTTGTGAATGAAATGATCTTGAATCTACCATCATGAGATTATGGATTTGGAGTGTTATATCAAAGAATAGACTTGGTTGTGTCCTTATGAAGAAGGATAATGTTATTTCCTATACCTCAAGGTATTTAATGACTCATGAAGAAAACTATACAACTCATGATCTTGAGTAGGAAGCCACATTATTTTCAATGAAGATATAAAGAAATTATATCTATAGAGAAATATGTGAAATATACATAGATCGTAAGAGACTTAAATACATATTTTCAAAAAAATAGATTAACGTGAGGTGAAGATGATGGCTAGAGATACTTAAGGATTATGATTTCTCAATACACTACCATCTGTGAAAGGAAAATAAGGTAGTAGATGAACAGAGAAAGAAATATCATGGGGTTCCTACTAAAATGAGGATTAATAGGGATCCTATGTTCATGGATTTAGTAAAGATGGATCTATGAATTATTAAGGAAGGTGAAAGATTACACTTTTTTTAATGATCACCAAACCATATTAATCAGAAATGTTAAAAGTTATTAGCTCTAGGATGATAATTTTAAAATGAAAACTAAACCCACAAATGATCAGAAATTTTCAGGCATTCTATATAAAGGTGGAATTCTCAAATTTGGGAAGAGGATATCTGTTCTATCTGTACCTAAGTTAAAAATTGATTTTTTTGATGATTCTCAAATCTGGAATTTATATATACACCACAAAAAACCAATATGTATAGATATTTTTTGGAACTTTTTTGGTTAAATAATATGAATTGGAAAATTGAGTATTATGTGTAATTTTTTTTGGTTTTATAATTAGTGAAAGCTGAGATACAACATCTTAGAGGAATCATATAAGCTTTACCATTTACTACATGGAAGTTGGATGACATTTCTACTTACTTTGTTACAAAATTACTAAATACTACTATAAAGAATGATAAATATTTAATTATTGTTTATCACCTTACCAAATCAACAAATTTATCCACGATAAGATTACATTTTCCTCTGTAGCGCCTTGCATAAATATTTATTAAAGAAGTTTTAGGACTTCATGGTTCACCTATTTTAATTTTGTTTGATCGTTTTCTATAATTTACATCAAAATTATTGAGAATTATTCAAAAGGCTCTTGATATTAATATTTATTTGATCACTACTTATCATCCTAGAGAATATGGGAGGTCTGAAAGGACTATCCAAACATTAGAATACATGTTGAGGTCATTTAGCCTGACTTTAAAGGTATATGGGATTAGTATTTAAATTTGTTAGAGTATTCCTATAACAATATATTCTATTCAAGTTTTCAAATACTGTCATATTAATCATTTTATAGCAATAGATTCCATACTGAAACTTATTTGGATTAAGTTGGTAAAAGGAAACTTATAGACCTAAAACATATGGATGTGAGAACAAAAAATATAAATACTATTAAAACCCAAATTATTGAATATCAAAGTAGGAAAAAGAGATATACTGATAACTGAAGGAAAGATTTATAGTTCCAAGTAAGAGATCTTGTTTTATTAAAAGTACCTCGATGGAATGGACTTATAAGATTCAGTAAGAAATAAAAATTGAGCAACAGGTACATCCGAAATTTTAAAAGACTAGAAGGAATTATAGTTGGGTATTATCATTTGGTAATGCCACCTATCATATCAAAAGTACATGATGTGTTCCATATCTCTTTATTAAGAAATTACATACCAGATCCAATACACATTATCAAATATAATGAAATAGAATTGGAACTTGATTTATCTGAATGTGAAGAGCCTATAGATATTTGATACACTAAAGAACAAGTGTTGAATAATCGAACTACTAATATAGTAAAAGTACTTTGGAGAAATCATATGATAGATGAGGAGGTGTGCGAACCTAAATAAATAATGATGAGTAACTACCCAAATATGTTTATGAGGTAAAATTATCATAATTTAAAGGTTGATTTTTTTATGAAAGAATGTAAAACCTTGAGATTTCATGATATGTTCATTTTCAAACAAATATCTTCAATACTATGAGATACTTGCAACCTCATGTCTAAATAAACCATAATATAGCATACAGTTATAACGTAGACATTAAATTAGTGAGAATTAATAGGACTAAACAAATAATTAAAATTATATAATCTACACATGTATAAATCAATTCTGTGGTTATCAATTAATATAAATAAATATAAAAATCATTTTAAAGTAAAAGAAATGTTTTTTTATAAAAAACTATTTTTATGCGAACAATGTGTTTTTGACTTTATAAATTAAACTTTTCACTAATAGTGAAGGTTTCATATGAAATTTATATGTATGATATATTCAATAAAATATTTCTTCATACATCTAATATTTTTTATAGGCATGAGATAAGAATAAATCCATTTTATGCTTAAAAATTTTATTTTTTCAAAAAAATAGTTTCTTCATGTTTTACGGACTTATTTTAATTTTTTCCCCAATTTTATTAAATGTTTTTGAAAAAATGAAATTTATTCCAAAAATAATTATTTTAAAATTATCTCAGAGTGATTTTTTGAGAATTTTCTAAAAAGTTTAATATTTTTCAATAAATACTGAAAACACTGTTTGTTTATTTAAAATATTCTGTTTGTTTAAATAATTTAGAAAGTTATACTTTTTTAAAATGGTTTTAAAAGTAAAATTAGTTCATTTATATTATTATAAATCAACTTTAGGCCATTGGAATGAATTTTATGTAGATTTTGGACATAAAATATTTTACACGTAAGGTAAAATTTTCTTTTGAAAACCACTTTTTTTCATCACGATTGTAAGTTTAAATTAAATTAAATTATTCCACTTATATTAATTTAATTTTATAAAATGGATTCCATATTTGGAATTATAATAAGAGGGCCTATTCCCCTCACTCCTTTACAAATCATGAGCTATTTATCTTAAAAAAAACTAACAAAATATATCCCAAAAATCTTTATACAAGTTATAGATCTATTTGTATTCCAAAAAGACCAACCATATTGTTTTTAATAAGAGATCCAAATGAGGTTTTTCAAAGAGAAGGTAATCATCTTCACTATGATCATTATTTTTTACTTATTATTTTATCACATTAAATTATGTATAAAATATTACAATATAAAAACACCAAAATGTAACATAAAATAAGATTTATTTATGTTTATGACATAAAATATATTCATATACTCTTCCATAAAATGGGAAATGAAACTCTTGATTGTGAGTTTTATGGACTACCACCACATGAACTGATGTGATTAGTTTTCCGTCACCATCTCTCAAGACTGGATATAATGATTGATTTAAATTATATATATGACATCTATGAAATAATTATACTTTTGGAATTATAATATCACATCTACTATCTTACCTTTCAAAATGTTGGGAATTGATAATATTGCTCCTACGTCTATGTAGACTCGCACATCCACGAAGTGATGTGATTAATTTTTCATTTCTATTATACATGGATGGTAATAGGGACCTATTTAACCAATATATATGATATTTATTATTTAATAATTATTTTTGGAATGGTCAATTAAAAATTACCATTATTTTTTTCCATCTATTAAAAAATAAAATCTGCGTTCTTGTGTACGTACGAACTACCATATTCGTGAACAATGTAATTCATTTTTTAATATCTAAATTTTATGGATTGATATAAATAATTATATAATGAATATATATTTTACTTATACCATTACTAACATTCTAGATATGATTGAACTATAATAAATGTACAAAGACTGAATCTACCAAAATAGAAATTACATTAAAAGAGAAGCAATTATTACCCAGAATAGTAATTTTAACAAATAATTATAAATAAAAAGGTGAAAAAATATTATATGTAAATAATATGTGGTATGATATATATATGTGTATGGTCATTTAATTGATTTATAATAAATCTATATTTATTATATAGGATTTTCAGATGCATATGAAGCAATTCGAACTTGAGATATTTGGTTATTTCACAATCTCATCATTATTCAGGTTGTTTATATTATAGTCTCCACTTGGATAATTATTTGATCTTTATATCTTAAAACTAATATATTTTCTTCAAATGTATTTATTTTTGAAAATTACACGTTTTCCTTTCATTTTACACTCTTTAAGTACTCAATATATTGAAACCATGTTTTTAAGGGAAACCAACTTTGTATTTCTACCCATCAAAAAATATTTTTCTTCCATATTCATATTTTCATTAAAATGTTCTAAAAAATATTTTGACTATTCTACAATTATTTATCAAACATATTTTTTACCCATGTTTTATTTTTGACCAAAATAGATTAAAACAAATTTTCCTGTCATTTTCTGAATGAGACCTTTTTTTTATTTTTACAAAAGTGTGAAAGAAATGTTTTTTGTACCTATACAGAATAAATCAAATTTCCCACTATCATTCCTACTCAATGATTTTACATTTAATTTAATATTTTTGAAGGTTAATTTCAAGGAAAATGTTTTCCTTAGCATTTAGAAAATTTTTATTTCAAAATGAAAATGATATTTTCCTCAAGAAATTCTCTAGTGATCTTTTTAAAGTATAATAATCTATGATAACATCAATTGGTAAATATTGTTCTCTTATAGGGATATAATATTTTGAAAAAATTAATCATATTACATTGGATGGGTTATGATTGGGTTTCATTATGGGAAAATTATTAACATTTCATATGATGGTGTTTTAATATGAATGTTTACATTGATTATGTTTCACCAATTTTATACAAGGAATGCATTGGACATAGTAAGTTATAGGAGAGGCCTGCTAGAGACCTTGATATATCGATAGGTCCCATGAGACAAAATATCTTGGGTATTTTCATGAGGCCTTACCTATTTATGTAAGATTTAATGGAATAATGCCTTAATGATATGCTTATTTTATATGCTATTATCCATTCCATCATAATGAGATTAGTTATTGATGTCCATGTTGTTATTTGGTTAGTTATGATATCCATGGATAAGTTTGAATCTTATGTGGTTATTTATATGAAATTATTTGATCATCATTTATTCCCACCAAATTATTCTTTGTGCTCATGTTATTGATTAAATGGAATGTGTTTTATGATATTTACCTATATATGTTGATTGTCCCATATTTATTCATGATATCATCCACTGTATTCAAACCCTTAATAAGCATATGAGATCACATATTTCTTATGTTTTCTTTCCCCAAGATTCTATGAAATTTTTTAAGACTAAAATGTAGGGATATTCTAAAGGGAATAATGGTGTTCTTAATGAAATTACTATGTTTTATTTTATGTTTTCAAATGTATTGTGAGTTTAAAGTTTACGTCTAGTGAACCAAGAATGCAAAAATATTCGATCCATTGGGATGAATTCTCTTTTATTTAGTGATGTTGTAATAAAATTACCACAAAATTTTGGCTACTAGGGTCAAGGTATTAACATCATAGGTGCTAAGGATTCTAGCCATATGACCTAGATAAATGACGTGTAAGAGGAAAATACAATCCATGTTCCCATGTTTAGCCACAACAGGATGTGATATAAAAATCATGATATACCATGTGGGAGAATATTTAAGTTCATCAATACACACCGTGTATTCAACGCTAGATTTCATCCAACATGATAGGGTGAACATGATGAGTATCTAATGTACACAGTGCGCAACCATACATACTTTGAACTCGTTGTAATCACAGAAACTTTGTGATCAAAGTAAAAAGTATGTAATAAATACATTCCATGTAATGACTTCTATCCTAGTTAAATAACATTAAGTGAAGTTCATGGAATTTAGCTGGATATATACCATATGTAATTCATGACCCATTTTAATTTCACACAAAGTTCATAAGAATATAATGCATGTGGCCAGTAATGAATTATAATCCATGAAGCTGGCTGTAAATTCTATGTAATTCAGGAAAACAAACACAAGTAACATACCATAAAAAATGTGTTATATGAGTCAAACCATGAAAATCAAATTAATTAATTCAATAAAAAAACTTTACACTGTTTAGTTGGATATACACACAATATTATAGGGTTTTCAATGAGAATTCCACATCCAATTATTTTTGGTTATTCATGTGGAATTAAATTCTTAATGAATTCATTTTAATTTTTGTTCTATAGATATATTATGTGAATGTTTATCATACATGTCATGTAATTCATTGGTGTTGATAGTAGTACACGACATATATCTAAACAAATTCCATGTGGTCAAAAACCTATTGAGAATTACATAGTATAACCCATAGAATGACATGTCAGATATATCAAAATATACCATGTAGGAATACATACTATGTAAGTAGAAAATATATGAAAATAAACATACAAAACGTTAGTCACATGTCATTTTATGTGAAGGTACATGCCAAGTAATAGTAAAACTTCAGAAGTGTGTTTTAAGAAACATCATAAAGGTAGACATCATGTTTACTCTAGTACACATTGTGTACTTAATTAATTATAAATTTAAATTAATAAATTTAATTTATTTGAAATTATAACGGGTTGGAATCTCAAGGACTGTTTGGATGGATAATTAAGTTAAACTAATTAATTAATTTATCCATTTAAGAGATTTGTCATGGTAAATAACTAATTTAAATGAATACTTTGTAGTTTTAAATGTGTAGTCATTACATACATGGATGATCATAATCCTTACTGACATCTGTATTTGTTGGATTTTTATTTAGTTTAATTTTTTATTACAAAGGTTTTATGATAAATTTCTTAATAAATTAAATATGATGATATGTGAATCATCCCTTTCTCCTTATTATGTATAGTCCTAAGTGTTGATAATTTATTTTAAGTAACCATACAACCTTGGTTTACTTCCCTTATATACAAGTAAGTATATATAATGTAAGGGTTTATTAGCTGAAAGGATACAAATCTAGACTAAATTGAGGTGAAACTAACCCAGAAGATAAATGGGTTAAAGGTGGGATATTGTAACACAATTCAAGCCTAAATAAAATATTTATTCCCCCAACATAAAGGGATATTTTATCTTGTTCTCTATAAACCTACCACTAGTAAAATATCTTGATCATACCACATATTTATTTTATTTTTTAGTGATTATTTATTTATCCATTTATGTGGTATAATGTTCATTGTATGTTTCAATATGACCACATAAAGTAAATTAAGCAACGATCATGCAAAGATAAAATAAAACAAATGGATAACGTGAAAAATATTTTATTAAGACATGGTTAATTAATAATATAAATTTCTCATAATATTAGAAATTATTTAAAAGGATAAAATAAAGGGAATTTATCAATAATGATAATTAAAACCCATTAAAAAATATTAATTAAAAAATTCCTTCCATTACCTCATTTATAATGTAACCATAGATAAATGATTTGGGTTGTCCCTCATTAGGGAACTTTTTTATCAGGGAATTTTAATGAATTTTTTTGGTTAACATAACCAAGTTAAAATCAAGTGATGATTGACCCTACAATACTTGATGTTACTTGGAGGTAAGTGTTGAGGAAATATGACCCTTGAATTTTAGGAATGAAGATTCCTGTCAATAGATCAAGGAACTATGAGTTAATATATTTGGAAAGACTAAAAACCTAATTACCATTGAATAATTTGACCAAACCATCATATGTATTATAAGATGTGGAATATTGATCATTTACCTAAGAATACCCATGCGATGGGATATTTTGAATCCAATGGTGAGGGCTATTGGGATTTGATAAAATAGTAGGTGACTAATAAAATAAAATTTATTAGGTCGAGTAATCAAGAAAATTTTATAATATATACTTTTATTTATTATATAAAATGGAAATTAGAACCATGGGAACATTATGATCATTCCTATACAAAGAACACTTCCCCACTAATGATAATTTATAAGAGTAGCACAATCATTTATAAAATACACTAATATAAAAATGATTGTTTTATGTTATAGAATCTGATATTCCTGATCAACCACATAAGCAAGTAAGCATAGGTATGACAAATGCTTATAGGGGATATGTAGAGGATGCTACAAATGATCATTGTATCACACTATCTTCTATTTTCATAGAGTTAAAGATTAAATATAATGATAGAGAAGCATACATCATGATATCTCATATCTTATTTCTTAAAAACGAGAAATATAGGATTAAAATAAATTAGACTTTCATTACACTGTACTAGTTTAAATTGATAGATAAATTATTATCTATTGAACTTTCCTACGAAATGCTGAAGTATATTGACCAGTTAAAGAATTTGAGATTCTATATGGAAAATAAATTATATTTTAATCTCATTTTATCATCCTAAACACATAAATATTCCAAATAATCTAGAACTATAGAATAAAAAATATATAGAATTTATTTAAGAATATTTTTAGCACTCATTTATAGGAAGATAAGGAATGATGGGAACATGGTTCCTCAATAATTTTAGTGAAAAATGAATTAAAAGGTTCAAAAAATATTAACTATTCAATGTTTAGGAATACTTTACAGTTATAATTAAATAGAAAAAATAATCATTGGTTATGTGGTTAATAGGAGGATATTTTATTATCATGTGGATATAAGGGTCACAGAAAGAGGAACTACAATGTATTGAAGAAGAAACTAGTAGAATCATATACTTCATGTATATTAATCACTACATGTAATATATTTTTTAAACTTATTCTGTATTAAATAAAAAATGAAATCAAATACTTGTATTCAAATATAATAAGTAAAGAAGTATATAATAATTAAAATGAGTTGTGTAAGCTCTCTAAGTAGTTGAGAATGGGTGATTCCTAAGTCAGATAAGATGAGGACACTACTTTATATTTACTTTTGAATTGATTTTTGTTATTCTATTTTAAATATTGAGTTTTTCCAAAAAAGTTATTTTAGTGTTCAGTTAGACACAATGATACAATATTTCATATTTTTAATAAATGTTATTATGGTATTTCATACATAACTAATAGTTCTATTATACTTGAATCACATATATCCAAATAAATAAATAATGATGAATAAAAAATATAATACTCAAACCCATTTTTTTAGAGATAATTTTTCTTCATGTGAAACTAAATATAGTTTTTAGGTATACTAGATAGAGTATTTAGACTCTTATAAGATAAAACTATAAGGTATCTTGATGTACTTATCAATTTTTAGATAAAGAAACCCTTATAGATAAAGATATGACCAAAAAATATTCTAGTTTTAGTTTATTCATACTCAATGAACTATTATTAGGATGATCTTGAGTTAAATTCATATACTCCACAACTTTACTTTAATAAATATTAGGAACACTTAGCATAGAAATGAATAAAATTGGTAAAAGATATAGTTTATATAGGTGGGCCTATTACATAATATATTAACCAAGTATTAATTAATAATTAAATATTGAGTAGATATTCCCTTAGACTCACATTGTCTTACAGACATCAAAGACCTGATGGTCATATACGGTAGATTAGTTAAGAGTTTTATATGTATTTTATGTCTTTTATAATTCCTTTCATGACATGTTTTGAAAATATAATTATAAAAATTAATCATATGTCAACTATATTAACTAATGGTATCATATAATTCATTATATGAATGAAATACATTATAAAACAACTTCATGTGTTTTTGATGAGCATAGTTTTTTAAAAGATATATTTAGCTACAATTGTACACCAAGGGAAAACACTAAGTGCATCATAGTTAATTGTACCATACTCACCCGGGATATTAGCATCCCTAAGATGCAAAAGTAAAAGTTTAGGATAATTTTTTTTCTATAAGTGTGAAGCACTTATATTTTGGGATAGTGGGAGAAATCTTGAATTCGATGCAGTTAACGCTATATATATTCACTAGTTGGAATAAGAATAGTTGAATCTAAAAAATAAGTTGGAGAAATTTTTCGAAAGATACATACTACACAGGAATTTTAAAACCAAATATGTGATTTTATATTCACTAATACCAGTGATATATTAATTGATGAGAATAATGAATCTTATAAAAAATAATTAATTAGAAACAAAATATGATTGACATTTCCAAATACCAGTCTCATGTTTTGGTAGTTTCTATAGTTAATATAAACCCATTGGATTGTATTCAAGAGAAAATAAACATGGATGGCACAAGTTGGTACCAATAATGATCAATTAGTTATTAAAGGTTTCAAGTGATGTTTATACATAGAAAACAAAAAACCTTTCACAAATCATCACAGTGAAATCAATTGGAACTATATATTTCAAATCCACCTTCTATGATGAGCTCATAAGGGGCATTGCTCTCTAGGGTTTCCATCTCATCGCCACTACCTCCTTCTATTTCAAACTAGTGTGGCACTCCCCTTCATTCTTATTGAGTTTGTGTTGGTGGTCCCCTGTCGTGGTGGGGTTGTTCGCTTGGATTTCTTGACTTTCTTGCACTATTTCTGGCCTTTTCTCGCTCGATTCCATCTTCTATGGATATGGATCCCTCAATAGCCTGGTTATGTTTCACAGCTGGGTTCAACTTTCCTTTACATGCAAGACACCACCTTGACTCAGGTGGTTGTGTAGGGTAGTTCGTCGGGGTCTCTTCGAGCATCCCAGTTGGTGGCGACGAGTCTTGGTTACATCGGGACTTCTTCCCGGCATGCTGGTGATGATCTGTTTCCTTTTGTTTTTATCATTCATTTTTGGATTTGGATGTTGGGTGGTGGTTCGTGCATTTGCGATGGCATCGGCGTGTCTCTAATGGTGATATTTTGAGACGGCGTTGAGTTGGAACATTTGGGATATTTGGGATATTATGCAAAATCAGTGCGTTGTTTTTGGTTGTTTCATTTTCTGAATCTGTGATCTGCAAAGCTTGTGTGTTGTTTGGTTCATGCTTGATTTGGCATTGTTGATTTCTCGGATTTTGGATGGATGGAGGATGATGGCGGTTGTTTGAAACCTCATTGTGATGTTTTTCTGTTTGTTTTTTACAATGGAAATGAGTCCTTCACGAGGGCTTCAGATTTATAGGATATGATGGTTGTGTGGGGTGGATTGCAAATCTAGGAGCATGCCTTGAAGAGGAAAATTTGAAATCTGAATTTGTGTTTTGATGTTTTGGGGTGGATTTTGGAGGTTGTTTGTGATGTTTGAAATTTGGTCTTTTGGTGTTTGAAATTTGTCTCTTGTATTGTGAGGATCCCACTCACCCTTAAAGTGGTTTATTTAGAAAATGAAAAATGGATTTGAGAAAATCCATCTTCTATGATCATTTTATTGAGAAATTGGATATCAATACCACCTTCTATTGAGGAAACCTTATAGAAGATGTCTATATTATGAAACTAGAAGGGTTGGAGATACTAATGAAATATAGAAAGATATGAAAGTTTCATAGATCCATTTATATATTAAATTAAGAGTAATTATTATAGAATATTAATTTGGAATTAATGTCTGCTAGGTGTCTACATGAGTTTTGAGGTAGTTCTATCATCCTCCAAGATAGATATGTTGATAACATATGAAAAAAGATGACTAGTGTTACAGTTAATTACGACTCATGATAATTTATCCATGAATGACCTAAAGTAGTAACCCATGTTCAGTGAAATAAGATCTTAAGACATAAATCTATGGTGTTTCTTAGATCATATTATAGTATATACATTGAAAAGGTATTAAAAAATATAAAAATTTAATAATTTAAGACTATATTTTTTCCTACGTCACATGTCTTGAAATATCTCTAAGATTATGTGTGAAATAGAGGAGGTGATTCTTGTGATGACTATACTACATAATCCTAAGATTACAATATAAATTTATCTCACATTAGATTATATTTAATAAGGGTTCATATTGATTCTGTGTTAAGAAAAGATGGAGAATATAAAACTGAATAAGATAAATTCACATAATTTCTAATAAAACAATCTGATTGTTCTTAAGAATATATAAATAGATAAGTTATTGGTTATTGGGGAAGAGGGAATTCCAGATTATAAGGGGATACAAAAATAGTCTTCTTTTTTGTTAACTTGATCAAGGATTATATTAGGGCTATGGTAATATGAAATAAAAATTTAATATAGAAAGAGGTCGCAATGTCTACATGGTTGGAGTACATTGAGGATACTCATGTATCTTAAGAAGCAGTTTAACAATGTTTTTCTCATGGATATATTTTTTTCTAATATTTCAATGATTATATAGTGATAAAAAGTTAAATACTCTATCAGATCACACCTTAAAGGAATTTTCTCAAAGAGTTGATGTCTTAGTACGTAAAACAACCACCAAAATTTGGTTGGTCCAAGAACTATAACAATACCTATATAGAATATAGTTTATCATGTTAGTTTAACTAGTTAGTTAATAGTTGTCTTTAGTTAAAGTGGTATTTTTTAGGAGTTGATGCCCCAAAATCAATTGACATTGTAATTTCTATTATGAGAATATTCATAGACCTAGATATTAATAAATATCTTATCACATGATGATTTTTCTTCTGTGTTTCATTAATGTGATAACACCATTAGGGTATTTATCACATTAAAAGGTTATAAAAGTTACAAAATATACCAAGAACCCTGATGTTCTATAAAAATATTCCTAAATATATATTCTATGGTAAGATGGAATTTATCTAATAGGACAAAAATGTGGTTTCACTATCAAGTGCTAGAGTCTCATAAAATTTTGATCTTTTAGAAAATAGGTTATGATAATATAACCACAAATAATAATTCCACATTTTATTTTTCATTTAACATTATAATAATTGGACGTGTATATCAGTCCTTAGGCTTGGGATTATTATTAATTCATGTCATGAATAGAATACTTTAATGTGTTGATGAAAACTAATATGGATTATTCTAACAGTGAGGTAGTATTTGTTGGGTGCATTATAGGTGATATACATTAATTAATAAGTTAAGAAATGATTTATCCCTTCCATTTTATAAAAGTAGATATCTCTGAAACATTGATTGTAATTTAATTTTTTAACTAAATCCCTAGTCATGGTTGTAACACCCCGAGATTTTATGAAAAATATTCTTTCTTAATTTCATTAATGTCTTGTGTTGTACGCTACACCAAAATGAGCTTTCACAACACACATCCTTGACTTTACTTGCATTACACGCAATCGCGACCTTCCTCGATAGCATGTGTAGTACGCAATACCGAGTTTCACTAAACAACGATATGCTATTAAAATATTATTAAAACTAGCCGTTATGAATAGTAATAACCACTTTTTGAAATTTTATGAATTTTATTTTTCAAAATGGTCTTCATTTTTGGATTCGGAATATCGAAATTAGCTTAGGGTGAAATTTTGGTACTTTTCGGATAACTGTCATTTTCTGATGAATAGTGAAAATTACTAAATTTTAATTAAAAACAACCTTTTTAATAGAAATAATTAATAGTGATAAAATTATTAATTTGAGTGGTTTTAAATTATATTTAGAATATATTTTTATAATTTAATACAATTTTGGTCATTGGATGTAATTTCACATTTAAACCAGACATAAACAAGTGCCAATCTTTTGATAGTTATTATCTCTTAAGAACATGCTATTTGTTTTGACGGTGGGAATTAATTTTTAAATTAATTAATGAAACTTATATGATTTGAATCTTGTAAAATATACATCATTTTCGAGTTAATAATATCAAATATAGCTTAGGCCTAATTTTTGGTATTTTTCTGGAAACTTTCATTTTTTTGATGAATAGTTTAACCAATAAGTGGTAGTTAAAAAACTGATTTTTTCATAAAACTTAATTTTACCGCTTCTGTGAGTGGAATTTCGAAAATCCGAGAGACATGGTTAATATCAAGGACTAAAAAGTGGTTCAATGAGATGAAAATAATTTTTGCTGAATAGTAACTTTTTACTTTTTTTACCACAGTTAAAATTAAAAAGGGTAATTAAGGGTAAAAATGATATTATTATTAACCTAACACATGTACTAATTCTATCGGATAAGTGTAATTCGACCAAAAACAACCTTAGGAATAAAATATGACCATTTAGGCCCACTTGGATTAGATTCGGACATTTATTATTAATTTATTTAAAGATGGGTTAAAATAGATAAAATCAAAGTTTAATAAGTAGATAATTTTTAATATAGGGTTATACATAAGATAAATTCGAATATAAATATTCATTAGAACGATAAAACTATTTCCTACATAATGGTATTTTATTTGTATTTTTTAGACATTAAATAATTTAATTTATTTATGACACAACGATGATGCGGTAATTATCTTATTAATGAAATATTGACATAATTGATGTTATAAATACCCAAATAAATGTAATTTCAGACTTTTTATGAATTCCAATAATTTTATAGGTAACTATGACATTTTAGTATTGATTTAATTAACTTTTTTCTAATTAATAATGCTGTTATAATTTTCACAAAAATCAATTACTAAATAGTGTCAAAATTGACATAAAATGGTTTTTAAAACAAATACTATATTATTAATTGTTATTTTATTCATAAAAATCTATGGTTCGTCCAAATGACTTAGATAAGGTCATATATGTTAATAATAAACAACTTGGGGTTCTTTTGGCTTGTAATAGTAAGTTTATTAACCTAATAGTGTAAGATCACAAAAAGACACGGTAAAAGTAAAATTATTTAACTTAAAGTTAAATCTAAATGATAAGGTTAAAATAGGAACCTAAACTTGTGTAAATTCTATTGGATGAGAGTATTTCGACCCACCCCCACCTTATCTTCGAAAGAAATCAATTTTGATCTATTTAAAACTGAATATGACTTTATAATAAAATAATATTTGTAGTTTTTCCAAAGGTGCCCCTCTCCACCCTTATAAAAGGGCACCTCCTACCTCTCTTCCTCACACCACATTGATCCTTCAAGTTCAGCCAAACCCTGACAAATTCTCTTCTCCACTTCCCTGGAAACATCCTAGAGGTCCTGGTCTTCTTCAAAGACCAATTTTAGTGCCCGGAAAGGAGGTCTCAAGGTATTGTCCGTTACCGATTCTTTCAACTTTATTTCTTCTTCCACTTATTCTTCTTTAGTTGTTTCATTATGAAGTAATAAAATCAGTATCACTCATATGATGATATTTTATTATAAGTATGAAACAACCATATTTCACCATCTATCCATCCTACGGAAAACAAAATCACCGCGCGTGCGTACCTACAGAATACCGTCTCCACGCCGTGGTGTAATCTATTTTCCACCACCACCTTTCTTGGATGGGTATAATGGTGTAAATAATGAATATATATGATTATTGTAAAGTGATATTGATTCTGAAATAGTATACATACACTCCAATACAATTACACGATCATGGGAACGATATCGTCGCTCGTGCGTACGTACGGAATACCGTCTCCACAATGTGATGCGACTCGTTCTACATGATCTTCATTATCATAATGATTATATAAATGAATTGAATGAATAAATATGATATATATTACACTAATACCATTCTAGAAATGAGGTATATATAACCTAAAAAAAGAATAAGAATTTATTCGACAAAACACGCATAAGAACAAAAAGCAATAAACACCCAAACAACAAGTAACAATGAAATATTACTAATAAGAAGCTTAGAATATGACCATATATGATATCATAACAACGAGTATGATTATGGAATAAGTCAATGACATTATTTAAGTCATTATACAAGAGTTTCAGACACTTATGAAGAAAATCAGACCTAAGGTAAGAGAAATATCACAATCTCATTTTTATATGAGATTGTTTATACATTGGTATTTACTGGGGTGTATTTTATCATCCACATCCATGTTTCCTCAATATGTAATATAATTTCCATCCACCTACAATTGTTTAAATCCATTTTTACCCTTTGTCGAGTTTATAGTAAATGATATGAAAGGAATCTTTTGTCGTTTTTTGTATGAGGTACTTTGTGACTTTTACGAAAAAAGTACGAGAAGAATGTTTTTTAACTTATACAGCATGAATGGATTTTTAAAACATTATTTCCAAGAATATTCCTTTACAAGTTTTCAAGTTTTTTTTAATCAACTTTTTTTAGTTTAA
The DNA here is from genome assembly GCA_963277665.1 of Viscum album. NCBI lineage: Eukaryota > Viridiplantae > Streptophyta > Magnoliopsida > Santalales > Viscaceae > Viscum > Viscum album. Next base: position 1,440,366,021 of record OY728127.1, on the reverse strand, counting down.
AATTATATGACATGTTAAGAAAGAAAAATGTTTTTGAAGTAGAAAGGATATTTTCCTCAAGAATGGAGTTCAAGTGTTTTATCAAAATTATTTTCCATATAAGATACTATAGGGTTTTGTTTCTATACCTATTATTACATTGATTTGACTATGTTTTGATGTAATTATTTTTATGAATTCCTTTATCTTATATGAATTGTTTTACGATGTCATGTTGTTTAGGAATCCCATTTTTATTACATGGGTTATGCAATGATGTATGATTTATGATTTTGTGCGACACATATGAATGGTATTATTATGAGATGGGTGGGACCTATATGTCCCTCCAATGAATTGGGTAAAGATTTTATATCTCATGAGATAGACATGGCTGGAATGACAGGTTAAACCGGTTTAGTGAAACAGGACTGAAACGAGGAATGAACTCGGTTCAGAAATGGACTTTGTCCACTAAGATAGTCTTGGCAATGAGTCTTGACTAATAATAAATGATTATCTATGATTATGTGTGTATGCCACAATGTTTCATGTTTTATGTTATGATTATTGGGATTACATTTCACCACTATGATTTATCCCATGTTATAAAATTATGATCTCTTTTGCAGGTTAATATTTCCAAAATGTTATGATCTTATGAATATGATGTGATTGATATTTCTTTTGTTTACCCTTACTGAGCATTTGAGCTCACCCTTTTTCTATTTTATTTTCCCCTAGGATTAAAATAAATGTTTTAGGTAAGGAAACAAAAAGTGGAAGATCTTTATGGGTGATGTTGAAGATCTTTCACCACGATTAGAAGATTACGTTCCAAGTTTCCAAAGACACTAAACTATTACGGTTCTTGTGTGTCTGATTTTGTTAAGTATTATGTATTCTTCAAAAGTAATGTCATATCTATGTACGTCTAGCTTTGGGTCTCTACAGTTGGTATCGGAGGAAAGGTTTAGTCAACCTTTGGAAACTAGGATACAAGAACTTTAGTGAGATCCCTAGAGATGTTTCTAAGGTATGTCTAGGGATGTCCCTAAGGTTAAGTATAAGTATAGGTTATAATACTAGAATTACGGTAACCCAAGATGTTAGATATTAAAGGTACTCCGCCTTTATTATATTGTTATCCCTAACATGATTTTTTCCTCTCACACTATTCTTTTTGGGTTTTATATGATGGATGGAACTCGAAGGAACCGTGTTGATCAATGCAATGGACAATGCAATGATTGTCCTCATGAACAAACAAATGTTATGGGAGATGGAGTCCAAAATCTTATTGCTATACTTACACAAGCTACAAATCATTCTGGAATTCAAAATGAGCAGATAAGGGAACAATATTCTATTGAGTCCTTCATGAGGTAACACCCACCTTCTTTCAGTGGGTCTTCTGATCCACTTGTTTCTGAACAAGGGATCAGTACTACTAAAAAGATATTTTCAGTTCTTCAATGTTCTGAACATGATAAATTCATCATAGCAGTGTATCGTTTGGAAGGTGATGCTGATCAATGGTGGAATCTTATCAAGAATACAAGGTCAAGAGATGAAATTGAGTCCATGGAATGGGACGAGTTCAAGAACTTATTTTTCAATAAGTACTTCCCTCGTATTCTTAGAACAAAGATGGAGAAGGAGTTTCTTGAACTAAAGCAAAAGGATGATGAATCTGTTGGTATATATGAAGAGAATTTTACAAGGCTTTCAAGGTATGCATCTAGATTTATCATCCAACCCGAAACTAAAGTTGATCGATTCTTTTGTGGCCTAAAACCAAATCTTCGATGGGAATTAACTATAAGAGACTTCAGTAGCTATGAAGAAATTGTGAGCTGTGCTATTAAGGTAGAAATGGAAGTTGGTGTTACATATCCATCTCATGGTTTTGACAAGAAACGAAAGATGGAGTTCAAGGAGAAATCTCAGAATAATGGTGAAAAGAAGATGAATGTTTCCTTATTCTCAAAGTGTGGAAAGAAGCATGGTGGAGATTGTCTTAAAGGGACTAGAAAATGTTTTAAGTGTGGAAAAGAAGGTCATCGAGCAGTTGAGTGTCGAAGTAATGGAAAAAAGGGTTTCTAATAATGTGAATAAAGAAAATACTATAGAGAATGCATCACCAACACTTCAATGCTTCAAATTCATGGAAATGGGGCATTATGCTAATAAATGCCCTAATCCAAGGGTTAGTGATGATCGACATGAGAAAGCACTTAAGGAAAAGGACAAAGGGAAGTCACATGCGATCACTATTGGCGATGTTGAATATGACAACGATGTGGTGGAATGATTAAGTGTTTATGTAATGGGATTCCAAAATAATGTTGTATATAGTATCGTGGAATATTGGAATATTTATGTATTGGTCTATTGTGGTTTTCAATGGTACCGATAACCATGAAAAGTGATTGATATATTTTTGAAAAAAAGATGATATGCGCATAATGAAGGGAAAATGAGAAAATGAAATGTTTGACAGTATTCATGAGCTCATGACTGATATAAGGAAATAGTTATATCATGGTTCGAGGTTTTGGTATGTGAAAAGAGTTAACTTTTGACAACACTCATGTTTTCACTAAGATTCAATGGGTATTCATTTTTTTTCAAGAGAATACATGATTAAGGCCTTCGAATGTTTGGAATGTGACCAATAATACATATCTCATGATATATGGGGATCAACGATGATATTAACATGCTAGTTGTATGAACTCTTTGGTAATCATTTTCACTATAATATGAGTTTTGACAATAGTATTTTGGATAAGCCTAAAGATTGGATTGGATTATGTTGGATATAAGTTAGTATTGTTTAAGGATAGAAGTTTTTTCGATATTATTTATGGGATGTTATAGTAATGTAGTTTTAGAAAAAGGAAAACCTACAGGATGAGAGACATCCCATCGTGTCGGACAAGGCTGTGGGAATCGAACCCACAACCGAAGTGCGACTGGCCTTTATCACCTACCACTGGCCTACAGGGAGTCCCTGTGTAGTAGAAACTAGTTTTATTATATTAAGCAGTATGATATAAGAAGTATAAGTCCATTTTAGGAACCATATATGATTAATCTCACTATAGATGGACTTATGTATTTTTTGACAACTTTTCTAACCTTTTTTTGAGACAGATGGAATGACCCGTCATTCTATCACATGATCTTCTAACACATCACAAATGAAAAATTCAACTTCATTTATGTAAGAGATGAAGTGGAAATTGTCCAAAGAACGACCAATGGTGAAGACTATTCCAAAATCATGAATGTATTTCTTCTAATTCCAATTTCATCAACTTTAGGGAATTGATCTTGAAAACAAAAAATGTTGTCCTAGTGCTCTTATATCTGATGAATAAGATGGTACCTTAGATCGTCACAAATTTATGGCTTTGTGATTACTAGATTTTCCATAGCCATGTTCTCTACTACTCTCCATCAGAACACGATGGTTAGATTTCTCTTCCATATCCATATTTTCACCTATGTGGAAACCCAGTGATTAGTCTATTTGGGTAACCGTTACGTTTCATACATTTGTTTTCAAATATTGGTTTTGGTATTCCTTTTTACGATGTGGGTTTCTATTAAATAAACTTTCGAGTAGTAAACCATTTATAACCCTGACGAATTTCGAGGGCGAAATTTATTTTAAGGGGGCTAGAATGTAACACCCCGAGATTTTATGAAAAAATATTTTTTTAATTTCATTAATGTCTTGTGTTGTACGCTACACCAAAAGGAGCCTGCACAACACGCATCCTTGACTTGCCTTTCATTACATGCAATCACGACCTTCCTCGATAGCGTGTGTAGTACACAATACCGAGGTTCACTAAACAACGATATGCTATTAAAATATTATTAAAACTAGCCGTTATGAATAGTAATAACCACTTTTTGAAATTTTATGAATTTTATTTTTCAAAATGGACTTCATTTTTGGATTCGGAATATCGAAATTAGATTAGGGTGAAATTTTGGTACTTTTCGGATAACTTTCATTTTCTGATGAATAGTGAAAATTACTAAATTTTAATTAAAAACAACCTTTTTAATCGAAATAATTAATAGTGATAAATTATTAATTTGAGTGGTTTTAAAGTATATTTAGAATATATTTTTACTATTTAATACAATGTTGGTCACTGGATGTAATTTCACATTTAAACCAGACATAAACAAGTGTCAATCTTTTGATAGTTATTATCTCTTAAGAACATGCTATTTGTTTTGACGACGGGAATTAATTTTTAAATTAATTAATACAACTGATATGTCTTTAATTTGGTAAAATAGACATAATTTTTGAGTTCATAATATCAAATATAGCTTAGGCCTAATTTTTGGTATTTTTTTGGAAACTTTCATTTTTTTGATGAATAGTGAAACCACTAAGTGGTAGTTAAAAAACTGAATTTTTCATAAAACATAATTTTACCGCTTCTGTGAGTGGAATTTCGAAAATCCGAGAGACACGGTTAATATCAAGGACTAAAATTTGGTTCAATGGGATGAAAATAAATTTTGTTGAATAGTAACTTTTTACTTTTTTTACCACAGTTAAAAGTAAATAGGGTAATTAAGGGTAAAAATGATATTATTATTACCCTAAAACTTGTCCTAATTCTATTGTATAAGTTCAATTCGACCAAAAACAACCTTAAGAAAAAAATATGACCATTTAGGCCCACTTGGATTAGATTAGGACATTTATTATTTATTTATTTAAAGTAGGGTTAAAATAGTTAAAATCAAAGTTTCATAAGTAGATAATTTTTCATATAGGGTTATACATAAGATAAATTCGAATATAAATATTCATTATAAAGATAAAAAGATTTCCTAAATAATGGTATTTTATTTGTAATTTTTAGACATTAAATAATTTAATTTATTTATGACACAACAATGATGCAGTAATTATCTTATTAATGAAATATTGACATAATTGATGTTATAAATACCCAAATAAATGTAATTTGAGACTTTTTATGAATTAAACTAATTTTATAGGTTAATATGACATTTTATTATTGATGTAATTAAATTTTTTCTAATTAATCATTCTTTTATGATTTTCAAAAAAATCAATTACTAAATAGTGTCAAAATTGACATAAAATAGTTTTTAAAACAAATACTATATTATTAATTGTTATTTTATTCCTAAAAATATAAGGTTCGGAAAAATAACTTAGATAAGGTTATATATATTAATAATAAACAACTTGGGGTTCGTTTGGCTTGTTATAGTAAGTTTATTAACCTTATAGTGTAATAACACAAAAAGACACGGTAAAAGTAAAATTATTTAACTTAAAGTTAAATCTAAATGATAAGGTTACAATTGGAACCTAAACTTGTCTAAATTATATTGGATGAGAGGATTTCGACCCGTACCCACCTTATCTTAGAAATAAATCAATTTGGAGCTATTTAAAACTGAATATGACTTTATAATAAAATAATATTTTTTGTTTTTCCAAAGGTGCCCCTCTCCTCCCTTATAAAAGGGAACCTCCTCCCTCTCTTCCTCACACCACTTTGAGCCTTAAAGCTCTTCCAACACCTGCCAAATTATCTTCTCCACTTCTATAGAAACATCCTATAGGTCCTGGTCTTCTTCAAAGACCAATTTTAGTGCCCTAAAAGGAGGTATCAAAGAGGCGCTTCAAAGAAGAGGTAATGTCTGTTACCAATTCTTTCTACTTTATTTCTTCTTCCACTTATTCTTCTTTAGTTTTTTCATTATGAAGTAATAACATCAGTATCACTAATATAAGGATGTGTTATTATATGTATGAAACAACCCTATTTCACCATCTATCCATCCTACGGAAAACGAAATCACCGCGCGTGCGTAGGTACGGAGTACCGTCTCCACGCCGTGGTGTAATCCATTTTCCACCACCACCTTACTTGGATGGGTATAATGGTGTAAATAATGACTATATAGGATTATTGTAAAGTGATATTGATTCTGAAATTGTATACATACACTCCAATACAATTACACGATCATGGGAATGATATCATCGCTCGTACGTACGTACGGAATACCATATCCACGATGTGATGCGACTCGTTCTACATGATCTTCATTTGCATAATGATTATATAAATGAATTGAATGAATAAATAAGATATGTATTACACTAATACCATTCTGTAAATGAGATATCTATAACCTAAAAGAAGAATACGAATTTATTCGACAAAACACGCATAAGAACAAAAAGCAATAAACACCCAAATACAAAGTTACAATGAAATATTACTAATAAGAAGCTAGTAATATGACCATATATGATATAATAACAATGAGTATGATTCTGGAATAAGTCAATGACATTATTTAAATCATTATATAGGAGTTTCAGACATTTACAAAGCAAATCGGACCTAAGGTAAGGGAAATATCACAATCTCATTTTTATCCGAGACTGTTTATACTTTGGTATTTACTAGGGTGTATTTTATCATCCACATCCATGTTTCCTCAATATGTAATATTATTTCCATCCACCTACAATTGTTTAAATCCATTTTTACCCTTTGGTGAGTTTATAGTAAAAGATATGAAAGGAATATTTTGTCATTTTTTGTACGAGGTAATTTTTTACTTTTTCTAAAAAAGTACGAGAAGAATGTTTTTTTAACTTATACGGAATGAATGGATTTTTAAAACATTATTTCCAAGAAGCTTCCTTTAAAAGTTTTCAAGTTTATTTTAAATCAACTTCTTTTACTTTAAAATTGTATGACATTTTAAGAAAGGAAAATGTTTTTGAAGTAGAAAGGATATTTTCCTCAAGAATGGAGTTCAAGTGTTTTATCAAAATTATTTTCCATCTAAGATAATATAGGGTTCTGTTTCTATCCCTATTATTACATTGATTTGATTATGTTGTGATGGAATTATTTTTATGAATTCCGTTATCTTATATGAATTGTTTTATGATGTCATGTTTTTTAAGAATCCCATTTTTATTACATGGGTTATGCAATGATGTATGATTTATGATTTTGTGGCACACATATGAATGGTAACATTATGAGATGGGTGGGACCTATATCTCCCTCAAATTCATTGGGTAAAGATTTTATATCTCATGAGATAGACATGTCTTGAACGACAGGTTAAACCGGTTTAGTGAAGCAGGACTGAAACGAGGAATGAACTCGGTTTAGAAATGGACTTTGTCCACTAAGATAGTCTTGGCAATGAGTCTTGACTAATAAGAAATGATTCTCTATGATTATGTGTGTATGAAACAATGTTTCATGTTTTATGTTATGATTATTGGGATTACATTTCACTACTATGATTTATCCCATGTTATAAAATTATGATCTCTTTTGCAGGTTAAGATTTCCAAAATGTTATGTTCTTATGAATATGATGTGATTGATATTTCTTTTGTTTACCCTTACTGAGCATTTAAGCTCACCATTTTTATGTTTTATTTTCCCCTGTGATTAAAAGAAAGGTTTTAGGTAAGGAAACAAAAAGTGGAAGAACTTAATGGGTGATGTTGAAGATCTTTCACCATGATTAGAAGATTACGTTCCATGTTTCCAAAGACACTAAACTATTACGGTTCTTTTGTGTCTGATTTTGTTAAGTATTATGTATTCCACAAAAGTAATGTAATATCTATGTACGTCAAGCTTCGGGTCTCTATAATGGTAGTTCATCAACAAGTCCATTTCATATAGTCTAAGAAAGATAAGCTCTCATTTAGGTTGATGACACAAGTATGAAATCTGCTTGATGAGACATGAAGATAGTATGATAATATTATATAGTGATCATTTATATGATGTTTATCGATACGAAATTAACATATTTCTCTATGTGTTACTTGGAATATTTTTAGATTCTACTCTTGTAATTTAGGCCAAATATTTTATTTCCACTTAGAAAGAGGCCAAGAGGGCCACACAAAAAGTGCATCTAGAATCTCTGTTATATTCAATTTAAATTTAATATTCTGAATAAATATTATTTTCCAAAATAAGGAATACTAATTTTTAGGTAATATTGATCATATAAATTCAATCACCAATTATTCATGTTTGAATACTTATGAGTTTAATATTAAATAAATATTATTTTCTAGATAGAAAATATATAATATTTATTTAACTCTTTTTCATTCGGAAGGAAATAAATAATTATTTATTCAGTTATATAGATATTAAATAAATATTCATTACACAATTAGTGAATATACTATTAATTATTTATCAAATGAATAATATTGAGATATTTATTTTTAAAAAAATATATTTATTTTTAAGGGTTTGATAAATGCCGAAGGGGATTGAAGAGCCGAATTATGGTTCTAGATGAAACGATATATTTTATTTTATATCATTTAAATAATTATTGACATTTTAATTTAAAAAAGGTTATTTAAAAATCCCCAAGTTAGAATATTTCATGGAATATAATAATAATATTATTATTATTTGAAATGGGGTTTATCCAGATTTAATAATTAGATAGGGGACTCTACATAATTATTAATTATATAAACCTAAGTATATTAACTATGTTATATCATTTTGAGAGGTATTGTAATAGTTGTTCATAATGATATTATCTCTAGAGAATTATCAACATATAGAAAGAACCTCTAACGAATGATATAAGGAATGAAATTCAATCACCATCCCGCTTCTTCTCAAGATAGAGAGAATAAGAGAGAATCATTCTAGACTAAAAGGATTCATTTTTCAATCAATGGAGAATAAGACAAGATGCTTGGATCCTATACATGGGCAACCAAAGTACCAATGATGATGTTTTGAGATTTGCAGAGCATGTTTGGATACCACTACAGTGACTCTACATTGGATCATTCCATGTAACGATAATACAATTGGGAAAGTCAACCAAATTCATCAGTGAATAAAGTATTATCAAGACAAAGAAATTATAAATATAAATTAATTATCAATTATATGTCAAAATATCATCTCTTTGAATATTTTTTGGTTTTGGTCATCCAATTTTAATAATTTAGTCTCAATAAATTAAAAAACCATTTTTAGTCATGATCAAAACCACTTCCATTATACTACAGATGCAAGAACATTGGATTTATTCATGTAGAGTTTTGGATAATTTTGTTTATGAGTAGGCCTTTGAAGATATGGTTAAGTACAAATCCTAAGGTCAACCATTGTGGTGGAACAAAAATGTTGTAAAGGATAGAACACCATCACTAAGGTTATTTCATAAGGGTTATTGTGTTTTGTAAGATTCATTACCTTCAAGGTACAAAAAAATTCCAAGTGTTGAAATCATAAGGATAATTTATAGTTCTATAAGGGTATTTTTAAAATCTGTAAGAGTCACTTTGTGTTGATCATGTAAAATAGAAAATGTAGGTTTTACTAAGGTTCATTAGACCATTTTAAGGGTCATTTTAAATTATGCAAGGGTTTTCCTGGAATCTATAATGGTTATTCTAGGGAAAAGGGAAGTTCTATAAGAGTCATTACACATAAAAGGGTATTTTTATAAGAGTTATTTTATGACTAAGGGAAATTATTTAACAGTAATTTCTAAAATAATGAAAATAAATTATAGAATACCATAATTTTTATTTAGGGAAATCATATAGGTCATTTACTTAAACCATATGGGTCAATCCCTTGACTATTTTTTAGAGAAGGTTAGACTACAAGAATTTTCAAAACATTTTATTAATAATTAAATTTGATTAATGATTTGACCATCAAAAGTAGATAAAATTATTTTGAGATTAATGGGAGGTCTAATAAATTATATTTCAATGGTTTAAATCAATGTTTTATGTTGATTTGGTAGATCTAGTTTTGACCAGACAATATGACTTAAAGTGGGATGGTGTGACTTGTAGGTTGTAGTAGTGTGCTCTGTTAGAATTTAAATATGGAAATTGAATAAGGATTACAAAGTTGGTTATTTAAGAAATATTATAAATTTTTATATCATTAAACATTGGATGAAATCATGATACTGATTTTTTAGATATAATATTCAAATATAGAAATATTTCTCACATGCATATTCGGTGAATTAAATATTTGAAAATTGAAATAAAAAAGACACGTAGATATCTTAGAGACTCACTGAACATAAATTTAGGAAAATATATTTCCACATGATAAAATTATAGAAATAGAGATGAGACATGTTTTATAGTTCGTTATTTTTAAAACTAAAGCATAATATTTCATGGAAGATGAATGAAAGTTAGGGAATAATAAGAAGGTGATCCAGGTAGTTCATCACTAGATGTTTATGGAAGTTTGGCTGATTGCTACACAAAATCTGGTTTAATTTAAATCTATTATTCATAGAAGGAGAGAGATTATAGGTGGAGCAGTTCATTATATATTATAATAAGAAAAATATGTTCTTCATTTATGTGGAGAAGGTTATAAACTTATAGGGTTATTGGGATAACTCTTTATTGTAAAATAAAAAGTATTATTCTTAGCATTTATAGTGCATACGCACATTTCTATTGCATGCTCCATGGATTAGACTAGTTTATAGTAACCAATTAAATTACTCATATCCATTTCATTTACTTCTTTATAACTTTTTAATATTAGTAAGTCAGAGAGTGTGTTCTTGACAATCATTGAATAAAATTATTGGAGGGGGTTAGTTTAAAACAGGCATACCCCGATTTATCCCCCCTCTTAGTGTATTATCCTTATTTGGGACCAATAGAGAAGTAAATATCCAATAATATAATTAAGTTAATACAAGAGGGGAATTAATCATACTTTACCTAGAGGTAATCTCTTGAAAATCATGTGTTGTATCTTAAAATGTTTTTATACAAACTTCTTCTAGTATACAATGAAACTCCCAACTATACCAATAAAAAAGACCTCTTTATCTAATCATGGATTTCAGTAAATAAAATTTTAATATCTTCTTCCTTAATAAATATATTCAAATTCCAATATACATTATTATAATTTATTATAAAATTATTCATTTTTCTCATCGTTTCAATATTAAAATGATCAAAGCATGAATATAACAATTACCTTCATGTTGTCTTCTTCCTCCCCATCCATAAGAACATAAAGAGACAATAGATGCTCTAGATGTTACAGCTTATTGGAATTTGTCAATCAATCTTATTTTTATTGTATAATAGATATGAAACATATATTATGAATATATAGATGTAGTGTTATCATTCATCAATTATCTTATTTTTCTTCTTTTTTGTCTTCTACAATGTAATGATATTTTGGGTATTCATTTCTACGTTCGTTGATTCCTCAATAAAAAATATTTATATTAGCAGTGGTGGAACCTCAGAAATTTCTTTTCTATCTATTTTTTGTTACTATTCTTTAATACAGATGATATTTAGAAAATAAAATGGTCAATTTCTTCTATATCACACATATTTTTTTCTTATTATTTTTATTCTTATACTCAACCTCCCAATAAATCACGTAGATTTATTACCCATGATCATGATTCTACAATTAGTCATTTGGGAATGTTTTCCATGATCTCACTACAAAAAACGAACTGCTTAGTGACAGTTTATTATCATTAGTTCTAGTAACGAATTCAAATTAAATACCCTTTGAAAAATATAAAAAATAGCTTCAGTTTGATCAATCCACCACAATATTTTTATTATTTACAAAATTTTAATAAGTTTCAATTAAAAAATTTCGAAATGTTTTATAAAAACCATAATTCCCCCTTCCCATAATCCCTCTAGGAAACCTCAACCCCTCTTCTCTCCCCTAACCTCCTCTCCCCTCCCTGACAACGACCCTGACCTCGCTACCCCTATTCCCCCGCCCCTTCAACCTACCTCATCCCTTCTCGATTAAGACCCCGACCCATAAGACACCCTCCAACCTCCATCCTCCCACCTTTCAGTTTACCACCTTTGTTGTAATTTGAACCCCCCCTCTGATATCCCATCTCCTCTGATCATTTTCCCTCCTCAGCGGTGTTGCAGACACCCCTCTGACCTCCCTCTCCACAGCTCAGACCCCCTCCTTGGTAGAATAATATACCCCCTTAAATGTTGCATCATCCTCACTAGAAATCTATTATTGATTAGTATTATAAGGACAATCCTAGGTGATAAAAAGAGTATAGATTTTTTTACTCATTCAACAATAATGTTTATATGTAATTTTGGTTTATAATATGTTATTTTTATTTATTAGTTATTTTTTTAGTGTAATAATAATCCTTAATTTTTGTTACATTTTATTAAATTAATAAAATAAATTAGTTTATGACATAAGTTGGTTATGGATTCTAGATCATTTATAATTTCAAGGTTTTTTATTTTATATTAATTAATTCAACTCTGTTCTATATATGTTAATGGCTACAATTTTGGAAATATACATAATTGGAACTATTTTCCAACTCATGTCCAATGGGTGGTAAGGTTTGGGGTTAAACATGGCTTCATCAGCAACCATAGAAAGATATCTAAGGATCAAGGCCTTAAAAATGGGACATTTGACCCTTTTTAAATTTATCAGAATGCTTCATGTTTTATACACATGTGATGAATCATTTAGTTTAATAGAATCTATCGAATAATGATATTTTAGTTAGGGCTATGTATTACATTCATGATAATCAATTATTGGTTATGGTAACTAGAACAACTAATATAGCTTAATTGAGTTTATTTTAACTAAAATTATTTTTAAGAGAACTAATTATAGTGTGTAGTTTTTTGAGTCAAATTACTAATTGTTTACCATTTTTTTGAAAATCACAAAACATATTATTAAAATTTATATTAAAATCATGATTATATGTTTATATATAATTAAAGAAATATCCAATTTTTTTATGTTAACATAGTGTAATTATATAATTCACAGAATAAAATGAATCTATAGTAAACTAGTTCAATAAAATATTTACTTATAGAGTTTAATATTTTTGGTATTCATGAAATATCATGATATCAAAAATAAAGTATACTTTTCATTAATATTTTTAAATGTATGATCTTTGAATTAGTATGATCATGGGAAATTGTCCATACATTGATCAATGCAACTAATGTTTTGATGGAATTAACCCTCCTTATTTAAAACACTAGGGTAGAATACACCATTATCTTTTTCTCCCATAAAAATAATATCATATTAAAATAAAATATCAAAAATTGATACTTATTTATCATATTTACAGTAGATTCTATTTTACACACTTTCACAATTAAATTTTAATAGTTTCAAGCATGGATATAACTTCAAATACTATGCTCTTTAGTTTTATCCTAACCCATATAGATCCTTCTTTAACATAAAAAAAGTAATTTTATCTTTACCTAGAAAGAAACATCATCTTTAAACCCTAAATTTAGGAAGACATATTTTATTTCTTTTAGAACATTCATGGGTTCACTTTATGGTAAAATGTGGTGTTCATCTAAATTATATCATTTTTCATCTATGTTTGTGAGAAATAATAATTCATTCGATTCATGTTTATATATTAGAATTGTAGTGTAAAGAAACATACTTTACATAAATTTATATTAACTCAATGTTGAAGAAAATTCAACACAAAATATAACAAATTCATAAAAGTCTAGTATAGGTATAACATCTTTAGACATTGGGAAACATGAACCACTAGTTCATAATACATCTCATTGTCGCCCACTTATTTTATCATAACTAGAACCCCTTTTGACATATCTTACCTAATACCATTATTTATGACCCACAGAAAAGAAACATATGAGAGGGAGAGCTTAGATGCTTAGTAAGGGTAGAAATTAGAGATATCAATCATATCATAATCAAAAGATAAAAGAACAAAACATTTCAAAATATTATCCTGCATATGAAAGATCATGATATCATGCCATGGGATAAATCACGAATGTTCAAAAGAATCAATGAATGTAATCCCAAAATTTATAAAATAATACATGAGATTTTCTGGCCTACACATAATAATATAAAATAATTTCTTATTAGTCAAGCCTCATTTCCAATACCATCATAACGGAAAAAGTCCATTATTAAATAAGGTTTACTTGTCGTTCTAGCCCTGTATTACTGAACCAAATATACATTCCATTCTATTCATGTCTCTATCATGAGATATAATTCTTTACCCAATGTATTGGAGCGGGATATAGGTTCCAACCATCTCAAAATAAAATAATTCTTATGTGTTCCACAAAACATAAATCATTCATCATAGAATACCCCATGGAATAAAATGGGTTTCTTAAATATCATTTAATCATAAAATAATCCATGTAAAACATTAGAATTTCATAAACATAATTCCATCATATAAAAAATAAAATAATAACAATAATAGGTATTGAAAAAAACCATATTTAAAGAATATCAACTTAGAATGGAAATATTTTTGATATAACACATGAAACGAATTCTTTTAGAAAATACCCTTTATTCTTAAAAAACATTATCTTTTCTCAAAATGACCCGCAATTTTAAAAGAAAACATTTATTTGAAAATAACCCTGAAAACATAAAAGGTAAATTTCAAGGAAATAAGGTGTCATTAAAGAATAAAAATCCATTCATTCCTTATAAGTTCAAAATAACATTCTTCTCGTACCTTTACTGGTAATGTCTAAAATTACCTTGTATCAAAAATGAAAAAATATTCCTTCCATACAATTTAATAAAAATTCTCCTATGTGTAAAATTAACCATCAAAAATTTTATCAGAAAGTAAATAATATTAAATATTTAGAGAATATGGATTTTGATGATAAATATAACACAATAAATATTTACGAATAAACAATCTCAGATAATAATGAGATTGCAAAATTATCCCTTACGTTAGGTCCAATTTCATTCGTATGTATCTAAACCTCCTTTATAATGATATCAATAATGTTATTGAGTGGTTCTATAATCATATTAATTTTTATTCTATCATATATTATCATATTATCATATGTTTGTTAGTAACATTTCATTATTACTCATTATTTGGATATTAACTACATTATGTTCATATGCATGTTTTATCATAAAAGTTTTGGTTATCCTTATTAGGTCATACTTATATCATTAAAAAATGATATTAACATAATATATACCATATTTATTCATTATTCACATTTATATAATCATTCTTTAATGAAGATCATGTTGAATGAATCGCACCGCATCATGGAGATGGTAGGTCGTATGTTCGCACGAGCGACAATATCATTCAAATATTTGTTGAATGGTATTGAATTGGATGGTGTATAATATTTCTGAATTAAAATAATGTTATAATAATAATATATAATTATTATTTCCATCATTTTACCCATCCAAGTAAGGTGGTGGTGAAAAACAGATTACACCCCAATGTGGTGAAAGTAAGTCATATGTACGCACGCGCGATGATTGCATTTTTCATAGGATTAATAGAAGGTGGAATATGGTTGTTTAATAATTATAATAAAATATTAGAATATTAGTGATACTTATGTTATTTCTTTATAATGAAATAACTAATTAAGAGTAAGTATAAAAAGAAAGAAGTTTGAAAGAACCACTAGAATATATTACATCTTCCACAATGTGCTTCCTCTAAATATCTTAGTATCACACTAGAGCTTGTCTTTGAAGAAGGAAAAAACCTCTAGAATCTAACTAGGAATATTTAAAAGGAGAAATGACAGGGTATGGGTGAGTTTTAACTCTCATATTTAACTTAATTGGTGAGGGAGGATGTTCCATTTTATAATTGCAGCGAGGGGAACCCTTAGAAATTCTTAAAATATTAAACTAATATAAATTATTTTTTTAATCCAAATATATGAAAATTGAAATATTTTTAAGATAAAACGATTATAGTTCTAAATCCTATCATCCAATATTTTTTAGACATGTATTGATATTATTTTGAACCTTACCTTTTCGGTTTACCCTTAATTATTCTCTTTTAATTTTAATTATGGTAACAACACTTTAAGTATTAAGAGGATATAAATTTTAATTATATGGGGTAAATTTCAAATAATTGGAGACTTAATGAAATTTAACAAATTATCATAGAAATTTTTCTATTTTAGATTATTTTTAGGGTTGTTAATAATTCAATAATGTACTATTTCTATAAAACATAAATTATGTTAATTTTTAAACTATTCATTTCATTGAATTTAAATAAAATATAAAAATAGAGATAAAGTAAAACAAAACCATTTAATAATATTAAAAAATTTATTATTAACCTAGAAAAATCATGGATGAGATAAATTTTTTCATATAATATCTATTTTAATATTTATAATATCATTTATTTGATTCCTTCCTTAATAAAGCAATCACTCCATCATCATTGTGTCAAAATTAAATTTAATTATTTAATGTTTAAAAATTATAAATAATGTACCATCATGTAGGAAATATTTTTACCATTCTAATTACTCTTTATAGTTGAATATATCAACTATATAACACCATATTAAAATTGTTTTGGTAATAAGATATATGTTTGTAGCATATTTTCCTTTACCTTAAATTAAATGTTATAAGTGTCATAATCACTCCCATGTGGCTTATAAAGGAAAAATTTTCATTCCAAGGGTTGTATTGGTCGGAAATATCTCATCTAATAAGATTAGGACCAGTTTTTTATGGTTTTAAAAGAGTATTCTTACCCTGAATTATCAATTTAACCATTTTACCATATTAATAAAAATTACTGAAGTTATTATTAATATTGCCAAAAAAAATAAAAAAAAGATTATTTATATAATTTGGACCTAATGATTCCAAATATGCAGACCATTTTTCAAATTTCAAAAAATATAACTTCTAGTAATTAATTTAATGTTAATCCCATTTTAGGAAAGATAGAATGAGTTTTTTAGAAGTTAAAACATTGCAAAATATTGAAATATTTTTACATCTGAATTCAATGTAAAATTAATGATAATAACGTATATTATATTTAATGATAAAAAATATTCTATTTATAATTTAAAACCATTAAATATTATAATTTAACCATATAAATTATTTTGATGAAAAAATATGTTTTCAATTAAAATTTTGTGTATTTTTAGTATTCATAAAAATTTGAAAGTTATTAGAAAAATATTAAAAATTCATCCAAAGTAAAATTTTATATACTAATTCCAAATAAAAATTTTATTTTTTCATATTAAAATTATTAATGTGTCAAAATATTAATTTAAAATGGGTTCTCCCTTAAAAATAGGAAAATTATCCTTTTGAAAAATATAGGTTATTATACATCAAAAAGTGTTTATTCATACCCTATGAAAAAATATAAATTGGATGAATATAAAAAATATTATGTATATAACATACATATTTCATTAATTCCATTTATTATTAGTAGTTCACATAATATAAAAATATATAACTGATTTATTTTTTATGCATTTTCATAAATTGGTAATATTTATTCCCACTAATCTAAAAGCTAGGTATAATGGTAATTTTAAATTTAGAGCATCTCATATTTTGTTTAAACTCATTATTGTATGAAATTCAAGATATTGATGAATTAAAATTATTTAAGGATAATATTTTATAAAAACATATGAGTGTTAAATTCTACCCCCCTTAAACTGGATTTCTCCCACGAAATTCATCACTTGGATACAAAAAATGAGAATATATCCCCCTCATCATATCCTAAAGTTCCCATGTAGCTTCCTCAAATTGGTGGTTCTGTCATAAAACATTAACTAAGGGAGTGGTATTCTTTCCTTGTTTTTTTTTCTACGATTGAGAATCTCTATCGGTTATTCTTTATAAGAAAGATATTGCTCCAGCGGTTTGACTTTTGAGTTTAGTACATGTGAAGGATCAGGTTTTTAATTTCTCAGGAGAGATACAAAGAACACATCATAAAATTGATTGAGATTCGGTGGAATGACCAATCAGTAATCTACCTTCCTAGAATGATCTAGAATTTCAAAAGGAATGATATACCTAGGGCTCATCATTCCATTCTTCCCAAATCTCATTACTCTCTTCCAAGGAGATATTCATAGAAACACTTTGTCACCCACTTCAAACTCTATGTATTTTCTTCATTTTTCATAATATTTTTTTTTCTGACAATGAGTAGCTCTTATGTGTTGTTGTATAGAGCTAACATTCACTGCCATTTTCTTAATAAGGTCATGTCCTAATAGATTTATTTCCCCAACTACATCCCAGCAAGTTGGAGTTCTTCAATTCTTTCCATAGAGGTATTCATAAGGATCCATCAGAATACAAGAGTGATAGCTATTTTTATATAAAAATTCCACCAAAGGTAGGTGTTGATCTCAACCACCTTAGAAATCCATAGAGCAAGCTCTCAATATGACTTCCAGAGTTTGAATTATCTACTCAAACTGAACGTCTCTCTAAGGATGATAAGTAGTGCTGAGACATAACCATGTATCCAGAGCTTGTTGAATACTTCACAATTAATTTGAGGTAAACCCCAAATCCCGATTAGATATAATGGAAAGTGATACTCCATGGAATTTTACCACCATTTTTACATATATCCTGGCAAGATTATCAAGGGATAAATCCTCTCTAACAGAAATTAAGTGTGATGACCTTGAAAGTGATCAACTATAACCAAGATATAATTATAGCCTGTAGATGTTTTAGGAAGTACAATGACAAAGAACATAGTGATTTTTTTCCATTTTCATTCTTATAAAATTAGTGGTTGTAACATCACCGTAGACTTATATTTCTCATCCAAAATTTTCTAACAAACCATGTTTTGAAAGACATATTTGGGAACATCTATTTTCATTCCCTCCCACCTGAAATAATATTTCAGGTCCCTGTGCATATTTTTACTTTCAGGGTGAATGAATAATTAAGAAATATTAGCCTCATCCAATAGCTTATTCATTAATTTTGGAATGGGAGGAATACAAACCCAATTCCAAAACCTAATTATTCCACCACAATAAATGTTTAATTCATGAACATTTGTCACCTTATTTGTATCTATAAATCTTAAATTTTCACCTCCATAATCATCACTTTTATAGATGGTTGAAAATTAAGTTTTTAAGGACAATATTTCTAACCTTCCTTTAAAATTTCAAGATCCATACTTTTCAAATTCATAAATATTTGTTCTTTTTTGATCCTCATCTCTGATAGGATATCATGGTCTTGTTAACTAAAATCATATGATACCTTGTTCACTTTCCTAGGGTGGTAATTTATTGAGAAGTCGTAATCATTAATAAACTCTAACCATCATCTCTGGTGCATATTCAGATCCTTTTGTGCGAAAATATACTTTAAAATTTTATGATCAGTATAAATATCACAACTTTCACCATAAAGATAATGCATCCATATCTTTAATGAAATGATTACCACAGCTAAATCCCAATCATGAGTTGGGTAATTTTACCCATGGATTTTTAACTTCTGTGAGGAATAAGCTATCACCATATCATTTTGCATGAGAACACATCCCATCCCATTCATGGATGCATCACTATATATCACAAACCATTTTCCACTATAAGTCAGTGTGAGCACTAGTGCACTGGCTAACCTTCTTTTTCGATCTTTGAAATAATAATCACATTCCTCTTTCCAAACAAACTTAACTACTTTCCAAGTCAACATGGTGAGTGGATTAGACAATCATGTAAAATATTTCACAAAACATTGATAATATCCAACCAATCAACAAAAAAATCATATCTCAGTTACTATTTTTGGTCTCAGCCAACATTCAATAACATCTATCTTAGTGGGATCCATAGATATCCCCTCTCTTGTGATTATGTGACCAGATAAAAAAACTTTCTGAAGATAAAATTCACACATTGTAAATTTTTCATAAATATTCTCCTTTATTAGGGTCTTCAGTACAATTCTCAAGTGATATTCATATTATTTATTTCTCATTGAATATACTAGAATATCATCGACAAAGACTACCAAAAACTAATCAAGATAGTCTCTAAATACTCTATTCATTAGATCTATGAATATAGTAAGGGCATTAGTAAGACCAAAAGGCATCACTATAAATTCATAGTGTCTATACCTTGTATGGAATGTTGTATTTGCTATATACTCTTTCTTGAACCATAATTGATGATATCCTATACAAAGATAAATCTTAGAAAACTATTAACCTTAGGGTAGTTGGTCGAATAAGTCATCAATGTGGGGGAGAGGATACTTGTTCTTGATAATCAATAAAAAGTGTCATTGATCCACCATTATTCATAAAAAACCCAAATAGGTGCTCCCCAAGGTGATGTGAATGGGAATATGAATCCCTTATCAAGGTTAATATGGATTTTATTCATTAATTCTAGTAACTCAACTGGAGACATTTTATATGGTTTCTTTGAAATAGGAATGGCACCCAGTATGAATTATATTGAATACCTAACATACCGATTTGTTGGAAGACATTGAAATTATTTTTTTAAGACATCATCAAACTCTCGTACAATGGGTGTATTCTTAATCGTGAGTTCCCCCCTCAAGCATTTGAGATAAATAACCTCCATTTACGGGAATCAAGACCCATAAGATGGAATAAATTTCTATTGGAAGGTTATATTAATCCTTGCATTGATTGATGAACATATATTGATTTGTAATATGAAATATGACTTCCATTCCTTGGAAATTGATATGAGATCCGTATAGATAAATCCAATCCATGCCAAGAATCACATAAAATTCCAGTATATGAAGGATTACAAGATTTATAGGATGTAGTTTCCCACAAACTTCAACCAGAGAAGAATTGTAAAATTTTGATGCGACTGTTGTTCCATTAAGAGTTGTCATATCCAACTCAACATATAATTGTTGAGGAAATAAAGAAATAACCTTTAAAAATTATTTAGAAATAAAAGAGTGGGTGGATCTAGAATCAAATAAAAATAATAATACTTTAGAGTGGATGGTAAGTTCACCTTTCCCCACATCATTATCATACTCCACATCACCGAAAATGATCGCATGCGAATTTACTTTTTTCTTTGGCCTTAAGAGTTTGCTGACTTAGATCATCATCAATAACCCTAGTATTAGGTAATTGATTCACACAATTCCACATTTCCTTTCTCTTGTAACATTAAAGTGTAGGAGGTGTATTCTGTGTATCCATTTCTCTATTTGAATTAATAGGAATCTTTTTCCCATTACATCGGCATTCAACTCCTGATGAACTTTTTTTCCACATTTAAAACATTCACTAGTCCCTTTAAAAAAATTTCCTTGAGGTTTATTTCCACAATTTGAGCAGAATGGAAAACTCATCTTCTTCTCTGTGTAGTCTTTAGATTGTCCCTTGAATTCTATTTTTTCTTCATATCAAACCCATAGGATTGATGGGTTACTCCAATCTCCATGTCAACCTTGAGTGAACATAGAATGATTCCGTCATGGCTATTGAAGTCCCTTATGGATGATTCCCCTCAGAGACTTGGTTTTAGGATAGTAATGAATTGATCAATTTTACTATCTGGTTAGATAATAATTCTAGAATCATACCTTGAATGTCTTGTAAAATTTTATTCATAGGTACCAAATAATTCCTCGTCATTTTTCTTATGTTCAAGGAGATATTTTTCCATCTCTGTTCAAAGAATATGAGGAAATTACTTATTAAAAATTATGTTCTTGAAATCATCCAATTCCATGGATTCAATTTCATCTCTTGCCTCATATTCTTGATAAGGTTCCGCCATTGATCAACATGACTTTCAAAATGATATATTTCTAAGTTGACTTTATCATATTCTGAATATTGGAGAATTAAAAATATCTTTTTAGTGGAAGTAATCCATTGTTCAGCCACAAATGGATCAGAATACCCACTAAAAGAAGGTGGATGCTACCTCATGAAGGACTCTGCAAAATTTTTGTCCATTATTTTCTTGTTTGAAGTCTTGCATGATTCATTTCATGATAAAGTTGTGTAATCCAAGATACATGATTTTTCATTCCAACTCTCATAACATTTGGTAACTTAAGAGGACAATCATTTCATTTCCCATCACATTCAGCATTACTATGGTTCCTTAGGGTTCTATTAATTGACTAAAACTAAGAACTATAATGTGAGAAACACTAATAATAATAGGAAAACAACATAATCAAGAAGAGAGTTTCAATTTAGGATACTTTAGGTTTTTTCCTAGGTTATTCATGGTCATTTCTAAACCACTAGGATTGTAACATATTCTTAAAAATATCATTTGGGTCATTAATAAGTCCTTTTTATCCTTCGAATGGCCCAAATGCCTTCTTTTTTATTTTATTATAGATAATCCCCCTTTTAAGGGTTGAAGGGGAACCCGTACATGACCAGTAGGCCCAAGGCACAAGGCCTGACATGACCCATAATACATGACCTGAAGGCCTAGAGGCATACCATGCCCCTAACATGACCCGTAGGCCCATCCCACTAGAACTACCTCTCCCTAGATTATGCATCATTTATCACCTTTATCTCCCCACCTACATTGTAGACTGGCAAGAATTTCCACATACAAAGCCGCATGGTGCCTGGTCCTGATGGTGGTTTCCATACCCTCTCATTCTTCCAATCCGGTTGGCTCTGCTTCTGGCGACTGCTACTGATGCTCTAATCCTTTTCTAAGGCCTACTCTATGTGAACTGGGCTACATAATGGTCTTCAATGGCCCGAATGCCCTGTTCCCGAAGGCCTTTGATGGCCCGAAGGCCCTAGAGACCCGTAGGCCCAAACCAGTGGCTCGAAATCCCAAATCGGGTGAAAATTTATGGCTGCTACAGTACCAAACATTACCTGCTACAGTGCATACTATAGTACTACTACAGTGCTCAGAAATTCTCCTCTACCCAGTTTTTAACTTGGTTCTCTTGGATGCCAAGCAGGAGCCCTTACCACTTGGGTACGAGCTCATTGTCTAAGGAATTTTCATCCTTGTTTCCAATGGTTAACTATAACTTTCCCCTGTTAACAACTATAATGACCCATACTTTACATACATTGATATTACATAAAAGTTGAATAATATTCATTACAAAATATAAAAAATACATAAAAGGACCATATGGTTATAATGTCTTTAGAAACTGGGAAACATAAACAACTGGTTCACAAGACATCTTCATTATCTCCAACTTATTTCATCATAACTAGTCCCCATTTTGACATATCTTACTTAATACCCTCCTTCATGACCTAAGGAAAGGAAACATATGAAAGGGTGAGATTAGATGCTTAGTAAGGGTAAACAAGGGAGATATAAGTCATATCATAATCATAAGACAATTGAACATAACATTTAAAAATATTATCATGCATATAAAAGATCATGATATGACGCCATGGGATAAATCATGAAAGGTCATTAGAATCAGTGAATGTAATACAAAAATTCATAACATAAGACATGATATTTTGTGGAATACACATAATCATATTAAATATTTTTATATTAGTCAAGGCTCACTTCCAAGACCATCATAGAAGAAAAAGTTCATCACTGAACCGAGTTTACTTGCCCTTCCAGCCTTATATTACTGAACCAGATTTAATTTCCATTCCATTCATGTCTATCTCATGATATATTAATATTTATCCTATCAATTTGAGGGAGATATAGGTCCAACCCATCTCAGAATGAAATCAGTCTTACGTGTTCCACAAAACATAAATCATTCATCGTAGCATAACCTAAGGAATTAAATGGGTTTTTGAAACATCATTCCATAATAACATAATCCATGTAAAAAAATGTATTTCATAAATGACATTCCATAATAAACTGAATAAAATCATAGAAATAATCTAGAGAGATACATAACCCTTATTTAAATAATTTCGTCTAAGATGGAAAATAGTTTTTATATATCACATGAAACAAATTCTTGAGGAAGATATCCTTTCTTATATAGAAATGTTTTCATTTCTAAAAAATCCACTCAATTTTAAAAGAAAACAATTTCTCTGAAAATAACCTTGAAAATTTTTATGGTAAACTTCATGTAAATAATGTGTCATGAAAGAGTAAAAATCCATTCATTCCGTATAAGTTAAAAAAAATTCTTCTCTTACTTTTTCAAGTAAAGTCAAAAAGTACATCGTACAAAAAATGACAAAATATTCCTTCCATAACATTTATTAAAAATTAACCAATGGGTAAAATTGACCTTAAACATTGTATAAGAATATAAATAATATTACATATTTAGGGAACAAAAATGTGGATGATAAACATACCCCAGTAAATATTTACGAATAAACAATCTCGGATAATAATAAGATTGAAAAATTATCCCTTACCCTAGGTAAGGTATCCTTCATATGTATAAAAACCTTCTGTAAAATGATTTAAATAATTTTATTGAATTATTCCAGAATCATAGTCATTTTTATGCTATCATATATGATCATATTATCATCTGTTGGTTAGTAACATTTCATTCTTACTCGTTATTCTGATATTAACTGCTTTATGTTCTTATGTATGTTTTGTTGAATAAGATTTGGGTTTCCTTACTCATTTTTCACATTTATATAATCAGGATTTAATGAAGAGCATGTATAATGAATCACATCACGGAGACGGTAGACTGTACGTACACATGAGCAACGATATCATTCCTATATTTGTTGAATTATATTTAATTTGATGGTGTATAAAATTTCATAATTAATATCATGTTATAATAATTATATATAGTTATTATTTCAATTATTATACCTATCCAAGTAAGGTGGTGCTAAAAAACAGATTACATCATGGTGTGGAGATGGTAAGTCGTACGTATGCACACGTGGTGATTTAATTTTTAATAGGATGGATAGAAGGTGGAATATGATTGTTTAATAATTATAATAACATATCAGTATAAGAGTGATACTTATTTTATTTCTTTATAATGAAACAACTAATTTTGAGCAAGTATAAGAAGAAATAAGTTTGAAAAAATCGGTAGAAGAGATTACCTCTTCCTCGACGAGCTTCCTCTAAATATCCTCTTAGAGCACTATATTTGGTATTTTAAGGAGACAAGAATATCTATAATGTAACTTGGAAAGGATATATGGGAAAATTTTAGTTTATTTACATGATTTAAGGATGAAATTGAAGTTAAGAGGTGAGGGTAGAGGTGCCCTTTTACAATTGAGGTGAGGGAAACCCTTTGAAATTCATAAAATATCAAATCAATATAAATTAATTTTTTAATCAAAATGATTCCAAAATGAAATATGAAGAATATAAGATATTAATAGTTCAAAATCCTATCATAAAATAATTTTTAGACTTGTACTGATTTTATTTATAACATTATCTTTTCAGTTTACCCTTTATTAATCTCATTTAATTTTAAAATGTAGTAATAACATTTTAAGTGTTAAGAGTATATAAATTTTACTTATATGGGGTCAATTTCACATAAATGGACCCTTAATGAGATTTTAGACCTTATCATAGTCACTTTGTGATTTTAAAATATTTTTAGGGCTTTTAAATAAATTTATAATTTACTATTTTTATTAAACATAAATTATGACTATTTGTACCCAATTCATTTTATTAAATTTAAATAAAATATAAAAAAAGATATAAATTCGAAAAAAACCATTGAATACACTTCCAACATGTCATATTCACCTATTAAAATCCTTTATGATGTAAATTATGTCAAATAACATTTATTTTAATATTTATAATATCATTTATTTGATTCCTTCATTAATAAAGAAATCACTACATCATCGTTGTGTCACAATTAAATTTAATTACATATTGTATAAAAAATTATAAATAAAATACCATGATATAGGGTATATTTTTATATTTATAATTATTATTTATAGTCAAATATATCACTGATATAAACCAATATTAAAATTATTTTAGTAAGAAGATATATGTTTATAACATATTTTCTTACACTTTAAATTAAAAGATATAAGTGTCATAATCACAACCAAGTAGCTTATAAAGACAAATGTTGTTCCCAAGTGAAGTATTGGTCGACCATATCTTATCAAATATGATTAGCACCAGTTTTAGGGTAGTTTTATAATAGTATTCTTAAACTTAATTGCCCGTTTTTTTCCTTTTACCATATTAATATAAATTACTAAAGTTAGTATTCCAAATGACCAAAAATATAAATAAATATATTTATGTAATTTTGATCTACTAATTCCATATATGGATTATATTTTTCGAAATTCATAACACAAAAGTTGTAGTAATTAATTTAAAACTAATCCCATTGTTAGAAAGAGAGAATGAGTTTTTTAAAATTTAAAGAATTCAAAAGATTGAAATATTTTTACATTTAATTAAATATAAAATAATGATAATGAAATATATTATATTGAATGAGACGAAAATATTCTATTTATAATTTTTATACATATAATGTTTTTCTATGAAAAAAGTTTGTTTCAATTAAAATTTAGTGTAGTTTTACTATTCATCAAAATTTAAAAGTTATTAGAAAATTATTAAAAATTCATCCAAAGTAAATTTTTATATACTGATTCCAAATAACATGTATATTATTTCATATAATTTTTTTAATGTGTCAAAATATTAATTTAAAATTGTTTGGCCATTGAAAGGTGGAAAATTACCCTTCTGAAAAACATATTTTTTATAAATCAAATAGGGTTTATTCGTACCCTATAACAATAATATCCATTGGATTAATATAAAAAAATAATGTATATGACATATATATTTCATTTAGTTATTTTACATTAAGTAATTCATATAATATAAAATTATATAATTAATTTATTTTTTTATAAATTTTCATAAGACATTTATATTTACTCTAGCAAACCTAACAACTAAGTTATAATGGTCCTTTTATATTACGTTCATCTGATGGTCTCTTTAAACTCATTATTAGGTGAAGTGCAAGCTATTGATGAATTAAAATTATTTAATTAAATTATTTCATTAAACAACCAGGTGTTACATCTAGTAAGAAAAATTTCATTATATGATTCATCCCATTTTCCATTATAGTTGTAATGAAAGAGTCAATGAAAAAGTTGGGTGATATTTAAATTTTATTGTACATTCTTATTTAAATATTTATATCTTTATATCTGAATATATTGGGGGAATACAATCCAAAACCTATGCATAAATTTTGGATGAATTTTCTTCAAAAAACACCTCGATATGCCAAGGGTTTGGAAGAATATTTAGATTATAAAATGGAATCTGATCAGTGGATGGTGAATAAAATATCCATATACTCATTGTAAATTAAAGTGATAGTTGAATAGAAATTAAGTATATGATAATTTTATATTGAAACAATTTCTTGCTCGATATTTATGTTGTATTTTTCATGGGGAATCAAATGTTATAGAAATTTAAAAAATTAAAATACTATCAATGAAATGAAAAGTGACCAGAAAGAGGAGAATTAGATTCAAAATTTGTTTAATGACAGATTTTTTTAGAATTAAACAATGCCCAAGATTTTAATAGATCAATATAACCATTAGCTGATCCTGATCATGTTAATCTTGCTCTGAAATTAATTGTCCAATTTTTTTTTATGAATTAGTTAAAGATGGACAACAAGAACTATATGAAGGGTGTTCCATGTATTCAAAGTTTTCTTTTCTATAAAAGTTGAACAATATCATGTGTCTCTATGGAATTATTGACAAATAAATGTCCAGGATTTTATAGTTTCTTCCTGATGTATTTAGAAAATCTAAAATACCTGCACCATTCCATGAGATGAATAAATTCATCAACAAACATGGACTTGATCATAAAATGATATATGAATTCCCTAATGATTGCATGCTTTACTGGGGAGAAGTGTATGATAAAGAAGGATTGAAAAGATGTCATACAACCAGATAGATTTCAATGAAAAAATTGACAATATAAATCAATTAAACCCCATGAATAAATAGAATAAGATAACTCCTATAAAGGTATTTAATTAATTTCCTATGAAACCACACTTCTAAAGAATATTCATGTTGTCTAAGACAACATATGACATGAAGTGGCAGGAACGTGATAGTAATGAAGCCTCAATGAGACATCAAAAAAATTCAAAATCATGGAATCTGTATATTTCTTTATATCCATATTTTTCTTTGGATCATAGTAATGCATGTTTGGAATTGGATTACAATGGTTTTATTAATTTTGGCACTTTAAGTAATAATTATCGCATTTGGAAAGCTGTTTTGATCCCCTATAATCTAACTCCATGGATGTCTATGGAGAAGACTCCTTTTATTATTTAGATGATTATTCCTAGAAATAAAATGTTTGGAAATTACATTGATGATTACCTTAAATCTCTAATAAAATTATTGGGAGAATTATGTAATTATTGATTGGAAACATATAATGATTTAATGATACAACTATTCAAAATGCATGATGCTTTAATGTGGACAATTAGTGACTTTCCTATACTAGGAAACTTATCTATTTGGAACACTCCTACTGGTTTGTCTTGTCCAATTTGTAATTTTGATTTTGATCCTCAACAATAACCTCAAAGAAGAAAATGGAATTTTAGGTTTCATTGTCGACTTCACGACGATTCTCATAACTTCAAGTTTAAGAGTACATGATTCAATGGGGGTATTGACATGATAAAGTCAATGAAGGTGTTATCTGATTCGGAAATCATGGGATTGTTAAGGAGTGCAACTAAAGAATTTGGAAAATTTCGTAAGTTTAAATATGTGGGAAAAATTATAAGGTATGGTATCTGAAGACGTTGGAACACAACAATGGAATAAAAATATAATATTTTCTAAACATTATTACCAGGAGTTTAATTTTTTACATCATAATCTTGACGTAATCCATATTGAGAAGAACTTCTGTGATAATGTAATTTTTACAATGCTTAATGAGCAAGGAAAATAGAAGGATCACCTAAATTCTTATAAGGATTTTGAGGCAATTAATATAAAAAATGGATTGTGGTAAAAACAGAATGGAAAGTATCCTTCGACAATATTTAGAATGAAAAATCAAGAGAAATACATATTAATTTGAACTTTAAAGAATATAAATGTGTTATATAGATATTCAAGTAACATATAAAGGTGTGTTGACTTAAAAATCAAAAGTTACATGGATTTAAAAGCCATGAATCACGTATTTTGATGGTGCAGTTGTTATTGTTGGCATTGTGTAATAACTTACCTGAAGAAGTTACTTCCATTCTATTTTAGTTTTTTTACCTTATTTAGAGATCCATGAAAATAACTCAAAATCCAACTGTTCTTGATAAACATCAAGAAATAATTGTTTTGAAACTATGTCATTCGAAGATTTTATTTCCCCCAACAATCTTTGCAGTAAAGATTCATTTGACTATTCATTTTTTTAGGAAGCTAAACTTAGTAAACTGTTAGACTATCGATGGATGTATCCAATTTAGTGGTAAGTTTATATTTTTTTTCATTGGTGAATTAAATTTTATCAAATCTTTGAATAAATGTTTATATGTTTCTTATTTTTATCCACCAGGTACTTAGGTCTTTTGAAATCATATTTGAGGAATAAATCTCAAATTGAAGGCTTTATTACTATAGGTTACATAGCCTAAGTGTGATTAACCTTATGTTCTAGGTATTTGTATGTGATTTATACTAGATTCAATCATGTTGGACATGTTGAAGATATCTCTACTAATTCTTGTTTTGAAAATCATTCATCAGTATTTCTAACTATTGGACGACCAATTGGAAAGGGGTCAAATTTAACACTAACTGAATTAGAGTTTCTATAAGCACATAGATATGTGATACTCAATATTGTTATTTTAGAATCATTTATTGAAGAACTGTGACTACAGATAATGAGGAAACTAGTGGTTCAAGCTCAAAATGATATGGAATTATCAAAAGATGTTAATAGGGATATTATCGAATGGTTCACCTTACGTATAATTAAATAATGATATTAATATTATTGATGTGTAATTATTTTATTTATGTTAAAAGTAACATCATATATCTTTCTGTATATATAATTAATGATTAAAATAGATATGTAATGTGAAATGATTTGAAGTTTTTGGCTTGTGTTCCTCGAAGGGAGGATAAAATATTTGATTCCTATGGTATTATTGGCTATGGGTTTTATACAATTTATCATGAAGAGGACATGAAAACTAAAACTAGTGGTGTATTTACATCTATAGATGTGGGATACTATAGGAATATAAGGATATAATTGAATTAAATAATCATTGCCACTTTTAAGAGGTGTTATTAAAATGCAAGTGAGTCAACATTGATGTGGGTATAATGAAAGATTCATTACATTTTACTTCTGTCAACTTCTATCACATAATGGATATTGGTGAGTGTGTAGATAATGATCCATTTATCTTGGATTCACAAGTGAATATGGTTTATTATGTGGATGATGAAATACATGTTGGTTGGAGTGTTGTTTTACACAAAATTAGAGATACTTATATGATATGGGTGATGAAGATCAATTGGTTCTTTGTGACAACGAACCTCATCAACCACAAAATAATGAATAGTTTTTTTGAAATATCTAATTAGTAGAACTTAAAATAGAGGGTGAAAATGGAGGAATCGTTGCAATGGAGGATTATAATAATGAATATAATTATGTTAATGATAAATTAATGTATACATTTGTAATGAAAAAATATTATATTTTCTCCCTCATAAGTGTTTCATACATATATTCAATTTTTGCTATTTTTTTAAATAGATTTTAGTTTTAAATTTTCTATAAATTTAATATACCTTAACCATTTGAAATGTAGGAATTCCAAGAAGAAAAAGAATTGAGGATCCTAGCCAATTAGTATCTTAGAGAACCCACCACTACCGCCATCTTCTGTGGATCATAGTGATTATGTTATACCCAAGACTGCTAGTGAGCCATTTAATTCCCCAGATGTGATTGGTAGTCCCTACCCAATTCACCACTGGTGATGGATCATGTGGTCACCCCTCCATCTAGGGGATATTTGAGAGTTACCATTAAAGGTATGCATGCTATTTTTCAAAAGAAAATTATATTTTATTAATTGTTTAATTCATTTTTCAAATAGATAAAGACAGCCATAGAAGGGATACAAATATAAACATGACAAATGTATGGGACATGAAGGACTTTAAGATTTTAATTCTATTCGATGAATTTGGAGCGACTACTAGTGATGCTTCCAGAATCAAAGGTCAGATTACTGGGAAGCTTGCTTGCGAGATGATGAGCTCTCCCATTAATTATAAAGAATGGAGGAATATTGCTAAATCATGGAAACTAATGTCTTTGGTAGTTAAGTAACAGTAATATTAATTGAATATTCCTTGATAACTAAGTTAAAATACATGAGTAATTTTTTTTAATATTCTTATAATGTGTAATAATTTTTATTTATAGATGTTTTTTCATTTTGATTTCCCTGATTCCATTTCAAGCCCATTGACTTTTAAAAATTTGGGCAAGAAATAGAGATATTTTAGATGAAGATTATGGAATGATTTTAATAAAACTTCTCGGATCTCACTAAAAATGTATGAGAATGTTCTTGAAGGAATTTATCATGAGAAATAGAATCTCTTTGTAGATATAAACAAAGATGCTTCTCATGAGGTAATTTAATATTTTATAGTATCTTAATAACATAAACATAATAAAATATTAAATTTTATTAATTTTGTAATTTTTTTAGGAATTATAAAAAAAATACTATGAATCATGAAAAAAAGTCATTCCTCACATCACTAGGTCATAAAATTTTTCAAGAAAAAGAATAGTTTTGGTCTATAGTTTATTCATTAAAATTTATATAATTTAATTATCACTCATGGATTTTTTAACTTTTTATAATTTTTTATAAAGGCCATTGAATTAGGTTTCCCTGTTGGTAGAACAGAGATGTTGTTTAAAGTTCATAGTAAACTTGATGAAAATTTTGTAAATGAACCTACCAAATATGTTGGAGTAAGTACTTTTCATTACCCTTTCATACTATTTCATTACCATAAAAACATAATAATGAATAATATATTATAACAAATAACAAGACTAAAACAAAAATAATTGGGGAAAAAAAATACAAAGATCAATTAATGAAAATTTGGCATCGTTTGATACATGTAGCTAATCCCAATTAGTTGGGTTAAATGCTTGTTTGTTGTTATAATATAATTTTAATTATTATATTTTTTTAGTTTTGAAATAAAAATAATTACTAATGAAAAATGTATTAATTAGATAATATTATGAAGATTGGATATTAAAAAAATTCTTTTTAATATTTCTGTATTAAAAGGATAAAATTTATGAAGTATGGGATGCAAACCCTTCTCAATCATCATCTGTTTCCTGGAACGATGTAGTTGGAATAGTTTTAGGGAAGAAGGATCTCAGACCTATATGTGGGATGGGTTCTAGGCCTACTTCATTAGATATCATTGGTAGGGTGGCATCACTCATTACTACTACACTCATTGGGGGTTCGAGTAGTGTCTTTGATCTAAAATTATAATGATGAATTGAAGGATTGAAAAAAAGTTCAAGAACAAGAATCATATAGGAAAACTTATGATCAGTGGCGGCCAAAAATGGAAAATTATTTAGTTTCTATATTTTAGCAGATGACTAGAATAATTCCTAAGGAAATTTGTATCCATATAGCTCATCCCATAGAGGAAAATTCTAAATTCCATAGATCATTCACACATTTTCAAAGAACACACACAACATCCATAAATAAAACTAAAATGAAACTTTTATATATAAAACATGAATTTCGAGTCATACTGACCACATATTGTACTAGATTGACATATGATAGATTCCTATACATCAAAAATTAATTATAGATCATTATCTATAATTTTTAAAACAATATGAGATTGTTTTTGTAGTTTTTACTTGGTAATTAGTTCTGGAAGGCACAAAAGTATTTAAAAATATGTTGTATGGGGGGGGAGGAGGGATTCAAAACATATAAAATAATGTTGAATTTACATATAATTAGGTTAAAATATATGTGGATTAAAATTTTATATATTGGAACTAATGAAACATCATTTTAAATGATAGTTTTACTGTTATGTCTATAAACATGTTTTTAGTGTTTTAAAACACTAAAACATGCATGGAACGGAAAAAATAATATCAACAGATCTCAGATTGATGCGGAATAATGATATAACAACATATGAGTTATTTTTGAGGTTTGATCCCAAAAAATGTTAATATGATGTGCAGTGTGGATAGAATTACTTCGTAAATAATTCTGAATGGTATTAAAGCCTTTAAAAACAAGTATTGGGGGTCAAAACCAGGAAAACAATGTCCTATTTCGTTGAAATTTGGGTAAAATGACCTTATATTAAATTTTTTTAATATAGGACCAACAAAATTAAATTCCAAATTATGGTTTTCCTAGGATGACTGTAAATGAGTTTTTAGTGTTTAAAAACACTAAAATGTGTGTGGAACAGTCAAAACCATAGAAAACAACCTCACATTATTGTAAAATCATAAGAAAACCACTAAGGAGTTTTTTTCTATGTTTACATGCATACAACACATCAATATGTACTATGGTGTGGTTAGAAATACTCAATAAGACTTTTAAAAGGAATAAAAGCCTTTAAAAACAGGTGTCAGGGGGTCAAAACATGGAAAACAATGTTGGATTTCCATGAAATCAGGGTACAATGACTGTAGATTTAATTGTGAAATGTATGAACTAAAATCATTCCATTTTGAATGATGGTATTACAATTATGGTCATAAACACATTTTCAATGTTTTAAAAGACCAAAAAATGCATGGAATGATCATAACCATATAAAACAACATCCGATTTATGTGAAATCATGGGAAAACCATAATTGAGTTGTTTATGACATGTATGTGTAGAGAAAACATCAATTTGATGTGTGGTGTAGCCAGTATTACTCGCTAAACACTTCTGAAAGGTATAAAACCATTAAAAACAAGTGTCGTGGGGTCAAATCTAAGAAAAAGATGTTGGATATCCCTGAAAAAAGTGGAAATGACCATAGATTAGATTATAAAATGTAGGAACTAACAGAACTCCATACCGAATGATGGTTTGACCATTATGGATATAAATGCATTTTTAGTGTTTTAAACACTAAAATATGCATGGAATAATCAAAACCAAAGAAAACATCCTCATATTGTTGTGAAATCATGGGGAACCCACTATTGAATTGTTTTTGATGTGTATACTTAGACAACACGTCAATCCAATTTGTGGTGTGGTTGGAATTACTAGATAAACACTTCTAAAAGGTACAATAGATTTTATAAACAACTAATGGGGGTTGAAATTTGGAAAATGAAATTGAATTACCCAGAAATCCGAGGAAAATGACTGTAGATTGAATTTCAAAATTTAGGAGTCGACAACATGTCATTCCAAATTATGCTTTTCTTAGGATTAATGTAAACATGTTTTTAGTGTCTTAAAGCACTAAAACGTGCGTGGAATGATCCAAACCATATAAAATGACCTCGTACTGATGAAAAATCATGGGAAGACCACCGACGAGTTTTTTTGAAGTGTATGATTAGAAAAAGTGTCAATACAACAAGTAGTGTGGTCATAATTACTTGGTAAACACTTTCAAAAGGCACACAATCCTATAGAAACAAGTGTTGGGGGGGGGTTAAAACTAGGAAAAAGATGTTTTATTTCTATAAAATCGTGGGAAAATGAATATATATTTAATTGTGAAATATAGGAACAAACTACACAACATTCTAAATTATGATATCCCCATTATGGCTGTAAATGTGTTTTAGTGCTTTAAAACACTAAAACGTGCATGGAAAAGTCATAACCATAGAAAAAGACATCAAATTGATGCAAAATCACAGGGAAAAAACTACTATAATTTTTTTGACATATACATGTAGAAAACACATCAAATCGAGGTGCAGTGTTTCCGTAATTACTTGGTAAACACTTTTGAAAGGTATAAAATCCCTTAAAAACAATTATCAGGGAGGGGGGGCGGGTCAAAAATAGGAAAAAATGTTATATTTCCTTGAAATCAAGGGAAAATTTCTGTAGATTGAATTATGAAATATTGTAACTAAAAACATTTCATTCCAAATTATGTTTTTCCTAGGATGACTATAAATGCATTTTTTTGTGTTTTAAAACCCTAAAACATGTGTGGAATAGTCAAAACCATATAAAATGACCTGATATTGATGAGAAATTATTAGAAAAATACTAATGAGTTTTTTTTTATGTATAATCTTAGAAAACATGTCAATTTTATAGGAGGTGTGGTCAGAATTACTTGGTAAACACTTCTAAAAGGTATAAAAGCCTTTAAAAACAGGTGCTGGGGGTCAAAATTAGGAAAACGTTGTGAGATTACCTTGAAATCAAGTGAAAACGACCAAAAATTGAATTTTGGAATTTAGGAACAGACAAAACATCATTATGAATTAAATTTTTCTAAGGATAAATTTAAATGCATTTTTTGTGTTTTAAAACACAAAAATATTCCTGAAACGGTACAAACAATAAAAGACCTAATATTGGTGTGAAATCCTGGGAATACCACTAATTAATTATTTTTTATATGTATGCATATAAAATACATCAACAAAATGCATTTTTTGGTTACAATTACTCAGTAAACACTTCTGAAAGGTATAAAAGCGTTTAAGAACAAGTGTGAGGGGCTAAAACCAGAAAAATGACATTGAATTGCCCTGAAATTAGGGGACAACAACTGTAGATTTAATTTTTAAATTTAGAAACTGACTCCACATCATTCTGAATGATCGTTTTCTTAGGATGTCTGTAAAAACATTTTTACTATTTTAAAACAAATAAATGTGTGTTGAATGATGAAACCTATAGAAAATGACCATAGATTGATGTCAAATTAAGGTAAAACTACCATTAAGTTGTTTTTAAAATATAATACACTCTTTTATGTAAAAATATTTTAAAAACATTTATTATGTAAATTTCAAGCAT
This sequence comes from Viscum album, assembly GCA_963277665.1. Taxonomy (NCBI): domain Eukaryota; kingdom Viridiplantae; phylum Streptophyta; class Magnoliopsida; order Santalales; family Viscaceae; genus Viscum; species Viscum album. The sequence continues at coordinate 1,440,329,956 of OY728127.1, read as the reverse complement.
ATCGTACGTCACCTTAAAAATAAATTAGAATATTTTGTTATCCTTTTCCAATTTCAAGTGTTGAATCTTATCTTAAATTTTTATATTTAATTTTTAATAGTTTTTTTCATTATATATTTGTTTTTGTTAAAATTTATTGTATTTTATTAAAAAAATTAAAAAATTTATCTAAAGAATTCTGAATATATTCTATGTCTTTTCCCTTTCACATTTCTTTTCTTAAATGTTCTAGTTTTCATTGTAGGTGGTAGATTTCGGTGGTAGGTAGAAGGTTAACCATTCCAATCTACGAAAATATACATAATCCAGTTGTGATGGTTCTTATTTTCCATGGTATGTTAAAATTTTATCAATTCTTCTATATTAAATATGATTTAATATATTTAGTTTTAATTTTTGTTATAGTTTATGAGATGACATGGTTGGTTTCAGTAGATGAGATGATGTGGAGATAGAGAGATGTAGTGGAGGTCATGAAATTGATGTATATTGGGAATGGGTTGTTGTTGGACATATTTTATATGTATATGTTGATGACAGAGATATTGGTTGACAAATGTATTAGTTGACTGAGACATAGTTTTTGTTGACTGTGGATGTTTGTATATGACTGTGGATGTATGATGGGTTTATCATATACTTATGTTTTATTTTATTTCATCTTTGTTTTTTTTAAATTTATAGTTTTTTTATTAAATATTTTAAAAAAAGAAATTAATTTAGTATTGGTTTTACATAACCTTCACTAAATACACTAAATATAATAGGTTTAACGGTATTTTATTTTATTTATATTTCCCCTAGATATTTCATTATAAAATAACCACCGATAAATGTTCCAAAAATGACACATAAAAAATATGCCACTAAATTAAATAAATCACCACTAATTGACTAGAGACCATGCAGCACACATTGGTTTTAATAACCAACACTAAACTATTAGGGGATGGTTTAAATCTGCACTAGTCTATGAAAAAACTACTTCTAATTCCATATTTTTTGTAGTGTCTCATATCATACCCATTATATTAAGATTCATTAATTTTTCTTCTAAAAATAGCCACACCAATTGTCATCTTCAATTTTTACAAGATCATATATAGATTATTCTAATTTAATTATCCTTTTAAATGGGTAAAATATTTCTCTAGATAAATACCTCAAATTTTTATCTTCATAATTGATTTCAAATCATCGTATTTAAAATAATAGAATTATTCCCCAAAGATTCCATCAATATTCCACTCATTTATTTCTATTTTTTACTCAAATTATTCATTTTTAAAAAAATAAACAAAATCTACCCATATTTAAACCATGACCACATGGACACATGTAGTAAATTCTTGCGACATAGTTACACTACTCACAAAAAAAACTTATTCTTCAAAGGATTCATATTGAATCATAGCTAGAATAACTCAACATCATGATATGATTTTCACTAAAGACTAATAAATCATTGTTTGATTTTAATCTCTAGAAGCCTTGAATTTCTTCAATAGTTAGATCTCATGTAAGAAATATGAAATCCCAAGTATCAATTTTGGGAGATCTTATATCTTATACATCCTTAAAAATATCTTTCATATTCTTATAATAATAATATATATTCTATAAATAATATTATTCATGTTCTAGTAAATCATCAGTATCATCTTGAAGATCTTATATACCACAACACCTCTGCTATTTTATTAAATTTCACACCGTCTCATCTTATATACAACCTATGGAATATTACATGTTGACTTTTTAATCTTTTTAATATTCTATGTATTTTATGTATCACTGTGTGTTATTTCATTTTCAACATTTTAGTATAAAATTCATCATATATATTATATATAAACTGGGAGATGTTAAATATTAGCAAGAAAACATTATGTACCATTTGAAACATGTTACATATATGTAAAAACCCATTAACTTTATGTGAGTTATGTTCTAATATTTTCTTTAAATTTCCTTTTCTATTGCATGAGTTTTACCAACCATGAAATTGGGAGGATACTTGTAATGTTGAATTCATGGATTTGTTTGAATTTTCAACATAAACCCTGTAGTTTCTACTACTTGCTGGGAACCTACACACCATGTAAGTGAAGTACAATCCATGTAATTGTGTCTGGGAAGAATCTATGAACTAGATACTTTGAATGTGTGGTTTATAATCCATATAATAGGTACACACCATGTAAGTTTAAAATATGGTTTTTAATAAAAGGGCGATGAGTTTTTTTAACATATACTGACCTCAACGATTACATGATGACTAAGTGAGTTACATGTCATGTAAATTTCATAATTTTATTATTTTAGTGTGACATAAGTGTGATATGTTTCAATAATTCTTCATGAAACCCTCCTATATTTACATAAAGACCCCCTAGGCATTTTTGGGTGCCTCCCTTCCATCTGGATCAATTCATTCTATGATTGATCACCATTGGGGTTGGATTTCTCTTATCCGAGAAAGTATTTATCATTTTTATTCTTTGGTTTTGGATATGTATTTGTTTTGGCTACATATTTTTGATAGGATAGGGTTTTATATCAATCATCTTCAGACTCTTGGTGCTACTTTCTTTTTGAGGGTCATTGACTTAGGTTCCAATCCTTGTTGTCAAATGAAATTTGGTTTTATACATTCATTAGGTAAGTAGATCTATTCAAGCAATCTAATTTATTGATTTTTCTATTTTTATTATTTATTTCATGAGTTTGGAAATGTAATTTCATGTGTTTAAATTTAAATGGCATGTGTTTGTGTTTAAAAGGGGATTTTTTCATGAAAATTGAATTTCCTTGATTTGAAATGGAAATGCAATTTTCAAACCCAAAAATAGATTATATTGGGTTTGAAATAGCTTTATTAAAATGTGATAATGGTTTTCAAAATGGAAATTGGAAAAAATTTCATAATAGGAACCTTGAGTACGTCGAGATAGAGACACATGTAACCTTAGTGTGTGTGACACCACTTGGAGGTAACCACTTTTAAATTGATGGACTATAGAAGGAATCGATATTAGATGAATCCAAGCTTATGAATTTATGGATAGTTAGTGTATTGTACATATTATACCATATTATAGAGCCTAACTGGATGGTGCATTGCCGATTCTGGTTTTTTATTAAATGGATGATTATTTTATGGAAGTGGATTGACATGGATGTTTATATTTTGATTTATTTTCCTACTTTGTAAATAAATTTAAAAAATATAACATTCATTTTGTGAAAACTCAAGGATTGTTTAATAATTTTTTTTAAATTGGTTTATTTATAAAATTCTTGTAAAACTATTTTTTTGGGCTAGGACATGTGAATTCTTGATATTAAACTAGTATAGATTTCTTTTTTGGTATCCTAATGGGATTTGTTTCTCACACCATACTTTTTCCTTTGAGTAGATATAGACCTTGTTTTGTAGGATATAGGTAAAAGTAATATCATTTTATAACATGGAATATTCTATTTACAATGTTGTAGTAGTTGGGTTTGGTTTGGAGGTGATGGTTGGTCACTTGGGGACTTGTTTTTCTAGAATTGTTGTAATTACTGTTTTATCTGATTGGCATAGTAATATATTCTTTTTTTATTTGTACTCTAGTTTTATTTATTGTTTTGATTATATTCAATTATTTTTTTATTAGCTTTTTTACACCTCATCCCCTAATAGGATGACTTGGGTGAGTGGTCTGGTTGGCCTAGGTTGGTCTGTTACAATTGGGTATTAGTGGAGTTATCCATCCTGATGTTTGTTAGCATTTTCTGATTTGATTCTACTTCTTTGGTATACATGAGTAGGATCATCAAAATTTAGATAGTAGGTGTAGAAAGGGGTCCAGGCCAGATCACCCCCACGAATGAATCCATGTTTCCCTGGGTTGTCAAAAAATATTTACTAATTCAAAGACATGGTATTTAGGTTTATTTGAATGAATTTTATGGGAATTTTATTTTAAATAACATATCTATAATTTTTAGGGACTTTGTGTGAGTAATTTCATTTAAATAAATATGTGGGGAGTATATTTAGATAGACCAATCACTTTTAAAAGGTGCTTCTTTTTGTGGTAGAATTCATAATTTCTTTAAATTCTTACCATTTTAAAGAATTATTTTGGATTATAGACATTCGTTTAAAAGTTTCAGATTTTTATTATCATTTATTGGTTATTTTAATGTGTTTAACGAATAATTACTCCTAGAAGAGCTCTTCCAAACATGAGATGGGAAGCCTAGATGGTAGGATCCATAGGTGGATCCCCTAGTGGACCCTTCTTTGGTTGAAGTAATGATCCATACCATTAAGACTATAGGTTCATTGGGTGAAATAACCCTAGGATGAGTATTGTATGATGGATGGAAATTTATCATGGAACATCCACCTTTATTTCATGGTGACAATGAGACCTAATAATTAGATGAGTGGATTGAACGGATTGAAAGGATCTTCAACTTTTTGAAGACTGTAGAATATTATTAGGGGGATTTTCCATGTATATGCTTGAATGGACAAGAAAGAGATGGTGATACCCTATAGTACAAGCTAAGTCACAAAAAGGTATTACCTATGTTTATTTTAAGAAAATATTTAATAAGTAGTTTTATCTTGAGATTTTATATTAGGAAAATACCCAAGAGCTTTTGACCTTAGAGAAAGGAGAGCATATCATTATGGAGTACTCCATTTGTTTTGATGAGTCGGTTCATATGGAATTAGAGCATATCACTAACGATTACCTAAAGGCCTGGAGGTTTGATATGGGGTTGAGGTTCGATATTCGGTGGATTCTATTTAATTTTTTCTTCTAAAAAATGTTGAGGTAGTGGATAAAAAAACATTTTCTGAGGAATACATAACATGAATGACAGGATTGGGCAGAGCGTTAGTGGTTACAGTGGTTATCCAGGGTGTATAAGATCCAAACCATTTAATAAGTTGACTCGGGCTTATTTTCATGTACTCTTTTTTCCTTATTTTAAAACATTTTTTGGGTAATAACTTAGAGTGTGTTTGGGTGGAATTTTGAGAAAAATTAAGAAAAAAGGGGTTATGAATGGTTGGTTCTTGGTTAGAGAAAACCATATTCCCCAGCCCAGCAAACCATGAAACCCTAGATAGTGTGGAATTTCTTGGATAGAGAATGGTTTTTCAAAGCATGTTCCAAAAAAGGATAAACCATGCACACCTAAAATAAAAGTTGCACAATTGGTGCACGGTTAGGACAAATCATGCACCCCTTCCCAGCAAACCATGCATGGGAATTAATTAATACTAAAAATTATTTTCAAAATTATCTGGACCCTAGAGACTCAACTATTTTAATGAACATTTGACCCGAGGAGGTCTTTCATGATTTTTTATCTCTCTGTATGAATTCCAATGCCATATAATCTCTATTCTTCCCAATTCAAAGCTCGGATCAAAGATCTACATCTCTCCCAGTTAGTGAATTCACTCTAGAGTATTCTCTCATGATTCCCCCATTCTTTATACCTTTTTTAGTGATATAACCTATAGTTATGGAAAAATATATACCTATTTGGTGAGATATATATCTATGATTCAAGATCTAGATCTATATTAACAATATTTTTATTTCTTAAATATTCATTTAGCTTTTAAGATTAGGATCCCGATCTATGTCATTATGCTGGTCAATTTTTAGGGTTTTTGTTGGGAGATCATTTTTCAAAAAAACAATGTAGCTGGTCTAATATTCCAATCCCATAGTTTTTATTTTGAATATGTGCCTGAAAATTTTAGAATTTTAGAATTTTTTTAGAAATTGATTTTTTTAATGGAATTAATTACTTTGTTAATTTAATTAATTATGGAATTATGAAATTGTGGGATTTGGGGATGAACAATTCTAGGATTAATTATTTGATCTTGATGTTATGAAATGAGATAATTAATTGGTTAATTAATTATGAGATATTGATATTATGGTTTTGTAATAATTAATTTTATGATATTGTTGTCATGAATTGGATTATTAATTTGTGAATTAATTATGTGATATTGAAATTTTGTGTTTGAATAATTAATTCATGAATTAATTATTGGATGTTGATTTTGTGAAAACATTAACTAACTGTTGAGTTAATTATTTGGTGGTTGATATATATGTAATATTGTGTTATTATGATTTTTTATTAAATGGTGAATCACAATATGGATATTCAACCAAGTATTATGAATGGTAACATAATCATTCAATGATGTATTATTAAATGGGGAATAGTAACATAGACATTCATCCAAGAGTTATGAATGGTAACATGATAATTCAATTATAAACTATTAAATGGGGAATGGTAACATTGATATTCAGCTAAGAGTTATGAATGGTAACATGATCATTCAATTATGTATTATTAAATTGTAAATGGTAACATGGACATTCAGCCAAGTGTTATGAATGGTAACATGCACATTCAATTATGTATTATTAAATTGTTAATGGTAACATGGATATTCAAACTAGTATTAAGAATATTAACATGGTCATTAAAATTTGATATCCCTTGGGGATAGTTCAGACTCCAGCATGGGTCGAAATAGTTACTGAGGTTTAGGTTTTCTCAGGAGCCCGGTGGTTTATGTGGTTAAGTAAAGAACATTTAATAATATGATAAACTATTTATTTTGGAACATTACTTATTCCTATAAAAAATTCATATGATGTTATTGACTATATTTGTATGAGATAATATTGGTGGTGTCCTACTAAGTCTTACTCACAGCCAACATGGGATGCATGATCAGTACCTGAATAGTCTTTATTGTTGGAGGACAAGTCAAGGGAAAAAACCTGTATTGGATGGATGATTCAGGAATGGATATTGGATGAGCGAACTAGATGTGGTCCAAAACCTACTTGGGAGTCATTGGTGTCTTTATTTTTATTTTTCATTTTATATACTTGACACTCCTTTAACATGGTATGTTTTTCTTCTTTAGTTGGATATTGCATTTCCTTATTTATTTATCTTGAGATATTGGTATTATTAATGGTTATATATGATTCTAGTATTGTTTTTTATTTATATTGGAAATTAATTTGATAAAATAGGGTATAGTCTTACCATGACTGACTTACCAGACCCTTGCTTCTAGTTGACAGCCTCTAGAGTGTAGGGAGGTGCACATGAGGTCGTTTGACCGACTGACTCAAGGCATCAACATGTGGCACCCGGGTCGAGACATTACAAACTATTATCAGAGATCCAGTTTTATTTCCTTTTTTATTTTCTGTTACTATTTGGGAAAGGTAGATATGAGACTATGAAGAGTCAGGGATTAGTTATGAACTCATACATGGTTGTTTCAAACCAATTTTATGGGGGAAAATTCAAGTACACAGGGTGGGATTTTTGTTATTATTGTTTTCTATTATATTTTAATATTATTTTACCTTGGGTGATGCACTTGTTTTGTGATGTGATTATGGTTTTTGGTTAATGTTAAAAATTGAGTCATGGATTGATAAGGAATAAGGTTTTATTCTTCATGCATCATTATAAGCACTTAGGATATTGGGACATGTATCATTTTAGGAACGCATGGAAAGAGGTTTTGGGTAAGTTGTTGAACTTGAACTATTTTTCCTTCCTTATGTGAAAAATTGAAAAAAATGGTTCTTAACATGAAATTGGAAGTGTTTAAATTATGAAAGAATGTGAATAAATGGGTGTATAATGGAATGTGATTAATGAGAATGATCATACCCTTTGATAACCCAGACCTACGTATAAGACGGGTAAGGGTAGTGATAATGCCTTAGTTTTGACCGAGTGGCGATATATGGGGAAAAGACTTGTTTTTGTTGTTGTGATTGTTCCTATTATGTAAATTTGATAAATTTTTTGTTCTGATACCTAAGGTGTGTTTTTGGTATTGTAGAGATATGCCACTATGGTGATGCATCTTGAGAGGATGATATGCGAATGTTCCTGGAGATGCTTCACCCATGGTGGAACTTAAGGCACCTATTGTTCCAGTTGAGGAAGTAGGGGAGTAGTTCCAATATAACATCACCCACATCATAAAATTCATGTAAAGAGACCCAAGGTAAGTAGTAAAGAGTATTTCTAACCTAATGTAGGTTTTTTAGTGGAAACTGTAAGAACCCGGTTCTTTCTTTGAGGTATAGGTTTCTTTTTTACAGGTTGTTTTTGAAGAAAAAGTGAAAACAATTACACATACTAGCTACAAAACTATTAAATGGTATGGATTAGGGTTACACATAGTGTAATGATAATTACCCTCCATGAAATTTCTGGCTATGTGATGGCTATACATGGTGTGTAGGGGAGTCAAAAAAGAAGAGAGGATTTTTCAAGTCCACATCGTGTACGAACCAGTACATGATGTATACTCATGTCAGCATGACCTTTTTATAATGTTGAAATGATGTCGACAGAAGATGGAAAAAACAACCATATACACGGTGTGTATGTTTAATTACACACCGTGTATTTTCTTCTCTCATTAAAGTAGGAAGTAGACTCATTTTTGTTAAAATTGGTTATAAGGGTCATGGAGTTTGCGAACCAGTAACACCATAGGAATAAGTTCCTCTTGATTCATTGTTGAAATCCCAATTCAAATGTCGTCAGATGTGTGAGAACCCAATTAGTAAGATATCAATTCTCATTGAGATATTCCTTCTGATTTATTCTCTATACTTAGTTATCAATCCTTGAGAATTTATTCTCGTTTTGTAGATATACTCCATTCTAGGCCAAATTAGAGGCAACACTAGATGAGGAGAGTTGTATGACTATGAGGTAGGTTGTGAATACATTTTTTTTGTTTTTGAGGACTTTTGGGTGGCACATCCTTTGGTGCGTCCTCAGGTATTTTGAGCGAGACCCCGTTATAACAGCTGTTGCATATTGAATTGATTTTTAGAGCTGTGGGATACCATTAGACATGCCCTAAACCTGAATTTCTTGAGCAAGGTTGGGTGAGAGGCCGTTGCTCATTGGGAAATTTTGGATGGGTGTGACGAAATGGTTTTAAATGATTTTGTTTATTTTAAACAGGTATTTTTAAATTGCATAGGTATGATTAAAATATTTATAGGCATTGAAGACCTCAGTGCTACTATGTTAGAGATGTTAGATAGTGTAATTCAATGTGATTAAATTGAATTACTTGGTTTAAAGTGTTTCAATGTGATTATATATATGTAATTTTTGGTATTACATGTGCTAAGACCCTTGGGGTTGTGATGAGCATGCCCTGAGATTAGGATGGCATGGACATCATAATTGAGTGGTGCTGATTACTTGTTGGGCTTGGCCTGAATTTTCATGGGTGGGTTTGACCACAAAATTGTGTGTCGTGGATGTCAGTCTGAGGTAGTGTGACTGTTAGGTTGGGTATGTACCAAGATACATGGATGGAATGACCATCATATTTTAGTGACATGGCCGCAGGTGCACAAGGTGCCCGAGATGGTGTGGATTATGTTCTTTAGTTTTTGATTTCTGCTCACCCATTATGGACAGAGTGCCTATTTGAGTTATGTACACACACGTTGACTCTGTGAAAAGGTAGTTTTGTCCTCTCATGGGGGTAGAGGCCCATGATAATGGTTGTTTTGGTACTTTTGGTTTGGGGGTGCTTACCGCTGAAATCCACATGGAAGGTAAGGAGACTTTGGTGGATAGTGATGAGGATATCATGTTGGGGGATGTGGATCACCATGATTGAGGATGTTGTCTAGGATATATATTTATTTGAGGACATGTGTCCCTATTCCTTTGGTGGTTGTGCCATGGGATTATGTGATATTATGAACCGGGGTCCTTAGGACCATGATACTATTGTTTCAGTATGCCTTTGGGACGCCAGTACTTAAGACACGAGGTGTCAGGAGCCACGTGGTGCCGGGATATGTGATTGGGGTGGAACCTAAGGGTTCAAAGGGACTTTGTGACTAAAGGAATACCCTAGACCATGGGGCAAGGAGTCTCTTTTCTTCTGAGATTCTGAAATTGGCCAAAGTAGGTGATACTCCCTTGTGGATGCTGAGCACGAATAGAGGTTGTGTTTATTTAATTCACCATAATGTTAACCTTATATAGAGATTAATGTATCCTAAACACTTATTATTGGTACAAAACATTGGGTGGTATCCTACTGAGATTCATCTCACACTACACAGGCCCTTGAGGATGTGTGTAGAATTTATTGATTTATATACAGGTAAAGGATCTACCTCAAGAGATAGATCATAGTATTGTTTGGCATGAAGATTAGAAGAGACCTTGGGGTTATTCCTAGTAAGAATTTTACTTTTGTTTAGGTTCCTTTCCTATATCAACATTTTTATTTATATGAATCCACTATGGTTATCCATGGGAACCTTTTTTTATATTGACATGTATGAACTGCTATGGATTTATGCCTTGTTGTTTTATTAGTGGTTACAAGTTGTGTTTATCATGTTGTTTTGTTTACATTCCACTAGAGTAGTTTCTATATTACTTCTACAGTTTATCTTCAATTTTATGTGCTTCCTCTCTATGGGTCTGGTTCGATTCTACTGAGTCATTTATTTTGGTTGCATGTGTTATGATCATACTCAAACCAGTGCCTTATATTTTCCCCCGAGGGTATAGCTTCCCCACCATACCTATTTATACCTTTTCTGCTAGTTGGTAGCCTTTGGTGTTCGAAGTGGTGAGCCTAAGTTCACTAACACCTGACCCAATAGCACTGTTCAGGTGACTATTCAGGTCTAGGACAATAAAAAGTGGTATCAGAGGAGTTTATTTTTCCTCTATTCTTGGTATTACTAATTGGGATTATTGTAGAATGGAGATAGGTTGTTGTCATAATTGGATTTCGAACTCGTTCTTGGGTGGATGCGGTGTAACACCCCAGGTAAATAAAGAATATGACATTTTTATATTTATCCCTATTTGTGAATAAAATGTTAATATTAATTTAAAGGGAACACTATGCTTGATGGCTTACCCAATATGCAACAACGAGTTTCTTTGAAATCTTACGTTGCACTCTAATAATAAAATAATATTATTTTAAATGGTAGTTAATGCCTAGCCATTGTAATGGCGGGAATGAACAGAACTAACTAAAAAATGATTATATATGTTTGTCAAACATTTTTAATCGTTACAATAAATGTTAGAGTATTAAAAATGCGAATGAATCCAATTTTTAAGCATAGAAATTCTAATATTCTTTAAAAGGTCGATTAACCACCATTCGATGGAAAACCTCTTTAAATCCACTTTTAAACAATTTTATGTGTTGTATCTGAAAAAAATAAAATTCTTCTTTAGAATCGGGACATCAAAATTTACTTTGTGTAAATTTTTGGTATTTTTCCAATAAAGTTCATTTTTTAATGAATAGTCAAAAATGTTGTATTTTAATTCAAAACCTCTTCTTAATCTAATTTTTTTATATGATTAGATTATCTTTTGAATTGTTTTTAAAGTTAAATTAGAATATTTTTTTACCATTTAATCCAATAGTGGTCATTGGAATTAATTTCATCTTGAAATTGGACTTAAACTAGAGTCAATCTTTTGATACTTATTGTTTCTTAAAAACACGCTATTTGTTTTGACAGCGGGAATTAATTATTAAATTAATTAATGCAACTTATATGTTTTGAATTTTTTAAAATAGACTTCATTTTTGAATTCGTAATATCAAATATATCTTAGGCTGAATTTTTGGTATTTTTCTGAAAAACTTCAATTTTTGATGAATAGTGAAACCACTAAGTGGTAGTTAAAGAAACTGATTTTTCGTTTAAATGAATCTTTCTACATCTGTGTTTTGAATTTCAAAAATCCGACATAAATGATTTTCATGAAGAAGTAAAATGTGATTCAATGGAATTAAAATAATTTTTTTGGTGAATATTAACTTTTAAGTTTTTAATCGCGATTAGAGGTAATTAGTGTAGTTTAAGGTAAAAATAATGTTTTAATAATATGAGATGAGATTGAAACATGTCCTACCATTATTGGATGTGTCATGGCCGACCAATACAATCCATGGGTCAACTTGGGGACCCGATGGAGCCACTTTGGTTGGGAAATGACATAAATAATGTTTTATTTAATGTAAAAGTAAAAATGACACAAACATGAGTTGTTTTACTAAAACAATTTTTACATAGGGTTATACAAGTCAGATTTTTGACTATAAATAGTCATTGGAAAGAAAAAAATCTTTCCTACATCATGATAGTTGTTTTATAATTTTTAGACATTAAATAAATGAAATTATTTATGACATCATAATGATGCAGCGATTACCTCATTAATAAAGGATTTAAATAAAATGAAAAGATAATGTAAAATATATGACCTACACATGTCCAAAACCTATTGTATTGGTGTATTTCGAAACCTTATCACCTTATCCTCGAATTATATCAATTTGGGACCTTTTAAATCCTAAACCCATTTTCAAATAAAGTAACATTTCTTTACATTCCAAGAGTGCCCCTCCTCTCCTCTTATAAAAGGCCCCCAACTCTAACTCCTTAACCACACTTCCAAAGCCATTGGATCGGCCAACCCCTACTAATTTTTTCTCTCCACATCCTTATATTACTCTTAGAAGCCTCACTTTGGGCAGAAGTCTTCCCAAGGAAGCCTTTGATCTCAAATCAAAAAGAGTTACCCGATTTTAAGGTAATGTCTTCACTTGTGTTCTTTTGTTTTATTTTGCTTCTCCAACCCCCTAAACTCTTTTTATTCTTTTATTTTGTAAAAACTCCAGTATATTAAATATACTAGGATTTTGTTATAAGAATAATTCGAGCTACACTTACACACACCTACATCAAATGGTCAAAGAACATACTGTTTCTGTGGATGGCGAATTTCTGCCTCACGAAACGATGATTGTTCAACACTCATATAACTCCTTAAAAGGTGGCCATTAAGATGACACTATATTTATATATGATATATAATATGTTTATGTTTTACTTAATCTTATGTATATTTCTTTTGTGGCATACCTTTATGGTTTCCATTGTGGGTAAACACGATAATTTCATTTTAGGAAGTGCGGACTACCGCCCCCTCAAAGTGATTTGATTCGTTAATGACATATGTGGGATGTATAAATGATGTATTTAAAGTTATTATATATGATTTATGTTACATATAAATGATGAATATAATTATGTAATTAAAATATACATACCTCTCATTTAGTTTTAATTCCATTAATATGACATAGAAATGAAAGTAGCATTCATGCGTACGTACGACTTACCGTCTCCATGAACGGTGCATTTCATTTCTTACCTCTAAATGATTATGTAATATTATAAATACATGTATATTCTAGATATATATGATATATATGATATCCAAATCATTAATATCATTCTGAATATAATGAACCTTTGACCACACGAACAACATGTAATTGTAAGAAGTCCACTTTCGACTTAAGAACCAAATATCGACAAAACAAACATTATTAACTTAAATGATTACATAATGTTTATAACATGTAAATAAGTGATATAAAAGGAATAATGAACTTGAAAAAGGTTCATAATCAAGTAGAAATTAACTCAAGTTTATTATTCAGGATATTAAAGAACGATCGAGTCAAGTCAGACCCGAGGTAAGGGATCCTACTCCTCTCTTTCTTTTTAAGTACACTCTTTTATGTCATTCCTTTTAAGCTCATATTTCTTGTGATTGGGATGTTCTTTTATATTATTCTTATTGTAATTTTTATGTTCAAATGATGATAGACCCTATTTTCTCTCATCAATCCATTTTTGATGTTTTGAGTGGCGCCGTTAGGATGCCGAATTTTCATAAGAGATCTAACCTCTCTCTTTCTTTTTTAAGTACTCTCCTTTATGTCACTTCTTTTAAGCTACTCTTTTTTATGATGGGGGATGTTATTTTATATTCCTCTTTCTTTACATTTTATTTTAATATGATGAGAGACCCTATTTGATCTCATCAATCCATTTTTTGGATGTTTTAAGTGGCACTGTTAGGCTGCTGAGTTTCCGTAAGGGATTTTTCATCTCACTTTTAGTCCCGTGAGATTTATGATACATTTACCACCATTTACTTTGAGTGGTGTATGTACATCCCATTATTATACTCGTTGTTTAATATAATTTAATTTATGGGTATTTACATATTCATTTTATGACCCTTCTTCAATGGGGTGTACGTTTCGAAAGTTATCCAAGTCGGGAAGGGAACCTTTCACCCTCCTCTTTTTAAAAGACCTCTTTTGTTATGTCTTTTAATTCACATACTATTATGTTGGTATATGTTCTTATATATCCTTATTGATGTAAATTTTATGTCCAAGTGATGATATACCCTCTTTATCTCTCATCAACTCTTTTTCTGAATTTTGAAGTGACGACGTTAGGCTGTCGAATTTTTGCAAGGGAACTTCTTAACCCAATTTTGATTATTTGGCATAAGCTTTTACTCCTTGAATATGTCGTTCTATGAATATGTGTGAATAACCTCTGATTGTTTTACACTTAATATCCACTTATATTTGGTGTATTAGTTTGTCACACATAATTATGTAATTGATTTATCTTTAATCCAAGGATATCGTCTTTGTAAGGGACTTCGTCTCAATCTCCATTCATTGAGGCATATTTTGTTTTATACACAACCTTCTTTTATACGGTGTATAAACCCCTTTGAATTTTACGTCTATCCAAAAGGAATATTTTTTATACGAAGCGTTTTACTAAACGAAAAAAGAGAATGTTTTTGTCGTACGTATGCGGCGACAACGACTTCTCCGCCGCCGTGACCATTATTTGAGTTTCGGCTTCCTCTACAAGCCATACCTTTTTTAAAGAAAAATAAATACCATGTTTTACTTTTCTTTTATTTTGGTATTGAAAATGGTTTTCATAATTTTTTTATATCAATGTTTTGTATTGATATCTTGTGATTGAAAAGTGGAAATGTTATGTTTCCTTTATGCATGTTTTATGTGATACGATTATGTTATGGTTCTTGGGAATTATTATGAAGAAGGGTGGTTCCATGAAAAACTAAGGGCGGGTGAGCCCGATATAGCTCTCCAATGCATTGGGTAATGCGAAGGAGTGAAATGTTAGGTTTCTCCGAAGAGATTTAGGGAATATACTGTGATGGGTATTCCAAACGTAACCAAGAGGGTTACTCCCTATGTAAGAATGTTATGAATGCCTCAAGTTACCTTTATGTATTATGATTTCTATGATTTATTCATGATTTTATGAGGTATGTTAAAGTGCTTATGTTTTATGGGTAAAGTATGATTTCATTCTTATGTATACATGTACTCATGTTTCCTTTCCATATTTTTATATCCCTTACTGAGATTTTTATGCTCATCCCAAGTTTTTGAAATGTTTTTCACAAGTCAAGGGAAGGGTACATGATATGATGATAGTGTCAAGGGAGTGTCAAGAAAGAATCCATGTTTTATTTTAAATATGTTTACGTTGATGGGGAAAATGAATTCTATCTGTTATGTAACCACTTTGTTTAAATGTGGAAGGTAATGCAAGTTTTATGATCTAATTCTCTAAAACTCTAAACCTGAAAAGATCCTCAATGTGTAATCTTGTAATAACTCAAGATTAAGTAAGGTTTAAGGCTGGGGCCTTATATGAGGCCCCATGTACAAGGTATGGATTGAGTTACCTTGGGTAGGAATTTTTGCTTATATTTTTCTTAGATTAGAGTTTGTATTATTTCCACCATAGTGGATCACTTGAGTTGTGATGATTATTGGTTATGATAAGTGAGCCTTAACCCGATTCGGTAAGGGAGAATTTGAAATTATCCCAGTATGGTAAGGCATGGGTTTTTGGATTTTGATAGGAAAATATTTAGGGAATTTTAGTATTTTGTATTCACGCATGCTTTGTGAAGTGATAATACCATGTGATATATGTCAATTTCAATGTAAAATGGTGAAATTGTTTATATAATTTCTTATTTTATGCAATGTGATAATCCATACTTTAAATATTTGTAAAATTGAATGTGGCATGTGAATGGGCCTGGCTCTTTAGGAGCTGACATGTACTATGGTTGAGGTAATTTTGATCAATGGGATTGGGGGACTTGTTTGTCTAATTAAGGCATCATTGATTGTTAGGACGAGCATGGAATAGGGATATTGTGATAAATGTCTCTATTGAGGGTAGGTAAGGACGCCATGTGGATGAGATGTTGTGGGGCATGGTTTTAGTAAGGAAAAGTTAGGGTAGTGAGGACGCACTTCCTTTTACTTCTCACCATATCTGCATTATATATATTGTTATATATGTGGGCCGTGTGACCATTTATGACATTTAGCAGGTTACTATTAGATGGATTATAAGGAGTGTTAGGTGGGGGATGGTGTAGTTCTAGAGAAGCATGATCAGGTTCAGATCCTTGAGGGTCAGGAAAAACATGAGTTGCGGGTATAGAATCAAGCACTTGATGAGGATTTAGATCTAGTGGTGGCAAGGAATATCCTGGATTTGACAAAATTTGGGCCGTGGCTCAATGAGAAACTTCAAACTAGTCTGGAACGTCTTTTATAGGTGATCAATGGTGGTTCTGAGAGAATAGAGCCTTATAAGAATTACCTTACATGGGAGTTCCAATTTCAGAACCTTCCACTTTTTCTAAGTGAGGGTGGTCCATAGGTGGATGAAAAATAGATAGAAAGCATGAAGATGATCTACGAGTATCTTCAGATGCCTCAAGGGTGGAGGGTCAAGATGGTGAAGTGCATCCTGAGAGGACCAGTGAAGAGCTGGTGGGATGTGAAGGTTTAGTCTTTTAGACATAAGGGACTATCCTGAAAGGATTTCAAGGACAGATTTTCGTGCACTTTTTCCTAGAGATGCAGAGGGCATAGAGAGATTGTGGTTTCTTGATCCTTCAACAGGGTGACATATCCGTCAGGTACTATGAAACCACTTTTAATAAGATGTCTCTCTTCACACTAGGTATGGTAAGCGATGACAACTTGAGGGTGAGGTACTTAGAATATGGATTGTGGCATTCCATAAACGTTCTTGTAAACATATTTAGGTTGGACTCGTTCTTATAAGTGGTGTATCTGGTGCACATTGCCGAGGGAAACCTGACGAACATGTCTCAATTGAGACGGGAAGCAGCTTTAGGTGATGGTTCAAATGATAGGAAACGAGGTCGATATGAGTTCTAGCAGCGAAGTCAGGACACAGATCCCACTAGATCGCCTTGTGGTAGTTAAAAATTCTTTTACTATTAGTGTGGGAAACCAGTGAATGTCTAAACACAGTTCGATAGGCCTGTAAAGGAGTGTCGGTCATGTGGACAAGTTGGTCATCTTTAGAGGTTCTGCTAGAAGATTTATCAGATAGCTGGTAGGAAGGGACCATGATAAACTGTGGCATCTGGGGTCAAATTAGGATCAGTACTAGGTGAGTGTAATCATGGTTCAGCTGCATACATGGGACGTGACAGATAAAGTGGGACCCATATATGTGGTCAGTTTTTGGTGGCTGGTGCTACACTATAGGGAGGACATGCTTTAGGTAGTCACATGTCAGGCCAGGTGCATGCCATGGTGCTGCTAGGGGCTGAGCATGATGGTGATCTGACGATGGTTAGAGGTACGCCACAGGCCTGACCATAGTTATTTTTTCTTTTTTGTTTGGTATGGCCAGTTGAGGCTTGTCTATTTTGAGTGCATGAGGAGAAGAGGATTTATATAGACTGTCCAGACACTAGTAAGTGGTTTGGAACCATCTCACGTGTTTGATTATATATATATATGATGTGATTTGAATCATGAACATTCTTATATGCAGGTTACTTTAGGATCCATGGGAATCGGGACATCGATGATGTGGTTTATGATTAAGGTGCAAGGCATCGGGTTGTTTTTAGTATCCATGGGATGCAGAACCATGTTCTTCTATGGGTTCCATGGGCCTAAGGTGAGTGACGATGTGGTTCATGATAAGATTTGGTGTCATAAGTGACATGGGAGCACTTGATGAGGTCAAGGGGTGACGATTCGTCACGAGAAGTCCATGGGTCTCAAAACAGGTCATTGGATCATGATTGATTTGAGATTTCGGTCAGAGTTCTTCTAGAGTGTTTATTCAATACCCTTGGATAGGAAATTCGAGGATGAATTTCTTTAAGGGGTTAAGTTTGTAAGAACCTGATTCTTCCATTGTAGTATATGTTTTTTTGTTTTTTTATTAAAAAGTGGGAAAAATTGTAGGTACTGGCTGCAAAATTTCTATATGACATGTATTAGGGTTACACACCATGTAATCTAAAGTACACAATCTGCGTTTTTTGGCTTTGTGATGTCCATACATGGTTTGTAGGGATGTTGGAAAGGAAGAGGGGATTTTTCAAGTCCATGCCATGTACATACATATACACACACAGTGTAATCATGTATTCAAGACCTTTTTATGATGTGGAAAGGAAGTTAGTGGAAGATGGGAAAATCAATCATATACACGACTTTTATGTTCAACTATACACCATTTATTTTCATTTATTTTCATTTCTTTTCATTAAATTGGTAGTAGCCACATTTTTTGTTAAAATGGGTAGTATGGGTCACAGTCTTCGCAAACCAGTAGTGCCGAAGGAATATGTTCCTCCCAATTCATTGTCTGAACCTTGATTAAAATGTTATCAGATGCGTTAGAACCCAATCTGTAGGATCTAAACTCATCTTGATCTATTTTTCATGATTTATTCTATAAAATTAGTTATCGATCCTTGAGTGTTTATGATCATTATGTAGATCTACTTCATTCAAGGCTGAATTACAAGCCGACGCCGGATGAGGAGGGTCGTACGAGTATGGGGTAGGTGGTTCATTCGTTGTTTTGTGTTTTTGAGGACTTTTTCAAAGTGAGACCATTGGTGAATCTTTGATTATTTTGAGCGAGGCCCCATTATATTTTTTGTTTCATATTGAATTTATTTTTAGACCAATGGGATGCCATTGTGCATGCCTTATAACTGAATTTCTTGTTAGAGCCTTGGTGAGAGGTCATTTCTCATTTGGACAATGTTTTCGGGGGCCAAAATGGTTTTAGATGATTTGTTTTGTTATAAACTAATATGTTTAAATTGTTTAATATTGATTAAAATATATAGAGGAATTCAATACCTCAGTGTTGTTATGTTATAGTAGTTAAAAAGTGTAATTCAAACAGCTTAAATTGAATTACTTTGTTTAAAGTGTTTAAATGCGATTATATATATGTAATACATGGGATTACATGTGCTGAGACCCTTGGGGCTGTGACAGGCACAACCTGTGGTTGGTATGGCATGGTCCTCAGGATTGAGTGGTCCTGATTAGTGGTTGGTCTTTGCCTGAATTTTTTTGGGTGGTTTTGACAACGAGATTGGCCATCATGGAAATCTGTTTATGGTAGTGTGACTATAAGGTTGGGAATGGACTAAGATACTTAGATGACATGACCATCAGATTTGAGCAACATGGTTGCAGGGGAATGAGGTGCCAGAGATGGTGTGGATTAGGTTCATTAATGGGTGATTGCCACTCACCAGTGATGGTCAAAGTGATTATTTGAGTTGTGAGTACACATGTAGACTCTGTAATGATGTGCATTTGACCGCTCATGTGGGTATAGGCCCCCAATAATTGCAGTATATGTATTTTTGGTTTGGGTTTATTACAATTGAAATCCACGTGGAAGGTGAGGAGCATTCGGTGGATAGAGACGAGGCTATTAGGTTGGGGGTTGAGGCTCACCATGATTGAGGTCATGGGCCAAGATATATATTTATTTCAGAACATGCATTGATGTTCCTCTGGTGGTCATTCCATGGGATAACATGAGCTTACGAGCAGAGGTCCTTAGGGCTAGGTTACTATAGATTGGATGTGCCTTCGGGATGTAAATACTTGAGACATGAGGTTTCAGGAGGAACGTGGTACTGGGATATTTGATTGGGGTGGAACTTGATGGTTTAATAGGACTTTGTAACTTCAAGAGTACCGTGGTCCATGATCCAAGGACTCTCTTTTCTTATGAGATACCTACATTGGCCGATGTAGCTGATACTACCAATTGGCTGCTGATCCGAAGTGAAGGTTGTGTTTATTTATTACATCACACTATTAAAATCATTTAGAGATTCATGTTTGATTAAATAGTTATTCTTGGTACACACCATTGGGTGGTATCCTATTGAGATTAATCTCACACCCCGCATAGGCCCTTCGGGGTGCATGTAGACATTAAGGATTTACATACAGGTAAAGGACTGGCCTCAAGAGTTGGATCATAGTACTATTTGGCATAGAGATTGGCATGTACCTTGAGGTTATTCCTAGACAATGTTTTAATATTGTTTAGATTCCATTCTTGTGTCATCATTCTTTTTTATGTGGAGCTACAATGGTAATCCATGGGCACCCATTGGTATATTGATATGTATGACCATATATGGATGAAATCCTAGTTTTTTTAGTAGTGGTTACAAATGGTGTTTTTCATGATATTATGTTTAATTTCCACTGTAGTTGTTTCTATATAGCTTCCGCTGTTTATTAACTATTGGATGTGCTTCCTCTCTTTGGGTCTATTTCGGGTCTACTAAGAAATATATTTTTGTTGTATGTGTTATGATCATACTTGAACTAGTACCTTATCATTTCCTTAAAGGGTATAGCCTCCACAGTATACCTGTTTACACCCTCACTTCTTGTCATCAGCCTTTGGAATTCAGGGAGGTGCACCTTCGGTCAGTGACACCCAACTTGATTGCACTGTTCAGGTGGCTATTCAGGCCTGGGATGTAATAGAAACACCCTACAAATTTTACTGGAGAGGGTGGACCTGAGGGAGATGAGTTCTATGTTGATTCTATCCAAAAGATACTTGAAAATTTAAAGACTTCTACTAATAATAGAGTAAATTTTGACACTTGTAGGATTCGAGGATCAGTGATGCTCTCTTGGGACATTCATACCTGAACTATTAAGGCTGATGATGTGCTATGGAAGGAATTTTTGGAGATGTTCCTAGAGAACTTATACCTAGAGACATTGAGATAGGAGAGGAGTGGGACCACTACATGAAATGCATCCTACACTTGTGTATATCAGGCATGGTCCTTGAATAGTGAGAGGTACTATTCTTATAGTTTAAACATTATAGTGTTCCTTATTTGATATGGGTTCCTCTCATTACTTTATATCTACAAACCTTGTTAATGGCTTGAGCATAGAGGTGGAGTTTTTGACTGGGGTAATGACTATAGATACACCATTGGGAGTGTGTTCTGGATACATCTGTTTGTGCAAGGGATGTTTTCTTGAGGTCAGGGAGTACCGTTTTCTATGGGATCACTACATTCTCAATATTTCAAGTTTCGATCTAATTATGATTATGGACTGAATAATAACATACTGAGACCACATTTATTATTACCATAGGAGAGTGAAATTTACATCCCATGATAGTGAAAACTATATACACTATCCTATTGTGAATATCAATGATCAGTTTGACCAGTTTATAGGAGCTTGTGTGTTCTTGAAGAATGACTTGAGATCGGGGTATCATCAGTAGAGAGTTCAGACTTCTGATATACTAAATACTACTATTATATATAGGTATGGTCCATATGAGTTCATCATGATTCCTTTTGGGTTGGTGAATTCCCCAAAAATGTTTATATCCTTGATGAAAATTATATTCCATTCGTACTTGTATCTATTTATGGTAATGTTTGTGGATAATATCTTGGTGTACTCCAAGACTAATAAAGATAATTTCCAATATCTTGACATTTTCCTGAGTACACTAAGAGAGTATTTACAATACACCAATATATCTAAGTGTTAGTTTTTTATTGACCATGTACTCTTATTGGGTTACATCATCTCATAGAAAGATGTGGCAGCGGACCCAGAGAATGTGCATGTAGTGGTTTCTTAGGAGCATCACATGAATTTATTCAGAATCCATTGCTTTCTGGGGTTAGCGGGATATTTTTAGAGATTTATCCAGGATTTTTCCAGATTAAAAGAACCAATTTCAGGATTGACCCTGAAAGGGATAAATTTTGAATAGTAAAAATATTATGGGAATTAATTCCATGATTTGAAGAAGCATTGGAAATCTGCACATGTTTTGATCCTACCCGAGCTAGGTGAGTAGTACACATTGTAATGTGATGCTTCTTGGATTGGAATTAGAGCCATGTTGATGAATGGAGATTGAGTTGTGGTGTATGAGTCTTAGTAGTTGAGGAAACATGAATGGAACGACCCTAGGCATGGCCTCGAGTTAAAAAATCTGGTTTCTACTTTGAAGTGTTGTAAGCATTATCTATTTGGAGAGAAGTTTACAGTTTATACAGGTCAAAAGAGATTACGATATATCTTCTCATTTTGAGACTTGAATGTATGACAACATATATGGGTACAATATATATTTTCATTCTATTATGATATAACATATATGCACAAGACAAGAAATAGTGTGGATGATGCTTGGAGTAGGAAAACTCAAACTCAAGCAGTTCAGGAATCTAGTGTTTAGTGGAAGATGATGAGATTTTTGGATGAAATACATGTGGTGGTTCATGAGTCAAGAGAAGATAACTATAATATTAGTTTTATTGGAGTCTACACTTTTGAGATGAATCTAAGACATGTAGTATGAGGACCCATAATTCCTGATCTTTAGGGAAAGCCTTCAAGGAGGGAGTAATCTTACGATTAGATAATAGATGAGGATGATATCATCTATGTTTGGAATTAGGTTATTGTTTTTATGAGCATGAAAGAGGAGATGATGTGAGAATTTCATTCCTTAATGTGGGAAGTACATCTAGGTGTAACCAAAAAAGTACTGTGACATATAATGATAATTTTAGTGGACATTTCTGAAAAAAGAGATAGTAGGGTTTGGGACACGATGCATCACCAAATAGCTGGTAAAGGTGGAGCATCAACAACCTATAGGTTCGCTACAACCATTGCCCATTACATAATTTTAGTGGGATGACATGAAAATGGAATTAGTGGTGGGTGTCCTAAAGACTCCATGGAAGAATGATGTTATCTGTTTTTTTGAGGATAGATTGATGATAGAAGCACATTTCTTTCCTTTAGGGGAAACTTTCTGGTGGAGTAGCTACAAGACTTGTATGTTTGAGAGATAGTCCATCTGCAAAGGGTTCCACAGACTATAGTTTCAGATCATGACTCACGATTCAATTCACACTTTTGTAGGGCTTACATAGGGCTCTTAGAACATAGGTATTATTGAGTACAACCTTCCAACCACATACATATGGGTAGTCGGAATGTACTATAGAGGCTCTTGAGGATATTATATGGTCATGTGTTCTTGACATTTCTGGGTCTTGGGAGAAGCACTAAGATTTAATAGAGTTATCCTACAGCAATAGTTACCAGGTTATGATATATATGGAACCATATAAGGCTCTTTACGGTAGGCTGTGCCGATCACCTATTTGGTGGATGGAGGTTGGTGGGTTAGAGTTTCTATGACCAAGTCTCATGTAAGAGACATTGGAGTAGGTACAACTGATATTGAGACATATCGGAATGGATTAGAGTATATAGAAGTCATATGATGACAGTCATAGATGTACCCAAGAGTTTACAAAGGGTGATTGTGCATTCTTTCGAGTGTCTCCTAGGTTTTGGTCACATCCAGATAAAAAAGGTAGGTCAAGTTGGGTACTATGTTCTTTTAACTATTTGAGGTTATGGATAGAATTAGGAAAATGGTGTACTGATTGGATCTCCCACAGAAATATAGTTTTATACATGACATTTTCCATGTATCATAACTTTGATGCTATCACCCAGACCCTTCTCATGTGATTGATGTAGATGATGTTGAGCATGAGATAAATGCATCCATTAAGGAGATTATGATATGCATGTTGGATCATAGTGAGAAAGTGTTGTGGGGAAAGACCAAATCGATAGTTTGTGTATTATGTAAACATGGGAATGTGCAGGAGGAAACATGGGAAATGTAAGATAATATGAGAGCTCATTAGCCTAATCCTTTTGAATCAGAATCATAGATATGATTGGGTGTGCATCTTGAGGAGGATATGTTATAAAGTGGGGATATTGTAAGATCCTGAACTTTTAATGAGTTCACGTTGGATTGTTCTCAGGTACCCTTTTGTCCTTATTTGAGTAATGTTTTTTGTATAATAATTTGGGGTGTGTTTGGGTGGAATTTTGGTGAAAATGAAGAAAAAAGGAGATGTGCATAGTTGTCACATGGTTAGGAAAAACCATGTGAACCGGCCTTGAAAACTGCACAACCCTGGATATTGGGGAATTACATGGTTGGCACATAGTTTTTCAAACAGGTCACCCCTACCCAAAAAACCGCGTGTAGGAATTAATAAAGCCAGAAAATTATTTTAAAAATTCCACAAACCCTTAGGACTCACCTATTTTGACCCCCAGTCGACCCTAGGAGGTATTTCATGATTTTGGATCTCTCTATATCAATTACAAGTATGTTCGACCTCTGTTACTCACAATTCGAAGTTCGGATCAACGATCTACATATCTCCCGAATAGTGAATTCTATCTTAGTTGATCTCTCATACTTCCACCAATCTTTCCACATTCATTCAGTGATATAATCTACTATTATGGATAGATCAATATCTATAGGGTGATATCTAGATCTATGATTCAAGATTTAGATGTAGATATAAAATATCTTGATTTCCTTAATCTCGATCTTTGTTTTTAGATCTGGATCAAGATCTACAACAGTGTGCTATTCATTTTTTAGGATTTTCATTGGGTAGTTGTTCATCAACGAATCAAGGTAGGTGGTCTAATATTCAAATACTATAGTCTTAATTTATTTGACATACGTGAATATTGTATTATTTCTATATTTTTTTATAAATTTAATTTTCTAATGGAATTAATTAATTTTTTAAATTAATTAATTATAGAATTTTGAAATTGCGAGACCTTGGGACTAAAAATTATGGGATTAAGTGTCTGATATTGATGTTATGAAATCAGATAATTAATTTTTGAATTAATTATAGTATATTTATATTGTGGATTTTGAATAATTAATCATGGAATTAATATTTTGATATTGATGTTATGAACAAGATACTTAATTGGTGAATTAATTATGTGATATTGAAATTGTTTGTTTGAATAATTAATTGGTAAATTAATTATTAGATGTTGGTATTGTGAAAACGTTAATTAATTGTTGAGTAAATTAATGGGTGGTTGATATATATGTAATATTGTGTTATTATGATATATGTGTTTATTAAATGATGAATGGTAACATAAAAATTCATCCATGTATTATTAATAGTAAAATACTGATTTAATGATGTATTATTAAATGGTGAATGGTAAAATGGTAATTGAAACAAGAGTTATGAATAGTAACATTCTCATTCAATTATTTATTATTAAATGGGGAATGGTAACAAGTATATTCAGCCAATAGTTATGAATGGTAACAAGCCTATTCAATTATGTATTATTAAATGGTGAATGGTAATATGGAAATTCATCCAAGTGTTATGAATGGTAACATGATCAATCAATTTTGTATTATTAATTGGTGAGAGGTAACATGAAAATTCATCCAATTATTAAGAATGGTAACATGTTCATTCAAATGTGATATCCCTTGGGGATGTTTAGACTACGACAAGGGATGAAATAGGTACTGAGGTTCAGGTTTCTTTAGGAGCCTTGAGGGTTTATGTAGTTAAATAGAGAATATTTAGTAATATATTAAACTGTTTATTTAGGAAATTTAGTTATTATTATTACAACTGCATATGCTATTATTGAATAGATTTGTTTTATACACTGTTGGTGGTGGACTACTGAGTCGTACTCACTCCCTACCCGGACAACCTGATCGGTACCTGACTATACATTTTTGTTGTAGGACCGGTTAAGGGAAAATGCCTTATATTAAATGGTTGATTTGGGCATAGATCTTGGATGAGGGAACTAAATGTGGGTCGGGACCCTCTTGGGAGTTGTTGGTGTCTTTGTTTTTAGTTTTAATTTTAGACACTTGTCACTTACTTTAGTATGGAATGATTTTCATGTTTAATTGGATATTGTATTTACTTCTTTTTTTATCTTGATATATTGGTATTATTAGTTATTAAAGATTATTAATCTATTGTTTATTATTTACAGTGGTACTTAATCTGATAAAAGTGGTTATAGTCTCCCCACTATTGACTTATCAGACCCTTACTACTAGTAGGTAGCCTCTGGCATACGAGGAGGCATGCTTGAGGACATTTGACTAACCAGCATAGGGCTCCAACATATGAAACATGGGTCAGGACACTATTGGATGCTTCTTTTGGATAGAAAGGGAAGTGAAAAAGTGTTTAGTTTTTTGAAGGACCTGTTTAAAGGGGGATTTATCAGGGAAGTAATTGGTTATTTGATACCAGTATGAGAGCCATGGTCATACTATGAATCTTTTAATGTAGGATCCTAGGACTTTTCATCTTTTTGGGAAATCATTCCATCTGAAATGTTTCTATGATGGGATTTCCCAAGGATGTAAGTTAAGATATACTACCACTAAGGGATTGTAGGTTCATGTTGGTTCTTCAATGTGTGTTGGGTCTTATTCTTTGGCCAAGAGGGATGTCTAGGCAGCCACGTATAGATGGATTTATGTGTTAGAGTGTGTGCCAAAGGAATCAGGAGGGAAATCTACTTTTAGATGAAATTTATTTATTTCTAATTTTATGGTGCCATATTTTTTTTGATATAGGTTCTACTCATTCTTTTATACCATCAAAGATGTTAAACATGTTGGGTTTTCATTAAGAGCTTATTCCATTTTTGTTGGATCTTTCTATTCCTTTGGGAAAGAGGTCCAAACAAGGTTTTAAGTGTCCTCCATGTCAGGTGGTGATTGAAGACGTTGAGGTGATTTGGGATTTCTTATTGCTTGATCTTAACATATTTTAATTTATTATTAGCATAGATTGGATGATCATGGTGATGGAATGTAAATACTATTATCGCAATTGGGTATAGTACTTATCTACTGATGAGGTCACTTATTTTTTTGAGGGTGAGTGGGACTCTAGATCGGGATGGGTGGGGACTTTTGTTCATTATGATAGTATAATATCATTCCAATTTTCAGTAATGTTTCTTGATACAATTGATCTTTTCTTGGGTGGATATCCACCTTATGTCGTGTGTTCATCTCTTGATGTCTTTTTGGATAATTTTTATTATTTACCTCTATAAGGAGATATGAAGTTTACTATTGAAATACAAACAAGAACATTTCCTATTTCTTTTCCATATCATCAAATGGAACTTTTTGATTTGGTGGAACTTATGGTCCATTATGTGGATCTGGAGGCAAAAGGATTTATTCTCCCTAGCGTGTTCCCATGGGATTCAACTATACTCTTCACTAAGAAGGTATATATAAGTCTCATTAATTATATTGAATATTGAAGTTTGAATCGGGTTACTGTTATGAAAAATTATCCCTTATCCAGAATTTATGATCTCTTTGATTAGTTTTCTAAGATTAACCTACAGTTAGGGTAACATCCGTTGAGAGTTCGAGAGGAGGACATATTATGACAACATTTTAGAATCGACATTGGAATTTCATGTTACTATTTATTCCATTCAGACTCACTAACACTCCGGTGGTATACAAGGACGTGATGAACCAAATATTTCATTAGTTCTTATAATCTTTTGTTATTGTGTTCGTAGATGAAACATGGTGTACTCTATGTTAGAAGAGGATCTTGTGGACCAGTTGGATGTTTTTCCTTTAAACTTGAGAGAACATTATTTGTATGGTAAACATTCCAAGTGTGATTTTTGGATCTCATAGGTGCAGTTTTTAGGGTGTGTGGTATCTATGAGGGGAATCTTAGTGGATCCTGAAAAGGTATACGATGTTATGTCCTTGAAAAAATCACAAGAACATGTTTTAGAACCAAATATTCTTAGGGTTTGAGGGGATTATAATTTTTTTGTTTGGGACTACTCCAAGATTTCATATCTGATGAGATCTTTGAACCATAAGGGTTTGACGTTTTAGTGGATTGAAAAGTGCTAGAGGTATTTCGAGGATCTTAAGGTGAGTATGAATTCCACCCGATTTTTAATTATTTCGACACTAGGGTTGGGTTATGATGTTTTTTACTATGCTTTTGGTAAGGGTTTGGGATGTGTCTTAATACGATGGAAACACGTAGTTGATCATGTCTCCAACTAGTTATTACCTCCTGAGAAGAACTACCATACCCCTGATATTGAGATACTAGCTATTATGAATGCACTCAAGACACGAAGTATATATCTTTTTGGGGAGATATTTACAATGTTTTATGATAATCAAATCCTGAAGTTTGTTTTCACTCAAAGAGATCTTAATATTTAACAAAGACATTAGGCTGAGTCACTTTATACTTTTGGTTTTGATATCGTATATACCCATGATAAAGGAAACATGGTTGACGATGTGTTAAGAAAAAGGGTACTGATCGAAGTGGTGAAGGAAATGGTTGAATTGTGACATCTGATGCGTTTCTTTCTAAGATGAGATTAGGAGTGAAGGAGGCTGGTGGGATGGTGTTCTTGGATTTGATAAAAGATGACTTGTTTTTTGATGAGTGAGTTAAACTAGAGAATATGGTAGGAACCAAGATCCAATGCTTCTGAGAAATTCTAAATGTTGGGGAGTCCTTGGGTGTGTTGTCTTCGTCTCCTAGTGGAGATTTGTACTTTCCTAGCAGGATGGTTGTTACTTTTTCCCTACGAAAAGAGTAGTTAAAAGTGGACACCTATCATGTACCTTTGTGAACATTGGGGATATAAATATGTTACATGATTTGATAGATTAGTATTGGTGGTTGGGGATGAGGAGGTCAGTTTTGGATTTTGTATCGTGGTTTCTCACTTGTCAGAGAGTTAAGGAATAATACTAGAGACCTATAGGTTTGTTTCAACCTTTAAACATTCAAGTTTGGAAGTGGGATGATATTTCCAGGGATTTCAAAATGGTTTTACCATGTAATCCTAGTGGGAAGGATTTAATTTGGGTAATTATTTATAGACTCACTAAATTAGCACATTTATTAAAGATAAAGGTGATGATAAAATTGGAAGAACTTAGAGACTTATATGTGTGATAGATTTTGAGACTTCATGGGGTTCCCACTATGGTTTTTTTAAAAGGTAATCAAGGTGCTTATCCATATTTTGGATAGGTTTTCAAGTAGAAATGGTTTCCCAATTGAAATTGATAATGTCTTATTGTCCCAAAGTTAATGGGCATATAGAGAGAGATATTTGGGTTCTTGAGGATATGCTCCATGCTTTTTTGATTGATTTTGATATATCAAGGGATCATAATTTTACTTTTTTTAAGTTTTCCTATCATAATAGTTATCAATATTTGATTAGGATGGTACCCTTTTAGGATTTTTATGTGCAGCAATTTCAATCAATCTTGTGCTGGGAAGAGTTGGGAGGGCGGTCCTTAGTTGGGTGAGTCTTGTTCAGGAGATGATAGAGATGGTTTAGTTTATGCAAAAAAATATGATCATGACATAGATTCATCTGAAATGTTATGCGTACCGTCATTAGTGATTGTTAGTATTTGAGGGTGGTGATCTGGTCTTTCTTAGAGAATAACCTAGCTTGTGACATCATCAGTTTAGTAATAAGGGTAAGTTTTCATCGAGGTTTGTGGGCCCCTTTAATATACTGGTGAAATTAGAGAGGATGTATCATTGGTTAATTTTACC
This sequence comes from Viscum album, assembly GCA_963277665.1. Taxonomy (NCBI): domain Eukaryota; kingdom Viridiplantae; phylum Streptophyta; class Magnoliopsida; order Santalales; family Viscaceae; genus Viscum; species Viscum album. The sequence continues at coordinate 1,440,300,052 of OY728127.1, read as the reverse complement.
ATATGTCTGGACTTTTATCCAGGATGTGTTTCATGTTTCCCAGCTGTGTATTTATATACGAGATGATTCCCATGTGATTAGAATGGAGTATGTTGATCTTGATCTCTATACCACTTTGTTTGAGTATCCAATTCAGATTTTGGATCACCAGGGTAAGGTAATAATTGTGAAATGATCAACAAGGTCTGGGTACTATGAAAGTACGAATAGGATCCCTAGGATATATGGGTGCGAGAGTTGTTTATGAGGTAGTAGTGTCCTTCTATTTTTGTTGATCTAGGATCTTTATCACTCTCTAGGGACACATATCTTTTATGGTGGGTAGATTGTAATGCTATGTTACCTTTCTGAATGGTATGTTCTAATCATTGATTTCATTTTCCTTTTTCATTGGGATAGTTCTACCTACATTGAAATTGGGAGGATAACTGTAATGGGGAATTCATAGGTTTTTTGAAATTTTCAATATAAAACCTTCTATTTATACTACTCACTGGGAACATACACATCATGTAAGTGAAGTACAAACATTGAAATTGTTACTAGGAAGAAACCATGAAGTATATACATTGTGTGAATGGTTCAGAAACCTTGTAATATGTGCATGTTATGTAAGTAATAATCTAGTTTTTAATAAAATGGAGAAGGGGTTTTCATCATATGTTTACCTTGAGGATTACATGACATGTGTGTTAGTTACACGCCATGTGAATTTCATGGTGTTTTTCTTTTAAGGAACCATATGAGTGATATGTTTCATTCATTCTCCATGAATCACTCCTCTCACAACCTAGATAGATCCCTAGGCATTTTCAGGTTTCTTAATTCTATATGGATCAATTGTTTTTGTGATGTATCGCTATTGGGGTTTGATTTGTCTTATCCTGGTAAGAAATTCTCACGGTTCTTATTTTTTTGATTTTTTCTATGTTTTTATTGCAGATTTTTCTATTAAACCTATTGATGTTATTGGTGTGACTTTCATTTTGAAGTCTCTATTGGGCTAAAATCTCAATTTTTCATGGATTTTATATTTTCTATTCCTTCAAGGTATGTGAATATATTCAGTCATTTAATTTCTTGAATTTATTAATGTTATTGTTAATTTCTTGAGGTCTAAAATCGAATTTCATGCGTTGAAATTGAAAAGGGAATTGGTTAATTTTTAAAAGGGGGGTTTTCCTTGAAAAAATAATTGCATTAATTTGAAATGGGAAATTTATTTTCAAACCCTAAATCTTATTAGATTGGATTTGAAATGGTTTCATAAAAATTTGAGCATGGTTTTTAAAATAGAAAATTCAAAAACATTGCATAGTGATACTGTTGTGTATGTCGGGAAAGAGACACAGGTAGCCATATTATGTGTGACTCCCCTTGGAGGTAAACCCTTGTATATCATTGGAATCTAGTGGGATTTGATATTATTTTGATCCACCCTTATTTTTTGTCTCATGAGTGTCTAGTATATATTGTCCCATAGGATAGAGCCTGACTGGAAGGTGAGTTTTTCTTTCTGGTTGTTTATTATTGGATAGATTATTTCATGGATGTTGGTTCACATGGATGTTTATATTTTGGTAACTTTACCAAGTTTTTTTCTAGATTTGGAATATATAACATGTTTCTTTCAAAACTCATGGTTTGTTTAAGAATTGTTTGAAAACTAGTTTATTTATATAATTCTTGTAATTTTTTTTCACTCTAAAACATGTACATTATTGATATTATAAAATGTATACATTTATTGGTGGTATACAACTGGGTTCTATATCACACACCCTACTACTTTTATTGGGTAGATTCAGACCTTTTTTGTAGGATACAAGTAAATGAGAGAGAATTTTTGTAGCATGTGGTCTTCCCTTTATGGTTATATTTCAGCTTGGGTTGGTTTGGAGGTGACAATTGGTCACATGGAGACTAGTTTTATATACTTTTCATATTTCCTCATTTATCATGTTTGGATTAGTTGTATCTCCCTTTTCTACTTTGTAATCTGGTTGTATGACTTATTTTTATTATATTAGAGTCTCATTTTGTTATCTTTTTTACACCTCACCCCGTAAGGGGATGACCTGGGTCACTAGTTTTCTTGACCCAGGTCGATCTGTTATAGTATAATAGTGTGACTCCCAATGTTTCAAACATATCCTTCAGAGTTCTAGAAATTTACCAATATTCTAGTCCAAGGGATCTTATATATTCCTTTTTCAAATATCCAGCTCCAACACATAATTATTGAACTTCTATAAATCACCTCAAAGCTTATTTCAACATTCTTAAGGAATATCTATCCACTTAAGATCATCTCAAAATAATATAAATGAAATTGTGTATTTATTGAACCATCATAAATATATTAAACATAATTCCCTAAGAATTATTGGTATATAAATACTCTTATTTTGTTTTCCAATAATGCTTCACTACCCTAATTAATTTCTCATATTTTTTCAACAAATATTCTCAAAACTAGTGAATTAATTAAATACCAATAAATACAAAACATTTCAATTTTTAAACCTAGAAATTTCCAAACATCATCCAAGTGCGTCTTCCATGCTATAAATACGTATTCATTACATGTTACTATAAAGATGTATTTTTGAAAAGTTAGATACATTCTATTCAATCATTGATAGTTTATCATCTTTAAAAGCACATAGTATATAATGAATTCATCTTCCATTACTACTTTTCACTAATTCCTATAAAGTATGTCTCAAACATAGTCAAATATACCATTATCTTATCTAATGGGTTCTTCAATTTCCTTACCCATCTCAATATTATCTAATCATTGGGATCCGTTTCTTCATTATTTATCTTTACTTCAGCATATATTTAATTCACTTCTCATTGAAAAAAATATATCAATATTTATTATAATCCATTGAGTAATTCAATACCCCTATTAAATTTTTCATTAATACCCAATTTAATTTTAAAAGAAACATTTCTTTAAGATTTTTTTTATTTTCAAATAACTACATTATGGTTTAGTGGGAACCACATACTAGTCATGTGCTAAGAAAAAAATCCAATAAAGAAAAATCACTATAACTGAATCCACCCATAAATAAAGAAATAAAAAAGGGTTGGATATTCCCTACCTCCCATCAATAATGGTATGGGAACCCCAAGTAAAGATACATCAATTTTTTTGAGTCACATATGTATTTCTCTATGAAAAACCTAAATATATACACCCATGTTAAACCTTCTCCTATCAAAAAATGAACCAATACATCACACTAGTGAGAATGAATACAAAACAAAAAAAACATGATCTGAAAAAAAAATTCAACACCGAACCAGGAAAAACCATCACAATTATCTATCACCTTAAAAATAAAAAAACCATATTTACCATAAGAAATAACAAAAACATAAATTCAATTAACACATTTCCCACCACTGTGACTACTGTTTCTTCTGATCACAATGACTTCGGTCATATGATCCACCTCCAAATAACCTTATAATACAATAACTACAAAATAAATATAGAATAAAAAAATGATTAACCAAAAATCTATATCCCATTTATATATTTTGAGATCCAACCTTGATTATATGATCCCTTATTCCATTACACAATGTCGAATCCTTATGAGGATGCCACTATTCCATTAATGCACTATATAAATAGAATAATACCACCATGAATTTATTTATGAAATAATAACCTAGAATTAGTTCAAATAAGAAAGGATCTAGAACCATGGGAAAGGAAACAGGGATAAATAGGAATAAAAAAACCTCCACAAACACGATTTATAAAATGAAAACTGAAATGGAACCAAAAACGTAAATACCATATAAAATTAATGATATGATAGAATATAAAACACCAAATAATAATATAATGACTAAAAACAATCATATAGGATCTAATACCATCCTATAAACTATCATCGTCCCAAACTAACCTAAAACACCATCACACCTAACAGAATATAGAGGTTTTCATAATGGATTATGAAGAAAGGGAAGAGGTGGAGAACTAGTTTTTATAACTGTTCCTTATAGTTATGAGTGACACCCAAAAATAAAAAAACAATATTAAAATCAATAAATGAGACAACACCAAACACGGCCACTTTCACAATCCGAAACCATTGTAGATGTTGTCAGGCTTAGCCAAAGATGGGGTTTGACATAATGGGTCATGTAAAAGGGCAGCAGAGATAGAGAACGACTCCCTTAGTAGTGGATGAAAACTATAGTATCAATGTAAATTAAAATAGTAAATGAGGATATTTAATGAGGTTTTAATATTAATATGGAAGTAAAAAATGAAAGTAATGAGGTAAAAGATAAAACAGAGTAGAACAGACTATAAAACCAATAAATATAAAAGAGATTCCATTATTATCTAAAACCATACAGATATCCCCAGAATGGGAAGAGGGAGAATAAAAGATTGTTTAGATAAATTGAGGAGTAAGGATCTACATATTCCAAATTCAATATCATTATCCCCCTTTTTGAAAATAAATTGAAAAGCTTCAATAGTGAAGTAGATATCATACTTATATCATGGTTTAATCAGGATAAAAACATAAGATTATCCCCCTTATTAAAACTAAAACCTAATTCACTTGAGATAATGATGAAATCAAATTTATTATATAGTTGAGTTGTAGGTTAAGAAACTATATGTTTAAGTGAACTATCTCAATATATAAAATAATACAGATTAATTTAGATATAAAATATATCTATAAACATCTCAATATGTGATACCCAATTGAATATATCTTTATAGGGGATATTAAAATATATATTAAAATAATCTCCTATAATAAACTAAATCAATGCATTAAAAAAGTAAATCAAAAACATGTTTCTCCCCTTTTATGTTTTTTTTCACCTCATTAGACTCTCCCAATTTATAATCATGATCAATTAAATAAAAACAAGGATAATAGAGTTATTTTAATACCTAAAACTTTTAATTATTTAAGAAATATATGGATTATAATATTTACAAGAAATCATATCATCTAGAAGCTTTCCTATATTTACTTTTATTTACTAAAAGGGATGAACTCCAAAAACTCTTAATGATGTTTGGTCATCTTTAAAATGATCCCAAAACATATCTTTATGACACGAATTGAAGTGTCGTCAGGAGGAATTATGATACAAGTAAAATTAATTTTTTTTCAGACTTCTTAACATGATATAAAATTTTCATAGTATTCACCAAAGTATCCACCTGAATAACATCAACTTTAATTACCTATACCAAAAAATATCAAGATATGTGAATATAGTGGATTCTTCTTTTCTTCTTAATGAGACAAACATGGTTTTGATTTTATTCTGCACCTTCCAATTCTATTTTATGATAAATCTTCATGATTATTTCTCATTTTGTTTTCTATGATTGAATTTTTTTGATAAGATTGGTGTTCTTGATCTTCACAATCTTATTCACATGTACAATTGACTTTTTCATACTTATGAGCAATTCAAATTCATTATTTTGTCTTGATCCAACTTCTTTAATATCACCAACTTAGATGGATAAATAATCCATAATTCCTTAGTAAAAAGCATATATTTTGTGGTTCTTACACTTGGATTATTAAGAGTTCTTGGGTAAACCTTCTTTGGAAACCACCCATTAAATTCACATCATTTTTCCTAAATTCCTTCCACCATAAAAAACCTTTTGTTTCTATCATAGATTGATTATCTTTATTGATTCAACCTTCATACTCTATTATAGACGCACTTGTATGAATTTAAAAGGTCCATAATGTGTAATTTTCTTTTCTAGTATAATCAAATCCTTTTTTGAGGTGTATTATCCTTCTTAATATTCTTCTTGGGTGTGTTTTGTTTGAAAAACTTATTTAATAACACCAAAATAAAGTATCATCTAAACTTATTTTTTTTCTTCTCAGAATGTATGTTATTGCTTATTAAAACCCATATGACTTATTCTTAGTTGTTGGGAACCAATAAACATCATCTAAATTACCACATCTATTTCAATTTCTATAGGAATTATCAATACATTCAAATATGTCTTTATTAGATTGACTTAACCTTTTATATGAAATTTTATTCTAATCATCCTTTACCCTGTTGATTTAGGCCTTAAATAATCTCAATGAAGTGAAATATTATACCAAGAATATATATATATTTGTGTCCAAACCATACATAGGTCTAATGATGACTAATACCCCTTGATCGTTTACATTTGATCTCAGTTGGTCCAAATTTATTCCATTTCCCTTTTAGACCAAAATAATCTTCTTTGGAGATTATTTTGGGGAAAAAACCATTTTCATTCTCTTATACACCGTTGATGTAGTGGTAGGTCTCTTAGAATTACTTTCACCTATATTTTTTATATGATTAATTTTATGATACATTGGATTCTGAAACTACATTAGTATATATAACATTTTCTAGTTCGTGGGTTTCTATTTATTTTGAACCTATAGTATAATAATTAAGATATGTTTTCATGAAATTATTACCAATGATATGAGGTATATTAGTAGAAAGAATATCCTTAAAACCTTTCAAGCTTGCACATCTTATCCCAATATTTTTGGAAGATTCATCTTATGTTACTTCTAGTTTTCTCAATTTGAATTCTAGATCAAGACACATAATGTTGTGGGTATTTTTCACAACCTCACTTGTTCTCAATCTCTCTTCTCATTATTTCTTAATCTTCTCATATTACCTTTGTGCATTTTTTTACTTTATAGTAAGGAATTTTCCAGATATATTAATATATTATGTTTGATATCCTATTTACTATTATTGACACTGATAGTATCTTTGTATGATTATTCAAAATCATGGATCTTATCCCAATTGATTTTACTTATTTATAATTTTTTCATCACAAGTATTTTGAAAATATTCTTTATCCGTGGAATATTTTTCATTCTAAAACCATAAAAGTTATTCCTTAGATTCTAAAAATCTAATGAGCATGTTTTACTTTAGAAATTTCTCAGTTACTGATTTCTTAATAGAATTTTCTTTAAACTTCATTTGACGTTATCATACTATAGTATCTTGATAAACAGTAATATAAAATTGATAACTTTAAGGGGAACATTGATCAAATAAAAAATTATTTTAAAGTAAAAGTCACCAAGTGTTTTAATGAGTATATACTCTTTAAAAAATGAACAAAAAATTTTAAGTGGATAATCATCAATAGATATGATATAACAAATACAACATTGATTAAATTCTACAGGATTTTGATCCAGTTTTTCTTCTCTCCCTTTTTAGAGCTTTATCAACTTCTAATCCTCTTTATTTTTTCTATTATTCATGGTTTTGGATGAAACAACCTTTCTTACTTAGACATGAAACTCAAAAACTTATTCAATTCCTTACATCATATCTAACATATAAAAAACTATGAAAAATAATTATATCAAAGAAGAGGTACAACCTGTCTTAGACACCAATTGAAGTGCACAATGATCTGCATAGTCACGTGAAGATAGGGTATGAGTCAACATGAACCATTTCCATTGAATTATTATCTATATAATTTAACCCACTTTATATTAAAACTTTAATACATTTTATTGTGAATGTAAATAATAATAAAATATCGACACACCACAACACATGAAAAGTAGAAAATAAATAAGATAAGAAATATACATTATTTTTGAATGATCGACCCCTAATGTGGGTGACTATATACTTATTGCATTTTATTCATGTATGATTCATATATATCCACTAATATAATTGAGAGAATATAAGTGGGAAAGGTATTATCCATTACCCCAGGGCTCTCTCTGGAAAAGATTATGTTGCATCCCAATTGGTTTTTATACTGACTCCCATCAGTTTAGAGTGAATGTCCTTATTATAATAATAAAAAATATTCCCTTCCCTGCTCCTATAATTCATGACTTCAAATTATAAGATATTCTTCCTCCAAAAAGGTCTTAAACTTACGATATATATTTTATTACTCTAAAATATATTATTAAATTGTTCTCATCATCTAAATATCAAAATGATCAACACATGAATATTACATGATCCTTTTTTTGTCTTGTTCTTCCTCAGAAACTAGAAATTCAGGAGATAATAAATGTTTCTGAAGTGACTTCGCATTGGTATTCTCACTTAGTCTTGTTATTCTTCTTTAATATTATCAAAAAAAACTTATGAATAAGAAAAAAAGTTTCACATATCCTTAATTATCATAGTATCTCTCTTCTCTATATCTGATGATGTAAAGATATTTTTGGAAGGTCTTAACTATTAGTTCCACTTCTTATTTGATACCCATAATCTGTATTAGTAGTAAAAGAACCTCTTCATCCATCTTCTCATTCTATTATTCCACCTACTTATTCAATAGACAAGATCTTCAGAAAATACAAATTTCTTTTATGTCGCACAATTTTATTCAAATTCAAATTCTTATTTTAGTTCTTTTACTAACCATATGAATAGATCACATAGGGGTTTTTAACCACAATATTAAATTTCTAATTGATCATGTGGGGTTGTTTCCCATGATATTGACTCCTTCTAATTCTATTTATATTATTTTATTGATCTTTTAGAAATAATCTCACAAATTATCATATTTAACATGTATAATATCATATGTGAAATATTATTATTTATTTCTCCTTTAAAACTGGTAAACAATTTATCACAACAAAAACCTCCAGTATTGAACTTTATAATTGATTTAAAATCATCATATATGAAATTACAGAATTATTGCACAAATATATTCTCAATATTCCACTAATTTGTTACTATTTTTAACATAGATTTATATTCTCATTAAACGTCTATAAAATATACATTTCTTCAATCCATGACTATATGAACACATGAAGTAAACTCTTTAAGTGTAGTGATTCTTTTCAGTAAACAACCTTATTCTTCATAGGATCTCAACTTTAATCATGTTGAAATCACCCAATATCTTGATATTAATTTTATTAAATTTGAAAAAAAAAAATTCAAATTTTAATCTAAAAAAATCTCACATTTCCATAATAGTTTGATCTCATGAAAGAAATATGAAATCTTATGTATAGCTTCTGTGAGCTGAAATATCTCATCCACTCACCCTAATACATTAGTAAATGTTTTACCCTAAATAAATACTATGTTAATAATCTTTTATCACATGCAACACAATACTAAAATTAACCGTGATATATTTTATAATGAAAAATAAACATTAATACATCATAGGAATAAGATGTGAAATATCATTAAGAAAATTTTTATAAGAGTAAAACCAAAATTAAATAAACATATTTATTTTAATTCCACACACCCACTCAAAATTAAAATTTTTATTATTAAAAAAACATTCAATGAATTTTATTTTCTATATATCACTTCTTTTTATATTACAAAATTAAATTGATCAGTTTTGAAAAATTAATTTAATGAAATAAATTAATAATATATATATATATTAACACTCATTAAATTAGTTTTATTTAGAATTTAATAACTATATACTTAATTTTTTACATTTTTCTAAAAATTAGTTTTCTACATTATGTGTTATTATATTAGAATTAATTTTTATCACTTTTAGAAATTGATCAAAGTAAAATGGATTTCATATTTTTAATGATCATGTAAAAATTATATAATAATTTCATTTTCAATTTTTTTCATAAAAATAAGTTACCATGGTAAAAATTCATCACCATGGTAAAGGTTAAAATGTGGTAAAAATGTTAAATCCAGAGGTAAAGTATAAAAATATCATAAAGATTCATATATAAATGGATAGATGATGGATTTATTAACCATAAATTCTTTTTTAATCTTGAATTATAAATTTTGGATATAGTTACCTTAAATAATTTATCTCCTTTTATATTAAGAAATTAATATTTACAAAAATTCCACCCTCACCTATAAAAGGACCCTTTCACCACCCCACTTCTCTTCACAAATAAAACCTTCTTGATAAAAAATTCCAAAACCCCTAAAAAAAATCTTTATAATATCCTAGATGTTTTTTAATCACTAAAATACCAATCTAGGAAGGAATAAGGGGTGTTTTAAAGTAAGATATCCAAGGAAGAGACACTTGTTTTAACCAAATTTTTTAAGATTATTTATTCTTCAAACTTCTCCAAAGTTATTTTAAAAGTACTAATATAATGAAATAATTATAATTATTATACTTAAATGTTTTATGTTTATGTAATAACCATTATTTTCATTCCTCGCATTAATTAGAAAATGAAAATGTTTCTTTTGTTATAGTTGGATTGTCACCTCCATGAACAACAGGTTTCATTATTAATTACCACCTTACATGGATGGTTTTGAAAGATTATTTAATGAAAAAATATGATATTTATAAAATTATTAATATTTTTAATATATAAATTAGAAATAATATTAATAATATTAATAATAAGTTTCTATTATAAATATATCCTTCTAAAACAAGCATACCGAGACACGTTTCTAAATTTGAATAAATTTTTGAAAGCCTTTTGAAATTAATTTTTTTGCAATTGGAATGATAAATAATATATATATATATATATATATATAATTTTGGATATTGTGAACCCATTTTATATATCCTTTGACCATAGTCAACTTACCAAAGCAAGTTTGGAGAAATTGACCACACAACCCATAGTAGCCGATGATAGAAAAAACAATACATAAAATTAATTGAATATGATAATAAGTATACCTTAACTATTGAAATATACTATAAAAAGGTTCTTTAAAAAGTTTTTAATAAATTTAATTTTATCATTATGTAAGTTATATCTACACAAAAAAGTGATTTGAGAATTATGGTAAGGGTTTGTGGTCCCCATTTTGATTCGTTGAAGAAGGTTTCTTATTATCCACAAATTAAATTTTGTATTCTATAAATAGTTCCCAATTCACTAATTATATCTTAAATAATTTTTTATTCTTGTGATTTTATATTTTTTGAAATCTCTCCCTATTCCCCTTCCATATATTCATAAATTAACTATGTAATAAGGGTTATTGTTAAATTACTTTTCTATCATTAACTTATAACATTTATTCCCGGATTTCATGTTTATATGTTTGGTTTTATACATCCTATAATTTTATTATATTTTACTCCATCTTCTATTCATTGGGACTACAAGTCCTCTTGAAATTTCACCTTTACCTGTTTCATAATTTAACCAAACAATTTATTGTTTATGGACTCAATCGTATCTCCAATTTACAATTTTAAATATTACTCTTTCATTTACATATTTATTATAAAATTTAAAGAATTTTATTATCCATAAATAAATGAATTTAAAGGTAATTTTTTATTATATTTTAAAAATATTTAAAATATTTAAAATAAATATTTTTAACATTTTTTACACAAACCATTTTTAAATTTTTACGAAAGTATGAAAAGAATCATGTTTTTTATTATTCTTTACATGATAAAATCTTCCAAATTTTATGTTTTTTCCTCAGTATCAATCTTCCTTTAAAAGTTATCATGGTTATTTAATGATAATCCTATCCAAATTGTTCTTTTAATTTTTCATTTTAAAAATGATTGTTGATGTTTCTAAAGAAAAAATAAAGGAATTTTATTCCAATTATTTATATTTTTATCTTCCACTAAATATTTCCTATCTTTAGATTCATTTATTTTCAAAGATTCATCACTTAGAACTCTTTTAAAATTAAAATTTTCAATAATCACATTTCACCCCTTGAAATATATTTTTTCAAAGTGACAACAAAGTCAATTTTTACTATGATATCACAAAAGCTTTATGCAAATTCTTTTTAAAATTTTTATTCCAATTTCCTCTCAAACACTAAAATATAAATCTCTTTTAGAGTTATATTTTATACATTTCCCTTTAAATTATATAATGAATTTATTTTTAATACCAAACCATTTTCTTATGGGTCATGTTATATATCACACTTTGTATCTCTCTTGAATATATTTTCTCATTTATTTCTATATTAATTAATTTAATTATAATATTTTATGTCACTTACACTATTTATATATATTTTTTACTCCTATATAGTTAATCATATATCCATTACTCTATTTGGAGTCAATTTTAAGGATGATTATCAAGAAAGTCATTCCATTTATTGATCATGAAATTATTGACAATCCATATACTTATTATTTCAATATATAAGATTATTGATTACTATGAAATGATTATTATAATTTTTTATTAATTTCTTCATATTATGATTACATTGGCCTTAATTAGCGATGCATTACTAAAAATTATAAAAAATACCAATTGTTTGGAGACATTAATATTGGCCTTGGAATCATTTTTATAGTTGATAGAAGTGGTTAACGGAACCATTAGGTGATATTCCATTGGTAAAAGGATGTACTAATTGGTTTTAGGATCTTTTGGTATATATCCATTGAAATCAGATGATACTGAAATTTCATTAGCACAAAATTTTTTATTCCCCCTCTACTAGGTAGTACATGCCTACCAACCTATGATCCACCACAAATAACCTAATAAAAATATATAACAACTGAAACATTTACCATATATTGTACAAGTCATAGAACATAGTCAAAGCAATACATATATTTTATATTTCAAATTTAATCAGTTTAAAACTCAAAAAATAAATCAAAAAACATATGTATAATAAGTTTTTGCAATAAATCACTATCCATATAGTTGTAAGGGTCAAAAATATCAAGTTAGAAATAGTGGGGATTCATATATCATTCTAGAAAATCATCATCATGACCACCACTACCATTGTGGTGATCACTATAATCACCCTCAACATAGATTTCCTAACAAAAATAACTAGATTCATTATTTTAATCACCATAACCACTATGAAATTCATCACCCTAGGTACCTCTAGTACCACCCCCACTTTATTGTCCACATCGGTCACCACATTCTGTAGTTTAACTAGAAAATAGTTTTCTACTAGATGGTTGTCCTTAAAATAAATTTTAAATTAAATGAAAAATGACATATAATGTATTTTAATGGATATATATTTGAAATACTATACTCACTAAGGGGACCAAAGTTGGAAGGCATATCTCTCACATTAATATATCATTCTCAATCAATATCTTCCAACATATTTCATAAAAATCTTTCATATTCTATATATGAATAAAATGTATAATTTTTAGATTTCAACATATAATTAAATAGATAAATAATTCATGAAAGGGGATAGAAAATAATTATGGAATATAATTTTTGAAGCCAAAAAATGAATATAAGCGACTTACCATAAACAAACAATACTAATTGAAAAGGAAAAAATGTATAAAATATTTGTTTTTATTTGATATTTTTTTATCCAATTTAAATTTATTCTATTAATTCTTTTGTTTTGTTTTGTTTTTTAAATTATTTTGATTGGTTTAGTTTAGATTTACTATGATAGATTTTATTTAAATCATTTGAGATCTATTATCTACCACCCAATTATGTTTTATTGTGTCTATTTTTAAATGGTATTAATTGAATTTATTTTACTAGGTTCATGTTATTTAAATTATGATTGATATATTATAGTTTCATGTGGGTCAATATAGTTTTATTTAAATTTATTTGAACAAGTAAGGTGAAATAATTTTAAATTTATTTAGTTCTATAATATTCTATTCAGGTTAGGTTTTTTTGGTTAAATTTTATCCCATTCCATTTTATTTTATTATATTTGATTATATTTCATTAGTCTTGGTTTAATTTATTTAATTTATTTTTTTATTAGTTAGATTGGTTCATTTTTCTTCTATTTGGTTTAATTTATTTCAATTATATATTTTTAATCATTTTCTATATTGGATTTATTTAATTTTTTAACATATATAAATTAATGACTTTTTATTTAGTTTTAATTGGTTCAGGATAGTTTAGTTCTCTCACATTAAATTTTATTTACATTATTCACTTTTCATTAATTTAGTTTACTTTATATTGGTTTGGGTTGATTTGGGTGTGGTATGTTTAGAATGGATTAGTCTAGTTTGATTCAGCTTGGTTTTATTCCATTCAATTTAGGTTGGTTTAATTTGATTATATTTGGTTTAAATCAATTTTTTTTTATTTTTTTGTATTTAGTTTAATTTGTTTCGGTTAAGTTCATGTTGTATTTTTTTTCTTTTTAGATTGTTTTAGTTTTGTTCAGTTTTTCTTCTTAAAATTTTATATACATCATTTCTATTAATTTCATCTATTTGGTTTGATTCAGTGTTGCATGGAATAGTTAAGTTTTTCTAATTCGAGTTAAATTCAATAGGTTTGGTTCTTTTCATTTTTTGTATTATTTTTGTAAGTTCATCTTGGGTAGGTTTTTCCAATTATTTAATACTATTTTAGTTTTATTTAGTTATGTTTGTTTATGTATGTTTGATTTATTAAATTAAAATTAAGTTTATATTGATTTAATTTGGTTCATTTCAAGAAATGTTTTTGGGGTTTTTCAATTTATTATATTTAGTTTTGTTCAATATGTTTTAGTTAGTTTTTGTTAGGTTCAATATGTATTAACTTGGGTTGGTTCAATTTTATTACATTTTTAGGTCATTTTGTTTCATATTATTTTAGTTATGTTTTATTATATTCAATTTTTATTAGTTATGTATAGTTTGTTTCATTTTATTCAATTTTATTAGGATTGGTTTAGTTTATTTCATGTTAGTTTTATTTGGTTTAGTTTGAGTGAGGCTAGCTTAGTTTATTCTAGTTCGGTTGTGTTCATTTATTTCTTATTTGACTTTGTTTGGACCAGTTAAATGAAATACTAATTTGGAAAACAAATAATGAAAATTCCTCATAATCAACATAATTTCATGTTTTTTCACCTTTTCCCAAGAAAATGAAACTAAAAATGCTACTTTTTATCAGAATCTCCAGCTTGTATGATTACATATTAATACATTTTGGGTTTTTCAAATTAACACCTCTAATATAGATATTGTGAATGATTTTTTTGATTAATATTCCCTCAATATATAGTATTAATTTTCCATTAAATTTCATGATTCTTTTCTTGATTGAAGTCCTTATATTCATTTTAGGGAGTTTTTATGTTTTACCCTAAAATATTTGGAATTATTTTAAGAAATTATAATTAATTATATGATTTAAATAAATTAAAAATCATTGTATTTGGTATTTATAATTAATTTCATATTAATCATATTGGGTGTATGAATTCAAACGACCCTTCATGGATCAAAGTGAATTAACATATGTTGCAATTTTTGGAAATTGAGGGAATTCCCACTATACTATTCATGAATAAAGTTATCCATCTAAACAAAACACAACCATATCTAGTATTCCATTTTTTATTTCCCAAGAATTGATACAAGTATTGATAATATGTCTTAAAATACCCAATCTTGTATACATATTTTTGATATTTTGGTCGGGATACTTATAATGAAAAACAATGCGGGGAGTCGATGTAAAATCCAAATCCTAGCTAAAATCCATCCAATAAAATATATCTTGGACAATAGAAATGGAATAAACAAAAAAAATTCAAAAAATTACTCAAATTTTAATTAAAAATGATCTAGTTAAAATTAACAAAAAAAATTACATTTGAATAATTTGACCTGACTAAAATTCAATAAGAAAGTCATCTAAGAAATATGGAGAATTTTTAAAATTATTTTGATTTTTTTAATGTGATCAAGGAAATTTTTGATATTTTATTCGAACCATGGATAGAGAAATGTAAGCGGATCAAGGAATTCCCACTAGCCTTTATAGCTCCTTCCAATCTAAAAGTGGACCTTAAGTAATACTGAAAAATAGGGGAATAAGGACCCAAGAGAAGGAAGATAAATGGGGGAAGAGTCAAATTCAAGAGGGGAACATGACAAGGTTAAATAAATAATATTTCTAGGTGTAAATGATGGACTATAATATGTAAAAACATTTAAAATTATTCAATGAATGGTTTCTATTAGGTTTAATTTGAATTTATTTAGATTAGGTCAATTCAAGTGAGTTATTTCCCCTCCTATTCCATTCTATTTTTGTTAATTTAGGATTATTTGATTTATCATAGATTTATTATATATGATAATTTTAGTTTACATTCAATTTAGTTCATTTTTTATAAATTTTTTCAATTCCTTCATCGATCCTTAAGAAATTAAGTTTTATGGATTGAATGTTTTCAGGGATGGTTTATATGATACATCACATGATTTTTTCATTCCATAAAAGTTTATATTGTATTAGGTCAAGGTAATTAAGTATAATTTCAGACTAATGGTCTTTATCAATTTAAATTTATTGTTATCACTCACTATTACCATAAAATTAGGCTATAAATTAACTTTTAAACTAGAAATTTGAGAAATCCTAAAGTGTTTTTTCTCCCTTAGTTTAATTTTAGTTTTTTATCTTAAATCTAGTTGACCTGGAACTAGAAATATTTCATTTTTATAATCAATAAATTAATTTATATGTTTAACATTCCATTAAAATAAAAAAATTCTCAATTCATTATGGTTTTTATAATCTTACCAAGCTTGATTTCTTTGGATTCAATATTCCCAAATTCCTTTTAGGTTTAATTATAAAACTTTCTATTAGATATCCCTATATTATGACGGGTGGGGGATTCTATTAGAATTACAGAATCTAAAGAATGTATTTTCCTTTGACCAACCTGTACAAATATTAGATAGTTCATCTTCTTCCATTCAGTCTTTTCAATCAACCCTTAATTTTATCCTTGTGTGATGTCCATGATTTTATCTTAACCTTTTTTGGTTTTATAAAATGAAAAGTATTTCTGTAGAAATGATTCTTGAATTTAATTATATGTTTGAAAGGATTCCTCTTATAATTTTAATTCTATCCTCCCCCCCTTCAATCATTATGGGAAGCATATCAAACTCAATTCATCCTCTATCAATCCCGTGAAAGGGAATTATTAGATAGTTTTTAAAAACACCTTAATGATAATGAATGAATTTTCTCCATAACAATAATTTAATATTTTATTCAAGTCAACTAGGTGGTGATTAATAATATATTCCATTGATTTTTGTTATATCCTAATGCATGAATGATTTCCCCTCAATTGGGTTATTTTAGGATATTTTAAAATTGGTTTAACTTGGAATAAATTCTACATTGGCATATTATATAGGCGTGTCCATCCAGTTTACACCACAAAATAGGGGTTTTCCCTCATTTATATTCTTTATTCTGACTTGGATTTTATTTAATTCTTCTATCCTTTAATTACAATGAATCAGTGACCCAAATAGTGTGAATTGATTCCTCTTAGTACTTAAATATACACATGAAATTATGAATAATAGCAGTGAATTAACAATTGTATCAAATATATTTAATAATTTAATAAATTCTAGTTTTTACATTTATTTATTTTTGTGTGTTTTATGGTTTTTATATTGTTATCTAATAAAAGTGATGATAATTAGGAAAACAACCACACCACATTTCATGATAAATTTATTATGTTAATTAAATTAATGGAATTTTAAAATTTTAAGAGTTTGGGAACGTGTTTATCATTTTTATATATTTTCTACTTCTACATATATATTTTGTGGCACACCATTAAGAATAAATATATGCTTACCCATACATGGGAATGTTTTCAGTTCATTTTCAATGTGCAATCTTTGACTTGCACAGGTAGCACATTGTTCAGATGACTCTCATTAATAATTTTGTTGTTTTACCCTTTCCATGAGTTTTTCTTATCACTAAAATTATGAAAAGTTAGGAAGAAAATATGAAAATCATGCAATATGGGTCTATGTTTAGAAAATGGTGATAGTAATGATTAACACATAGTTAAAAAACAAATATAAAGTCTTTAAGACTAACTATATGAGCTACCTTGAATCCATGAAATGTGAATTTATAAAAGTTCCTTTTTGATTTTAAGATCCCTAAAAGATTAATCCACCCCTCATTCATCCAATCAAGGGTTTACCATGGGAGGTCTCTCCCTATCATTACTTTGTATTTTCAAGCCTCTCAAACCTCATTTCTCATGTATTCCTTTAAGATAATCCATCTATTCCGCTTATTTATCACCCCTTACCCTATCTTGTGGTTTCTCTCTCTTCCAAAAAACTTAGGGGTTATCAATTTTTATTTGGGGGTTAAAGGTGAATGATTCAAGGGGGTTTATTATAAGGTATTACTTGATATTCATTCATTCTTTTTAGAGAATTCTCCATAATAATCAATGACTTCTGGTTTGAGTGTCACTAAAGTGAGGTAGGTGTTTATATGATTTACCCTAAACTATCCTTCCATTCAATTACATGTTATTTCCATTTTCTAATTTGATAAATTAAAATCATGTTTCGGGATTTTTTATTAATTTTAAATGGGTTCAAGTTTGATTTACTATTTGTAAAAATAGTTTTTTATTGGAATTTAAAGTGATAATTGAATGAAAATTCATTTATAATTTTAAAAAGATAGTTTTATGTTAAATTAAGTATTTTAAATGTTCTTTGACCCCATTTGGGCCATGAAATCAATTGGGAAGTGAATTTTTGGACTCTCTGGGGATTTTTATTATAATTCTATGTGTATATTTAAAATTCGTAGTTTTTGAAATGTTTAGTTATGTGTTTCAAATTGAGTGTGATATTTTAAATTTGCATGACCCCATTTGTGCTATTATTTGGGGGTGTAAGGAGGGTTTTAAGATAAATTTTAATTTTAATGTAAAATGTGTTTATTATTTTTAGAGTCCTTCTAAATGGGTTTGAGTGATTTATTTTAAAAAATTATGTCTAAATGGATTTTATGATCCTGATTTTTAACAATGGTATTAAGTGTTACTTTAAAACATTAAGAAATAACTTTGTGTTTTGAGTGGATTTTTATTAAATCCCATTTAGAACGTTGAATGGTTTCAAAATGTTGTGTGAGAACATGAGATCATCTCAATCCCCCTTATTGTATAATGACCCCCAAGGGGTGGGATTATTTCTTATTTTGTGATGTGTATTTCGATTGAGGTTAATATTTTATATTCCATACGATGTAGAAAAAAATGAAGGGGATGCTTCTTATCAGGGTGTAGAGGGTGAGGTGAGATTTACTTCTTTTGACATATTATTTCATGTGATTTCTCACATATATTGGAACATGTCATGGGAATCCTAGGTGACTATGAAGTGGTGAGGATAAGTGAAATCCCTATTTTAAATAGTGTGTCATATAAGGTGGGGATAGCCAATAGATTGAGTGAGCTAGTGGTATTTATTGTGGTTGTTTGATCAAGTGAGCTAGTGGAATTTATTGTGGATACTAGACCGAGTGATCTTGTGGAATTTACTGTAGTTTAGTAGAATGAGTGAGATAGTTGAAATTAATTATGGAATATGGTAATGATATTCTCCCTGGAAATTTATCTCTTGATAGTTTTATAAGTCTAATAAGGATGAGAAAGATTTAAAAATGTAAACCTAGTAATTATTTCAATAGTTTAGAACATTTTAATTGAGTCCAAGGAAAATTTCCATGAATATTTTATCCTTTTTAGGATGATTTATGGGGTATCTAGGATTCTGAGTTTTTTATATCCATTATCCATTGATTGGTTTATGGAATTTTTTTTCTATTTTTCCTTTTATAATATTTGGTTTATTTAGGTTCCATTCATTGTTTCTCTTGTCTAAGTAATAATTATTAGATAAATTCAAACCAACTTGAGAAAATTATTTGGAATGTAGATTTGGAAAAACAAGTGGAGTGATTTTAAATGTGGTATTCAAACTGTTTTGAAATAGAATAATAGGGGTTTTAACTTTCAATTTGGTTTATCATAAGGGATCCCCTTTTGGTGTTTTAATTTTTTTTGGAAAATGATTTTTAATATTCCCTTATATATTTTTTATGAAGGTTGGAAGGATTTCATTAAAAGGGTCTGAAGGACTGGAAATATTTTTGAGGTTATTTTTTTCATTTAATCCAAATAACTATATTTTTTGTGAAAATAATTGTGAATGTGAATTTGAATTTTTTGTACTTGTGAAATGAAAATTTTTATTCAATTTTAGTTTTAAACTAGTATTAAATGGATTTTATTTTATAAGGAACTGTAAAAACTCTGTAGTAATTACCTACTGGGCTCGATTTCTCTCACACCCTATATACACAACTTGGAGTATGAAACTATTATAAATTATTTTTAGTGATAGAAACCCTTGGTTATGAATGTATATCTTTTTGGATGTTAGTCTCTAGATGAGGAGAGTGATAGTGGTTCACATAGAGATCGTGGGTTGTCTTTATTCTTTATTTTCTTTTTTTATTTTGTAATTTCACTAGCTTTTTTAGTCAATATTTTTTTGTGGAAATTATTTTTATTCATTTATGTAAAATTTTATCATGTACGGATACAACCATTGTTATTTTATAGTTCATAGGTGTCTTTCCTTGTTATATTTCTTACTATAAGTATTTTTGATCTGTTTGTTTATGAAATGTGAAATTATTTCAAATGATTAAGTTCTGAAACCCTAGCACCAGTTTCTATCCCTAGGAAATCAGAAACATGCCTTAGGTATATTCCAGACTCAATCAAGTTTCTGATAAATGGATAGACCGATCTTGTTCTTAAAAAGTTAGTACTAATTCATATCTCAAGAGATTGGTGGTTCGATTCACTAATTAACTTATTAATAATAATTTAATACTCAAATGGGATGGGGTGTTCTGTGTTTGGAGCATGCATGAATGTAAATTATTTTATTGATTCCACATTTAAAATGTGATTGGGATGTATAAGTTATAATGACGTGTATGTAGTAAATAATAATTATGATATTTGACCCAAATATAGGTGATTGTGTGGGGATTTAGTTTAGTAATTGATCAGGAGAATCATTCCAAGATAATTAACTAGTATTTGTGTACTAAAAACATCACATATCCTTATAAATACTCTTTCATGGTAGTAGGGGTCATACTCATAATGTGGAGAGTTCTTGCAAGGTTTCTATTGTACCTTATGTGTAGTGTTTACGTCCTTAATTTATGATTTTGTTTCTGTCACACCCCTGGGACTCTCATAAACTGTAGTGCAATGATCATCACTTAAGTTAATGGATTGGGATTAAATTTTCAATACCTTACCCATACCCTTAGATTATCTAACCATTGGCCAAACCAATATAAACTCATAAGAACCAAAACGAAGAAACAAAAATGAAATAAAATCTAATAAATTTAATTGAAATGAAATAATTAGTTCAAAATTGAATGGGAAAAATTGAAATTAATTCAACCAAAACAAGAAAATACTAATCTAAAATTTCCTCCCAAACTAGAAATAAAAAAAAATTGAAGGGAATCATCCTACATACCCATACATCGATCCACATGGATTCCCAAGTCCCAATCCAACTGGGACAAGTCACACCAAGCCTAATAAAGATGAGATTAAAAACTTACTCCTAGCAATGGAATATTACATGGTTTCTCTATACCTAATCCATTTTACCACATCTTCCCTCTAGTGGGGGTGTAAATTCAGGAAATCCAAACTCACCCAGGAACTTTGATATATAAAAATTTTATCATTCCAACAAAGACATTCTATCAAGAAGGAATAAAATTTCTTACATTGAATTTTCGAATAAAATGATACTCAATTAAATCATCAATCATCAAAATTATAAATCACACCATTGATAAATTTTTCTACCTTCATTTGAACCATTTTATATTATAATCATTATAAAATAATTTTTTTTATACTATATTAATTAACATTGTACTTCCTAAACACTAATATAAAATTATAATTTGTAAATAATAACAAAATTTTATTGAAAAATTAATCTAAAAAAACATAAATAAAATAATTCAAACAATAATCATTACAGAAATTAAATAGTAAAAAACTTCACCTAGTGTTATCCCATAAATGGAAAAAATTAATAGTCTTTTGTTTAATGTTTTTAAACTAAAAAATATAGAAAAACCTAAATGAAATTTGTGCAAAATGAAACCCAAGCCCACAATTTCAAAAAATGGCATGAAAATGTAGAGAGAAGATTCTAAAATAAGAGTGGAGGATAAAGGAAAAAACATACCTTAATGATTTTTTCTAAAAATGGTTTTAAAATGATAATAAATAAGGAATTATTGAAGGTAATCAAAAGGGTGGGAGAATAAAACCGCATTGGAGTCCAACACTCTTTGAGAAAGGGGAGTGTCACAACTAGTATAAGGGGAGAACCTATACCAATGCTTTCAAAAATAGTTAGTATAAAACAATGGCATACCAACTATATACCAATGGTTTCTTAAAACTATTTTTATAGATCCAATTTTATAGCCTCTTTTTCTAGTAGTGGTGAGTGGGTCATGAAAATATATAACCCCTTGGTACATCAGTAGGTATTGTGAGACAAACTAGCTCGAGTATTTGGTGTAAAGATTAACCATTTATTTATGATGGCTTGGATAAGTTTTTGATGATATGTTTATAGTGTCTGAAATTAGGAATTCCATAACTATAAAATCAATTATTACATTCCATGTGATTATTTACATTGTTATGTTATCCATAGACATATCACATTCTCATGTTATCCGTTTAATGACATTTATCATTATTATTTATTCCTGCAATATTATTGATGCCTAATTTATTCTTTAATATCTATTGTCATACACAACCCCTTACTAAGAATTTAAGCTCACCCTTATTATTATTCCATTTACCCAAGTTATGAAGACGATTATTTTGCATGATATGTCATTATGGATATCATGTGTGGATAATTTTCAGGAAATGTTGAAGGCTTATGCTTGAATAAACATTCCTTGTTTTAATGAAAAAATAATTTTTTCTATTGAGAAGATAATTATTTATTTAGTTAAAGGGGTTTTCTAACTCTGTAAAACTATAAACCTAAAAGGCACTGGGTATGTATGTGAATCAATATTTTTTATTGATATTATAATTATGGATGGTTATGTTATAGAAACTTTAGTCTATATCAAAGCTAGATTTTACAGAATTTGTTTCCAACACCAGATCTGGTAGCATGGGTATGAGGCATATTAGATACTATCAATGTAGGGTTTAAATAATATAAGGGTCTATGATGTTTTCAGATGAAGATAATTTATAGCTTTGTAAACCTTCATCAGTTATTATGTTTAAGGTTGACCATGAGTTTAAATGTATAAATATCACTTTTGAGGACGTATGTGATTAAATTTTGAGGTGATTGATCAAATCATAGAGATTTTGTTTGGGTTTTTAATGAATAATACATGATCTAGGTATTTTTATACCTTATGATTTGTATTTAATTTTATGTCAAGGGAAATCATGTAATTTTGGGAAAACATAAACATCGTTTGGGGAGTATATACGATTTAGGTATATTGATTGATATGTGATTGTATGTTTTTTGAAGGTTAAAGGGTATGTTGATTTATGGGATTATAGAATTTCATAATTATTAGGATTTTAAATTTAGTAATAAAGATATTAATTTAATTATTGTAGGAAATTAGGACTAGAATACGTTAGTGTAAACTCTATGGATAAATATAAAAATCGTAAAAATCCAAAATTTTAATAAAAAGTGTGTGGTTTCCTAGAAATTACATCCCTTTATAGATAATAAAAGTGGTTATTGGATATATATCTCATGAAAAATGGGTAATAACCCTAAAAAAGTTTGTTTGGTTGTTAAATCTATCCTCACTTGGTGCACAATAAGAATGTATAATTGCACACATGGTTTAACGCTCCATGGGGATATATTTTTGATTATTAAAAAGATATTCACAAAACATTATAAAGTATTTGAATATATTGGTATATCATGAGTCATGTAAACATTAATATAACACTTATCTATTTTCACAAATGAGAATAATTAAAATTTCGAGGTTACAATTTATTCAAGGTGTATAATATAACATCATGAGCTTTTAGTAAGCATTTTCCTATTTTTGAATACTATGTTGAATTTATTATATAACACAAAACAAAAAAAATAAAATTAACCAAAATATAATTTTCAATACATGAATAAAATTAAAACATCATAGAAATAGAATGTGAAATATCCTTAATAAAATTACAATAAGAGTAAAACCTCAATTAAACAAAAAGATTGTTAAAATTACTCACCTTAATTCTTTAAAAAAAAATTTAAGGAACATTTTTTTTGAGTTTTAATACCAGTAAATCGAATAAAATTTAATAATGATAAGATACATAATTATTGTGATGTGAATAAATTCATTTAGTGTTAAAAGGATACTTTTTGAAGGATTGGGTATTCATATATATTTTGTATTTATTATTTTAATTCATCAAATTGATAACTTTTGGAAATTTAATTTAATTAAATATATTAAATATATATATATATAACTAAATTAACGCTTCTTTAATTATTTTTACATGATAAGAAGAAAAAATAAATTCAGTTTATGCTTAAAAAACATATTTATCTAAAAAGTATTTTTCTATGTTATCCGTTATTATATTAAAATTAATTTTTATAAATTTTAAAGATTGAATAAAATAAAAAGGATTTTATATTTGGAATCTGAATATAAATTTTTTTAAGGATTTCAATTTCATTTTTTATCTTGAAAATAATTTTTCAATGTAAAAATTAGTCTCCATACTAAAGGTTAAAATGAAGAAAAAAGGTTAAATCAAGTGGTAATGTCTGAAAATATCTTAATATCTAATATATAAATGAGTGTATGATGTATTTATCAAAAATGAATTATATTTTACATTTTAATTATAAATTTGAGATAAATTTTTTAGGAATTATTCATTACCTTTTATATTAAGAATTTAATATTTAAAAAAATTCCCCACATTCACCTATAAAAGGACCCCTCACCACACCACTTATCCTAAAAAATATAGCTTAATAGATCAGCCAAAATATTAAACCTAGATAAAAACATATTTCCCACATCCTAGAATTTATTATATCACCAAAATAATAATCTATTATGTCATAAAGATTGAAATAAAGAAGGATATCGAAGGAAGATGAAATTGTTTTAACCACATTTTTCAATTTTCTTCCTTCTTCCATATTCTCAAGATCTATTTTACCCATACTAATATAATTAAATTTTTTATCATAATTTTATTGAAATAATATTATATTTATGAAATAACCTTTATTTACCCCCTCCCATTCATTATAAAATTAAAGTGTCACCCTTGTTATAGTCGAATTAATGCCTCCTTGAATGACATATTTTATTTTTCATCACCACTTTATATGGATGATACTAAAATTATATTTAATAAATAAATATTATATTTATGACATTAATAATATTATATATTGTTAAATTAGGTATTATATTAATTAAATTAATAACAAATGGTCTTTATAATTTTAACTTCCGAGAATGAGCATATCGAGAAACCTTTCTAAATTGGAATATACTTGAGAAAACAATTGAACTGTATAAATTTTTTGATACTATAATGATAAATAACCCACATAAATTCAATTTTTTTAGATTATAAAACTATTTTATAAATATATTTACCATGTGCAATAAACCATTGTAGTTTAGGAGACATTAACTAAACAATCTGAAGTGGCTGATGGGAGAAAAAACTATACAATAATTGAATGAAATATGAAAATAAATATACCATAAAAATGAAATTACAAGAAAAAAATTATTCATAAAGTATTTAATAAACTTAATTTGATTGTTTATATTTTTAGATGCATGCACCATGTGAGTTGGGACTTAAGGCATGGGTTTTATGTCTCAATTTCAATTCCTTGAGATGTGTTTCTTATAATGATCCAATTTAATTTTATATGGTGTAAATATTTACCTATTGAATTATTATATAATAAATAATATGCTATTATTTATCATTTCATTTTCAATTAATATCTTATTATTCCATTTCCTTTTATTCACATTGTACCTATATCATAATAGTTATTGTTAACATAATTTATAGTCATTACGTTATAACATTTATTCTTAAACTTAATCCTTTTATGTTTTGTTTCTTACACACTATGATTATTGTATATTGTATTACCACTTTATTTTTTGTGTTTTACAAGTCTTATTTACATTTCAATTCCATTGTTTTTCACAATAAAACTAAATGTTTTCTTGTATATAGACTCAACCTTAACTATTATTTACAATTGATAATGTTTATCTTCCATGTATATATTCCCTATATTATTTTGAGACAATTCTTCTCTATAGTTCATTTATTTTTTAAGTTAAATTTCCATTATATTTTTTTATTTAAAAGGTTTAAATGAAATATCTTTAACATTTACCATATTATTCATTTTTTACTTTATTTAAAAAAGTGTGAAAATAATCTTCTTTATTAGCATTCTCCACATGAATTCATTTTCCCTCTTTTAAGTCCACTATTAATTATCAATATTATGTTCTGATTTTCATGGGTTTTCAAATAATGTCCTATTCCCATTTTCCTATTTATTTTTTTAAAAAAAAATATATAATTGGTTTAGAGGAATACTAAAAGGATTTCATTACACTTATTCATATTTGTATAGTCCATTTCGCATTTCATATCTTAAAAATTATTTATTTTCAAGGTTTAAATATTTGTAATTCATTTAAATTTAAGGTTTTAAAAATCCTATTTTCACCCCTTTAATTTTATTTTTTAATGTTACTTAGAAATGTTTTGTATAACCATGTAAAAAAATCATTATGAATAATATTTTTACAATTTCACTTCCATTTTCCTCTTAAGATATAAAATTTCTATCTCATTTAGTGTTATGTTTCCTATATTACCCTCTAAAATATATTATTATTTTATAGATAAATCTCTACCTTATTCATAAGGGTTATGTTCTCTATTACTCTTCATCACACTCATTAATTTATTTATCTTCTTAATGTCTATATTCATTAATTTCATTAATATATTCTATATCACTTCCACTATTTCTGTATTGTGTTTTCTATTATTGACTTAACCATCTACCCATTACTATATACAGTGTTATATTGAAGGTTGATTTCCAATATAGTTATTTCATTTATATACCAGGGAAATTTTGACAATTTGTATGCTTGTTCTTTCAATATATATGTTTATTTATTACTAAGGAATTATTGTTATATATTTTAATGTTTATTTATTATTTTATACGATTAATTCATTGGAATTAATTAGTAAAGGCTAGTTTGGAAATTATGCATCCTCGTGATGAATCTGTGTGTCTCATGAGAAAAAATATCTTGGATATTTAGTTTAAAGCACACCCGTTTATGTAATATGTCTTGGAACAATTCCTTGAAGATTTGTTTATGATTTCTGAAATTATGAATCCTATCACTATGAAATCATATATTATTATATATGTGAATATTTACATTGTTATATTATCTGTGGATATATCACATGATCATGTTATCAGTTATATGGAATTTTATTAATAATAATAATATTAATAATATTAATTTATACTATATTATTTATGTTTTTTTATTCTACAAGAGCTTCTATTTTATGCTACCCCAACTGATCATTCAAACCCACACTTTTTATATTTTCATTTAACTAGGTTTTTAGAAGTGTATTATACATGATATTTCTATATGAGCATCATATAGGGAAATTTTTTGGAAATATAGAAGACTTATGGTTAAATAAGGAGTCCTTAGTTGAATGGGAAGAACCACTTTTTATGGGAAATTTATGGGCTTTGTTAGATAATGTTTTTTATAAACTCACGAAAACTATAAACCTAAAAGGTGTTGGGTATGTAAATGAATCAAAAAAATTTATTTATATACTAATTATGAATTGTTATGTTTGGTCCAATTCATTCGGCATCAAAATAAATTTTAATGAATGTGTTTTTAGCCCTATATATGAGATAATGGGTCTGGAACATCATTTTTGATATCCAATCAGGGTTTAGATAACATTATAGGTTATGATATTATTATACGAAGATAATTCTATAGTTGTTGATACCTTCATGGGATAATATTTTTAAGTATAATCTTATGTTTAAAGGAAACGATATAATGATTTTATAATTGGATTTTTAGGGGACTAATGTTATTTTTAGTATTTTATTGTGGTTTTAGGAAGAATTATGATCGTGGAACATGTATCGCATAGGGTTGGTATGATATTTTATGCCATGGAAAACCAGGTTAATTTAATAAAATATTAATATTTTATAGGGAGTATTTATGATTTAATAATATTGATTGATATGAGATTTTATGTTGTTTAGGGATTAAAGTGTGAGTTATTTTTTGAGAGCATATGTTTCCATGATTTTGGGTTTGGAATGTATTAATAATGATATTAGTTTAATTATTATTGGAATTTTTTATAAAAAACATTAGTTAAAAGTATAAGGATAAATCTAAATATTAGAAAACATACCAAATTTTGGAAATGAGTGTGTAGTTTCCCAGAAATGAAAACTCTATATTCATACTAAAATTTGTTTTAGGATTTTTATTTTATTATTCTATGGGTAATAACCCTATTAAATTTGGTTGGGTGTTAATTCTATTATCATATCATTCAAAATAAGGGTCCTAACTACATAACTAGTTTGAATCTCATCGGTATATGATTTCAATTATCTAAAATACAATTAAAACCATTTTTTAAATATTGTAATACATACAAATATATTGAGTACTGAATATATTAAGAATAAAATTATATATATTCATAAATGAGAGAAATTAAGATTATAGGGATGCAATTTAATTAAGGTGGTTGAATGAAAAACTCTTATATTTTAGTAAGTGTTTTCCTCTAAGTAAATATTATGTTGAATAAATTATATCACATGGAAAACTGAACTAAAATTAACCTTGATATATTTTAATTTTAAATATTAAAATTAAAAAATCATATGAAGAAAATGTGAAATAAAATTAACAAAATTGCAAGAAGAGTGAAACCTCATATTAATAAAAGGATAGTTAAAATGCATTATTTTAATTCCATAAACATTATCATTATATTAAATAATAATTTAATGTGTTATAATATGAATAAATTGAATAAATTGAATAAAAATTAATGGTTTGAAGATAAAAAATTAATTGGATGTTACTACAATCATTTTTGTGTTAAAAGGTCTATTTTATGAAGAATTTCATTTTTCTATATATTATGTATTTTTATCTTAGTAAACCAAATTCATCACTTTGGAATAATGAATTTAATGACTTTTTATAATATATACATATAATAAATTTAACACTAATTTAATTATTTATACTTGAAAAGTAATAATAATAAACTTAGTTTATGTATAAAAATACATTTTTCTAAACAATATTTTTCCACGTTATGTGTTATTGTATTAAAATTATTTAATTTTATGAATTTTATAAATTAAATAAATAAAAATGGATTTAATATTTTTGAGTCATAATTTATAAATTATTTAATCAGTTCAATTTCATTTTTGGTCATAAAGATAAGTTATAAAAGAAATAATTAGTCACTACGGTAAAAGTTAAAATGAGGGAAAAAATTAAATCAAGAGGTAAAATATAAAAAACATCATTGAAACACATTTCTAAATTGGTTAATGAGGTATTGATTTACCATACCTTTTATTTTACTCTCTAATTATAAATATTGGTTTTCAATTCCCTTTAATAATTCACCTATTTTTATATTAAGAAATTAATATTAACAAAAATTCCACCCTCCTCAACTATAAATCGATCCCTTCACCACAACACTTATCCTCCCAGCTAAAGATTCCAAAAAGGAAAAAAATATTTCAAAAAACTCCCTAAAAGACTTTAAATTGTCCAAGAGGCTATTTTATCTTAATAATACCAATCTAAGAAGGATTAAGGAGTGGTCTAAAGGAGGAATTTAAGGAAGAGATAATTATTTTAACTGTGTACATTCATGTTTCATTGTTTTTCCACCTCAATAAAATATATTGTACCTATACTAATATAATGATATATGTATCATAATTATACATAAATTTTATTATTAAGATTCATTAATGATAAATTATTAATTATATTAATTACATTAACAATAAATGGTCCTTATAAATTTAATATCCTAAAATGAGCTTAATAAGGCACTTTTTAAAATTTGAATTTATTTTTAAAAATATATTATAATTTATAAATATTTTTCCACTAGATTGATAAATAAAATATATCTCTAAAATTATGGATATTATGAAACTATTTTATAACTCTTTTGACCAAATTCAATTTCTGAAAGTTATTTTTTAGAAAATGAACTAATAACACCAAATGACCAAAGAGAGAAAAACTATACACTAAATTAATTAAATATGATAATAAATTGAACATAATATATTAAATATACAAAAAATGTCCTTAATAAAGCCTTTAATTAGCTTAATTTGAATATTTAAGAGGTTAGACACACACACTGAGTGAGTCTGGACTTTAGGTTAGTGTTTTTTGTCCCAATTTCAATACATTGATACATGTTTCTTTTTATAAACCAATTTACATTTATATTATTTAAATGATTACATATTAAATAATTATGCTTTAAATAATTATTATTTTAACTTTCACTTTCATTTAATATCCCCTATATATTTTCCATCGATTCATAAATTCCATAAGTTGTACAAGTTATTAAAATAATTTAATCTCATTAAGATAAAACCTCTATTATTGAATATGATCCTTATAAGTACGGTTTGTTATACGATATGATTGTATTATATTGTATTATCTATTTATTGTTTAGGGTTTATAATCCTTCCTTACATTTCACATCCCTTTGTTTCACAATTTAATGAAATAATATATTGCATATTGATTCAACTTTACCTCTTATTTAAGATAATAAATGTTTCTCTTCCATATCCATATTCTTTGTATTGTTTCAAAACTATTATTCACTATAATTATATTATTTTTTAAATTAATTTTATATTATCTTTCACTCTATTTTAATGGTTTAAAATAAATATTTTTATTGTTTTCAACACAATTCATTTTCTACTTTCATTAAAAAATAGTAAAGAGTGTTTTTTACATTATCTACATGAACACATTTTCCAACTATTATATCCATTATTAATTATCAGTATTCCTATCTATATTTCCCTAAATTCTCAAAGAAAATAATATTCCCATTTTTTATGGTTTTTTAAAATAAATGTTAATAATATAGAAGAATAAATAAATAATTTCATCCCACTTTTTTATATTTGTATCTTCCATTACACATTTAATATATTAAATTTAATTTATTTTATATGTTTCAATATTTTTAATTATTTTAAAATTATGTTTTTCAATATCCTCAATTCACCCCTTCAATTGGATTTTTGAAAGTGACTTAGAAGAATGATTTTACAACAATTTTACCAGTGATTTTTTATTTTTTTATTAATTTTACTTCCATTTCCCTATAAAAATATAAAATATATGACTTCCTTATAGTCTGGAATCATGTATTACTCTCTAAATTATCTTATGAAATTATACTTCATATGTATCTTATTCATATTGGTAATGTTCTTTATGAATTTTCATCTCTCCCCCGACTTTGTTTTTCTCTTCAATGTATATATTCTTTAATTTCATGGATATATTATATTTTCCTTCCAATATTTCTATATTTTTTTATATTATTGAATTAACTATATACCAATTATTCCATATGTATTTAGTTTAATGAGTGATTAAAAATAAAATTATTCCATTTATTAACTTAGGAAATATTGAAAATTTTCAGACTTGTTATTTTGATTTGGATAGATTTTTATTCCAAAACCATATTAGTTATGTATTATATTTTTTATTCTTTAATTAATTTGATTAATTAATTGTACTTAATTAGGGATGGGTGGGTTTCAAAATTATATATCCCCTCAATG
This sequence comes from Viscum album, assembly GCA_963277665.1. Lineage (NCBI taxonomy): Eukaryota > Viridiplantae > Streptophyta > Magnoliopsida > Santalales > Viscaceae > Viscum > Viscum album. The sequence continues at coordinate 1,440,268,107 of OY728127.1, read as the reverse complement.
CATCCGTAGGTATCACGTGAAAATCAAGCTTGGGTATTTGGTGTTAACCTTACCCATTCATATATGATGTCTTAGAAAATAGATATGATGGTATATTTATGATTTTTAGAATTATTCATTCCATCATTTTATTAGTTATTATTGTCCATGCCATTATTTATGTTGTAATACTGTCAATGGATATATCACATGCTCATGTTGTTATTTATTTTTAATTTTCTATCATTATTTATTATTTACACATTATTTGTGGCTTGTTTATTACATGAATTCATCTATTATATGCTACCACTTACGATGAGTTTGATCTCACCCTTAATATTTTGTTATTTAACCAGTTTATGATGAAGTGTATTATGTTTTATATATGTATATGGGTATTATGCATGGATAATTTATGGGAGATTTTGAAGGACTATGAATAAATAAGAAGTCCTCAATTTAATGGAAAGTAACTTTTTGATGGGAAATATATGGATTTTTTCTAAAACGTTTTTTCCCAACTCTCAAAGTAACACCCCCTAAAAAAATTGAGACTTAAAAATGATAAATATCACTACTCATGTCAAAATGAAATGAATTTTGTTTGTATTTTTATTGATTATAACTCTAAATTTAATCATGCATGGGATAATGTTTTGTCTATACGAGTGACCTCATGATATGTTTCCTGGGGTGTGTGTGAATGAGAATAATGAACACTAATAGAATATGTTTTATATTTTGGGGTTTATCATTAGTCTAATATGTGACCCTAATAGATAATAACATGAAGTGTTCTAAGAAAGAATCCAAGTTATTATAGATGACCAATGATATCATATAACTAAGTTCCTGGCTCAGGGAGGATGGGTTATAAAAAATAGTTTCAAATCCAATACCCAATCAGAAGTGGAATTTCACATAGTAGGTTTTAGGTGATGGTATCATAATGAGGATGTTATTGTTTAAATGAGTGTAGGGTGTAACACCCTCGAAAAAGTGATTCCTAAAAATACTAAATGCTACTACCCATTTTAACATGGTGTACATTTTATTTTAAGGAGATTTCGTGATTTAAACTCTATAATTAAGTGTTCTTGGCCAAGAGTAGTTTTAGGGTGGGTGACCTTTTAGAAGGATTCTTGGGGTGTTTTGGAGTGAGAAAAAGTACACTTAATGAATATTTATTGGACTGGGAGAAAATCATTAGTATGATAAGTGACCATGGTGGGTAATAGCCTATGATGTGCTTAGAAGGAATCCATGGTATTATAGGAACCCCATGGGTTCATAAAATAGGTACTTAGGCTAGGTAGGTTGGTTCATGACACTCTAAAACCATTAACATAAAAGGTATTGGGCATATATTTGATTCAATATTTTTATTTTATTTTAATTTTTGATGGTTTAAGATTTATTCCCAATAGTTGGTATCAATTATTTTTTAAATAATGTTTTTAACACCATATCTTGGATGGTGCGTTTGGGGTATCACATAAATCCCCAAAAGTATATTTTTTATACTCTTAAGAATATAATATATCCTCTAAATAATATTATGAATACTCAAATAAATCTTCTATATCATCCAGAAGATCACAGTGTTTGGATTTATAGGTTTCTAATAACACTTATTAGATGTAATAGAAGTGATAATAAATTACCAAAATAGGGAACCATGCAAGAATATACAAAACCATGCATAAAATGTAAATGAAGACTACTATAAAAATATAACTTATAATATTGAGACACTACTCCATATTTAATCACTAATATATGAGTTTAATTAAGATCACTAACATTTTTGTTGAAAGGCAACCCCCCTCTATAGGTATCAATGGGTTATGGGTAAATCACCCATTAGATGAGTGAGATCCATCATCCTCCATGGTATGCTGGTCCTTAATATGAAAAGGTGGTGGAAAAATAGAGGTCTGAATGTTAATGAGTTTTGTATAAGAATGTTCACACACACTTTCATCTCATAAAAGCAAGATTTTAAATCATTTTAAGACACTATTTGATTTTACAAGCATTAAATAATGATTTATAACTCCCATGTTAATGCCTTGGATGATTCTTGAAACGCATTTCCTGAATTCACCTACTCATATGAAAATAAATTTATATAATTCCTTATTTAATGTTATATAATCATGTAATATCGGTGAAATTTTAACTCTTAACATTCTAACACCATAGAATTCATAGGATATATGAATAAATCCTATCATATGATTTTAGAGGTGGTGGAGTGTAACAATATGGATCAATCATATGGTACATTAGAAGTAGAGAGTGGTTTGAAATCTCATTTTGTTCCTTATAGTTTACATTGATCATGAAGTTTTACATGTCTTATTACATCAAATAAAACTGAGGATTTTAGGATTATATCTCCTTTACTTACATACCCCATTTCCTCTAATGATTTGTGAAATTTATCTCCATGTGATCTTTGGTACCACCACTAAAATATTTCTCATTGACTTGTAAATACATTTTATGATCCAAATATATTACACATGCTGGTGTGGTCTTTTATTTTTTGCATTTTAGTATCAAAATTAACAAATTTATCACAAAAAAACATTGATACATTTTTCATCAGTAAGAAAAATTTATGCCCCGTAAAAAAGATGGTACATAACACAGTGGGAATCCCACAATTTCTTAATGATCCCAATGAGTTATGATAATTTTCCAAAAATATGTTATGAGTGATATTAGGGATTACTTTTTAACATATTCAATTCTAAATCGGGATTATGAAACTTCTAAAAACTATCTCAAAACTTCTTCAAACTTTCTCAATGCATCTCCAACCACTCGAGCTAATCTCAGAACAACATAAATGACTCTAGGAATTTATCAAAACATAAAAAATAATTTTTGAAAAATTTCAAAATAATGTGTAGTATATAAATACTCTTACAAATTAATTCAATAAAGATAAACTACCTCAATTAACTTCTTAGATATTCTCAATAATTATTCTCTGGAATTGTGCATTAATGAATTATTAATAAAATAATCACGTGTGTTATCATTAAAAATAAAAAATCTCCAACCATCGTCCAAGCATGTCATCATTTCCAAGAATAATTATTCATTCCAATTAATAACAAGGATGAATATATCACATTTAAGTTTCATTATCTTATAAAATGGAAATATATTTATCTTTTTGATCAAGTAGATCACACTTTCATCATCTATTAACACTTCTAATTGATTCTCGTAATGTTCTGCACAATTTTCATCAGATATCCCAAGATCTTCTCAAATCTATTCACCAATCTAATTACCCATTGCAACATTCCTGACACATATTTATTCATTTGAAAATTCTTCATATTTACATTATAACTTTTTTTCTTCAATTCTCATTAAAAAATTACAACAATATTTATCATAATCCATTGGTTAGTTTACTAATATAAACACATACTGTGGAATACAATCTATTCATCTCTTGATATATTATAAAGAAAAATTCATACTATGTGTTGTGATAATTTTATGGTTTCTATATATTTGTTTTAATATATTGAATTTATTTTAATTATTGCAACAGGGCTATTGATTTAGTTAATTCATTTCCATCTTTGTAAAGCAACAAAATATCCTTTATTCATATATTCAGAAGTGAAAATCCTATCTTAATCATTCAATCAATGTCATACCACCAATGAGACACCCAACACAAGCTACCTCATGAAAATATTTTCTTTATTTTAATAATGGCTAAATGTACATTATTAAATTATATACATTGATAATGATCTAAATTAGAGAGGCTAAAACACATGTTTTATAGATAGGAATATCCAATGACACCCAAAATATGTGGTATTATTTTTAGTGGGTCAGTCCTCCTGATATCTTATACTTGATGTCACCATGTGAGAATATCATAGATGTTTTCTCAATGATTATAATATCCCTAGACATGATAGTTAACCATCGTAAATATCCCATTAGTTTGATGAATTAAGATCATAGTATAAATGTTTTATGATTATAATCATAGTATCATGATGTTCACATTATAGATAGGAACAACTATAACCTTTTCATATTAAAATTAATACAAGGAAATTAACATGTAAATTGTACATGATGATTTAATTACACTATAATGGTGAGAATAAATCATAAATATGTATTTATATACATGATTCAGTATTCAAAAAATACAAATCAAGTTGGGTCAAGGGATCCCAAACTCACAACACTACCACTTTCACTAGATCCAACTACTAACTTATAAACTTGTTATCGCTCACATGAAAAATTAAAATTCTAATATATTATCTATTTATTAATTGGTACATCCAAATTTTCCTACATAACTATGGTCTTATCCACGTGTTCACTTCCATGAGTAAAAAACCTTTTGGGGATAATATCCCTGAGTATATAAATTTTCCCTTTATTAAAATATAGCCTCATAGCTAGTGATTTTACTTCAATATTATTATAATTTATATTTTGATAATATAATAGTTGATTTATACAATTAAAAGAACATAAAAAAACTCTTTATTATTTATAGTTTTTATTTACATTAATTATAATCTTTAATATAATCTGATTGTGTAGATCCAACTACCACTAGAATCAATGAACTTTTATTTTTCATTTACATAGAAAAATAATGATATTAGATCAAATTTATCTATATGATTAATATTTTTCCCTATTATTATCTACCATTACTTCTTCCCCATGTACCCAGAACTTATCCCAGGCATTTTCTCAACTACTACTAGATAGTTTAGATAATTTCAACTTGTATTCTCCAAGATTTATTTGATAAAATTAAATAATTCTATATAAAAACACTGTATAAAATCTAAGTAGATATCATGTCAAGGGTTATATATACCATATATTAAGAATATATAGTTCTATTTATCATAGTAATCTCATCCTATATCTTAAAACATAATTTTAGAGTGATTTATATCATGTGACATAGTTAACAATTCCTGCTTGAATTGTTCCATTTTTTCTTTTTCAATAAATTTTCAATATATATACTTTGAAAAAGTATAAATGTAATCAATATTAGTATATATTACTCCCAATAACCTATCTCACTAATTTAAGTCACTCATTGGAGAAATATTTTCAACATGTCTTAACTAACTATAAGATTAAAATCTATATTCCATATGTTATCAATATATTGCACTTGGAAAACCATGGTGCTCCCATTTTCCACTTGAAAAAACATGAAAAGATAATAATATAATGATATTAGTCCTTCATAGATCTAAAAATGGATCCTTATAGACATCATATCATAATCATGGTAATCTACTATAACAATCTAAATTGAAATGTATTTTAGAATTTCTATTAAGGAAATTGTTTCTATATATCAAACACATTAACTTATAATAAAAATTTAGTGACCAATATTTCTTTATATCTATATACTATAAAATAAATTTCTAACACTTTCTTCAATACCCATTTGGTGTTAATATATTTTACATAACCTGGAAGTGGTACCAAAATAAAAGCTTAATTTTGTTATGTGGAATCTATTTCTGAATTTTTAAAAACATGCCAATTTGAGCTTGTTTTCCATTTTATTATTCATTTTAGGATAATTATTTATTATACATGATGAATAATATATGAAATACCACAATTGTTATAAAATTATATTTTTTGTGTTTTTCTTCAATACATTGTATGTGTCTCTAAAACATTTTTTATCACAAAAATATTAAGGAACTAATTTCTACGCCAACTACTAATGCATCTCAAGCCATGAATTCATAAAAATATACATTAACTACTGGAAAACTAACCTATTCCAACGGTTTGGAGAACCGTTTCCAAGTAAGCCGTTGGGATAGGTCTAGACCAACAGTTTTGGGAAAACCGTTGGTATTAACCTATACCAACGGTTTTGGAAACTGTTGGTGTAAGTAATATGGAAATATATACCAACAGTTATGGAACCGTTGGTATATGTATTTCAAAAAAAAAAACATCTGCTGGGATTTGATCCCAGGACCCCTAGTTTATCATTGAACGACTTAACCACTAACCTAACATGACTTTTTTGAACATAATTACATTAATATATATTTATTCTCATAATTATTTTAAATTTTTATTTATATAATGTTCTTGGTAAGAAGAACTGATAAAAAATCAAAGGATCTATACAAACGGTTGTCAAAACCGTTGGTATAGACCTATACGAACGGTTTTGACAACCGTTGGTATAGATTTTGAGTTTGGAATTTCATTCTGGGTGAAGGTTGATCCATGGGGGAAAGGGTATGGCTTTACCAACTGTTTGGCCAAACCATTGGGAAAGGGTATGGCTTTCCCAACTGTTTGGCCAAACCGTTGGGAAAGGGTATACCTATCCCAACGGTTTAGAAAAACCATTGGGAAAGGTAGTCACATATGGGACTTTTCCAAATAGTTTGGCCAAACCTTTGGGAAAGCCATACCCTTTCCCAACGGTTTGGCCAAACCGTTGGAAAAGGGAACTTATACCAACGATTTTTACAAACCGTTGGTATAGACGCATTGGGAAAAGTCATATATCTAGTACTGATTGTTCCCAATTTACCAAATAAATATTTGATCCATCTCATATAATTTTTTTTAAACTTTACTATCACTTTTCTATATTATTCATTTATGTAATATCCTTAGTATCTTTAGGATAATTCATATAGATATAATTTTGGCTTCTTTATGAATGATTGTTGTTGAACATATACTTAATAAAACATTTACATGTATTCACAAACATTTGTGAAATAATTCATTTCTTTTTTGTATTATAACTTATATGAAATTAATTTATAATTTTATTCAGTATATGGCTAAGTTTCAATGCCATTATTTGTGAAGAATGTATCAAAAGAGATATTGGGATGTTTTTCAAGATTTATAATAATTATCAATTTTACTCCTTTTACTAACATTATGACATTGATTTGTATAAGTAAATGTGATATTTTAAACAATACCCAAACTATAATTGATGAAAAATGAATTATTAGTTAATATATTCGTTAATTTAGTTGTCTGAAGCTTCTCTTATCTTCTAACCAAGCCATTCTATAATTCACATTATATTCCTAAAATCTCTTAAGGAATCTCATTATGTGCATGAATTTACCATTAAATTATTCTTGAATTAGTCTAGTTTATTCTTTAGGATTTTGTCTTATAATTTTTGTGGAATTTTCATCTTTAATACTAACATGTTAATTGTTCATTATAAATTGTAAGAGAACATGTAAAATACTTAAGAGTTTTAGCTCAAAAATGTAAAGAGAACAATACTTGGTATGTTATTAACATTTTATTTTGGTATTAATTTACCTTGTATTATAATTCCACTACTGAATATTATTTGAGTTTTAAATGTTATATTAATAATTAATTTTTGAAATCGGATATCATTATTCAATTATAATTAAATTATCTTTCATGTATGGTAAACGATGACAACATGTTTTGGAAAATTTAAATAAAATAGCATTTTTTCTAAACTAAAAAATGAGATATTATTATATTAAAACCCAGTTCATATTAATATTTTCCAAATACAATAATCTCTCCACATAGAAATTTGATGCTGTTATATTATCTACCTAAAAAAGAGCCAGGATCTATTTGAATCTGGAATATCCACTTCAACCTTGTAATCTTTATCAAATTCCTTTGTTCATGAATTTTGGATATAAATATATCAGTAAAAATTGGTATCTAAAAACCAATATGTAAAAACAAAATATTACAAGTAGTGATGAATATACTCGATGTAGAATCAACCACTAACTTATGCTACAATTAATTTAAATTCCTTTTCTAGTGGATTTTATTTCCCCATGTAATGTAAATAGCCTCAGATTCAACGCATTCCCTCAATATAATTCTTTTATTGAAAGGAATTTGGGAATTTTCATTTGGAATTATACTTTCCATTAGCGTTCATGTCTTAATATTTTTCCTATTTTACCTATGAACTAAATATTTGAATTTCCAAAATTTTATGTCACATGGTGAACCATTTGAAATTCATAATAAAGCAGTCTCCAGATACTTTTCATTTATAGTTTATAATGAAACTAGATTAGTTGGGTGATATGTAGGAAAGAATTTGATGTGTTAAAATATTATTATCTATCTTTAGTTAAAATAAACCAACTAATTAATGTACTATATCATTTTCAGTACATGAGGATGAACCTGGATTACATATTTCATTTCAGAGGAAAGAAGTGTAATAATAATATCATTTTATTTTTTTGATTATTTTTTTATAAACATATTGGATGGGAGACAATATGGTGTAACCAACCATGTATTCATGTTTCTTTCACAACCCACTAGACATTGCGGATAATGTATTGACCTATTCATCAAATGAATTAACAATATATTTACTGTAAACATAATTTTCACCCTCACATACATCCTGAGCTGAATCATCAGGTAATAGGGACTATAATATATAACATTTCCTTTTATGTTATTATACTATGTATAAGAGCTTGTACAACACTTAGAAATATATTCTAGATAGGATATATTCATTATCTCGTGTGGATCATAAATGATTGTGTTATATAGTTTTATATTTTTCTATAAAGTGAATCATAACATAATAGTACATTATATTTATTATAATTTTTTAAACATGATATATTTTTTATTATTAAATTATCTCACTATTTTTTTTCAAATCCTAGTAGATGCAAACTACAATATTTTGAATATCTATTTTTTGGATATTCTAGGGGGATAATATTTTTGAAGCATTCTTTATAGCCTCATAAAGGGAATAACCACTACTATGAGAGTCTAAGGTATCTTTATAGGTATACAAGAACATTAACACATGGATCCTTTATCTATTGAGCAAACTCCCACATCTTATGATTTCTTAACATTCATTCACCCAAAAATTAGCTATAATATTTTCTAGTGCTAGATATGGCTATTTATATGATGCTAATTTTAGTAATGTAATCATTTCAATGATGTTAAAAAATCAATCTTAAAAGTAGTAACCCTATACTATGAGCCTCAATTCACTATAAACATAAATTAATAAGAGACGATGGACCTTCTATATACACCTTTTGGGTGACCCTATTTGACCTTATCTTTTAGCACAAAAAGTGTGGCATTCACTTTGATGAAATGACCGTCATATGATCCTTACATGAATGAAATGAGTTGGGTTGATGACGAAGGAGTAAAAACTACATGAAGAAGTCAATAATGAGATATCCATGTGGTACATGTTGTAATAGTGGGTTCCCTAGACCAAGAAAACAATACTTTAGATTACTATTTCATGTATACAGTGGGATATGCATGATGTACACTTACCATTATAGTGTAGAAATTTTAGTATCCCCTATTTAATGGTAATGCCCATAGATTAATTATCATAACATAAGGTTATAATATATAAAAAGCTATAATGAGAACCTTGAGATACGATAAAATAAATATTAAATATATGTCTTATGTTCAATGTTGGATTATTACACTACTAAAAAATTGTGTTTATCCAGCACTAGGGATTTAACAGTGCTAGCTAAAAATGCAGTTAAAGACATCCTTTGTTAGCACTCTAAAGGAGCTATTAAAGGGGTATTTAACAGCGCTAAAAAGTGCTGTTAAATGGGGACCTTTATCAGTGATTTCTTGAATAACTAATAAATGAGGTATTTTATCATCACTTATAAAAAATTGCAGATTGGGGGGGGGGGTTATCAGTGCATTTTTAGAAGCACAGAAAATTACCCCCATTTATCAATAATTTTTTACAGGTTCATAGAAAATTATACTTACAAAAATAATATTTCATTATAAATAACGTAATAATATATAATTATATTTATATTGATATAAATATAATATATATTTTTCATAATATGTTTTACATTAGGTAAATAGGAATTTACTCTCAATATGTAACAAATTTAATGAAAATGGCGTATAAAATGAATAAAAAATATTTTAATTACTAATTTTTGAATTATTATCTAGTAATAGTCATTTAATATCATTTTTATGATAAAAAATACAAAAAATAATAAAAGATCTAAGATAAGTTGAAAACCTAACTCAAACTTCAAATGACCATAAATTTTGATCCTAGTGTCCATTTGGGAACTACCACATATCAAATTGAAGCCTGTAATGATATCTATGAACTAGAAATCCAGGGGATCCTTTTGTCACATTTGTTGTGTCCAAAAGTCCCTTATGTCCTCCAAAACCGAGGTTTTAGTTAGGGTACCCCATTTTTTTAATGTTTTATGGATTTTAAGCATCATTTATGGGGGGGGGGGTTTGACATTTTTTAGTGGGGACTGAATTTGTTCCTAAGGATTACATTCATATTGACATTAAAAATATTAAATATTATCTTTTTTTGTAATGTAATTTAATTTATAATCATATATATAATAATATATACATATTTTTTTAATTAGCACATAGAAATTTAATTTTATAAGTAAATATTTATACATAGTTACATATAAAATATATTTATTAATACATAAATATATATATATAAACATATATATATATGGATAAAAAATTGGATGAAATATATATAAATATATATATGCCAAAAAATATAAAACAAAAGAGTAAAATGAAGTGGTAAAGTCTCTGGTGTATATCATGAAGGTCTAGGGTTTGAAACTCGTTGGAAGCAGGGGTGCATGTTAGAGGTTGGGATTATCTAAAGTGCTAAAAATGGGTGAGGGTGGGAAGTGATAATAAATGGGGGTGGGTGGGCTATGGGGAAAACAGATTGTATACCGTTTATCAGTGGGGCCTTTATCAGGGCTAAAAAATTACTCTTAAAGCCCCCTTCAACAGCATTAAAAAACCATTATTTAAGGGGACATATAACATCACTTTTTTAAAGCTAATAAACGTTTCGGGCTTTTAACCATGCCTAGATTATCCTCCTTTTTTTGTGATGATAAAATAATTTTTTAGTGCTGTTAAATGATGATTTTTAGTAGTGTTAGGTGATAGGGGATCATTATAATTGAAAATTCTTCTCATAAAGTTCACACATGGTGGTATCCAGTAGGTTAGATCATGTAGAAAAACCCACCAATAGAAACGCCATATGTTTCATGTTTCATTGGTCATTCCTATCAGAATATATGTTTATTGGTCTCCCTACATGAGATCATTATCAATGTGTTCCATTTTTCAGTGTTATTTGATCCATGGAAAAAATCATGATAATGAAATAGTGGAGAGGTAGCTTTTATTGGGTGCATCATTAGTTGTATGGAATTGGTTGAATGATGAAGATAGAATATCTTGCTTGTGAGTTGAGGATGAAATATCATGGGCCTGGTTGATAAATATGGTGGTACCATCATAAATCCATGGTCATGGTAGTCGATGGTAAATCCATCTAGTTAGATCAACAAAAAATCAAGAAAGAAAGGACAATGATACAAGTGTCCATCATGCTTTATGATATATCTAATGACAAAGAGATTATATTACAAAGTATGTATTCATAGGCTGATTATCATTTCTATGACAATTCCTTATCTCATTTAGTGCATTGATGGGTTTCTAGACTTTGCTTCTAGTCTGTGAATATTTTTCAATTATATCAAGATAAGGGCTTAGAGAGTCACACATAATAGGATATTCAATAATATTTTAATGAATAGGTATATAGGACAAGGTGAGACCCACCACGGGGTCTGAGAGTTTTCTAAGAATTATCTATCACCTAAAACTAAATATATTCAATATTATTCAAGTAAAGAATAATTAGGTTGAATTTTTTTATTAAAATTATTTACATGTGTTTAAGTAAATACAAGGATTAATATTTTATGAATGAATAATATCTTAATATTCCATGTTCATTTAATATTTTCAGAAATTACTAGTTGAGTTAATGACTCAACTTTATCACGTAATATATTTATTATAAATTACAAGTATATGATAAAATATAAAAGAAAATTTACGACATAATTAGTTCATTATATTTATTTATTTATTAATCCTTTAGGGGAAGTTAAATATATGAGGGTTTGGGAACCTTAATTGGGTATTTAGACTTACACTATGTAAGTTAAACATAATATATTTCCATTAGATGATTCACTCAGTTAAAATTGATAGCCTCTCTCTTCTCTAGAATCCTAGATAGATAATTGCTCAATCCAAGTGAATTATCCGAGTATACCTTTGTGGATCAAAGGCAAGAGATAATAACGATCATCATGAAATCAAATAGATCATCAGAGATCTACACTAGGACCCAGAATCTGAATAACGACATAACCATATATTCTATAAGAATGCATGAATGTTTTAGAGGGTTTGAACATCAGGTCTTTCGAGAAATGGTCATCTATGACTTTTGATAGACAACCACAATTCAAAATGGAATGAGTTAGTCATTTTATTTTAATTTCCATGCTCTGTTTAATTCTCATAATATCCTCAGACCGTACTAGGACTTGGGTCATCATATTTTACAAGTTATGTTTCCATGATGATAAAAATTTAAAAACCCCATCCCACCAGCTTCTTCTATGCACCTCATCACATTTAATTTGTATCAGTGTAATCATGTTGGTTTTCTGATCCATTAAAAACTATTTTTCTTAAATTTAATTAGATTTTTTAAAATCATACCCAATGTTTCTGATCACACGTTAATCTGATCATGAATGGATAAGTTATGATCATCTATAATTTTTCTTATGGATTTTTAAAGATTATTTTAGGGTATTAAAATTGTACTTGGGTTTTTAAAAAATGAATTACTGTGGAAATAATAGCGTTAAATTCAGAGTATTCTAGTGAGTACCAGTTTCTGGTTGGAATAGTATTTTATAGTTGAACCATGTTTCCATTGGCTATGTATTTTCTCAAAAAACAAAGACTTTATTAGCCTATTTTTATGGATTTTGAATTTTGATTAAAAAACTAAATGGGTGGGGAGTATTGGGAAGGTCATACAATTCCAAGGGATTTTTTTGTTTATTTTTAGAAAGGGTCTATCCGTGGGTGGATTTTTTGACAATAAAAAGACAATTGAAAGAGAAAAGGGATGTGAGTTGGTACTCTACCTTGTGGGAAAACCTTATGCAGTGGATCAATCCTTATCACACCTCCTTTCACCATCCCTCCCTATTCATGTTGATGGAGCACATGAGTCACCCCAGGTTGGCGTCTCCTCCTTTGAGAGGCATGGTCACATCCCTCTCCATGTCCACCGAAGCAATCTGGCACCACCAAGCCGAGATCACCAGTACCCACTTGAATGAATTGGCCTCTCATATTATGTTGTGGTTGACAATACCATCTCCAAATCAACATGTCAGCTGCCCATACCACCCAACTTATATCAACACCAGTGGTCTCCTAACCTGCTGGATTCGATGTGGCCACTGCCTGCATTGGACACCGTTATCCACAATTATTCCCTCATCACTAGGAGATGACCATCCCCATATTCTAGATCTAGTGATCATATCTACCCCCTATCCTAGACGCATCGAGAAGATTCCACATCCTGGGTATCCCTGTTGAGTCAATAATGTTCACTTAAGAGTTATCCATTCCTTTTGGGTTTATGTTTTGAAAATCACAAACACTTTGTCTTAAGTTCTGTTTATACTTATAGAAATCTCATTCCTTTATACTTATATAATTCTTATTCCATTATACTTACAGAATTCTCATTCTGTTATACATATAGGTTTTTCATTCCGTTATACTTTCAAATGTCATGTTGTTTTTCATGATTTCGATTACGGTATAAAAGTCATCCAGATTTCATGAAACCGATTTCGGTTCAAATGTCATGTTGTTTTTCATGATTCCAATTCTGGTACAAAATTCATCCAGATTTCATGATACCAATTCAGTACAAATGTCATTCTGTTTTTCAGGATACTGAATGCAGTACAAAAGTCAAACGGATTTCATGATACCAATTCTGGTACAAATGTGATTTTATTTTTCATGATACCAGTACCCAAAAACCATGATACCGTTTTTCTCAATCCATTTGTTGTATTCTCTTAAAATCCTCTTTCTTGATAATGTTATAGTTGTTCAATGTATCATTCCAATATTATTGAATTCTAAGTTTTTCTTATACTTAACTTTATCTTAACATTGTTTTATAATATTAAACGATGTTGTAAAATCAGTTGAAAACTAACCATTGTATGTTTTACACGTGTCCAGGTCCCTCTGAAATTCAAGGAAAATATGACCTTTATAGTTGAGCCAACCATTGGGAAATTTTTATTATAAGTAAAAGTTTTTTTAAACGAGAAAAGTAACTGAGTGAACTTCAATGATGAGCAGTGAATTGAAAAGCGATAAAAGTTTGTGAAGTGATTTCTAGAGAGGGAGGCTCTTACAACTCTTAGTGATTTGTACAGATGTTGTGAACAACTTGTTCTGGTGTGAACAACTTGTTCAGACTTTCTTTTTGCATATTCTGACCGTGTTGATCATGGGCTTCTAGATTTGGAAGACATAGGTTTTTATTTCCTTCTAAATCGAAGGCTTGCGAGGATAGCAAGACAGGTAACGATCTTCAGATTGATGGATTACTTGGGTTTGAATAAGGCTGAATTTTTTGAAAGTATAAATCTAGGAACCTTTATCCAAGGTTTTTTGGATCCCCTTTTCTTTAGGTTAAAATAATCTTATTGTTACTTGTTTTATTTTCAAGTTGTTTTTATTTTGCTTCTAATTTAAATTTGTTAAAGTTAGATAATATAACATTCTTATACATCCTAATTATGTTAATCTGATTATATTAATGATTCTATATGCTCTAAGGTAGATAATTTCTCTTAAGAAAATATTTCTTATGTTTTTATCTTAAGGTTGAAAAGTTTACAAAAAAGTTTCATTAAAAGATTTTGTGAAGGGTTGTTTAACTTTGTTAAAATAAGATTTCATATAGTTAAAAGCTAACCTTAAGAAACAGATTTCCTTAAGGTTAAGAAACTTTCTTTTAGAAAGTTTCATATCAATATTAAAGGTTCCAAACGAATTTTTAAAGTATACAATTCACCCCCTCTTGTATCTGAGCATCTCATTATATATATTCGATCCTACAATTAGTATCAGAGGAGGTATTTGAAATACTTATATTCACATATATGTTTTCTTGCTCAAGATTTCATTGTTCTTAATTCCTTCATATTTTTTTGTTTAAAAAATGTTACTGCTAACATGTTTTGTGGATAGAAATTTTCTTTTAAGTATAGCAGGCATTCATGGTGGATCTCTAGACAATCTAAATCCTACTAGACCATCGATTTTCGATGGTAATGACTATGATTACTGGAGAGACATAATGAATAACTTTGAGAAAAAATAGGTGTAGACGACTACATTATGTTAATTATAGATTATAAGATTCCTGATAAGGAACTTATAACCTTTACTAATCCAGAAAAGGTGGAATACCAGCTGAACATTAAGGTACGTAATACTTTTCTTTTATTCCGTGACTAGAAATATGTATAGCCAAAATTCATCTTGTAAAGTTTCAAATAGTATTTGGAATAATCTTGAAGTAACTCACTTCGAAACTTCTAATGTCATTGAAACTAGAAGATCCAAGCTCAGAGCTAAATATTATGGTTTTTGTTTTCCTTATGGAGAACCCATATGTAAAGTTAAACAAAGATTTATGACTATTTTCAACAGCTTACAATAAATGGGTGAGAAAGGTTTAGATAGTGAGATTATTTTAGATATTATTATAGATATTATGCCTAACTAATGGGAATCCAAGATTACAACTATAGATGAGAATATGAATGTTTCTCAAATTTCTCCTGGTGAGATGATTGTAACTCTTCTTCAATATGAAACATGAATGAAGAGGGATACTGATAACATTCAGAAGAAGAATGGATACAGAAGTGTTTCTTTTACATATACTTTAAATCATATGAAATCCAAGACTCCTGAGAGAGTGACAAGATCTAAATATAAGAAAGTTATTATTGAATCTGAATCTAGTGAAAGTGAATCTTCAGAAAATGAGTTAGAAAATATTTATAGGTGAACGAACAAGATTTTTGGATAGAAGAACATTCAATATAGATACAAGAATAAATATGGAAAAGAAAATAATGATGGAGAAGTGATCTATTATGAATGTAGAAGAACTAGTCATATTAGACTTGATTTTCCCTTTCTTAAGAAAAGAGAAAAGAAGGACATGAATTCTGAAAGGAAAAAAGAAGAATTTCTATAGATCAAAGCATAAGAAAGTCCTGAAATCCAATGACACTTGGAGTGAAATTGGTGGAGATTCTTTAGATGATTCTTCATAGTATGAATCTTCTGAGCAAAAGAATATTGGTCAAACAGCCAGAGCTCAATTTCAAAATCACTTTCTTATGGCTATGGTACATACTTTTGAATCCCTAACCAATATGTCTTTAAATGAAAATTTTCCTTATAAATAATTTTCTTCAGATGAAGAATCAACTTTATCAGATAGAAATGATGATTTACCATCCTATAAGGAAGTTTCTAGATTCTCTATGTTTCTTGAAAAGAAAAATTGTAATTATTCTAAGAATATTGAAAAATATAATTCTAGAGAATTTATTTTAACAAAATAAATTTTGGATCTTACCGAAGATCCTGATAAGAAAAATATTGTTTTAGAAAATCCTTTAAAAAACATGAGGAATTTAATTTTGAGAATGACAAACTTTCTAAGGATCTTAAAAATAAATTTTTTGAAAAATAAGTTTTAGACAATAAACATAACTCTAAGTCTATTATTCTAGAGGATAAGAATTTATTCCTGAGACTAAAATCTGAAATATTTACATTGAAGAAACATCTTGAAAATTTTACTTATGGTATGGAAAATTTTGATAAGATGTATTCTCATATCTGACCTCATGATAGTAATCAAGGATTAGACTATTCTCATGGAAAACCGATTTTTGGAAACAATTATTTTGTTCGATCATGAGCTCCCTTTTTCACTAAATGTCAAAATGGTGTGTATTAGAAAAAGAACTGTTATTTTAAATAAAGTTTAATCTCTTGGGTTTCATAATGCATAATGTTCTAAACAAATGTTGATTCCCATGATTTTATTAACTAATAATTATAGATCCTAGAAAGTATATTTTCCAAAAACCATAATCTTTATTTTTTAGGTTAATGAAGGAAGTACCAACAACATATTGTATATGGATAGTGGATGTTCCCACCACATGAATGGTAAAAAAGACTATTTCAAAAAGCTTTTAAAGACTAAAAGTGAAAAAAAGTAACCTTTAAGGATAACTCTCAAGGATAAATTTTCGGTATAGGAAATATTATTCTTCTTGGTAAATATATTATTTTGTATTTTCTTTTCATAAAAGGCCTTAAGAACAACCTCATTACCATAAGCCAATTATGTGATGAAGTTTACCTTGTGAATTTTAGAAATGATTAATTTTTTAGATCACAATTCCAAGGATGATTTTATTCTCTCTGCCCTTTGGTATGAGAATGTGTACACCTTAAACCAAGAAGACCTTAAAAGTCATGATAAAACTTTCCTTAGTGAATTTGTAGATCAATCATGGCTTTGGAATAGAATACTAGGACACTGTAACTTAAGGAATCTTAGTAAACATTCTAAGAAAGAACTTGTTCAGGATCTACCAGAACATAGGTTTGATTCTACAAAAGTATGTGATCCTTGTCAATATGTCATGAAACATAAATCTAGATTTAAATCTATAAGGGAAGTTGCAACTTATAATGCCTTATAGTTTGTGCACATGGACTTATTTCGTCCAACACAAAATGGAAGTATTGGAAGTAAATACTATGTGTTTGTTTTAGTTGATAACTACGGTAGATTTACTTGGGTCTATTTTCTTGGATATAAATCTAAATATTTTTCTGATTTTAAAAACATTAGAGCTCAAGTTAAAGATGAGAAAAATATAATGTTAATAACTATTCATATTAATCATGGTGGTGAATTTTAAAATTCTAATTTTGAAACTTTTGGTAGTAAAAAAGGTATTACTCAAAAATTTTCAGCTCAAAGAACTCCTCAACAAAATGGTGCCGTTGAAAGTAGAAATCATATTCTTCAAGAGGTGACTATAACCATGTTGAATGAATATTCAATAGCTAAACATTTTTTAGATGAAGCTGCAAGTACTACTTGCTATACTATAAATTGAGTTTTGATAAGAAATTTTCTTAATAAAACACCTTACGAGTTATTAAGTTGCCAAAAACCAAAAGTTTCTTACTTCGATGTTTTTGGTTACAAAGTTTTCATCTTGAATACTAAAGATAACTTACAAAATTTTGAAACCAAATCCGATGAAGGAATTTTCTTAGGCTACTCTAATAAATATAAGGCATATATAATTTTTAATAAAAACACTTGAACTATGGAAGAAATGGTACATGTAAATTTTGATGAAAATGATCCTTTTGTTTTCAAACAACCTGAACTTATTTCTGACGTATTTTCTATAACTGATCACAAAACGTTGATAGAATATTCCTCATTCTAGGATAATGTTTAGGAAAATATTTTTGAAACATTTTCCCTTGAAGATTTTCTACCCTATGTTGATGAGTTTTTTTAAAAAATTCCATGTCAATTACTACATAGGAACCATCCTAGTGGTAATATCATTGGTAATGTTAATCAACTAGTAAAAATTATAAGTTCATTAAAGAATGAAGTTGAACATGATGCATTTATCTCCCAATTTGAGCCAAAAACTCCTCAATAATCCTTGGGTGATGAATAGTCGATAATGGCTATGCAAGATGAACTCAATGAATTTCTAAGGAATCAAGTTTGGAACTTGGTTGAAAAACCTAAAGAATCTTCTGTTGTTGGAGTAAAATGGGTTTTTAGAAAAAAATAGATGAAAAAGGAATTTTTATTAGAAATAATGACGGAATAGTTGCTAAAGGCTATAACCAACAAGAAGGCATAGACTATGAAGAAACCTATGCTCCTGTAGCAATACTTGAATCTATCTGTATTCATCTATCCTTTGCAGCATTAATTAATTTAATATTTTATCAAATTCATGTGAAGTGTTATTTCCTTAATGGTTATGTACAAGAGATGGTTTTTTTAGATCAAAAACATGGTTTTGAAGATACCAAATATCCTAATCATGTTTACAAACATAAAAAAGCTTTATATGGACTTAAACAAGCCCCTAGAGCTTGTTAAGATAAACTTTCAAGATTTTTGCTTCAAAATAACTATGTTAAAAGAACCACTGATCCAACCCTTTTTATTAAAAAAAATTATAATGTTGTTTTGATTGATCAAATTTTTGTTGATTACATCATCTTCAAATCAAATCAGTAATCCACAACTGATTCCTGTGAGAATCTCCTGAAATCTGAGTTTGAGATGAGTATGATGGGTGAGTTAACTTTTTTCTTTGGTTTTCAAATTTCTTAAAAACCAAATGGAACATACATATCTCAACATAAGTATATCAAATATCTTCAAAAAAAGATCAGGTATGAAAATAATAAGAGTATAAGAACTCCTATCAAAACCTCTAATACTATTGATATTGATGAAGTAGGGAAACTAGTGGATCAAACATCTTATAGAGGGATGATAGGAATTTTACTTTAGTTAACAGGTAGTCAACCTGACATAATGTACTTAGTATTCTTATTTGTAGGATACCAAGAAAATCCTAATGAATCCCATTTAAAGGTTGTAAAATTTATTTTTTGATATTTAAAGGGAACTTTATATTTGGGACTATTTTATTATTCTGGAAATAATTTTGAACTTTAAATTTTTTTCGGATGCTGTCTTTAGTGGTTGTAAAATGGTTAGGTAAAGTACTTCCGGAACTTGTCATTTCATTGGAGATTCCTTATTTTCTTAGTCTTGTAAGAAAAAACATTCTTTAGCACTTTCCACTATTGAATCTGAACGTATAGTAGCTGAAAGTTGTTGTGCTCAAGTGTTGTGGATGCAACACACACTCATAGACTATGGTATAAGTTTACTGAAACTCAAATAATGTTTGATAACACAATTTCCACTACCCTAAAGAAAAACCCTAAACTTCAATCATGTGCAAAGTACATAGATATTAGACATCACTTTCTTAGGGATCACACACTCAAAGGAGATATTATTCTTCAACTAATTAGAATGAAAGAACAACTTGCTGATATTTTTACAAAACCATTACCTTCTGATAGATTTGAATACATTAAACAGAAGCTAGGAATTATCTTTGTGAGGTAATAATTCATATCTACTTCTTGTTTAAACCGTATCCTAACATTAAGATACTCCATATTTCAGAGGAAGTACATATTCTTATTTATTTTCTTTTTTAGAAAATATTCATTCTTTAAGAAATTATATTGTTCTTTAAGAAAATCTAGTTTATATTTTCTTTCAGAATTATAATATTCGGAATAAAAATTCTCAGAATAGACATTCTTAGAATTGAAATCCCGAAATGTAAATCTTCCAAGAGAATTATTATAATATTGATAAATTATTTAGAGTATTCCAAAAGTTACATTTTCTAACTCTTCGTCTTCTAATTTTAATTTTAAATTGTTGGTATTTCAGAATTTTTCAATTCCTGGTTTACCTTCATTCAAGAGATCAGAATTCTTATTTTTCTACATCCATTATAAATTGTTAGATCTGATCAAATTATTTTTAGCTATTTGATTATCTTATGTAAGGTGAAAAGTCATAGTTTTTCTATATAAAGGGTTCTTTGTTTATGAGCATAACACTATCCTCACTGATCTCTGAGCCAAAGTTCTATTTCTATCAAAGCCTTTGTTCGGTTCCCTTTTTCTCCTTCACTCCGAATGACTATTGAATCCTCTGTAGATCAGATGTCGATTAGATAGGAAATAAAGGATTGGGAGATCTTTATGGAAAGATTGGTATTCCCTAACTTCTTTTCAAAGTATGACTCCCTTACATCTAAGGTAATAAGAACTAACCGATTGGAAAGTGTTTGGGTGGATAACGAGAAAATTCAGGATCCAGTTTACCCTAACCTGGTTATTAAATTCTATGAATCTGTTACTTTCTTCCAAAATGATGGAAAAAATATGTTCAGGTTCAAATGTTATGATAAGACTAATACAGTTTCTTATGGCAAGGCAGCAAATGTTCTCAAGACACCATAAGAAGAAGAATCTGTTCTATGCTCTCACAAACTTCCTGAGAAGAAAGGTTATTTTGAAAAATATATTGCTTTGGATTACCTTGGTATTAAGGATGTTAATAATCCAAAGATAATGAATCTTAAAACAAATGAAAAGATGGTTTCTATTTGGATTCAAGGATTAATGTAACGACCCAAAGTTTCATTAATGGAAATCCCTCTTGATCTAATTAATTGTCTCTTTATGTTTATATAATGTGTCAACTTCATTGGTTTTATGTTAAGAATTTTGACCGTTTCTAATATAGCTGTTGAACAGTGATCACAAGATTAGTATAAATATAGGACTTTAACAAATCCAATTTACTCAGACAAAAGAAGCAATGGCCTCATCTAGTAAAATTCCCCCATACGAAGCCCATTTGTAAGAGCTCGGAAAAGAGGTGGCATCCTTGGGCTTCGCTCTTGACCAAGCCTAAGCTGAGCTTCATCATGTCAAGCTCGAACATGACCGTCTACGGGAAACGTGGAAGTTGATTGAAATTACAACTCGAGCGATGTTATCTGAGCCACCCCAAGAGTCTGTCACCGTTGCAAACCTTACCATTAGGTCTTATGTAGCTATTTTAAGGGGTTATGTAACAAATATGTAGTACTATATTCATGTACATTATTTTTTTTATATAATAATGAATATAATTTCTAGTCATTTTTTATACATTGTAAATAGTTTTTAAAGTAAAAATGGTGTTTTTAGTTATTATTTAATTAAGAAATCTATTTTATTAAATTAAGTTAATTTTGAATTAAATAATATTTTAATAAAATAATATTATTATTAAAATAATTTTTATTAATTATAAATGATGTTATAATTTTATGAATGCAATTAAGATTTTTATTAAGGTTTGAAATCCATTTCTGTCAAAATCTGTGAATTTTCGATAAATGTCGGTTTTTATTTTTAAAGTGAAAATTCACATATTTAGAAAAATTTTTAGATAAAATAAATGTTATTTTTGGAATCAGGACGTCGAAATTATCCAACGGTGAATTTTTCATAATTTTCTGAAACTGTCAAATTGTTGGGTAAAAATTAAACACCCTTTAAATATATAATGTGTTTTATGACATCATAATGACCCAATAGTGATGGTATAAAATACAATAATATTTATGTTCGGACAATATATGTTTTACCATTAAAATAAAGTGATTTTGGGTTTGTTTGACTTATTTTTCAAAGCATTAATGGACCCCTCAAGACTTATTGAACACTTTGCCTTTTTAAATTAATTTCCATGGGAGTGTGACTCACCTCCACATAATCAACCTTATTATTTTAAGAAGTTCGGACTTTGGACTTATAAAATATTTTTTTCCTATTCCCTTTTCCAAGAACCATGGGCAAAAACCATGGGATGGTTTGTGGGTTGGATTAATTTAATATAAGGGGTCCCAAAGCTAAATAACATAGAATTCCCTCACCTTTCCTATATAAACCCACCCAAGATCCCACTTCCTCCTCACTCAAATCCCTTGGAGTTCGTCCAACCTCTGCCCTACTCTCTCTATAATCCTCCCAAGGTGCCCAAGCTCCCAAGAAGCCTCTCACAAGCCTCTCTATAGCCGTTGGAAGCACACTTCCAAGTAAGGGTTTTTTATTCCTTTCTCATTTTTGTCAATTTTCGTTAAGTTGTATTGCCCTTTTAATTTCAATTATGAATGTTAGGGTATGGTTTCAAACCTCCCCCATACTTCCTTCTTATTTTTTGAATGATGAGAGACCCCTTTCTCTCTCATTAAATGCCTCCCATGTACACCCGTTACTATGCCAAAATTCCGAAAGGAACTTCTCTCTTCTTTTACATTCAAGAAAATAATTTTGTATCATGAATCTAAATTCCAATAAAATTGTTGGGAAATGTATCTATATTAACTCCTTACTGACCATTACATGTAAATATGATGATGAACCCCTTTCTCTCTCATCAATCTTTTTATGAATTCTTATGTCACGTCGTTACGCTGCCGAAATCACACCGATTTTCTAAGCCAATGCCATTGTGTAGTGGATACCATGCCCATTTCTCCATCAAGGGTATCCACCTTTATGCACCTTTACTTATTGATTAAAAAGTCTCATGTATGAATTCCACATTCCTTTATTGTGGAATAAATGATTATGTTTTATGAATCCATGTTTTATGATCCGTGTGGCACACTTATGCATGAAATGAAATGTTTAAGAAGGGTGCGCCCTTATAGCGCTCCAATGCATTGGGTAAAGTATAGTATCATGAAAATTCATGTGAAATGAGTGTTGACTCATGCTAATTAAAGTGAAATGAGGGTTTACTCGTGCTTTATGTGCAATGAGGATTTACTCATGCTCTATGTGCAATGAGCCTTGGCTCATGCTAATTCCATGTTAAGTGTTGTTTCCACATTTCCATGTTATGATTATCATGCTTTATAATTCCTTTATGATCATGTTTCTTTTATGCTCTATTTATTTGCCTATTGTCTAACATGTGTTGTACTCCTCATGTTATTCCATGTGTACTCCCTTACTGGGCTTTATAGATCACCCTTTTCTTATGCATGTCCTCAGGTTGTCCCATGCAATGCTAAGTACGAAAGAATGTAGTGGTCATGTAAAGGAAGTTTTCAATAAAGATTATGTATTTCATGTTTTTATGTTTTTATGTAGTGATCCTAAGCCCCAAAGACACTAAACCACTTCATCTTATTTGTTGTATCAAGTGAAGTTTTATGTAATAAATCATGTTTATGTTTGTATTAAAAGCAGGGTTTTCATAGTTGGTATCAGAGGATAAGTTTAGTTATTTTTGGGATTAGGAAACCCTAGTAAATCCTTAGATACAAGACTAAGTATAATAAAAACATCCCTATGTTTTGGTAAGTACTGATTTAGTGGTTTATCAAACAAATACATCCATATCTGGATATGAGCAGGTAGAGGTGGCTCTGGCATAGATGTATCGTAGGGGTAAAACCCGAAAACACTGCATTGAGCTAGACTCGAACGGGAACTGGTGCACGACAACAGGCCTTGCTGCACTATTGGTTACGACACTCCCGGGGGATATGTTTTGATAAATTCACAAGCTTAGTATAAACCATTATTAAGGGAATTAAAAAAAATTCCCCTACGAGTATATGTTATAAAGTAGATCATGAAAATCCTAGATTGAAGCCTATAGACTCATGAGTAAGGAAATAAAAGTTTATTTACAAGTCATCAACTTTTGTCTTTGGATTACCCTTTATGTGTTACCCCTAACTTTCCTTCTATTCCAGCCGATGGCCGGTAATATGAGGACTCGGGCTAACAACCGTTGTGAAGATCAGTGTGATGATTATACTATTGAGATGCCCAATCCAATAGGAGCGGGAATCACGAACTTTTTCATGCTTCTCTCTCAGCTAACTCATGTTTTGAATAGAAACACAGGTCAAGAGGAACGTTCAACCCCCCCTAAGAAGGAAAAAGTCTCTATCAAGAGCTTCATGAGGCAAAGGCCTCCTACTTTTTGTGGATCATCTGATCCCACGATCGCTGAATAATGGATCAACTCCATTGAAAAGATCTTCTCCATCCTTCAATGTTCTGAACAAGAGAAGGTTCTCCTGGAGGTTTATCGTATGGAGGGTGAAGCTGATCAATGGTGGACATTGATAAAAAATACGAAGCCTGAGGAGGAGATAGAGGCATTGGAATGGAAGGATTTCCGGAATATATTTTTGGATAAATATTTTCCAGGAACCCTCCAGCTTAAGATGGAATGGGACTTCCTTTACCTCATGAAAAAAGATGAAGAATCTGTTGGATCGTACGTGGAAAACTTCACAAGGCTTGCACGATACACTTCCGTCTTTGTCATTACCCCCGAATTCAAGGTTGACCGATTCTTTGGTGGGCTAAAGCCTAGCTTGCGGAAAGCATTAGCGATCCGTGACTTCAACAGCTACGAGGAAATTGTCCGATGTGCCCTCAAAGTTGAAATGGAGATCGGGGAATCACAAGGGTACTATGGGGACAAGAAGCGTAAGGTGGAATTCAATGCTGGTTGTCCGATGGATAAATCCAACGGTGCTAAGAAGATCCAGCACCCCACTTTCCAAAAGTGCAGAAAGAAGCACCCTGGAAATTGCCTTAAGGGGACATGAAAATGCTTCAGGTGTGGAAAAGAAGGGAACCTAGCTGTTTACTGTCGGCAAGAAGGACCCGCGGCTGCAACAGAGGAGTGGAATGCTCCCTTCAAACCTAAACGCGTTGTTCAATGCTAAAAATGCAAATAACCGGGTCATTTTTTAAATCAGTTCCCTAATCCAAGGGTTATCGGAGGCAACTAACAACCTCCAAGACAGCGAGGAAGAGCTTTTGCCATCACTTCTGCCGAAGTGAACCCCGAAAACGAAGTGGTGACAGGTATGCTAGTTATTCATTCAAGAATAGTGAACGTACTTTTTGATTTAGGTTCTACGCATTATTTTATATCTCGAAAGTTTAGTAGAACAATCTCAGCACCACCACAAATCATGGAAGTAAAGATGTCAGTGAGTAAGGAAAATGGGGAAATCATTGCATCCCATGAATATAAGTCCTCCCCTGTTATAGTCTGTGGATTGAATTTCCCAACGAACCTTGTCATACTCCTTCTGGTGGAATTTGATGTAATTCTTGGCATGGATTGCCTTTCTTTATATAGAGCCAACATAAATTTTCAGGAGAGGGAAATCACACTCCATATGGAGAATCGACCCCTGATTCTTTACAAGTGTCAGGAGGAAGATGAATCTCCTTTTGCTCCATCATCTCAAGCATGGATATTGCTGCCTTATGAACACGCGTATCTGGCTTAGTTGATTGAGTCAAACGAAGAAACCATCCTTGAATAAATGCCTATTGTGAGGGAATTCGCTGAAGTGTTTCCCGAGGAGCTGCCTGGTCTTCCTCCAAGAAGAGATGTTGAGTTCTCAAGTGAACTTATACCTGGGGCGTTACCAATATCCAAGACTCTATATAGAATGGCTATTGTTGAGCTTGAAGAGATGAAGAAACAACTACATGAGAATCTGGATAAAGGGTTTATACGTTCAAGTGCTTCACCATGGGGTGCACCAGTCCTCTTCATCAAGAAGAAGGACGGGCCAATGCGACTTTACATCGTTTATCGTGAACTTAACAAAATCACGATAAAGAAAAAGTATCCTCTCCGAAGAATCGATGAATTTTTTGATCAGCTGTGTGGAGCACAATACTTATCCAAGGTGGATTTGTGGTCAGGATATTATCAAGTAAGGGTGAAGAAGGAAGATGTCCCCAAGACTGCTTTTCGTACAAGATACGGGCACTATGAATTCATAATAATGCCTTTTGGACTCACCAATGCTCCAGAAATAATCATGGACTTGATGAATAGAATCTTTAGAGAATACCTTGACAAATTTGTGGTAGTATTTATAGATGATATTCTAATATACTCTAAAACCAAGGAGGATTATGAGGAGCATTTAAAAACTGTACTAGAGACCTTGCACAAGGAGAAGATCTATGCAATGTACAACAAGTGTGAGTTCTGGTTGAAGGAGGTCTCATTCTTGGGCCATATCATCACAAGCAATGGGATATCTGTGGACCCCTCTAAAACAGATGAAATTGAGGGATGGCCGAGGCTAACATAGGTAATGGATATTCGTAGCTTCTTGGGGTTAGCTGGATATTATCGATGATTTGTGAGGAATTTCTCAAGATTGTCCAACCCTCTTACCAAGCTAACTCGGATGGGAGTAAAGTTTGCTTGGAGTCATGAATGCGAAGAAAGCTTCAAGGAGTTGAAAATGAGGCTTATCACTGGGACCGTGCTCACATTACCCACAAGTGGGGAACTTTTTGTGGTATTCAGTGAATCTTCAAAGAAGGTCTTAGGCTGTGTGCTAATGCAGAATGATAAAGTCATATCCTATGCCCCAAAGGAGTTTAAAATCCATGAGAGAAACTATCCAACGCATGATATGGAGTTGGTGGTGGTGATCTTTGCCTTGAAAATCTGGTGGAATTATCTTTATGGAGAGAAATGTGAGATATATACTGACCACAAGATTCTTAAATATATATTCACACAGAAAGATCTTAATATGCGCCAGAGAAGATGGATAGAGCTAATCAAGGATTATGACTGTTAAATACATTACCACCCTGGGAAAGCGAACAAGGTGGAAGATTCCCTAAGTAGAAAGGACCCATAAATTCTATCAATGATGAGAATTGAGAAGGATCCAATCTTCTTAGACTTGATGAAGATGGATGTGGGAATCATAAAGAAGGGAAAATCATCAATCATTTCACAAATGATTTCTCAACCATCTCTTTTGGAAAGGTTAAAGGATGCTCAAAAGGATGATACGGGAATTCAGGAAAAAGTGGAAGCTATCAAAAAGGAAAATCCTCAGAGATTAATGTTAATGAAGAAGGAATTGTGCGGTTTGGGAAAAGACTATGTGTTCCATCAAGTCCGGAGCTGGAGAAGGAACTTTTGGATGATGCACATAGTTAAAATTTCTCTATTCACCGAGGGAGCACAAAGATGTATCGAGATCTCCGAGAAACCTTTTGCTGGGATAATATGAAGGAGATCGCTGAATATACATCAAATTTCCTGGTGTGTCAACAAGTGAAGGCAGAGAGGCAGAAGTCTAATAGGATGATGCAACCATTGCCTATACTAGAATGGAAATGGGAGAACATCACCATGGACTTTGTCACCAGACTTCCAAGGACATCCAAAGGCAACAATGAAATCTGGGTTGTTGTGGATCGTCTTACAAAGACTTCACACTTCATTGTTATTCAGGAGGATTTATCATTGGATCAACTGGCATGAATATATATCCGGGAAGTGGTAAGGTTGTATGGAGTACCACTATCTATTATGTCTGACCGAGATCCCAGATTCACCTCTATGTTTTGGAAGAGTCTTCAACATGCTATGAATACTGAACTGAACTTCAGTATGGCCTGTCATCCTCAAACTGATGGCCAATCAGAGCGGACTATCCAAAAAATTGAGGATATGTTGAGAGCGTGCTCAATGGACTTTAAAGGAGGATGTGATCAACATCTTCTTCTGGTTGAGTTCTCTTATAATAACAGTTTCCACTCAAGCATCCAAATGGCACCATATGAAGCCCTGTATGGGAAAAGGTGAAGAACACTGACATGTTGGGATGAGGTCGGTGAACGTAAGCTGCTTGGACCCGAAATGGTCGAGGAAATGGTGGAGAAGGTAAAAACCATTCAGCAGCATATCAAGGCAGCTCAGAGTCAATAGAAGAGTTATGCAGATAATCGTCGATGAGATGTTGAGTTTAAAGTTGGATACAAGGTGTTTATACGCATATCTCCGTGGAAGAAGTTCATGAGGTTAGGAAAGAAAGGGAAGTTAAGTCCAAGGTACATCAGCCCCTTCGAGATTCTTGATCGTGTCAGGGCTGTGACCTATTGACTAGCACTTCCACCTACTATGGAAAAAGTAGATGATGTCTTTCATGTAATTCTCTTAAGGAATTACATACCGGACCCTTCACATGTACTCTCTTCTGAGGTGGTAAAATTGGAAGATGATCTTTCATATGAGGAGTAACAAGTGAAGATCTTAGATCGTAGAGAAAAAGTTCTACGAAATAAGATAACGCCCCTCGTTAAGGTGTTGTGGAGAAACCACAAGTTTGAATAAGCGACTTGGGAATCGGAGGGTATGATGAAGCTGAGTTACCCACATTTGTTTTAGTATGTGAAAAGGAAAATTTCGAGGGTGAAATTTCTTAAGGGGGGAATATTGTAACGACCCAATGTTTAATTAATTGAAATCCATCTTGATCTAATTAAATGTATCTTTATGTTTATATGAAGTCTCAACTTCATTGGTTTTATGTTAAGAATTTTTACCGTTGCTAATATAGCCGTTGAACAGTGATCACATGATTAGTATAAATATAGGACTTTAACAAATCCAATTTACTCAGACAAAAGAAGCGATGGCCTCATCCAGCAGAATTTCCCCATACGAAGACCATTTGTCGGAGCTTGGAAAAGTGGTGGCATCCTTGGGCTTCGCTCTTGACCAAGACCAAGCTGAGCTTCATCATGTCAAGCTCGAACGTGACCGTCTACGGGAAAAGAGGAAGTTGATTGAAATTACCACTCGAGCGATGTTATCTGAGCCACCCCAAGAGTCTGACACCATTGCACACCTTACCCTTAGGTCTTATGCGGCTGCTTTAAGGGGTTATGTAACAAATAAGTAGTACTATGTTCATGTACATTATTATTTGTATATAGTAATGAATATAATTTCTAGTCATTTTGATACATTGTAAAAAGTTTTTAAAGTACAAATGGTGTTTTTAGTTATTATTTAATTAAGAATTCTATTTTATTAAATTAAGGTATTTTTGAATTAAATAATATTTTAATAAAATATTATTATTATTAAACTAATTTTTATTAAATATAAATGATCTTATAATTTTATTAATGTAATTAAAATTATTATTATGGTTTGAAATCCATTTCTGTCAAAACCCGTGAATTTTCGATAAATGTTGGTTTTTATTTTAAAAGTGAAAATTCACATATTTAGAAAATTATTTAGATAAAATAAATGTTATTTTTGGAATCAGGATGTCGAAATTATCCAACGGTGAATTTTTTATTATTTTCTGAGACAGTCATATTTTTGGGTTAAAATTAAACATCGTTTAAATATATTATGTGTTTTATGACATCATAATGACCCAATAGTGATGTAATAAAATACTATAATATTTATGTTCGGCAAATATATGTTTTACCATTAAAATAAAGTGATTTTGGGTTTGTTTGAATTATTTTTCAAAGCATTAATGGACCCCTCAAGACTTATTCAACACTTTGCCTTTTTAAATTAACTTCCATGGGAGTGTGACTCACCTCCACATAAGCAACCTCATTATTTTAAGAAGTTCGGACTTTGGACTTATAAAATATTTTTTTCCTCTTCTCTTTTCCAAAAACCATGGGCAAAAACAATGGTATGGTTTGTCATTTGGATTAGTTTAATATAAGGGGTCCCAAACCAAAACAATAAAGAATTCCCTTACCTTTCCTATATAAACCCACCCAAGCTCCCACTTCCTCCTCACTCAAATCCCTTGGAGTTCGTCCAAACTCTGCCCTACTCTCTATAGAATCCTCCCAAGATGCCCCAAGCTCCCAATAAGCCTTTCACGAGCCTCTCTCTAGCCTTTGGAAGCACACTTCCATGTAAGGGTTTTTTTCTTCTTATCTCATTTTTTTTAAATTTTCTTTAAGTTGTATTGCCCTTTTAATTTCAATTATGAATGTTTGGGTATGGTTCCTCACCTTCAGCATACTGCCTTCTTACTGTTTTAATGATGGGAGACCCCTTTATCTCTCATTAAATGCCTCCCATGTACACCCGTTACTATGTCGAAATTCTGAAAGGAACTTCTCTCTCTTCTTTTACATTCAAGCAAATGATTTTGTATCATGAATCTAAATTCCATTACCATTGTTGGTACATGTATCTATATGACCTCCATACTTTCCATTACATGTAAATATGATGAGGAACCCCTTTCCCTCTCATTACCCTTTTTTATGAATTCTTATGTCACGCCGTTACGCTACCGAAATCGCACCGATTTTCTAAGCCAATGCCATTGTGTAGTGGATACCATGCCCATTTCTCCATCAAGGGTATCCACCTTTATTCACCATTACTTATTGATTAAAAAGTCTCATGTATTAATTCCACATTCCTTTATCATGGAATTAATGATTATGTTTTATGAATATATTTTTTATGATCCATGTGGCACACTTATGCATGAAATGAAATGTTTAAGAAGGGTGCGCCCTTATAGTGCTCCAATGCATTGGGTAAAGTATAGTTTCATGATACGTCATGTTCAATTAGTGTTGACTCATGCTAATTCAAGTGCAACGAGGGTTTACTCGTGCTTTATCTGCAATGAGGATTTACTCATGCTCTATGTGCAATGAGCCTTGGCTCATGCTAATTCCATGTTAAGTGTTGTTGCCACATTTCAATGTTATGATTATCATGCTTTATCATGCCTTTATGCTCATGTTTCTTTTATGCTATATTGATCTGCCTATTTTCTAACATGTGTTGTACTCCTCATGTTATTCCATGTGTACTCCCAGACTGGGCTTTATAGCTCACCCTTTTCTTATGCATGTCCCCAGGTTATCCCATGCAATGCTAAGTACGAAGGAATGTAGTGGTCATTTAAAGGAAGTTTTCAATAAATATTATGTATTTCATGTTTTAAGTTTTTATGTAAGGATCCTAAGCCCCAAATACACTAAAACTCTCGGTCTTCTTTGTTGTATCAAGTGAAGTTTTATGTAATAAATCATGTTTAAGTTTGTATTAAAAGCAGGGTTGTCATAATTAATTATTCCAATGAAAGGGGATAATGACTCTTTAAAGATATTCAATATCTTTCTTTTAGAATTTATTGTAAATATAAAAAAGATCAATTTAATTAAGTATATATTTCTCACCATCCAAGAAGTTAAAGGCAGAACCATCAAATCTCAGATTCTTATGTATCTGAAAACTATTTCCAGGATGATTGTTTTGTTCCCTCAGGAGATTAACGTTCCTTGCCGATTAGTCTCTATGTATATTAATAATTTTTTTCTTAGTGATGATACTCTAAGGAGGATTAAGGTAGATTTTATACCCAAATCCAAAACTTTTGAAGAATTGGGTTTCCAAAACATGGCTAATGTTCTGGAATCTTCAAAAGCGGTACCCAAGAAAAGAAAACATGAAGAACCAAGCTTACCAACACCAGTTCCTGATATTCCAGTATCAGTACCTCCTCATTCCAAGAAACCAAAAGCTTATTATGATGAAACAGTTACCAAATGGAGAGAAATAGTGGCTACCAGAAAGTAAGGTGACCCTTCCTTTGGCTTAAATCCTGCAGAGGCTAAGGCCTTAAAAATCAAGCAAGCTGAAAATATAGAGGAAGGATAGAAAGTGAAGGTCTTGAAGAAGAAATACTTGCAAGCTAAAGTATGTCAGTATTTACGAAAATATGTAGAGAATAAGTCTCAAGAAGTATAGGAACCTCAATTTGTTCATAAGAAACCAGTTGCCACTTCGGAAACCCAGAAAGCTAAGAAAGTCTGAACTTTATTGGAACCTTATAAAGAAATAGAAGATCAGATAGTTTAAGAAGATAGTGATCATGTTGTAAGGGAAGTGGAAGATTAAATTGGAACTCCTTAGAGTTCAAATTATGATTCAGGTTCTGAAGATAAAGATATTTAAGAAGAATTTGAAATTGAAAACGAAGTTGACGTACAAGAATATAAAGATGATTTCAATCAACAAAGTTATGAAGAGAAAGAGATTCAGGAAGAATGAAGACAAGAAGTAACTCAAGAAGAATAGATTGAAGGGGAACAATATGAACAACAAGATCTTAATGTTATTCATGCATCAGATGAACAAAACCCAGTTCGAAATACTGTCAAATGAAAATGTGTTTTGGTTTCCTCATCTGATAAGGAAATGCCTCAGAAGTCTTTAAAAAGGATAGAGAAACCAGTTTCATTTACTCTAAGAGGAACTAAGAAAGGAAAATATGGTTCAGGTTTTGAATCTCATCTTTTGTTGAGAATGAATTTGTCAATCTATCTTTAAGGAAGTTGGTCAAAACCATTATGGTTCTCGAAAATATAGATTCCCAGAGTCAAATGATGCAACATACCGTGAATAAAAATACGAAATCGACCAATATGCTTATGGACTTGGTGGTCAAGCAAGAAGTGGACTCTAGTAAAATTTTGATAGATTATAAAGATCAGAAGGTGACTTGTAAGAAAGTATTTAACCACACCAAAACCATCAATGAAGAGCATATACAGTTCGGTGAATTCATGGATTCAACAAATTGGGCTTTCAATACTTGTGAATCTGAGTTCAAAAAATTCTAGGAATCCATTTTTGTGAAATTTATCAAACTCAATTCTGTTGCCTGATCTATAAGCAGTGATAAGGAAGTCATGGCCGAATTAGTGAAAAATGTGGTTCTTCAAGAAGAGTTCATTAAGAGTAAAGATGATAGAATCAAATATCAAGAAAAAAGGATCCAGTCCTTAGAAAATAAGAACCAGGATTAGGAGATCTTGTTGAAGAATCATTAAGAAGATCATAAAGAAGTGAAGAAACATAATGCTTTAATATAGAAAATGTTGTCTGAGAAAAAGAAAGATGGATGATTTTTTACATTTCGATGTTTTGTTGTAATCTAAAAATTATATATAAAATTTTATTAATAATTTTCTTACATATATTTCTATTGTTTTTCCATGTTTGTTTCCTTAACCATACAGGTACATCTTATACTTCTCCTTTCCTTTTTGAAAATCACAAAGGGGAAGACTTTATTTGAAGGAAGAATTTAATGAAGACACTAAAGGGGGATAATCTATTAAGGGTGTGTATGCTATGAAAGAACAATGACTAAGTAAGGGGGAGTTTCTTTTAAGAAGAAATGTTTATCTAATGGGGATATATTTCCTTAAGAAAGAAAATCCTATGCTAAAGATCTAGAATAAGATCATTGGGAAACATAACCAAAGTGGGAGTTAGTCGTATTCATCCTATATTTCATTCAAAGAGGGAGATAAGTTTTATCATTCTTTTTTATCAATATCAATATATTATTCCTTAGAAAATTTTTCTGTGATTTACAAAAGGGGGAGATTGTTGAGTCAATATGGTTCCCTTATGACATATCCATTCTTTATGGTTTTATGTTTTGAAAATAACAAACACTTTTTATTAAGTTCGGTTTATACTTATAGAAATTATAATTTCGTTATACTTATAGATTTTCCATTCAATTATACATACAAATTTCATATTGTTCTCCATGATTTCAATTCCAATAAAAAATTCATCCAGATTTCATGATACTGATTCTGGTACAAATGTCATGTTGTTTTAATGATTTCCATTTTGGTACAAAAGTCGTCCATATTTCATGATACTGATTCTGATAAAATGCCATGCTATTTATCATGATACCGAATCTGGTACAAAAGTCAAACTAATTTTATGATACTAATTCCAGTACAAATGTGACACTATTTTTCATAATACCGGTAACCAAAATCCGTGATACCGTTTTTCTCAATCTTTTTGTTGTATTCTCTTAAAATCCATTTTCTTGATATTGTTTGATTTTTTTAATGTGTCATTACAATATTATTGGATTCTATGTTTTTCTTATACATAACATGATCTTAACATTGTTTTATTATATGAAACAATGTCATACAATCTGTTACAATCTAACTGATGTATTTTTGACACGTGTGTAGGTCCCTCTGAAATTTAAGGAAAATATGACAGTTGGAGCGGAGCGAACCATTGGGAAATATTACATATAAATACAAGTTTGTTTGAACGAGAAATGTAACTAAGTAAACTTCAATGATGAATAATGAATTAAAATGAAATCAAAGTTTGTTAAGTGATTTCCAAAGAGAGAGGCTTTCACAACTCTCAGTGCTTCGTGCGGATGTCGTGAACAACCTTTTCAAGCATGAACAACTTGTTCATAATTTCTTTGTGCAGACTCTGATCATGTTGATCGTGGGATTTCTGATTTTGAAGATAGAGGTTTTAATTTCTATATAAATCAAGGGATTGTGGGGATAATAAGACAGATACCGATCATCGGATTGAGGGCTTACATGGGTTTGAGTAAGTCAGAATTTCTTGAAAGTATAAATCAAGGAACCTTTATCCAAGGTTGTTGGATACCCTTCTCTTTGGGTTAAAATAATCTTGTTGTTACTTGTTTTTTTCAGGTTGTTTTTATTCCACTTCTATTTTAAATTTTTTAAATATAGAAATTATAACTTTCAAGTACTTCCTAATTTCATTACACTGATTATATTAATGATTTTATACACTCTAAGGTAGAAACTTTCATTTCATAAAATATTTCTTACATTTTTATCTTAATTTTGTAAAGTTTAAGAAAAGGTTTGTTTAAGAGGTTTTGTGAATGTTCGTTTAAATTTTTTTAAATAAGTTTATTTAAAGTTAAAATCTAACCTTAAGAAACAAATTTCCTTAATGTTAAGAAACCTTCTTTATGAAAGTTTTATTTCAACTTTAAAGGTTCCAAAGGAATTTAAAAGTATACAATTCACCACTATTTTATTTGAGCATCTCGTTATACATATTCGATCCTACAATCCCCACACTAGCTATGCTGGCATTACCGGTAGATCTTATGAGCCAGGCCATCGATGTACCCAATCCACTGAGCCACCGTTCATCTAATAAAGCTATCCTCGACAGATGCCCTTTGTCGGCCAGATCGCCACCTCATTCAATGACTATACCACTATGGAACCTTCTTTTTGTCCTTCATCGGGTAAAAAGATTAATCTACACTACTCTTCCCCATGAGGTACTCCCAAGTATCTCTGTAAAGAATATATCCTCCCTGAAATTGGCCGAGCCTATTCGTCCCAAGACGAAACAAGTCTGGACCGGCCGACTAGGTCCAAAATACCCTAGTGTGGGGTCTTCATGTCCCATTATGGGCCTGTGTGGGGTTGGCCAGATTTGAAATGGGTATGGGATTTTTAGGGGTCAAGTTTAAATTAATATAATCAAAATTAATTATTTTAATAAATTTAATACTAGTTTTAAATTAAATTGATCCAAATTTTTTTTTGGTTTGATAATAATATTTTTAGTATTCTGAAATATTAATTTAATTTCAGTTTTAAATTATATTAAATAATAAGTTTAATTTTTTGAATTAAAATTAAATTAACGTCAAGACCGAATAAATTAAATTATCTGAATATATATAATTCATTTAATTTATTTAAATACCCTCATATTTAAAATTCATTACAATTTAATTTTTATCACGCGTTTATTTATTATATCAATTGGTCTTGAGAAAGTGACCATAAATGTGAATATATGGGTTAATTTATTTAGTTATTTATCACACGCATGCGATGATTGTAATAGGTAGGAAATTAAATGATGATCTTCACATCTTCTTCTAATTCAATATGTGTATGGGCCAACATGTCTAATTTTACTACTATATTTTGTACTCTTGAGATGCCATCTTTTGTGTGTGATTGTTTTTGTACCATGATGAGGATGGTGTTAGAAATAGACAATCCCAAGAAGTATTGAAATTCATACTAGAAGTGGTCACACAAGATGAGAAAAATCAGCATCTTGAGTCATTATCTGACTCAAGCAAGACCCACAGTCATGGTTGATCCATTAAGTAAAAATGGATCCACTAATATTATATTATCAAGACCAGACACGTATTTATTTCATTTTTATTATTTTATGAATTTTCATGATAGTGAGAAACACAAAAAATAATAAACATGAAAAAAATGCATACAAAAGAAATGCAGTTTTTTCTATTAATGTTAGTTTTGAGTGAGAAAACATGGAATGAACATATTAATTGAATGGTATTATATTATTCAATAAATAATGATAACTCTCAAAGTAATGTTAAGTCACAAATTCCTTCCATAATTTTAATTTGAAAAAAACCAGGTGTTTGGGGTGCTCGATCATCCATAATTTAGGTTGCCTCCTACTAATGAGGAGTTCTTGCGAGAATGATGGGTTCACTCAACAAAATTTAGAAGAAAATGAGTATCCATTGTTATATTTTTCCCCTTTATGTGAAAACATTGAGTAAATAAATTTTATTCTTTTAGAAGATGGGACTTGAATCAAAAGGTCATGGAACCATTAGTTAATAAGGTTGGCCAATCAAACGCCAACCTTGAACTCTCCGAGTCACAGCCATAGCTTATAGACTATGATGGGTTGTTCAAGGATCTTGACACTATAATAGTCAAGTGGAAAAGTATTTTGATTCTAGTTTATAGGGTTTCTAATGTTTGAAAAAATAGAGGTAGATATTTAGTGATTAAATTAATTAACCGGTAATGTCTATATCAGTAATCAAGATAAAATTACTAATCTGATAGATTTTATTTTTGTAGAAACTTATAACAAATACCACAAGGCATACAAAAATAATTTTTGGACCGAGTCAATTTCCTATCAAGCACAAGTTTCGAAATACTATTATAGGGTCTTACATATAATAATATGATATAATAAATTCAAGGTGTTGGTATCCCCTATACCTATTAAGCCACCTCAGAAAGTTAGAGTGTAAAAATTTCTTACAAGAGAATTATGAAGGAAAATTATGATGGTTATTTCATAATTCTATAATCAAAGCCTGATGTGAGTTGTGGATACGACATATGTAGATGAATTGTATCCAAATCAGAAAGTTTTCACTTATTCTTTAGGTATATTAATCAATATAAAATGTAATGTTTCAGTTATAATTCTTGGGTATTAAATATGATATTCCTATTATGTATGTTTATTTAAATATAATAACCAAATATGTATAGAAACATTATATTATGTAAGGTGTGCTATCCAAGATGCTGGGAAAGGGTGGTTCCTAAGTAAGTGGGGAGAAGCACACAAATTCTAAATTTATATGTTTAACGATTCTAGTTGAACTTTTATTGAGTATTTCCAAAAAATTTATCTCAAGTGTCCTTTGGAAACAATGATAAATTATTCCAGTTTCATAATGAATGTTTTTTGTGGTGTCACATACACAATTAATACTTTAGTGGTACTTGAATCATTGGCAATACATGACGAATATAAAATGTAAGACTCATTTACCCAATTGGGGAAAAATAATATTTTTTGAATAAAAATTATATAGTTTTCGAGGATTAACCTAGTATGGTTTTAGAATCTTCATATTTAATGACCTTAGGTATTATATAAAAACATATGTAATTAGTTTTGGACAAATAAACCATAAGAAATTAAGGTAATCTATACATATTTGGAATAGGTTCAGCTATAGATAGGGAACTATTCCACTGGTAAGCTGGTGGTATATATACTTCGTCAGATTACCTGAATGCTTACGGAATGTGAATGTGAATTATGGTGTATTCATGATATGAATATATTAGATTCGTTAGGATTATCTATAGAATAATATCTTAATCAATCATTCATCGATCAATATATTGTTTTGTGGAGTAATTCCTAAAAAAACATTATCTTATCCACATAAATGATATGATGCTAATACAAAGGATTAATAAACAATATTACATGTTAACATTGATACAAAAATGTAGTGTCGAGTAATTCCTAAACACAAATTTCATTATATATATCTGAGTCATGATGTAAGTAAAAGGAGAATGAATATTAAAAGATATGCATTGAAGATACTTCTATATTTCAAGACATGCTTTGAAAATATAAATGTTATCCTATAACCATATTCCAACAATAATAAAAAATGTATATTATATGAGTTTCAGTATAATGGAAATCCATTATGTCATAAAAACATGTTTTTATATGCAAAGAGTCTATTAGGATATAAATAAATTTGCATCAAGAAAAACATAATGTTCATCTAAATTAGTTATCCAAAAAGTTTATAAGGATATGATTTAAATACATATGATAGAAAAGATATATTCATGTTATATAATATATTTATATAAAATGGTGCACATATATATTTAAGATAGTGGGATCCAAATTGGATTTGGTTTAGTCAATGCCCAATATTCTTAAGAAGTTGTCATAGGAACAAGTTCCACAAGAGGTGTGTAAAAATGATTGTTCTAGAGACATATACTTTTTTGGAAGGATAAAACATTGGTTATGGTTTTATATTCCCTATATCCAGTGATACATTATTTATTGATAATAATAATTTGTACAAGTAGGCTATATATGGAAACTTTTTACGATTTACAAGATCAATTATAATTCAATAGCGGATTCCATGTATAAAATAACAAGGGATTATTATATGAATACAATGGTGGGTATTCAAGTGATACTATACATGGATGGTATAATCACTGTACTAATAAGTATTTATAGGAAAAACTGAGTAATTATTCCAAAATCCAATAGAATTTTCGTTATTATATTTATTTTTTATGATCATTTTATCTAGCAGTAGTTATTAGGACCACTTTTCAAAAAATGTGTTGATATAAATCAACTATAAATGGTTTCTGAAATCATATAATTCCAATAAGATTATAAGTTAATGAAATCTATTTTATGATTAAAAGTAAGTAATAATATCATAGAACATTCATTGTGAAATGAATATTTACTATGTGTCTACCAGAAATTAGTGGGAGTGTCATTGTTTTCCTTGTAAGATATTTTCTATAACATATGAAAACTTTCTACTCGTATTATAGTTTACTATGGATAATAATGAAATTAAATCTCTAGTAATTGACTTAAAGTAGAAAACTAACTTCTATGGAATATGATATACTCTTATATATCTACAAGTTTCATAGAACTAGTCAATGATACATATAATGACAATGTATTAAAAAATACATGTAAGAACAATTTGAGAGAGAATTTTTACTAATGTAACATGGAATAAATCTCTTCAATAAGGCATTCTTGGATAGGATTTGAGATTATTTTAGTAAATGGAATTCAATACACTTCATCAATGGATCAATCATGTATTCTATGATATTAACATGATGTGATATTTCCAGGATAAACTTTATAGGATGAAAATATCAATTATATCATGGAGAAAAAAAAGAGAAGTAGTCAGAACTATTTGATTGTACTTGATATAGTACAAGGGAGATATTCCTAGTATTTGGAGAGGAATGGATACTATTTATAGGGAGACACAAACTAGATTTCCTATAAGGTCTATAGATTTTAATATTATAGTTAGTATAAGGTTATGAGCAATACAAACTCATTGAATTCAGTGGTATTCATTTCTAAAAATACCAATATTGTTTCAACTTCTAAGGTAGATAATAAGCATTTTAAAATAAATATCAATTTGTCCTAGTTCTTGTAATCACTCCTATTACGTAAAGTATTATCATAGTTTAAATTATGAATCTCTTACTAGGTAAGATGTCATGTTTTGGTAGTTGACAAAAGGAATACACTTAGGGTTTACATATCTTGAGGATTCTTACTCAAGGAGTCGAGGTCACAGATAAAAGAATAGCCACATAGTGGAGATGTAGTAGAAAAAAAATTAATTTTGATTACTATTTTATGTATACAGTGAGATATGAATGATTTAAACTTACCATTATAGTTTAGAAATTTTTTCATAGACAATTTAAGGGTGATTTTCCTAAATTAATTAACATATCAAAAGGTTTTAGAAGATCAAATTCTATAATGAGATCCTGGATATTATATAATATTAATATTAAATATATGTCTAATGGACTAGATATATCATACTAACTATTCAAAGTTGATGTTTGAATATCATGTGATGGGGGGGGGTCATAATAATCAATAATTCTCAAAAAAATTCACTATGTGGTCTCTGGTAGGTTTGATCTGGTGTATAGACCCACCAATAGGAACCCCACTTGTTTTAGTTGTGATTGGTTATTCCTATCTATGGAAATGTATATTGGTCTCCATACATGAGATCATTATTAACATGTTTCATTTGATCATGTTATTTAATGAAAGGAAAAACCATGATAATGAAATCGTGGTGTGGTATCTATTGTTTGAAGCGTCATTGGTGGTATGAAATTGGTTGAACAATCCAGATAAAATTTGTCTCTTTTGAATTGAGGAAGATATATAATGTCCCTGGATGATTATAATAGTAGTACCTTCATAAATCTAGGCACATTGTATTTGAAGGTAAATATATCTTGATATAACAATAAAAAATAAATCAAGAATGGACGATGACACAAGTCTGCGTTCTTTATTATGATATATGTAATGAAAAATAGGTTATGTTATACCATGCATGTTTATCAGTTGGTTTTCAATTATATGACTATTACTTATCTCTTTAGGGGACTTGATGGGTTACTGGAATCTGATCTATGTTTGTTAATAATAATCACTACTATGCGGATAAGGGCCTATTGGATCACACATAATAGCGGATTCAAGAATCGTCCCAATTTTTGAAAAGGTACATAAGACATGGTGAATCCCAACACATGGTCTTAGAGATTTCTAATCATTATCAATGAATGATAAATAAGTATATTCATTATTATTCATTTAATGAATAATTAGGTTTAGTTTTTTTATCAGAAGTAATTACTTTTATTTAAGTAATTACAATTATTAATATTTTACGAATGAATATTATTTTAATATTCTAGGGTCATTCAATATTTTTAGGAATTACTATCCAATTTAATGACTCTGGTATATCACAAAATATATTTAGTATATATTATAATCATGTGATAAAATATTAATTGAATTTATGATCCATTTAGTTAGTCATACTTATTTATTTGTTACTTTATTCATGTAAATTAAATATACGGGGGTTGGGGAACCCTAACTGGGCATTTAGACTTCCACTGTATAACTCATAGAGAATATATTTCAATTGGATGATTCACTAGATTTGATTTTAAAGCCTATTTGTCCTCCTGGATCCTATTGAGAGAATCAATCAATCCGACCGAGCGATCTGAGTATTCCTTCGTGGATTGAATACATGAGACCATGATGATCATCACGACATCCAAGATATTTTCGGAGCTCTCTGCTAGCCCCCAAAGTCTATATAATGACTGACATGAAGATTCGAGAAGTTTGTGTGGATGATATAGAGTTTTTTTGGTGTTTTGTCCCCTGAGAAATGGTCATCATTGATGGAAAATGACATGCACTCTTCAAAATGGAATGAGACAGTCATTGCATTTTAATTTACGTTATGTATTTAATTCATGTTAGATTCTAAGACCATTCAGTCACTTGAATCATTAGAGTTGACAAGTTACATTTCTACAATGATAAAAATTTAAAAACTCTTGGACACCATATTATTCTATTCTCTTTGGTACATTTAGTACATTATTTCTCACACATTGAGGGGATGGTTTCTTTAAAAAATATTTCCAAATTCTGTGACATGATGGTGAAAACCATGAACTAGGAGTAGGTGGAATATTTCATCAAATTTCAGAAAGAAGGTTTATCAAGTTTCATTTTTACATTTTAAATCCTCTTTAGATATATTTTGGACTTTTAAAAGAATTTAAACGGGTAAAAACTATAGTTTAAGGAGTATTCATTTCAAAATCATCGATTTGATATCTCATTGAGCCAAAACTAACTAACAAATCTCAAGATATGGATGATTTATGTGGATTTTATTTTATGGACATGTATATTAAATTTTTTATTCTAAGTGATATACATTTTTCTAAATTAATGTCCACGATTTTTTTAGTTAAAGTCCTCACACACTCCCTACAGAAGTGCTCATCCTCATACCCTATTTCAAGCACCCTACTTCTCATCCTTAGATGAATCAATGTGTGAAACTATATGAATTATTTACATCCAAATATAAAAAACCAAACACATGCCTATAATAATACTTAAATTATTATAATAATCCACAAACACTTGGTTAAAAGAATCCACACAAGTTTAGAGTTTAAGCCACACATTCTCAGAGCTATATCTAGGTGCTTGATTCTGTTTCG
Source organism: Viscum album (assembly GCA_963277665.1). Taxonomy (NCBI): domain Eukaryota; kingdom Viridiplantae; phylum Streptophyta; class Magnoliopsida; order Santalales; family Viscaceae; genus Viscum; species Viscum album. The sequence continues at coordinate 1,440,225,168 of OY728127.1, read as the reverse complement.
AGAAGTTACAACTTGGCTATGGATTCCTTGGTTAGGGATGATTATAAAAGGACCCTAAGGCCTCCATTTCCTAAATATTGTGAAGAAAATTTCAATTATTGGAAAACATTAATGAATAGAGAAAAGGACTATATGAAATTTCCTCCCACAATCCTCCTTCATTTTATTTCCAAATAAAAAACCAAAGGAATGTGATGAAATAGAATCATCACCCTACCCTTATGGGGTAACTTGGGAAACAAATCCTAATATAAAACCTCCCTAAATGTAGATACACAACCATGTTATCCCTTGGATCGAATAATATCCGTCAGATACACACCTATACTTTATGGATTTTCTAGATTCTCAATCATCCATGTCACTTACAAAGGCAGACACTCTCCTTGGTCATCTACATTCATTCCAATTCATCAATGCCACCCACATAGACACCCAACCTAACCATAAAACCCTATATAGTGGGGAAATTTCCCTCACACTCTTTTTGGGGACTATTAATGTGATTTGGTTTTAGACCTTCAACCTGGGACCTTTTCTTCCATCACCGACCCCTATGTAATTTCATGAGTTTCACCATGAACTTATAAAGTCAGTTTAGATAGGATTTAGGTAACCATACCTTAAAACCCCTACTAATTCCCTAGAAAACCTTTATTTGATATCCTCCACTTGGTTTCCCTAAAATGAATGGTGTTAATACCTGCTTCTTATCTCTGAAGAACACATTAATCAAATATTCTTCTCTTGGTTTTCTCAAATACCTTGAATTTGGATTCTCATATTAGATTCCTCTAATTCCTTGAATCAAGACTATTCTTTTAGTTTATTCAAATACTTGAATTTGAGAAACTCCTCTTTGTTCATAAAATTATTTCACCTAACTCATATTTGATGTTAAACTAAAAAATGCCTCTCATATATAATTCACAAAAAAAATCATTTCTAGCTCTCTTTCACCTTGTAGTCTACTCTGTATGATTTTAAATTATTCAAAAGCAATCCAAGATAAAAGACATTAAAAGGATTACCTTTAGTCATATAATAATGAAATTAAAAGGAAAAAATTTAAACCATATCACATGACATTAAAATGTTTGACATACCTCATTATATGGAACCTAATTACATGTGAAATTATTCCTTTAATTGGGATATTTTTGAAAAAAGTTTCATTTACCCAATCCCAAATTCACATCATCTCTCATATCCTTTAAAAATTGTCCAATGCCACCATACATGAAGATATATTCCAAAATTTCCTACCTATATGTATTTAATTTATATATTTTCTTAATAATTGGGTTAAATAAGAGATATTATAATATTATTTTACAATTTATTTTCATATAAAAACGTTTAGTCAACCACCCTCTACAAAATGGACACTAGTTTTGTTACTTGGAATTATATCATGAACATAATTAAATATATAATTGAGTCCCAAACTAGATAAAAAGACCCCTAATAAGATGAGTTGACCTCCCATAATCTTTATTGACAAAAAAATATGTCAATATAACTTGATGTCTCCAGACATTGGAAAGGTTTACAGTTGAATGAGATACAAAATAGGTAAAATAGGACCATGAAAAAGAAATCATTAGAAATTTAATATCAATATCAGTGGTTCATACTTGCAGAAAAAGCATGGTATCCAAAAATACATAAAGTAGTATTTAAATAAATGTTTGATTCATAGTTATGATAACCTTATATGAACACTTAATGTGTCATTAAATCTCTTTATTAAACATGAGATTTTATATGTCTTCCATTGAAATAAATTTTAAATATTCAATACCTTTCTTCACCTGAAACCTCGAGTCTAAATAAACCATGATAAATTATGATCATTATTAACTAGAAATTGGATTGGAGGGTATGAATAAAATTATCCAAAATCTGAAATAGATGTACAAATGTTTTAATTAATTCATATGTATTGATTAATGTATAATAAATAATGATTAATTTTTTTAAAACGATTTAATGATTAAAAGATATTTTTTTGTAGAACTATATTTTTTATAAGTGTTTTGAATTTTTACATAAAAAATATAATGATCACAATGAAAAAGTTATTATAATTAAGTATAGTGTTAATTTGAATAATCCTTCATACATTAGTTTTTTAATGTTTAATAAGGAAGATAAAATTATTTGATAGTAAAAAGGAGTTTTTTGTTAGAAACTATATTGCATGTTCACAATGTGTTTTCATCATAATAATAATAATAAATCTCTTTTTATTTTGGATTAAAATAATATAATTATATTAAAAAATCAATGTAATGTTTTAAAATTCAAATAACAGTTTTTAAAATAAAAGGAATGAAAGTAAATCCAGTTTTATTCTTAATAATTCATTTTCCTAAAAACAAATTATTGAATTTTTTGCATGTATTTTAAAGGTAATTTCCTTCACATATATAATTTTAATTAGAAAAAATTATTACCAAATTTAGAATCATCATTTAAAAATTATTTAATGGGTAAAATTTCGTTTGATCATATTTAATAGTAAAAATAATAAAAATTTGTTACCATAATTAAGGTTAAAAGTGTTTATGAGGGAAAGAGGTTTAAACAAAGAGAGAAGGGTAAAAATGATATATAAACTTTGATAAATCTTATTGGTTGAAGATCTTTATACCATATATTATCTTAAATTCAATGTATTTTCCCTTTTTAATGAATATATATTATTTATATATTTCAGGTAATTTCAAGTGTGTCCCTCCCCTTACTTATAAAATGAAACTTCTTTCCCAACCTTATTCAAAATATTTTAGCCTTATAGATTAGTTTGTACCTAAAAAAACTTCATATATTCCTTCCATTATTTATTTTTCATCTTTTATTCTCTTAATACCATCCTAAAGAATTATAAGGTGTAATCCAATCGATATCTCTCAAAGAAGAGGTAATTTATTGTCCGACTCTTTCAAAGTTTATTTCTTCTTATAAGTAATCTAAAGAGATTATATCCATAATTTAAAAATGAATCCAATATAATAAATATACTGAGATATAATTATGATTATGGGAAAAATATTTTCCACCTCCTTTCCATCAAATGATAATTGAAAATATCATTTAGGAATATATGTGGATTGCTACCTCCACGTAGCGATGTGACTCATTTTCCATCACTACCTATCATGAATAATGATAATTATGTATTTATATAATATATATTTATATATAATTTAATATTAATTCTATAATTTAAAAATATTATATATCTTTTATCCTTTCTTTTCATTAGGAAATGAAAACACTGGTCATGCGTAGACATGGACTACCGTCACTATAAATAGTAGAATTCATTTTCCTATATTCTCATTTTATGGTTGGTTATAAATATGACTATAATTAAAATATATAATATCTATATCATAATTTACATTCATTATTTGATTTAAAAATGATCAATATGCTAGGACTCTAACTAATTATTGAAAATGTAAATGAAAAATGTAGTAGTAAACACCCGAAATGACGATGATAATGAAATATTGTTAATGAAAATGTGATAATATGATATCAGTGAACCATATATGGTATTATGATTATGAATATAATTATATTATAGACTTATAATAATTTTTTATTATAGAATAGGATAAAATCAATTATGATGGAAGTCATACCTGAGGTAAGGGCTTTTTTTTACAAAATCACTTTTTACCAGGATTGTTTATGCATAATTTTTTGAACAAGAAATTATATGATATATCTAAAAAATATTATTCATTATATTATACTCTATTTATTTCTATAAATTTCATTTTTTTATTTTCTTTATATTCTCTCCCATTACTTAATAGTATGAAAGAATGTTTTAAGGAAAACCGGCTTTTTTTCTGTTTGTTTGGGAATGTTTTTCTTCCTTGACCTCATTTTCATTAAAATTATTTATATATTGTTTTTAATATTGTTAAATTACTTATTAAATCCATTTTTACCCATGTATAAATTTTCATAAAAAGGTTTAAAATAATATTCTTATCATTTCCCAAATGAGGTACTTTTAACCAAATGTGTGAACAAAATATTTGTTTTAAAATTTATCCCATGATTAATTTTTTAAAAATAAAAAATATTCCTTTCCTTGAATCATATATTAAAAGTTTAAATCAGTATTTTCAATTATCTTTTCTCTAATATTGTATAAATTTTAAGAATTTTATAAGTGATTTCAAAATGAAAAGGGTATTTTATTCAATAAATGTTCATGTAGTCTTTAAAATGTAATTTCATCTATGAAAATATCCATTGACATTAAATATGATCAATTGAGAATATGAATCAATGAAACCATATTTATTTATTCTTTTTATGGTTTATTATTATGATGATGATATATTTATGAAACCTATTTTATTGTCCACAAGATAATATATGATGAAATGACAAATGTTTTTACAGTCTTCTATCGTACATATGAGGGGATTATGTTTACATGATGGGTTGACTCATTATATACCTCTATTGAATTGGGTAATGATTATTATTTTATGATATAAAATAGAATACAAGATGTTATCCCTAGAACAAAATATTGTACATGGGTAGTTATCCCAAGACTAAAAAAGGTAGATGAGTGGTAAACCCACGCCTATCATGGGTTGAATTTCATAGTGGGAATATATGACATATGATTTCTATGATTGTAATTTTACAACAATTTTTAAAACTCTCTATGTAATGTACTTATTATTATGATATTATCTCATGTATTAGATTCTATTATAATTTACATCTTATGATATTCTAAATCCTTATGCCTTGATTATTATCTATAAATTAATGGGTATGATTTTAAAATTTTAATCTCATATTATCATACCCTTATAGACATTTTATGTTTAAATATGATCATTGAATTATATATCCCATTTTTACCCTTACTGTGCATATAATCTCATCCTTTATTATGTGTCCTTTCCCAATGTTATCCATAAACGTTTTATGTTGGGTATGTACAAGAAGTATACTATGTGAGAAGGAATTTGGTGGGGGTGAATTGAAGGGCCCTTTCACAAAAAAATTATTATGTATCAAATACTATAATATAAAAAACCTTTACAGTTATAGGGTGTGTATTATTATAGGATTTATTGAATATTCATCTAAACTGATGTAATATTTATGATATAAATGTTAGGGTCACCTAAGTTGGTATTAGAGAAGGGTATTATTAGAATTTAATATTATGATTAGAAAACTTCAGAAAGAAACTTTTGGATTAATATAGGAATAGGATGATATCAAGAAACTTAGTTATGTTGAGTTTTTTTGGTTCTCCAAGGAAATAAATCACGATCTGAATATAGGAAAATATACAAGGTTGTTGAACAAATTCACCTTGGGGTATAAACTATAAAATGGATTGGGTATTAACTCAATAATCATTGGTGCATTAAGAGGTTACCTAAGACTGTAAACCTAGATAGACACTCTCAAGGGATATTATTATCATAATTCACATTTGTTTGAACCAATATGATGGATTTGAATAGATAATGACTAGAGGTAATGTAGGTCAAATCTAAAGTGTCGTAGATTGAAAATGAGGTTTCATGATTTAGTCATAATATGGATGGTTTTTTAGTATAATATGATTTCAAACTATGATTATCGTACACACATTATGTTTTTTGGATTTAGAAAATTTTTAGAACTTGGAGGAACCATGTTAATGCCTAATGTGATAGAAAATGAAATGATTTTACTCATAATTAATAAAATGTATTGGGATATGGAGTGATAATTTTTTTACTATTAATATGTAAATTTCTCAAGATATTAATTGTGATGCCCTGACTAGAACCATCGTGTTTGATCCAGAGAGATACATGTACTCATGTACACATCCCTATAATTAAGTGGCATCTTACTAGTAGTGAGGGTGTAAAGTAACATGGTGAGACTATACCCTTGATAATCATACATATCACATGATAAAATAAAATAAATATAATTTAAATGAATAGAAAAATAGAATATGATAAAAAAATAATAATAATAGATATCATGAAAATTTATACAAGAACAATCAATGGACCCCCAGTGAGGCAGGTTAACAAGTACAACTAGAAGATATTATAAATAAATAAAAGTACAATGAAACTATTCAGAGTCCATCTAAGTATCATGTCCATCTCCCAACTTCGAGACCCTCATTAAACTATCATAGGGACCTTACCGTTCTCTAGATCCCTAGTCATGATGTTTGCGCATGCACTAAGAACACCATATAGGATGTGAGTATAAACAAAATAGTACACCTACAATGCATCTTTAACCTAAGTAAACAAGTATATTGAAATATATGTTATGATGGAAAATAAAATGTTCACAAATGAATAAAATAAATCATCCACTGAGTGATCATGTGCTAGACAAGTTGTTACAAACCCCGACCATACCTACTTTGGCACCATATACACATTATGTAATAATTTTTATAACATAAGTCATGCCTAGTAACTTCTGCAGCCTCTAAGGGACAATTATTGCTAAAATTATGGACATGCATATTCTGAATTTATGGAATAACATGACACTTTCATTTTATGGAATTTAGCACATCCACCCAATTCATAGATTTGGGGAAATCATCATACCACTTGTTGACCAAATGCCCAACTTTTTGGAAATCCATTACATCATTAACACTGCACCTTTAAAGGAGTGACTAAGTCTGTTAGGGTCACCTATCAATTTGAACACAAAAATAAGATTCCACTTTCTACACATAGAACCACATATAAGGAATTACATATCATAAAATAACGCGAGTAATTTTTTCCACACACACACACACATAAAAATGTGATCAAAATCAAAAATTGTATTATGGGATATACATGAAAAAAATTAATCAAACATCATGCATTGTATCACATGCCAAAAATGCCAATGATTTCATACAAAGGTTCCATATGGTAAGGAATTCCTACCAATTTTTTTTTAATGTTAATTAAAAGGAATATTAAAAGAATTATCTCCCAAAACAATTCTCACTTCAACTACAATAAGATCTCATGCTATGTGTTCTTAAAACTGATTCCAATACAACATGGCATGGGTACTAGAATGAGATTGAGGAATAAGAACAAGATAAAGGGGAATGATCATAAAAATTACCAAATGAAAACCACCATTAGTGGTTAAATTCAAGTCTCATTAAATAATATAAATTTATGTCTAGAATACAAGAGACACACTAAGGAAGATTACCTAGGATAATAAATATTGAGAGATCATAGAATTTCAATGTTTTTATAACTGAAATATGAATAAAGGAGGTTACACAAACACTCTACATCAACTGTCATTCTAGAATCTATCTAATAATTTATCATTTGATATCATCAGAATCCATAGATATGGATACAAAATACTAGATCTACGATTCATTTAAATGCAAGATTGGTAGATCAAGAAGTAACCTGAAGGGGAATTTTTTTTAGATCACATACCATTATTATCGATCAATAACACACTTGGATCCACTACAATAAAGACTTTAAGGAGATTAATTCACCAAGGGATGTTTGGGGGGACTATAGGATTGATGGGGCTATTAAAAGGAAGAATTATGGAACATCCCATGTAAATAAAGAATATGATATTTTTCATGTTTATTAATATTTTGGAATCAATTATTAATTATACATTAAAGGGGAAGCTATGTTCAATGGCATACTCGATATGAAACAATGGGTTTCTTTGAAATCATACGTTGTACACTAATCATATAGTATTATTATTTTAAATGGTAGTTAACGCCTACATGTTTTATTGGAAGGAATGAACATAAATAACTAAAATATGATTACACGTGTTTTTTAAATGTTTTAACATTTATCCAATAAAATTTAGAGGCTTAAAATATAAAAATAATTCAATTTTAAGCATAAATACTCTAATATTCACTAAAAGGTCGATTTACTGCCTTTTCATGGAAACCCCTCATTAAATCTAGTTTTGGTCACCTTTATATGTTCTATTTGAAAAAATAAAATTCTTCTATAGAATCAAGCCATCAAAATTTACTTTGTGTAAAATTTAGGTATTTTTTTGATAAAATTCATTTTTAGATGAATAGTGAAAAATACTGTATTTCAATTCAAAATTGTCTTTTAGTCTAATTTATTTATATGGTTATATTGTATTTTTAATTGGTTTTAATGTGTAATTAGATTATATTTTTATCATATAATCCAATGGTGGTTATTATAATTAATTTTACTTTGAAATTAGACATAAACAAGTGTCAGTCTTTTGAGAGATATTGTTTCTTAAAAACACGCTATTTATTTCGAGAAATGGAAATAATTTTAAATTAATTAATGAAACTTCTATGTCTTTAATTTTTTAAAATAGGCATCATTTTTGAATTCAGAATGTCAAATATAGCTTAGGATGAATTTTTGGTATTTTTATGAAAAACATCAATTTTTGAAGAATAGTGAAACCAGTAAGTAGTAGTTAAAAATTGACTTTTTAATTTAAATAAAATTTTACCACTTTTTTGAATTGGATTTTGAAAATACGACGTAAATTTTTGTTAAAGTAAGTAAAATGTGGTTCAATAAGTTGATTTTTTGGTGAATAGTAACTTTTGCCTTTTATTTGTCACGGTTAAATGTAAATAGGTTAATTCAAGGTAAAAAGAATATTATAATAATACAAAATTACCATAAAAATTGGCCTAACCTTATTGGATGATTCATGGCCGACCATAGGAATACATGGGTCTATTTTGGGACCCCATGGTGCCACTTGGGAGTGATAATGATACTTTAGATTAATTAATTTAAAGTAATGACAAAAATGAAACCAACAAATATCTTTTAGTAAAATAATTTTTACAAGGGGTTATATAAGTTATATTTTCAAATATAAATATTAATTGGAAATCAAAAAATATTTCCTATATCATGGTTTTTTTATAATTTTTAGAAATCCAATAAATAAAATTATTTATGACACAAAAATGATGCAATATTTACCTCATTAATGAATGATTTAAATAAATAAGATTATATATATTATATTAATGTACAAAACCTGTCAAATTCTTATTAGATGAATATATTTTGATCATTAGTCATCTTATATTTGACCATAATGTTTTTTAGACCTTTATAAATAGAAAATATTTATATAATAAAATAATATTTTTACACTTTCCTAATGAACCCCTCCTCACCCTTATAAAAAGCCCTCACTTCTAAATCATTCCTCAGACCTCTCAAGCCCCTTGGCCTGTCCAACCCCTACCCAAATAAGCTCTCAATATACCAATATTCATCCTATAAACCTTACATTAGGAAGAAGGCATTTGAAGAAGTCCTTTTGGCTCAAACCAAAGGGAGTTATCCGAATTAAATGTAACGGTTTCTCTTAAATTCTTTTCTTCTATTTTATTTCTCCAACCCAAAAACTCTTTTCATTCCTTTATTTTATAACCAAAACATTATCCTCAATATACTATTATGTCGTTATTAGAGTTATTCGAACTAAACATACACACTCCTCCATCTAATGGGTAAAGAACATACTGTTTATGTGGGTGAAAAAACTAACACCTCACGAAATGATGATTATTCAATTATCTCCAACCGCCTATTATGGTGGACATTATGATGGAATTGTATTTATATATGATATATATTAGGTTTATTTTTTCTTTATTCTTATGTATTTTTAATTTATATCATACCTTTATGGTTTCCATTACGAGTAAACGCGATAATTTTATTTGAGAAAGTGCAGACTACCGCCCCCTCGAAGTGATATGACTCGTTCATAACATACGTGGGAAATATAAAGGATGAAATTTTTGAAATTATATATAATATTATACATTAATTATAATATAACTATTTATCATTAAGTTTTAATTCAGTTAAAATACAAAATAGAAATGAAAGTAGCGTTCATGCGTATGTTTGACATACCGTCTCCATGAATGGTGCATTTCATTTCTTTTCTCCAAATGTTATGTACTTCTATAAATACTTATATATACTAGATATATATGATATATGTGATATCTAAATCATGAATATCATTCTGGAGATAATGGAATCTTGACCACAAGGACAACTTTTTATTATAAGGTGGTTATTTTTTACTCAAGTGCCAAATATCGACAAAATGACCATTATTAACTTAAATGATTACATGATGTTTATAACATGGTAATAAGTGATATAAAAGGAATAATAAACTTGAAAAAGGGTTCTCAATCAAGTATAAATTATCTTAAGTTTATTATTCATGAAGAACAAGGAACACACATGTCAAGTCGGACACGAGTTAAGGGATTTCTTATCTCACTTTCAATTCTGTGAGATTTCCATTGTTCGCCACTTATTTATTGCATGTGGTGTATTGTGTACTAATATTTTATATATATTATCATTATTATTTTTATATTCATGGTATTCTTTGATTAATTTTTTGGTCATCAACTTTTGGTCATATGACGCGATTGATTACAACGTGGTAAGTGATTTTCATTTCACTTTTTATTCCTGTGAGATTCCTACTATATTTGGCACTATTTCTTTTTTTTGTGTGGTCTATGTACTAACCAAGACTGTATTAATTATGTAATGTACTTCAATTTATGGGTATTTACATATTCATTTTATAATCCTTCTTTCATGGGTGGTATGTTTCGTAAGTTACCAAATCGGTAAGGGAACCTTTTAACCCAATTTCCATTCCATCGGTTAATATTCTAATTCTTAATAATTTCATGATATTATTATGTGTGGAATCACTATTTATTTATTTATGTCGTAATTTCGACTCCCCTTTGTGTGGATATACTTTTGATTCACATAATCAGTCCATTGATAAATTCTCATGTCATCGATATGAACTTGATAAGAGTAATTTTAACTCAATTTCCATTCATTGAGATAAACATCCAAGTAATTGGTTTTGTATTAAAAATATCATGTGTTAATTTCCTATGATTGATTTACTCTGAATATCCAATCATATTTAGTGTCTTTATACTTTTCACACATTATTATTTAATTGATTTATCCTTATTCTAAGGATACCATTTTTATAAGGGATTTCATCTCAATTTACATTCCATTGAGTCTTAATTATTGTAATGTTCCAATTCACTTTTATACGGTGTATATACTCTCCATTGGCATATTATATCATGAATATATTTATTCTCATGATTTTATAAAGTTATGATTAAATTTTATTCCTCAATTATTTTCATTCAAGCGTCTCTCATTTTGTTAAACCATCTTTATCTAAAATATCATTTTAAACGTTTTGAAGATTTATTCTTCTAAATATTTCTCATTAATGTCCATATTTTCATATTTGTTTTAAGGATTTATTTATATGGACATTAATGTTTACAAATGATAATATATTTAAAAGTTTCAAAGTTTTAAGGGACACTTTGATTAAGAAATCTCTTTATTAAATCTTTTAAATGGTTTTGAAAATGATTTGATCAAGCATTGTTTATTTCAATATATTGATTTGATATATTATGATTGGAATGTGGAAATTTTATCTTTATTTTATGCTTGTGTTATATGTTATGAATATTTTATGGTTATTTGGCATTGTTTATGTAGACAGGTGGTTCGGTGAAAACCATTGGGCGGGTGAGCTCGAGATAGCTCTCCAATGCATTGGGTAACGTGATGGAGGTAAACTTTAATGTTTATCCTAAGAGATTTAGGGAATATACTATGATGGGTATTCCAAATGTGAATCCCTATTTCACTGTGAAATCTACAATGTATATATATTATGAATTCCATAAGTTACCTTTATGATTTATAATTTGTGTGTTATTCATAAATATTATGGCTTCATAAGGTAAGTTATGATTGAAAAGTATAGTTTCATTGATTTTTATTTATTGATGGGCCAAAGTTTCTTTTCATTATTTTATAACCCTTACTAAGCTTTTTATGGTCATCTAAAATTTAGAAATTTTTTCCATAGGACATAAAGATGAATAGTGTCAAGGATGAGATCAAGGAAAATTCATGTTGTCTAAAACATGGACGTAGACATGTCTCTTTTTTTAAGAGTTTTTATTTTATGAAAAATGGATACTGGGTAGTAGTGTCTAAATTTAATATTCAAGTTGTTATGTAATAGTTATGTCCTAATTCTCTAAAACTCTACACCTAAAAAGATCCTCAATGTGAATTCTTGACATAATTCAAGATTATATAATATTTAAGGTCGGGTCTTTACAGTTGGTATCAGTGGTCGGTTTAGATAACTTTAGATGTTAGGGTGTTCTTTAAGAATACATGACATTACCATAATGGTTAGGATTTTAGAAAAAGTCATAGTTATTTTAGTTAATGTGAATGAGTTTAAGATAACATGAATAAGTATATCTTAGTATTTAACCTCCTCATAAGATATTATATGATGATTTTACTGATATACTCACACTGTGGTTTTAGTAAATGGTTGGATCTAGTAGGCACAAAAGTAACAGTGGATGTGAAGAACACTGTGACTGTTTTCTGAATGAGAAATTGAATGAAATGGTAGTTTCAATGAGAACTTTTGTGGGTATTCTCATCCAACTATCTGGAGTCATGATTGACCACCTAAACCGTGGGGATTTTTAAAAGGCATCATATATGTGAGAAACAAATCCCAATGGAAGTTAAGGTAATAATCATAAAGGTACGTATGTTCCAAAACCTAAGTGTTAATGATGTGGAAAGGAAAACTCAGTAAAATGCTTCAAAAGGACGAGAAGGTGCTATAGATGTGGAAATGAAGGTCATAAAGTAAGAATATTCCATGAAAAAAGGAAGAATCTAGTTGAATCTAGGAAAGGGAAGGAAGTTATATCTGAGGGATCAATTGAATGTTTTAAATGTGGAGTGCATGGTAATTATACAAACAGATGTCCTACAAAGATATTTCGAGAATGGGATCACTAGGATTGTACAAATATATGTTCACCAATACCTAATTCCATTCTGATTGAGGATGATGAAACTGACAATTACCAAAGAAAGGTATGGATTATTTCTTAACATATGTTTTTATATTATTGATTCTTAGGATATGATTCATGATTTTTTTTGTAGGAAATAAGTATATGAGAATAAGTTGGAAAGGAATTGTTGATGGATCATGAAGAACTTTGAATGAGTTAGAAGTCAACATATAGGGGATCCAAGTGTTATGGTAGATTTTAGGATGGTGAATGCTTAAAAGTATTAGGGATATTTTGATGATGGGATTACATTAGAAGAGTTTTTATAGTATGTGTAACCCTGGAGTTTGATATATGAAAATTTTATTCAAGCTATAATTGTCTTTTCTTTTTTGGATATATTTATAATGAGCCATTTGGGTTTATATGATCCTTGAATTTTAGGTAACTACAGGATAATACATTTTGGGATGAAAAATTAAAGTTATTATATAAAATTTTGGGTTAAAATATGTTATGGTTATTTTTGATGAATTTATCTCATTTTTGGAATGTTATAAAATTATATAGTTTTTGAAAAAGGACAACATGCAGACCGCGTGACAACCCATCGCGTCAGACAATGCTATGGGAATTGCACCCACAACCAAAGTGCGACTAGGATTTATCACCTACCACTGGACTACATGAAGTCCCTGGATAGTATGACTAATTCATTTTTAGTTAGACGATTTTATTAATAAAGAATAAGTCTATTTTGGGTTATCTATGGAAATGATTATCCTATCATAGAGATTATGTGATTTGGTTAATTACACTTTAGTGTTATACATTAAGAGTAGTTGATGTTTTTGGAGATAAATGTGAATATTATTGTGGAAGACAATGTGATCCAATCCTTTTGAAATTTTGGGTTTCAATCATAGTTTGGGTTACCTTGAAGAATTTATGGATAGTTGTTTATTGAATAGTCTTTGTAGAACTTTGGTTATTGTTAGACAAATTTTGGAGATTAAGAGTAGTTTTTTATTTATGTAAAAGTTTATCATTTTGGGGGATTATCTGATCTTGTACTAAATGTTTTGGTTTTGGTTGATGTCTAAAGACAGGGTAAATATATAGATAATATTTTTTGGATTATGTGATACTCTAGAAGTTGATTCTAGTGCTTTTAATGTGACCAAGTCAGTTTGAATACTCATCATTTGTAGAAAAGATATTTTTGTGGTAGAAATTTAGTAAAGGATGAAAGTCTACAAGACATATAAGTATGTTTCCTTATGTTTTTAGTTAAGATCATAAATAAATTCCTCAACTTTATGAAAAGTAACTTAAAACCAAAACTTTTCCTGTTAACTTTTCTTACTGGGGAATCATGGACCGTTTAACACATCACGTGTTTTTGATTTTCTAGTGGTTAACTTTCTCCTAATCATGTTTTCTGTCACTATCCATCAGAACATGATTGTTTTCTCTCAATTACATAACAATGTTTTCTTACATGGAATCCTAGTATGGGTTATCTCGTGTGACATCTTTACTTCTCATTCTTACTTTTAATGTTACATTTTTACTGACTCTATTCTGATGTGGGACTTTTAATGAAGTTTCCAAGCCCAGTTTTAAAATTGCAAGGATGTAATTCCCAAAAGGGGGGAAGGATGTAACATCATAGCTAAATAAAGAACCTGAAATTTTTCATATTTATTAATATTTGTGAATTAAATATTAATTCTACTTTAAAGTTGATGCTATGTTCAATGGAGTACCTAATACGCAATAATAGGTTTCTTTGAAATCATACATTGCACACTAATAATATAATAATATTTCTTTAAATGGTAGTTAACACCTAGGAGTTATATTGGCGGGAATGAACATAACTAACTAAAATATTATTATACATGTTTGTTAAATATTTTTACAGTTATCCAATAAAACATAGGGGCTTAAAATAATAAAAGAAATCACATTTCAGCATGAATACTCTAATATTTACTAAAAGGTTGATTTACTGCCTATTGATGGTGAAACCTCATAAAATATTGTTTTAGTCACTTTTCTATGTTCCATTTCAAAAAATAAAATTATTTTTTAGAATTGGGACATCAAAATTTACTTTGGGTAAAATTTTGGTATTTTTATGATAAAATTCATTTTTTGATGAATTGTGAAAAATACTGTTTTTTAATTCATAACTACCTTTTAATATAATTTTTTTATATGGTTAGACTATATTTTTAATTGTTTTTAATATTTAATTATATTATATTCTTACCATTTAATCCAATGTTGGTCATTGGAATTAATTTCACTTTCAAATTGGACATAAACAAGTGTCAATCTTTTGACCGATATTGTTTCTTAAAAACACGCTATTTGTTTTGACAACGAGAATTAATTTTAAATTAATTAATGAAACTTATATGTTTTGAATTTTGTAAAATAGATATCATTTTTGAATTCATAATATCAAATATAGCATAGGCTGGATTTTTTGTATTTTTCTGAAAAACTGCAATTTTTGAAGAATAGTGAAACCATTAAGTAGTAGTTAAAAAATTGATTTTTTTTATTTAAGTGAAATTTTGCCGCTTCTGTGAATTGATTTTTGAAAATCTGACATACATGGTTGTTATTATTAATAAAATTTGGTTCAATAAGATGTAAATAATTTTTTGTTGAATAGTAACTTTTGACTTTTATTTACTGCGGTTAAAGGTAAATAGGGTAATTTAAGGTAAAAAGAATATTATAATAATAAAAAATTACCTTAACACTTTTAATAAACTTATTGTATGAGTCATGACCGACCATCGACATCCATGGGTCTATTTTGGGACCCTATGGATCCACTTGGGAGTGATAATGACACTATAGAATAATTAATTTAAAGTAATGAAAAAAATGACCGAAACAAATATCTTTTAGTAAATTAATTTTTACATGAGGTTATATAAGTTATATTTTCAAATATAAATAATAATTAAAAATATGAAACTATTTTGTATATGATTGTTTTTTTATAATTTTTAGACATCAACTAAATAAAATTATTTATGACACTAAAATGATGCAGTATTTACCTCATTAATAAATAATTTAAATAAATAAGATTATAAATACAAAAATAACAGTCATAACCTATCCAATTATTATTGGATGAATTTATTTTTACCATGATTAATCTTATCTTTGATCTTAATTAGTTTTCGAACTTTAGAAACCAAAATTCATTATATAAGCAAATACTATTTTCACACTTTCCTAATGAACCCCTCCCCCCCTTATAAAAAGACCTCACTTCTAACCCATTATTCACACCTTCCAAGCAAAATGGATCATTAAACCCCTGCTCAAATAAGCTTTTAAGATCCCTCTCCTCCTTCTAGAATCCTTACCTTAGGCATAACACACATCAGGAAGTCCTTTTGGTTCACACAAAAGGGAGTTACCCGAATTAAAGTTAAAAATTTCTCTTAAATTATTTTCTTTTATTTTACTTCTCCAACCCTTAAAATCCTTTAATTAAATTATTTAATAACAAAACTAGTATTATCAATATACTAGGATTTTATTATGAGAAGGATTCGAACTACACTTACACACACCACCATCTAATGGGTAAAGAACATACTTTTTCTGTGGGTGGCAAACTAACACCTCACGAAATGATGAATGTTTAATTATCTCCCACCGCCTCTTATGGTGGCCATTATGATGACACTGTATTATATATATGATATATATTATGTTTATTTTTTCTTTATTCTTCTTTATTTTTAATATATAGCATACCTTTATAGTCTCCATTATGAGTAAATGCGATAATTTCATTTGAGGAAGTGCGGACTACCGCCCCCTCAAAGTGATATGACTCATTCATACAACATATGGGACATATAAATGAAGTTGTTATTGAAATTATATATTATATTTTACTTAAATTATAATATAACTATTTATCATTAAGTTTTCATCCAATTAAAATACAAAATATAAATGAATGTAGCATTCATGCGTACGTACAACTTATCGTCTCCTTGAACGGTGCATTTCATTTCTTATCTCCAAATTTTATGTACTATTATAAATACATATATATACAGTATATATATGATATATATGATATATAAATAATTAATATCATTTTGGAGATAGTGGACTCTTGATCGCATGGACAACATGTAATTATAAGTTGTTCATTTTTGACTCAAGTACTAAATATCGACAAGAAGACCTTTATTAACTTAAATGATTACATGATGTTTATAACATGGTAATAAGTGATAAAAAAGGAATAATAAACTTTAAAAAGGTTTCTAATGAATTATAAATTAACTTAAGTTTAATATTTAGGAATAACAAGGAACAAACAAGTCATGTTAGACATGAGATAAGGGATTTCTTCTCTCACTTTCATTTCCATGAGATTTCCATTGTTCACCACTTATTTATTGCATGTGGTGTATTGTGTACTACCATTTGATATATATTATCATTGTTATCTTTATATTCATGGTATTATATGATTAATTTTTTGGTCATTAACTTATGGTTATACGACTCGATCGATTACAACGCGGTAAGGGATTTTCATCTCACTTTTTTATTCCCGTGAGATTCCTGCTATATTTGAAAATATTTATTTTATTGTGGTGTATATAATTTCTAAGAATGTATTTATTATGTAATATACTTCAATTTAGGTGTATTTAAATCTTTATTTTATGATCCTTCTTTCATGGGATGTATTTTTTGTCTGTTACCAAATCGGTAAGGGAACCTTTTAACCAAATTTCCATTACGTGGGTTAATCATCTAATTCTTAATTATGTCATGCTATGATTATTTGTGGAATCACTATTTATTTATTTTTGTTGTAATTTACACTCCCCTTTTTTTGGATATAATTTTGATACACATAATTACTCAATTGATAAATTCTCAAGTCATCGATATGAACTTGATAAGAGTAATTTTAACACAATCTCCATTCATTGAGGTAAACATCCAAGTCATTTGTTATGTATTAAAAAGAACATGTGTGAATTTCCTATGATTTATTTACACTGAATATCCAATCATATTGAGTGTATTTATATCCGTCACACATTATTATGTAATTTATTGGTCTTTAATCTAAGGATACCATTTTTATACGGGATTTCATATCAATTTATATTCCATTGAGACTTAATTATCGCTACGCACCAATTCACTTTTATACGGTGTATATACTATCCTTTGGAATATTATATCATGAATCTCTTTATTCTCATGATATCATAAAGTTCTTATTAAATGTTATTCCTCAATTATTTTTATTCAAGTGTCTCTCATTTTGTTAAATACTCATTATATAAAATATCGTTTCCAAATTTTTAAAGATTTATTATTCTAAATTTTTCTCTTAATGTCCATGTTTTAAAAATGGTTTTAAGGATTTATTTGTATGGACATTAATGTTTTCAAATGATAATTTATTTAAAAGTTTCAATGTCGTATGGGACACTTTGATTAAAAAATCTCTTTATTAAATGATTTAAATGGTTTGGAAAATGATTTGACAATGCAATGTTTATTTCAATATCTTGATTTGATATATTATGATTGGAATGTGGAAATTTTATCTTTCATTTATTCTTGTGTTATGTGTTATGAATATGTTATGGTTATTAGACATTGTTTATGTATACAGGTGGTTCCGTGATAAACCTAGGGCGGGTGAGCCTAAGATATCTCTCCAACGCATTGGGTAATGTGATGGAGGGAAACATTAATGTTTCTCCTAAAAGATTTAGGGAATATACTATGATGGGTATTCCAAATGTGACTCCCTATGTTGATGTGAATACTACAATGTAAGTATGTTATGAATTCTATAAGTTACCTTTATGATTTATGATTTGTGTGTGTTATTCGTAAATTTTATGATTTCGTAAGGTATGTTATGATTAAAAAGTATGGTTTAATTGATTTGTATTTATTGATGGGATAATGTTTCTTTTCATTATTTTATAACCCTTACGGAGATTTTTATACTCATCCCACGTTTTCAAATGTTTTTCACAGGACATAAAGATGAATAGGTTCAAGGATGAGATCAAGGAAAATTCATGTTGTCTAAAACATGGAACTAGACATGTCTCTTTTTTAAATGTTTTTATTTTATGAAAAATGGATACTGGGTAGTAGTGTCTACATGTAATATTCAAGTAGTTATGTAATAGTTATTGACTAATTATCTAAAAATATAAACCTGAAAAGATTATCAATGTGAATTCTTGACCTAATTCAAGATTATGTAATGTTTAAGGTCGGGTCCTTACAAATTAAGGGTCTGAATAATTAATTAATGGACATGAAAAAGTGTTTTCTAAAATTATGTCATGTGAAAATGGATCGATTTCATGGGTTTTAAAACTGTTTTCCAATTGTGTGAGGCATACTACCTCTCATAGAAACCCACACAGGTTGGTCTTATGGTTTTTTAAACCATGATCCAATAGTTTGTTTGGAAAATGGAGAATATTTCATTGGTTTTATGTGGGGATTATTAGTTTTA
This sequence comes from Viscum album, assembly GCA_963277665.1. Lineage (NCBI taxonomy): Eukaryota > Viridiplantae > Streptophyta > Magnoliopsida > Santalales > Viscaceae > Viscum > Viscum album. The sequence goes on along the minus strand of OY728127.1, from coordinate 1,440,205,612 downwards.
GAAACCATGAAACACAAACATGTGGAACCCCATGTACCTCTTCCACTAGATTAATTGTTTTTTGAGAATCTATATGGTTGTGTAAAATTATTCTCTAATCGTGCACTAAAAAAGGCTTTTAAACCTCTATGAGAAAAACTAGAAATCCCCAAAACTAACCCCTGACGATTAATAGCTCAAAAACAAATGAAAATTGGTTTAAATGTACCAATAACTCAACTAGAAAATTCACGTATGTCATAATAACCCCTATAAATACTTATCATTCTCAAGAAGCATCTCTTGGAATCTTTCTTAAACAACATGGGCCCCTGAGCTAAAATATATGTATTGTGATCCCATGTTTCCTCCTCGATCCATCCTTGCTTGGACAATATTTGAACAAGTATCACTTTATTCCCTTGAAATACCTTCTCACTCTGTTTTATGATTGATACTACGTTCTACAGAAATTATGGGATAGACTCTAGATAAATGTACTCATAGACAATCAGATGCGTAGGATTGGGAATATACATCCAAATATGAGACAGAATGAGAATATCATGTCAAACTTGGTAATGTGAAGGAATATGTAAATGATATTACATTTCTTTGATACACTTAGTCGTCTTAAATGGCCCTATAAACCATAACACCATATTCCCATGATTCTTTAAATAATAATACCCCAAATGAGGTGACACCCATAAGAGAACCCAATCACCCATGGAAAACCCTAATGTTTATCTCCAATGATCGAAAAAAGATAACTATCTACTCTGAGTACTAACCAACTGGTTCCAAATCAACTTCACTCTCTCAAAGTTTCCCCACACCATACTTAACCCAAAAATTGTTTCATTCCCACCTTTTTCCCACACAGTAGTGACAATCTTGAACATCCATTGAGATCCTCAAAAAGGTGTCATCAGAATAGTATCCTGCAAACTATTATTGTATGAAAACTCAACCAATCCTAGGCTCTCATCCCATGATCTACAAAAGTCTAGGATACATTCCTTAAGAATATACTTAAGGATATTAATCATTATCTCTGATTGACAATCATTCTGTGCATGATATGATGAACTCATCAAAAATTATGTCCACAAGGACATCTAAAAGACTTTCTAAATCTACAATGTAAAACATACATCTCTATTAAATAAAATGCTCATTGGGGCTCCACACAATCATAAAAAATTTTATATGAATATACTTCCTATCTTATCAACTAAAAGGGTGTATCAAATCAATAAAAAATAAGCCACTTTCATCAATCGATCGACTATTACCAAAACAATATCATGACTCCTTTGGGTCCTAGGTAACCACATAACAAAGTCCATCATCATGTTATCCCGCTTCCACATAGGTAATAGAAGTGGTTGAAGAAAGACACCAAGACTTTGATTCATAACCTTTATCATATAGATTGTATATCATTTCAAGAAAAATGTAATGATGTGTATCTTCATAATTATCCACAAAAACTAAAATTGGATTTCATGGTACTTCTTTATCATAATTGGATGTATTCACCACTTAAAATCATTACTATCTCATTATATTTCCTATAAGGAAGCTAGAACCACCGAACTAACATGAGAATAGATTATTCCATCATCATCTAAGGATCATCCTCGAACTGGATCATATTCTTCCATGCATTCCCACATCCCTACACACTTAGGATTAGACTCTTAGATCACTTTAACATGATCCACTAAATAATTTATGGTATCCAAAGGTTCATATGTCATAAAACCAAGATCCCATGATCCATTAATGAGTCACGTATCCATGAGACTCATTAGATTGTTTCCTTATGTGAAGGAATCTCTCTAAGATACTTCATCTCTGGTGTTTTCCTACCCATAGAATATGAAATGAAATTAACTTTCCCTATATAATGGGTAATCTCAAAGATAAATATATGAAGATACTCAACCCAATACTTTTACCTCAATTTGATATCCCATTAGTATAATATATATCATAATATCACATGGTTTGGGTAGATGAAAAATATCTAACAAAAGAGATAGTTCCACAAAAACATCATATTGTTGACCAAAACATGCTAATTTAACTCACATGTCTAGAATTTCAACTCATGGGGTCACAAATGACGTTACCCAAAAGTAAATACCTATGCTCCCTATATCAACATAGCTCACAATGCAACACTTAAGGCATCACAGTATACTAGATATCCAATCATAGGATCTGGAAGGGAAATAAATGGGGCTATGATTGATCCCCTCTTTAGGCCAAGGAAGTCCACATCAAACTTATCATACCACTAAAAACTATTCCCCTTCATAGTTAGATCATTCCTAATTACTTCCAAATGATATAATGAAATAATAAATCATCAATTGTACCCTATAAGCCAATTGAAGCTTCTAATCTCAATCAGATTCCTTGAATAAGCTCAAGACATTCTGAACTCTACCTTCTTTGGGTCCATGTAAATATCTACCTCATAAATAACATGGATAATGAAACTCACCTCCAAAATCTATAAGTTAAAAATTGATTTTTTTTAATATAAATGATACTATCAAAATAAATTCAATACATTATTAATAAAAATTTCATGTATATATGAATTCCTTGAATATATTAGGATATCATCAATGAATACAATGATGAAATAGACAATATATTGATGGAAAACCCTATTCATGAGATCCATGAACATCATTGGAGATTTTTTCCATCCAAAAGGAATGACTATATATTCATAATATCCATACCTACTCATAAATTCTATCTTGTAAATATCCTCTTCTTTGACCCATAGCTTATGGTATATAGAACAAAGATCAATTTTAGAGAACCACTGAGCTCCACCTAACTGATAAAAGAGAACTTCTATCCTGGGTAATGATACCCATTCCTCACCACTTCATGATATACCTTACGATAGTACATAAAAATCTGTATATTATTCTATTCCTTCTTGAAAAAAACAATAAAGAACCATACAGAGACATGATCATTTGGATAAATCTATTCTCCTATAATTCAACAAACTTTACCTTTTACTCTATCAACTAATTAAGTTCAATAAGATAAGGGGAAATAAATATAATATGGGTCCTTGAAAAAAGATGCATATCAATAAGAATTACTCTATCCCAATGAAGATCAGAGAATTATTCTAAAAATACATCCAAATAATGATCCACCACTTGAGGTAACCTAGAGGTATCTACTACTGACTTTTACCTAAGATTCATGCCTAAAACGTGCATTGTGATCTCTCTGATATGACTTAGGTCTAGTCCCATCTTGTATGCTTCAAGTTCTCACTCACTTTTCATCATCAAAATCTCCCCTCTAGATGTTGTAAAGTCACAATGCTATGATAATAGTTGATATGTGATCGATAATTAGTCAACCAATCCATTAAAAATGTCATATCAAAACTAGTCATCTCGAGTACCATGAAGTCCCATAGATTTCAATTGAAAACAACAAGAACAAGAAACTAAATACATCACCAGATATGGTTTAATTTCATTCCCAAAGGCTTATAAAGACAAAGTAATTGTGATAATAACTCTATAGGCAAGTCAAGTACAACAAAAACTTGAGAATATATAAAAGAGTGAGATGTACTAGTATCGAACAAGGTATTAGACATTAGAGGTTACCACATACACAAATCTAACTATATAAGGTCCCTCTCTACTGGTGGATGGAACCTTATCCATCATATAAATCCCATATTCCCCTAGAGCATGACTGAACTGGGTCACTGACATCTACGGTTTATGGGTCTCCTACTGAGGACCCCTACCAACACCTTGACATATCCTCCATGAATATGGATATGGTGTCTTAGGAAATAATCATTGATAATATCACATCATTCCATAATGGTGACATATCTTAGGGGACCCTGTACAATATGTATGAAAATATCTCTTCTATTCATAGTTCTATCACCTACTTAAAACTCTTCCCATAGAGAGTGTAGAAGAACCCCTACTCTGATTTACCTACCTGTTCCTATGCTACACCTCGTTATCCTCTCTCTTCATACTATGAAAATGGGTACCAACTAAATCACTAAGAATTCCGTTCATCATCACACTATAAACCAAAATAAAATTTTAAGGTCACTTCTCCTCTTTCCCCTTATCAAATGTCAGGGCCTTATGAAGCACCTATGAATATATCATTAGGTCAAAGACCATAAAATTCTTTAAGAGATTTGGAAGAAATACTATCTTAAAATGTATAGCCTTTTTGTGTAATTGATAGCTAAAAGAGTAGAAAAATGTAGCAACTCCTTGAAGCTATATGAGTAAGGAGAAACTCACATCACCCCTTACTGATGTTCCATAAACTGCTGAGTTTAGTCCAACCTCATCATGTTAGGAAATAACCCTTAGATGAAAATCTATTTGAAGGCCTCCTATGTAGTATGCTCATGCCTACGTTCCTAAACCATGAAACCCCACAACCTAAAGCAAATTTACAAAAGAATAATGGCTATGAGATTCAAATTTCTATCCCTAGGAGTGTATAATAGATCAAATATTCCCTATATGATATCAATCTAGTACACAACATCATGTAGACTACCAATTCCCTATAATGATGATGAATACTAGAGTTAAAATTCTCATTAATAGTCAACCATTATCCGATGCATGACTCTTGACTAGGGAAGGTTCATCCACAGACCACAAGAGTAGGCGTGGGAGCGTACCTAGGTATATCCTTATACATAGCATGTGGTGGAACAAGTGTTTCATCCTGAGTAGGATCAATCATACATATCTAAGGGGATTTTTTTGAATTTCCAAATAAATGTTTAGGACTACAATAATAATGTTCTTATCATTACATGACGAGTTATAAGTCACACATAAGGGATTTCTATTGGATGACCTATCCATGTAGGTACCCACACCCAAGGTATAACCCTCCAAGTTATACTAAAGGCTGAAGTCTAGTCTTTTTACCTACATTTTAGACATTATCATATATATACAAAAGACAATAATCATGAAAATGTTCAAGTAATTTTTTAACAATAGATATATAACAATTGTATGGAACAAAGATATATCACTCAATGTAGAAAAAAACTTTATCCGAATAGATAACTCAAACCAAGTCATTTAATTAAAGAACTACTATGTAGCATACAATATGTACATATATGGAATGTGATCCTATGTGCTTACTAATGTTTCCTGAATACACCCAAATCCTATAAAACTATAATAAAAATACCATCAATTTTAAATCAAGAGTCCATTATACATGGGTTGTCTAGGCAAATGGAAACTCCCCATACGATGTTCCACATTCTCTATCTCATTTATACCATAAAATAAAATAAAAAAAAGTAATTGAACATTATGCCTTGGATACAAATTTTTTATACCCCAACCCTAACCACCAGTCTCGATTCAAATATCCACATGGCCTCATGTGCATCTCCCCATATTCAAGAGGCTTCCAACTAAATGAAATTTTCTAATATGGTATATGGAGTCTATATCATCGATAATAATAGATATAAAATGTTAAAAATAATGCACACGCACACACATATGTTTAATTCAAATGAATAGCATAATAAAAGATAATAACAATTAATATTATAACAGATATATTTACAAGTCATACAAGAGTAATCAATGGACCCCCAATGAGGTATGTCAAAAAATACAATCAACAAGAGTTAAGAAATAAATAAAAGTACTGTAGAAACTATATGGAGTCCTTCCTTGAACTACATCCATTTTCATGATACAAAATTTTCATTAACTTGTCACCATGCCATTTCCCTTCATAGGATACATAGTTATAAAGTCTTCACACTCACCAAGACATTCATGCATGATGTCTGTATAAACCTTTTAGGACACTAGTAATGAATTCTTAACATAAGTACACATGTATATAGAAGTTTATGACATGATGGAAATGAAAATACAAATCCCATAATACAATTAACCATTTACCAGGTGATCATGCAACAATAAAACCTCCATGAACCACAACCATACAAAAATGTAGAATCATGATTCCACCAGTTATACACAAAACCACATAAGGTATTACATAGTAAGGAAAAACACGAGTAATACTATCCATATACAGACACACATGTGACAACATCAAACATAGTCTCATGTTCTCCCCACACATACACATGTGATCAAACATCAAACATGGTCTCATGGGACAGACACACACACACATACATGTTATGAAACATTAAACATGGTATAATTGGATACACATGGATACACATGTGATCAAACATCAAAAAAGGTCTCACATAAGAGAAAAATTCCAAAAAATCCATACAAATTCCCACCTCAAGCATTTTAATGTCAACATAAATGTTTTTCAAGAGTGGTTTCAACCAAACCAAGAATTAACTATAATCAAAACAAGATCTCATTCCAAGAGATTGTTGAACTAATTCTAGTCCAACATGACATGGGTTCTAGAATAATACATAGAAATAATAATAATACAAAGGGTTAGGATCATAAAAATTACCTAATGACAACCACTATAAACTGTATAATTTAAGTCCAATAAAAGTAGAAAAAATGAAGGATATAATGAAAGAGACACACCAAGGAATATTCAGGAAGATAATCACTACCAAGATGTCATATAACACCAATGAGGATATAGTTGTGATTTTATCAAAATATTTTATGCCGACACAGCAGAACCCCCACCATTTTAACAATGATCTAAGAAGTCATTATTATATGGAATTAAAATCCATATATCTATCATCATATTAACATTTCTATTAATCATTTCAATAGAAAAAGGGTTGATCCTGAAGAAACCCAAAGAGATGTGTATTTTAAATCACATCACTTAATTCCAATTCATCAACACACGTGGATCTACCATAATTAATCATGTAAGGGGTGTAATTAACCATTTAATTGGTATGAAGTCTCTTGGTTTTAGAGGGATATGAATAGAATGAAGAAAATGTCAAAATGGGTAATTAATTTCTGTTAAAAAGGATTTTTGGAAAATTATTTCACACACAGAAACACAGTTTGGTCAAACAGTTTGTCAAATCTCACACCAACTATAGAAGGCTTAATGCCACAACTAGGAACATGCATAGTTTCATTATAAATTGTGAACCTACCAAGTTATTGGTGGTTGGATCATATTACAAGGTTTTTATGGTGAGTCCGCACAATTTTTCAAAATGTGTACCACCCCATGTTCCTCTTACATTAGCTTTGTGGATTCCAAAAGAATCAACATGGTTTGGGAAAACCGTGCTCCAACCATGCACCCCCAATGAAACCTCTAAATTATTTTGAAAGAAAATAGAAGACTGTAGAACTAATACCAAATATTTTATTTTTCTGAAACGCTAGATTAAATGATCATATTAACTCATAACACACAGAAAAAATACAATTTCATTTCATGATTCATGCTAATCTTCCAAATGATAATAAGAGGAAACAACATACAATTGAGACCTTCATAAGGAAACATACACCATTTTTAAATGGCATTAATATTCCACTAGTTACTGATTAATTAATTTATACCAATAAAGTGATATTTTCTATTATCTAGTTCTTGGAGCATGAAAATGTTATTTTAGTTGTTTATCATTTGAATGGAGAAGAAAATCAATGGTGAAATCTTATAAAGAACACAGGGAAATTAAAATAAATTAAATCATTATAGTGGGATGAGTTTAGGAGGATATTTTTGACTATGTACATTATTCGTATTATTTATATGAAAATAGAGAAGGAATTATCTTCTTATAAAGTATAAGGATGGTGAATCCATTAGTACCTATGCAGATACTTTTACAAAACATTTATGGTGTGCTTCATGTGTTATCATTGAATCTAACATTAAGATTGATTCAATCTTTGGAGTCTTTTAAACAAGCTCATTAATGGTGTTATCCATAATATAATTCAATAACAATTATGAAATAATTTTATGTGCTCTCAAGGTAGAAATATTGATCAAATTCATTCATAAATTTCATGGTTTTTCATAAGAAGAAAACTATAGAATTAAAAGGAAATTCAAATAATAAAAACCATGAAGGGAATATGATGAGTCTTATACTATGAAAAAAGTATGGATTAAAATTGAGGAAATTATGTTAAGGGGAATAATATATTCTTTAACTCTGTAAATGAAGGTAATTGGAAAAATAAATACCAAAGTTATAGGAAGAGGCATGATAATGATGTGAATGGAGAGAAGGCTCCACAAAATGCACCACCCACACTTGAATATTTTAAATATAAAGGGTTTGGGAATTATGCTAGCTAGTTCTCAAATATGAGGGAAAATCGTGTTGATCAATGTTTGTATCCTATTAATCCAAGAGACAATGGTAAATATCATGTGATGACCAGTGAAAATGTAGGTTACAAGAATGATGTGGTGAAAGTTACACATACCATAAAATATATAAATGATAATGTATTATTTAATTCAATTTTCAAGCAATATTTAATATCATAATAATTTTCTAAGAGTATCACATTACTAACTCAGTGATTAGATATTGAATTAACAAAAAAACCTAATGGTATGATAACCACAATATAAATATATGATTATTTCTTCTACTAATGATGGTAGTAATTTTCTTAATCAAAATATTATTATTCCACCTCTATATGAATCTAATGTGATTTTGGGAATGTATTTTCTCTCTCTGTATATAGATCCCATATAAATTTCCTAGGTAGTGAAGTCCCATTTTTCACTCTATATGAACCTATGATCATTTATTAGTGTGATGATGGATACAAAATTCTAATGGAAATTTGTTCCATTTTATGGTTCTTGATTCATATTCACAATGGGTATTTATCTCTGAGGGTTATAAATAAATTCATCAATGAATATATTATTATTTTGTAGGAGTTTTTTGATGTATTTCCTGAAACTTATTCTAGTCTTCATCCAAATAATGATGTTGAGTTTTCAATAAAAATTATATATAGTTCAAAATTAATTTCAAAAATAGATTTTAGAATGAACCTAATTGAGTTATAAAAATTAAATATGTAACCCTTGAAGAATATTGACAAGAGATTCATTTAGAAAAGTGAATCTCCATGAGGTGAACCTATTATTTTAATAATGAATAAATATGGATCAATGTGAATCTATATAGAATACTAGAAAGATAACAAGATTATTGTCAATAATAAGTATCCTATACTTTGTATTTATAATTTATTTAATCAATTATGAGGAGATAAATAATTCTCAAATATTGAACCTTTTTCTATATATTATCAATTGTGGATTGTAATTAAATACATACCAAAGAAATCATTCTATACGAGTAATAGACACTATGAATTTATAGTGATTCCAATTGGTCTTACTAATTCATCCATTATCTTCATGGATATAATTAATAGTATCTTTAGAGATTACCTCAATAAAATTTTGGAATTATTTATATAAGATATTATTATATATTCTAAGAGCATGGAAGATCATAAAGGTCACTGGATAATTTTATTAAAGACTATAAAAAAGTTTAAATTATTTTCTAAATTCATCAAGACTAAATTATGGTTAGAAAAAGTATTGTTCTTGAGACACATGATAACAATTGAGGGTATGTCAGTAGATCCGACTAAGAAGTATGTTATTGAACATTGGCCTAGACCAACCACTGTGATTGAGATATTTATTTTTATTATAATGGATTTATATTACTAATTCTTTGTTATTAATTTATGGGGGCTTTATAATCCACTCATAATGTCAACAAATAAGGGATTCACACTCCTTTGGACTGATTAATGTGAACAAAATTTGAAGGATTTGAATTGAGAGTTAGGTAGTGCACCTGTACTTGAATTACCCTATAGTAGATAAGGGGTTTTATTTTTAGTAATGTATCAAATAAGGGACTAGGATGGGTTTTTATGATGAATGTAAGGGTGATAGAATATTTATGTCTTCAGTTAAAGGCCCACGATTAAATTATCCAACAGATGACTTAGAGTTACCAATATTATTCTTCACATTAAGGATATAAAAGAGTTATATTTATGGAAAAAATGTGTGATATATATACTAATGATAAAATTTTATGTATATACTCATCCAAAAGTGTTAAATATGCATTAGAGAAGATGTTGGAAGTTGATTAAATATTATGACTACAGAGTACATTACCTTTCTATGAAGGTGAACAAGGTGGAATATGGTTTTAGTTGATAGGATCATGTTGGATTATCTATCATGAGGATCAAAAAAAGATAAAATATTTATGGATTATCAAAGGATAAACCTTGAAATATTTATGGAAAGTGAGTGACCATATCTTTCTCAAATGACGGTTCAAACATCAATCCATGTGAACATTAAAGTGGAAGAGAAGGAATATGTATAACATTAACACAATATTGGAAATGTTCTTATGTACATCATTGATAATGAGGGAATTTTATGGTTCAAGAAAAGTGCATTTTCCCCTTTTATAATATAATTGAATAAGGAGTTATTTTATGAAAGTCATAGATCATAATATTCTATCCATCTTGGGAATAATTTTTTTTTAAAATACCTTATAGAGAATTTCTAGTAAGATTATATGAAGAGATATATTGTGGAGTATGTATCTGGATGATTATTATACAAATAATTTAAGGCTATGTAGAAGAATTGTAGCAGAATTTTGATAACCATTACCCATACATATATTGAAATGGGAAAAATCACCATGGGTTGTGCAATAGGAGTCCACAATACATCTAAATGTCATAATGTTATTTGGGTTGTAGTTGATCATCCTAAAATGTCATTCCATTCCATTTCGATCCTAGAATATTTCACCCTTGATCAAATTTCCCAAATATATATTAAAAGTGATAAGGTTACATGAAGTACCATATTATATTGTATATAACTAAGATATGAGGTTTACCTTGAGGTTATGGAGAAGTCTCTAGAAATGTCTACATATAGAGTTTTATTTCAGAACTACTTATCACACTTATATAGATGGTTATTCTAAGTGAACTATTTAAAACCTATTGGATATATTATGATATTTTTTTATATATTTCAATAGTGTTTGGCTTCAATATCATCCTACATAAAAAATTTATTATAAAAATATATTTTAATTGAGAGTTAAGATGACTTTTTATAAAGACCTCTATGGAAATAAAGTTTTGACACTAATAAAATTTGATGCAATTCTAAAAATTCCCTAACCCAAGTTTCCTAGAGCCAGTGAATTATTTTATTAAATTAGCATGATTACATTAATTTTTTATTATAAATAAAGAAAGAATTTATTAAATTTGGAAGCCCAGATACAAATACAAGTTCAACATTACAACATGCAATGAAATACAATATATAAGATCTATTAGAAACTCCCATAACACATAAATTATCCATAAAATTCATTCACAATACACATCTTTTCATTATAGGGAGATATGAAAAATAATATATGGGTGATCTTAAATGCTTAGTAAGGTAAGTAATACAACAAATGTAATCATAAACATAAACACTATTCATGATGAATAACTAAAAATACATGCCTTTGAAAAAAATCTTGGGAATAATATGGAAGGAATAAAAAATTGATTAAATAAATCCATAAAACATAAACATGGATGTTATACTCATATAATAATTACATGGACTATCAATATCTAGTTTCATAATGATGGAATGCATAATTCCAGGCATCATTATAACACTGTGAAGTCCTTAGCCAAGACACTATACATAATGGGTAGAAACCGAGAGTAGTTTGTATCATGATACCTAATGATGCATAGAGGGGCTAGAGCATGCCACAACTATCACATAATAAGTAAAATTCATTCCTCTTATGAACGTGGATATAAATAAAAACATATAAATTCATATTGAAACTAACATATGAAATATATTTAACTTCCCCAATCATTAAACATAAACACTAACCATTCTGAGTAATATGATGAATGGTATCAAGATAGAACATCCAAAGTCAAACTGTTAATAAAACATTGAATAATTTATGGTATATGATATCATAAAATATTAATACCAATTAAACATAAGAATAAAAAAGAGTGTAGAAATAGAATAAAATTATCAAATATAATCATCATGTAATTCTTGAGATAAATACTATTTTACTTTGAAAAGAAGATTTCTTTTGGAAAATTCTTTTCATAAAACCATAAGTGAATTAATTTAGGTTTTTTATAATAAAATTATTTATTTTATAAAAACAAAGGTGGATAAAAAAATATTATATAGTACATTTTAAAACAGTTATGAATTCGAGTAGTTTCTTCCAAAGCGGCTTGTTTATCGGGATGAATTTCTGGAAGGATACATTTAAAACAAGTAAATACCCATTACACAAATAAGGATTATGTTTGGTACACATATATATAACATTAAAATATAAATCATGAGGATTATATAAGAATAATTAATAATTTAATTAAGGTATGTAGTGAATAAGAGTAGCCTGAATGAAAATTTAGGTTCTAGTAGAAGACCCTTACCTAATGTCTAAATGTGCTCTTCAATTGAGCTTAACATCCTGGATAAAAAAATTAAATCCATTAATTTGTTAATTAAGATCCTTAAATACATGTATTATATTTATTATAATTTTAGTATGTTTATTTATGGCCTTTTGGATGAGTTATAGGAGACAAATGTATCTCTTGGGAGCGTTCGTTTCATTGGTTTTCACGATCAATATACATGTATATGAGTATGGATGTTCATGTATAATAGATATAATTTCTAGAATTGATTTTATATATTAGTAATTAACATACATAGGTGTGAATGGATATATATTTATATCATTTTTTTACATGGTATGAGGATGAATGAATAGATAAGACATTAGTGATAATCATTTATATTATTTTGGAGATATTTTGATTATTACGAACTAGTTTTGTCGTATTAATTAATATTATGTATATATACTGGTTAAATAACATTAAATATGTTATAATAAATATATTATAGTCTTTTTTAATCATAAAAATGGTTTCATGAACCGTTTTGAAGGAGAAACTGAAGAACAAAGGTTGGTCATCCATGAAAGTTGTAAATTGGAGCCTCTCGGATGATGGTTTCATTTTTTAAAACAAAAGAGAGAGGGATAGTAATTTGAGGAGGGATATTCAATTAAAATGATATCATTCTATAATACAGATTTTTATTTAGGTTATAATAATCATTTTTATAGAGGAGGTTAGGAGAGACTAATAAAATAAATTGAAATGAAATTAAATGAAAAAAGGAAGATAATTTACATGTTGAAATATCCTCCTTGAGAACCTCCTTAAGAGAAGGGGTTTTGGTATTTTTGAACTAAACAGAGCTCCTAGATGCGGTGATAGAATAAGGAATATTATTTGGGAAGAAAATTGATATTCTTCGATTCCTAGAGGAGTGAGGATAAGAGGGAGTGAGGGTGGTTTTTATAGTGGGGGAGATGATGGATTTTTCAATATCTTATTCATTATTTTATTATTTTTCTCAAGATAATAAATAATGTTCATTATTTTGACCATAAATAGTAATAATTTAATTTGTGTTTGAACCTAGTTTTCTTACATCATCCATACAACACATATGACTTAATAAATCATGTATTTATAATTTATCATTAATTATCATATTTTACTATTTACTAAAAATTCATCTAATTTAGAAAAATACTAAAAATTTTACATAACGGTTTTTGATATGTAGAATAAAAAAATGGAAATTATTTTATCAAAATAATTCTTTAAATATATTAATTTTTTTTAAATAAAATCATCATTTACTCGAATATACAGTTTTTAAAAGTAAAATTGATTTTATAACACCATGAAAATTTACTTGAGGTATTATTAAATTATCCTAAAATAATAAGAAAAAATATATTTATTTTGTATTACATTTTATGAAAATTAATTTTATTTTAAATCATTTTATTAATTTAAAATCATTATTAAATATTTATTTCCCAAAAAAATATGAACACTTATTAATTTTTTAAATATTCCATGTCATTTATATGGTGCCTAAAGTTTATTTATATATACATGGGAGAGGTTATTATTCATAAGGTACATATTACTATTCTTAAGGGTACATTACTATTCATAAGCATCAAGATACTACTCATAAAAAATGCAATTTCATTCAATGAGACATAAAATATCTCACTAATCGCAACCATATATGTCCATTTTTTGAAATTCAAAAAAACAGAAGTAGAAAATTATGTTGAATAGATAGGCTATAACTATATTTTATAAATAATAATGAATTGGTTTTGTATAGACTTAGTATTTCAAGCATTCTATATTAAATTTGTTTGTAAATCCTTGGGGTGTTACATACATCTCTCCTTAAAACAATCGTCCTCCAAATTACTATAATGTTACCTCATAAAAATATCTGGGAAGTTCTTCCTCATAATTTCCTCGGGATCCCACATCACCTCTTCAATTTTATGATTTTTCCAAGGTAACATCACCATATGAGTCATCTGATTCCTCAACAAATATTCTTTAGTGTCCATAATCTGGATAGGCACTTAATAGTAAGATTAGTGGGGTTCCAATTCTATTCCTTGGGTAGTGAGAACATATGGTGGGTCTAGAATTTACTTTCTTAATAATGAGATATGGAACACATTGTGTACTTTATAAGTGCTCAAAAAAATCACCAAACGATAAGTCACAACTCCAAATCTCTTCTGAATTTTAAGAGGACCAATGTATCTGGGGCTTAGTTTCCATTTCTTTCTAAATATTATAACACTCTTCCGTGGAGATATTTCCAAGAAAACGTGACACCCCTCATGAAATTTGAAACCCTTCATTCGATTATCACAGTAGAGATTTTTCCATTTTTGAGATTCTTTGATAGGGGTTTGAATATTTTTGTACCTTCACTGTTGTTTCGTCCACAAGATCTAGGCTTACAAGCTTTCTTTCACCATCTTCATCCCAACATGTTGGTGTACAACATATATTTCTATATAATGCTTCATATGGTGCCATTTGAATACTAGAATGAAAACTATTATTGTAGGAAAACTCCAAAAGATGTAAATACTGATCCCACATACCTTGAATGTTGAGTGGTAATGATCTCAACATGTATTATAATGGTTGGATTTTCCTTTATAACTTCCATTCAGTGTGATGGTGATAAGAAGTACTCAAATGAAGCTCAGTACAGAAATATTAATGGAGAATTTTCCATAATTTTGATGTAAACTATAGATCAGACACAATAGAGAGAGGCGATCAATGAAGTCTCCCAAATTCACTAATATTGATCCCTATAAGGTTCTCCAGGGGAAAATCATCCCTTATAGCGAGGAAATGTGAAATTTTTTTAAGATGATCAACAGTCACCCATATTACATCATTCTTCAATAAAGTTTATTGGTCATCCAATGACAAAATACGTAGTGATGTCATCCCATTTCCTTATAGTAATAAAAAGAGGTTGTAGAAATCTCCTAGGATGTTTTCTTTCATCCTTCACTTATTGAAAGATGAATCATCTTGATACATAATCAGCAATTTCTTGCTTCATGTTGTCCCACCAGAAATTTTACATCAAATCTATGTACATCTTAGTGATACCTGGTGGTATAAAGAAATTTAAACTATGGGAATCATCCAATAGATACATTTTCATCTTGTTAATAGAGGGAACACATAACATCCTCCAAAATTTTAGAATTCCATCCACACAAACCAAGTCATCTACCATCCCATCATTCACAGATTTAATTTCCTTTTGAAGTTTCTCATCATCATAATGAGAACCTTTAATTATTTTCCATAAATATAGTTGGGAAACCAATTTAAAATAGTGATGTTTCACGTTATTTAATAATTCCCATATCCATCCTCACTATATCCATGCACATAGGATCCTTGTCAATTCCCATTTGGCTTAAAATTCCATGATTATTCCTGCTCAATGCATTAGCTACTTTATTTTCCTTTCCTTGGTGGTAGTTTATAGAACAATCCTAATCAATGAGTAGCTCAAGAAATATCCTTTTCCTCATGTTGAGTTCTGTATGTAAAAATATATATTTTATGTTCTTGTGATCCTTATATATATATATATATCATATTTTTATCCATTGTGATAGTGTCTCTATATCTTTAGAGAAAAGATCATAGCTGCTAACCCATGATCATGAGTTGGATAGTTCTGTTCTAGATTTTTTATCTAACTTGATTTATAGACAATAACTCTATCATTCTACATAAGGAAACCCCAGACTCCTTTCATTTACTCATCACTATAGATCACAAATATACCAATCCCAGATGGTAGAGTCAGGATTAGAGTATTCAGTAATATCCTCTTCAATTCATCAAATAATTTTTTAATTTTTTTTCAATACAAACATAAACCCTTTATGGGTAATCTTGGTTAAAATGTTGTCTAATCACGTGAAATTCAGAATGAAAAACCAATAATAACCTGCTAAACTAATTAAACTATATACATATGTAATGTTTTTTGGTGTCAGACATTTTTGAACTGCCTTTATCTTTATAGGATCCACTTAAATTTCATCTATATAGGCAATATAACCCAGAAACGAAACTTCTTGAAGCTAAAATTCACACATTCTAAAATTCTCATACAATTAATTTCGTCTAAGAGTCTTCAGAATAATGCGCAAGTGATGGTTTTGATCTTCATATATTTTTTAGTATACTAATATGTCTTCAATAAATACCACAAAAAATTCATCAAGAGATTCCTAGAAAAATATATTCATTAGATCCATGAAAATAGAGGGTTCATTATTCAGTCCAAAAGTCATTAATATAAAATCATAATGCCCATATCTGGTTCAAAATTATATTTTTGTAATATCTTCCTTCCTCACACGCAACTGATGATATCCAAATCGAAGGTCAACATTTGGAAAATATTGTGCTCTTTGAATTTGATCAAATAAATCATAAATGAGAGGAAGAAGATAATTTTTCTTTATCATAATTTCATTGATCTCTATATACTCAATGAAAAATGCCATAGATCCATCATTATTACTAATGAAAAGATTATGAGATCCCCATGGAGAAACAATAGGGTGAATAAATCCTTTATCACTCAATTCCTCTAGCTGTTTCATTATTTTTACTAATTCAACACTGGCCATTCAATAAGGGTTCATTGATATAGGAATTAAACCAAGAATTAAATCAATGAAGAACTTATATTTGTGATCTAGAGGGTGTTCAGGTACATACCCTTGAAAAACATCAATATATTCTCAAACATTAGGCACATCCCCAATTATAATATTTCTTTCCTCACCCATGGATATTTTTTTCTCATCCACCCTAAGAATTTTATTCAGTATAGCTACTATGGGTGGATCTAGATAAGATTAGATTGTGATGTTACTACTCTATAAATAAGTGATTCTAGACCATCCTCAAAAATCATAATTTCATTATACTTGAAATATATTTTCACATCATATTTTGAAATCAAATCCATACCAAGGATTATGTCAATGTTGACCATATGATGAAAACATTTGTATACAAAGCACATTTATATGCAATAATGGGAACTGCCTAACACGTCTTTGTTGCAATGAGACTTCCCTTAGGGGTTTTGACTGATAACTCCCTTGTTAAAGAGAATTGGAAATATTTATTTTTTAATGAAAATTGGGAAGATATAAAGGAATGTGATGATCTAGAATAAAATATGTCTTTAGATAAATGTTAGGAGATGATTAATGTACATAAAACCACATCATTTGGAAATTCAACCTCCACTATTATGACCGCATTAACTTAGACATTCTTTATTAGACTTTTTGGAGAATGTTTCCTTGGGTCTTAGGACAATAATTTTCGTAATGTCCCATATCTTTTCAATTGTATCATTTAACATTTTTATTTTTTTTCATTCCCTTTTAATCACGAGCTTGGTGGTCATTTCCCCAACACTCGAAACAAACACCTATACCCTTTTGGAAAGTAGCAGGGTGTTTATTCCCACAATTAGCATAGGATAAAAAATTAATTATTACCTTATTACCCTTTTCCTTATTTATTTTTCTAGTTCTTCTCTTTCATTCCTCAAAATTCATAATACTTATAGAAATCATTTTCTATCTTTATAGAATAAGAGACTATAACTTCATATGATGAGAAACTTTGGGAAACTAGTTCCCTTTGGGGGGAATGGTTTTAAACCATAAATTAGTCAATCAATGCTTCTCCTTGGATTACATATAGAGTCTATGGAATTCTTTGTTTACATTGTGAGTTTAGCTTCATAATTTGAAACATTATCATCCTATTTTTTACTCTGATTCAAAAACAACATTTCTATATATTCTCATTGTTCATGAGGAAAATATTTTTATAATAATATTTTCATAAAATCCCTCCATTCCATATTTTCAACCACTTCATTCTCTTATATGTTTTGAATCAATGACCACCTTTGATTAACATCTTTCGATAGACAATAAACTGTGATGACAAACTTGTTCCTTTCATTACTTCACAAAGAAATAAATATATTTTCTAAGGAACCTATCTACGTGTCTACTAAAAATGGGTATGTGGTCCCATTAAATGATGGAGGATGTTATCAAATTAATTATTCTAACATTTATCCTCCATGTTGTGGATCAAGATAATCCATATATCTATGGTTATTGTTCATAACCTGAGTTTTTTGTCATAATATCATTATAAGATGTTCATAACCAGTCATAGGATCATTATCTAGCATAGGAGGTAAATTCCAACATGGGATATGCTTGTTCATACAGTTTCAATTTCTTCCACTAGGAACCATTTCTAAATAATAGAATACAATAGATTAGGGTATGAATCATAATTTATAATCTCAACAAGAAAAATACATAACATAAACTGGAATCCTATGCATAACTAATATAATAATCATAAACATGGTTTCATTGAGGAAAAAATTACTTTTAAATACTTCAAAATGAATTGTAAAGAAAATGTGTTTTATCCTTTGTATATAAATTGGGAGTGTCAAACCAAGTGCACAATATGGCCCGTTGTCGTGTTCCAAGTTACCCCGAGTCAAGCTTGGAACACGTTGTCAGAGCTGTTACTGCCAGGTTTATCTTTGACAGAACCACATAAACTTGTAGTATGCAGACATGAATGTATTTTCTTGAAAGATCCAAAAAATATATTCCTTAACAAAATTCTAGGATGTTCTTATATTCTTATCCTCAATTTCTATCTTAGGGTTTTGTTCCCTAATCTACATTTCCTAAATCTAGTTTTCTTGGATTCTAGTAAACTTCCTTTGATACCAACTGTAACACCCTTACCCCAGTTCCTCAGAGCTGTTGAATTATTTTATTACATTGGAATGATTACAAGAAAGTCATATCCTAATGTACTGAATAGTTTAGCAGTATTGGAATACTCTTTACATATATAAGTTCAATAGTACAAATTGAAATTAAATACTATATAACATATCCATTAGTAACTCCCATAACACCTAGATTATCCCTGGAATTCTTTCATAAAAAACGTCTATGAATCCTGGGGAAATATAAAAAATAATAAAGGGGTTAGATAAGATTCCAAAAAAGGTTATGTAATTTAGTATAAGTAATCATAAAAATAAACACGAGGCATGATGGATAACTAAAAACACATGACTTTAAAAATAAACTTGGGTAAAATATGGAAGGAATAAAAACTGATTAAATAATGCTATAAAACATAACCATGGGTATTTTACTAGTCACAAAATCACATGGTCTATAAATATCTATTTTCATAATGATGGAATGCATAATTTTGAACATTATAATCATACTGCCAAGGCCTTGTCTAAGACACCATACATAATGGGTAAAAGCCCAGGCTAGTTTGTGTCATGAGTCCTACCGATGCATCGAGGGGAAATAAAAGGCCCCATCAATCACATAATATGTATAATGAATCTCTAAAAAGAATATGGATAAACATGAAAAACATATACATTCATATTGAAACTAATATATGAAATGTAATTAACACTCCCTAATCATTAAACATAAACACTAACCATCCAGGGTAATATGGTGAATGGTATTAAGATAGTACATCCATAGTCAAACTAATAATAAACCATTAAATAAAATATGGTAGTTAATGTCATTAAATATTAATCACAATTAAATATAATAATCAAAAATAGTGTCTAAATAGATGAAAATACTCATATAAAATTTTTGTGTAATTCTTGAGATAAATACGCTTTTACATTCGAATGAAGATTTCATTTGAAAAAACACTGTATTAAACCAGAAGTGAATTAATGTATATTTTTAGTAATAAAATGAGTTATTTTAGAAAAATAATTGTGGCTAAAAGTATATTATATAGTTATTTTTATAATAGGTTATAATTTGAGTAGTTCCATTGAAACATGCTTGTTTATGGAGATTTTTTTAAAAGATCCTTTTAAAACATGTAACTCACCATAAAATAAAGAAGGATTTTATCTGGTATTGTGAAATAGAACACTCAAAAAGAATTATTTAGGAGTAAATAATAATAATTAATAATTTCATTAAGGTATATAGAAAATAAGAGTAACCTGAAAGAAAATAGAGGTTCGGGTAGAAAACACTTACCTTATGTCAAAAAGTGTTGTGCACTTGACCTTATCGTCATGAATAAAAAAAATCCATTAATTAATTAATTAATTAAATTTTATACATTTATTTTATTTATTATAATTTTATTATTTTTATTTATGGCCTTTTGGATGAGTTATAAGAGAAAAGATTACCGTACGGGATGGTTCGTTTTCGTGGTTTTCACGATCAGTATACATGTATATGAGTATGGAAGTTCATGTGGAATGGATATGATTCTCCAGAATTAAATTTATATATTATTAATTAACATACATAAGTCTAAATGGTTATATAAATCATTTGGTAAAATGGTATGACAATGAATCAATAGATAAGAGATTAGTGACAATCATTTATATTGTTTTCATGGTATTTTGATTATTACAAACTAGTTTTGTCGTATGAATTAATATTATATATATACTGGTTAAAGAACATTAATTTGGTCATAATAAATATATTATAGACTTTTTAAACAATAAAAATTGTTTCAAGACCTGTTTTTAAGGATAAATTGATCAATGAAGGTTCGTCGTCCACGAATGTTGTAAATTGTCACTTCCAAGATAATGATTTCGTTTTTATGGAAAAAGAGAGAGGTATTGTAATTTGAGGAGGGATATTCCATAAAAATGATATAATTACATTCTATATATTTTAATATATTTATAATTATTATTTGGATATAGGAGGTGAGGAGAGACTAACAAAATAAATTGAAATGAAATTAAATGAAAGAGCAAGAGGATTTCCCTCATGAAATATCCTCCTTGAGAACCTCTTTAAGGGATGGGTTTTGGTATTTGGGAAATTCCAGGAGATCTTATATTTGGTGATAGACCATGGAAGAGTATTTTGGATGAAATTTGAGAATATTAAAGGCTTAGAGTAGTGATGAGAAATGGGAGCAAGGGGTAGTTTTTATAGTTGAGGAGAGGGGGATTTTTGAATATCTTTTTCATTATTTTATTATTTTTGTCAAGAAAATATATCATGTTGATTATTGTTACCAAAAATAGTAATAAGTCCATGTGAGTTAGAATAAAGTGTATTTAAATCATCCATACATAACCTATGACTCATTAAGTAATGTATTTAACATTTATCCTCAATTATCGTATTTTATTATTCACTAAAAATTCATGTATTTTAGAAAAATACTAAAAATTCACCGTATCGATTTTCAATTGTGTATAATTAAAAAATGGACTCTATTTTATCAAAATAATATTTTTAAATACATGATTTCTTTAAATAAAATCATCATTTACTCAAAACTATTGTTTTTAAAACTAAAACTGATTTTATAACACCCTGAAAAATTATCTATGGTCTTATTTAATTATCCTAAAATAATAGGACAACAAAATATTTATTTAATAATACATTTTATGAAAATTTATTTTATTTTAAATCATTTTATTAATTTTAAATTATAATTAAATATTTTTTACTCACAAAATACCAAAACATAATTATTAATTTTTAAAATATTAACTCTCATTTATAAGGTGCCTAAATTTTATTTTTACTTACATGGGAAATGTTACTATTTATAAGGGTCATATTACTATTCATAAGGGTATATTACTATCCCTAAGGGTCATGTTACTATTCACATAAAATGCAATTTTATCCTATTAGATACTAATTATCATACAGATCAGAATCGTGTATGTCCCTTTTTCAAAATTCAAAACACCGAAACGTAAAAATTATTTTTAACGACAAGGTTTTAACTATCTCATATAAATTAAAATGTGTTTGTTTCACAAAGACTCAATGTTTCATGAATTCTATATTAAATTTATTTGCAAATCCTTGGGGTGTTACAATTCCCATTCCTCTACACTAGTAGTTTTGTAGAACAATTTGTATAGAGTAACATCTAGTATCATATACTAACTATTTTTACATAATGCTAGAACAGGTTTTGGTCATGAAATTTATGGTCATTGACTCCCCCCCATATATGATCCCTAGTCCCCCTTGACTAGAGAGGTTTCCTCCACTCTCTTCTCCCTGAATATATACCATAATTCATTGATTTTTTATTCCTTTCTTCTTTAACATCAAATTAGTGACTTCCAAATCCATCATCGCTTCCACGAGCATCGTTTTCATTTACTTCTAGATATGAAAATCTAATAAAGATCCAATTAGGACATGATTCTTCCCAATTCTTTAAAAAAATTTCATTTATATTATTTTTGTTACAGTATTGCATAATAAATGTGATTTTAGTAGATATTTATGTTTTTTGAATTTATTTATTCACTACTTTAACATAAATCCAATATAATGTTTTTTGTGTAATATATATTAAATGATCTAGTAATTTATTATTATAGTATTTTTTTATTGTATTAAATAGTTGTGAAATTGTTTATTAATTTATTTATTTTAATAATTTAATTATCAAACTGTTTGGACAATTTATTTCAATCTAATAGAATTTATTACTTATTTCAATTACAAGTGTTATACTTTATTTGGGTTGTTAATAGTATTAATAAATTATAGTATATGTAATCTTTTATTTTTTTCTTTACATACCTACTTTTTTGGGTTGATTAATTTCATATTAAAATTGTTATTTAAAGTATATTTTTAGAAATTAAAAGTGTAAATTTGAGTCCAAATCGTATCATGATGCAATTATGAATGATTCTATGAAAAAAGAATATATATCAATGACATGATTTTTTTAGGTCAGGCACTATTTTTATTCTTGAGTAAATGTTTTCCATGATAACGAACTATGAATTTAATAAGATTTATTTCATATTCAAAATATGGAAGTTATTTTAAAATTTGTTTACTCATAAAGATATATGTATTTAATTGGATTATATAATAGTTATTTATCATTCCATGTCTTTTACATTGTTTGGTTCGTTACTTATATTCATTAGTTATAGCATATTTCATTTCTCTTATTATTATTTTAGATAGCTACTGGTATCATTTAATGAATTTAATTGTAAAATTGGTACTGTGATTATTGTGTACTATGTAGAAATTAATATTATTTACTTGTAATATAATGTATAGAAGTCATATGTTTCATAATAATCATATCTTAATCGATTTTCAAAAGAATATAGACTTTTTTATATTTTTCATTTAAAAATCATTTAGATGGAGGTGTTTCCATGTTATAATAGTGTTGTAAAATCTTCGCTATATCCGGAATAGGTTAGATGGTATTTAATAAATGTTTTATTTCAAATAAACTATTATGTTTGGTATTTCAATTGAGAGATGATACAATATTCTATTATTCATGACCAAAATGAAAGGAGTAGTTTTGAGAATTTGATATTTGATCAAATACAATCTATGGACTATAGTATGCATATAACTCCATTTCATTACACTTATATTTCCTCAAAATTTATTGGCTTTTATAATTAGAATTTTGGGGGATGATTCCAACGGATAATGGTGGAATCATCCCACAAGGATAAATCTTCCTTATTACTTAGTGAGAGGGTGTCCGGAGGGGATGTCTGCGTGACATTTCAAGTCATTTATCTAATGGTATACAAAAGAGTTATGTATTAAAGGGGTTTCCCATATTTAATTATCATTTATTCCAGTTTTAGCTTCTTCTTTTTTGATTTTTGTTCAGGGTGAGTGATCAGAGTTTGGAATGAGCCTCTAAAGGACCGTCTGTCTTTGTTCGAGGTTGTTGAGGGCACCAAATGAGTGTTTTATTATTTATAACTAAGTGGGTTGAATGGTCATTTAGTTTAGAGATGAAAATTAATTATAATTTGATCATTATTAATTTATTTTGGTTTACTGGATGTTAGATAGGGTCAAGGTTGGTTTGGGCAGTGGTCATTGGTTAACGATAAACCCGAGCAATGGCTTGTTGAGCTAAAAAAATGGAAAAAGATTCATATATGAGATGGGTGTTATATTTTCATTCCCTTAAAGACATTATATTTCATAATATATATAAATAATACATTAATACATTATTTTACATCAACATTGTTTTAAATTATAACGCTATATTGCCTAAAATTTTGTCATTGGGTTATCAACACCCATAAATCATACGAATAGTTTTGAGAACTAAAATTTACCGAGAATGGTTTGTGGATGATTTATAAATTAAAAATGAATATAGAAATATATTAATCCATGTACAATACGTATTTGATTCACTTTCTTGGTGAGGTTAATTAATTAATTCAACTCATTTGATAGATTGAATCATTCATGTTTGTCCATGCCTTAATTATGGTGTGCTTACAATATATTGATTAATTGTTTATAAATGGTTATCTCATATATAAATTTATGAATTATTTAATAATCTAGTTTATTCTATGATTTAGTATCCATGAATAGTAATTTTATATTATAATTATGATTTATGATTTTTTGAAGCATTTAAACCGCTTCAGTAAATCAGCATACATAAATTTAACGAGTTATATGATTTGTAAGATAAATGATTTAGTGTTTCTTCTACCATAATATTTATTTATACTCGGTTATGAGTTTAAATTAAGAATTTAATTATAGTTTATCCCTATTATTTTTTAGAATTATAATCTAATTAAAATATCTCTTGATTAAAGAATATTGGATAAGTAAAATTTTGGTGGGACTGGTCATTATTCTCCAAGCATATGCCTTGTCAAGAAAAGTGGGGTTTGTGCACCTATCACTCCATGATCGCCCTGATAGGTATTTTTAATTCATATTATTATAATCCTTCACATTAAATGGTTTTATTTACCTTATCCATGGGATTAATTTGGATATGTGGGAATATATTCGGACTTAAACTGGGTTAGTAAAGTGAGCTATGAGTTGTGTAAAGAGTTATATATCAATATGGTTTGAAAATATTGATTTTTTTGAATTAATTTGGATTCCAAAATAAATCAATAAATGAATGGATAAATGTAAATTTAGTACTAGAGATAATTTTGATAGATTAAATCCTCCTTAAAAATTTTAATTGTCAAACTCCTTTAAAATAAAACACTTATAAAGGGAATGATTATCTAACATTTTATGTCATTCTAATGTTCGAATCTCATGAATTATCATTTATAATGAAAGAAATAATTGAGTGACTCTAATAGGATTAGGTTTCCTTTTTTTAATTTTATTTGATTTACACTTTTTAGGGAAACCCTAATTTGATTATGATACCATAGGAATGGATTTGAGTCTATCTATATGATGTATTGAGAAAATAATTGTCTACTAGACTATACTAGAGTCATATATCATATGATTGTTCAGATAGTCTACATAAATATATATGTGGTCTGTAAAAGGATAAATGAACTCAAATATTAGTGAAATTTAGATCTTATAACACTAATAGATACAATATATACTTCAAAATGGGTTATCATTTTAGTGGGATCACATTTAATAAAAATAATTTTTTAATGAACATAAAACATGATACTCATATGATAAAATCTTATGTTGTGGAAAAAATGGAATAATCATCCTAAAAAAACTATATGATAAATATATTAAAATGAAAAACATAACCAAAATATATTTCATAGACTGATATAGGATCTTAGGAACCATTCAAAAGAAAATAACAAGATTTTATGTGCTAGTGTAACACCTTCCGGAGTAAATATGTGTTATTTAAATTTTAAGGTCTTTCAAATGCTTATATAAAGTACAAATGTAATCAATTAAGGTTTCAAAGCAAAATTTTAAACATAATATGACCATAAAATCATTAGTATCTATTAATATACTAACTTTGATTGGGTTTATTAAAAACTTGGATAGAAGATTGGTTTCTTTTATGGATTGGTTAAAATACAGATTTCATTGTTATATCATCACTTTAAATGATCCATAAATGTAAATTAGTTTAATAAATAAATTAAATATTTTACCAAAGTGTCGACGATAGATCGGATTGACATTGGATGTTTAAGTTTTAGTGTTGTGATGATAGTGTAAGTGGGTAAAGGTTAATGAAACATAACTGGGAATAATATAAGGATGTTTCATTGAGAAGCTATTAAAAGTCAATGAAACCTAAAGGAGATTACATGAAGGATGAATATTTTTCCCTAGGATGGAATTTTTTGAAATACCAGAAGTGGTTTAGGAAACTCCATAGAAATTACACATTAGGAATTGATGATATAAAAATCCATTCATTACTTTTTATGGGTATAAGATACCAAATGTGTACATTTTTATTAAAATATAATTTTTTTAAAATCATGGTAATAATTTATGATTATAGTAGTTTATATTCAATTTATGAAGCATAGGGTTTCTAAGACATGTATTTGAATGAAAAGTAATGTTTTAATATATTATTTCTCTTAATAAAATCGGTTAATTTTATTCTTATTTTTTTATGATAAGATATTTTTTTGTTAAAAAATATTTTCTAAGAAAAATATAGGATTATGGTTATAATATAAATTATTTATGGATCATTAGATTCAATGAAATTCTATAAAAGAATTTGAGGATAATAAGTGTTTTATTAATATTAAAATAATTCATAAAATATATTTATTAAAATACAAGGGAATGAGTTACCACCACATATAATTGGAACATTTTGAAGAATAATGTCCTGAAACTCAAAATAATGATAAAAATAGAATACCATATGTTATATTGTTGGTAATTGTTGAGTTATTGAATAAAAAATACTCAAAAAAAAAGTGTTATTTTTTGAAGACAAATGATTTGGTGTATCTTAGAATTTTATTTCCAAAATAATATAGTTTTTAAGAGGTTAACAAAAAAATTTTGGATATAGAGAATTTCAATGTTTAGAAAATAAATTATTATGCAGGTCATAATTTAATGTCAATTTAACTTAATATTTTAAAATATTTTGAGATATATTAGTAAAGGGAAATGTAAAAATTATATATTGTTATCCTAATAATGTTAATATAACTATATATCATAAATGAGTTTAGGATAGTTGGTAAAAAATAATATAATGAGTTATATTAGAAACAAACTAATATTAAAGGAAATGTTCAATAAAAAATTTGCATGAATGAATATCCTGACAAACATAAAAAGAGTTAATTGTAGATAATAGAAGTTAATAACAAAACAATGTTGGATATTGTGAAGTAAATGAGTTTGAATATTCTCTTTAAGAAGTAATAGAATATAAATATGATTCTTAATCTCCACCGTTATTCAAATTAATGTTCTATATAGATAGAAATATAAGTGACATAATGTAAACATAAATATATTTAATTAATTTTTACATTTCATCTCACAAAACTAACACAATACCAGAAATCAATGTTTTAGCGTCATTGAGTACTAGTTATATAAGAACCTTTTTACAATACTTTTGAACATTTATCTATAATTTATCCACACTAAACCCCCCTCTATAATTCTCATAAGTTATACTCATCTTCATAATATGGGGAATGGAATCCTAAGAAAAGGGTTCACACAAATTCTCCATATGGGTAAACATAAGTAATAATAAATAAAGATCAAAAAAGGTAATAATATAAGCATATGAATAGAATCAAGGTATATGAAAATAACCTAATTTATTTATATCTAATAAAAATTATATCATAAATAATGAGTCATGGAAGAAGTCTTAGAATAACATAATCCATGAATCAAAATAGTATAGAATCACTAGTCAATAAACATGATCTACGTGGGTGTAAAATATGATACCTTATCAATGTGTCATAAATAAAATCATAGGGAAATATATCCTTTTTTTCCTTACACTTGAACCCAATATTGTGAGAAAATTTAATTCTTCCAGTGTATAAAATATCATGAGATTTTAATTTATAACATATACATTGGAAGGTGATATAAGACCCAATCCTTCATCATAAATACATATGAGTTCCACTTGAAATAAGTAATTCACATATAATATATAACCCTTGGGAATATAATCTGGTTTATATAATTTTCAAATGGAATAACATAGATAAATCAAGCATAATTCCATCAGTAATCAAAACATGATAAACCCATGGATAATAAATGGGATTCCAATGTTATTCTTTGTCTTTTTAAGTAACTACCATTCAATTTTGATGATGATATATATGGTATTTACATCATATAAATAATATGTATAGATTTTATTAAATATTTTCTCCAATCAATCAACGTATGAGTATCTAACTAAACACCATTAAAATAAATAAAATAAAATATATGGTATTTTTAAAGAAAATACAATGGAAGAAAAATTTATTTATAAATATTGGATGGTTAAGAAAGACTAATGAAATTATGGATCATTATATAAAGTAATATTTCATAAGGTATCTTGAAACATATGGTGGAAGGTCTCAATATTTTAAATATCCATGATCAAAGATAAAATATGATAAAAAATGTAGACATAGATGAAAGGTTTTTGTTGATGGATTTAGAAAATTTATTTGGAAATAAAAAAATTGAACTTTTGAAAAATCATATTCAAATAGAAATATTCTATAAATATATTAGAATAAGGTTATATTTTTAGAAACAATGAAAATTTTTGAGTTTAAGTTTCATATAAAATACAAAATGATTGAACAATATGTTCACACATAAAATTTTAAAAGTGATTATTTTCTATCTTTATCAAAAAAATACCCATAAAAAGTGTTAAAAATTTATTTAAAACCATTTTAATGAAATTTAAAATAGTATTAAATATACCTAATAAATTATTTATGCCTAAATATGGACATCTGGAAGGGCATCCAATGAATATGAACATGGAAGTTAAAGTTACATGAGCTAAAAGAGGAGGTGGGGTAGATTTATCTTACACCGTGGAAACTATGAGCCACAGGGAAAATAAAATTTTAATAAGAAAAAGAAACCAAATACTTACTTGATTATAATATAATTATGGGAGTATTATATAGAAAATATTATAAATTTTCCAAATGTATTATATTTCAAAAGCAATCCCAATTTGAAAATAAGATTGGAAAGATAACCTTTATGGATTTAGTATATCATAACGAGAACCCCTTTAAAGGTAGAGATTGAAATTAATCAAAAAATAACATGAATTGAGGATTATTCAGGATATAAAATATCAAATAGATAGTGTATATTCCATTTAAAAAAATATTTCTCTAGGAATGGAATATATAATTAAAACCCTTACGACTTTTGTAACTTCTTAATCAAAAGGAAATTAATAAAGATAAGATAAAATGGATTTAAAAACAACATGAATTTTAGTAAAATTATTATTAAATTCATTCATATGGAATAATATACACTAAATTAAAAAAATGGTGAATATGGACCATGTCTCAATGAATGAAAATTAAGATGATAAACCCTTACTTTTTCATTATCTTTTGAATTAAAAACCCCTGAAAGGTGGAACATGGGTTTGATTTATAAATACATTATATTTTTGAAAATATTGTGATAATAAAATATATTTCCAATATATAAACCAAAATAAGGAGAAAAATGGAGAATACACATCATATCCAATGAAGAAAAATTGTGATGCAATAACCACATATTAATTCCCAAATTCCACAAAAGTGATTTAACCTCCTGTAAAAAAAATTAATTCAATCACTAATTTAGTAATCTTATGAATACCTATAAACTTTTATAAAAATAATTTATAACCATTTATTAAAAATATATTAGTTAATTACATTTTTTTCAACATCAGATGTTTATTAGTTTTAATTTTATTGTTTAGTACTTGTATCACATTGGTGTTGTCAATTTTTATTAAAAAATTTAAATTTAATCAATAAAATATCACTACAATTAATTTAATATATGTTTCTATAATTAATTAAAAATTTATAAGTTCATTTCATAATTATTTTAATTATAATTTTTGACAGTGAAGTCAAAGTTGAGCTTGTTTTGCTATGATTAAAAAATGATGGGTGATAACATAACAATGATATATGTTTTACCATTAATATTATATAACAAAATAAATAATTATTTACTTATTATTTTTCAATATAATAATTATTTACGTTTTTTTATCAACCATTGAAAAAATTAATAGAATTACTTATATAGGTGGTTAAACTGATATAAATAAGAACATTCAATAATTAATGGTAAATATGATTATCCGGTGATTTAGATATAATATAATTATTAAATCATTATAATTATGTAATTTATAAATTATTAAGGACTTGAATTTTTTTTAATACCCTTTTATTAAAAAGAATCAACATGACTGAAAAACAAAACAAGTCATTTTCATGGAGGTGTTGGTATGCATGCACTCAGGATGTCGTCTTTATTTTTTGAATGGTTTGGAAGGAAGGTAGAAAATGGATATTATATTATTATAATAAAATTTAATTTTTTATTTTCATATTTTATCATAATTTAATTGATTTAAAATGTTTAATGGGTAGAAGTAGAATATATTTAATAGATCTCGGTTGATAAAATTGCATCTCCCTTTGGATGTTCCCCCATGTGTAACACCTTAAGGGTATTTAGATTGGTATTTTGGGAAGACAAAGGATTCCAAGACATGTGGGGAGAGTTGAGGAGGGACTATTTTTTTAGTTTCTTATGAGACAAGTACTTGTAATTAGAGTATAAATTAGGTGGAGGTGAGCACTTTTTTTTATGTGGTGGAAAAGATTTTTTTGTAAATATAAACTGTAAATATGATGAGTGAAACATATTTATAGGTAAATTTAAGAAAAAGTGTAAAATAATGTATTTTAGGATAAGGTATTTTATTTTATTCCCCAACCACTCATTTTCACAAATTTTTTAAACATTTCCTATGTATTTCACTCTTAGGTTTTCACTTTTACCAATTTTGGTTTTTAGCAAGGTAATAAATTTTTATTTATGTAATTTAATTTTAATTTATGGAAAAATTATAATGACTTAATAATTTTAAATTAATTATTCCAAATATTAAATCCACTTTAGCAAATAAGATTTCTATGTGTAATACAAAATAATATTTATATTAGTGCATGTAATGAGTAAAAATATATTTATAAATTTATATTTTTAAGCATAAATGTTATTTTTAGGAAACAAATATGAATTTTATTGATTTAAAGTAAATTAATTGGTTTATTATTAACCAAAGGTGAGTTATGTGACTTTTAATGTCTTTGAAAACCAAATTTTACCATGTAAATACACAATAAAAATAAAAACATTATTTTTATGTGAAAAATATAATATAATTTCTAAAATTATAAACATAGGTTTTAAAATTTAAAATTAGTATTTTTAAATAAATACTTATATTTTTGATCATGGAAAACTTTTTATAAGTTTTTTATGTTATACTTTCTTATTGATATAGTCAGAATCACCATGGTTTTAGTAAAAACTACAATTTTCACCATTCAAATAAAAATAAATAATTTCAAAATTAAAAACAATAAAAATTTATCCTAGGATATTATTTTCATTTTAAAGATAATTTTTTTTCACAA
This sequence comes from Viscum album, assembly GCA_963277665.1. Classification (NCBI taxonomy): domain Eukaryota; kingdom Viridiplantae; phylum Streptophyta; class Magnoliopsida; order Santalales; family Viscaceae; genus Viscum; species Viscum album. The sequence goes on along the minus strand of OY728127.1, from coordinate 1,440,173,461 downwards.
ATTTAAAATATTAAATTTTAAAATGCAAGAAAAAATATAAAAATATAATAAAAAAATTTATCATAGGAAAATAACATTTTAAAAAAATATTAATTATTCCTACTCCTGTTTAGTATCAATTAGTAATTAGTTTGGATTAATATTATGATTATCATTAATATATATATAATATTTATTTTCTTTAAACAAATCGTATAAAAATCCAATTTTAGAAAAATGTTATTTTAAGAATTGAGTGAAATTTCTTTTCATTTATAAGTAAATATTGTGAAATATGTAAAATAAGGGTGATAAATAACTTATTAAATTAATAATTACATGTTTATATAATCCTAATTTATTATTACAAGTCCACTCAATTTCCCCCATAAGATCTATTTATAAGGTATGATCTGTTAATAGACATGAGTGGTGATTCCACTAGCATGGATCTCAGGGAAATTTCAATGAGCATAAAATTATCTCATATATGATTTCTATAAAATGTAAATTTATCATGTTTGGATAGGGTTTGGTAAAGTTAAAACACTAGTCCAGATACCTTCTTTCTAAGATTGTATAAATGAGATTCATAAGGACGACTTCCTCCACCTGATACCATTTCTTTCACTTTTCTTCAAAAATTTCATAACAAGGTTAATTAATTTTATAAACACTAATTTAAAAACTAAATTATTGTGTTCGATTTTAATTATATTATTTTAAACTATTATGGTTTCATTTTAGTTTAGTGTTACATGGGAAAATAATTATTTAACATATTGAGTTTTAAAGGAAAAATATATAATAAAATCACGGGGCATTACATTGCCCCAATAATAAATTACTTCCTCATAATTTCAATTAATAAAAACAAATAAAACAGTTAAGTAATTCCATGACTCAATATTTTATATCTAATTAATTTTCATCTTTAATATCGTAGGCATAACTAGAGAACTCATATTTTCCCATATAATAATCATATATTTGATATTGGGTTTATCTATAATAGTTTGAGTTAAGTACTACTCATGATTTTTTGTTAAAACATATATATTGGTAGTGATTTATTATAGAGAGTCAATAATAAACCCTGTACCAATTGGTGACCATCGATTGAATTAAGATTTTAAGTGTTATTTTCCTTTCTTAGAGATTATCTTGATCACTTTGTAGAGTGATCCAATTTATGGAAAATACCACATCAAAACCACCTTAAGGAAGGATAGTAATATTTTATAGAGAAAATATTTACTTAAAAATATATTATAGAAATTTTATAGTCTTAGGAAACAATAACCATAATTCTATATGTTGTAATTAATAATTAAATATTTAGTCTTTAGGATGGATATTTATTGTTCTTATCAATAATCCTAGGTAAAAAGGACTAAGTGGAAAAAATTATAACACTCAAAGTTATTGAGTGGGAGATAATTGGTAATCACTCCAAATCATTTCCAAAACTCACTATATTAGTTGCGATTTCATAATAAATCCCTTATTCCCTTATCCTTTTAAGTTTATGATGCTAATCATCAATCTTATCCCTTAGATAATGGAATTAATTTGGGTAATTCTGATGTTTCCTACATTTATGGTATTGAACTATTAGGGGTACCTCAGGATGAAATATTTTTTCCATTCACTATGTCCACTAAATTCCTTATTTTTACTCAGAAATTATCTTCTATATTCCACCTTTTCTTCACAGAGAACATCACATAGTTCCATTAATATTTTTTCTATTGTTTTTCTTCCTATATTTTTAAAATGTAAGAAATTAAAAATTCTTCCCTTTATCATCTTCATCACCAAAACATCCATTGGAATCCATCCATTCATTAGTGTGTTAGGGTATTAAACTATTTTTAAATTATTAATAATAATTTGTGATAGATGGTTCAACACAATCACAAGGTATCTCACTCCGTTTCTTATCACATTAGTTTTTCCATTCACATAATATCTACATTGTCTATGGAATTTATTACTAACTTGATTCCTTCAAGCTTCATACATTGATAAAAATAAAATAATATAAAATGGGTGATAAATAATTAACATCATAACTGAATTATTGTATGATATTTTCATGAAAAATTAAACCAAAAATAATTATTATACTTTGTCACCATCATATTAGACTATAGTTATCTTATTATTAAATCCCTATCGGCTCAACCTTTGTTTATTTTGATTCAGTTCTCACACAATTCTAATCTTATTTTCTTAGTATAATTGTAACACCCCACCTCTACCTCATTAGCTTTGGGAGGGGGTAAGGGTTACTTGTCCTAAAGCGACGTTCCCAATGCACCAAAGGCTGGAAATAAATGCTGAGGGCTTCGAGAACAAATTGGTGAACGATTTTCCCTTAAGACAAAACCATCCAAACCATCCACTATCAATCACTATATGATCCATGTCAAACAAAACATTCAAGCATGTATTCCCAAAGGTCAACCAAGTTGTTCCACAATACAACCCAAAACCAACACAACCAACACCATATTAGAGTACTATGCATAAGACTCAACAAAAAACCCAATATAAGCCAAGGCACACTCCATGGCTCCACACCAAGCTCCATGCTCAAAGGTCCACTGAGAAATCACGATTCACCATGAAAGGAGGGAGATGCCTCACCTTTTCCCACATCACGGTACACAACATCTTCAAATACACCAATGTTCCAATGTCGGGGGTGAGTACTAAAACTCAGTAGGTTTTCCCCAATTGACTTCCCTACACACGCCACAAGGACAAAACCGTTAGCACATTTATATAAAATAATTTAAATAAAATAATCACAAGTACGACCATTTCCATAAGCCAAACATGCCCTTACCAAGACATCACACCCAAACCAAGCAACCAAGGGAATGCCAAACAAACAAGACACAAGCCATTTCATCATTTACATACTAGCACAACAATTTCCAACTTGCAAAGAAATGCACAGAAAACAACCAAATGGTGGGACTTCTTCCCAACCCGTTCACCCATTCACACCAAAACAACCAAAATGGTGGGACTTCCACCCAACCCGTTCACCCATTCAAAACTAAACAACCAAAACGACAAAACAGTGGAGCCTTTTTCCAACCCATTCATCCATTCACACCTAGTGGCACTTCGCGTCCACTTATCATTTTATGGTGGCCCTTCCATCCACTATCCATCCCCTTTTTATAGTGGTACTTCTCGCCACTTCAACACAACATTTCAACCATCCACAACTAAGAATATAACCCACCAATGTCACAACAACATGTAATCAACCAAATCCATCGCATACTAATACACTTAAATAAATCATCCATTTATTGAAAACCATTTTCCATACCAAACCACATTTCAATAAATACATCTTTATTGAAAACCCTGTTTCATTACCCATTTTCCCAAATCAATATCAACAACCCATTTTAAAATCTGTATTTTAAAATCCACATCAAGAGCCGTTCACCATAAAACCCATTTTTCCCAAAATTCCCCAAAACATCGCCCAAGGGATTTCCAAAAAATTTCGCACAACAAATCAAAATTAAATTTTCAGCACAAAAAATTAATTTTAAACAATGAACCACTAGTTCTAACCAAGTGGACTCGAGAGAAAATCCACATACCTTTAAGGTTCCCGAGAAATCGACCCACAAGAAACCACACCTCAAATCCGGAGAACGCACAACCGAAACCTCTCTAGATCCCTTCCCCTAACATTCCTAAGCCTTAAAATCAACATCCAATGATACCAAAACCCTAGATCTACACACAACGGGTGTAGATCTTGAAAACCGATAGATAGGGAGATGTAGATCTAGACAAAAACACAAAGAAAACAAGAGGGGAGACTTACCTGAGAGGAACCACCTTCAAACCACCACGAAACCCCTTTGAATCGCTTCAAGAATCTATGGAAGATCACCTTCATCACCCGAGGACCCAAAATCTAGAGTGAGGTTCGAGTGGGAGAGGATTTGGAGAGGAATCAGGGAATCCCAAGTGAACTCAGGTTTTAAACCCCTATTTTAAGTTGATGCACAGTTAGCCCGCCCGGTTTGGCAAATTCTGTGCTAATCGTGTGCAGACTACTACCTCGAGAGCAAGGGTCTGCACAGTTGCCTCGCATGGTTTGGAAAACTATGCACAGACCATGCGAAGACTAATGTCTCCCCATGCATGGTTTTCTGGAGCTTCCACATGGTTTCCCCTAACCGTGCTCAAATCGTGCACCCATAGAAAAGCCTCCAAACTCAACCAAAACCATTCCAAACTCTCCCAACCTATTCCCAACTCATCAAATGCACTTTAAAAACATAAAAATGCATAGAAAATCACATACCTCAAACTGGGGGTACTACATTCTCCCCACCATTGGTCTTTCCATCCTTGGAAAGTAGTGAACCCACCCTTTGTCGAAAGAGTTCGGGCCATTGCTCGACCATCTCTTTCTCCCGCACCCAAGTATCCTCTTGAATCTGACCATGATACCACAGAACATGAACTAAACTGATGCTTTTACCATGTATGAATTTCTATTGCCTATCCACAACCCGCACTGGCACATGCACCAACGAATCATCTGGTTCTAGTTCAACATGATCCCATTAAGTCACATGGTCATGATCTGGCTGATACTTTTTCAATTGTGACACATGAAACACACTATTCATGACACTAAACCTAGGTGGACAAGACAAATGATAAGCCACATCACAAACCCGCTCAAGAATCTCAAAAGGTCCAATATACCTCGGAGATAACATTACCTACTTCCCAAACCGACGATGTCCCATCATAGGAGAGATCCTCAAGAAAACATGACCACTCACCTAAAATGAAAATGGTTGTCGATGATGATCTGCATACATTTTCTGATGACTATGATCCATCTCTATTATCTTCCTGATCTACGTGATCTTCTCCATAGTCTCCTAGAAAAGGATCAGTCTAACCATCGAGGACTCACCCGTTTCCACCCAACATAGTGGAGAGTGACATGGTCGCCCATACAATGCTTCAAATGGAGCCATATGTATGGATGCCTGATAATAGTTATTGTACAAAAACTTAACCAACAATAAGTACGCCTCCCATGAGCCACAAAAATCCATGAAACAAACCCGCAACATATCCTCTATAGTTTGTATCGTCCTCTCGGATTGACCATCTGTGTGAGGGTGATACGCCGTGCTCATAGTTAACTGTGTCCCAAGGGATTGCTTCAAGGATTTCAAGAAATGAGATGTAAAACTCAGATCTCTATCTAATAAATTCGAAACAGGAACACCATGCCTCTTTACCACCTCCCAGATATAGATTTTGGGCAGATCCTTCACCGTATGAGACTCACGAATTGGAATGAAATGGGCCGACTTGGTTAACCGATCCACTATATCCCAAATGGAATCGTTCTTTTTGACCATTCTTGGGAGACCTGTGAAAAAATCCAACACTATTTTCTCCCACTTACAAACAGGGATTGGTAAAGTCTGTAGCATTTCTGTTGGCCTCTGATTCTCTTCCTTGACCTACTGACAAGTCAAGAATCCCGAAACAAACTCTGCCACTCTTCTTTTCATACCCACACACCAGAACTACGCTTTCACCGCTTTATACATTTTCTAAATTCAACGATGAATAGCCCACCTGGAATGATGATACGCCCTGAGAAGATCCTCCTGACAAGAAACTGGTACAACCATCCTATTCCGAAAATAGAAAACTGAATCTCCATTCAGTTTCCAACCCTCAATGGTCTCCCCACCATTGAGTCTCAACCTCATGGTCACAAACTCAATACCAGATATATGTGCCTCTTTAACCAGGATAACCAAGTCATGAATCAACAAAACTGGAAAGAATACCACTCTACCGCCCTGGTCCTCACATTCCAACAGCATATCAGCTATAACGGACATCAACTACCACTGGTCTGATGCCTATTTCACCATTTGAGCATATGATTTTATACTTATTGCATCCTCCACTAAATTACCCTTACTCAGTGTGTACATTAAGTCAAAATCAAATATATTAAGATATTCCATCCATCTCCTTTACCTCAAGTTCAAATCCCTTTGTGAGAAAATGTTTTTTATGCTCTTATGATCTGTATATGCCGTGAATTTCTCTACGAAGAGATAATGATGCCACACTTTCAAAGCATGGACCACTTCTGCCAACTCCAAATCATGAGTTGGGTTGTTTTTCTCATGCATAGTCAACTACCGTGATACATATGCAACCACATGATCCCCTTGCTTGAGAACGCACCCCAACCCTAATTCTGATGCATCGCAATACACCACATACCCTTTTCCTGGTTTTGGAAAACCCAATATTGGTACTGATGTATGGAGACCCTTTAACTCTTCGAAACACTACTGACACTGTTCATTCCACTGGAATGGAGCATTATTTCTCGTCAAAGTTGTCATCGGCGAATCCAAACCTGAAAAATCATGAACGAAATGTTGATAATACCCCGCTAGACCAAGGAAACATCGTACATCAAATACATTCTTTGGCTGTTTCCACACGATAACAACCTCTATCATTTCATGATCCACTGAAATTCCCCTTTTAGAAATCACATGGCCAAGAAAATTAATATCCTATATCCAAAAGTCACACTTTGAGAATTTGGCATACAACTGATGATCTTTGAAGATCCCTAGAACTGTCTCCAAGTGCTGCTCATGCTACACCCTTGTCTTTGAATACACCAGAATATCATCTACAAACACCACCACAAGTGAATCCTGATATTTTTGAAATATCCAATTCATCAATGCCATAAACACCAATGGCGCATTCGTTAGACCAAAGGGAATAACCACATATTCCTAATGTCCATATTCTCTTCTAAAATCAGTTTTAGGAATATCATCCTGCCTCACCCGCAACTGATCCACCACTGCCGGAAGAACACTCTGCTCAACACCCATTACCGATTCCAACGACCATACTACCAAAAGATACGATAACGTTCCTATTGTTGGTTCCAACAAACCCATTGCACCCTGCCTTTCTTTCCTCTCTCCTCTAAAGAGATTCCTAACACCATCGTATGTCGTAAAAGCCATTGTCCGTGCATTATAATTGATGTGGGCCTTAAACGACACCACCCAATACATTCCCAAGATTACATCATACCCATCCATCTCAAGAATTGATGAATTCCACATTATCTCAACCTTGCCCACAATGATACAACATTCTCTACACAAGAAGGCTCAATACTCTCTTCGACCCAGAGGAGTTTGAAGTTTTAAAATAGAGGGTATCATTTCTACCCTTAAACCCAGCAAATCAACCACACGTGCAGTAATTAAAGAGTGTGAAGCACCCATATCAAACAATAGTTGCATCAAGGTAGAACTTAAAGAATAGTACCTCGCACCATGGATGGTCCCGATTGATCATCCACCACAACCTACTGAGATCCAAACACATATTTTCTTTCCACACTCTGCTCTTTATTGCCCTTCTAAGGCATCATGGTATTGCGAGAATCACCATGACCCACTTTACTGTACTGATGAGGGGTGTGCTGTTGTCCCCATACCATCAAAGCATACGACATCTGCGATCCTTGAGGAGTGTCACACAGACCTGACCTTGGATCATTTCGACAAAAATGCTACAGATTCCCCATCTGCTTACAATTATGACATGCTCGAGGTTGTTTCGTACAATCCCGCTTTATGTGGCTCGTAGAACCACATGAAAAAAATCCCACCATGCTCTGGGACTTCAGAGGAAGATTTACCAATCCTTATATCGGATTATATTCCATATTCCTGCCTTGGGAATAAGTGTCACTCCATCACTTGAACCCAGCAATAGAGTTCCCACTATTCCCCATGGGTACCACCATGCTTCTTCCGCCCGGATCACCCAACAGATCCCGCTCAGCCCCTGAGGCTCTATTCACCATCTATGTGTAATCATCTATACACAGGAATGCTATCCTTGAAGGTATTTCTTTTGATAACCCCACTTCAAATATCCTTTCCTTCAATGATGTGCTACCCGCCACCTCAGGTGAAAACTTCATGAAGTTCATAAACATAGCTGCATACTCCGTTATAGATATATGCTCTTGCTTCAAAACGATGAAATCAGTCATACATTGAATTCTGAACGTATTTGGGTAGAATTGTTTATTAAAAAATTCCTCAAATCCTTGCCACATCACACCCTAGTCTGTCCCCACTTGGAATACCAACTCCCACCACTGAAGGGAAATATCTTCCAAAAAATACGTGGCTAACTTCACTTTTAACTCTACCGGTGTTCCCAAGAACTCGAAAATCATTTTCATTCTATTCTACCATGCTTCTTCCCTCTCTGGCTCTGAATCACCCCTGAAGATGGGTGGATTCTGCTTTTGAAACTGAACTGCATGATCCACATGCCTTGGTTCATCCATTTTATTTCCACTTTCCACAGCTTGGAATGCTTCCACTATGCTTTTCACTAGCTTCTTGTTCACCTGAGGCTGATGTGCTACCACATTCTCCGCAGCCTCCTCCGGTTGGTCTCTACGACGCCTACCCGGTGGAATTTCTTTAAACAAAAAATAAATAACCATGATTATCACTTCCATAGACGTCCCAAAATTCCATTTAAAATCAAATTACACAACACTATCACAACAAGGCTTTCCCCCTTTCCACATTTACTATGTTTCACCATTTTGAAAACCAAACCATTTTCAAACTACCATATTTATTCACATTTTAATTTCACAAATTTGTAAAACCATTTCTCAATTCAGACCATAAATCATTATGCCCAATGAAATATGCATCCTAGTGGGAAGTCATTTCTACCATGCATTCCATTCTCATCACATTGGATACACTCATGATAATGAGATATCCAATGCCTATAAGTGTCTCTAAAACACTTATATACCCAACACCCTGGTAACTTAAATTTCAGCATAAAAGGTTTTTATACATACTGTTATGTTATACATTCCATGTTCCGACATTTCTACGCCTTTCTACCATCCTGAATAAGGTAATATACCACAATGAATGTCAACTCCAAAACCAAGGGGCCAAAGTGACGGAAAAACTACTCTCACATGAAATCTAAGGACCGAACAAACTGATACCACTTGTAACACCCTGCCCCCACCTCATTGGCTTGAGGAGGCGGTAAGGGTTACTTGGACTTCAGTGATGTTCCCAAGGTACCAAATGCTGGATATAAATGCCGAGGGCTTTGATAACTAATTAGTGAACAATTTTCCCTTAAGAAAAAACCAACCAAACCATCCACTATCAATCACTATATGATGAATGTCAACCAAAATATTCAAGCATTTATTCCTAAAGGACAACCAAGTTGTTCCAAAATACAACCCAAAACCAATACAACCAACACCATATCATAAAACTATGTAGAAGACTCAACAAGAGACCCAAAATAATCTAAGTCACACTCCATGGCTCCACACCTAGCTCCATGCTCCAAGCTCTACCCAGACATCACGATGCACCAATAAAGGAGGTTGATGCTTGACCTTTTCCCACGTCATGGTACACATCATCTACAAAGGCACCAACATTCCAAAGCAGGGGATGAGTACTATAACTCAATAGGTTTTCCCCAAATGACTTACCTACACACGCCACTAAGATAAAACTGTTAGCACATTTATATAAAACAATTTATATAAAATAATCAGAAGTACCACCATTTCCATAATCCAAAAATTCCCTTAGTAAGCCATCACACCCAAACCAAGCAACAAAGGGAAAGCCAAAAAAACAATCCACAAGCCATTTCATCGATTACATACTAGCACAAAAATTTCCAACTTGCAAAGCAATGCACAACAAATAACCAAACGGTGGGACTTCCGCCCAGCCCATTCACCCATTCACACCAAAACAACCAAAACAGTGGGACTTCTGCCCAACCCGTTCAACCATTTACAACTAAACAACCAAAACAACCAAACGGTGGAGATTCCATCCAACCCATTCATCCATTCACACCTAGTGGCACTTCCCGTCCACTTATCCTTTGATGGTGGCCCTTCCGTCCACTATCCATACCCTTTTTATAATGGTACTTCTCACAACTTCCACACAACATTTCAACTATTCACAACCAAACACATAACCCACCAATGTCACAACTACATTCCATCAAACAATTTCATCGCATAATAATCCATATCATTAAATCATCCATTTATTGAAAACTATTTTCCATGCCCAACCACATTTGAATAAAATCATCCTTATTGGAAACCATTTTTCATCAACCATTTTCCCAAATCAATCTCAACAACCCATTTTAAAATCTCTATTTTAAAATCCACATCAAGAGCCTTTCACCATAAAACCCCTTTTCTCCAAAAATCCCCATAACATCGCCCAAGGGATTTCCAACCAATTTCACACAACAAACCAAAATTAATTTTTCATCACAAAAAATTAATTATAAACAAAGAACCACTAGTTCTAACCATGTGGAGTTGAGAGATAAGCCACCTACCTTGAGGGTTCCTGAGAAATCGACCCACAAGCAACTACACCTCAAATCTGGAGAATGCACCACCGAAACTTCTCTAGATCCCTTCCCCTAACATTCATAAGACTTAAAATCAACATCCAAGGAAACCACAACCCTAGATCCACACACAATGGGTGTAGATCTAGAAAACCAAGAGATAGGGAGATGTAGACCGAGAGGAAAACACAACAAAACCAAGAGGAGAGACTTACCCGGGATAAACCACATTCAAACCGCCACGAAACCCCTTTGAATCGCTTCAAGAATCAGTGGAAGATCACCTTCAACCCCTGAGGATCCAAAATACCAAGTGAGGCTCGAGTGGGAGAGGATTTGGAGAGTAATTTGGCAATCTCGAGTGAACTCGGGTTTTAAAAACCTATTTTAAGTGGCCGCACAGTTAGTCCACACAGTTTGGAAAACCGTGCGTTAACCGTGCACATTCTACTGCCTCGAGATCAAGGGTCCACACAGTTGCCTCGCACGGTTTGGAAAACCATGTGCAGGCCATGTGAAGCCTATTCTCTCCCTCTGCATGGTTTCCTAGAGCATCCGCATGGTTTCCCCTAACCATGTTCAAACTGTTTACCCATAGAAAAGCCTCCAAACTCATCCAAAACCATTCCAAACTCTCCCAACCTCCTCCAAACTCATCCCACGCAATTTAAATACATTGTAATGCATAAACAAAGGCCACATACCTCAAACCGGGGGTACTACAATAATAAATCATTCAAAATGGATTGTAAATAGAACATGATTAATAATTAATATCCCCTAGAGTGTATAACCATGTGGGAAGACTTAGGCCAACTCATCATGAAACGAATAAGGATTGAGTTAATACAAAACCAAACCTTCTTAGAGTCATTATCCCTAAGTTCATATGTGCCATAACCGAAACACTTTCCAGTATCAAGAAATGGATTTAATAATCAAGATATCCACATAATAAATATATAACCAAAATTTCAATATTTTATACTACACATAGACTTATCCATAAGAATTATCCCTAAGTATTTGTTAAAGTTATCTTATCATAATCCCTAAAAAAATCAATCACCAGAAATATCTAAACATTACTATAATACCAACTAAGGAACACTTGAACGATACTCCTAAGCCCGATGATAAAAAATGTATTTATACTTATATATCCATTTATACCAATAGAGGTGACCTTAGAAAAAATTATATTTTTTTAATTAATTTCGACATTTCATCTTAAAATAGTTACCCAATCCCAGAACCCAATGGTTTTGTTTCATTTAGGACTAGATATAAAATAAACTTATATTACAATACCTACAAACATTTCTCCAAAATTGATCGACATTGAACCCCCTTCTATACTTTTCATATGTTATACTCATCTTAATAATATGGGGAATATAAATATTAGAAATGGGTGAGATGAAACTATATGTAAGGATAAACATAAGTGATAAAAATAAATATCATAAATGGTCAAAAGGTGAGAATATGTGTATAATAAAGGAACGTGAACACAATATATGATAATCATACCAAAAAAACCATAGACTAAAAATCCTGAGTAATGTAATATGTCTTGGAATAACATAAAACATGAATCAAAAGAGTTTGGAAACATTAGTCAATAAATATGATCCATAATATAATAACACTAGGATAACATAGAAATGTATCACAAACATTAAGACATAGAAACTTTACCTTTTTGATAATACACTTGAACATAGTCTTTAGATAAAATTTATTTTCCCTCACTTATATATATCTCCTGCGATTTAAACATTTAAGAAATACATTGGAGGTAGATATAGTGCCCTGGATTTTTTCATCCATACATATGAGTTCAACTTGAAATAAATCATTTATTATATCATAAAGAACCTATGGGAATAATTTTAGTTTATTATCAATTTCAATTGAACCATGAAAATAAATAATTCATAATTACATAATTAATCAAAACATCCTAAACCTAATGAAAAAGTTGGTGTCCAGATATATTTCGTAACATTCTAGGTAAATACCCTATAATTAATATGATGAGGCATATAGTATTCACAATATATAGATAAAAGGAATATGGTTTAGTCAATAATTTCCTCGAACATTTGAAATATGGATATATAAGTTAACACCCATCAAAAAGTAAATGTAATGTAGGATATTCATAAAGGAAATTAATTTGAGGGAAAACATTTTTATAAACCTTGAATGATTAGGAAAGAAAAAAGTAGTGATGATTCATTATTTTGATAGAAAGTAACTTTTTATAATCTATCCCAATTAAAAACATTGATTTTATTATTTAAATAATATCATTGTTCAAGAATAAAATATGTCAATGAATATAAAAATAAGTTAAAAAAATTAGGGGAATTTTGAAAATTTATTTAGAAATAATAAAACCATGACCTTCTAAAGAAATTTATTCATATAAAAATATTTTATAAATAATGAAGAATAAGGTTTCTTTTAAAGACGACGAAAACATAAAGAGACAGTTTCATAGATTAATAAAAAAGTGAGGAAATATGTGATCACATGGAAATCGTTAAAAGAGATCATTTTAAACCATTTTTTAAAGTGAATTATACATATTTTTTTTAAATCATAGTTATGAAATTGAAAATATTATAAAAATACCGTAATCAATTATTATATCATAAATATGTATATCTGAAAAACTATATAAAAAATATAGACATGGAAGAGAAAGATATCCTGACAAAAAAGAAAAGGTGTGGTCAGTTTCTCTTATAATAGGTAATCTATGAGACACGGGGAAAATTAAATAGATAGAATACATATAAAACACCATGAATTAATAGAGGAGAAAATAATGATGGTGGAAAATTACCTAGATGGATTATATTTCATAAGAAATGATGATTTGTAAAAAATATTTTTTGTAAACACATTATGAATTGACTACATTTTACATAGAACCCATATAAATAGAGGTCTTGAAATTGATCAAAAAAATTAGGTAAAGATAATTTAGGATATAACTTATCAAATTCCCATTTTATAGACCATATAAATAAATTATTTCTTAAGGAAGGATATTTTTTATGAAAAACCAAAACCCTTTGTAATTTATTAATCAAAAGGAAATATAAGGAGAGAAAATGAAATGGATTTTAACACACACATGATTTTCAGGAGAATTATGACAAAATACATTCATAATGAAATATATCCACCACATCAAATAAAAAATGTGGTAAATAAGGAATACATGTCAAAGAAATAAAAATGAGATGATAAACCCTTACATCATCACTATCTTTTGAATTGAAATCCCATGTAAGGTAGAAAATGGTATTGACTTTTAAATCAATTATATTTCAGTAAATATTATTTTAAAATAAGTCTATGGTAGATATATACACCAAAAAGTAAGAAAGCGGTGAATATTTATCATATCTTAGTGAAGAAAATTGACTTTCAAAAACCCTTACCATAATTCTTAAATTCAATGAAAATTATTTATCCCCCTATATAAAAAAATAATTATCTTAATAACTCTTTTAGATAATTATTCAAACCAATTATATTTTATAAAAATCATTTATGACAATTTTTGAAGTACATTAATTAGTTATATTTTATTTTCATCATGAGATGCTTATTAGTTTCAATTGTTTTGTATAGTATTAGTTTCATAATTATAGTCTAAATTATTCTTTAAATATTCAAGGTTAATAATTAATTGATCATTAAATGTACTAAAATAGATGTTCTATAATTATTTATAAAATTTTTGTCATTTCATCAGTATTTTAGCTATGATTTGTGAGAATGAGGTTGGTGACAAGTCTATTTTGGTAATTTACTTGAACAAGGGGTTATATGTTAATAAAAGGTTATATATTATTCTTAAAATTATTGAAAAAATCCATTATTTATTTATTTTTTCTAATTATTCTGATATTTATGTTTTCTTAGTTACCCATTACATAAATTTATACCATTGTTCATATAGGTGTCTAAACCGACCTAAATAAGAACATTCTAAAATTAATGGATAATTATTTTTCTGAGGTCATTGAGTTATAATATCATTATTATATAATTATATTTATATTATTTATATTCTAAAATTTTTTAGGATTTAACTTGAAGGGATTTGGAAAAATAATAAAAGTCTATAGTGAAAAATGAAATATGTCCCTTTTGTAGAGGCAGTAGTCTGCATGTTTGCTTGATTGCGTATTCATTTTTTGATTGCCTTTAGAGAATGATAGAAAATGAATATTCCATAAGAATAATAATATTGTAGAACATTAGTAGTACATAGGTTATTATTCATTTATGTATAGAACAGTGTTTAGGGGTTAAAAAATATTAGAATTAAGGGAACTCGATTGAGAAAATTATATCTCTCTTTGGATGTTCCCACATGGGTAACACCTTAAAGCTCCTCCACTTGGGTAACACCTTAAATCTCCTCAACATGTTATTTTTCTATGAAAATAAAATCTAGTACATTGGGATTGTGTTTTGGAGAGACTTGGTCATGGTTTTAGTTCATATAATTCTTTATAGTGGGAGGATAAATGTGATGCAGGTGAGCCCTTTTTACAGGTTATGGGAATGCCCTTATTTTTGTAAATATAAATCTTTAAAATGACGAGAGAAATTGTATCGCAATTAAAGTGGTTCTAATATTGAAAATAATGGGTTTTAGGATATTTTATGGTTTATAAACCCTAAACCATTCATTTTCACAAATGTTTTAAACACATTTTTATGTCCTTTACTCTTATATTTTTCACTTTTACCATTTTTTATTTTTACAATGGTAATTAATTTCTACCAATGTAATTTAATTTTAAGACCAAGAAATAAAATGAGACATAAAAAATAATTTATATAAAATGATTCCATATATGAGATAACTTTTACCAAATAATATTTCTTTGTATTAAAAAATAATTTTATCCTTAGTGCATGTAATGTATAAAAACTGATTTTTAGTAAAAGTGTATTTCTAATCATAAATTTTAAATTTCGGTAAAAAAATATCATTATGGACGATTTTAATGACATTTATTTTTCTATTACTACACAAAGGATAGTTATGTTACTTTAAAATAAATATAAAACATGATTTCTCCATGTAGATACTTAATTAAAAGAGTAAAAATAAATTTCATTAGAGAACCATTACATAATATTTAGAATAGTAAACATAGGGTTTTTAAATTCCAAATTGTCACGACCCCCTCCCACCAAAGATGCCCCTCCTGAGATGGAAATGGATAAAGCAAGATAATGACCCTCGATTCCCGCCTCCAATAGGCCCGGGGTGGCGACTAACACCAAGGGTATGAGTTTTTTTCACAAATATGGGAGGCATTACCATTTTTATTTTTAATGATCGGAAAATAGGACAAGTCAACCACCCAAAGGAAAAAGAACAAGTGTATATAAATAAACCCAAACCAAGCCCAAATGCATGTTTAAACAAATTTATAACAAGGTACAAGTAAAAGAAAGCTCAAACTACAATACCAAAAGAAAACAAAGGTACAACAACAACAACAACTTTAACTGTCCAACTAGTAGGGTCCCGCACGGCCCTGGTAGTCCTCCTGGAAACCTAAAAGTAAAAATAGGGTGAGCATACAAGTATACTCGTTAGGGAAACCTAAATCTCTCGTGCACAAATGGGGAGACATCTTAATGTCCCGTGAGAACAACAGAAGAAACCTAGTAAGGAATTCTATCCACCCAACCTCACCAGCCACACTCACCAAAACGCAAGCACAATATGTAGTAGTATAAAATAAAAAAAGAGCATTAGGTACCCCACACCACTTCCCAATAGTTATCTGAATGTCCTGACACTGTCACACTCTCCTCGCCCGCACACACCTGGGCCTCACAACTACACATCCCGCCCGCACACACCTGGGCCTCACCACCAGGTATCCCGCCCGCACACACCTGGGCCTCACAACCATAACCACATCCCCGCCCGAAGACACCTTGGCCTTATCCCGAAGATTCTTGGGAATAGTAATAGTAACAGAACTCTTGCCCGAAGACACCTGGGCCTGAAATCAAAACCTACCTGAAGAGTCTTAGGTGTAAGGTCGCCTAAAGCCATTATAGCCTATAAGCCTATCCGAAGAGTCTTAGGCCTAATCACCCCAATATAAACCTACCCGAAGAGTCTTGGGTGTAAGGTCGCCTGAAGTCATCACAGCCTAGGGGAGAAGGAGCAGGAAGGAGCTAGTAACTATGGGAAAACACCCTCTCCCATGAAACGGGAGTGTTCGGCACTAAGTTCTCAACATGGATGTGGTGCGATAAAACAAAAAAGATATAGATATATATATATGTGTGTGTGTGTGTGTGTGTGTGTGTGTGTGTGTAGAAACCACTCAGCCCAACCTATGGCTTCTAAAACGAGAAATTGAACACGTGCCTCGACACTACTACCACGAAGCAGGCACCAAACAAACAACCCCAACCCCATTAAGGTTTTCATGTTTTAGCAGAAATTAGATTATTTAATTCCTTAACTACTGGGAAACTATCCACAACCAACCACATAAATCGTTCGTAAAACATATCCCTACCATTCACAAAACATGTTAGGGAAACACAAGCATCACAAAAAACCCCTTCATAACAACCAACCAACTCATTGATTATTATTTCTGTTTCATTACCAAGCCCCATCATTCATTAACTCTTCCACAATATTATTTATTAAACACAACCCACTATTCATTCACAAACAAGCCCATCCCTGCAGCCCCGCTGCCAACCACCATAACAACACCATACATCATTACAACTTTAATACCATTTATCACAGCCCCACTGCCCATCCCCATTAAACATTCACACCTTCCCACAACCAAGTCAACTGCAACCCCGCTGCTCACCCGATCCACAAAACCCCACAAAACACCCCCAACACATGCCACGTAACCAAGCCAACACCCACATGTTCATTATTCCATTTTGTTTAAACGGGGTGACCACACAAGGGTTCTAGATTTTCATTTAAACAGTCAACTTTACGTGATTAACCAATTTCTACATTCAACAAAGTTCCACACACAAAAACGGTCTAGAAAGATAGGGAAACATTTAATTTTGCAAGCAAAGGCCCCCAACGACCGTGATTTTCAGTAGGAATAATACTATTTATTTCACAACATAATATCACATGATATAAAAGGTAAAGTAACAGAAATCACTAACTTCCCAACCCCATTCTTTAGCCAGTTATTATCTTTATTTAAAGGTTCAACCATTTCTCATGAAAACAAAAAGGATACCCACCCCGCATGATACACAAATTAGAGAGACGAAGGTAAAACCCCTACCTCAACAGGTTCTAGTCACAATGCTCCCCCATATCAACTTTAGAAGATGTTAGTCAGCGTCCCGAAAAAACCTCCTTGGGTGGAATTCAGAGAGGAAAAGTCTAAGGAAAGACAATGGATCCAATCTCGGAATTTCCGACTCGTCCTTACGATCTCGTGGCCGCTGACGGATCGTAAATCGGAGCTCGGACGAAAAAGTTATGGAAGAAAGAGCCTTCGAGTCTCTTGAGAGAGATTTGCTCAGAGGAGATGGGAGGAGAGGTGTGAGTTGAAAGGAGGAGGGGACCCATCCTTTTATAGGCATGAAAATAAAAAGTACACAACATGTACTTATGGTACACGGCGTGTACTCAGTCTTTTTCACACGGTCTCCACGCGGCCTCGAACACAGTTCTAGGGTCGTTGACTGATCAACACACGGTTTCAAGGTAACACATACGTGGGGAAGGACTACACGGAGTGCAGATTGGACACACGGCGTGTACCCATTTATGGCACTCGGCAGGGACACAGCTCCAACGCGGCACACAGCCGACGACTGGTCAACACATGGTAATGCGTACGCGGGGAGGGACTACATGGTGTGTAGTACTGGACACACAGCGTGTACCCATTATCTCCACACGGCAAAGACGCGGTCATCCACACGGGGTATACCCAGCAAGGGGGTACACGACGTGTACTAAAACTACACGGCGTGTAGTTTCAAAATTATGGAAAGTGTGGGAAAAGTACATTTTACCCTCCAGAACACTTCGTGGCCTTCTTTGTGACAAAAGAAATGGTCCGGAGAGGTCCGGGCCATTACATCAAATACCTCTTAAAACATTCTCATCCCTGAGAATTCAAAAACCAACCCAGTGGAACCCAACAAGATACCTCTTAGGGTCCTCGTTATAATAGGAACCCAACCAACAATCCTAATTATAGGTGTTAGGAATTCCTTCTCCTATGTCAAGATATTATCCACTTTAGGCGGCACTGACTCGCCTGCACGGGTTTAATCGAATCCTCATTAACGCGTCTCGATTAAGGATTGGGTCTTCCCACTTCCATAAATTATGATTTTCAACTCGAACTACCCCCTAACACCACAAAACCAACACACTTCCCGAACACATGGTTTTGGGAAAATCCTTCTCCTATGTCAAGATATTATCCGCTTTAGGCGGCACTGACTCACCCGCATGGGTCCAATCGCATCCGCATTAATGCGTCTCGATTAAGGGTCAAGTTTTCCCCCTTCCCACACATCTGGACATGTTACACATTACCAGGTAACAAGGAAACAAAAGGTCTCACAACTGACAAGCCAAGCATTCCATATAACAAGGGTACAAGTACAACATCAACACAAATCTCAGAAGAACAAGGGAAAAAAACACAAGTCAAAACAACTCCGGGTACTGAGCGTGCATTTAGGTCTCCCACTCCCAAGTGCTCTTCTCGAGGCCGCCATGCCTCCACAACACACAAACCAAGGGAATGGTTCATCCACGGAGCACCTTCTCTTTACGATCCTCGATTCTAACTGGTCGTTTCTCGAAGGTCGCATCATCTCCCATATCAAACTCTCCCCAGTCGATAATGTGAGAGTCATCGTGTAAGTACGGACGAAGCTGGGAGACGTGGAAGACATCGTGGACTTTCTCTATCTGAGGTGGCAGGGCCAGCTGATATGCCACCTCGCCGACTCGCCTCAGTACCTCAAAAGGTCTGATGAACCTAGGTGAGAGCTTGCTCCCTTTCCCAAACCTCTACTACCCCCGTCGAGGGGAAACCTTCAAGAACACATGATTTCCCACCTCGAACTCCAAGGGACTCCTCCGACAATCAGCATAAGACATCTGTCGGTCCTGATCCGCCTTCATCCTCTCATGTACAAGCTGGACTTTCTCCGTGGTTCTCTGCACTAACTCTGGCCCAAGAGCACATGTCTCACCAACCTCTACCTAGAAAATGGGTGAATGACATGGCGTTCCATACAAAGCCTCAAATAGTGCCATTCCAAAAGTAGATTGGAAGCTGTTGTTGTAGGAAAACTCTAATAAAGGTAAGTGTCGTACCCATGATCCTCCAAAATCCAGAACGCATGCTCGTAGCATGTCCTCTAACGTCAGGATAGTACGCTCTATCTGCCCGTCAGTCTGGGGGTGCAAAGAAGTGTTATGGAGTAGCTGGGTGCCAAAAGCATGTTGTAACCCCCTCCAGACTCGTGAGGTAAACCGAGTATCCCGGTTTGAGACGATAGTCCTCAGAACTCCATGAAAACGCACCACCTCGTCTATGTACCTCTGAGAAAAGGTACTCACCGGGCCTGATTCCTTGATTGCTAAGAAGTGAGCTGATTTCTTCAGATGATCTACCACTACCCAAATAGCATCATAACCACCCTGAGCTCTGGGTAGTCCTGTGACGAAGTCCATTGAGATGTCATCCCACTTCCACTCGGGTACATCTAAAGGATGCAACAAACCACCGGGAACACGGTGTTCATCCTTCACTTGCTGACACACTAGGCACTTAGCCACAAACTCCGCCACTTCTCGTTTCACCCCGGGCCACAAAAATTGATCCCTCAGGCCTCGGTACATTTTTGAAACTCCTGGATGTACGGACAAGGCTGAGCTATGGAACTCATGGGGAACTTCCTCACGCATCGCCTCTGGGACAAACAACCTTCCATGGAAAAGAATCCGATGTTCGTTGTCCTCTGATCATCCCTCTGGAGCATTCTCCTGATCGACACGATCTCGCATAACCTCTACCTCGGAGTCTCCCCACTAAGACTCTTCCACCTGCTGTGACAAGGAGGATTGCACCATCATCTGGAACAAACAACCTCTAACACCTTCTTCCCTTGCATCTAAGTGCTGGGCAGCCAACTCTCCCATCACCTTCCAAGCATCTAGCGGATTCCCGAACCACTTCATTATGTGACTTCCTACTCAGGGCATCAGCCACAACGTAGCCCTTAACTTCAGTGTAAGAGATCTCGAAGTCATAGTCTTGGAGAAACTCGACCCATCTCTGCTGCCGTAAGTTCAGGTCATGCTGGGAGAAGATATAACGACAGCTCTTGTGATCTGAGAAGACCACAAAGCGCTCCCCAAAGAGGTAATGTTGCCAAAACTTCAATGAGAACACTACTACTGCAAGATCCAGGTCATGGGTGGCATAGTTACACTCGTGAGGGCGTAACTGCCTAGACCCATAACAAATCACTCCCTTCTTCTACATTAGCACGCACCCCAGACCAAGGCCAGATGCATCACAAAACACCTCATACAACAACCCTTCCTCCGGAAACCTGATTACGGGAGAACTGACCAACTTCTCCTTCAGGTAGTCAAAAGCATTCTGGCACTGATCGCTCCATAGGAAGACCTGATTCTTCCTCATCAAAGCTGTCAAAGGAGCAGCAACTCGAGAGAACTCTGAAACGAAACTCTGATAGTAACCTGCTAACCCCAGGAAACTACAAACTTCTACCACGCTCTTGGATGCTACCCCAGAAACAACTGCCTCCACCTTCGAAGGGTCCACTAAAACTCCATGCCGAGACACCACGTGCCCAAGGAAGTTTACTTCTTGTGTCAAGAACTTACACTTCGACAATTTCCCGTAAAGCTGGTGGTGTCTAAGTACTTCCAAGAATGCCATGAGATTCTCAACATGCTCCTCCTCTGATCTTGAGTAGATCCGAATGTAATCGATAAACACAACGACGAAACGGTCCAGAAACTCTTGGAAGAAAAAGTTCATATGTCCCATGAACACAGCTGGTGCATTCGTAACTCCAAACGACATCACTACAAACTCGAAGTGCCCATACCTGCACCTGAAAGTTGTCTTCGAGATGTAACTTTCCTTCACCCTCTGCTGATGATATCCTAATCGTAGATCAATCTTAGAAAACCAACCTGCTCCCCTCAGCTGGTCGAAGAGATCATCTATCCTTGGAAGGGGGTAATGGTTCTTGACCGTTACATGGTTTAGCCTTCGGTAGTCTATGCGTAGCCTGAGACCACCATCTGCCTTCTTTACGAACAAAACTAGAGCACCCCATGGCGACACACTGGTTCGAACAAAACCCTTCTCCATCAGATCATCAATCTGAATTCACAACTCCCGCAACTCTGAAGGTGCCATCTGATAAGGGGCCATAGAAATCGGATGGGCACCAGGTTGTAAGTCTATCCCAAACTCAACATCACGTCGGGGGGGGGGGGGGTAGAGTCACAAACTCCTCAGGAAAAACATCGAGGAACTCCCCAACAACTTCCGGGACATCCATCATCTCTGTATCAGCTGGAACCACTGATAACACTCCTAACAAGGAAAGGAGAGGCTCCACACGCCGTCTTCCCACCTGACAGCTCCTCTCGCCAACAAAAGATACGCGCTTCCCATCCACTTCGGAGAACACGACTGTTCTCCGGAATCAGTCGATAACGGAACTAATAGAAAAAAACAGTCGATGCCTAGGATGCCATCATATGGTTGCATCTGTAACAGAAGAAGGTCTCCACTAGATCGATGTGGTCCCAACATCAGCCCACATCCCCGACAAACACATGATACGCTGGTCTGTCCCCCAACTAGTGTACTCAGTACCAGTGGTATGGAAAGTCTCTCTACGTCTTGTCCCAAAGCATGGGATAGACTAGGTGCAACAAAAGAGTGCAAAGCTCCCGAATCGAACAAAGCAGAGACAAGAGTGCTGAATAAACAAATTGTACCTCGCACCACCTCTGGTCCTGCTGGAGCTGCCAACTCTGCTGCGTGCAACTGTCCACGCCCAGCTCCTCTGCCTCTCTGATGTCATTCACTTCCCTGAACACGCCCTGGTCGAGGTCCCTGAGGAGCACGCTGAGGTCGGCCTCCTCCCGCAAAGTCTGCCCTTAGAGGATCATGGTCCTGCTACTGCTGGAAGGGCCTCGCCGGCAACTGGTGCTGTTGCAGTGGGCGCTAAACATTCCCACCTCCACTGTACGGAGTTCGGGTTGGGAACCAACTCTGAACGTGCCCGAAACATCCACAAGAAAAACACCTCGGTCTTGGGCTCATGGAAAAGGGACGAGGACCCGAAGATCTGAACTGGAACTACTGGGGCCTGCTCCCCACTGGCCTGAACCTAGAAGGACCTGTCACAGGAGACCTGCTGCTGAATGCCTTCCCCTTCAACGAACCTGGCTGAAACACCTCACGCGGTGCACCTCCCAGCGAGTGCATCCTCTCTACAACCTCTGCCTTCTTCTGCACTGCCAAGTACATCAGAAGGGTAAAGGGGGTGACAACATACTGGAGTGAAGGACGGAGCGCCTCCTCCAAACGTCTTTCCCGAGACTCCTCATCCGGAAAGAGATCCGGACCAAAGCGCAGGAGATCCTTGAACTTGATCCCCAGCTCTCATACCGACATACTCCCCTGCTGAAGGGAGAGAAACTCTTGCTGCTTCTCCGCCATGATCATGGAAGAAAGGAATTTCTCTCAAAATTCCTTCTCAAAGTCAGCCCACAGAACCTCTGCCTCTATCCTCTCTTGGAGGTAGAGCATCCACCACTGTCGCGCCGCACCTCTCAACTGACTGACTGCTAGGGGAACCCTGTACTCCCTTGGAGCACGGATCAAGGTGAAAGCGATCCCTAGATCCTCAATCCACCCCTCCATCTCCGTATCTGAAGTACTACCCTCGTACTTCTTGAGGGTCTGCCACTGGAAGGAACATAGAGTCTTCTTCCACTGGCTATCTTCCTCCTGTCGGTGAATCCTCGACTGATCGACTGCCTGGAACTGCTAGAACTCGGCCGTCTGAGCCACCCGAGGATGACGTCTAAGTTCCATAGCTGTACGGTAAACAAGGATCACCTAAGCCCAAGTAGTAAGGAAAAATCTAAAGGTTTTAATTATCATTTTATTTCAATTTCTTTCCTAGAACACCCAAATCACGTAAAACACAATCATGATGATGCATGTACCTATCCTAGGGTCTCTACCCTACAATCAATGTTGTCTCACTTGGTCATTTGGTAGGCTCAAATTCCTTGCATCGGATCAAGGGGGCCCCTAAAATCCCGTGTCCTAGCCGATCTTCCCTGGCCTATGTCACGCACCAAGGTTAACTAACACTGTTGCCCTACCATCCCATGCAATCCTCACTGTGCCTAACTTTAGACTCCATCCTATCTCTCAACCATTATCTCTGATACCATTCTATCACGACCCCCTCCCACCAAAGATGCCCCTCCTAAGCTGTAAATGGCGAAAGGCAGATAATGACCCCCGAGTCCCACCTGCAGTAGGCCCCAGGGTGGCGACTAGCACCAAGGGTTTGAGTTTTTTTCACAAATATGGGAGGCATTACCCTTTTTAATTTTAAAGATCGGTAAATATGACAAGTCAACCACCAAAAGGAAAAAGAACAAGTGTATAGAAATAAACCCAAACCAAGTCCACACGCATGATTAAACAAATTTATAACAATGTAGAAGTACAAGAAAGCTAAAAGTACAATACCAAAAGAAAAAAAAAGGTACATAAACAACAACAACTCCAACTGTCCGACTAGTAGGGTCCGGCATGGCCCTGGTAGTCCTCCTGGAAACATGAAAGTAAATGTAGGGTGAGCATACAAGTATACTCAATAGGGAAACCTAAAGCTCTCGTACACAAGTGGGGATACATCCTAATGTCCCGTGAGAACAACGGAAGAAACCTAGCAAGGAATTATATCCACCCAACCTCACCAGCCACACTCACCAAAATTCAAGAACAACAGGTAGTAGTATATAAGAAAAAAAGAGCATTGGGTACCCCACACCATTTCCTAATAGTTAGCTGAACGTACAAACACTGTCACACTCTCCCCGCCCGCACACACCTGGGCCTCACAACCACACATCCCTCCCACACACACCTGGGCCTCACCACTATGTATCCCACCCCCACACACCTGGGCCTCACAAGCACAACCACATCGCCGCCCGAAGACACCTCGACCTCATCCCGAAGATTCTTGGGAACAGTAATAGTTACAGAACTCTCGCCCGAAGACACGTGGGCATGAAATCAAAACCTACCTGAAGAGTCTTAGGTGTAAGGTCTCCTCAAGCCATTATAGCCTATATGCCTTCCCGAAGAGTCTTGGGTCTAATCACCCCAATCAAAACCGACCCGAAGAGTCTTGGGTGTAAGGTCGCTTCAAGCCATCACAGCCTAGGGGAGAGGGAGCAGGAATATAATGACCCATACTTTACATACATTGTTAATACTTCAAAATTGAAGCATACTTATTACAACATATAACAAAACCATTAAAGGATCGTACAGGTATAGTGTCTTTAGAAACTGGGAAACATAAACAACTAGTTCATAAAGCGTCTGCACTGTCTCCCATTTATTTCATCATATCTATAGTCCCTTTTGGCATATCTTACTTAATAACCATCTTCCTGACCTGGGGAAAGAAAAAATACAAAAGGGTGAGCTCAAATGCTCAGTAAGGGTAAACAAAAAAAATATCAATCACATCATATTCAAAAGAACATAGCTTTTGTAAATCTTAACCTGAAAAAGAGAGCATAATTACATAACATGGGATAAATCATAGTAGTGAAATGGAATCCCAATAATCACAACATAAAACATTAAAATTTGTGGCATACACACATAATCATATAGAATCATTTCTTATTAGTCAAGACTCATTGCCAAGACTATCTTAGTAGACAAAGTTCATTTCTGAACCGAGTTCACTCCTCGTTTCAGTCCTCTTTCACTGAACCGGTATAACCTACCGTTCCAGCCATGTCTATCTCAGGAGATATAAAATCTTTACCCAATTCATTGGAGGGAGATATAGGTCCCACCCATCTCATAATGATACTATTCTTATGTTTTCCACAAAATCATAAATCGTACATCATTGCATAACCCATGTAATAAAAATGGGAATCTTAAACATCATGACATCATAAAACAATTCATATAAGATAAAGGAATTCATAAAAATAATTCCATCACAACATAATCAAATTAATATAATAATAGGGATAAAAACAGAACCCTTTTATTATCTTAGTTGGAAAATAATTTTGATAAAACACTTGAACTCCATTTTTGAGGAAAATATCCATTCTACTTCAAAAACACTTTTCCTTTCATAACATGTCATACAATTTTAAATGAAGTTGATTAAAAATAAACATGAAAACTTGTAAAGTAAGCTTCTTGGAAATAATGTTTTAAAAATCCACTGATGTCGTATAAGTTAAAAAAACATTCTTCTCGTACTTTTGTCGGAAAAGTCAAAAAAGTACCTCGTACGAAAAAAGACAAAAGATTCCTTTCATATCATTTACTTAAAACACCCCAAAGGGAAAAATAGGATTTAAAAAATTGTAGGTGAATGGAAATAATATTACATATTGAGGAAACATGGATGTTGATGATAAAATACACCATAGTAAATTTCAAAGTATAAACAATCTCGGATAAAAATGAGATTGTGATATTTTCCCTTACCTTAGGTCCGATTTGCTTCGTAAGTGTCCAAACCTCATGTATAATGATTTAAATAATGTTATTGACTTATTACAGAATCATACTTATTGTTATGATATCATATATGGTCATATTATTAGCTTCTTATTAGTAATATTTCATTACTACTTTTTATTCGGGTGTTTATTACTTTTTGTTCTTATGCGTGTTTTGTCGAATAAATTCTTATTCTTCTATTTAGGTTATAGATACCTCATTTCCAGAATGGTATTAGTGTAATATATATCCTATTAATTCATTAAATTCATTTATATAATCATTATGAAATGAAGATCATGTAGAACGAGTCGCATCACATCGTGGAGACGGTATTCCGTACGTACGCACGAGTGATGATATCGTTCCTATGATCGTGGAATTGTATTGGAGTGTATTTATACTATTTCATAATCAATATCACTTTATAATAGTCATATATAGTCATTATTTACACCATTATATCCATTCAAGTAAGGGGGAGGTGGAAAATAGATTACACCACGGCGTAGAGACGGTATTCCGTACGTACGCACGCGCGATGATTTCTTTTTCCGTAGGATGGATAGATGGTGAAATAGGGTTGTTTCATACTTATAATAACATATACGTATATGAGTGATACTTATTTTATTACTTCATAATGAAACAACTAAATAAGAAGAAGTGGAAGAAGAAATAAAGATGATAGAATCGGTAACGGACATTACCTCTTCTTTGAAGTGCTTCTTTGAGACCTCCTTTTAGGGCACTAAAATAGGTCTTTGAAGAAGACCAGGACCTCTAGGATGTCTCTAGGGAAGTGGAGAGGAGAAATTGGCAGGTTTTGGCCGAGCTTGAAGGCTCAAAGTGGTGTGAGGAAGAGGGGGAGGAGGAGCCCTTTTATAAGGGAGGTGAGGGGCTCCTTTGGAAAAACTAAAAATATTATTTTATTATAAAGTCAATATTGGTTTTAAATAGGTCCAAATTTATTTATTTCGAAGATAAAGTGGGTATTTGTCGAAATAATCTCATCCAATCGAATTTAGAAAAGTTTAGGTTCCTATTTTAACCTTATCATTTAGATTTATCATTAAGTTAAATAATTTTACTTTTACCGTGTCTTATTGTGTTCTTATACTATAAGGATAATAAACTCACTATAACAAGCCAAAAGAACCCCAAGTTGTGTATTATTAATATATATAACCTTATATAAGTCATTTGGCCGAACCTTAGAATTTTAGGAATAAAATAACAATTAATAATATAATATTTGTTTTAAAAAATATTTTATGTCAATTTTGACACTATTTAGTAATTGATTTTTGTGAAAATTATAACAGAAGGATTAGTTCGCAAAAAGTTAATTATATCAATACTAACATGTAATATTAAGCTAGAAAATTATTGTAATTCATAAAAAGTCTACAATTACATTTATTTGGGTATTTATAACATCAATTATGTCAATATTTCATTAATAAGATAATTACTGCGTCATCATTGTGTCATAATTAAATTAACTTATTTAAAGTCTGAAAATTAAAAATAAAATGTCATTACGTAGGAAATATTTTTATATTTGTAATGTATAATTATAGACGCATTTATCTTATGTATAACCCTATATTAAAAATGATATACTTATTAAACTTTGATTTTAACTATTTTAACCCTTCTTTAAATAAATTAATAATAAATGTCCTAATCTAATCCAAGTGGGCCTAAATGGTCATATTTTATTCATAAGGTGGTTTTTGTTCTAATTACACTTGTCCAATAGAATTAGGACATGTGTTGGGGTAATAATAATATCATTTGTACCCTTAATTACCCTATTTACTTTTAACCGTGGTAAAAAAAAGTAAACAGTTACTATTCACCAAAAAATTATTTTCATCTCATTGAACGACATTTTACATACTGAAATCAACCGTGCCTCTCGGAATTTCGAAATTACACTCACAGAAGCGGTAAAATTATGTTTTATGAAAAATTCAGTTTTTTAACTACCACTTAGTGGTTTCCCTATTCATCAAAAATTGAATGTTTTTAGAAAAATACCAAAATTTCACCTTAGGCTAATTTCGATATTCCAAATCCAAAAATGAAGTCCATTTTGAAAAATAAAATTTATAAAATTTCAAAAAGTGGTTATTACTATTCATAACGGCTTGTTTTAATAATATTTTAACAGCATAGCATTGTTTAGTGAAACTCGGTATTTCGTACGACACAAGCTATCGAGGAAGGCCACAGTTGCGTTTAAAGCAAGCCAAGCTAGTGTTGTGTGTAGTGAAATATTCCTTTGATGATTTATATAACATAAAAACAAAATATTACATAAAATTCTCGGGTGTTACATTCTACCCCCCTTAAAATGAATTTCTCCCTCGAAATGCGTCACTTTGTAACAAACAGATGAGGATACCTCTCCCTCATAATATCCTCAAGCTCCCATGTAGCTTCTTCTAATTGGTGGTTCCTCCATAAAACTTTCACCAATCGAGTGGTCTTGCTTCGTAGGACTTTTTCGCTACGATCCAGAATCTCTATCGGCTGTTCTTCATAAGAAAGATCTTGCTCCAATGGTACAACTTCTGATCTGAGTACATGTGAAAGATCAGGTATGTACTTTCTCAAGAGAGATACATGGAACACATCGTGAAATTGAGAGAGATTTGGTGGAAACTCCAATCGGTAAGCTACCTTCCCAACACGATCCAGTATTTTGAGAGGACCGATATATCTAGGGCTCAACTTCCCCTTCTTTCCAAATCTCATGACTCTCTTCCAGGGAGATACTTGTAAGAACACTTTATCACCCCCTTCAAACTATAGATATTTTCTTCGGTTGTCGGCATAACTTTTATGTCGACTCTGAGCTACTCTTATGTGTTGTTGAACAGATCTGACTTTTTCTGCCATTTCATCAACGAGATCAGGTCCTAATAGCTTTCTTTCCCCAACTTCATCCCAGCAAGTTGGAGTCCTGCATTTCTTTCCATAGAGAGCCTCATAAGGAGACATATGAATACTAGAGTGAAAGCTATTATTATAGTAAAATTCCACCAATGGTAGGTGTTTATCCCAACCACCTTTGAAATCCATAGAGAAAGCTCTCAACATATCTTCTAGAGTTTGAATTTTTCTCTCAGACTGACTGTCTATCTGAGGATGATAAGCAGTGCTGAAACTCAACTATGTATCCAGAGTATGCTGAAGACTTCTCCAGAACTTCGAGGTAAATCTCAGATCCCGATCAGATATAATAGAAAGTGGTACTCCATGAAATCTTTCCACTTCCTTTACATATATCCTGGCAAGCTGATCCAGAGAGAAATCCTCTCTAATAGCAATGAAGTGTTCAGACTTGGTAAGACGATCAACTATGACCCATATAGCATTATTTCCATTGGATGTTTTAGGAAGTCCTGTGACAAAGTCCATAGTGATGTTTTCCCATTTCCATTCGGGTATGGGTAATGGTTGTAACATCCCCTTAGACTTCTGTCTCTCAACTTTAACTTGCTGACAAACCAAGCATCGAGAGACATATTCAGCAACATCTCTTTTTATGCCATCCCACTAGAAGTACTCTTTTAAGTCCCTATACATCTTCATGCTTCTAGGATTAATAGAGAATAAAGAACTATGAGCCTCATCCAGCAGCTCCTTCTTTAATTCCGGGAAGGGAGGAACACAAACCCGATTCCTGAACATTATTATCCCATCACAATCAAGGTTAAATTCAGGAATATTTCTCACCTTATTTTGTAACTCGACACCTTCTTTCTGTGCCTCTTTAATCTTCATATGTATAGATGGTTGAACATTCATTTGAGAAAGATAAGATTTTTCCCTTTCCATTATAATTCCAAGATCCATCCTTTGTAAATCCATAAATATTGGATCTTTTGTGATCCTCATCATGGATAAACTGGCATGGTCTTGTCGACTTAATGCATCAGCCACCTTGTTTGCTTTCCCAGGGTGGTAATGGATTGAGCAGTCGTAATCCTTAATCAGCTCTAACCATCCTCTTTGGCACATATTCAGCTCCTTTTGTGTGAAAATATACTTTAAACTTTTATGATTAGTATAAATATCACACCTTTCATCATAAAGGTAATGCCTCCAAATCTTTAATGCAAAGATTACCGCAGCAAACTCCAAATCATGTGTTGGATAATTTTGCTCATGGATTTTCAACTGTCGTGAGGCACAAGCTATAACCATATCATTTTGCATAAGAACAAACCCCAATAACTTATTGGATTCATCACTATAGATCGCAATCCTTTCTCCACTACAAGGCAGTGTGAGCACAGGTGCACTGGAT
The DNA here is from genome assembly GCA_963277665.1 of Viscum album. NCBI lineage: Eukaryota > Viridiplantae > Streptophyta > Magnoliopsida > Santalales > Viscaceae > Viscum > Viscum album. The sequence goes on along the minus strand of OY728127.1, from coordinate 1,440,142,720 downwards.
AACCTTCTTTTCAACTCCTTGAAATTCTTTTCACATTCTTCCGTCCAAAAAAACTTAACTCCTTTCCGAGTCAACTTTGTGAGTGGATTAGATAATCGTGAAAAATCTTTCACAAAACGTCGATAATATCCAGCCAAACCAAGAAAACTTTGGATCTCAGTTATTGTTGTTGGTCTCGACCATCTTTCGATAACCTCTGTTTTTGGTGGATCCACAGATATCCCCTCTTTTGAGATTATGTGACCCACAAATGAAACTTTTTTAAGCCAAAATTCACACTTGGTAAATTTGGCATAATTCTTCTCCTTTCTCAGTGTCTTCAATATAATTCTAAAGTGATCTTCATGTTCTTCCTTGCTCTTTGAATAGAAAATAATATCGTCTATAAAGACTACCACAAATTTATCAAGATAGTCTCTAAAGACTCTATTCATCAGATCCATGAAGATAACAGGGGCATTAGTAAGACCAAATGGCATCACTATAAATTCATAGTGTCCATACCTTGTACGGAAAGCCGTCTTTGGTGTATCCGCCCTTTTGACCCTTAATTGATGATACCCTGAACGAAGATAAATCTTGGAAATGTATTGATCTCCACGTAGTTGGTCAAATAAGTCATCAATGCGTGGGAGAGGATATTTGTTCTTGATAGTGATCTTGTTAAGTTCTCGATAATCAATGTAGAGTCTCATTGATCCATCTTTCTTCTTAACAAATAGAACAGGTGCTCCCCAAGGTGATGCAATAGTGCGTATGAATCCCTTATCAATATTCTCTTAGAGTAGCTTCTTCAATTCCTGCAACTCAATAGGGGCCATTCTATAAGGTGTCTTTGAAATAGGCAAAGCACCCGGTACGAGTTCTATTGAAAACTCAACTTCACGATTTGGTGGAAGACCCGGTAATTCCTCCTGAAAGACATCATCAAACTCCCGTACAATGGGAATATTCTTAATCGTGAGTTTCTCACCAACCATTTGAGAAAAATAACCTTCATTTAGTGGAATCAAGACCCATAAGGTAGAAGGAATTTCCACTGGAAGGTTATGTTCATCCTTGCATTGATAGACGATCATAGATTGATCTAGAATATGAAATGTGACTTCCCTTATTTGGAAATTGATATGAGCTCCATATAAAGAAAGCCAATCCATGCCAATAATCACATAAAATTCCACTATAGGAAGGATCACAAGATTTGCAGGAAGCACTTTCCCACAAACTTCGATCGGAGAAGAATTATAAACCTTTGATGCGACTGTTGTGCCATTAGGTGTTGTCACAGCTAACTCAACATCTAATTGTTGAGGTAATATAGTGATACCCTTAGAAAATTCTTCAGAAATAAAAATTGGGTGGATCCAGAATCAAATAAAACATTTTCTACTTTAGAGTGGATGGTAAGTGTACCTTTCACCACATCGTTATCGTACTCCACAACACTGATATAAATTGCATGTGACATTCCTTTTTCTTTAGCCTTTTGTTGACGTCTACCATCATCATCAACCCTTGGATTAGGGCATTTATTGGCATAATGTCCCATCTCCTTGCACTTGAAACATTGAAGTGTATTAGGTTCATTCTGTGTATCCATTCCTTTGTTTGCATCATTAGACATCTTCTTCCCATCATTGCAGCATTCAAAAGCCCGATGACCTTCTTTTCCACATTTGAAACATTTAAGTGTCCCTTTAAGACAACTCCCTCCATGTTTCTTTCCACACTTTGAGCATAAGGTAAATCTCATCTTCTTTTCAGTGTGCTCTTTAGATTTTCCTTTGAATTCCATTTTCCTCTTCTTATAAAACCCATATGACTGATGGGTTACTCCAATTTCCATCTCAACTTTGAGAGCACATCAAACGATTTCCTCGTAGCTATTGAAGTCCCTTATGGCTAACGCCCTTTGAAGACTTGGTTTTAAGCAACTAAAGAATCGATCGATCTTACTCTCAGGTTGGATAATAATACCATAAGCATACCGTGCAAGTCTTGTAAAATTTGTTTCGTAGGTACCAACTGATTCATCATCCTTTTGCTTTAGTTCAAGAAACTCCTTCTCCATCTTTGTTCGAAGAATACGAGGGAAATACTTATTGAAAAATAAGTTATTGAACTCGTCCCATTCCATGGACTCAATTTCATCCCTTTTCCTCGTATTCTTAATAAGATTCCACCATTGATCAGCATCACCTTCCAACTGCTAAGATGACTTTCTCATGCTCAGTATATTGAAGAACTGAAAATATCTTTTCAGTAGTACTAATCCATTGTTCAGCAACTAATGGATCAGTAGACCCGTTGAATGAAGGTGGACGTTGTCTCATGAAGGATTCAATAGAATGTTGCTCCTTCCTTGGCTCATTTGGAAGTCTTGCATGATTCATATCTTGAGAAAGTTGTGTGAGCATGGCTACAAGATTTTTCATTCCATCTCCCATAGCGTTTGGTTTCTCAGGGGACAATCATTGCATTGCCCGTCGCATTCCACATTAACATGGTTCCTTCGGATTCCTTCCATTGACTAAAACCAAGAAGAATAGTGTGAGCAAAAATAATTATAATAGGAAAACCACATAATCAAGAATAAAATTTCACACTTAAGGTCTTATCCTAGGTTATTCATGGCCATTTCTAAAACAATAAGATTGTGTTCTATGCATAGACTTGTCCTTAGGGTTCTTACTAAGGCTTTCACATCCTAGTTTCCAAAGGTTGACTATAACTTTCCTCTGATACCTACTATAACGACCCATACTTTACATACATTGTTAATACTTCAAAATTGAAGCATACTTATTACAACATATAACAATACCACGAAAGGACCGTATTGGTATAGTGTCTTTAGTAACTGGGAAACATAAAAAACTGGTTCATAAAGCGTCTACATTGTCTCCCATTTATTTCATCATATCTATAGTCCCTTTTGGCATATCTTACTTAATAACCTTCTTCCTGACCTGGGGAAAGAAAACATACAAAAGGGTGAGCTCAAATGCTCAGTAAGGGTAAACAAAAGAAATATCAATCACATCATATTCATAAGAACATAGCTTTTGGAAATCATAACCTTCAAAAAAGAGCATAATTTCATAATATGGGATAAATCATAGTAGTGAAATGGAATCCCAATAATCACAACATAAAACATGAAAATTTGTGTCATACACACATAATCATAGAGAATCATTTCTTATTAGTCAAGACTAATTTCTAAGACTATCTTAGTGGAAAAAGTCCATTTCTGAACCGAGTTCACTCCTCATTTCATTCCTGTTTCACTGAACCGGTATAACCTACCGTTCTAGCCATGTCTATCTCATGAGATATAAAATCTTTACCCAATGAATTGGAGGGAGATATAGGTCCCACCCATCTCATAATGATACCATTCTTATGTGTGCCACAAAATCATAAATCATACATCATTGCATAACCCATGTAATAAAAATGGGAATCTTAATCATCATGACATCATAAAATAATTCATATAAGATAAAGGAATTCATAAAAATAATTCCATCACAACATAATCAAATTAATGTAATAATAGGGATAAAAACAGAACCCTTTTATTATCTTAGATGGAAATAATTTTGATAAAACACTTGAACTCCATTCTTGAGGAAAATATCCTTTCTACTTCAAAAACACTTTTCCTTTATTAACATGTCATACAATTTTAAAAGAAGTTGATTAAAAATAAACTTGAAAACTTGTAAATGAAGATTCTTGGAAATAATGTTTTAAATATCCATTGATGTCGTATAAGTTAAAAAAACATTCTTCTCGTACTTTTTGTCGGAAAAGTCAAAAAAGTACCTTGTACAAAAAACAACAAAAGATTCCTTTCATATCTACTACTAAAAACTCACCAAAGGGTAAAATAGGATTTAAAAAATTGTAGGTGAATGGAAATAATATTAATTATTGAGGAAACATGGATGTGGATGATAAAATACACCCCAGTAAATTTCAAAGTATAAACAATCTCGGATAAAAATGAGATTGTAATATTTTCCCTTACCTTAGGTCCGATTTGATTCGTAAGTGTCCGAACCTCCTGTATAATGATTTAAATAATGTTATTGACTTATTACAGAATCATAATTATTGTTATGATATCATATATGGTCATATTCTTAGCTTCTTATTAGTAATATTTCATTATTACTTGTTATTCGGGTGCTTATTACTTTTTGTTCTTATGCGTGTTTTGTCGAAGAAATTATTATTCTTCTCTTTAGGTTATAGATACCTCATTTCCAGAATGGTATTAGTGTAATATATATCATATTCATTCATTAAATTCATTTATATAATCCTTATTAAATGAAGATCATGTAGAACGAGTCGCATCACATCGTGGAGACGGTATTCCGTACGTACGCACAAGTGATGATATCATTCCTATGATCGTGGAATTGTATTGGAGTGTATGAATATTATTTAAGAATAAATATCACTTTATAATAGTCATATATAGTCATTATTTACACCATTATACACATTCAAGTAAGGTGGTGGTGGAAAATAGATTACACCACGGCGTGGAGACGGTATTCCATACGTACGCACGCGCGGTGATTTCTTTTTCCGTAGGATGGATAGATAGAGAAATAGGGTTGTTTCATACTTATAATAATATATCAGTATATGAGTGATACTGATGTTATTACTTCATAATGAAACAACTAAAGAAGAATATGTGGAAGAAGAAATAAAGATGAAAGAATCGGTAACAGACATTACCTCTTCTTTGAAGTGCTTCTTTGAGACCTCCTTTTAGGGAACTAAAATAGGTCTTTGAAGAAGTCCAGGACCTCTAGGATGTCTCTAGGGAAGTGGAGAGGAGAAATTGGCATGAGTTGGCCGAGCTTGAAGGCTCAAAGTGGTGTGAGGAAGAGGGGGAGGAGGTGCCCTTTTATAAGGGAGGAGAGGGGCTCCTTTGGAAAAACTAAAAATATTATTTTGATATAAAGTCAAGTTCGGTTTTAAATAGCCCAAAATTTATTTATTTCGAATCTAAGGTGGGGATGGGTCTAAATACTCTCATCTAATAGAATTTAGACAAGTTTAGGTTCCTATTTTAACCTTATCATTAAGATTTATCATTAAGTTAAACAATTTTACTTTTACCGTGTCTTCTTGTGTTCTTATACTATAAGGTTAATAAACACACTATAACAAGACAAAAGAACCCCAATTTGTTTATTATTAATATATATAACCTTATCTAAGTAATTTAGACGAACCTTAGATTTTTAGGAATAAAATAACAATTAATAATATAATATTTGTTTTAAAAACTATTTTTTGTCAATTTTGACACTATTTAGTAATTGATTTTTATGAAAATCATAACAGAATGATTAGTTCGAAAAACGTTAACTAAATAAATAATAACTTGTCATATTAACCTATAAAATTATTGTAATTCATAAAAAGTCTAAAATTACATTTACTTGGGTATTTATAACATCAATTATGTCAATATTTCATTAATAAGATAATTACTGCATCATCTTTGTGTCATATATAAATTAACTTATTTTAAGTCTAAAAATTAAAAATAAAATGTAATTATGTAGGAAATCTTTTTATCTTTCTAATGTATATTTATAGTCGAATTTAGATTATGTATAACCCTATATTAAAAATGATATACTTATTAAACTTTGATTTTAACTATTTTAACCCTTCTTTAAATAAATTAATAATAAATGCCCTAATGTAATCCAAGTGGGCCTAAATGGTCATATTTTATTCCTAAGGATGTTTTTTTCTAACTAAACTTGTCTAATAGAATTAGGACATGTGTTAGGGTAATAATAATATCATTTTTACCCTTAACTACCCTAATTACTTTTAACCGTGGTAAAAAAAAAGTAAACAGTTACTATTCACCAAAAAATTATTTTCATCTCATTGAACCACATTTTACTTACTGACATAAACCGTGTCTCTCGGATTTTCGAAATTCCACTCACAGAAGCGGTAAAATTATGTTTTATGAAAAATTCAGTTTTTTAACTATCACTTAGTGGTTTCACTATTCATCAAAAATTGAAAAATTTTAGAAAAATACCAAAATTTCACCTTAGGCTAATTTCGATATTCCAAATCCAAAAATGAAGTCCATTTTGAAAAATAAAATTTATAAAATTTCAAAAAGTGGTTATTACTATTCATAACGGCTAGTTTTAATAATATTTTAATAGCATATCATTGTTTAGTGAAACTCGGTATTGCGTACGACACAAGCTATCGAGGAAGGCCGTGGTTGCGTGTAAAGCAAGACAAGCTAGTGTTGTGTGTAGTGAAAGATTCCTTTGATGATTTATATAACATAAAAACAAAATATTACATAAAAGTCTCGGGTGTTACAAGGAAGGAGCTAGTAACTATGGGAAAACACCCTCTCTCATGAAATGGGAGTGTTCGACACTAAGTGCTGAACATGGGTGTGGTGCGATAAAACACAAAAGATACAGATATATATATATATGTATCAACCACTCATCCCAACCTATGGATTATAAAAATAGAAACTGAGCACGTGCCTCGACACTACTACCACGAAGCATGCACCCAACAAACAACCCCAACCCCATTAAGTTTTTCATGTTTCAGCAGAAATTAGCTTATTTAGTTCCTTAACTACTAGGAAACAATCCACAACCAACCACTTCAATCGTTCATAAAACATATCCCTGCCATCCACAAAACATGTTAGGGAAACACAAGCAGCACAACAAAACCCTTCTTAACAACCAACTAACCCATTGATTATTATTTCTATTTCATTACCAAGCCCCATCATTCATTAACTCTTACACATTATTATTTATTAAACACAACCCACTATTCCTTCACAAACAAGCCCATCCCTGCAGCCCCGCTGCCAACCACCATAACCACACCACACATCATTATCCCTTTAATACCATTTATCGCAAACCCACTGCCCATCACCATTAAACATTCACACCTTCCCACAACCAAGTCAACCGCAGCCCCTCTGCTCACCCGATCCACAACAACCCACAAAACACCCCCAACACTTTCCACGTAACCAAGACAACACCCACATTTTCATTATTCCATTTTGTTTAACCGGGGTGACCACACAAGGGTTCCAGATATTCATTTAAACAGTCAACTTTACGTGATTAACCAATTTCCACATTCAACAATGTTCCACTCACAAAAACGGTCTAGAAAGATAGGGAAACATTTAATTGTGCAAGGAAAGGCCCCCAACGACTGTGATTCTCAGTATGCATAAGCCTATTCATTTCACAACATAATATCACAGGATATAAAAGGTAAAGTAACAACAATCACTAACTTCCCAACCCCATTCTTTAACCAGTTATTATCTTTATTTAAAGGTTCATCCATTTCTCATGAAAACAAAAAGGATACCCACCCCTCATGATACACAAATTAGAGAGACGAAGGTAAAACCCCTACCTCAATAGGATCTAGTCACAATGATCCCCTGGATCAACTTTAGAAGACGTTCGTCGGCGTCCCGACAAAACCTCCTTGGGTGGATTTCGGAGAGGAAAAGTCGAAGGAAATACAACGGATCCATGCTCGGAAGTTCCTCCTCGTCGTTACGATCCCGTGGCCGCTGACGGATCGTAAATCGGAGCTCGGATGAAAAAGTTATGGAAGAAAGAGCCTTCGAGTCTCTTGAGAGAGCTCTGATCAGAGGAGAGGGGAGGAGAGGTGTGAGTTGAATGGAGGTGGGGACCCATACTTTTATAGGCGTGAAAAGCAAAAATACACGGCTTGTACTTATAGTACACGGCGTGTACTTGGCCGTTTTCACACGGTCTCCACGCGGCCTCCAACACTGTTCCGGGGCCGTTGTCTGGTCAACACACGGTTTGAAGGTAACGCATACGCGGGGAAGGACTATAGGACGTGCAGATTGGACTCACGGCTTGTACCCATTTATGGCACTCGGCAGGGACACGACTCCAACATGGCACACAACCGACGACTGGTCAACACATGGTAACACATACGTGGGGAGGGACTACATGGCATGTAGTACTGGACACACGGCGTGTACCCATTATCTCCACACGGCAAAGACGCGGCCATCCACATGGGGTATACCCGGCAAGGGGGTACACGGCGTGTACTAAAACTACACGGCGTGTAGTTTCAAAATTCTGGAAAGTGTGGGAAAACTCCATTTTACCCTCCAGAACACTTCGTGGCCTTCTTTTTGACAAAATAAATGGGCCGGAGAGGTCCGGGCCATTACACAAATAGTATTTTAAAATTCCTATGATCACTTTATACAATAATTATTTTCATGAAAAACTTTTCAAATTTTTTATGTTATACTTCTTGTTATAGTCATAAACATTATGATTTTTTTTTAAAAATGTATTTCCAATATTCACCTAAAAATCAGTTTTTATAGAAAAATACCAAAAATGTATCCTTGGATTATATATCTATTATAAATATAGAAATAAAATTAATTTTTTCAAATTAAAAAACTGATATATTAGCGTTGAAATAATAATATAAAAAATTAATTAAAACTATTTTCATATAAAAATATGTTTTAAAAAAATAAAACATTTCCCTGTGATATTTTTTATCAATTACTAATTATATTATTATTATATAATTCATTTAAAAACAATATATATAATATATTTAAAACTGTTTACAAAATCCTCATAGAATACCATCTTTAGTAAATAAATCATTATGAATAAAATAATCATTCTTTTTATATGAAAGTGAAAATGATAAATGTGGAAAATACATGTGATTAATAATTCATTAAATGAATAAGTAAATATTTATATCATCCTAATTTATAGGTACTTACCCCCTTAAGATCACCAAATAATTTCAATGAATAATGAACGATTTAGTGGCTGTCATGTGTGGTGATTCACTATCATTGATCTTGTTGAAGTTTATTTGAGCTTAAACTTCTCTCAAATAAAATTTCACCCATAAAATATTTTTTAGAGTTTTCATTGTTATTGGTCATGATAAAATCCCATTTAGGATTCCAAATTTTTGATATTGAAAAAATGAGCTTCATAAGGAATACTTCCACCACCCGATGTCATTTATTTCTTTTTTATTCTAAGATCTTGTAATATAGTTACTACCTTTTATACATTCTAATTTAATGACTATCTTATAATGGTCAAATTTTATAGTTTTATTTTAAATTATCATAGTTTCATTTTTGTTTGGAGTTGGGTGTAAAATAATATGTTTAATGCATTAGGTTTTAATGGATAAATATACATTAAAACCTCCATGTGTGACAAAAACATATGGCATATTTGGTAGTTTATCATATGGTATATGATTAGATAGGTTATTATGTAGGGTTCTGTTAAGTATTATAAAAGATGTTTATGAATAGAAGATGTATCATGTTATGTAAAATATAGTATCCAATATATCACCCTTTCCTATAGGATACATATATTGTGTGAAGTGAAATAATAATTAACATCTAAGAGTATGACATTGAGTTCTCTATAACTGATCTTCATAATAGAGTAATATAGGTTATGATGAAATATTATTTTTAACATGTGAAAGATTTTATATATAGATACATAATATGATCATGAGTCACAAAAAGATATTTTTTTCACCAGATTAACTACTAATATTATCATATGGAGGATCATGAATTGTGTATTTAGTGTTTGAAAGAGATAATATTTCATTTTAATCTACCCGGAATTTCGATGATGTTCACCCCACTATTTTATCATTTTTGAGTAATTTTCACCTTTATTAGATTGAGGAATAAATTTAGATTTTGTATTAAATGTGTAAGAACCCTAATCTTCTTTTCAGGTATGTTTTTCCTTTTCTGGTCGTTTTTTAGAAAAATAGGAAAATCTATATATTTCCTAAGTACACGCCCTATACTTTGACCCAGCGCCAGGCCGTGTGCTGGTCGTGTTCGGGCCACACACACGATGTGTAGGGGCGATGCGAAGGCCGCTTAAAGCGGTGTATGGAAATGCCAAGTACACGCCGTGCACCCCATAAGTACACGCCATGTACTTTTTTTCATTAAACGCACCGAGGCTGCACCTAATCGCTAGAATGTCCTTCTGGGTCTCGTTCGGCAGAGAGCTTCCATACGACCGTGATTCTTCTCCGAGATCCCGAGCTTTCGTCTGATCTCCGTTTCATCCACCGTCGATTGCATTGGGATCCCCTTGGGGATATCTCTCTTCTACTTTAGCCTTGTCCCAGGATTTTCCCTCATTCTCAAGATATCGTGGGTTGAGCGTTTTGGACGTTTTCTCAGATCTTCGACGTCCTAAGAAGAATCAATCATAGTGGTTCAAGTATATCGATCTCCTAGGATCGAGGTTGGTGGTTTGTGCCTATTTTTAGGAAGTCTTTGAATATTTCGTGAAATTCCACCAATTCCCTTGAATGGGGTATTGTGTGTTTCCTATTTTTTCCCTTGTTGTTTTCCTGCATTGCTTGATTGCTTGAGTAGAGGTCAATGCTCGTGAATAGGGTAATTTTTACTATGCTCTAGATGTTTTTTCATGTATGTTTTCCTATTAGGTGTTTTTCCAGTTGACATGACTTGTTGTAGGATAGTGGAACTATTGTACTATTATGATGTTGTGCCTTAAAATGATATCCAAGTAATTATTGAGGTTTACTTGGGGAGATATGTGCTCTATGCATTTTAGTTTTATACAGGGCTGTGAGAATCTAGTGTAGTAGACCATAGGGAGAATGGAGGTAAGGTCTTCTCGAGAGTGTCTTTAATTTTCGAGGTGAGACCACATGGGGAATTGAAGATGAGTGATTCCTCAGAGTGTCTGTAGTTCCTTGATGCGGGACACAGGGGGAATGAGACATTTAGTGCTTCCCCAGAGAGCCTTTAGTACGATACAATACTATAGGGGGAATTGACGATGATTGCTTCCTCAGAGAGTCTATTTTTTAGCTGAACCAGAGGGGTGAGACTGTGTGTGCCTCCTGGAGGGTAGCTAGTACTTGTAGGATGAAGCATAAGGGTTTGTCTATAAGAGCTACCCAGGGGTTTACCAGTTGTTCAAATTGTTGATTGGCTGTTACTTGTGTACTTTATATGCTAGATACTGTGGATTGTAGCTGTTGTGTGCTTTCCTGTTTACCGCTTCCTATACTTTTACTTTCCATGTATTCACTGACTGTTAGGCACATATCTTTGGTTGGTATCCTACTGGGACCTTGTCTCACACCCTATTTGGGCCATGCTTTTGAGCCCAAATAGACTATATTGTTGCATGTATAGATAAGGGAAAGCACTCTTCTACTTCAGTTAATTGACTTGCTATAGAGCTGGAGAGCATGGGACCATGCTATGGCTTGTGATGCTGAGGTGTTTACCATTTTCTTTTTCACTTTGGTTTAGTATTGTATTCATAATTGTGACTTGTTTGACTGCTTTACTAGACATATGTATCAGGAATAATTTTATATACATGTGTGCATTATCCAGTTGTTTATTGTTAGTCTTCTACTTTTTATTGTTTACTCTTGTATGAATGGTTACGATTTATGCTGTTGTCTATTTTTTTTCCTTCCACTGTGTACTCTTCCAATGAGGCCATAGTTTCCCCACTATCACAACCAAGGCCCTCACTGTTAGTCATAAGCCTCTTGCGTTTGGGGAAATGCGCTGGAGGCCATGTGACCAACTGGGTACGGGGCGCCTCTGGGTGGATTCCAGAACCGGGACGTTACAAAGTGGTATCAGAGGGTTTCTTTTCTCTTGATTTACTGTTTGGAGCCTTTATCCAGGGATAGGACAGATTCAGTACTTGGTATTAAGCTATGCTCAGGAGTAGCTAACCTGTGTACATGGAAAAGCCAATCTACCTCACATATTATAGTTTTCTGGTTTTCTTCTGTTACAGTTGATCTGATTTCACCTACATCGATTCACATGATTTTTGTTGTTATTGTTGTTGATATTGTGGTTCTATTTCTGTCACAACCCGATGAGATGCGGGTCTTCCATCTCATGCATCATATAGGCACTTGTTAGAAATCACATTCCATGCATTCTTTCCATGCCATCTAGGGTGCATTAGAAATTTCATGTTGTTGTGATAGACGTTTGTATATTATGCTTGTTGTTGTCATAGATGCTTTGATAGAATCCCTGCAGTTTGACAGAGAGGATGTTTGTATTGCACCTTTCTTAAATGAACACCAAATTTTGGTTCTTGAGGTGTTATGGACCCTCATGAATCGGAACATGGTGGATCATTGACTTGTTTACCTTATATATGATATATAGGAGATGCCGAGCTTTGATTCACGGGGAGTATGGGCCCTCATAGATCAGAATTTGGCACCTTCATGCTTGTTTTTTAGTGTTTTATGGGCTTCGGTGTAGTTTTAGAGCTACTGCCCGAAAAAACCCAGAATTCACGGCGGGTACTTTATATATACACGTCGTGTAGTTTTTAAACTATCTTACTGAATGTGTGAGAAGAAACATGGGTTGTGAAAAACCTCTAGGAACACACCGTGTACGGTAGATACACGTCTTCTAGTAGTGAGCCGTGTACCTGACAGTGTCACTAACAACACGGGTCGGGGAAGCTCGTGTAATACACACCATGTTTTGTATGAACACGCTGTGTATCCTTGTTATAGGTACCGGGAAGTGTCACGAACAACATGGGATGGTGTTATCTCCTCTTATACATGACTTTTTTGATTGAAACACGCCATGTAAGGGTCAGCCATGTAACCAGCTGTGTAACTAACAACACAGGTCATTGAAACCTTGTCTACTACACGCCGTGTCCAAAGGGAACATACCGTGTAGTCTCAGTTTAAGAATATCGTGTGGGTTAGCCGTGCAAGGAGGCTCGGGCAAGGGAATAGAGTTAAGTACACTCCGTGTAGAGTTCTACATGCCATGTATTCATGTTTTGTAAAACATGAGTGCTTCTTTCTCTTGTTTCCTTATCTAGTGCGTGTTTTAAGACTACTTCTACCCGGAGATCCTGAGGGCCGATCGAGCCTAGGAGTTCATGAGTCTAGAGTAGGGTACTCTTTCTGTTATGGAGTATTCCCCATGTTTCACCAAGCTGCAACATTTCACACCCATCCTGGTTGGAGATGGGATGTTCTTATCAAGGTAGTTTGAGGATGGTCTCAGGTGGGAGATCCATTCGTAGGTGAATATATTTCAGTCGACTTCCATCACATCCATAATCAACTAGGAACTGATTGCGGAGCACAATTTGAGAGACTCTGGAGCTGTGAGCCAGGGCGGTTCTGCTTCCAAAGCCAGCACTCCTCCAATTGATTGCAGGAAGCGCCTTGGAGAGTCTATGCGTGGTGATTAGAGGAGGCGAGATACATATTCAGGTAGCCAGGTAGTATGCTACCAGTGTGGATGGGCAGGTCACACAAGGCCGTAGTGCTAGAGAGTCCTAGTGGAGTGCTGATCTTGCGGCCAGATGGGCCACCTTCAGCATTTCTTCTGGGTTTTCTCACCAGTAGATGGTGACATGGTTTCTTCCATGACTCCTCATTCAGATGTAGCACCACCGGTTTCTCACCAGTCAGGGAACTGGATTTATTCCGGCCATTCTGGCTGAGGTGGAGGTCGAGGCTGTGGCGGCCAGTCACCAGTCATTCAGCTTCAGCAGGGAGGATCAGCTCAGAGTGGTCAGGCAGAGTCATAGGGCCGCGGGGTAGGCCAGACTTTTGCAGTGGAGCAGACCTATCAAGAGAAGGATCCCAGACCTTCTATAGTTCGAGGTACGATCTTAGTAGCCTCAGTTTTATCTTCACCTCATTTTGATACTAGTGCTACACATAGCTTTATCTCCGTTACTGTTGTGGAGAGCCTCGGGTTCTGTATCATTTCTTCTACCGACTTGTTGACACTAGACACACATTTGGGGATGAGGACATCTAGTGTATGTCAGTTCAGAGAGTTCCCTCTTGAGGTTGCAGGGTATCATTTCATATGGGATCTCTATGTCCTAGAGATGACATGATATGATGTCATTCTAGGGATGAACTGGTTAGTTCCCTTCCAGGCAGTCGTCGACTGTTATCACCGTAGGGTGAGTTTCATTTCACCATAGGGTGAATATTTTTCTTCATAGAGGCAAATGGGATGTTCAGGCGAGTCGACCAGGACTCGAGAATCATGGGATAGGAAGGGTTATGGCCCAGATTGCTAGTCTTTATCTGGATGATTAGGGGACTTCACAGTTGGACTTTCCAGCAGTGGTGGATCGTTTCAGAGATGTCTTTCCAGAGGATTTTTTCAGGTTTGCCTCTAGAGTGTGAGGTATAATTCTCTATTGATCTCATGCCATGAACGACACGGGTGTCCATTCCACCCTATAGGATGGCTACCCCTGAGTTGTAGGATCTCAAGAAGCAGTTGGAGGTATTGCAGGCAAAGTGTTTCATCTGAACCAATACTTCTCCTTGGGGTTCACATATCCTATTTGCGAAGAAGGAAGACGGTACCCTTAGGCTCTGTGTGGATTATTAGAAGCTAAACCAGTTGATGGTCAAGAACCGATATCCCTTTCCAAGGATTGATGACCGTTTCAATCATCTTCGAGGAGCTCGGGTGTTCTCAAAGATCTATTTCAGGTCTGGTTATCATCAGTTGCACGTTAGACCATTAGATATACCTCTGACAGCCTTCTGGAGCAGGTATGGTCTCTACGAGTATACGGTTATTCCGTTCGGTCTCATGAATTCTCCAGTAGTTTTCATGGCACTGATGAACTGAGTGTTCCATTCTTACTTGGATTCCTTTGTCGTGGTCTTCGTGGACGATGTCTTGGTGTACTCTCACACTCGACACGACCATGATACCCATCATGAGATCGTTCTGAGTACACTGAGAGAGCATCAAATTTATGCTAAACTCTTGAAGTGCCACTTTTGGATGGATCAGACTCACTTCTTGGGTCACGTCATCTCAGAGGCAGAAGTATCTGTGGACCTAGAGAAAGTGAGAGCTGTAGTTTCCTGGGACTGGCTGGATACTACATATACTTCATCCAGAACATTTCATGCCTAGCAGCACCATTGACAGGTATGAACAAGAAGGGGGTGAAGTTCTTATGGTCATATTCTTGTGAGTCAGCCTTTCAGGATTTGAAGGGAAGGTTGACGTCAGCACCGATACTAGTCTTTCCAGATCCAGGCAAGAGTTATACAGTTTTTTTATGTTTCAGGTATCGGGCTGGGCGCTGTGCTTATGCGGGGATATGGAGTCGTTGTGTATGGGTCTCGGCAGTTGAGGCCACATGAGAGGAACTACCCAACACATGATCGGGATTTGGCACCTGTTGTTCATTCCTTGTGATATTGGAGACATTACCTTATGGGAGAGCACTTTGTGTTTTTTACCGACCACAAGAGTCTCAATTACATCATCACTTAGCATGATCTGAATCTGAGACAACACAGATGGGTCAAGTATCTTCAGTATTTTGATTTCAAGCTTTCCTATATGTCGGGAAAGGGAAACACAGTGGTAGATACTTTGAGGAGGAGAACTCAGATTTAGGAAGTTTAGGAGGCCAGTAGTGAGTGGCAGCTTATGGATCTGTTCTCTGAGATGCATCTGGAGGTGCATGACAGACAGGGAAAGACTTACCTATCTTCTATAGTTGTTACCTCAACACTTATTGTTTGGGTACGGATGATGAAACTATCAGACTCAGAAGGCTTAGTCATGCAGGAGAGTGTGTCCGGATAGGACCCTCTTCCGGGATGGAAAGTAGGAAAGGATGAGATATTGCGTTTCCAGGGACGTGTATGGGTGCTATTAGATATACGCGAGGAGCTGGTGCGAGATTTTCATTCCTCGGTTTGGGTAGTTCATCCTGGTGTCACCAAGATGTATCGAGATCTTCATCGCTAGTACTAGTGGCTAGGTATGAGGAGATATGTTGCTGGTTTTGTCTTGAGGTGCTCTACTTGTCTGCAGGTAAGGGCGGAGTATCAACGATCAGCAGGCCTTTTAGAGCAGTTACACATTCCGGAGTGGAAGTGGAAGGATGTCGTGGTGGTCTTCGTGACCGGATTTCCGATGTCTCCTCGAGGGAACAATGCTGTTTGGGTTGTCTTCGACAGGCATATGAAGGTTTTTCACTTCTTACCAATCAAGGAGACCTTCTGTGTTGATGATATGGGATGACTATACATCCAAGAGATTGTACGTCTGCATGGAGCTCCAAACTCCATTGTTTCAGAAATGGATGCACGCTTTAATTCTCAGTTCTGGCAGGGGATTCAAATGGATTTGGGTACATAGGTACTTTTGATTACAGCATACCATCCCCCGACAGATGGCCAGTCTGAGCGTACGATCTAGGTGCTTGAGGATATGCTCTGAGATTTTATTCTAGACTTTGGCGGTTCTTGGGTGAAGCATATCCCTCTTGTGGAGTTATCCTACATCAACAGTTTTTAGGTGACTATTCAGATGGCACCTTCTGAGGCTTTGTACGGTAGGCCATGTTTATCACCTTTATGCTGTCTAGAGGCAGGAGAGGCTGCTTTGCTGGGACATCGTCTTGTTGAGGAGACCTCAGAGCTAATAGAATTTATTCGGAAGAGGATGGCTACAACACAGTCTTGATAGAAGTCTTATGCTGATCAGTGGAGATGACCTCTAGAGTTCGAGGTCGGGGATCAGGTTTTACTGTGTCTCGCACCGAAGATGGGACACAAGAGGATTCAGAGATAGGGTAAGCTTTCACCACGGTACATCGGGCCATTAGAGGCATTAGAGAGACTTGGGCCGGTTGCCTATCGGTTTCAGTTACCTCAGAGGTATCGGTCCATGCATGACGTCTTCCATGTCTCTCAGCTCAGACGTTACTTTTCAGACCCGTCACATGTCTTTCTGCTCGAGGAGGTTGAGCTCGAAGCAGATTCGTCATTTGAGGACCCTCCTATCCAGATTGTCGATTGCAGTACGAAGGTTCTCTATGGGAGGTTTTTTCCTCTAGTACAGGTGCTATGGCATCAAGGGAGAGTATAGGATGATACCTGGGAGAGGGAGGCCGATGTACGATCGTAGTGGCTGGAGCTGTTCGAGGTTTCTTCTTCTACGCCTCGATAGGGAAATTCAGGGACAAATTTATTTAAGGGGGATGTTTTTAAGAACCCATATCTTCGTATCAGGTATGCTTTTCCATTTCTAGTAATTTTTGAGAAAAAGAGGAAAATATGGAAATTTCCTAAGTACACGCCGTGTACTTTGATCCAGCGCCAGACCGTGTGCTGGCCATGTCCGGGCCACACACACGGTGTGTCGTGGCGATGTGGAGTCTGCTTAATGTGGAGTACGAAAAGGCCAAGTACACGCCGTGTACACCAGAAGTACATGTCATGTACTTTCTTTTTTTCATTAAACACACTGGGGTTACACCTGATCGCAAGAATGACCTTCTTCTAGGTCTCGTTTGGCCGAGAGCTTCTGTACGACCGCGATTCTTCTCCGTGCTCCCAATCTTTTGTCCGATATTCGTTTCAACCACCGTCAATTGCATTAGGATCCCCTTGGTGAGCTCTCTCTTCTGCTTTAGCCTTGTCCCATGATTTTCCCTCTTTCTCAAGATATCGTTGGTTGAGAATTTTGGATGTTTTATCAGATCATCGACATCCTAAAGAGAATCAATCATCGTAGTTCAAGTAAATCGATCTCCTAGGATCGATGTAGGTGGTTTGTCCCATTATGTAGGAAGTCTTTGAAAATTTCATGCAATTCCACCAATTCCCTTAAACGGGGTATTGTGTGTTTCCTATTTTTTTCCCTTGTTGTTTGCCTACTTTTCTTGATTGCTTGAGTAGAGGTCAATGCTTGTAAATAGGGTAATTTTTACTATGCTCTGGATGATTTTCCATGCTTGTTTTTCCTGTTAGGAATTTTTCTAGTTTCTATGGAAAGTTGTAGGATAGTAGAACTATTGTACTGTTATGATGTTGTGCCTTAGAATTATAGCCAAGTAGTTCATGATGTTTACTTGGGGTGATACGAGTGCTATTCATGTTAGTTTTACCCAGGGCTATGAGAACCTAGTTTAGCGAACCATAGGGAGAGTGGATGTAAGGGCTTCTCCTGAGTGTCTTTAATTTTCGATGCGAGACCACAACGAGAATTGAAGATGAGTGCTTTCTCAGAGAGTCTTTAGTTCCTAGATGCGGGCCACAGGGGGAATGAGACGTTGAGTGCTTCCCCAGAGAGCCTTTAGTACGATAGGAGACTATAGGGGGAATTGATAGTGAGTTCTTCCTCAGAGAGTCTATTCTTTAGTGGAACCAGAGGGGTGAGACTATGTGTTCCTCCTGGAGGGTAGCTAGTACTTGTAGGTTGAACCATAAGGGTTAGGTTGTGAGAACTACATAGGGGTTAACTGTTGTTCTACTTGTTTATTGGCTATTACTTGTGTACTTTATATGCTAGACAATGTGGGTTTTAGCTGTTGTGTGCTTTCCTGTTTACTGCTTCTTGTACTTTTACATGCCATGTATTCACTGACTATTAGGCATAGATCTTTGGGTGGTTGCCTAATGGGACCTTATCTCACACCCTGTTTGGTCCATGCTTTTGGGCCCAAACAGACTATATTGTTGCAGGTATAGATAAGGTAAAGTGCCCTTCTACTTCAGGTACATGACTTGCTACGGTGCTGGAGAGCGTGGGACAAAGCTATGGCTTGCGATGCTGAGGAGTTTACCATTTTCTTTGGAACTTTGG
This sequence comes from Viscum album, assembly GCA_963277665.1. Taxonomy (NCBI): domain Eukaryota; kingdom Viridiplantae; phylum Streptophyta; class Magnoliopsida; order Santalales; family Viscaceae; genus Viscum; species Viscum album. The sequence continues at coordinate 1,440,123,915 of OY728127.1, read as the reverse complement.
TTTAGTATTGTATTCTGCATTTTGACTTGTTTTCCTGATTTCCTAGACATATGTATCATGAGCCATTTTATATACATGTGTGTGTGATCTAGTTTTTTATTGATATTCGTCCGCTGTTTATTGTTTATTCTTGTATGGATGGTTACGATTTCTGCTGTCTTCTATTTGTTTTCCTTCTGGTGTGTACTCTTCCAATGAGGGAATAGTTTCCCCACTATCACACCCAAGGCCCTTGCTTCTAGTCAGAAACCTCTGGAATTTGGGGAAATGTGCTTGAGGCCATGTGACCAACTGGGTACAGGGCGCCTCTGGGTGGCTTCCGGAACCAGGACGTTACAAAATGGGATTAATTCTTGAGTTTTAATTATTTGTGGTCAATTTTTTAAATTCATTGGTGATGCAATACACAAGGTTTTTGTTTTTCTAGTTTTATGGTTATAGGATGTATAGGAAAAGGATATTTCTCAAAGGGTAGATCTATCTATATTTAGTTTAGCCTATATTGATTTAACCTTATCACTTTATAGGATGGGATAAATTAATCAAGTTTATTCTAGAGTTTGATAATAAAATTATCTATCCTCTTTCCATCCACTAGACATCTTGAAAACCCCCCTACGACAATAATCTAATCATTAGTGTCGTTTTCCCCAGTGATAGGATTGGAGAAAATCTAGTTCAGAGTGGCACTAGTATAAGGAACATCGTGTGGGTTTGGGGTAGCACTTGTGGGATATGAGGTATGTTTTGGTACCACAATGAAGAAGAATAAAGAAAATATCTAGATTTATTGATATAGAAGATCCCTCATGATATCTTTTTTGGATGTGAGACAATGGAAAACATGATTACTATGAAAATACAGATATGACATCACCATCGTAACCCATTTCTCCCATCCTAGGTTCACATTCCTTTCAAGCATCATACCAACAACCTATGCACCAAAAATTCTAAATGAGAACCATTGGAGGTTGTTTCCATAGCCTGATATATTCTTCAATAACCATTTTATCTAAGAGAAACTAACAGACACCACTTTTATTCCCCATAATATATATTTCTATAAGGAAAGGATCTCAATTTGTTCCCCTGTGATGTACAATACTACCATGAGTCACCACTGTGAAGGGTATAGGATTATAGAACCACCATGTACCCATGAAGAAGATTTCTTAAAGACTATCATCACCCTATGGAGCACTGAGAAGGCCAAAAACTATGAATCCATGAAGAAGGAATGAAAAATATTCATGGTTGTTAGCCTGTCGAGTATTGTGGTCCTACTTAAACAAAGAAGCGAAATTTTTATACGTACTAGGGCATTAATATAGATCCAAATCATGATGAATACATGTTGTAAAGGTTTAATCAAGTTGAAATTAAAATTAACACTTTATGAGATCATAGAGAGGATTTCACACAGTTTGAACATTAAAATCCTAACATGACGTTAAAAGGGATATTGTAGAAAAAATATGGCAATTAATTTATATATAAGGGTGTACAAAAAGATAGGAGAATGTTGTATAAAAAAGGGATCCACTAAAGGAGTTCGGTTGTGGAGGATTTTTCCTGTTATTTTATCTTAGTTTTTGTATAACATTTTCTTTACTTTACCTATAATTTACATGTCATAGTTGTTTGTAATGTTTTCTTTCTTCTTCAATTTGTTTACTTCCTCTCAATCTATATTAACTATGACTTGTAAGACTTATGAATTTTGGGAACTAACAAAATGAATCTCCTAGGGGAGGAATATATTACTAAACCCAAGTCACTATTAATCTCTGTTTAGTGTTTGTTTTCTGCTTTAGGTTATGATGGGGATTAATAATAGTGAGGAAAGGGGAAATTATATTCTTAGTATAATTTTATTAGGTGAAACTTCTTCGTTTTCATCATTTTCCTTTCCTTCCATGATCCCCATGGCATTTTATGGACCATTGGTGATTTAGTTCTAAATTGTTGCAATTGTATACTAAGAAAGTCTTTTAGAAGGTGTTATCAGTTAAATACCCCATAAACTTCTTACCATGGAGGATGTGGATGTGAATTTGACTTTTCTGTTTCTAAGTAGAGAATATATTCATATCCATGAAAAAGATAGGATGAATATACATACTATGGAGTGCATTCGTCAAATATGTATGAGTCTGGCCAATGAGATAATGATTTTTTACCATGATGATTCTATTTGGAGTATCTCCTTTCTTGAAAAATCATTAATTCTATCATAATTTCTCATCTCCATGTTCTTTTAATGTCTTAATCAATTTTTAAACCACAATTTTTTTTATAAAATAAGAAAAAAATCTAATAAATTTTTACGAGTGGAGAGTGATTGATTATAATTACTCTTTAAAAGAGATAAACCAATCCAACCGCTACGTTTCATTAGGAAAATTTGAAGAATATTTTTTTACCACCCTGTGATAGGTGTGTCAAAATTGGGTTCTATTTCTTGGAATCCAAACCTACCGTTTACTTAGGATTCCTTTAATATTATTTAAAAAAATTACATTATTTTAATAAAAAAATTAAGTTAAAAAGGTATCAATTATGTCTTTAAATATTGTTTATTATGGAAGACTAACTACTTTAAGGTGTAATAATAATGAGAATAATTTAATGATGAAGAGTAAGTATTGTATTAAGAGATTATATAATACTTTCAAAATATTATGAGAGGAGCGTAATTTTTATCTAAATATATTTTTGAATCTTAGGAGAAATAGCTAGAGTAAAAATATCTAAAACTAGTTGAGGAAGAGATTTCTCTAGTAATATTTTATATTGACTAACCTATAGATTATGATATGGATTTACATGAAAATTTTCTTTTACTAGACCTTAATCATCCCTTTCATGAAGACATTCTTGAATAAAACATTTCGATTGATGTATATAAGGGAGAACAACATTTTTTAGAGAAATTAATGAATTATATTTTAGGAAATTCCACCAATTCATGGGTTTACTTGTATAGTGAAGAATAGGAAGATGATTCACCTAATGAGGAATACATGAATCTATCTAAACTCATTGAAAAATTTATTGGGGGAGTAATAAGAAAATTCCAGTGGCCTTTCATAAACAATCCTAGTCACAACAAGTCCATTTAGAAGGGGTATATTTTAATATTGATACATATTATTTCAATTTTATTCAAATGGAATTATCTTTTTTACATTCCCTTTGATAATTATTTTTATTCATCACACCATAAAAATCAATGGATGATGAAAAATAAATTTCCAAAGTATCTATCATTGAAGAAAGGGAGAAAGAACCATTCTTTTTTCTACCTCCCACATTAACATTGTACCATATAGTAAAGGGGATGGATCTAATTTAAATTATCCATGAGATACTTTATAAGTATTGATGAGAACTATAAGGAGTAACATGTGGTTTTTTATCTCAAAGAAACCCCACCCAACATTAGATTTTGTATAAAAATTGGTTTTAACTTTCTTGATATAGTAAAACCCTAGTAACCCCATGGGGACCCAAAATATGATTTTTCACTTTTCTTTCCATTTACCTTATTTTATTTATGATTTTAAAAAACTTCATGCTTTATTTATTTCTATTAATTGAAGGTTTTAAATGGATGCAATTTATGTGATTAAATAAAATTTTCCACTACTAATAAATCATGTTGTATTACTCATTTATCCATTATTTTGATTATTTCCGAAATAAATTCCATGTGAAAAATATACTATTATCAGGTTTGAACCAAAAAATGGTTAGTGATATTCTAACTGTGTTGGAGTTAGTACTAGTCTTTTAAGGATTGCATGTTTTTTTTCTATTTGTAATTTCTCGATTGTTTTTAGGAATTTTAGGCTTCATTGAATATTTTGGAATATTGAATATCATATTTTTGTTTTTAACAAAAATAATTTATTTGAATTTTTTTTTTAAATGATTGTTAAATTTTAATTTTCTTGATTTTAAATATTCACATTTATTGATGTTTGGTCAAATGTGAAACTCATTTTCAGAATTGTTTTCCAATGCATATTCTCCCAAACCCAATAGGTTTATAATCATTTTTACCCATTATTTACATTTATCATTATCTTGGGAATCTTGAGGCTTTATTTGTGATCCATGATATATTGTTTTTCAGTTATTGAAAGATTTTAGAGTTCATGAATTTGGTAAAAAATGAATGAGTCCCTATTTAAAAATCTATTCGTTATATAAATATTATATTCCAAGAATTCCCTTACATATTGATTTTTTTATTGATCCCCTAGTAGCCCTGAAATACTTTTTCTTGAAACAAAAATACAAGAAATTTATCTACTTAAAACAGGATCTTCAAATAATTTAATGATCATGGTTGAACTAAAATGTAGAATATTTAAGGATACGATCTGTATTATGTTTTAAAAAATTCTGAGAATTTATTTTATGGGTACTGTATCTTATTTCTATTACTATGTTGAAAGAAAATACATGTAGTAAAGATTATAGGATGAAAAAAAATATTATTCAATACAGGTCTAGGATTTCACCACTGGTTTAAGACCCATATATACCTCTCTTTCCCTAAAAAATTAATATTATACACAAAATTCAAAATATGAATAGCGGAAAAAATGTATCTATAAGAGGGGTAAATTGGGAAGAAAAAAATTCATGATACTGAAATTTATATTTGTAGACTTCCAAAAAGACTAAATACATTTTTAGAGGTAAATTTTGAAAATGAGATTTATTAGTGATCCCTTCACAAGTACAAAATATTTTCATAAGTTCTACTTCACATTAGAGGCAATCCTCCTCATGTTTCTTCTAAATATTTAATATTTAAAACCTCCCAACCATTTTCCCGAAATATTTCCATGGAAAATTCTTCCGGATTTACACACTTTTATGTCTTTATAATGTTTATATTCTATGTAAGTATTAATCCTATAGGAATTAGATATTCTCTTAAGTATATGAAATGATGAATTTTTAAATCATTGAGTGAAGAGACATATATTTCTATAGAGGGAAGTATAGAATACCCATGAGTATTTATGAGATATTGAATGAAATTATATTATTTAATAAATAAAAATTTAATTTAGATCCATGTATGAGGAATGGTATTAATTTGGTTGTTTAAATTTAATAGTTCTCCCATTTATATCTACAGAAATATGTTTTATCCATGGTAAAAGATGATTTCCTATAATTTTATTATTTATGTGTGGAGTAATAAACAGATAAAATATTTCTTGCAATTTCACATTATATTTTAATTCATTACATCACTGTATTTTTTCATTTTAAGAGTAATTTTTACATTTATAACTTTTACAAATAAATTTGGATTTATTATAAAAAATGATTAATTATCAGGATCAAATTTATTTTGTTTCATTTCTAAAATTTATTGGAAATTCGACACAGTAGGTCTTTATTTTTGTTAATTTTTATTTTGAAGGATAAAATGGTAAAGGAAATTTCTCATTAGGTCAATCGACCTACATTTATTCCAATGTTAATTTATTTTACCTAATTACATCATTGGTTAGGCTGACATCATCATGTTCATTGCAGTGTTTTATAAAATATTGGCCAACAAATGGCAAACAAAATCATACCAGGCTAACCAACATGGGAAAACCAAAAAATTATTTACTTTGAAAGACCAGGTGGTAGAAGAGGACAAAATCCATCATGAAATGTACCTAGTGTAAGGACTAGAGCACTGGTGTAGGATGACAACAGTGGAGGGGATGAGTTTTGAGGTGGTAACACATTAGGCAACAATAGTATAAGAAGTGTCTTGATTGTTATAATGAACCTATTATTATATAATTTCAGATATGGGACAAAAGAAAACATGAAACCTATGAACTTAGTGATACGAATTCATCACAAATTATAGTTTCAACATTCATAGTGTTTACATTCTAGTTGAGATTTTCTATAGCCACATATGTACCTGAATCACTATAATAGCACCACTGGTGATCGATTCAATATCCTTCTATCGGCTTGAACCACTATAGATTCTCAAAGATGCAAATAACCACCACTGTTATGCCCAAAAATACTAGTTCCTCAAGGACAATAGCTCAAGATTCCCCCTGTGTTGTATGAGAGAAATATAAATTATCACCATCAAGTATGATAGATTCTAGAACTAACATGTTTTTATAGATGATCTTGCTAAAATATATTCTCCACCCCTATGGAGAACTATGAAGGTTAAATATAATGACTGCATAATGAAGTAAGGAAACATTGATGTGGTTGTTGATGTATAGAGTGATGGGGTCCAATATACAAAGATAGGGTAATGTTTGATACATATTGGAGTTATATAGATAGTTCAAAATCACGTGCACTACACACTCTGAAGTTTTGGTCAAGTGGTAATTAAAATAGAAACATTGCGATATATTTTTGAGGCTTTTATACTATTTTACCACAAAGATTCACAGATTAAATAAAAAGGGATACATTATAATGAGTAAGTGAATTTTGAGGTAGGTGGTTAACTATAAATATAGGATAAGGCTACTGGATAATGGGATTTAGTCAATGAGTTTGGATGGGTAGGATTTCTTTAAGTGATATTATCTTAGTTCATTTAAGTTATTTTCATTACATTCAATTTATTTCACATGATATATATTTTAATAAAGTGTTCTTCTCTCTCCATTTATCTTGATTGTTTATCCCTAACTACATGTCTTCACTATGATCTACAAGATTCATGATAGTGAGTAACTAAATTGATTAATATCCTATGGGATGAATCTAATGTTAATCCCAAGTCACTGCATAGTACTGGTTATTGTGGCTTAACTAATTTGGGTTTTTTAAAAGGATAATTAGTAGTAAATAAAGGTTAAAAACTTCCCCACTATAATTTTATTAGTTGTATATTATTTTTTGTATGCTATTTTCCCTCCCTTTCATGATCAACATGGTATATGTTATATATTTGGTGATATATTGTTGAATGGGTGAGATTTAATACCAATAATTTGAGTTAGAGGGTAAACTAGATTGGGAATAATTTTAAAATTCTAACCATGTAAGTGGTGTATATGAAATATACATTGTGATTACTAGTTACACTATATACTCACATCTAGATAAAAAATGGATGATCACACATATGATTGAGTTTGTTCATGTAGTAGGTATGAGATTATCCATGAGATAATGAAGGTTTACTCGAGATAGATATCTTTGGAGTACTTCTATTCTTTATTTTCACCTCCATTATTTTATTAGAATTATTAATATTCATGTTTCATTCCATTTTATCATCCATATCCAAACCCCTATATTTTCAATGTTTCAAAAAAGAAATATGAAAAATTAATTTTTAGTAGTGAGTGATTGACTATAAATGCTCCTCAAGAGAGAGGAACCCGATTAGTCAGAATATAGTATCAGGAAAATAGAAATAATATTTTCAACACCTTATAACAGGTGTGTAAAAGTGAATATTCCAAATTTTATTTCCATACATAAGGTTGGAAGATACTTATCATGATAATTTTAATAAATTTACATGTGATGTTTTCCACAACCTAGTTTGTATATACATAGAGAATCAAGATCATATGAGTGGCTATAAGAATATTCTTTGTTCCATGTTTCTTTTTTTCTTACCTACAATGGCTAGAAAGCCTTTATTTTTTATTGATTTTTGACAATCCACCTTTCAAGGGGTGAGGTGGAACCCTTACAAGGCCCTTATGTGTAAGTATTAGATGGACTGTAGGCCTTAGGGAAATTCAGTGCTCGTAGGATTCAAACATTACATACAACCCAGACTAACTACTTGGAACATCTCCTCCCCAACATCTTCATTGTGAAATCAGCTCTATACCATTTCATGGATGTTCGGCTAGGATTTCCCATGCATGCACATGCCTATCCTGATGGCAGGTTCCATACCCTCTCATTCTTGTAATCTGTTTAGCTTTTGTATTGGTGAATTCTCCTTGCTCATCCTCCTTCTGAAGATTTTTCATTGTAGGTTGTTTGGTTTGTATATGCACTTAAGGTGGTCTGAAGGCCTTGAGGTAGCCCAAAGGCCTTACTGAACCAAAGGCATGGGTGGCCCGAAGGCCTTAAAAGACTCAGGGACCAAATCGGTGGCTCGAAGGCCCAAACATGGGACTATTCTCTGCTGCTAAAGCGCCAAACAGTTCCTGCTACTATTCTCGCTACAATACCTGTTAAAGTACTACATAGTTCCTGCTACTGAACCTGTTACAGTACCACTACAGTACTTCTACAGTACCACCATAAATTATACTCTGCCTGGTTTTGATCCCAGGTCTCTTGGATGCACTTAAGGAGTCCTCACCAAATGGGGCGAGTCTTATGTTCCATGGTTTATTATTTTATTATAATTATTCGTATTCGTGTTTCATTCCATGTTTTGATCCTGGGTCTCTTGGATGCCCATATGGATATACATTTGTTTGATAGAGATCATGTTATCACCCTTTTTTCTTGAATAAATTTATTCTTTAATAGGGGACACTTTTTTATAATTTTATATATTTGATAATTCATTATTATTACTAACGATACAAAGGAATGTAGTGTCACACTTTGTGTTTGTGTGAATGATGCAAAAATTTATGAAACATCATAAGTTTCCTTGAATGTTTTTTAAATGATATCTATAAGATGTTTTAAATATATTTTTAAAAATTATTTAATATTATGTCACATGTGGTGAAAATAAATGATATATTTACCTAAAAAATTTTTGGAATACATTTTAATGGATTTATTTGTATAGTTTCAAATTTTTTTCATATGATGTATTATAAGGTAAAAATTTGATAACAAGTATTTTAGTTATGGTGGGAGACTTTTGAAAGAATGCACTAAAACCATATTGGCCATAGAGGATAAGATTTCATGGTCTATATGGGAAGATCTATAGAATAGTTAAATTCTATATACCATAATGAAAATGAATTTTTCTTATCTTATTATACAATAACAAGTCATCTCATTTGTTCTCCATTCCATGTGAAATGATATTTGGTTGATCATTTTATGATGATTATTAGAGGCATTTTAATATTTAATATTATCATTTAATTGTATAAAATAATAATGGATAATGGGAAATTTTTTTGAAGTATTTGAAACATTTGGGTGTTTTTAAAATTTTAGAATTAATATAGGTAGAACATTGAGGTTCTTAGAGGACTATATAAATCAATTCGATATTTTTCTAAGAGGTTTAATTTGAGTATGAGACTCATGCTATGAAAAAAATTATCCAAATAATTCTCTAGATCTCATTATATCTCATATTTAAATGACGTGTCTAGTAAAATATGGTGTTAGGAGAGTTCTTACATGAGTTTTAGGTGATTACCATGACCCATGGATTCCAAGGGCGGGAGAAACCCTTTTCATTATCCTCTATAATCTTGATAATATGTCCATTAGAAGAATGATATGCCAAATCATCAAGTTTAAAGGCACAAAATTTATTCATCATTTAATATGTATTGATATAAAATGGGATTAATAGTGTTTTGGAGTTGTTCTGTCACTATGTTTTGGATGTTAGACATCCCTATGAGACCCATCAATATTACCTTCATATTTTTATTTCTTTATGTTCTGATCACCTTGGTGAACTATATCCATATTATAGTGAACCAATTTATCCATATTTGTTCCCATTATAGTTCTAAAAAAACAACAGTAATAAGGTTATAGGGATTAAATAATGAGATGTATTTAAATATTTTTATCCTTATTAACTCTTACTAGTATTATTCAATCAATGTACTATATCATTTTGAGTATATGAGGACCATCCAAGATTCTATATTTCAAATTATATATTAATAGTGTAATGTTAATCACATTTTTACTTAATTTTATCTTTATTAATATCTTATATATGAGAAAATATAGATTAAAAACCCAATTTGTTTTTGTTTTTTTCATAAATCACAGGACATTAATGATAACATACTGATGTATATATCAAATGCATCATCCATGTATCTTATGTAAGCATAATTTTCATCATTAATTTGATCCTAAAGTGGATTATTATCTATTAGGGACACCATCACATACAAGTTTCATTCATGTAATATTAATATCCATAAACATATATTCCACTCTATAATTTTTTTGTTAGTTTGGAAATATTCATTATTCAATATGGATCACAAATTATTCAATGGTACTACTTTCTATTTTTCTAAGAAATGCAATTTATAAGATTAATACTTTGTTAGGGTTACTAATTTTCATAAATTATATATTTATTAATATTAAATGTCTCCCACTATTGTATTCAAATCATAATATCCCATAACTATTACATTCAGAGTATGGGGTTAATTAGTTATTCTAGTGGGAAAGGATCTTCAAAAAGAGCTTCATAGCATGATCTATGTCATCATTAGTACTTTGTGAGTCTAAGGTGTGATTTTGGATTACCAAATTCATTAACTCATGGTTCCTTGATCTATTGAGTGGATTATCATATCCCATAAATCCTTTACTTGTGATCACTCATCAAATTCCTTTGAAATTACACCAAGATATCTATTCATATTTCTTGGATGACAATTTTATTAAAATCAACATACCACTCTTATTTAAACACCATGATAGATGAATCCACACCAAACTATGGATGGTGAGGACAATAAACTATGGTTTCATTCTATGGTTATTGATTAAAGGGATTTATGGCTAAATATTTACTCCAAATATTTTTTAAAAGTCCTTTAATTTACATAGTGAATGAAATATGATTTTATTTATCATGTGTGTTACTATGTGATCATTCTTACAGCAATGGATAAATAGAAAACATTCAACATGTTTTTATTAATTTTATCTATTCATACCTTTTAACAATTCTATATAATTGTATATAAACAAAAAATTTATAAAAAAATTAACCATGAATAATAAAATAAATAATCATGCTTGATCACAATCCATTTTCTAAGGATTAATCCATCGAGTGGATGATGGATCATCGTGGTTTGCTACAAAATTCCTTGAGTCAAAAAATAACTGAACATATAGCTCCATGTCATTTTATTATTTATTACTCATATTTGGATTCCCACACATTCTCATCTTCAACTATATAATTTTAACAAAATTCATTCATTACAATGTATACTCACACATAGGTAAAAGAAACTAAGGATGAAACAATTATATTTTATTACTAAAATTTGTACATGTTGACCCTTATACATTTAATCAATGAGATATGTTATTAAAATCACTATAAAATAAATTTAAATAATAAATTTGAACATTTTTTAAGTTGAATTATATAAATAAATCAAATAAATAAACTCTCAAACATATATGGGTTGGTCACATCTAATGATTTTTCAATAAAAATTATATTATATAATAAACAATGAATAATAAATCTATTAATTTATTATGTAACATGGAATCAAATAACTACAATGGTGTAGGAGTTTTAGGGATATATTGTCTTAGTGTACATGTGGTAAATTACCTTAGTACGGTCAATAGATAGTTCCCTTATAATTTATTTTCATTAATTAAAAAAATTCATTTGAAGGTGTTTGTATAGTTATTTTGTTAATAATAATATTATGATTCTTAAATGGTTTATTCCATAGTCCGTGAAGTTTCATACCTAAATTCATTATATATTTTTTGAATTATAGTAATTATTTACAATTTTTTAGGGGACATTTGGTCTTCTAATAACTCAAAATGTACCTTAAAAGGTTTCAATCCCATCAAGTTAGATCTGGGGTTTGGGTAGCTCAATAAGAGCCAAAACTCGATTGAATAGGGTTCGACAAGTGGTGGTTAACTGCATTCTATTGAATTTAAATTTACTAATTCACTCAATTTTTTTTATAATTTCAAATTTATTATTTTATTCCCACTAATATGAGTTATGAAATGTATTTTGAGATTTCAATAATTTTAGAATAAATTATTATTTTTGATATTTTTTTATTGAATTGATTTTCATGTTTTTTATAAAACTTTTGAATCGATTTCAGAGAAAATTAAAATTTAGTAAGAGTTAATTTATGTCTCATACACTATAATTATCATAATTGGATAATTGTAACTTCTAAAGAAACTATTTATTACATGAAAGTCTAATGTTTTGATGTTTTTAGAGTTTTTAAAATGTACGAAGTCATAAATGTCATGATAAAGTCTTACCATTGAATCAAAAGTTATTATAGTTGAAATAAATTCATATACACTATTTATAATTTCCAATATGAATATAAAATGTTTTATGAGATCAAAATTTTATTATGTCTACAAGTTTTATAGGATTCTTAAATTTCATACATGAGTTCAGAAATCTTTATAAAATGATTTTTTAGTAATGGTAAAGGTCTTATGTGGAAAAAAAATTATACATGGTTAAGAAATGAAATTGTTGATAATAATAAAGTCATAATTGGTCATTAAAGTCATATATGACTTAAAATATCATACATGTTGAACTAAATTTCTTATAAACAATAGAAAAGTTTTACACATTGTATAATGGTCTTAAAAATTCCAATATTTAGAAATATATAAATTCTTATGAGATAAAATTTACTGGGAAACATAAATTCTTATGAAATTTCATAGTCATATGTGGTTCATATGATTTAATATATTGTTTCTTATAAATTTAAAATATATTATATTATTCCTAATTTTGGGTATTTTCATGCACTATATTAACATGTTTCGTATTATAATTTTTTTAGTTTTTTGATATTTAGTCATTAATTATTTAGATAATATTCAATCTTTTTTGGAAATAATTTCTATAGATATAAATTTTTATCAGGAAGAATGATGTGCATTTAAATATTTTTACTATATATTTTTAAATAATATTTTTACTTAAAGGGATACAAGATCAATTTTCAGGAAGTTAAAATGATGTTTTCCCATATATTAAGTGAATAAATACATATGATAAATTATATAGGAAGTATGTATAAATGAAATTTAAAATTCTTTACTAATTCTACAAGTGAAATTATCGCTTCAAGATAGGAAAAATGAAATATATAAAATATATAGATTATAGTTCTTGTGGATATCACATTAATAATTACTATGAATAAAGAAACTCTATAAATTTTTTTATAGAACTTGTGAAAATATATTAAATTAATTGTAGAAGATAGTGAAATTGTATTATGCTATGTATTTTTTGATCATTATTTCAAAAATCTAAACCAAAATTCATCATAAATCTCCATTTCTATTGAAGTGATACTTGGTGCCACGACATTTAAGTCTTTCACTATCCAACTGGTTTCTATGGTGTTGAATTTCTATATGTTATTTTTTTGTGAGTTCTTTAGGTATTATCATTTTTAATTCAAAATAAAGACCTTAGTTTTTTGTTATACTACATTTTAAAAAAGGAATGCTTAGTTTTTCCTTGGGTTGGAAAAAGGAAGGGGTTTCCGTTGTGACTTTTTCTAGATAACAAAAATTCTAGTTGTTCCTCCACTTCAAAAGGATTTTTTTGGGTTTTTATTGTAGGAGTACAAAATTCAGGACTGGGGTATTGAGTTTTGGTGGAAAAAAATGTAGTTGTAAAGGGTTGTGACTCCCCTTCAAATGTTAGGTCACTGTATAGTGGGTTTTATACTCTCATATTGAGATTATGAATAGTATACATAGGATCGTTTTTTATAACTACTTAAAATATACTTTTCTTCATAATTACCCATTCTTAATTATATAATATTTTATAACTCCTTATGATTTTATAAAAAATGTGAAGTAACCCCCTTTTTAACATTTTACTACCTCACATATTGGGAAAAAAACTCTAGATCCCTTTGGGGGATATTCCAACCAAAACATAATAAAAACATTTTTCAACCACCCCTTTATCATGGGGTGAACAAGAGTTAGTTTTAGTTTCATGTTATTAACTATGTTCCCAGAATTTCATTTTATTTTTTAAAAAAATTAACACACAAAATAACCTCGACAACCCCCAGAAAATGCATTGAACACGCCCACCAGTCCGTGGTCTCACTGTTTTTTCAATCATTGGATGGATATTTCTTGGCCATCTGACAAATTATTCTCAATTTTATTCATTTTGGGAGTTTTCCGAACCCATATTTTTTAAATTAAGAAAATATAAATCATAATATCAGCTTATGATATATACAACTTCTCTAATACCACTAATTAGAAATCAGGCACAATAGAAGCATTTGGGAGTTGATAGTTTAAAACTTTTAGATAAGATAAATAGTATAACATTATATCCATCCAATAAATAGCTTTATTTATAATAATAATTTTATATGAAATTAATAAGCATGGAAAAAAATAAAAAAAATTGTCCCTCTTTCAATTATGAAACATCATTATGATCCATTCATCATTGGTGTGTCATAGATTGAAGAATACAATATAAGATAAATATTTATCATTCAATCATTCTCTAAATTATATGAGTTAGTAAATATATCATTTCATGTGCTAAAATGAATAATCAATAGCCTTATAACTATCGTTCAATTTTGTGAAGAATATAGACTCTATCCAAGAAGGATGTATCAAACTAATCATGTAATTATCTTGGGTTCTATATTTGTAAATTGATAAAAGAAGTTAGAGGACTCAAAAATTGATTCAAGGCTACCCAATTTTTGAATTTGGTAAAAAAAAATTCTATTAATATTAGATTAATAGTTTCAAAAATTTCATTTTAGTACTCATGATTGTTTACCAAGAAAATAAACCAAAGATCGAAACCAAATATCTACTAAACATTACATAAATTTCATGAATATCTCATCACTCACATGTGATAATATAACATTTATCATGATGAAATACATGTTATTAACTTATCTTGTTTCTCAAAATAAGTCCAATAATATTTGAATAAAAAAATATTTATTCGAAAAAATAATTTCTCATATTCAACTGTTATACTTAAATACCTTGTGAATGCATTCAGAAATAAATTAAATTATAATTATTAAAAATTATAATAATATATAATTGTATTATTACTTTATTTACATTCCATTATTCACACTTGGATTTACCCCAAACCACAGAAATTGATCTAACTTGATCTTAATTTCCCACTCATCCAGTTTGGTGGAACTTTTGGATATACATTGAGTGTGACTCTTTAGTAAATTACCTATTATTTAGTTATTCATATTGATAGACCAAGGGTTTTAAATAGAAACACATTATTTCCTTTAATGAGATAAAAATAATTCATATATGTGCCAACCTCATATGAACACTTATTATGTAATATAATATCATTATCTTTTGTTATCTTATAAAATAAGAGGTGTAATTTATGTCATCGTCCTTTAATGTTTTATATATATATTTTGACTATATTAGATTGACATTAATTTATATACCATGACCAAGGATTTAGTTAAGGAACTACTATTATGATTAAGTGGCTAGAGACGTCTCCTTCTTATATTCAGAATTAATTAATCATTTCATGATCATTTAATTGATTTAATACCGCCAATGATTCCATAGTTCATGATACATAAAAATAAATAAAAGATTCCATGGTTTTAATTATACATAAAAATATGTGATCCAATGATACGCAATGGTAATGGTCTCAAGTTTAAATACTAATATATATGTTTGTAGATAGGAACATCCAATGTCCCCCAAAACATTTGGTGTTTCTGTTTCGGGGTTAGTTCTCATGATGTCCTATACTCGAGATCACTATATGCACACATCATGAGAAATGTATCAATGTTAATGATCCCCGAAGACTTGATAGTTTGATATCATTTTTGACACATTAGTATAATGTATTTAGACCATAGTTTATATGTTTTAAGATTACATTCACTGTTATGGTAAGAAAATATTATGAACAAATCTCTAAATACAAGATATGGTAACTGAAAAGTGTTACTCAATTTGGGTCTAGGTAACCCAAACTCTAAATAAACCCTGAATCTATGAAATAGGAATTAATACATTGTCTAACTAGTCAAGGTAATTAATTTTTTATACAATTTAATATATATATATATATATATGTTTTTATACATATATATATATATGTGTGTGTGTGTGTGTATACGAATATTATTTTTCATATTATATTATACAATTATATTATATATGTGTTTAACATATATATATATATATATATGTTTAACACACATATATATATGTTTATAATATTTAACATAAATTCATTATATACTTATATATATGTATGAATCTTTACATATACATATATACAGAAATTCAATGAATATACAGAAATATATATATATATATATATATTCAAAGTATATATATTAAATATAATTGTTGAATACATGCATTACACACAAACATACACCTATTATTTAAAAAAATTTAATTAAAAATCAAAATGTATAATGATTTTATAAATTATAAATTAAACATATATATGTGTGTGTGTAAAGATCCATTGTCCATGGACCACATGGTAGTGTTTAGACCCATGATTTTTTTAGACCTTAGGCACACCTCACTATATGTTAGAGGCCATCAACTAGAATTATGGGTCTATGGTGTAATCCTGGATTGACTATAACTATATATTATAGTAAAAGAACAATATAAATATCATACAACTTCCATTATAAAGAATCAGAATATGTGTAACCTAATAAAAAAGAATCATGGTATATCAAAGATATTGTGGATGAATATAATCATACACCCCATAGATTTACCATGAGTTTGATCACATTTACAATTAAGAAAAAGAAATAAAAATATATATGAGATTTTACTTCTATCCTCGAGCCTCATCACAACCCAATCTTCAAATCCCCATCGAACGGATAGAACATGATAATTTAATACCAAGCCTCTTCCCTACCAAAACCCACAAACAATGAATTATTCTTAGTTAACATAAGTTCTAGGCCTCCTGTGAAAGGTGTGAGTAAGACACCACCATTAATGTCATTAACATCACTACTAAATATAATCTATATGCTTGTGATATGATCAACAAAACAAATAAAGAATAAAAGAACACTAAATTAATAACTATCAATCCAAAGGTTTTAACGTGATACCTAAGATAAATGAAACATTATTAGACCAATGACAGAAGTATCTGAGTATAATATATACAAACTATGTGGAACCACATACATTATTAGAGTCTATAAGGCATCTCAAAGTTATATATGGCATACCCTTTGTCTATTTTCCCCAACCCATCAATCACCCCCACTCAAGGGAACTAAGTGAGCCAACCACGTCCCACTATGTTATTTTAATAAAGTTGGTAACACTATTGGGTCCACATATCACAAAACTCACTGTTATGATCATGTACATGACCATAAAAAACTAAATCATATACTTGTGTTCAAGGGGCTATCATGTCCCATGACACTTCAACTCATTTTTTGAGACTTTTATTAAAAAAATAATTTTATATTTCATTTTAATCACCCATATGCGGTGAGAAAATATAACATAGACCATATAAAATAAGGAATATTCCATAGAAGTATGTTCAATGACCAACTACATCATACATAGAGTAAACATCCTCGCCGAGATTTGCTCAGCCATGGTCAAATCCTCATCAAATCTTGCTACAAATAAAAGAAATAGATTTGAGAGGGTAATTTATCAGGGGTTATCCACAGCCCCCTATAAATTAATTTTTTGTATAATTAGAGGGGGTTCTACACACCCCCTATAAATTATTTTTCTATAAAAATTATATTTTGTTGTGTACAAGCCCTGTTAATCAACGAATTTAGAGGGGGTTATAGACCCCACTAATTTCTTAAATTTGAGGGGGTTTTAAATCCTCTCTAAATTTTTTATCATTATCTTATAAATATATAATTGTATTTTAGAGGGGGTTCAAACCCCCCCTATAATATCTTAAATTATATGGGGTTAAAAACCCACTCTAATGTCTTAAATTAGAGGGGGAGGGGTTCAAAACACCCTCTAATCTCTCAAATTATAAGGGGTTCAAAACCACCACTAATTTAGGATATTATGGGGGGTTGTGAACCCCCATTATTTTTCTAAAATTAATATTCCATAATATATATATATATATAATTAAAACATGATATATAAATGTATTTAAATACATTATATGAAAATATTATATAAAATATTTATATTATTTTTTAATTGTATTTATATGTATACGTAAATATAATTGTATAGTATTATATAAATTAATTTATATTTATTTGTATACATTTTTGTTTCATATAATATTACTTATTTATAGTATAAAAACATAAACATATTATATAAATATATACAAAAAATATAACTTACTTAAAAAAATACACTATATAGTTTTTATAATTTATATAATAATAATAATTAATATATTCTTAAATAAGTTGTTTATGATTTTATATTATATATAGTATATTATTTTATTTCATAAAACATTATATAAATATTTCTATAGATTTTATTTCATATAATATTAATTATATATAATATAAGTAATTTTACAAATTGCTTTTCATATAATAATAATTATATATAATAATAAATAATTTATAAAAATAAATTTGTATATTAATGTACATAATAGTAAATATATGTATTTAAATACATTATATAAATATATTTTAAAGAAATTATAAAAATATTTTAAGTATATTCATATATATATATATTATTTAAATAAACATGTATAGAATATATAAATATGTATTGAAGTATATAAATGATTTAAATAAATATATAATATAATGAATTTAATATATTATATGATAGATATCAATCATAAAATAATTGTATAGTATTTATAAAACCAATATATAATATTCATAGTTTATAAAACAGGTGTAATAACAATAATAAAAACAATCAACAATATCATTGTTATAAAACACACACACACACATAAGTATATAAAAATATTAAACAAATTTATATTATAATTTTATTAAATATATAAACATATATGTATATACATATTTATATATATTTTATATATATTTATATATAGATTATATATTTAAATGTATATAAATATATTATGTAAATATTATTTATTAGAGTAAATAGTAAAATATATTTTAATATATTCAAGTGTGAATATATATAATAAATTGAAATGCCATAGTTGTAGCTTCGCGAGGAGGTTTTGCGGGTGCTGTGGTGCTAATCCGGGGTTCGAATCCCGCATGAGGTGAATTTTTAATAGTAGCATACGGTGTTTGAGGGACCCACATAGACATGAGAGGTCTGATTTAGAGAGAGAATGAATGGGGTTACGTGGGGTGTGGGGGTTTGCCTAGGGTGAATTATGGTTTAGAGCATGTGGGGGGAATGAGAGGTAGGCATGGGGAAGAGACATGGTACAAGTGGGTGGGGGGATTGGAGGTAGGGGCCGAAGCATGAGAGGATGAGGGGTGAATGAGAGAGATGAAGGGGGAGGGTATGCCACCTGATTATTGACGGTCACCCATAAATTTGTTCTTCCAGATTAATTAGGTGTGGTTCTGACCACCCCTAAATTGATAAATTATTTAGAAGTGGTTTACAACCCTTATATATAATCAATTCTCAGTATATTTATGGTAGATTTAGAAGGGATTAAAACCCCTTCGAAATCATGTTAGTGTATTCTTCATCCAAATATACCAGGGGTTGGAGAAAACAATTTCTAACGATACACTATATCTACTTTTAGAATGGTTCACCTTAACCTCTAACAATTATTTTAGAGGGGGTTATACCCCCTCTAAATAAAAAACCACTTCGAATAAATACCTTTTTGTATTATCCTAGGACCCTATCTCAAACATCAACATAAAATTAATTAATTATAGAAATTTATAATTAATTTTAAATTCTAATTAAAATAAAAATAATTACCCAAAAACTCACCTAATAAACCCCCGAATTTAATTACCTGGGAAAATTGTAGATTAAATCAAATTCCACCAATGTACGATAAAAAGTCAAAGGGAATCATACATCTAACAAAATGCAGATAGAATACATGCATCTATCCTCTAGAAATTTTAATACTCCATATAGGGAGAAAGTTCCACCATTCAGGGTGATTTTACCCAGATATGGTGGAATCATCACTACAAAATCCAATCTGGAGGAAGAGAAATTAATGACCAATAATGGGAATGATGAAAACAAATAATAATAGGAATAAAACACCTCAAATCACATTAAAATAACCACCAAGAACAACCATATCAATGGGGGAATAATAAAGGAATATGGAGAGGATGTTCTAGCCAAAATGAACCCATATCGATCTGATTTTTCCCTATAATCTTGAGGTGGTCAATTCTAAAAAAACTGATTTACCTCTATTAAAAAAAAACAGGTCTGTATCTTGTTCACCATGTGACCATTGGGGTCATGGAGTGACATTTAGTTTCCCAGAAAGGGTTTGGTGTAGCCCTCCTAGGTCTCTGTATTTCCACCCCTGGAAAAGGGGATGCCCCTTCTATAAAAAAATTTATAGAATTGCCCCTATGGGTTGCAACATGGATTCTATAAGTAGATGGGCTATCCCATTTCCAATCCTTCATTATGATGCCCTTATGGCCATCGATGTGATTTATCTCTCCAAGACAACACCATTTAATTCAATTTGAGACCTTTTCTATTGAATCATGACACCTACATGCTACTGACAATGACACCCCTTGACGTTGGCCACCATGATGTGACCTAATGGTCCTTATACGATCATCACTCCTACAAGAAAAAAAACTCAAAACCATAAGAGTTCTTAGAACCTTTATAAGAGTCATCATAATAGTGTGAGATCTAATTTAAATAATGACCCATTCCCCATGGGGCTTTCTTTTAGTAACAAATCCACAAAATAAACCACCATTATTTGAATCCCTCGACCATGGGATGATAATAGTTTTCCAGAATATCATAATGATGTGATCATTGTACATCATTATGTGATAACCACAAAAAACCAAAAATAAGTGCGGGTCACCCGAACTATAGAATAATTTTCAACCAATCATTCAATACACCAATCAGAACACAATTCACATCCAAAATCATATTCTTGAGGTGTCTTAACCCTTAGAATTCTGATCAACATCCCAATTCTCTAAAAATCCCATAATCTTGGACAAAAGTTAACATTTCACTTAAATTTAACAACCCTTAAAGACATGGGTAATTACAATGTTTTTTTTAAATTTTAAAATTTGATATATATTTATATATAGACACACACACTCACCCCATTTTAAACAAAACATGGCAGAATAAGCAATGTATTTTAGACAGTATGTCTAAATTAACTATTTTTTAATGAAAAAAACGTTAATTAGATATTTAAAAAAAAACTATAACTAACTATAATAGGTAACCACATCTGTCTATGAATCTATTTTAATATCATATACTCGAACTAAAATAATGTCACTCTGAAACAATAAAAATAATAGTCCACCAGGTGGAACTCAGCGCAACCTAAAACCCTATAATAAATATACACTTGGAGGTAACTCATCTCAACCCTGATCCATATAAAAGGAATAAAACTAAAGGAAAATCAACTCACTTGAGAACCATATTAGAAGCATATACCTATGGGTGACTCATCTCTCCCTAGAACCATATTAGTAATATACACCTAGGGGTCCTCACACACCTAAACTCTATATAGTATTTCCAATCGAATAACCTTTTGGGAACTCATGTTATAATAGGGGAGGAACACTTTCTAATCACTCTAATCACTATATCAGATGATATAATGCCTCTCAGGGTTCAATATGGCCTATATTTTGGCCAATTGTTGAAATCCTTCAGTCAACTAGTACAAAAGATATACAATTTCCATGTTTTTATATTCGGATTGAAATAAAGTGATATAAATTGATGATGTGATAAATCTATGTGTAATTATTTAATGTGGGATATTTTTGGAAACATGAACTATTATGAACCATCCCTAGGACACCCATGAACTAAGCTCCCAATATGGACGGTGATAAACATGAATAG
The DNA here is from genome assembly GCA_963277665.1 of Viscum album. Taxonomy (NCBI): domain Eukaryota; kingdom Viridiplantae; phylum Streptophyta; class Magnoliopsida; order Santalales; family Viscaceae; genus Viscum; species Viscum album. Next base: position 1,440,101,877 of record OY728127.1, on the reverse strand, counting down.
AATTCTCAATCCCAATGTGATATCAAAAGTTCCTACGCATCAAAGAATCATCACTTGGGAAATTTTTACCCTAGAGATTTGATCTATTAATAAATATCAAGAATAATGAATTAAACAAAGTATACATAAAATCATGACATATATAATGTGACTAACATGATTAGAGTACAAACATAGTCAAAAGGAACAAAATTTGTGGGATGGGAAGCTTTTAGGGTGATATAATATACATTCCAACAGGTAAAGAAACACCAAAAGAGAAAACGAAAGTAATAACCCTTCTCCATGCGACATGGGACATCAAACCACTTCCATTTCATCACCAAAAACCTTTACAAGACCACTGGGAGAACCAGCCACCTCTGAGTGGTGTCCTGTTTCTTCCCACATCAGAAAAAATGAGGTCTTCATACACCTAGGCGTGTATATAGGGTGTGATATAATATCACAATAGGATACCATATAGTGTTCCATATCCAAAAAGTGTTACAAATTCTTAGAATTATAGTTTCAAAATAACAATGGTTGTAACCATTATCATTTTAATTAAAAAAAATTAAATAACTATAAACAACTAAAAAAAATAATGAATTCAAGTAAATGATTGAATGAAATAGTATATAATAATATCATGGGATGTTATACTTGGGTTAGTGGGGATAGGTTCTCCTCAGAATTACTTCCCTATAGACTAAAAAATGTAATAGTTTCAAATCATTGGCCAATGTATGAAAACATACTTCCACTACTATACTAATTGAAGAGATTGTATCCCACCTAGGTTATCCTACACAGTTTTCAAGGTTCCATTGTATATTTTTTAAAAAAAATTATTCATTCACCATTCTATTTCATAAAAAAATCATAAAAAATCACAATTTAAAATAAAGAGATCATTTTTCATAATAATGAATAAAGTATACACTCGTAGCATGGGAGCCCCATAAATTCCCTTTAAAATCATCATATAATACAATACCAGTTCAATAGAAAACTAAAAAGGAAATATAAAGAATATTTCAGAAAAGTATTAAATGAAGGCATATAAATCCACCAAACAATATTATGTTGAACCAGCGGAAACCAATGGACTTATTTGGAAAACTACTTATAATTCCAAAAAATGTCCTATATGGGTAAGAATAATACAAAATCACCAAAACCAAAGCCTCATATATATAAAATCATGAACCATGGTCCAGGAAGGTTTTATGGAGAATTGAAATCCAAGAATGAAATGGGGAAAATCCAAAAGGATAAACGAGGTGATTTTTGTAGGTGTTTACCTTGGATATTTGAGAAAACACCTCTTGGAATAAAACCCAGGGATATTAGAAGAGATTTTGGAGCTTGTGGGGAAACTGATTTTTAATAAGGTGAGTTAGGGGAGAAATAATGTTAAAAAATTGTATAGAAAAAGCAAAATTTAATAATTTATAATTTCAAGGAAGGACACAATGTTTGTTTGATTGGTTTTCCAAACCATGAACTAACCAGGTGAACATCTCTAACTTCACCTGAGCAGTTGTATTGTTGGACTGAATTATTTATAAATCATAAACAAAATATATAAAACACCTATATTATAACTATATAGGTGTTTCATAGTATTTTCATGGTTCACACTAACCATGTACGAACAATGCAATAAATCAATTTTTTTTCCAAATCTCACCAATTTCGAGAAAAAGAAACAAAATTTAATGTAAAAGTAAAAAAATAATAATACATAAAATACATGAAAATGAGGTTGTGGGTGTGAATATTATCTCCAATATCTCACTTTATTCCCCAAAAATGTCATCCTGAAGCTTGATCTTGAAATAAAGATGACTAGTGCACCCAAATATAATCTTGTTTCTCCAATGTCTCAGGAAAATCTAATAAATTATGTGACAATACATGAAAAATTTGGATGAAATTCCCATGGAAACACATTATCCTTGGAGTTAATAATTAGAATGTGTCACTCAATGATCAATATATATGACTCTAACTCAAGATCTAACTAATTAATAACATGGGAAAATTAATGTTGATACAAATTTACATTAGAAACATGGATCAAATTGAAAATTTCAATTAATTGATATAGAAAATATAACATGTATGATAAATACCTAATCCACTCTATGATCTCTAAAGGACTAACATAACTTCACGTGAGATTCCCCCGTATTCCTAAACCATTGATGGAACAAATGGGGTGAAAAACTTAAAAACACTCCATCTCCTACTATAAATACCAAAGGGTTATGGAGATGATAAACATAAGACATATAATGACTCTGAGCTACCACTAATCTCATCTAAATCCTATGGATCTTTCGGGTCGTCTCCTTGATGGGTATAGGTCTCACCAGAGTGGTCTCACTTACCTCTATCAAACATTAAGTAAAATGACATGGTTAGTCATAATGATCTTTAATTGGGCTCATCATGATAGAGAATTGGTAGCTATTTTTAAAAGTAAACTCAAATAGACCAAAATAGAGTGTCCCAAGTACCCGCAAAGTCAATAATAAATTTTTATAGAATCACTACCAATATCTGGTTACCCTCTCTATCTTCACATTCATTTGGGGGTGATAAGATGTACTTATCTTCACCTGGGTACCTGTTTCCTCATGGAGTTACTTCTTGAATGTATATGTAAATTGAGTGCTCAAAACTGATATAATGGAGGAATACACCCAATGGATACTCATGACCTCTAATATGTACAATTTTCAAAGTCCCTCCACCTTTATTTACTCTTTAACAATTTTAATGTTGGGTGATTTTATCGAATGATAGATCAAGATCTTGAACACATTCAATCCTTAAAGAGTATGAATTCGTCTAATAATAAGGTCAAAATACATCTAATCACATTTCCATGAAAGAATAGAAATAGTATAAAGTAATACATAAGGAATTTGGTTCTTGGCCTTCACCTACGTACATGTATTGCATCTAGACACCCCAGAACACTATAATTGTTTCATTAAATTATAATAGATATTGGTTCCACTGGGGTGGATATCCCAATGGGACTGATGGAAATCCTCCATTACTGATTGTCAAACCAAAGTGGGAACCAACCAAGTTTTTTTTAGTAAAGAGAGCCTATAGAAGAAAAATACCACTCCCTTGGGCCACCCCACCATATAAGGTTTCCCTAATAGACCTAAATACTCTATAATCTAGTTAATCATGGGAAATAATCTCAAGAAGGGATTAATTCAATTGGTTAATAACTAAAAATACTTCATCCATATCATCCATTAACAAAAAATGAAACTCAACCATAAGGTTCATGACATTCAACTCCACACTAGATTCCATAATATCCTTAGATTAAGTATTTCTACCAAATAATGAGCAACTGTATTACATTTTAATGTTGTATAATAAAGATACAAATAAAAATAATGAATTTATTATATCTAGTATATATTATTTATATTTGTGTCCTTCGTTGAGAAAATATAGTTAAAAATTTTGTGATTAATAAACACTATAAACTTCTCACCAAATTGTTTATGCCTCAAATATTATTGTTGGTTCATGACTGTATTCAATTCAAATACGCGTGTAAGTGTAGTTTCTCTCATTTGTCTAGAGTTTCTAAGATAAATAAGACATAATATGATTTCCATAATTTAAAAAGAAACCTAAAACCATGGCTATTACATCACAATTGACCTTATATCCTGCTACTAATTGTGGAAGCATCAAAATATGTGCCAAAGTCAAATGTTTCTTTAATTAGTCTAATAAAGATCAACATTAAGGAGTCTATGATAATTTTACAATTTTAATAGTGAGATACGCAAACTATGAATCATTTTTTGATAAGTTTCCTAGAATACCATTGATAGTAACCTATTAGTCTTAGTAACCTACCAATATCAACAATGTTGTTGGGATCCTCCCAAGATATAACAAATTTCACATTTTTTTGATCAAATGAAATTCCTTGTTTGGATGTTACCTGCCCTAAAATAATCAACTTCATAGATCAAATTTTTTATTTAGAGATCTTTTCATATAGTTTTTAGTTTTTTAAAATTTCAATAAATATCATCAAATTATTCCCATGTTTCTCTTTTAATATATAATAAACTAGGGTTTCATCAAAAAACACCACTAAAAACTAATCCAAATATTGGTGACACCCATTTCATCAAAGATATAAAAAATATTTGAGAATTGGTCCATCCAAATGAAATTTTATGGAATTCATAGTGATTATACCTAATTCATAATGTCGTTTTAGGAATGCCAGCCTCTCTTACCCATAGATGATGGTACCCTAATTGAAGGTTGATCTTAGAAAACCTTTTTGTTAACTTAAACTAATAAAAAATATCATCAAGGAAAGGAATGGGAAATTTATTTTTTTATCACCACTCAGTTTAAATTTTGGTAATCAAGACATAGCCGGAGAGACCAATCATGCTTCTTGGAAACTAGTACTGTGGATTCCCATGGAGAAATACTCATACATATAATCCCCTTGGATTCAAGATCATCTAGTTGAATTTTTAAATTTCTAAATTTAGATGGGTATATAAAGTATGATGGTAATGATATAGGTAGTACTCATATAACTAGGTTTATAGAATAATCTACCTCTCAAGATTGTGGAATCATAGTGAAATCCTCATGAAACACCTTGGGGAGAACTACAAGAATGAGAGGAGGCACAATACCTGTATTCCCCTCATAGGCATCCCACTATAAGAAAGTTTTCTGGAACAAGATCATACCCACTTTAGGAATTGAAGGTCACCCTCTATCATTAACCAATCCAGATTACCAAGCTATCCATATCCTGAAATAGTCCTTACAAGGCTTGAAGGGGATTCCTGATCCCCATGAGTTGGAAACTAACACTTGGGAATTAATAAAAACCACTTGGACTTATTTATCCATAAATAACATGACTTTAGGTGATACAATATAAACTAAAAATTCAGTATTCTAAAAAATAAATTACTAGAATGCTACACGAATCATTTTAAACAAGTTCTAAAATACATAAAAAGATGGAGTACTCAAAAATTGACAATTCCCAATATTGTGTTACCTGATGAATCCTATTGAATCATATACTATAAAAATGAAGAAAACCCCAACCATACCATGATTCTATTACTTGTATTTGATCAAGAAAAATAATTATAAACCCATATGTGTATACATGGTGGGTGAATAATATCCCAATACTATCCCACTATGTTTTCACAGAAAAAATTATAAAATAAAAAAATAATGCTTGGGTAATTTAAAATAATTAATGAGAAATAGTTCCATAAAAGTTGCGGATAAATCACTCTTTTCACAATTTAATAAATCATTACAATAAATAGGTTTTTAAATAATTTATGTAAACAAACTAATAATGTATATCAATGAAAAATATAGGGAAAATAGACCATGATTATAAATAATTATAGTTCAAATTGGATCCTTGTTCCATCATTTTGATAAGTAGGACACACGATATGCACATTAACCTAGAAAAACAGGTTTAGGGGGCACTCCTAAGAGTGACTCCCTACAATAACATGGGGATCCTAGTTCAGACATTACCCTTAAAGAATATATATAAGGGGAATGAGTTAATCCCAAAGGATGGATCCTTGTCTCATCATTGATCACATATGGGCTTAAAACATTAGAATCATCCATGTAAATTACATCTTTGATACTACAGAAACAATACATTAAAACCATGAATGTTATCCAAAAAATTCCATTTTCAAATCCATTGTCCAAACTATCAAATTTTATTAAAACCTTCTTCATGAGTTTCTCAAATTTTAGAAATAAATTTCATAGAGAAATAAACCAAGGGTCCTGAGATAAATCCATATCTTGGAACCACTTACCTTGAAATGATTGGAATTATAACACCCATATTGGATCCACAAGACAATAAAAACTAAGGGTTCAAGAAGATAAGGGAGAACCCTAATATGAGAATTATCAAATACTAATCTCTGATCAATAATTTATAGAATATTTGGAGAGAGATAAACTACAGACCAAAATTATAACCTATGAATTCATAATGACCATTAATTATTTGGGAAACTAAACCCAATTCATTGATGAATATATAATAATACTAGTTAGATCAATACAAAAACCATGAATTTATCACCAAAAAACCTGATCTAGGGTTCTATTTGTGGAGAGGGGAGTAGATCTAGAAGATCATTGAATAGTGAAAAATAATGGGCATATACCATTGAAAGACTCGATCCAACACTCGAATATCAACTAAAATACCTCACCAAGAGGCAAGGAATATCCTTAATATCTATGTGCAATATCATAGTTCATGATCTAGAATTTTTTGAAGCGAAATGATAAAAAATAGATTGGTTTGGGGTTATAAAATAAAAATTCATAATAATTAATACACATCACACGGTTTGGCTACACAATTTGGAAAACTATGCACCAACCATACACCCCTTCTGGGATAGTAGAATAGATTCATGAATTCGATACATGGATTGAAAAACGATGATACATTCATGCATGAATCAATTATCAGGAGCCTCATAGATTAAGGGGATGGCTATATGGTTTGTACAAAGCATCACTACATTGTGCGCCCCCCTATGTGACTCTAATACAAGGTACATAGTTTCTTGGGTAACCCTGCACAGTTTTCCCTAATCGTATGCCTACCATGAACAAGACCAAAAACCTACAAAAAACACAAAAAGTCAACCAAAAAAATCAGAAAATATCTGAATAAAATATTATCAAAATAAAGGAATTTATGTTCCTAAATATAATACTAGGTTATGACACAATTTGGTGGATCAAAGATCCCATTCTCCCTAGAATATAAGATCCATTCTACCAGGGGTCATTAGAGACACCCTTATATGATAATATTCTATAAAATACTTGAATTACATCAACTATTCAAACCTAAATATAATATAAAATATGTCCATTGATAAGACTGGTAAATCCCATGACACCTTAATCTTATGTAGAGTGATGAAGAAAGAGAGACACTAAAGATCAAACTCCTTATTTCCCAGAGGAGTTTATATTTCCCTAATATAAGGCATATGTTATTATGGTAGGTTCATCATATCAATATTCTTATTAGATATAAATTACTATGAGGATCCGATTTGAAATATATCAAATTCCAGAGATGATTTTATAATAACCATATTTCTCTCTATAGCTGGCCCTTCATCTCACACTGTGAGGGTTTGGTCAACTATATATTGTTGTCAGCATTCTATCTGAGCATGAATCTTAACAATGGTATGATGTTCCATCCTTAGATAAATGTACTCATGATAAGGTCCAACTCTACCCCAACTACCATTAGAGTAATATCCACTAACTCTGGGTAGTTCAGATTACACCTGAGATTTTATAGAGGTTAATGAACCTACTGTACTCATTACCTAAACATATATCTTGAAAAACCCATTGAATATTTCCCATATTCACACATTCATGGAAAGACTTCAGTTCATTTGAAAAAATAGGATTAATATGACATGGCCTTCTACACCGATTATACACGGGGGAGGCAGAAGAGTTCGACTAGTTTGGGGGTGAAAACTCTTCTCACATCTTTTGATCGACTTGTACCACTTCCGATTCTTTTCATACCAAATAGATTCACTTTCACTCAGTAATGACCAAGTCACAATAAATATTTAATTAACATATTGTTAAAGCATTACCATAAGGGATAGTTCCACCAACTCTGTATATGTATAAAGCATGAGAAGTAAAACCTATGACTAAAAATGAGGTTAAAGGATGATTTAAAACCTCGTATCCTTTAGAATATAATAAAACAAAATCATTATAGTAAAGAATAAATTATTAAAAAATAGATTATAAAATTCCATAATAGTCTTATAACCCTATTGAAGGCTTAGGAAAACTCTTATGTATTCCAGGGCCTTAGTTTACTGGTAACATTATTGATAAAATATCACTTTGAGGTTAGTCCATTAATAATTATCATACTTATCATATTTAAAAATTAAATCCCGCAACCTCCTATAAGGACCTTCAATCATGAAAGGGAGTTATTTCAACTTCAAATGTTCAAGAATACTCAAGAACTTGATCATACTCTAAATATTTTCCAACAAATCCTTGGATTCTTAAGGGTCATTACCCCTAAAAATGGAGGTGGCATGTTCCAAAGGAACTTCTACGAGTTATCTAGATTCAAGAATCTTCCCACAGATTTGAAATTCATGTGGCTTAGGCCCACTCCCCGATCAATGTCCTAAACCATCCTCACAACCACTTCAAAAAATTTTGATCAATAAGAGAGGTCACCTGGATAATGTTTTCCTCCACTCCTTCCTATGGGTTATCTTGGGGTCTCTATAAAATAATAAATCTAAAAAAAATAAAATAATTAGAATACCCTTAAAACTAATTAACAAATTTTAAACCAAATTTTTAATTTTTTTTTAAATAAATACAAAAAGGATAAATAAAAAATGAAACATAAAAACTCATATCCATCTTGAGACAAATCCCAAGTGCAATATCTACATCCCATGAAATTAGTCTAGCCAACATATTGAATCAAATACAAATTTGAAAACCTCATTCCTGATATCCCTAGTAACTCATGGTTGAGAACTAAATGTATTGTCATGAAAAAAGAATGACACAACCCATCCCTAGGTCCAAAAATTCCTAAGTCTAGTCAGCAAAGACACCCTAGATTTCACAAACTAATAAAAACCTAGGCCACCAATACTATTTTTCATGAAACATATTTAGGAAATCCGAGAACTGAGAATGAAGTCCTCCACATGATAAACCTTAAGGGAGTTATCATTCTCCATAGGCGGGTACACATTCATGGGAATCAAGGAATCACTATATGGGAATAGTATTCCAAATATATAAGCTTCATAAATACATAAAATTAATAATAAATTTAATATAGTAATTATAACATCAAAACATATATAATGTAAAAAATATGATTAGAGTAGAATGATAGTGAAAAGAAAAAAAATTGTGGTGGGAAGTAGCGAGGGAGGAAAAATATACCTTCCAACAACTATAAAAATATGAAAAAGAGAAGCATTAGCTCCTACACCATCTATATGTGGAAAATGGAATCAATCCACTTACATGAAACCACCATAAACCAAAAAATTAGAAGAGAGATAACCCACCACTTCTACCTGGTTTCTTGTTCCTTCCCACATAAGAAAAAATGAGGCCTTTATATATTCAAGAGTGTATGTTGGGTGTGGGTAAAGATCCCAAAAGGGTCCCACCTGGTGTTCCATTTACAAAATGTTTTAGAATTTCAATTAATTCTAGTTTGAACATAAAAAATAAAGTAAACATAAAAAATTTAGTAAAAATATTAATAATGAATAAGATAATAAAGAAAATAATAAAATTAGGTAAAAGATAGAAAATAATTATTTTCCAATATTCTCATGGGTTTTCATCCCATGGCCTGTGAGGCTAGGTCCACATAGTACTTAATTTTATATAGACTAGTAGAAAGGAATAATATAAAGTCATTGGATAATGGTGGAAAACATAAATCACTACCCATGCTATTGGAAGTGATCACATCCCATCTAGGTTATCCTACCATTGATTATGAGGTTCCATTGAGTTTTCTTCAACCAAAATTATCTTATCCACTTGGCCTTGAATCAATGATTCAAAAATAATTCCACCATTAAAGTGAAAAAAAAAATTTCTTAAGTATGTTCCATGAATTCAATCCCAACACGGGAGATCTATGAATTATATTTTTAATAATCATATAATAACATAACAAGTCATTATAAAATAAACTTAAAATGAAAATAATCCTTTTGTAGACAAACAAATTTAGTATAATAGAACCACCTACAAAAATCAAGTTGAACTTTTTGAAATAATTGACTTCATTTTAAACCCACAAATAATTCCAAAAATGATCCCAGATAAGCAATAAAAATCCACAAACACCAAACAAATCGACTTTTAAATAATATTGTATTAACGTTAGACTACCAAGATTTTCTATAGGATATAAATATAATAATGAAAGGGAAAAAGTCATGGATGGGAAGTGATAAGATGAGTTTTAGGTATTTTCATTAGAAATTTGAGAAGAACACCACTTGGAATATGGACCAAAGGAGTTTATAAGATAATTGAGATCGTGAAAGGGTATATAAGTTGAATGGGTGAGTTAGGGGAGAAAGAGGGTTTAAAATAGGTGAAAGGGAAAATCAGGTATTTGATTATTTTTAATTTCTAGGTAGGCTATATTGTTTAACAGTATTGTTTTCAAAACCATGTGCCACACATGTGGACCTCTCTAAATTCACTTGGGAATTTGAATAGTTATATTGCATATTTTTTAAACCATATTAGAACCATGAAAAATATCTCTATTTGAGCTACACATGTGTTTCATCATTGTCACCCAAGTTTCACTAAATGTGTTCCAACCATGTAATAACTCAAATTTTCTCTAAATTTCACCAATTTAAATAAAAAACTCAAAATTGAATGCTGAGATAAAAAGGTATTGAATAATTCATAAAACATCTAAAAATTAGGTCATGAGTGTGACATGAATTTAATGCAAGACCATTGTAACATCCTTCCACCCCAAACCACTAGATATTTTCTAGACTGATAGTCTCTACTTGAACTCAAACATGCGTCTCCATATACCAGTGGCAACCATCACATATTGAGGGTCAAGGGTGTGATCATATAGAGACTATACCCTTATATAAGAGTAGAAATAATAGTGATCATAGAAAAATATCATCCATACAAAATAATTTGAGCATGTTGATGTTATAAAACATATCATTCTAAAAAATGAGAACATGAAAATTTATTTGGTCATAAAAACTTATGACCATGAAAACATTCAATGATTGATCTCCTAATGAGCCAATCCAAAAAATAAGAAATGAAATAAATGAGAAGAATGTACATAGTGCTCCACTACCATACAAAATACATACGTAAATCATGGTCAAAAACAGTATTTGATCTATCCCACTTCATTAATTAACTTTATTACATTACCCAACATGAACTTGAAAATAGTGAATCCTTCTTTGGTACCCAAATTGATGGGCCAACCTTTCATGGTGTGAGTACAACATAGAAGGGAACCACCAATGTAGACCCCAATATAACGAGTAAAAGAAGTGCATGAAACACCCCAAACCCACACTCTCAAATATTTTACTAAAAGAAAATTTTTATATATGGCTATTATACCAACTTATATGAATAAATATAAACATTCAAATATCTCACACATATTTCATAATTTAAAAATTAATTCTCAAAATTATTTTCACAATCATTAAACCTGGTGGTTTAGGGTATTTGACGATTAGCTAAATAAAAATAATCATTTACATAACTTTGAAAATTTCTACATAATCACATCATACTATTCTTCCTTATAGATATCTATAATTTTATTCTCATATTCATAGCCTATGGAATCAAAAAATTAAGAACGGGTGAGCTTAAATTCTTAGTAAATGAAAAACATGCCAACAATGAATCAAGGGTTAGATCATAAGAATGATTGAAAACATGATTATGATAGAATATCTTGTTAAAAATAACATTGAATTAAAATATTTTGATTTATGTTATAATAAATGTATTTGAAATTTCAAATAACCAAACATATACCATAGCCTAAAAGTGAGGAATCATGAGACTATATTCACGATTCAAGGATCATAATAAATGAATATAAACTAGAAATGTGTAATTATTATAATAGTAGGAAATAAAAACATTGTGAATAAGGCTTTAATCACAATTTCCATGCTCAATATCATGAATATAGTTAATAACATTGTTTCCATGCTCAATCTTGTGAAAAAATTTAACCACATCGTGTCAATCCTCAATACCCTTATCTCATAAGATATAAAACCATTACTAATGAATTTTATGGTTATATAAGAACCCTCCCTCTTCATAATGATAATGCACATACATGTGTGAAAAAAACATCAATCATATAATATGTCATAAAGAACTCTAGGAAATAAAATGATTTCTTAATATTATTGAATGGTATAATATGAATGAGCTCAAGAGTCAAGTCAATTTATGAAAAAAAATTAAATCTCCTAAAATGAGTATTTAAGAATGGAATATAAAGAATTATTTATAAGAAATTAGTCTAATGTAGATGCTAATTTCTGAGATCAATAATAAAATGGAAGAAAATTCATGAAAATTGATTTCATAAAACATTTTTAACATTATCATTAAAATAAAAAGTTATGGGTAACTTTTTAAAGTTTCTTCTAAGAAGTTAGGAAGATTTTTTTAAAATAATATTTAAATAATAATATACTAAATGGGGCCTTTAAAAATACATTATTGTTTTCTAGAGGAAATGTAGAGTGTACGATTAAACATATGATTATATGAAGAAAAGACATTAATGTTTTGAATACCATTATTGGAACCCAAATTATAAAATAATTATTTAAAAATACATAAAGATAAATAAAAAGATCACAAAAGATAATATGTATTATTATTTCAAAATTATAAATAAAAACATTTATGGAAGGATTTAATATAGAGATGGAGTAAAACAACAATTAAAGAGGTTAGAAATTATTAACATTGATTGAAAAAACCAACCTAGTACCGAATGAATTGAGAAGGGGGGGGGGTGAATCGGTGCTTTGAAATAAATATTCTAAAAATTTATCCCTTCTACTTATTCATTAGGGATATCATAAAAAATAAATAAATAAGGAAACACATTTTTTTTCACCAAGGTTTGTATCCAGAAGAAAAAAATATGCCCCTAGTGTATGGAAGTTTCTACCCCCTACAAAACTATTATCTTATTGTCCTGTATAGCCACAAGAAAGGGCATGAACTTGTACATTATATAAGATACTAGAACCAAACAGTGATGTGCATATTTTTTACTCATTAAAAAAAATGAAAAATAGTGAACCTTTGAAGATAGATCACTAATAAGAAAACATGATCTTTTTCTGAGCTTGACCTTTTGAAATGAAAATCTAGTGATCCATAATATTCATTATAAGTGACTAATCCCTCCATAAGACCTATAGGGGATACATAGTGACCTTAAATTTCTATTTCATTTCTCTTTTTCATGATTCCTACATTATGCAAGGTGGATATTATTTGTCATATAAAAATTAGTTAGAAAAAATCCCCTTTAAAGAGGCATCATCAAATGATTTGAAATGATATATAAGGAAGAAAAAACCATTTGGTGTGATGCAAGATTCAACAATATCATTATAGAAAAAATTAAAATAGAGGTTTTAGGATGTGATTGTTTTCAATTTTAGTTTAATATATTTTTCATGAATTGAATAAAAGGATTTATGTGAAGAAGAGGTTTATATTATTATTTAACCTTATGGTGATATGATGGAAAAAGAATATAGTTACCATTCATGTGAACCATATTTGGTTAATTATAAAGGACATTAAAAATGTAGAAATGAAGGATATGAATGAGAAATGATGATTTGGAGTTGAATTATTGTATCCAATACTATGGAAATATATATGAACGTATAAATAATGTAAAAAAATACATTATTATTTTTTATTTCAAGAATATTTATATAGAGAATGAATATGCAATAACATTTTTTTAGAGAATATAAATATTGTTTTTTTTTATTTTAAGGTGTTATAAGAATCAAAATATTACTTAAAGACACTTTTGAGATGAGTAGAATTGTTTTTGTGACATAAGAAAATAACTGCACGACGATTGTGAGCACACATCAGTCCAATCTAGCTTCTGATTAAATAGAGTCTACTTAAGTGTAGAAAAGTATCTTTTTTGATGGTTACACTATCGAATGATGGATCATATAAAAATTGGTTTGGAATAATAATAAGTATCATAATAATATATAATATTAATAGTGTAGAATCTTGAGAGGTGACACAAAAGGTAAATAGAACATGTTGTAATCATAATTACATAATAATAAATAAAAATCATTATGTGGCAGGTGAGATAATCCATTACTGTTCGAAGGATATATGTGAGAAACAAAGAACAATTCAAAAGTATCGTGTAATTGATTTATTGAGAACACCATAATGGATGATATAAAATATTGTAAATTTTATGATCAGAGGCATGAAAAAGGATTCAATTCCATAGAAAGAGGGTTGGAAGAAAGAGTGTGTATATATAATGAGAATGATAGATAAATAACACAATAGATTACGAACCATATCCTGAATTGATGTAACATGAAAAATATCATGTTGTTAAATATTAATTACATCATGTGAAGTTCAATTTTGGTTAAACAGAATAAATATTTGTAATATTTGTATGTAGATCATTGTGTTGTAAATTAATTTATCAGACCATAATGAGTCCAATATTAAAGTATATATTAAGATATTTATAAGATAATAACATGGTCATGAATGAAGTTTTGAATGATATATCATGGAAATTTTATGGATCTGGTTATTGACTGAATATTAAACATTAGTGGAAGAAATTTCTCCATAGATTGTGTGATGTTAAGGATCCTTATTATATGATGATGAGTTTCATGCCATGACCATGTTGTTTCTAGAATATATTACCCATTTTATTTGAATTTAAAAAGATAATGATATGGATTATAATTTTGGTAGTTTAATTTTTGTAATTAAAATATTTCAAATAAATTAATCATATGGTATCATAAACATGATAATGAGGGTTTTAAAGAAGAATAATCAATAGTAAACTTTTATTTAAGGGTCAATATAATTTAAGGATTAAAAATATTTACATCAATGGTACTAGAAAAAAGGAGTGGATTTTTTTGTATGATTATATCTAGTATCTTGAGATGAATATGAGTGGGATTCTATTGAAAAAAGAGTTACATTTATCATTTCTGGTTCATTAATGGATGATGGATCAGGGAAGACAAAATATTATTATTGAAATATCCAATTCTTTTAAAATTAGTGCAACCAGAATAATTTACCTACTATATTATTATTCATGAGGAGGTAGATGTGATAATTTTATATTTAATTGGAAGGTAATGTTTTAAATCACACATTGATGAGGTGATCTCATCTTGTTATAAGGATTTAAAGTGTATATATGAGGATCTTAATTAGGATACTATTTTTTGGATGAATATACATGGTATATCAATAACTCGCTCTAATCAAGAAGATATATTTAGGTCTCTAAACAAAAAATTGTCAATGAAATCTATAAAAAACACAACCATCCCTAAAGTAGTGTGTATAGGGGCAGAATATGGAGTGACCCTTGGATTGACAATGCATCATTCCTAAATAATTTAATGAATATACAACATAAAATTTAGTGACTATAATGTAAAACATATATCCACCGAACTAGTAAAATGATTAATTTTAGCTCATCAACACATCACCAGTGTGTGATTCTTATACGTGGCTTTACTTTGAAAACCTTTTAAAATACTTAGGCCCTGTTAATTATTTAATTCACTATATATTCATGTATTTATCAGTGAGATAACTATACAGAGTGAATGGTATAATAATTCCATTAAAATGTACTTAAAAGATCGGATAATGAGGTAAATGTAATGAAGTGAATTTTTTTAAATGTGAAATAACATGATTATCCCCCCTCTTCTCCTAGGATTTATATATTAATTTTCCCCACTCAATGGTATAAATTCTTATATGTTTTTTTTATATATTCAATAAAAAACTATTTTTTAGGATTTGGGGTACACAAGAATGAAATGATGAAGACAAATATATTTAGTGGCATAAACATCAATTGACTGCTAAAGGAAAATTTTTACTTTCTATAGTATTGTAGAGAATGGATTATAGAATATATCCAAAGAGATAAAAACATACAAAATCCTAATCAATTAGTTTTTTATTTAGATTCATAATTTTTTTTAATAAGGGTATCTCTAATGAGTTATTCAAATAAACCATTCATTTTGAAAATATTTCCAATATTTGGGTGTTTTTGGAAGAAATATATATAATAATGGAATATAAAATTTATAAAATTCTACAACAATGATAGATTTTATATCTAGTGAATTCAATTTTTTTGATAACAAGGATGATGAGAAATTCAGAATTTTAAAATGAATGAATATGAGTAATAAAAACAATACTCCTTATAAGAATGAAACAACAACTAAGGTATATTTGACTGATATATACAATATATTTTTCACTAAAATTGTCTTTGAAAATATTTGAAAATAAAGAAATTTAAATTTACTGAGGGATATTTCGGTTGATGTAGATTTAGGGGAAGAAGTGTAAATGATTTCTAGTAATCAATAAGGAGAATTTTCCAATAGTAACAATGATGTCTTCCAATAACTATATGAGATGGTGTATAAAAACTATATTATAAAAAAGGGGACTATCAATTCATATAATATCTACCATTGTTTAATTAAATATTTTGGTATATAGAGGTGGCCTTAAATGAATACATTATGAAAATTAGAAAAATAATGGGTCAATGTAACCTACTTGATGAACATAAAAATGAATTGGAAAATGACCATGGAGGAGGAACTAAGTGAAATAATTACCCACCTAATAACAAAACATTTTGAGTGGATAAGAAATAAAGTGGAAATTGGGTCATTTTTGGAGAATATTATAGATCATCTAAAGGTGAATAGTGATAAGATTAAGGGTCTTGAAATGTAGATTAAATGTTAAAATATGATGAAGAATATCCATCCAATAATAACCTTAATAAGTAAGTTGATTATTTTTTCTAATATGGTATCAGTGGAAAAAAACTATTCTTACTAATCCACAGGAGAGATCTCTGAATGGAAGGTATCTACAATGTGTTACAATTATGGAATCCTAGGATACCCATATAGATGTGCGTCTTGAAGGAAAATGTCTCAAAGTTGGATTAAAATCCTCTAAAATGATTTTTAAAATAAATTATGAATGGAAATGAATGACTTTAATTGATTACAGTTCATTTGTGATAATTATGGATGTATGGATTCAAAATCATGAAATTGAAGTGTCAAATGTGTAATATAGAAATACATTATATTTTTGGTAAATTAGAAGAACCTTTTCACCCAAATAAAACATATTATGTCAAAAAGAAAATATTTATGGGATTGGGTAATGTAATGATATACCTCTAAGAAGGTGGAAATATAAACTAATAAAGATTCACTCCGTGCTATCCTGAATATAAAATGGTACATAAAATTGATGAAGAATAAAAAGTTTTATCCACCTAAGGGAAATGTGAATACATGTGTAAATAAATACTCTCCATGAATAAACATGTCTATGGTGGATCTATTATATATTTAAAGGGATATACATATATTATGTCTATGTATTTCAATAAAAACTATACCAGCTTGTAATAGGAGAAAACTTGTGAAAATTCCCACCTATATAAGAGGAAGCATAAAGATGGATGTAGAGATAAGCTAAGCAAGTTATAAAGGAGTCCTAGTAGGATTAGTATCATAATGGGGTTGAATAAAATGTTAATTAATATGGTGAAATCTACATCACATATTTGGAAAGAAATTGTAAATGTGGTGTCACACAATGGAGTGCCATTATAACGGCTCGAAAACAAATTGGAATAAAATGTTCAGTTCTATAAAATAAAATACATTCTTCAACATTATATTTTTGTTTATATAATCCCTCCTCATACTATTAAATATTTATAACTATTTTTGAGATTTTATATAGATTTAAGGGGGATATACAATCTATAAGATGCGTACGTGCTTAACAAAGATGCATACAAAAAGTGGGGATAGAGAAATTAGAGTCTCTAATTAGTATCATGCCTATGTGAATGTTTAAAAGGTATCTGGGAAAAATAATACACAAAAAGTGTAGTTGAGAAACCATTGTGTAAATTAAAATCCAAATATATAGTGATATGATGTTATGAAAAAGTATAAAAGTTATAGGTGTTGATCTCAAGAAAAAGTGGTCTTAAGAAAAATAGGAGTTTATTATTTCTATCAAGACTGAATTTCATGATCAATAAGTTATATGTTTAAATATTTAATGTTGTTTTAGACCAAAAAAGTATTATAAATCTCGATAGAACAATGAAAACATTTTCATGGAAATCATGATTTATTTTTTCTGTGAGAAAAATGCGGTATCAGCATATTGTAATTTAGGATATAAAATGCATTTGAAAGTTGACCACCAAGGTGTAAATTTACATATTTTACAATTTATGTAATTTTTTTTATTGTTAAATATATTCATGTGGAAAATTATATTAGTATTTTAAATGTATATTTCTATATGTTGATAAAAGGAGAACTCTATACTAAATATTGATTATTGATATCAAGGAGTATCATTATTCTATAATAAAACGTGGTATAAATTGATTGAACATGTTGTATTACTCATAAACATGGTAGATTACTATTTATTCTTGGAATCTAGTACAATTTTAATTGATATCACATACTAATTTTTTATAATGTTAAAAACTATAGCTTCATGGTATTTATGAAAGAAAGTGTGTGTCATATAAAACAATGATGTTATTGATTTAGAATATTATTTCATGCACTAAGATCTCAATATGTAGCCATAGGTTATTATACAATTTCTTATTCCCATGTGGTCAATTTAGTAATTTAAATCATTGAGAGAGTGGAACTATTGAGGAAAGTTTTTAAAAATTGAATAGAAAATATTGGAATGGTTTCCCAAAAGTGGAATATATCTATTATTAAATTATGATATAAAATTGAAACCATATTCAATGGATTAATATATAATGATTTTATAAATGAGTTTTCAAATTAATTTAAATGTTATGAACATTATAAATATGGATTATATAAATTATATTTTAATCTGAAAAATAATGGAGCCTATAAGTATATTACTTGGGTGTCCAAGTCTCTCATAATATGGTTTTTTATTTTTCCTACTAAATTAATTTGTTTTAAGATGTTATAAAATTAGTATTTCATAAAAATATAGTTTAATAATTTTGTTGATATTAAGGGAGTGGTGATAGTGAAGATATCGCCACATAGTTCAGTAATGTAGTAGTACATATAAAATAAGTATATGTGGGGAATAATTTTGAATTATATTAATATAGTGGTATAATAAAATTCATGAAAAAATATATACATTTATTTTGAGTAAAGAAGGTTAAAAAAGAAAGATATATTTAATTATTAATAGAAAATTAAATCATTGGGGGGGTTATTGTATCCATTTTTTATGATTAATTTTTATTCAATGAAAATTGATGATGTTTTTAATAAATAGAATGGATGGATTTATGACAATATTAATTAAAGATTCTTAGTAATCCCTATAGTGATACGATGTAATGTGAATCCAGTTACAATAAATGTAATGTATATTTTTGAATTATTCTTGAGATTGAAAAACATAACATTTAAGGACATGAATAATCCTGAAAGAGAATAAGTAGTTGTTTCTAATCCACTATAGTGGATATTTAGGGGAAGAAAAAGAAAATGGAAAAAATTTCATGCTAATTATATATAATGTTAACTTATAAATTATTGAATGGACATTAATTAATTTAGATCTATTGATGGTAATTTTTGTTGTTATTATATTTTAAGGTTCTGGGAAAGCATAATCCAATACAAATTCAATGAGAGGATAATCAAAGTGGTTTAGTAAATCCAGAAAACAATTATTCCACTATTATGATTATTTAAGAATATATTCATTAGTTATATTAATGTTTCTCTTTATACTCCTAAAAAATGATCTACTTTATTGGTTTTGTAATTAAATAATTGGTAATTTGCAAAGACCACAACCCTAGTATCCCTAAGTGATTGTCTGCTTCATTACATTATAAAATTATATATGTAATCATGCCCCGAAATAAATATCATTTTATTAGTCTTTGTAAACAAGATAAATACATGATTCTTACATTAAATTTGAATACTAAATTTATACATAATATCTTTTTGAAAATATCCTTATTCCCTATAGAATTCTCTTCTGCACCTTCCATAGTTTGCATTATGTAATCCTAGGTAAAATGTAAAAATAAGGGTGAGATAAAATTCCCATTAATGGTTATGTACTTAGAATTACTCATGATTCAATGGGAATAATGGACATGGAAGGTTAATAGCTGAACACACGTAACAAATAATCAAAAAAACTAAGAAGGAAGCGCATCTAGGGATAATATCAATGAGGTAATATCATGGATAATAATCAATATGTAAGTGTGAATAACTAAAAACAAATTAAATTTAATAAATACCATAACTATTATAATTGGATAAGTCATAATCAATATGGATAGATAAATTACTGAAAACAACATTCTATTTAATCAGTAAATGACAATGAAATGTGTCCAAAGAAAAATTCATAGTGAAAATATCTTGTATTTTAATAATAGAATAGTTGTATAAATGAAATGCTTAATTATTTTTAAATTATGTTTCATATATACATGATACCTTTACCGTCAAGACATTTTAGAAATATCTATGTAAAAAAACACACAACTAAGGATTTCCAAAAGATTAATCCCATGAGACTAATCATAAATCAAAAGTATATCAATAACTAGACTCCAGCTATGTCATACCTATCCAAATAAATCCTCATATATAAAACACTCCTCATCAAATATTTGTATTTAGTAAATAATACAGATTTATCAATATTTATCTAGATAATAAAATGAAATTCAATGTAGAATACTAGATGTATAAATTATATATGGTTTATGAAATAAATGTATTCATGATAAATAATATTGTTATTTAGGGAAAAGTTATTTTCCAATTATCACTGGAATATAAAAAATTTTAGGGATTGTTTTTTCTTTAAAAAATGGATCATTGGATTGAATGTTAATACATACTTTGGTAAAAATGATATTAAACAATCATGAGTGAGATTAAAGGTGGTATCCATATTTAATATTCGAATATGAGTAAAAATAATGGGTAGTTGTCATTGATTAATAGAAATAAGATAAAAATATATTCAGAAGAATTATTGTGTAAAATATTTTTTTCATTTTGAAAAACATTTTGAAAATAAATTTCGTTGAAAATATAATTTAAAAATATTTTCATTAGTCTTATTTTCTTAACTTTTCAATGGATGATTCAATGAAATTTTGGTAATTATGGTGTGTGATTCCATGAATATTGTAAATTTTAAAAAATAACATTCATTTTCACTATAAAATGCATATGAACGGTCATTCTATAAAAAATTATTGGAATATTCCATTCACATTTTTGGTAAAATCAAAATGGGAATTGTTATTAATATGATATTAGATTCATTTTATAATATTTTGGAGACATTAAAAATGTGAGAAGAAATATTTTGATAAATCTTTTTTCAAAATAAAAAAAATTATTTAAAACATTTTTATAAATCATGGTTTTGGTTCAAAAAATATTTCCTAATGAAGACAGAAATTGATTTAAACTTTCTTAGAAACATTTTCTAAAAAAATTTATTTAATAAAGAACTGAAAAATAGAATAATAATGGAAAATATGTTGAATAACCAAATTTGAAGAAAATTAAATAAATTTTTTTATATTCTAATCTAATTTCCTTGATCATATATTCTGGAATAAACTATCTCAATTAGAATAGTATTGTGAAATAAACCCTTAATATAATCATAATGTTGAAGTGAAATTTAATAAACTAATTGATTATTAGAATCAACTATAAATCCATATAATATAATTCCATGTAGAGAATAAAATAATAAAAAAATCCTCTAACACAAATTCTTAGCTTAAAATAATCATTGATGTATACATTTATCCCAATGTGTAGAAATTGATTTAAGAAATACACTAACTTACACTCCCTTTTATTTGAATTCTCATTATCTTCTCAAAGAGTGGTTTGAAAAATTATATTAAATTAATACATAACCATAATAACATTTATAATATCATATATTAACTTATTACAATATTTTTCCACCAATTTTATTAATAATATATCATTAATTACATTGTGTCGGGTGTTAATCGCCTTGTTTTCTCATACGTTCACTGTTATTAATGTTTCAGTTCTTCTGTATATTATCTAGTCATTCCATATCCACAAAAATTATAATGATATAATTATCATATATATACATCAATTATACAATTAAAACCAATCATTAATAATGGTTGTGAAAATGAATTACATTGCGATCATGGAAACGGTAGGTCATATGTAAGTATGAGTGAAGTTTTCATTTTTCAACAGTCATTATAGAAAGGAGGTAAGTAATAAATTTAAATTAAATAAGGATAAAAATTTAATATATAACATATTATATTAATATAAATAGAATCAATTAGGTTTTGTGATGGAAAGAGAGTCACATCACTTCATGAAGGTGGCCATCCTCACCTACACAAACGATACTATTATAATTATGGAAGTGAATAGGAACAAAAGAAAATTATGTATATTTTATTTAAGGGATTTTAAATATTTAATGAAATACATAGTTATTTTTTATATATTATATATTCATTAACATTATATTTATCACCTAACGGGTGAATCATTAGTGAAAGATGAATCACATAGCTTCACGAGGTGTTAGCCTTCCGTACACACGAGCGATGTTATCATGTATCCTATATAAAAATGGTAAATAGATGTATGTTATGTAATGACAATATAGGCATAAATATTTTATTAATATGACATATATATATATATTATATCCATCATCATACACAACCTTTATAGGTGGAAATGAAAAAATGAATGACATTGGTTCGTAAGGCGTTAGTCTGCCGTACACATGAACGATGATATTTTTCCCATTTTATGGAAGTAGAGAAGGTTTTAGAGAATAACTTAATATAATAACATAATTAAATTTTACATATATTGAGGTTATCATATCATCATTTTAAAATAATAATTTATGTAGGACGAGAAAGAAGCAAAATAAAAACCAACGTTGATGAATATTACTTCTTCTTCAGGTATCCTCTTTATGTTTGCAGTAAAGCCTTAATGTGTAGTATGTATGACCAAATTAATTATAATAGGAATATTTAAGAGAATTTTTGAAGTTATATGGTCAGTTATTAGATGAAAAAATGTTTTTATTTTTTTAATAATAGAGGAGATGGGGAGACCTTTTATAAGTGGGGTGAGTGGCACATTTATAATGTTTTTGAATGTGTGAATTGAACACACATAATATTCATGTAACCAAGCACCAATTGTGGTCTAGTATAGATCCTATCAGGGATAAAGTCAAAAATATGTTCACCCAATTGGTTTTATATATGTGTTATGTAAAGTTTGAACCTTTTATTCTATGTATATCCACTATGTAATTGGACGAACATATTTTCAACTTTATCCCTTATAGGATCTATACTGGACCACTATTGGTGCTTGGTTACCTAAAAACAATTTGTGTTCAATTCTCACATGACACACCTTCCCTTAATCATGGTATTTAATTTTTTTCATTTTCAGTAATCATTATGATAAAAATAACAGTTGAAAATATTAGAAAATATAAATTAATATTATTCAAAATATGGAATAATTTTGATAAATTCACGTAATATATGTGGAATAATTTAATTTTAAATTAATCCAGTAGACGTGATGAAATTTTTTGGTCCTTAATGTGATGATGTTCAAAAGTTTACAAAATTTTTATAATTAAACTTCACATGAAAATGATTCCAATGACCTGAATAAGGTTAATAGATGTATTATTTAAATATTTTTAAATTAAAATAATTTCGAAAAATAATTTATCATTAAAATGTATTTAGATGAAGAGTGAGTTTTCAATTAAAATCAAGTATTTTTAACTATTCCTTAATCAATAAAAGTTCTCAAAAAATACCAAAACATCACACTGATAATTAATATATTCATATGTCAATAATAAATTTTATTATTCCAAATTAAATTTATAATAGGGTGATAAAAAAATTTAAATTATGTTCACCAAGTGTGACAAAAGCACCTTTTATGAAAATTCAGTTTTTTCGAAAAAAAACTCTATATTTTAAATGATTATGATTATTATTTATAATAGATAGATAAAATATAAATGTTTGTAAAATATATTATTTCATATTTTAATTAATTATATTCATACCAACTATTCATATTGATATGTGATAACTATCTTGTAAAATAATAATATTATTAATATATTTTTGGTCGGTAAAACTCGGTCTAACATGAAATGAAATCTATTGATGAAAACTTATTACTATTTATAAAAAATAATAACTTAGTGACTCATGTATTGAAATGTCTATACTTTATTTTATATTTAAATGTATTTTAATGTCTCATGATGTAATATTCCTTTATATTATTGATGTCTTGTGTCATACTGGATATCAAATTTGATGTTCATATTTAATAATCTTGTGTTGTGAAATTCTATCAACCATAATTAAATGTGATCCTTGTAATTTAAACTTGATCACAATAATCAAGGTTTTGACATTTTGAAATTCCATTTGTTGAAAAATCCACGTCATAATATATTTAATAAAACACCCCTTCAAAATAGAGAAAAGAATGTAGAATGGTATTATGGAATAACACATATCTATTTTTCTATGTATGTAAAAATTAATGAAATGTGAAGATAGGTCATGGAGTAAAAGGATTAATATCAATAGATAGTTATTGAGGTTATTTATCACAAAAAATGTAATTATAAATAGAATTCTTATGGTCTCAGATCCATATATCTTTGAAGATATAAAAGTATATCCATTCCTTAAAAATGAAGGTTTTAGGACAATTTTTTTATTGAAGATCATTTTATTATTGTTTATTATTTATTTTAATGATTAAGAATATAACAAAATAGTTACATAATATATTTCTACATAACAAACACAATTTTCATTATTTTTTTGGGATTTTCTCAATTTCCAATTTTCTACTTTACTTTATGAAATGAATAGTAAAAACATAATTTTTATTACTAAAGCACTAAAATTTACAATTAACAGATCATAAGAACCATAAAATATTCAAAATTATTTTTGTCTGACTATTTTCTAAAACCAATATGGTTCACACAAGTTACCATGTTCTATAATAAAAATCATTTGGTTCAAACATTTGTAACCCTGACACAAGTATCCCAAAGATAGGGACAACTTTATTACATTGGCATACGATACTTGAAATCACATCCAAAAGGTCTGATCAGTTAATTATTTTTGGTTAAATAAATACATAGATGTTTTATATTACATTTGAATATAAAAATGAAAACAATATTTTCTAGAATATCATCATTCCCTCCAGTATATTCATGAATATATGCCCTATTAAACATAATGGAATTCCAAGAAAAGGAAACCAAATAAGGGAGAGATAAATTTCCTTATAGGGGTTAATTATAGTGGAAAATTGGTGAATAAATAAACATATTTGATATTGAAAGGTAATTACTAAACACAAATGTCATATAATAAATAAAATGAGATGGAAGTGAATCCATAGATAATATCAATTCTAAATTCTCACAGATAATAATAAACATATATAGGTAAACCACTTAAATAAAATTTTATTTAATAAATAAGAAGAAAATCATAAATGGATAGGGTGTAACTAATTTTCAAAGGTATAACACTGAAAATAAATTCCATTTATTCAATTACTGATATTGAAATGCATGAAGAGGGAATTTCATAGTGAAATTAAAATGTATTGAAATAAAGTAATACTAAATTAATGTAATATATAATTATTTCATGCCATATTTACTAGGTACATGATACTTTTATCCTCAAGACTATTCAATGTATTGTTTAAAACATACTGGGTAAAAACACATAAAACTAAGACTATACAACTGATTCATCCTATGAGACTATCGATGCATCGATGGGATATCTATACCAGAAAAGTCCAGCCAGAAGAAATGCTTCTGACCATTAATTAAAAGAAAGAAAAAGTACATCAGAGCGGCGGACGAGGTCAAACAAACAGAAATGACCTCAACCACCAAGAAAAATTCTAAAGATCATAGTACGACATATCATTTCCCTAATCAGAGTCACCAGCAGAATCCCACTCAGATTGGGACTTATCCCGACTTAAGACTTTTTAGATATTTGTATCCACTACCTTAGACGACGATCTGGTCGACATAGTTCTGAGAACATTATAATAATCCTTACGTGGTCTCCTCTTTGATGGGACAGATGTGAACTCTCTATCAGTAATCTTCTTCATGCCACTTAAGATTTCATCCTTGTAAGAGGTGTGCCCACCACTGTCCAAGACTCTAATCGGAGTACCCACCTTCTTCTGTTCATCCTCGGAGACATTTCCCCATTTCTAAGATAATTTAGATACCTGAAAAGGCTTTTGTATTTCTTATTGCCAATCAATATGTAAATATATTATTCACATGGTGTGATGATGAAAACAAAGTCATATCTCTTTGTGAATGTGGTAGTACACACGTACATGAACGATGTTATCAATATTATGTGAGTGAAAATAAATGAATGAAAATGATATATATATAGTATTTAATTAATTATAAATATTTCATGAATATAATAATTATGTAATTTATATAAAAAATAATCATTATATTTATATTTGTATCCTTCCATGTGATGAATTTGTGAAAGACAAATCACATCGTTTCATGAGTTTGTATTCAACCATACACATGTGTGACATTATCACGTCTCATATGGAACTAAAGGTAAAAGAAAATTTATTATATAGTGACTTTATAGAAAATATTATGATATAAATAGAATTTATATAATTTATATTGATCATCATAACCATTATTGAAAGATGGAAACGGAAAAATGAACAAAAATGGTTTGGGACGCGGTAGTCCGCCACACACATGAATGATTATTTCATAACACCTTTGGAGAATGTGGATAATGTGGTTGGTAAAGAAATTTTTATTAAAAAATTAAATTATAGTTTATATATTTTGGTTCTTATATAATGATAATTTAATAAAAATTGAAGGATTTAGCGAAAGTAGTAAAATAATGATGCTCGTTGAAGAATTTGAACTCTTATTCAGGTTTCCCTAATAAGATTCAACAAAAACAATAAAGGGTCAACTTGATAACCAATATAAGTATTCTAGGATGAGATTAAGGACATATATTTGATTTTG
The DNA here is from genome assembly GCA_963277665.1 of Viscum album. Classification (NCBI taxonomy): domain Eukaryota; kingdom Viridiplantae; phylum Streptophyta; class Magnoliopsida; order Santalales; family Viscaceae; genus Viscum; species Viscum album. The sequence goes on along the minus strand of OY728127.1, from coordinate 1,440,074,637 downwards.
GAATGGTTTGGTTAAACTAGATAGATGCGATAGTGTGATGTAGGGAGGATATAAGGAGGCCTTTTAGATGTGGGGTGAGTGTCACAAGTGAAATTATTTTAAAAGAGTGGATTACACTAATGTTTTTATAATGTGATAGGGACCCAATAATTTTCCATTAATGAAACCATAAGGTATAGGTTCTAAATATTTCTATAAAATGGTTTTTTAAATTCTTTTTGTCATTTTTAAATAATATATTTTATGTTTAACCATTATGTAAACTCGTTTATACCTTAATCACAGAAACCACTTTTAGCTATCTTCAATAATAGTTATTGTAAAATATTAATTAAAAATTATTATATAAAATAAATTATTATTGTTCCAAATATTTAACCCATTTTGAAAAATAGAACACACATATGTGGTAGAATTTAATTTAATATTAATTCACCAGATGTGATGAGAAAGGGGTTTTTAACGTGAAAATGGTCAAAAATTTAGAATGTTTTATATTTAAATTAAATATGAAAATGATTATAATGGAATAAATTTAATTAATAATTCTATAATATAACTATTTTATCATTAAAACAAATTAAAAATATAATTTGACAATAAAAATCATTTATGAGAAAAGTCAGTTTAAAATTAAATCTACTATTTTTACAATTTATAAAAAAATTAAAATGTATCAAGACAATTTACAATAATTAACCCTAATTAAATGTTGGTATTATTATTTCTAAAATTAATTTTGTTTTTAAAATTAATTCTTTTGAAAATTTCAAAATGTATATTTAATTATTTTTGCGAAGATCAACTAAATCATATTTGAAGAAAATACAATTTTTTTAAAAACATATATTTTTCATTTATACGATTCATATAATTATTAATATTAAATATATAACCAATAAATTTTTTTAATATATATATATATTTTCATAGGTTATTTAATACTATTCATATACTTTATTCAAATGGGTAGGGGATAATAATCATTTTAAATAGTCATATTAATAGTATATTGTTATTCTGTAAAACTTGATATTGCATGTAACCCAAGCGATCGAAGAATCCTATTTTTTCATGTATCCCAATATAAACACAGTGTATTTTAAAATAATTTTTTTATAATTTATTACATTTATTTAAAATATTAAACATATTTAAATATATCAGAATTTTATATCCAATTTTATGCCTTTTTTGCGTGTCAAACAAGATATCGAATATCATGTTCATAATTTAAAATATCGGGGTGTTATATAATGTAATAAGAGTTGTAATTTAATATTAATCATAATATTTTCTAAGAATAATACTTGGTAATATTATGAGTCCATGTATTGGGAATTCATACCATTACACAATTGTTGTAACATAAGAAAAAATTAAAAAGTTTAAGAGATGTATGAAATTAAATATCTAAGTATTATTAATGATAAGAGTATATAGATATATTTTATTGTAAAGATAAATTATATTACATAATTTATGTTTTAAAATATAATAAATATGGTGAAAATATTCTTATATGACGTGGCCACAACTTAGTAAGTGTTTTGGAAGAATTGTTGAAATTGTATAATGAGATAAATATATAAATTATTTAGTAGTGTATGAAACATTCCACAAATACTTGAAATTAGCAATCCACCAAATCAAGAAGTATCTATTTCATTGTGTGATGTTTTATTTTTTAGAAAGAAAGTTATGTGGGAAGGATGAAAAAGAATGTCTTTTAATTGTTTTGAAATGTGCCATTCCTAAATTTGGTCATGATAAAATGAAATTTGAAGATATTTTTAAGATCATTAAATGATCTTTAGGGGTGTTTTTTTAATAAATTATGGTGATTTGTGGATATAGACACTAATTAAAGAAAACACCATCACATTTGAGATCATTCCATAGTTTGTGGATGTCAAGGGCGATTACTCCATGGTGAGGACTATCACATCCTGATCAAGTAGTTCCCAAAACATCTTATATATTTTGTTTTAATTAAAAAATAGGAACATATAGATATGAATTTGGTATATTGTGTAACACCACTAATTTCTGTATGTATTTTCCTTTAATTAATTATTTTGTGTTTAATATCTTATGATTTTCCCAACACCAAATTAACTGAATTATTGATTATCCAATTATGGTAGAATATTAAAATGAAAATTGAAATAAATTTCAAGATATATTAATGACACATAATTAGTAAATTTAAAAAAGGAATGAGACCAAAATTAATGAAATGTAGTTCACTATTGACACTCTCAATATCAAAATCTTTATGACGATAATATAGTTGATGATAATTATAATATAAATCAAAACCATTAGATATATAATAAAAATATGAAAAATTAAAAAGATAAGTTTAAGAATAAATTGAATAATTTATGAATGGATATCGATATATTAATGAATCTAACCATTATATATATGGCTATTGGTTATATGGTCGTTCAACATATAGTTATTATACATATGGTCAATTGATGTACTTGTATGTGATATGTGAATCAATGTTGTTTAATTTCAATTAGTTAACTACAAGTAATATAATCCACAAATAATAAATAGTCCTAGAGTCAAATAAAAATATAATAATTAATTCTAATATTTATTATTATTTAGTTCTTATTTAATTAATTTTTTTATTATTTTTGTAATTATTGTTAATTAATTATTTGATGTGTTTATAAAACTAAAAGAAATATTTAATAAAAATTTATTTTTATAATTGAAAAGTCATAAAATAAATTAATATTTTTATAGGATGTGATTAAAATCATATAACTTTAAAATATATATTTTTCTATAAATTTTTTAGTATGGTGTACATATAAATTAATTAATTAAATAAATCAAATTTAATGGATGATTCTAATAATTTTTAGTAATTCAATGCATAAAAAATATATTAACACTAATTTAATTTTTAATTGATATTTAAAAATATTTGGAAATATTATTATTTTAAAAAGTCATTTTTTAAAAAAAAATGTATTTTTCTATGTATTTAATGTTATCATTTGAAAATTTAACCAAATAAAATTTAATATTTAATTTTATTATGTGGTTTCAAAAGTTTTAATTTTGAAATTTAAATTAAATAATATGTTTAATATCAATTTTTTTTTGAAATAATAAGTTATTGAGGTAAAAATTGAGATACCTTGGTAATTGTAAAATGCATTAAAAGGGTTAAATTAAGAAGAAAAGGCCTAAAATATCTCAAAAAGTGTATCCAAATTGTTTTGAATAGGGTATTAATGTCCCATAACCCTTATTTTCCTATATTCGATCTACTATCAATGTAAAATTAGAGCCTTACACATTAATGAAGGATTATGTTTGGAAGTCCCACTCAAAATTCTAGTATAAATGGACCCCTACTATACCCCTCTCTAAACACTATTTCCCATTAGTTAATTGTTGATTCTGAACCAAAATTAATTCTCTAATAGTATTCTTCTATATTTTCTAGCCTTTGGTTCTATGAAATATGTATATCCTTCATTTTGAGGGAACCCAGTTCTAGAGGAGAAAATTCACCAAAGTATATATTCTTCATCATATTTGTCAATTACATTCTTTGATATAATCATTCAAAATTTCAATATCCATATATTGATATTATATTAACATCAATATTCTTCTGTGAAAATGATATTACTATTTTACTTCTCTATATATCTACTCATTCAATTGTAAAAAATGTTCATATTTTGGTCAGTTTAACCACCATCATGAATGATGTTGTAAGAAATATAAAATTTTCATCATATATGAGCATACATATATTAATAATGACAACATATCTTATTAAATATTAATTTATTTTATGAATATTATTCTGGAAGGACAACACCAACATAAATAGTCTATAGAAACTAACATGTTTTTATCTGTAAATTACTTGAAATATGCTTGTAATAAATTTCATTCTGAATAACTGTACCCATAAATTTTTAAAATGGACATGAGACTATATAAATCATTAAAACCTAATTATTCCTCTACCTTTATTAATCAAGGTATTTTGAACCAATTTTGAACAAATGATTATTGATATCTCAATTATGAAACTAGTATGAAATAAAAAAAAATAGTGACATATGAAAATAAAAGATTAACTAATATATATGTAATAAATTATTAAAAGAATTGTTTTATTATTAAGTAGGTTAAATAACATTCATGGTATTTAGATGTAATGGTATGCATTTCTTTTCCCATATCAATGATTTTTAAGGCCATTTTCTATTAACATTTTCATTATTTAGAATTTTTAAACGGATTTCTATTTTGTTTTATTCCATGAAGTCACATTATTCTATCATTTTCTATAGTTTTATTAAGGAATATTCATTTCCAAGTTTTCAGTATTTGACAATGTAATTTAATGTTAATTTTACACTATTATAAAAAATATTAATTTATAAATTATTTCTCTATAGATGTTATTAATATGTATAGGATATTAATTCATATTTCACAAATTATTTTCTATGACTCGTCCAAATTGTTTTTATTATAGGAAATTTACAATAATGCTTCTTATGTTACGCTGGGTACATATTTTAATTTTTCTATTCACCTTCTTTCCCTAGATGGCTTATGTTTTTATATTTTGGGAATGTTAAGGAAACTGATTTCACTCTCATGTGTTAGTTAAGATGTGATGGATATATGAATGAAATTAAGATCCGGTTTTACACACATGTATTTTTATCTTTATTTGATTGGTGGGTATGTAATTATATATCCCTACAATGAATTAGTTAAATATTTATATCTTATAATATGAAATTTAGTTTTCTATGGAGTAAAACCAATCCACTGTGATTTTTGAGAATATAGAGTGATACACGTCCACTATTTTATTAGACACTATCCAAAATATGATGATGATATTGGAAATGATAATTGACATTAAAAAACTTATGTGGGTTTGTTTGTTCCACATTAAAATGTAATATTTCCATATATTATTATTTTTATCTCATTATTCTGAAATATTATACCTCTTTTCACATGTGATATTATAAATCTACATATCATGATTCTTGATTTGTGATGGTTTAAAAATTATTTATTTAGGGAAGGTATTCTTTAATATTTCCTTCCTGAATTCACCTATGTAATTAAATTCATGGAGGTTTGGTGTTGTGAACCTATATCCTAGAGTCAATATGATTTAATATTGTGATCATAATTTTAATCCCTTGACCATAGAGAAATCTCTTGCACAAATTGGTATCTGAATTCATTACCATAGATGGTTTCTTTGGCACTCAAATATTATATGAGAAATCACCTCTCTTATATGTGTTACAATTAATATTGATAATGAAATATAAATGGAATGATATATAAAAATTTCTCAATTTCTTTTCTAGAATAAACTTATCTCATATTTAATAAAAATAATAGTGATATCATCTGATGAATATAGGTTTTATTTAGACATTGTCTTCAAAAACATTCCTAAATTAATCATGGGTTTCCATGATATTTATAATTCCTGTGATAAATTTGTAAGAAGGATTATGTGTAGTGCCTATGGGATGAAGGTATACAAAATGGAAAAATTTAGTAGGTCTTCTATGAAGGAAACCATTAAAATTTAGGGAAGGAAATTAATGATATGATCTACAAAAATATGGTTGTTGAAGGATATTTATATATGGAGGGTGGTAAAATGAGTTCTAATTCCAATATTCTAATGTAGGACATTAACAAACACGTTCACAAGGAAGGGGACCTAAGTGAACTCAATACTAGAGAACATGGGTTTGATAACCCTGCTAATACATATTCACCGCTTTCTTCAAAAAACATTTAGAGAAAATGAAAAAACATAGACCCCTTATATATACCTTTACCATGAAGTTGAATTATATTTTCTTCTTCTCCATATAATGTTGGAATTCACTACCTTATATCTTCTACCAGGAAAGGGTATAAGTATCTCTAATTCAACTCATTCAAGTAACACATGAAACCTACAATGAGGAAGAATGAAGAGGATATACACATACATAAAGGTGAGAGTCAGGTTAAATATTCTTATTCTACCTCCTTAAGGATGAATAATATTATTGACGGTCCACCAAATTTTTCTACACCTATTGTTATTAAAATCATCGAGAAATTTCCTAATGAATAATACCAAAAGGTAGTTGATGAAGTTAAATCTATTGGAATTTATATAGAAACACTTTAAAACACTGATTTCATGGATATTATTGTTTCATGTAATTCTAATGGTTATGTAACTCTTGACTAAACTAATATTAAGGGTTTTATTATAACTATTGTTTATGTGAAATATTAAATATTGGTTTCACCTGGTCTTCAAAATAAAGTGTTACTATATCATCCTGATAAGGCTAGTTAGGAATGGTGAATAAAAACAAACCATGTCATTTTAGTTTCCCTAGTTAGTATTATTGGTTCTTTATTAATTTTTAAAGGGACCCCACATGGGTTTTGGAAGAGAATGTTAAAAAAACTTAACTATAAATACTAGATAGGAACACCATTTTAAGTGTAGTGATATTTCATCTTGTATTTATGTGGCTACTCCAAATCATCATGTTGATTATGGTAAAGTTATTATCATTTGGAATCTTGTTAATATAAATAAATCTATTGTTATTTTATTATTACTAGATTAATTTAAAAAATCATGGAGCTTCTCATAGTAAATGTAAGATCCCAAGTACTTGAACAACCATGTCAGATTTTTTACATGTTCCTCAAAAGATAAGTTTTGAACTGAATGTGGGGTTAGAGGACATTTATTTCTCTAGGGTTCATGTTGATGGAGATAAGTTATAGTAGAAAAAAAACCAATATAATGTGGCCCAAAATGAGAGTTTGGGGTGCTAAATAAAGATATTACAAATCATTTCTATTAGAAGACACATTTTGTTTATTCCTTTGGGGATGTTTTTTCCCTTTTGGGGAATTTTATTTATTGGAATATTCTGGTAGTTTTTCTTATAACATCCACACAAAATTCCCTTTTGTACTTTCATTCTTTTATTTTTTCAATGGGGTCATAAATTTCTAAACTCATGACTCCAGGTATCCTTTGAAAAAATATGAGGATTAAAGTTAATAAAAATTGTGTTGTATAAGGAAATTATTTTACCAATGGGAAACCAAAGATTATTTAAGATGGTGTAAAAAATACTTTGGATTCTGTCACCCAAAGCTCTCAAAATATGATCATTAACATGAATCATGTAAAATGCCTGATCAGACCAAGTGAGGACCATCTCTCCCTCGATTAATTCTTAGAGACACAATCACTATCCATATATGGGTCTTCTAATATAATACTTTCTGAGAAATGGATAGATACAACAACAAATATATTTTTCACTATCATGTTTTTGAAGCTTGAAATAGTTTTTTTCTTTTTGTTGTCATTAAGAGGGTAAATTTGATCAATGGTGTATTTACATTGATATAAAAGATGATTATTACATTGGTTCATATGAATAAAAAATCATTAGAAATTCTAGGTATGATTTCAGTTTTATCATTAACATCAAAAATATAATAATACATTAATTTTGTGGATTAAAACAATTTATAATAAATGAGTTATTTATAATGTAATTTAGTCTATTTTAATAAAAAAATTATGTGCTCCCAATTATGAATTTCTAATTAGAAACTCTCATTATTCTTGTTTTTTGTGTATGATAATTGAAAAATGGAGTTTTATGGCACCTAAAATGATAAAAACCATTGATAGAAGAATATTTATCTTCAAACATACTAAAATATTTGGACAAGAATTGATAGAATTCAATTAAGGTAATAATGAAATGCTTCATTTATGGAAGATTATTAAAATAATAATTTGAATTCTAAATAGATATAAAGTCTAAAACCAATTAAATGGATAAAAAATATCAAACTAATACACAATACACACATCAATGATTAAATTGTAATGAGTATGGGAAATATTACAACCATTTCAGTGATATAAGTTTTAATAATTAATATAAAATATAAAAAACCTCTCAATCCATGGGAGAATGATAATTCCATTAAATTCACCACTACTGAAGTGGGTCAAAAAAATTATGTGGCAAAAAATAAACTCATTTTTCACTAAGGATCTATAAATTTATTATTTTATTATGTTTCCACACTCTCCTTAAATTCGATAATTTTTTTAATATCATCAAATCATACCGAATTAAATAGTCAATTAATTATCACCGAAAAATTATTTTTGTATTATTATTACATTCCATGACTATAACTCATCTCTAATAATCATTTCTAGTTATAAACATACTAAGAACCTTTTTATTATCCCTTTAGTAAAAATTAATGTGTTTTTAGTAGTGGATTGGGAATATTCAAATAGAGACCATATATGTTATCGAGATAAAGAAATCACATGTCACATCATATATCATCCCATGATATTCAAACAGTGTTAGGAAAACAATAAAATCCATGTGGATGTTACATCACTTGTATCAACTATGTTACATAATCATGATTTTTATTTAACTAATTTTCTTGGTTATAACAAAATATTAATGAAATATATATTTTTTAAAATTTATTGATGAATTTAGATATGTTTTTTGTGTATTACTTTAGATTGTGAGGTTAAGATTCTAAAAGAAGTTATATAAATATCTATTCTATTATCAATGACTCCTTAAATAAAATCACTGGTTTAATTGTGTTAATTAAACATTAAACTGAAAGATAATGTAGATAAAGTTCTATAAATTTATAGGTTCCACCAGTACACTTTTATAAGAATAAAGATAGACAATTTTTTCATTGAAATGATTATTGTGAACATGGAAATGTCCTAGTCAAGAAAACGTATTCTCTACCCAGTATTCATGACTTTTTTGATAAAATATGATAGGATTATTACTTCCCAAAATAGATATGTTTTCATGATATAAAAAATTAAATATGTAAATAGAGTAATTATCTAAAAAAATAATATGTACAAGATATATAAATAATATGTTAATATTGATACCATTCATACTAAGAGATTCCACACATATTTTCATAGACATGATGAATAATGATCATTGTGATAACCTTTATAAATTTTTGGTTATATATTTAGATTATGTTATCATATATTCTAATATAATGGAAGATGATAAATATTATTTAATGATTTTTTTAAGACACTAAGAAAGCCGAAATGGTATTTAAAAATTTATAAATTATGAATTTTTTACAATAAAAAGTATCATACACAGGTCATGTAATCACACGTGCATGTTTATATGTGAATCATTCAAAGATAGTTCTGTTTTTAAAATGTAATATAATAACCACTATAAAATAGATATTCACGGTTCTTGGATAGTATTTATTCTTTTTATGCTTTGTTGGAAATTTATCATGAATTTAAAATCCACTAACAATGTAAATATAAATTTAAGCCATGTTTTTTGGGTATATAAATGTGAAAAAAATTTCATAGAGCCTAAGACAATAATTATCATTTTTTACATTTACAAAATGAACTTCTTATTTTATAATTATTTTATATATCTTTATGCATGTAATATGTTTTTGGGATGTTCATACTTGAAAAATGTTATGGTGGATTCATATTCATCGCCAAAATAAATGATTCATTAGGAAAAATAATTGAAACAAGATTTTGAGATAGCAGTAGTAATATTTTCATTAGTGGAAACGATTAAATAAAAATATTGTGAAACATGTGAAATATATATTACATTATAATATCTTATAGTAAATATTCACATAATAATTCTTTATAATTAACAAAATGATATGGTTATAGTTGACCAAGGAGTATTATACATCCCGATGAAACACTGTGTTAATAGTATGCTACAAACATCAATAATTTTTCTTGTGTTACATTGAAAGTCTGAGTTTTATAGAACAAATATCAATTATTGAACTATTTTTATTAAATATAACAATATATAACCTAGACATTATGTATGAGGTTATAATTTTTATTAATGAAATTATAAAATTAATATATTATATATTAAATTAAATGGTTTTAAATTCATAAATATTATTTTATAGGAATACGATAATGATAAATCCAATTTAACTTATTAAAATGATTTATTTTTTTAAAACATTTTTGCCTCATTTTAGGGGTAAACTTGTTTTAATTTTTTTGAAACATTAATAAATTATATTTGATGTAATAATATTCCAAATTTAATGTGGGATATACAAATTTACTTTGGGAGTATTGTTGTTATTTTTTATTAAGTTTAATGTTCTGAATAATAGTTAATAATATTGAAAAATAATTGGGAAATTCATTTTCTTCTAACCTATTTATATTGTTAAATTTTGTTTTGAATTTTTTTTATAGTATAAGTATATGAATTTTTTATCATTTAAAATAATTTAGTTAATTGGAATCAATTTTAGATAAATTTTTTTTATAAAAACATTACAATATTTATGACTTTTTTACATTAAAAACCCACTTTGTCATCTTGTTTGCAAGATTTGCATGAACCCTAAAATTTTCACTTCTATGAATTGAATTTTAAACAAAAGAAATAAATTGTTTTAATAAAAATATTATTTTTTATTCTAATATGATTAGCTTTTTTTGACCAAAAATACTTTTAAAAGTATATAAATTTTATTATAGAGGTTTAGTGTAAATCAAGTAATTAAGGGTAAATATAAAATTATAACCATTATAAAATTATCATAAGACTTGTCCTAATTTATTGGTTGAGAGTGTTTCAATTGAGAACAACCTGGAGAAAAAATTATATCCTTTTTCGGCCACTTGGTTGAGATTATGAACTTTATAATATTATATTCATTGAAACATCAATTTTTTCCCAGTTTTGTTTTTACAAAGTGAAATATTTTTATTGTGGGGGTAATATAAGAGATATGTTATACTAAAAATATTATTTTTAAACCTAAAAGAACTATCTAAATCCTGGTTATATATTTTTAATTTTTAGTTATAAAATAATTACCTTAAATTGGGACATAATGTTGATGGAGTTATAATTTAATTAATGGAAATGTAAAATAAAAGATATTGAAAATAATAAAATAAATATAATTTTAGATGATTAATGAAATAAAAGATATTATAGTTTAATTTAACATGTATGTTATTTTAATAATTGTTTGTCATAATTTATATTGTTGTTTTAATAATTTGTAAAAGTCAATTACTGAATAGTGTCAATATTACCACTAATGATATTTTAAAATAAATAATATTTTATTAAATGACATAAAACACATAAAAATATAAATTTAGGCCAAATATATTGTATAGGACTAAATATGTAATAAAGTACTCATTTATTTGTAGTTTTTAATTTTAATTTAATTATATTAACCTTGAAAAAGTTAAAATCCATTTTTTCAAGGTAAGAGTAAAATGGGTTAACTGAGGGTTAAAGCCAAATTTTATGTGTAAGAATATGAAATAAACATTTCTACAAATTATTTTTTGAAAAGATTACTAACCATGAATATATTGTAATATAAATATATAACTATTGATCCATTTATAATTTTAAAGTGATTTATATTAATTTAATATTTTGAGTGTTTCCAAAAGGGACCCTCACCACAATTATAAAAGGGCACATCCACCCTCAATTCCTCGCATTTTCTCAAGACATATTGTCTTGACTATTATCGACCAAATTGTATCATAAAACACCCCCACATCCTAGAAGAATAAATTTGAGTAGAAATCCATCCAAGCAATCCCTTTGGTGAGAACCAAAAGGAGTTACCAAAAGAAGAGGTTTCATCATTCCTCAAGCTCTTTAGTATTATTTTCTTTTCTCACCCCACTAAACTCCTATTATTCCATGATTATATAAAAAATTATCATAAATATAATGAAATATTTTTAAGATAAAGGTTAAATGTAAACATACAAACACTTCCATCTTATTGTTGACGAGAATACTGTTTTTATGTATGGAGAACTACCGCCTCACGAAACCATGATTGATTGTTTTTCCATTAAAACCATTCATGGTTTGGAATTAAGATGTAAATTCTATTTATATATGTTATATATGATATTTATTAGGTAACATGATTATTTGAGAAATTTATAACCCATAACCTTATGCTTTCCATGTTGTATAAATATGAAAACATCATTTGAGGAAGTGTGGATTACTGCCTCACCAATGCGATGTGCTTCCTTCACGCTATATATGGAACATGGTAAGTATTATTCTAAAACAAATATGGGAAATATATGACATAAATATGGTTGTGGAATTATAATATACATAATCACACACACACACACACACACACACACATATATATATAATTTGCATTACCTTCCATTAAATATGGAAAATAAATCAATGTAGGATTCATGCATATGTACGTCATGTCGTATGTATAAAAGGTTCATTTAATTTCCTATCTCCAAATTTTATCGATTATTATAAATTCATATATAATTAATATATATTGTATTTAAATCATGGTTAAAATTATATATTTGATGAAACCATGATCAACTTTATGGGAACAACAAATAGAAAGAAAAAACATTCATGAGAAACTATCAAATTAATACTCAAAATAGTGAAAATAACGAAACAATGATAACAAAAGGGTAATAAAATATTATAATATTATCAAATATGATATCATAAATATAAATATGGTTATGTAAAATGTTAATAATACTCTCAATAAAATTAAATTTGTGGTTAATGGATGATAAAACTAAATTAAATGCAAAGTAAGGGATTTATTTTCAATTTACATTTCATTAAGACTTCGTTGTTGTTATGCACCAATTCACATTTATATGTTTTATATACTTACATTTGACATATTATATAATGAATCTCATTATTATCTTATATTATAAGTTTCATTTAATGTTATTATTTCATTGATATTATTTTTTAAGTCATTTGATGTGATATGGTACACTTTGGGATGTTTTATAATTATTTTCCAAAAAAAACGATTTAATGATATTTCAATGGTATTTCAATTTACCAATGCCAAAACCCTTGTTGTTACATAGACTCAACTAGGGAATTATTTATAATACATATCCTTTTTTATATATGAATATTTTTAAGGCATATTATTTAATATTTGATTCAATTATTAGTATGAGGAATGGTTTAGACATGTACAACATGGGTGGGGCCCAGTTATAGACATACCCTTGATGAATCAATAGACTCATGAGAATAAGTATTTGAACAAAATAGCTGGGTCATTACCCGATATGATAAACCATATTGTGAAGGGTCTAGACAGTAAATATTCCCAATACCTAGGAAATATGGCATCCAATAATTTGGCATCTCCATTATTTAGATTATGTAATTATTTTTACATGATATTATGCATCAACATATTAATGGATTCCTTCTATTATCAATTTATTGACTTTGAGGGAATGTGATTCAGTTTCTTAAGTTTTCATATTGATTATTATTTATCTAGTTATTTTAATAGAATGCATTATCAGTTATTTACCTTACCATATTGATTTATTTCCATTGATTCGATATTACTTCCACATTACTCCCCCTTAATGATCATTTGAGCTCACCCATATTATGTTTATTTTCCCTTGGTAATAAAGGGGAATCCCTTGAATGTGTTTGATGGATTTTTTAATTTCTTTATTTCATGATTCGTGTTTATATATCATATTTCCCGATCTATTATGGGTGTCATGCATATAATTTGTCTTTCCAAGAAAGATAAAATGATACGTCCTTCAGGATTTGATACCTTGTAATAATGCCAATTGAAATAAAATAACGAGCAGGATCTAGGCTTCTGAGGTTAGTGTGTTATAGTTTTAATCAAATAATGTTTAACATCAACCATGGAAACAATATTTATAATTCTTTTAATAGGAAACATAACCCCAAGATGGACATTGAGTATAATTATATATGAACATCCAAAAAAATTTGAAACATAAATATTATGTGGGTCTTCCTAGAAATTAATCTATTTCTAGATACTAAAAGTGGATATGGTTCTGGAAAATATGTATCTATAGGTAACAGCTATAATAGGGTGTGTCAGGCAAGACTTGGCATAACCTGGAAAACAACAACATGCCTTAATGTGCACCTTGTTTGACACTATTGGGGAAACACTTAGGATATTTTTATTTTCCATTAAAACCCATTATGATAGATTTAAATAAAAATATGTCCCAAATGAAACCATTTTTAAAAATATTGTATTATCTATTAATAAATTTTGTTATATATTTCACTAGTTTTTGTATGACACAAGGTAAGATCTATTCTAGTATATATTGTCATTTTAAACTATCACCTAGAAGAAAAAATGTGAATTTCACCAATGCTCATGATGAAAATAGAAATAAGGATTTTATCTTTTATGATCATAAGACAATCCTTTGAATTCAATTAGTCTCAAAATATTTATCATCAAATGAGTACATAGTATCATGTCTTAACGAGATAATGAAAGAATTGTAAAAGTATAATGGATTTGAATGGAATAAGGAGAACAAGAGGACAAATGGTATAAAGTATATAAAGGGGAGTAGAAGAAGTAGTACTTTACCATGTTTAATAATTTTATAAGTAATAACATTATTAGTTTCTTTAAATTAACCAGTGTTTTTTACATGTTTAGAAGCAAATTCCAATGTTCTTGTAAATGCATGGACAAAAATGACGATTCTAGTGTCCAATTCTTTGACGAGAAGGTGGTAGGACAATACAAAAATCAATTTCTCAAGTGTCAAAAGAATATACCTAAAAATAGGATTATGGATTATGATCAAGTTTTTTATACAACCATATAAAAATATTAATGATCAATATTACTATGACGCAATTCAAGAATTAGGACATATGAGTATTTTATCAGTATGGTACATGTCATTATAATTATGGAATATATGAGGATTGTACCATAGTAATTTTTTATTAAGGATTTGATATCATACACTCAATGGTACCAAGAAATGTGGTTTGTTAGGAAACTAATTTTTTTTGGAGAATTCGTGGTGAAGGGAATGATAAACGATAATATTATTCTTTTATAGATATAATGATGTTGGAATAAAAAGATAACTGATATAAATAATGTAAATTGTATACCATTAATTGACATGGATATAATTATAATGTTTTGGATCACAATACTTGTAAGGTTAATATGGTTATCAATATATAAAATGGTTTAAATTGAACATTTTACAAGGTTTAAATAATTATTTTATTACATCACCGTGTGATAAAACCAGTGCTAAGAAAATAAGTAGAAGTAGTTCAAGGCATATGGTTAACATTGTGATTATAAAAGCGTATCAAATTTTTATATATAATTACATCTTTATAAATTGAAATAATTTCTAAACAATAGGAAGGTAATCATAAAACAAAAATGTTTTTTTATAATCATAAATTTTAATGATATCATTGACCTTTATTCACACCTCTTTTTCATGGTTCTATGATCAAATACATTTTCATTAACGTCTTCTCTATCACACTCCATCAGAACATGATGGTTTGATTTATCTTCCATATCCATGTTTTCACTAAGGCTCACATATTTGAAATCAATTTTTTATGGTGACCATCGCATTTAATTTTTACTCTTATTAATATTATCTATTTTCAACCCTATTAATGATATAGGGTTTTCGACAATTTTTTATTTTAAAATTTCAAACCACAGAATACTGAGATCAGGTTTAAATCGTGTAGATGTAGTTTAATTAATATAGGGAGAATGTAAAACCACAATACATTACAACATTTTAGTTTTAGAATAAATTTAACTTTTTTAAATAATTCTTTATATGCAACAGCATGAAAGGCTTACAGTAGACCCAACAATGAGTTGACTTGTGCTACACGTGAGGTTGATCTTTACTGAAAAACATAATATTAAAATATTATTATTAAAAATAGTAAAATATAAATTATTCATTAAGTTTGATGTTATAAATATTATGAGTGAAAGTGTGAAATTTTTATATTATATATTTAATTAAATGTTTTTATATTCATCCAATTGATTTTTTAGGCATAAGATTGGAATAAATCTAATTTTATGTCTTCAAAGGGATATACTTTTCTAATATAAGTTTTACAACATTTTTATGGGAACTTGCTTTAAATTATGTTTTTGAAAACATTATAAATTTTATATGCTAATATAAAATTTTTCTATAAAGGATGGATTTAAAAAGTTACTTTTGCGGAACTTTTGGTTTTTTTGATAAGTATCTTGTTTTGATGAGTGGTTGAAAATATTGTATTTTAATTGAAAAATTATTTTTAACTAATTTATTTATATAGATAAATTATGATTTGAATTTAACTTAAAGTATAATTAGACAATTTTTTTTTTATTTAATCTCTTTTATTTCATTGAAATAATTTTTAAAAATAATTTGGTTATAAAAAAATTTCAATATATGATGTTTTTACATTAAAACCTAGCATTGTCATCCCGTATGCGGGATTAACATTAAACGTAATCATTACACATTGATATAAATATTGGAAAACCAAAGTTCATGGTTTTAATCATTATGATATTATTATTATAATAAGATCAACTAATTTTTTCACAAAAAATTTTGTTAATGTTTAATAAAATTAATTATAGTAGTTAAGGGTAAATTAGTTAATTAAGGGTAAAAATAATCTTATATGCATTGTAAATTTACCCTAAAACATGTCCAACTTTTATTTTATGAGTGCGTTTTGACCAAAAACATCATTAGTAAAAAATTATACCCTATTCAATTCACATTTGAGAGATGAAGAAATTTATAATATTATATTCAAAGAAAAGTCAATTTTGTCACACTTTGTTTTAACAAGATATATAATTTTAATGTGGTTTTATATAATATAGATGTTCGACTATAAATAGTATTTATAAATATATAATTTTTATATAGATCATGGTAATTTATTTAATAATTCTTTTGGATTAAATAATTTCATAAATAGTGAACCAATGATGATGTAGTAATTGATTAATTAAAATAACTATGAAAGAAAATGTATTAAAAATACTATGATATATATATTGAAATGAATAATTTCATGATATAATTTTTTTATATTTATTTTATATATAATCCATTTTTTTATAATTTTTTTTTAATTTTCGATAATGTTATTATATTTTTAAAATGTCAAGTAATTTATACTGTCAAAAATCACACATATGATATTTTAAAATAAATATTATATTATGAAATGATATAAATTTTATAAAAATATAAATTTCATCTAATTTTTTTGGATATATGTAAAAGGGGACTGAATGACTCATTTATTGGTATTTTAGAACATTATAGTTATTATATTAAAACTGAAATGGTAAAAATCATTGTTATCAAGGTAAGATTTAAAGTGTTCAAATATGGGTTAATGCGAAAGGATAAGGGTAATAATGTGACCTCAACATGTAAAAAATTTATTTTTTAGAGGATTTAAGTAAATACTTGGAATTTCCATGTTTTTTTTTAAAATATATGGGAATTTTACAAGTCCATGAAATTTGACGATGCATGATTCTGAGGCCCGGTGTGCCTGGAATTAATTTCTGAAGCTTTGTTTGGGTACGTTTAGTAAACATACGGGGGAGTTCCTATATCTTTTGAACCAGTGCTCAGAATTGAAATCTGAGGGCACCGTTGAGCTCGCAGCACTGATATTCTCTTAAGGAGACTTTCACCTCGACGATAGATGGTCGAGAGCGAATGTTAGTTTTTGGATTTTTCATAAATAAAAATAAAGTGGTGTAGCTTTATTTTTAATTTTTTGGTTAAAACCTCCATGTGGAGGTTAGGAGTGGGGACCACCAGACCTTAACCTCCCGTGAGAGGTTATGGTGGTGGGGACCACCAAACCTTAACCTCCCTTGAGAGGTTATTGTGGTGGGGACCACACGACACCTATTAATGGGGGGAGAGGAAACCTCCCAACCCCCTCATTAATGTAGGGGAGCCTCTTGATCTTCCTCCACATTAATGATGCCAACACACCCCATAAATTTTGCAAACTTGTATAACTAGATTTTTCCCCTTATTAAATTAAGTAACATCATCGTTGGAATTTATGAATGTTCCTAATAAATGAACCGCCATAAATTACAATGATTGTTACCTATCATTCCCATCTCATATATATATAGAGCTGAGGAGGGGGATTTCGAATGACATCACCAAGCGATGAAGTGCTGGAAAAGGGGTCTGACACCCAACACATGGAGGATTACACTCACCTATGAATAACGTGTTCTTCGACGAAGAATGCACCACCGAAGAAGAATGCCGACTCCCTTCGACCTTCTTCCTTGGGACTTCCTCTAACATAGGACGTGTTCGTCTACAAAGAATCGACGTCCTCCTTCTTGCGCCAACGTCATCCAACCATGATCAAGTACGGATTTTATATGAATATGATATTATTTCCTAGATTATATCCTTCTAAAAGAAAGAACACAGATCAACTTCAGACTAGTTGATCCACATATGTTTTCCTTTTTAGGGGTTTGGGGATTAATATTTGAAGGAGGGTTTTTTGTGCTTTGTTCTTGTTAGCCAAATGCTACCACCCTAAATGTGGAGGGTAGGGACCAAACCAACATGGCCTGAACCCTCCGTCGTTCTCTTTTGTGGTGTTCTTCGAAACGGAGGAAGGCGACAATGGTGACGAAGGCGACGAAGGAAATGGCCACACCACCCATGGCCTCCACGACCCACGCCGACCCTGTGGTGTTCTATGCTGCCATCGTCCGAACTGGCCAGGCCCCCTCTCGGTGTCCTGACCAAACCACCCCCACGGTCTCCGCCCTTCCGGCTGAGTCACCCTGGCCACTCCGTCTGCCTGCCAAATAGTCCCCAGCCACCCCAGCCCCACGACACCCTTCCAAGACGCCCTAGCCGAGCCCTCCGGTCGGGCCCTCATAGTGCCCTGGCCAAGCGGTCCCCTCGCGCCATCGCGGAGCCCTAGCCGAGCCAGACCCCTCGTGCCCCTCGTGGCGCCCCGGCCGAGTCGGCCTCCCACGCCCTCGCGACACCCCAGACGAGCTGGCCTCCCACGCCCCTCGCGGCGGCCTAGCCGAGCCGACCTCCTGTGCCCCTCGTGGCACCCCGTCTGAACTAGACCACTCCCTCACCTCACCCTATGAGCCGAGTCGCCCACGTGGCACCCTCTGGGCTGAACCGCCCTCACACCAACCTGCGGCCTATCCACGCCCTCATGGCCATTTGCGGACCCTACAACCCTTTACTTTCTTTTAGCCATATCATTGGCACCGGTCATCTATTTGATGAACCATCAACGGCCCTGGTAATCATGGAGCATGAATGTCCCTTGATTATACCCCACTGGAGTTTGGGGTATAGTTGAGATACTGACAGGTTGGATCGTGCACGAATCCATCTGGGCCCCGGGACTAAAGTCTAATAACTCACAGACCGAGAATCCGATTGATGAATTGTCTTTTGTGTTGAGACCCATATGATGTGGCAGACAATTGAGACAATTCTTCATGAGACATAGTGATAGTTGTAGTATCGACCAGTAGATCATGGAGCAAATCCTTCCATTGATGAGAGAGTAGAGTGAGGAGACATAATCTCTTGCTGATACCAGATGAGTGCTAACTATTTAACTCGGAGAGACTCTAATAGCCCATTGGTGAGCACCTGGTTGTGGCAGTAGAACCATGGTGGAGGAGCATGATTTGTTTGATGCGGATGACCCACGGTACTCTACAGAAGGAGTACCTCTGCAGGCTATGAGGGAGAGCACCTGGGTGTGGCAGCAGACCCACTGTAGGAAGCGCCTCTTTGTGATGCAGCAGACCCACAGTACTCGACAGGAGGAGTACCTCATGAGTCCATGGTTAATGGGTAGTGCCTATGTGTGACGCGACAGGCCCACTGTACTCGATTTAGTAGGTGTCCTCCAGCAGCCGAGGTTTCGATAATGTTAATAAAATCCAGGTTGAGCTGATTCAGTACTTTTGTGTTTTCCTCATGATTGAGATGGATCACTCGATAACTTAGGTATATGTTTGGTCATATACCTAAGTAATGTTATCTGTTGATTTCATACTTTTTGGTTTATTATTTTTGTATTTTGAGAGACCTTGATGTTCTCGGGGTCCCTACTGAGTATCGTTACGCTCAACCATACACAAACTATGCATGCACCTTGTTGTGTTGGGTGCAGACGACAGACAGCACTGAATGCGGCAGAGAGTACCAGGATTAAACGGTACCTGGAGGTGGATCTTACGACGAGTCAATAAATGGAGGATACTGGCAGATGTGGAGTACTGTGGAGGCTATATGTACCTACCCTCTAGGTAGGAATCCCGGAGGATAACCCAATAGCTATTTTTACTTTCTTCATTTGTACATGTATGTCTAGTTCCTTTTACCTTATAGTTGGTATTGTATTTCCGGCCCCTTTTATGTTTCAACACTCATTTTTTATACAGTTTACTTAGTGTTTTTTATTCTTTTTTGTGATCTGTTGTGTGCGTTAGCAGGTTCTAAAGGAATTTCCTTCCCAGTTTTGGGGAATTACGCCTTTGGTGCTAGCCGCCAGCCCCTGGCATATGGAAGGAGAGATTGGGGTAGTCATGGCATGGGCCCTGAGGTATGGGTCGGGAAAAATTAATATCAGATGAGTCGGTTCTAGAATAGAACTTAGGACTCTGATCTTTATTTTCATCAAGGCAATAGTGTTAAGTGTAATGATTGTGGTTTTCAGTTCAGGGTCCCCAGTGTTGGTGTGATAGCCGACTTATCCATACACCAAGACCCTGACTTCCGATTTCTGACTCAGTGCACGAAAACATTGATTGCGTGTGTGTTTTCAAAAGTTTTTATATAGTTAGATCAACCAGTTTAGCTCACTAGGTATAATATTTTGACCCTGTCGCATCTCTTCCTTTCAGGATGCCTCTGCGCAGAGAGTCATCTAGTGTTCCGAGAGTTGTACGAACAGATAGCCAACCAAGCAATGAGGCCTCAGTGTAGGGCCCTTTTTCCAGCGGAGGCACCAATGGTACCACTCCCCATTGGGCCACTGATGCCACCATCCCCAGCAGTAGATGGTGCAAGACACTTGAGCACATTGCATGAGTTCCAATGCTAGAGGCCACCAAGGTTCAGGGGAGAGATGGACCCACAGCCGGCTGAGGATTGGATGAAGGCTGTGGTGAGAGTTTTTCTGACTAGTAGGGACACAAGCAGACCTCATGGTTATTCTTGTGTCCATCCTTCTACATGCAGAAATAGGTAGATGGTGGATCTTGGTTCTCTTTTTTCATGATGAGATGACGCTTCTCTGGGCAGACTTCGAGAGCCTCTTTCGAGCAGAGTTTGTCCCAGCAACTCTCCACGTAGTGCGCATACAAGAGCTACTTCATCTCTATCAGGGCAGCATGATTGTAGATCAGTACTCAGTGAGGTTCACAGACCTCTCATGCTACTCTGCTGATATGGTGTGGGTCCCACTCTCTAGGGTCTGGACCTTCGAGGAGGTGCTCAGGCAAGAGATCAGAGCTTCGGTGGTCTCACTCAGCATCCCGATGCAGGCAGGGGTGTTAGAGAGTGCCCTCCAAGTGGAGAGTTTCCTTGCTGAGCAGTCTCCCGCAACGAGATCCACCACCAGTCGACACATAGTGGAGTCTTCTGCAGCTGGTAGGAGAGATACGTCATAGTGGTTCAAGAGGACTAGACATACAGGTGGAAAATCGCATGAATCAGGATCAGTTGTGCAGGGCACCCAAAGTGGGGATAGACCTTCCAGGAGAAAGCAGTGTTACTCATGCGATAGTTAGGGTCACATGGATTGTGACTGTCTGACACGCCGTTCAG
Source organism: Viscum album (assembly GCA_963277665.1). Classification (NCBI taxonomy): domain Eukaryota; kingdom Viridiplantae; phylum Streptophyta; class Magnoliopsida; order Santalales; family Viscaceae; genus Viscum; species Viscum album. The sequence goes on along the minus strand of OY728127.1, from coordinate 1,440,052,718 downwards.
ATGATCAGCTGACGGTTGAAATACTACCTAGGCAGAGACAGAGATTCGATCAAGGCGGTCCACAAGGAGTGGGCGAACGTTGCAGAGGAGCTGGCCGTGCAGCTGGCGGTGGGTAACGATTCAAGATATTACCACCACCACCACCAAGAGGTCAACCCCGACCATAGGGAGCAGGTGGACAGGGGGGAGCTCAACTCCAGGTAGTTGTGGCCTATTATCACAATGCTTTGAAGATGATACAAGGTACCATATGTTTCAATTACACCTTAGCTGCAGTTCTTATAGGAACATGTTCCAGTCATTCTTTCATTGCCACTACCCTCATTCAGAGCTCGGAGATTCCGACAGAGCCGTTGGCTCGATCCTTACAGCTAGAGACTCCTACGAGAGCAGATTCGATGATTACACACTGGTGCCGTAAGTGTGAGATTACTCTAGGAGTCAAGATCTTCAGTTGGGATCTTCTAGTAGCGGCATAGAGGTCTTACGATGTCATCTTGGGTATGAACTGGTTATCTACATTCCATGCTCAGATTGACTATATAAGGCACAAAGTGCAGTGTTTCTGCATGGATGGGACCAGGTATACCTTCACCGATGATAAGGGAGCATTTGTATCACATGAAGGACTTACCCGGAGGAGGATTCAGCCAATCACTCATTAGTTTTCTTGCCTTACCCTCGGAGCAGTTGATGTGGAGATTCCGAGCTATCCTGTAGTGGTGTACCGGTACGTGGATGACTTCCCTGATGATGTTCTAGGTCAACCTCCTCATAGAGAGGTGGATGTTGACATTGACTTGTACCCCAGGATGGCACCGATATCTACACCAATGTATCGGATGGATCCCGCGAAGCTTCGTGAGCTGCAGGTACAGTTGGAGGACTTGTAGGGGAATGGATTCATCCAGCCCAGTGTTTCACCTTGGGAAGACTCGATTCTATTCACCAAGAAGGAAGATGGGAGCTTGATGCTTTTTTGCTAACTATCGGCACCTGAACCATGTGACTGAGAAGAACAAGTACCCACTCTTGATGATTGACAACCTCCTTGATCAGTTGAAGGGAGCACAATGATTTTCAAAGATAGACCACATATCAAGCTATCACTAGCTCAGTGTTCGAGATGAGGATGTGTAGAAGACACCTCTCAGATGTCTGTACGGCCACTACGAGTTCTTGGTTATGCCTTTCAGCATAACCAACGCTCCAACAGTGTTCGTGGGACTCATGAACAAGATTTTCCAGCCATACCTTAATCGCTTTGTAGTAGTCTACATTGACGAAATTCTGATCTACTTGACTACTGTGGAAGAGCATGCCTATCACTTACAGGTGGTACTGGACACACTCTGAGAGCACCAGATTTATGGTAAGCTCTCGAAGTTCCAGTTTTGAATCCGAGAGGTTCACTTTCTGTGACATGTCATCTCGGAGGCTGGAGTTATAGTGGATATAGCGAAGATTGAGGTGGTACTTTCTTGGGATCCACCCAGGACTATAACGGAGCTACAATGTTTCCTGGGTTTGGATGGTTATTACTAGAGGTTTGTACCAGATTTCTCCAGAGTTCCATCACCACTATCAGCCTTGACAAAGAAGGGGAAACCCTTTATGTGCTTGGTGAGATTCCAATATAGAATTCACGAGTTGAGGAAGAGGTTGACTAGTGACCCCATATCGAGGCTTCTAGAGGAAGGCGTAGGGTACGTAGTCTACTACGATGAATTAGGGACTGGGGTCAGATGTGTCCTCATGCAGGAGAGAGCAGTGATCGCTTATGGTTTTTAACAGCTAAGATAGAACGAGTATAACTATGCTACACATGACCTAGAGTTAGTAGTAGTGGTCTTCGCCTTGAAGATGTGGCAACACTATCTGATGGGCGAACATTTTACTCTGTACTATGATCACAAGAGTATTAGGTAGATATTCCACCAGAAGGACCTGAACATGAGACAACAACATTGGCTTGAGTTCCTCCAGGACTATGACATAGAGATAATTTATACTCTTGGGAAAGGGAACATTGTTGTAGATGCACTCAGCAGGAGATCTGGTATATAGTTGTTAGGTGAGGCGTCGGAGTAGCTGGACACTTTGTAGATATCCTTTTTTGATAGAGATGGAGAAACTTTTTACAGTCTCTTACAGTCACTCCCCCATTTCATCAGCGAGTCAGGGAGGTTCAACTATGGGACACTGACTTCGAGACATGACGTGCTCAGATATCCACAGGGTAGGCACTCGATGGATTTTCTGAAGGTTGGGAGCACATCATCCTCTTCAGAGGATGTACCCTGGTACTAGTTTCACTTCAGGATTAAGTGTTGAAGGAGTTCCACACATCCCCTCTAGAGGTACATCTAGGAGTGGCAAAGATGTACCAGGATCTCTGACGACGACCCTGGTGGATGGGAATGAAGAAAGCAGTTGACGAGTTTGTCTCTTTAAGCCACACTTGATAGAAAGTGACGGAGGAGAATTACATATCAGAAGGCTTGGTTCATCCTTTAGATGTCCCATAGTAAAAGTAGGATATGATATCCATGGACTTCGTGACAGGACTTCCACGCATATCCAGGGGTCATGACTCGATCTGGGTGATCATCGATCGACTCACCAAGTCAGCCCAATTCCTACCAATCAGAGAGAAGGGTTTAGTTGAGAGTTTGGGACTCCTCTATGTACAAGATATTGTGTGGCTACATGGATTACCTTCAACGATTAACTATGATCGTGACACATAATTTTCATCTCGGCTATGGAAGAGGCTGTAGGAGGCTTTCAGGACACAACTTCATTTGAGCACTGCCTTCCGTCCTCAAACGGATGGCTAGACTGAGTGGACCATTCAGACCATCGAGGAAATGCTCTGCGCTTCTATCGTCGACTTCGGTCATAGCTGGGAGGATCACTTACCTTTGGTTCAGTTTTCATACAACAATATCTATCACTCCACCATTGGGATGGCACCTTTTGAGGCATTGTATGGCCGACCTTACAGATCATCTTTTTGCTAGACAGACCCAGGAGATTCAGCACTAGTGGGACCAATGATGGTATGGGCTACCACAAAGAAGGTATAGATCATCCAGTAGTGGATGAAGACTGCACAGAGCAGGCAAAAGTCGTATGGTGAAAGTAGGAGAAGACCTCGGGAGTTCGAGGATGGTGACCACATCTTTCTATGGGTCTTAATTTGACGAGGTTTGTGGAGATTTGGTCGAGGCAGCAAGTTATCTTCGAGGTTCATCGGAAATCTCTAGGTATTCATCAGAGTTGGAAAGGTGTCATACTGCTTAGATATTCCACCTCCGTTGCACCAGGTGTATGACGTCTTCCATGTATCCCAGTTGAGCTGATTTGTGCATAACCCTTTCTCATATCATCGACCACGGCGAGCTAGACATGGATGAAGAGGAGACTTTTATGGAGTCTCGAGTAGAGATTAGGGATCGACATGAGTGGGTCATTCGTGGACAGTCGATACCTCTGGTGCATGCTTGTTGGAAGCATGGGAACCTCTAGCAGAGCACAAGGGAGCGGGACGCTAAGATGTGTTCTCAGTTCCCCCACTTGATCCCCTAGTTCTAGTTGTAGCTTATGGGGATGTAAATCCATGATATGGGGAGAATGTAAAGACCCATAATTTCAATCTACTATTTTTTAAATATATGGGAATTTTTCGAGTCCAAAAAATTTGACAGTGCGTGATTTTGAGGCCAGCTGTGCCCGGAATCAATTTCTGAAATATTGTTCGGGTATGTTCAGTAAACGTACGAGCAGATTTTTATAACATTTGAACTGGTGATCAGAATTGATATCTGAGGGCACCGTTGAACTCGTCGTGCCGGTATTCACTTAAAGATACTTTCACCTCGACGGCATATGGTCGAGGGAGAAAGTTAGTTTTTGGTTTTTTTGTGAATAAAAATAAATTGGTGTAGCTTTATTTTTATTTTGTTGGTTAAAACCTCCATGTGGAGATTAGGAGTGGGGACCACCAGACCTTAACCACCCATGTGAGGTTATGGTGGTAGGGACCACCAAACCTTAACCTTTCATGAGAGGTTATTGTGGTGGGGACCACACGGCCCCTATTAATGGTTGGATAGGAAACCTCCCAACCCCCTCTTTAAAGTGGAGGAACCTCTTGAGCTTCCTCCACATTAATGATGCCAACAGACAACATAAATTTGGCCAACTTGTTTAATTAGATTTCCCCCTTATTAAATTATGTTACAACGTTGTTGGAATTTAGGAAGATTCCTAATAAATGAACCGCCATAAATTCCAACGATGGTTACCTACCTTTCCCCTCCCCTATATATATGGAGATAGGGAGGGGGATTTGGCACGACTTCACCAAGCGACGAAGTGCTAGAAAAGTGGCACGACGACCAACACATGGAGGATTATGCTCTCCAATGAAGAACATGTTCTTCCATGAAGAATGCACCACCGACAAAGAATGCCGACTCCCTCTGACGTTCTTCCTGGGGACTTCCTCCAATGTAGGACATGTTCATCTACAATGAATCGACGTCCCCCTTCTTGATCCAATGTCAACCAACCTTGAACAAGTAGAAATTTTATTGGAATATGATATTATTCCCTAGATTCTTATGTTCTAAAACAAAGAACGCAGATCAACTTCTATCAAGTTGATCCGCATATGTTTTTCTTTTTGTGGGTTTTGGGAATAATCTTTGTGAGAGGGTTTGTTATGATTCGTTCTTATGAGACAAATGCTACCACCCTAAACGGGGAGGGTGCAGAAAAATCCAACATGACCCCTCCGCTGTTCTCTTTTGCGGTGTTCTTTGAAACGGAGGAAGGCAACAATGGAGACGAAGGCACCAGCCACACCAACCACATCCTCCGCAACCCGCGCCACCCCCACAACATTTCGTGCAACCGTCGGCCGAACTGGCCATGCCACCTCGTAGTTCCCCAGCCGAACCGCCTGCGCGGTCTTCGCCCTTCTGGCCAAGCTGCCCCGGGTCGGGCCGAGCCACCCAAGCCGCGCCGTTCACCGATCGAATTGGCCCCAGCCAACCCAGCCTCACGGTGACTTTCTGAGCCACCCCGCCTAAGCCGGACTCCCACGCCCTCGCAATGCCCCTTCCGAGCCGGCCACTTTCTCCCTCGCGGAGCCCTCCTCGAGCTGGCCCCCTACGCCCCACACGACGCCTCGGCCGCGTCGGCCTCGTACGCCCTCACGGTGCCCTGGCCAAGCCAGCCTCCCTCACCCCCGGTGGCGCCCGGTAGAGCCAGCCTCACGTGCCCCTCACAGCGCCCTGACCGAAATGGCCCATGCCCTCGCGGCGCCCTCCTGGCTGAGTGGCCCACACGGCACCCTCCTGTCCTAACCTCCCTCATGAAAACCCATGTATGGTCCATGCCATCACAGCCGATCGGGGCCCATGGTGCCGGTCCTCTCCCTTGTGGCCATTCCGTGCCCTCGTGATAGGTTCGCGCCCTTGCGGCCGATCCGCGTCGTCACAACTCTCTGTGGCCCCTTGCGACCCGATGGGCGGGGCCCAGCGGGCCCAGCCAAACCCAACAGGCCAGGCCAGACCCAACAGTTTAGGCTGGTCTGACCCAAACTGGGTCGGCCCAGGCTGGGTCGTGCCAGGTTGGACTGACTGGGTCGGACTAGACCTGGGCCCACTATGACCCTTTAATTTCTTTTGGCCATTTCATTGGCACCAGGCGTCCATTTGACGAACCATCAACGGCCCTGGTAATCTTGGAACATGGCGGTCCTTTGAGTATACCCCACTGGATTTTGGGGTATATTTGAGATACAATATGGTTGGATCGTGCATGAATCCAACCGGGCCCCAGGACTAAAAATCTAATAACTCACAGACCGGGCGTCCGATTGACATTATGTTTGTTGCGTTGAGACCCCTATGACATGGAAAACCATTTGAGAAACTTATTCCTTGGACATTGTGACTGTTGGGGTATCAACCAGTTGCTCGTGTAGGGGATCCATCCAGTGAAGAGTGAGTAGAGGGTGGAGACCTAGTAGCTGGCTGAGACCTGACGACTGCTGACTGTTTGACTCAGAGAAACTCTACTAGCCCAGTGGTAAGCACCTAGTTGTGGCAGAAGAACCATAGTGGAGGAGTGATATATGTGTGATTCAGAAAACCCATGGTAATTGACAGGAGTAGTACCCCTACAAGCTATGAGGGGTAGCGCCTGTGTGTGGTAACAGACCCACGGTGGGGAGCACATCTGCGTGAGGCAGCAGACCCACAATACTCGGCAAGGGGAGTACCTCAGTAGTCCAAGGTTATTGGGAAGCGCATCTCTGTGTTGTAGTAGGACCACTATACTCGATTGAGCAGGAGTTATCCAATAGACGAGGTTTCGATAATGTGAATAAAATCCTGATTGAGCTGAGTCAGTACTTTTGTGTTTTCCTCATGATTGAGATGGATCACTTATAACTTAGGTATAAGATTGGGAATATACCTAAGTAAGGTTATCTGTTGATTCAAACTTTTTGATTTATTAATGTTGGATTTTGTGAGACCTTGAGGGTCTTGGGGTCCCTACTAAGTACTGATATACTCACCCCTTCATGGGCTATGTCCGCACCTTGTTATGTTGGTTGCATATGAAAGACATCGCTGAATGAGGCTGAGAGTACCAGGACTGGACGGTATGCCAAGGTGGATATTATGACGAGTCAGTACATGAAAGAGAATGAAATAAGTGGAGTGGTGAGGAGTCTATCTATACCCAACCTTCAGGTAGGATTCCCGGAGGACGACCTGAAAACTGTTTTTCCTTTCTTCAGTTGTATTTGTACTCCTATATCCTTGTACTTTATAGTTAATCTTGTATTTACGACCCTTTTACTCTTATATGCTCTTTTATTATACAGTTTACTTAGTGTTTTTATTCCACTGTGTGCTCTGTTGTGTGCGTTTGCAGGTTATAAAGGCAATGACTTCCCAGTTTTAGGTAACTACGCCTTTGGTGCTAGTCGCCAACACCTTGCTTATGGAAGGCAGGCTTGGGGTAGTCACGACACGGGACCCAGGGGACGAATCATGACAATTTCAACCCATAATTATATTATTAATGAAATAAATCACTCTGTATCCATTTGGAATTGAACAATAGTATATATTATTTTAATACTTTGAGAGTTTCCAAAAGTTCCCCACACCTTAATTATAAAAGTGAACCCCATCCTTCTCATTTCATCACACCTCTCAATCCACTATGGTTAGACAATGATATTCCCAAATAGCTCCAAAAACATATTCTAATTATCCTAGGAGCCAAAATTTGTGCCAAAAACCATCCACAGAAAACCTTTGGTGCAATCCAATAGGGGTTACCCAAGGAATAAGTCACATCTTTCCTCAATCACTTTAGTTTTATATCCATTCTCCACCCTTCAACTATATTTATTAAATTATAATATTAAAAACCAAGTATCCTAAATATTCTAAGATGTTTTAATGATATTTTTTAACTATACTAACACACACATCAGTCTAATGGGATACACACATACTGTTTATGTGTATGACAAACTACCACCTCACGAAACGTTGAGTGTTTGTTATTTCCTTTATCGCCTTTCATGGTTGGTAATTATGATGTAATATATATATATATATGTGTGTGTGTGTGTGTGTGTGTGTTATATATGATATTTAATTTTTTTTAGGATTTTTAATTATTTTATAACATATACCCTTCTACTTTAAATATTTTTTTAAAATGATATCATCATTTTTGGAATAATGGACAACTGCCTCCCCAAAGCGATGTGATATGTTTTTTCTATAAATGGAATTTATTAAGGATATTTTTAATTAAAATATGAGATATATATGAAATTAATATGGTAATATAATTATAATATACATATAATTATATATAACAATTACATTTCATTATTTTAAATACAATAATGAAGTGAAAGTAGCATTCATACATATATACGACCTACCGCCTCCAGGAACATACATTTCATTTAGTATCACCCAATTTTATGGATTATTCTAAATACATATATAATTAATATATAAATTATATAAATTGTTTTTTCAATTCATGATATATGAAAACCATGATAAAATTAAGGGCAACATCAAATAATAAGTCAAAACTTACTCGAGAAACTGGTCAATTAACAAATGAAATAGTTATAATAATGAAATAATATTTGATAATGGGTAATAAAATATTATAATGTGACCATATATTATAACTCATATATTAATATGGTTATTTAAAAAGTTTATAATTCTTTTAAAACCATTATATAGGAGTTTAATGGAAGAATACAGAAAAGGAAATGCAAGGTAAGTTATTTCATTTCAATTTACATTCCTCTAAGAATTTGCTGTTGTTATATACCTATTCCCAAATATATTTTTTATATACAGTCATTTGAAAAATTATATCAAAATTCTAATTAATAAAATTGTATTCTAAGTTTATTTAATATTATTCATTCATATTTATTTTGATTCAAATGTTTCTATGTGGTATGGGGAACTTTGGAATGTTTAAAGATTAGTTAACTCAAAAAAAAAATTAATGATATTTCAATGGTATTTCCATTCATCAATGTCAAAACCATAATTATTAAATAGCCTCCACTAGGGAATTATCGAAAAATATGTATCATTTATTCAATATGGATATTTGATCAGTCACATTGATTTTTATTTGAATCAATTATTCGATATAAGGAATTACTTGGAAAGGTACGATACAGGTTGGGCCTAATTATAGGTAGCCCCTCGATGAATCAGCAGTCTCATGAGATGATATATTTTTCTATAATAGATGATATTTTACAAAATATTCCAAACCACATTATGAAAGGTGTCAACGGTAAAGGGTCAATATACAATGGAAACATGGCATACAATAATTTAGAATATCCATCATTCAGATTCAGTTATTATTTATCCTTTAGATTTTGCATCAATATATCTACAGATTTATTATTTTATTAGTTTATTTATTTAGATGTAATGGGATTAATTTTCTTACCTATCCATATTAATTATTCCTTATCTAGTTATTTGAATGTCATGTGCTATCAGCTATTTACCATTTCATGTTTATTTATATCCATTGATTCAATATTTATTCCACTTTACTAAAAATTACTGAGAATTTGATATCTCCATTATTATACTTCATTTCCCTAGGTTATGAAGTGGAAAAACTTGAACGTGTTTCAAGGATGTTATTTATTTCCTTATATTATGTATCATGTTTGTTGCCAATATTTCCAAATGTATTATGGGTATCATATATGTAATCTGGATTAACTTGTCTATAAAACTAATTGGTCTTTCGGAATTTGTTCTTTTTAATCATGCCAATGTAATAAAATAATACACCCACTATGTGTTTCTAGGGTCGGGATGTTACATGTATGAATTATGAACACATTACCAATAATGGAAGGAAAAAATTTGATTCGTTCAGTGAGCTTGAAGGATCATCCTAACATATCCATTTTGGGTATTGAATAAGACCCAATACATCCAGATTTTAATCAAATTGACTTTGGATTTATATAGAAAGTATATAAATCATACCATAGTGAAATTAGTTTCAACCATACATCTATGAAAAGACCAAGGATGTATATTCGGAGAACATAAATCAATAGAATAAGTTATGGAATTTTCAATTTTCCAACCATTAAATTTATTTTTTTAAATGATATCAGAAATAATTATGTGTCACATGAATAAACAAATTTGTGGACCTATTAGATGATTTATATGATTCTTAATTAAATAACTATCCTAGAATCATAAATTAGTTTAGAGGTCTCAAGGTGAATTTCTAGGGGATAACCTGAAGAGGGAGATTCTAGTGTATTTGCCTCAATACTCAGTATTTCATCTTATTAAGTAAGAATAATAGAAGTATAAGGAGATGATGTTTCCATTACATAAAAATTTATGTAAATGGAAGATCATCATCATGTATTTCATTTTAGGACTTCTTAAGGCCTCTGAAGAACGTATGTCCAATTGGGTTTTTGTTGATTATCTAAGGAAGTCAGTAAATTTTATTTCTAATGGGGAATTTTTATCATGTGATAACATTATTAGACATAAATAAAGGATATGTTAAGGAATTTCAGTTTATCACACTTAATTGTACCTGATAATGATCAGAGGTTTACCTTTAAGATAAGGAGATCTATTTAATGATCATTGATTACAGATCTGATATTTTCACTATATATCTTCTTGAGAATGATTTTCACTCTGAATAGACCAGTCCAAACCATGATAATATTTTATGATCGTTTTTCATGGAATTAAAAGATGGTTGGTATTAATTCATAACCTAAGATAGGTTATCATAGAACCAAAGTTAACATTCTAGCATTCAAATTAAATCTTATGTTAAACTCTATATAATGATGTGAAAAAACTATCAGGTAAGGATGTTGTTAGAGGGAATAATATAATAAGATGGTATCATTATCAAGGGGTTTTAGATAATATTTAAACTATTCAGTGAAACATTAAAACTAAATCATGTATATAGAATAGAAATTCTTATAATCACTTGATATGTTTGGAGTTAGTAGTTAGAGGAAATGTATTCTTTTAGATGTCACCCAGGAAGAGTGTTATGAGAATTTATAAGAAGTTAATGATGACTCATTGATATTTTGATCCCTTAAAAATCATCAATCATGGGGGGTATATAATCTCCATGAACATCAAAAAGACCTTTTGGAAGTGTATAATGTCTTCCACATATCACTTTTGAAAAATTACATACCCGATCTTTCACATATATTGATCTCAATAGTAGTACAATTGGAATTTAATCACTCTTATGAGAAAAAAACCATAAAAATCAAAGATCATTTATAACATATTCCATGATACAAGGATACTCACATAGTTAGTGTTCCATATAAGATGCATATGTTCGATGATGAAATGTGTGAACTTTAAGATGTAATGAGAAAAAATAATTCTCATTTTTTCCTTAGAGAAATGAAAATTTGAGAGTAAAACTATTTTATAGGGGATTAAACATATGACCCCATAAATTTTCGACTTATTTACCTTTAAATATATATCGTTTGTTCAATATATTTTGATAAACAAAATGGTGAACATAAATGAAGAATTCCTAATTTCATTTTGGTAGAATACTATAATAAAAAACAAAATACATTAAAATATAACAATTTAATGTTTAATTTTAAAAATTATTAAATGAATGAAATAAAAAGTAAATTAAAATACATTAATGTCGAAATTAACATCATATGGTTAGAACTATCATCATCATGATCTTCTTTGAAGATAATAACACTGATGGTAAATACATAAAAAATAAAAAAATTGGAAAAGTGATAAACATCAAGATAAAGATATTAATGAACAGGATCAGTGAATCTAGTGATTTATTTAAGTATATACATAGGAAAGTATTATGAATGTTATATATATATATATATATTTGGTTATATTTTCGTTGGATATATAGTCAGTGGATATATAGTTGTTCGATATATGACTATTGGATATATGTTATTGGGATATACTAGTATCATATCAGTACATTTATATTGTTCAATTACTTTTAACAAATAAAAAATAATAAAATTTTAATATAATAAATAATTATACAATGGAATAAAAATATATTCATTAATTAAAATAACTAATTAAAAAATTTACTTTTTTCCTCATTACATTTTTTAAAATAATGATATGATATTTTTAGAAAATTCACATTAATATTCTAATATTTGTGGAATTACACAATTGAATGTATAAAAGATAAAAAATTAATTTTAATGTGATATGATTAAATTCATTTATGTTTATTGGGATATTTTTCAATGAATCTTTTTTCTACGCAATTATTATTTTATTATTAACAAATAAAATTGTTCACTTTTAAAGGATTGTTCTTATTGGATTTAATGATTCGATAAATAAATAACTATATTTAAATCTTTTGATTGATAATTAATAGGAAATAATATTAAAAACACTTAATGTCTAAAAATTACATTTTCCTATAAATTGTTTTCTATACATTTGATATTGTCATTTAAAAGATACATTTTTCGTAAATATTATTTTAATATGATTAAATAGAGTCTAACTTTTTAGTGATCATGTTTTCATTAGTTATGATGGTCATTTCAATTTTTTTAAAAATAAGTTAGCATGGAAGAAATTGAGTTACAACTTTGAAATGTAATTTGATGTAAAAGGATTAAAATAAGATGTCAATTTTAAAAATATATTCAATTAAATCAAAATATTGTGCGGATTATGGTATGCATGATTCACATAAATTATTTTTATACTTTTTATCTACATTTTATGAAAAATGAAAACCATGAACTATAGGAAATGAGTATTTGTGGAAGTTGTCACAACCCATCCCCTGGGGCCCGTGTCGTGACTACCTCAAGCCCGCGTTCCATAGGACATTAACTGACGACTATCACCAAAGGAAAAATTTCTTAAAACTGGGAAGACATTTCCTTTATAACCTGTGAAAACCCACACAACAAATATGATCACGAGTAAACTGAATAACCAACAAGTTAGTAAAGTAAGTAAAAAGGGGCTAGAATATAAGCCCAACTGGAAAGTACATGAAACTGAAAGTAAAAATACTACTGAGGAAATAAGAAAATCATCCACTAGGTCATCCTTTGGGATTCCTACCTGAAGGGTAGGTACAGATAGCCTCCCCAACAATCCACATCTATCAGTCTCCTCCGTGTACCGTCTCGTCGTAAGGTCCACCTCTGGGTACTGTCCATTCTTGGTAAACTCAGCCTTGGTCAGCGTTGTCTGTCATCTGCATCCAACACAACGTTGTGTGGGAATAACGTGTGCATGGGTGAGTATAACTATACTCATTAGGGACCCAAAGACCCTCATGGTCTCACAAAATCCAATAAGAATAATCCACAAGGTATGAAACCAACAAATAAACCCACTTAGGTATATGCCCATACATATACCTAAGTTATCAAGTAATCCAACTCAATCATGAGAAAAAAAAATTTACTAACTCATCTAACACAGGTATGCAACATTTATAGAGTGTTATGGATGATTATATGTAGCCACTAAATCATTTATTATGTCAAACCCGCATAGGATCCTGGTACAAAAACTGGTGTTGTCGAACCCACACATGATCCAGGAATAGTAGTCAGAGCTGTCCAACCCCCACAGGATCCAGGAAAAGTCGTCAGAGCTACGGAACCCACATAGGATCCCGTAATAGTATTCAGAGCCTTCAAACCCACATAGTATCCAGGAACAGGAGTCAGAGCTGTCGAACCAACACAGGATCCAGGAACAGTAGTCAGAGAGCAGCCAACCATAGGGTTACCACACAAGGCACGCTTGATTCTGGGAGGGTCCACTCTTCAAGACAAGTGTCTATACATAAAATTCTACAAATTTATAATTTGATTTATCCAAATTATCCATCCATCCATAAGATACCCAAGGCGACAGACGGAGCGTCAATCGAACGCCCGGTCTAAGAGTTATTGGCATTCTCGTTCTGAGGGCCCGGTTGGATTTACATTCGATCGAACCTAGCCATACCCCAACTATGTCCAAACATCAAGTGGGTTATACCAAAAGAACATTCTTCCTCCAAGGTTTCTGTCACCATAGACGGTTCATCAATAGGATGCTCGTAGCTCATGTTACGAGAAAAACAGTGGAAAATAGGTAAAACAGGTCCGGGTCCGGACATCGGTCTGACCCGGACCGCGGATCCGACCTGGCCCGCGGGGGCGGCCCAACCCATGGGGGTGGCCTGGCCCGCACTGATTCTAGACCACACTGGGTCCGGCCTATGCGGGGATCGGCCCACGCAAGGCCTGCGGGGGCAGCCCGGTCCGCGCTGGGTCCGGCACGCGCGAGGCCCGCGGCTGGCTGCCCGTTGGGTCCGCCGTACGCACGTCTAAGGGGGAGCTCCTGCCCCCTAGATTCCTGAACGGCTAATCCATTTGGGGGATTGAAAAACTAGTGCCATGTGGTTCTGGCCCATGTCACACGGGACCCACGCGACGGGTCCCGCTCCTCCAGGCTGGCCGAGCGGCCCACCGCCTCCCACGCGGCGCAGCTACGCTGCACCTCCTCTGGCGACCGACAGAGCCGACCGCCCATCCTCCATTGCTGCGTCCAAGGCCGCGAACCCCTTTTTTCTCCAACATGCGGCATGGTTGCTCCGCGCCTTCCCCTTCAACCTGGCGTCTCGAGCTTATGGTTTACTTTGCAGCCAGCCTTGTTTCGGCCGCCACTACACCGCTGCGGCTTGTCGGCCGCCGACCACTCCTCCGGTGGCGCAGTTGCGCTGCCACCATCCACGCGGTGACCTTCTTCAGTTCTATCTGCCAACAAACTTTCTGCGGGTCACCAGACGAGTTCTGGTGGCCCGATACTCATTCTAGAAGTAGCTGCACACTCCTCGAGATGTCTCCTTCGATCTAAAATCATTATTGATGAAAATAACTCAACCCGGACTTATACCGTGATTAGCGTTAAAATACACAATGTAAGGAGGAGGAGTCGGGCCATGTTCGATTAGCCCACACCCTCCGTGTTAGATTGCTAGAATGCAGCTTCGATTCTTATTCCTTGAAGTAAAATAAAAAATGTTCAATAATTAACAAAGCTTGAACCACTACCTTTCTTCATTGTTTGTTGATGGAGTCATAGGAAAGAATACGGTGTTTTCGTCATTCGTCGCGTCCACCACGCACTTCCATTCCATGCTCGTGCATTTTTTCATTGACGACAATGAGGAAGAATGATCGGACGAAGATGTACCACGTCGAAGGGGGTTCCGAGGAAGAAAGTCGAAGATGCATCATGCTAGCGTTCTTCGTTGGAGGAAAGCATTCTTCGTTATTCCTTGGTGAGATATTTTCTCCCTAATCTCTCTATTTTCTCACAAGATCCACCAAAATTCAAATTCCAACCCAAAATAATAGATTGTGTTTATCTATTATTAAATTGTTGGCACAAAAACGAATGGGTGAATTGATTAGGTTAGCTCCAATTAATTAATTCAAGAGGTTGGCACAAAAATAATGTGGAGGATTTGGCACCATTAATGCTTGATCGTTGGCTCCATTAAGGTGGAGGGGTGGTGGCACCATTAAGTGGGGAGCTCAAGAGTTTTCTCCCCACATACAGGGTATTTCAATAGGTTTTAACCTCGGGCGGTTCCCACCATATTAAACATGAAGAGGAGGTTAGGTTCAGGTGGGCCCCACCACCATAACCTCTCGTGGGAGGTTAAGGTGTGGTGGTCCCCACCTACAACCTCCATGTGGAGGTTTTAACCAACTAATAAAAATAATGTTTACACAAACTTATTTCTATTTAATTCATTCAATAAAAACCCAGAAACTAACTTTTATTCTCAACCAACTGTCGTCGAGGTGAAAGTATCCTTAAGAGAATATTGGCGCTGTGAGTTCAACGGTGCCCTCGGTTTTCAATTCTGAGCACCGGGTCAAAAATTATAAAAACCCTCTTGTACGATAACTAAATATACCTGAACAAAACTTCAAAAATTGATTCTGGGCACACTGGGCCTTGGAATCACTTATCGTCAATTTTCGCGGACACGTAAAATTCCCTTTTAATTAAAAAAAATTACATGGAAATTCTTGGTCTTTACATTCTCCCCACCTCCAAGATATACGTCCCCGTATGCCACAACTCAATCTAAGGGAACAAGTGTTGGGTATCGAGCACGCATCTAAACCTCTCACTCCCATGTGTTATCCTGGAGGATATCATGCTGCCTGAAAATGCGCACCAGATGTATCGACCGTCCATATAGGACCCGCTCCTGTCGATCCTTAATCTCCACTAGAACATCTGTAATAGTCACCCCATCATCGACATCCAGCTCACCGTGGTCAATGATGTTGGAAGGGTCGTGCACGTATCTCCTCAGCTAGGATACATCGAAGAATTTGTTCACCCAGTGCAACTAAGGTGGAAGAGCTAAGAGGTAAGCCACCTCCCCAACTCTGCTGAGGACCTAGAAAGGTCTGATGAATCTCAGAGATAACTTTCCGCCTCAGCGAAATCTCTGTATACCTCATTGAGGTGAGACTCGTAGAAATACGTGGTCACCATCCTCGAACTCCAGGGGCCTCCATCTCCGGTTTGGATATTAATTATGACTGCTCTGTCCAGTATTCATCTTCTCTTAGATGATCTGCACCTTCTCCATGGTAGCCCGTACCATCTCTGGTCCCACTAGTGCTGACTCCCCAGGGTTCGTCCATCACAAGGGTGATCTGCAAGGTCACTCGTATAATTCTTCAAAAGGTGCCATCCCAATGGTGGAGTGATAGATGTTGTTGTAAAAAAACTCCACCAAAGGTAAGTGATCCTCCCAGCTGTGACCGAATTCAAGGACACAAGCACAGAGCATGTCCTTGAGGGTCTGAATGGTCCGCTCAGTCTGGCCATCCGACTAAGGATAGAAGGTAGTGCTCAGATGAAGTTATGTCCCAAAATCCTTCTTCTACCACTTGCAAAGTCGGGAAGTAAACCGTGCATCATGATCAAAGACAATTAAAGAAGGTACTCCATGTAACCGCACAGTCTTCTGCTCATAGAGGCGTCCCAAGATCTCTACTTAACCCTACTTTCTGATCGATAGGAAGTGAGATGACTTGGTGAGTCGGTCAATGATCACCCAAATAGAGTCATGACCTATAAATGTACGTGGAAGTACTATCATGAAATTCATGGATATCCCATCCCATTTCCACTCTAGGACCTCTAATGTCTGAACCAAGCCTGCTGGTACCTGATGTTCCACCTTCACTTGCTGACAATTGAGGCACTGAGAAACAAACTCTGCAACTACTTTCTTCACTCCCGGCAACCAGTGTTGTCATCAGAGATCCTGGTACATCTTCGCCACTCCTGGATGTACCTCTAGAGGGGATGTGTGGAACTCCATCGACACATATATTTTAAGGGACACTAGAACCATAGTACGTCCTCTGAAGAGGATGATGTGCTCTCCACCTTCAAAAAATCCATCAGGTGCCTGCCCTATGGATATCTGAGCACGTCATGTCTCGCAGTAAGCGTCCCCACGCTGTGCCTCCCTGGCTCGCTGAAAAAGTGGGGGAGTGAATGTAAGAGATTGAAGAAAGGCTTCTCCATCTCTATCCACAAAGGATATTTTTAATGCAGCCAACTTCTCTGTCTCCCTTCCTAGCATCTATATACCAGACTTCCTGATTAGTGCATCTATAACAATGTTCCCCTTCCCAGGAGTATAGTTTATCTTGAAGTCATAGTCCTAGAGGAACTCAAGCCATCACTGTTGTCTCGGGTTTAGGTCCTTCTTTGATAAGATATACCTGAGACTCTGGTGGTCATAGTAGACTGGGAAATGCTCACCCATCAGATAGTTCTGCCACATCTTCAAGGAAAATACCACTACTGCTAACTCCGGGTTATGGGTGGCATAGTTATGCTCATGCTGTCACAGCTGATGATAACCATAAGAGATCACTGCTCACTCTTGCATAAGGACACATCTGAGTCTGTCCCTTGATGTTTCACAGCAAACTACGTACCCTACACCCTCCTCTGGAAGACTCAATATGGGGGCACTAGTCATCCTATGCCTCATCTCTTGAAATCTCTACTGGAATCTCTCCAACCACATGAAGGGTTTCCCCTTCTTATTCAAGGATGATAGTGGTGCTGCAACTCTGGAGTAGTCTGGAATGAATCTCCGGTAGTAACCAGCCAAACCAAGGAAACTCTACCCCTCCCTTACACTCCTGGGTGGCTCCCAAGAAAGTACCACCTCAATCTTTGCTGTATCCACTACAAATCCATCCTACTAGATGACATGTCCCAAAAAGTGAACCCATCAGATCCAAAATTGGCACTTCGATAGATTACCATAAAGATGGTGCTCTCAGAGTGTATCCCATACTACCAGCAAATGGTATGCATGATCCTCCTCAGTAGTCGAGTAGATCATAATGTCATCGATGTAGAATATGAAAAAGTGATTGAGGTATAGCTGGAAAATCCTGTTCCTGAGTCCCATGAACACTACTGGAGCGTTGGTTACACCGAAAGGAATAACCAAGAACTCGTAATGGTCGTACCGACAACTGAAGGTCGTGTTCTGCACATCCTCATCTCAAACTCTGAACTGGTGATAGCCTGATGTGTGGTCTATCTTTGAGAACTACAGTTCTCCCTTCAACGGATCCAAGATGTCATCAATCCTCGAGAGTGGGTACTTGTTCTTCACGGTCACTTGGTTTAGGTGACGGTAGTCGACACAAAGCCTCAAGCTCCCGTCCGTCTTCTTGGAGAATAGAATCGGGGATTCCCTGGGAGAAACACTGGTCCAGATGAATCCCTTCCCCTACAAGTCCTCTAGCTATACTCACAGCTCACGAAGCTCCGCGGGAGCCATCCGATATGCTGGTATAGATATTTATGTCATCTGGGGGTAAATGTCAATGTAGAAGTCCACCTCTCTACGAGGAGGTAGACCTTGGACATCATGAGGGAAAAAATCCGCGTACTATTCCACCACTATAAGATAGCTCAGACTCTACACATCAACTAATCTGAGGGTAAGGAAATCCAACAGATGAGTGATCGGCTACACCCTGCTCCAATTAAGTCTGTCTTGTGCTACAAAGGCTCCCTTCTCGCTGGTGAAGGTAAACCTGGTCCCATCCGTGAGGACCCACCATACTTTGTGCCTAATACAGTTGATCTAAGCATGGATTGTTGATAAACATTACATACCCATGATGACATTGTGAGGCATCGACTCCGCTACTAGGAGATCTCACCCGAATCTATCACCTCCTAGAGTAATCTCACACTCCCGACACAAGTGCGTAATCGTCGAATCTGCTCTTGTAGGAGTCTCTAGCCGTAAATATCAAGCCAATGGCTATGTCAGAATCTCCGAGATCCAAGAGAGGGCAGTGTTAATGAAAGAGTGACTGAAACATGTTTCTATAAGAACTGTAGCTATGGTGGAGTAGACACAGCTCATACCTCGAATCATCTCTGGAGCATCATGATTGTAAGTCTCAACTGCTGGGAGTTGGGATATCATTTGTCCATGTGCTCCCTATGGTCGGGGTGGACCACCTGGTTGTGGTGGTGGTTACACCTCATAACATCATCCACCGCTAGCTACACGACCAACTCCTCTTCCATGTTTTTCTATGCCATGCAGATCACCACGATCGATCCTCTTCCTATACCTGGGAGTTCTCTCAACTGTCTGCTGATCATCTGAATGGCGGGTCAGACAGTCACGAGCCACATGACCCGGCCTACCACATGTGAAACACTACATGTTCCTCAAATGACTGGCTCAGTAACATATTCCTCACACAACCAAAACTGTGTCCTGAGGTCATCCACCAAATGGTCTGGTCCGTTTGGATCTCTACAACATCTGTCTGCCTCCAGCTATAGAAGACTTCGCTACGTGACGCCCAGTGGTGGGTCTCACTACTGGTGACTGCTCAGCAAGGAAAATCTCTAGTAATAGGGCTAACTCTAACACCCCCACCAACTTCGGGATGCTGGGGGAGATCATCGAAGCTCTGATCTCTCACCTGAGCCTTTTCTCGAAGGTCCAGACCCAGAAGAATGGGTCCGACACCATATCTTTGGAGCAGCGCGAAAGGTCAGTGAACCTGACTGAGTACTATGCCACTTTCATGCTACCCTGGTGTTGATTAAGTAGCCCATGTATCCGCAATGCACGTAGGGTGGCTGGGACAAACTCCTCTTGAAACAGGATCTCGATGTCTGCCCAGAGTAGCGTCACCTCATCATGCACCTGGAGCATCAGGCTCCACCATCTTACTACTTCTTCCCAAAGGAGACTCGTAGCAAGGATCATCATAAGGTCAGATGGTGTCCCTACTAGTAAAAAAACTCTCACCACAGCCTCCAGCCAATCCTCAGCCGCCTGTGGGTTCATCTCCCCCCCGAACCTGGGTGGCCTATAGCACTGGAACTCGTGAAATGTGATCAAGTGGTGTGCATCATCTGCTCATGGGGCTAGTGGCATAGGTGGCCCAATGGGTAGTGGTACCATTGGTTCCTCCACTGTGATAGGGAACTGTACTGAGGCATCATCACTTGGTGGGCTGCCATCTCATACAAAGCCTAAATCTCTGGCTGGCTGTCTGCGTGGAGCCATCCTTTAATGAAAAAGGTGTGCCATGGTCAATTAGTTATACCCGGTTAGCTGACTCAAAGAGATCACTAAGAAAACTCTTGAAAAATACATGCAATCAGTGTTTTCATGTACTGAGTCAGAAATCAGAATTCAGGGTCCTGCTGTATGGATACATCAGCCGCCGCAACAACAATTGACTCCCTAAACTGAAAACCACACTCAATACCCATAACACTATTACTTCATAGAAAATATCTGAGTTTTATGTTCTATGGTAGAACCGACTCCTATGTTACCAATTTGTCACGAACCGTCCCCCGGGGCCCATGCTGTGACTACCCCAAGCCTTCCTTTCATAGGCCAGGGGATGGCGACTAGCACCAAAGTCGTAATTCTCTAAAACTAGGAAGTCATTACCTTTATTACCTATAAACACACACACACACACACACATTAGATACAATCACGAGTAAACTGAATAACCAACAAGTGAGTACAGTATGTAAAAAGGGGCCAGAATACAACCCCAACAAGAATTTATAAGAAACTGAAAGTACAAATACAACTAAGGAAATAAGAAAAGCAGCCACTGGGTCATCCTTTGGGATTCCAACCTGAAGGGTAGGTATAGATAGCCTCCACACCAATCCACGTATGTCATTATCCTCCATGTACCGACTCGTCATAAGGTGTACCTCTGTGTACCGTCTATTCCTGGAATACTCAGCATCGGTCAGCGTTATCCGTCGTCTACATCCAACAAAACGAGGTGCGGGCATAGCCCATGCAGGGGTGAGTACAACGATACTCTGTATGGACACCGATACCCTCAAGGTCTCAAAAAATCCAACAAGGATAAACCACAAGGTATGAAATCAATAGATAAGCCCACATTGGTATATGCCCATACATATACCTAACTTATCAAGTAATCAAACTCAATCATGAGGAAAACACAAAAGTTACTAACTAATCTGAAACAGTTATACAACCTTTGTAGAGAGTTAGATATGATTATATGTAGCCACTCAATCACCTATTATGTCAAACCCATGTAGGATCCTGGTACAGAAATCAATGTTATAGAACCCACACAGGATCTAGGAACAGTAGTCAGAGCTGTTGAACCCACACAGGATCCAGGAATTGTTTTCAGAGCTATCGAACCCACATAGGATCCAGGAACTATAGTCAGAGATGTGGAACCCACACATGATCTCGGAATAGTAGTCAGAGTTGTTGAAGCCACACAGGATCCAGGAACAGTAGTCAGAGAGTATCCAACCATTGGGTTTCCACACAAGGCACGATTGATTCCAGGAGGGTCTGCTCCTCAAGTCATGTGTCAATACATAAACTTTCATGAAGTCCCAAGTTGATGTATCCAAAAGATCAGTCCATCCATAAGATATCCAACACGATAGATGACGCATCAATCAGACGCCCAGTCTGAGAGTTATTGGCATTTTCTTTCCGAGGGCCCAGTTGGATTTATGTTCAATCCAACCTAGATGTATCCCAAGTGTGTCCAAACCTTGAGTGGGGTATACCAAAAGAACTTTCTTCCTCAAAGTATTACATCGCTGTAGATGGTTCATCAATTAGACATCTGTAGCTTAAGTTATGAGCAAAAGAGTTGAAAAAAGGTCAAACAGGTTCGTGCCCGGTCCGGCCCCATTGGACCGACCCAGCCTGACCCAGGTCCGGACTAGGGTCCGACCCGGTCTATGGATCGGATCTGGCCCGTGGGGGTGGCTCGGCATGTGGGGGCCATCTATCCCACGCGAGGCACGAGGCTAGTGGCCCATGGGGTCTGCCCTAGCCGCGTCCAGGGGAGAGGTCGTGCCCCCTGGATTCCCGAACGGCTTACCCGTTTAGGGGATTACAAAACTGGCTCCACATGGTGCTGGTCAATGTCACGTGGGACCCATGCGATGGGTCTTGCTCCTCCTGGCTAACCTATGGAAGGCGGTCTTGGGGTAGTCATGGTACGGGCCCCGGGGACTGGTCGTGACAGAAGTGCTACTAAACACTTACTAATAGAAGGAAGAATAATCTACACATAAAAACCGCAATTTTATTCTATTATATCATAAATACTTACCCATAATAACTCTCACAAACTCTTATTCCACTTTTTTAGCATTTGGTTGCAATAAATTTTCTTCAATCATTCATTTTGAAGGAAACTATTTTGAGGAGAGAATTCGTCAAAGTATTAGCTAGTTCTTCAACATCTTTTTAAATTACTGACTGATGCTAAAATATTTATAAATCAATTCCAAAAATCTAATAATAATATATTAAATCATTATTAATCTATAACAAATATATTTTTAATATATAACACTACACGTATACTAATGCATTACTATGAAATGTTCTTGTTTAGGTCGGTTCAAGTACTTAAATGAATGATGCTATACTAGAACCATCATTTTAATCCCAAATGAGTATCAATATATTAATAATCGTAGTTTATGAAATTAATGAATAATTTTTATACTGAATACGGTTCTCAAAGCATTAAAAAAATTTTATATCTTTACTCATTTTAATCAATAAATTAGATGATACATGATCACTATAAAATATATTATCAGGAACCATAATTATTCCTTCAAAAATATTAAAATGAGACACTAGAAATTATTTTAAAAATTGATTACAACACAATATTTCATGTTCCATCACATTTAATCCATTAAACCCGGCTCCAAACAAGATAATCAGAAGACCTAAAAGCTTTCTCGATCCCCATGTGCTGGAATCTAGTACCGAACCATCCGATAAAAAAAGATCAAATAATTTTCCTTACCTGAAAAAAGAATCATTGAATACATATAGAGTATTAAAACTAAAAAATTAATATTCTATATCAAAATCCAATAATGGTGGTGGTAAAAAACAATGAAATAATTCAAACCATGGTACATGTCCATAAATAAAACAAAAAGGAAACACAACTCATGAAATTATAGATAATCTATGTGATACACGGCATACATCCCACTATGTCACCATAATATACCCATACCCAAATGACATGTTACCTATCAACATTAATAAGGAGACTTTATCATTACATAATCCAACCAAACAAGGTATACACACAAAAAATGGAGTTTGTAGTGTGTGAGAATAACAATTAGAGTATGATTTCACCCATGCCTTTCATAGTAATTATATTTCAAATAAATCCTAATGATTAATATATGAAAAACATGGGATGATTAACCGAGTTTCAAATTTATATCAAAATCATGTTAAAACACATACACTTATTAGAAGTTATAAAAAGGGATTCAATATAAATATTTGAATGAACATTTTCTAATAATGAATTTTTTCTTTATCAAAATTGACATCATATATCACAAAAAACAGAACAATCACAAGCAATTAACAATGTATATGCACCCTAGTATTTCATTTGCCTATTCTAGCTAGGTTACTAATACCTCAATAATCTTTATAGGATCAGTTCACTCTAAAAAATTCCTGAAAACAACATTTCATTGGTAATAGAGTAATGCCCCATTACTGAAACTCCTATGCTGTCATATAATTATTTTCCAAAAAATTGGGGTTATGGAATATATGAACACCTCATGTGTGAACCCATCAATAGAAAAAAGGTAATGACCCAATAAAAAACACACTCATAAGTATCCAATGTTCCCATGTGATCAACAATTCAAATAATTTAATAGGTATTATAAAATTTCATAGTCAATTTCGACACAACACTTTTTCTATAAAAACAGTACTTTGGAAAAAATACTATAAAAAATTTCATAGTTCATTGAAAAACCACATCCTTTTAACAAAATAAGGTTAAAAACAATGTTTTTACAAGAAAAATTTTAGACATGCATTTATAGAGTATCAAGGTCTATGCCAATCATATTTATAATATTATTTAGAAAACGATGGCATATATGATTCACAATGAAGCAACATGAGATAGAACCAACCACCTCACACATGGTTCTGATGTCAATCACAACCTGATACAATGATATAAGTAGGAAATGGAGGACATGAAAAATATATAGAAGGAAATATACATAGACACCCTAATCATATAATTGAGTTCCCATAAACACATAGTTGAATAAAAAGATACATCATCACATACATCAATGTTCACATGTACTACACCATGATCAACAAGAGATCCAAACCGTGGAAAAAACACATGAAAATCTATAAGGTTTCAGGGGAGATAATAATGTGGACATTATATTCAAAAAATTCATACTAAACTAATTATCGATTCCTATATGGAAAGAATAATGTGATAATATTAAATTAAACTTATAGAACTGTTGATAACGGATCGATCCAGTGTTAAAGCACCAACTAGAGAAGATAGAAAGATCCAAGAATGCCAAATAAAGTCCTCTCTAGGAGAACTGGTCATATAATGATTGAAAAAGAGGTGTTAATGGTTTCATTAGTGTTTATTTGGGAATAAAATTTCTAAAACACTCTAACTTATCTGTCCCATCCCAACACCACCAGCTAGCCAATGGCTAGTTTAGAAGTGTGGAAATAATTGTCTCACATACTAGCTGGGTTTTGGAAGTCCAGTATCTAGAAGGTGGGTACATAAAGAAGTTTTTCAATCATGGGATCCCTATTTTCCAACTAATGGACTCTAAATGGATAGTCGGTGGCTCTTTGTAGACACCATTAATGCATTGAATCTTTAAAACCCCCAATGTTGGCTCTGATACCTCTCAATTCTGAATGATAAACACTGAAAAATGAAGTAGTGATTTACCTAAACCTGATATTTTATACTAAATAAAATATAAAAAATATTATTTATTAATTTTTTTTTCGATTATTGATGATTGATAAATCCATTATGAATTATATAAGAAAACATGAAAATTAATAACATCCAATAACTAAAATAAATAATAACATACTAATATATATTTAATATATATATATATATATATATATATATTGTATGAAAAGAAATAGATAAGAATAATAATCTAAAATAATTTATTTAAATTGTTTTCTTTTTTATAAATTATTTTCAATTATAATGTTGATATTTGGATTATTGGTAAGGGTTTTTTCCCAATATCACATTGAAATTATGATTGAAAATTTCTAAATTCTAATTGGGTGAAATTTTATATACATTATCTTCTAAAAACCCATTTTCTCATATTATAGTTATTATTGTTTTTAATATATTTGTAACTTTTCCCCTCCAACCATTTTATAATACATTTGGAATAATTCTTGTTAGTGGAATTGAACTTATGTGTTTTTTAGGAATACTTTTATAACATTTCCTTATTTTTCATATTATTTTATAAATATTATTATCCCCTCACCGATGACTAATTATTATTAATTTATAAATACTTGTAATTTCAATAAATAAGTGTGTAAGGTATCCTTTTTAACATTTTTTTCATAGTTTTTTCCTCCCACAATTTTCATTGGTTTTATTATAATAACTTATTTCCTTGTTTTCAGGATTCTGAGAATCAATCTTTATTTAAAATATCGTTATTTTTAATGAAATTATTAAAAAATTATTTTTTTATAAAAATTATTATAATTAATAGGATATTAAATATTAGTTTCAATAATATTATTTTATTCTTCCAAATATTTTTTCATATGTTACAATGTAATTTATTATGTTACACTATGTACATATTTTAATAATATCATCCACCTATTATTTTCTAAATGGATTTTATTTATCTCTTGTGGGTATTTAAAGGAAACACATTTCATTATCATGTATTAATCATATTATAATGTAATTATAAATGATTTTGTATTCATTAGGTACTCATATATATGGTAATTATTATGTAACATGTGGAACCATATTTATATATTATTCCAATTTAGGGGGTGAATCTTTATATTTCATGAGAATAAATTTAAGGGACTAGATAATGAGCTCAATGCAATAATATTAGAGGAATATGGAGTAAAAACATATATTATATAATGATATTATGTATATTATGTGATGATGGTCTTAGTAGTAATCCTTGGCTTATGAAATTATTTTGTTTTCATATGTTTGATCCATATGCCTATGTAGTGTTCCCATAACTTATAAAATTTTTATCATGATTCAATATCCTTAAAACTATTTTGATATGTTTTATAGAAATTATTATACCATGATTCATTATTTATTATCCATATCTTAGTGGGAATGATTTTATTATTTTATGATCATGTACCTTGATTATCCTCTCATAGAAATATGTTCATTTTTTGATCACTTTTGATCTTCTATTGATTTAGCTTATGTTCCATCATAATTTATAATCTATGATCTCCCTTTATTATGATTTTATTCCCTAGATAATGAAGAAGATAAATTTATTATGATATTTCTAGAATGGGTATCATTTGTGAGACACATTTGATGAAGATATTGATGTTTTTTTAAATAAGTAGACTTTGTATCTGTTTTCCAAGACAACATATCTATATGGTATAGGGTTTTATTTATAGTAATTTTTAATTAATATTAATTTAAAATTATATAATATGTATTCTTTTTATGGTTTAGTCATCTAACATTGAATCGACTTAATTTGACATATTTCATAACATTTCAACATGTGATACTCATTACTTGACTATGGGGTATTACAGTAAGATTAACAAATATCTACCATTGATAGATTTTTGATAGGTTGTAGAGTTTATAAAAACCTATTAAATAACTCTAGGACAATATTATGGGTAATTGACCATATATCTATATCTTATTTAATAAGAGTAAAAAGAGTGGAGATATATTAACAATATACATACATTGATTATATTATGGTCAAAAAAGAATGAATGCCCCATGATGATGTGATATTAACATTTCTATATATATCTATTTTAAAATAAATAGAATACAAATAATTCTTATACTATATTATTCATCATCTTGATGAAGATATTTTATTCTTGTATTTTATTAGATGGAAAATATTTAACCCTCACATAAAGGAGTTAATATCAATTTGTTTAGTGGATTGAAAACATAGTGAATAGGGGATTAACTACTCCTATCTTCTAGAACCCTCTAATACAAAAGATACTCTCATGTATTAAAACCTAAGAAGAGACCCTCAAATCTCTAATATGACAATTACTTACATTAAATATTATAAAGATCTAATTAATGGATAGTGACCCTTATAAAGTTCACGTATCATTTATTATATATATAAATTCAATGCGACTTAGCAATGAGTTACAAATTTATAATTCATATACCCCCTAATCTATGTACCATTATATTTTTGATAAAAAACACATCAAAACTCTGTTGTCCTTAGATTTATCCCCTTTTTTGGAAACTAGTAAAATTCCATTGTCCTATGCATACCTTATGATCCTTTATATTTAATAATGTTTGGGTGATAACACCACTATGAGGGAAATATTGAATGAGTTCCTTAATATGAGGGAATAAGATCAAATATTTTTGGAAAAAAGATGAATATAAAAGTTTGAAATGGTAAAAACTGTGATTCACCCCTCTCTAATGGATTAAATTTTCAATGTTACCCCAACATGTGTGTATTAAATATTAATTAAAATATTAATATATTATAAAAATAATTATAATTTTATTCACATACCATTAAATCATTAGTTATAACCCTTATCGATAGTTTCAGTTCCTACATGAATAAAAAACTATTTCATTGCATAAGATACATGTAACACCATTACAATGAAACTAATGAACATACATTAATGGAAAAAATACAATGTATTTTTTCATTACCAATATTTATGAAATAAATGGTTTTAGAATAACTCATTTATAGATGATTATAACTAATAAAATAACCATAGATGGTCACATTGACTATTTCATCAAAACTTCTTCCACTTGTAAAATTTACTATTTATTAATTTGTTATTTATGTCAATAACAAAATTTCCCTTAGCCTTAATTGATATATTTAATTTTTTTAAAAAAATAAGAATAAAACTCTATAATATCTTTCATTTTCCACATCTATAAAATTTAATAATCATTTGTTAATTAATTCATATCGTTAAAATATTTACATCACTCAAAAAACTACTCCATCCATAACATAATACAGTTTACATATTTATACTCCTTGCTGCTAGTACAAAAGTATATCATATACACTCTATGGTAGAACATTGAATTCACTACTCAATCAATAAATATGTACTTTATAAGGAACAATCAATAATTTCATCTCTTTTTATCTATTATGACCAATTTCCCTATGAAATAATACTAACCTAAATTAGTGTAAATTTTCATCAAATCCTGGGTATGTATCAATCATTTAATGGTCATTGTACTCTGTAATAGACTATTATAGTGGTTTTTATCTAAAAATTTATCATAAATTCTTTACCTATTTTGAAAATGGTTTACAATATTTAAAGGACCTATGTCACTAATTATGATGTGAATTATCATAAATATAAATAGGTTTAAAAAATTTGATCCATACCATTTAACAAAACAATTTAATATAATGATAAAAATATAATCAAATATCTAATCCATATTCAAACATCCATCACCATTTCTACATTATCTCGGTAATGAATATGGATAAAAAAGAATCCATTAATACATTAATTTATCCTAATTACAATGAAACTTAGGACTTTGTTATCCATATCAGAGCCATGTTTTGACACAAATATATAAAATTAAATATTTGAGTAATTTAAAAATAATCACTTCTCAATTGAAAATATTATTCAATGAGATTATCATGGATATTTATCTCATTAATACTACACCTAAGAACATTTGAATGTGAAATCAGCAACTAATTCTATTTGAATCAATTGATATCAGGGAAAGGAATCACAAAACCCCATAAATCATTTTATTAGTTATACCAAACTAATAATTGAAATATTATACCCCTTAATTCATGATATTGTATCAAAATAAGTGTAAGGATCCAATGATAAGTGTAACAATACAACTTATTTAGTGTCCTCTCCTAGGGAAATAAAATTATTATATTAGATAACTTCCCCTTTAGAAAATCTCACCTATTTATTTCACACAAAATAATACCTCTATTATAAGAATTTCCTATAATTGAATTTAACATTATGAAGAAATAATATTGATATTTTTATATTTTAATTAAACTACATATCATTAGTCAAAACCAAACCATATATTATCAGTTTTATCTATTTTATCTTTCTAAATGGTCAATAGTGGTGGACTTTGACAAACTAATTCCAAAATACATATCATATTATGATCAATAATATATAATAATATAATATATATTTCTCCATAGTTCTAATTCATAAATATATATAGAAATTGTTAATATTTTACAATATCAATAGAGTGAAAAAAAAATAAAATAGTTAACTCACAACTTAAACAATAGATAATTTTCTATGTTGTAGATGAATTTCCCTATTTGTTATTAAGGAATTTTAACTACTGCAGAGTAAGACCCCAATAATTCTCTACATTTATTTTTATGAAATTAATTTATTTAAAATCCTATTAAAATTTCTTCAAAACAACTAATCTAATATCTCTTTAATATCTTTTAATTTCATCTACAGATGTACAGTGAAATGTAAAAATATCTTTGAGAACCACACTTTAAACACAATGAAATTAATATCATCCCAGTAATAAATATTTATTTAAATGTCCAATATTGATCTCATAAAATATGATATTGATATTAATTAGTTCATCATTAATTATGGTTAGTAAATACTATTAAAAATCAATCAAATGAACAAAATAAAGAATCATTACCTGAATCAACATCATTTATTATTCCCATATTTATACACATGGTTTAATATAATTATTGAGGATTAATCATGATTTATAAATAAGTTTCCTTCAAAATTATATTTCCACCACCTAAAATATTTTCATGAAATTTAGTGTGACTCAACGAATCCATGATACTCAGTGAAAATTATACCAAATTTCCCCAAAAACTCCTCACATGTATCCAAATCTAAAGTCAAATTTAGTTTTATAATACCAATTTATCATTTTTGGTGTTTTTTGGTCAATTATGAAGGATAACCATGAATATATTTGAGGACATTGAATTCCACTAACATATACTCTCAAACCACTAAGACCCCACCCAGGATAGTAGCCAGAAGAATGTTTCACCCATGTCTACCTTTAATAGGTCAGTGATTTATGAGTAGCTCTATGATGGAATAAAATACATTAGAGGCATTAGAAAATACAAACCTACAATAAATATGAAATAATGTAAACAAAATATTACCCACCAATATAATAAATTTAAATAAATAATTAAACTTTATAATTCGGGATAAATTTATAAAAACAATGGAAGTAAAAACCACATGATTTATTGTTACATAAGATAACAATATACTATATGAATTGTTAAATAATATCCCTTCTAAAAATAACCATTCAATGTTATTTCCAAAAATAACTCTCAAAACTAATTAGAACCGTGCACTTCCAATAATCATTACTCATAAACTACTCCAGCTCATGTCCACTAAGCCCATATCCATACTATGTGACATATTTATAAACAAAACACATGTATGCATAAATCCCATATAAGGGTGATTACAATCATACTAAATTGGATTCCCTAAAAAACATAAGATGTAACAATATGTTATATTAACTCTATGGAATTGGTGAGAAACCAGAATAGAGGGAAAAATAAATCAAATATTCTTTATAGATAAAGAATACTTAGGGACATAGGGAGATACTTATCATCTCAAATCTACTTTTGTATGAATAATATATTATATGTATCTAGTCATGCTCAATTTAAAATAAGACATTCCCAATGTCCAGTGCCTAAATTTACATAACATCAATTGAAATCAACGGTGTTGGATGATTACTATATTCAATATTATATATATCCTCACTAAATTCATTCTAAAGGAATCAAATAATATGTTTGAACCCTCAGTGTCTAAATAATATAAAATCTGATAATCTCACATGTAACCACTATAGAATAAATCATGGAAAATAACCTCATTAGATGTATGTATATCATTCAAGGGAATGTATCTCATTATCTGGGAATACATCACAATTCATGTGTTAAGAACTCATTATATCTGAAACAATTTCATTTGTCTTGCCTATAGTGGGGTAAGCATGCCTAATATAATAGTGACTATCGGTGGACATGGTTATCTACACTTATGGAGGACTTATACCACATCATGTTGGATATAAATTATAATGGGGGTTACCAAATATATAAGTATTGTACTATAATATTATCACTATAATGGGGCTACTTACTCTAATAATTATTTATAGGACCTACACCCAAGTATAGTTATACTTTTAGTTGATTTACAAACCCTATGTTTCCAACATGAAACTTTCCCAACCCATTATTATCATTATAAGTCTATGAATATAAAACATCCCAAATTTCCAAAAAAAATAACACTTGTAGAATACTACACTAGAAATATTTCAATATACATGGTTAATTTATAGCAATAGATTATTTAATTACCCAATTCAGTTACCCAAATGAGAGTGTATGAAAAACACCATTAGCCTCCTCAAACACAACATGAAATAAATGTTTACATGAAATGTATCATTTGGATGTTTTTGGGTAGAATAAATTATAGCCTAGTTCATGGGGAGTGAAACTACATATTGATTCTAGAGAGGTGCACAAGCGGTGGGACAAATTTTCACTATTGAGCATGTACTTCTTTAAGAGTTTGTTCTATGTTCATTTGAGCACAACATGTACTATATTAAACATGCAACATACAATCAAGTGGGATTGAGGGTTTTTACTATTTGTATATAATGAGTTATATGACCTCTTTAACACATTTTTTTCAATATAAAATATAGTTTATAAGATCTAGGACTTTATATTGTGTGTAATTTTTTATAGTATGATGTCCATGGTTATGAGAAACATGGCATGTGACTTGTGTTAAAATGATGTGTGATATTTACAATATTTCATAACCCTAAAACCACATAATCTAAGACCAATGGATTGAATATGAAGAATACATGTAATATAGTATTAATGGTGATGTTAAAACCCAAAATAAATATGTACACTACATGTGATGTAGTGTAAAACAATAAATTTACTTGAAAAAACTATAGTATGAAAAAACATTGATTTTTCTAAGAATTTCAAAATCTTACCTCAACCATTTCCCTTACCACAAATCACACCTCTAATTTTAGACAAACATGATTCCTCTAGTGGTAGAACTATAACAATGTGGATAATTTTCTAGTCATTCATTGTCCCATTTATCACCATTACCCATCCCATTAAGTAATTTCCCATAACCATTTATAGATCACATCATCACACACCATCAATTAAGATAAAAATCATGATCTTATATAATGTTCCATGATTAACTTATTATGAACCATGTTAGATACCCTGGTACCTTGATACCGGAGTCAGTGATGAAATTTCCTGATGGGTTTTCTCGATCTACTTGGGAGGTAGAGTTTCACCTGGAATCATACAAGATAAAAGTATGAATAGTTTTTCCACATAATAGTGGATTATTATAGATACAAATTAGTATTCTCAATGATCCAAAGGGATATAGTACTAAAATACAAATATGAATATCAAAACCCAAAATAGTACATCATCAAACTAATCAACAATTAGAAAGATAAAACTCAATCAATCCAATGAAATGATCACTCTAAGCCTGATGGATAAATAACATCCTCCTCTTACCAATGTTTCATTCCGTTTTCACAATCTCGGAAGAAGTAAATCATCAAAAACCAAAAAAGTGTGGGATTGAGCTAAAATCTTAGTACAGTCTCTCCAAGTGTTAATGAAAAAGAATCAATAATATTAAATAAAATCATAAATATAATTGAGATTAAACAGGTCATGGAAATACATTAATATTTTTTTTTTAAAAATGATTTGATTTCAAAATGATGGAAAACATTTAAAAAATTTCATAAAAAAAATTTCATAAATAATAGTTTATATATATCAAATGGAATCAATAATGATGTTTTATATATGTTCCCATATATATAAATCATAATAATCACAAAAGTCACCATAGTAAAATTCCCTATGGTATGATCATTCCCGATTATAAGATCCTCTAATATTTAGATCTATGATTCTGAAAATATGTTTGCACATATACATTAGGATCATGTATAATTCGATTCATCAGCACACCATCGAGGATAAGATATACCTATCTAGGTTTTCATTAGGGACAACATTATCAATCCATAGTTATGGAAATACTATCCTAGTTTTATTTTCTAAAATAAACTATTATCTTCCCAAACTTGTATGTTCTCAATCAATCAATCAATAATGAAAAAAACATTCAATTTCCCAACATTCCATTTTAATAAGAAAATCAATTAAAAAATAAAGACATTTTTTTCATCATTTCATTTCTTTTCAAAACAGTACAAATCCTAGGGTTTTATCAATTAAATTTAAGCTATTTTTCTAAAAATAAGCCTCAAATAACATCACAAATTCTATCCATTTTCAAATTACATTCTAAATTCAAATTACATTGGAATTGGGGGGTTTTACCAAAAATTCCCAGCAAATAACAATAAAATTCTAATTAAACATGAATTTTGGATTCATAATTTAATTGAAATAAATAATTCAAATCATGAAAGTCTGGGTTTTATGTATATGGATCATTTAAAATAGAACCATATACTATTAATTAGATAATCACAAATCAACAACCGCAATGAGTTCCTCCAATAAAGACTGATGAGAAATAAAAACTATAATAATGATTCAAATAAAAGGTGTTTAAGTCCACCACCAACATGACAATACTACACTTCTTATAGAGGAGATAAAGAGAGATTGATAAGGAACACATGAGAGAAGTATCACTTATTGATGTGGGATCATGCAAGATCGACCACTCTTAGATCCACCAAAGAAATGATTCTTGAGGAGACAAAAGGGGTTCTTTAGAGCCTCTAAGACATAGTAAATAAGATTTTGTAGAGTTACAATCATGTAGAGGATGAAACAGAGGTTCAATAATTTTTAATATAATTTTCAGAAATAAAAAATCATTTATTCATGGTTAAATGGAAAGGGCCTCAATGTTAGAAAATACACTCTCCCTAACCATGCACCCCTCTACATGGGTGCATGGTTTCTACAAATTGGGTAAACTGTTTGTTAAACCATGGAATAACTTTGAAAAACCCATAATCTAGGGTTGCATGGTTTGATTATGGTGGGTGCATAGTTTTGGAAAACTCTACACCAAACTTTTTAAAAATAAGAAACATCCAAAAAATTTCAAAATTTCTATTGATGCATACCAAAAAGATAAAATAAAAAAGGAATCACGTATCAGTCATGGAATACATAGAAACAAGTAACATGATGATACAACCTCCCATTCATTGAAACCTTATATCCCAAAAAATCATATCTTGATGTTTCCGTATTTAATTGTTGATGAAAATTATCTCTCATTAGTGCATCACACTCCCATCCCTCTTATTAATCAAACCCATACTACCATAGGACATAGACCACATGTATCATCATCTTGCAAAGTATCTTTATCTTGGAATCAACAATCTTGACTGGATGCTCACTCATATATAAATCATGATCAACCTCAATATCCTCTCACATAAATACACGATATGGGTCATAAAATTCATTTTTCCTTGACATACTTGACACTCATTATGTATAAATATTATATATAGAAGATGTGATAAATTGTGTGCCGCTTTCCCACCATCTAAATAACTTGAAAATGTCCCACAAAATGAAGATAAATCTTCAATTGTCTCCAAATATATCAATAAAATAAACATGGTTAATCATTCCAAAACACATGGTTGACATTTTAATATTACAATATTATATAATAATGATCAACCTAATATTTATACAAAATCTAATTTTTTAAAAATTATCTGATAAATATAGAAAATATTTATAGATGTCTCATTGAAGATGCTCATTCCACCTATGTAAAGCTCATTGAACTCTCACAAACATGACATATATTTACATGGCTTTCATTACAAGGCTTTAAAAGGAGACATTTTAATCAAGGACTTGGAAGAATTGTTATAAGAAAAGTAATCCAGTCCCAACAGGTCATCCGATGCTCCATAAAAATTTAGGATGCATACATAAAGAATAGCCTCAAGAATATGTATATCCCACTCTATATGAAAATATATTTTTTCAATGGTATTCTATAATCAATCACATATGAGATGCTAGTTACTATTTGAGGACTCTACAAAATCATAAAGTAAAATGGGGCTCACCATCAAAGACTATTGTAGGATGAACTCTACGAAATTGAACCACCTATTTCACATTGTGGATTACCATATACTCAATATTGGTCATATAATTAATGTGTATAAGGTGATATGATTCTATCTTCAAATGTATCAAAACCCATATAAAATTATTATTCCTCTTGATACACAGAAACCCAACAAAAAATCCGATTTAAATCTCATCCCAATTCAACGTTGACACTATATATAGCTATAGAAATCCTAATTCTCTCATTTGGTAAACATTAACCTATTGGAAATTATAACAACAAGGGACAAAATCCGAAATGGTTCATCACATACCTATCCACCAGAATTGGCGCCACATATAAAAGAAACACTTTTTGGTTCCTGAATTGAAAACTCACTGGGAATAATTGAAATCCCCCATCACAACTTACCTCAATGATAACACCATAAAAATAGAATTTGAAAATGTAGAATACCCTTTGTAGAGAATAATCACTCGGTTTCGGTCTCCCTATTATAAACAAGGTCTCTATTTCCATATAATTAGACATCAAGTGTTTGTTGCTGAAGAATATTCTTAACAAGGGAAGTGGTCAACTTGATAGTATCCAAGACAACCTTGGCCCCTCTCTCTTGGAATCTTAAATGAAACATTATAGGAAGAGCCATAATGTTACACTCTACTAATGATCCCCTCAACACGTGGGTCAAAAGAGTCATACTCAATGAATTGGGAAAAAATATCTCTTTACCTGAGGTAAAGGAAATGTTAACATCCAATGATTGCAGGTACCCTACCCAATGCCTCATGCTGAGATTATAATGATTTTGAGAGATGATATAACTCAATATTTTATGGTCAAAATAAAAGGAAAAACATTCTCTAAGAAGGTAATTTCTCAAAATCCTAAGAACATGTATCACATCTGTGATTTCAAGATAATTTTTAGATAATTCGTCTCATGTGGACTATGTTCTCAAGAATTTTAGGCTACAATGTGATCACCGTGAATAAGAAAAACCCTAAACCTTTACCCAATGTATCACAATAGATCACATATCCCTACCTAGAATCATGAAGAGTCAAGACATGGGAAATTTCACAAAAAAAGAACTCTATAATTTATCATCAAAATGAAACATCACCCCATTCTATGTGATATTGTTAATGGAGAATACAAATTCGAAAAATCCTCAACCAGCCAGTGGGAATACCCCTTGAAAACAACGATTCCCTGAATCGTGATGCCATAATGTTGTTTATCACATGTCATAACATCTTTCAAATTCTCATGATCAATTGAGATATAATTTCCCAAGACCATGTGTCCTAAGAAAATCACTTCCAGAATAAAGAAATCACACATTTATTGCTTGACATAAAGGCGGAGATTTCTCAACAATTACTTCCCTACTCTTATACGATGCATGTGATCCACCTCAAACAATAGTAAACTCAGACTCCTTAAAAAAATACCACCATGAACATTTCAGGATACTCAAGGAGGATACCATTAATCATGGCCATAAAGACTTTTGGAGCATTGGTTGTGCCATATGCCCTGAGAAGACACTCATAATTTTCATAACTACTCTAGAAGTAGTATTACTGAATGTCAGATTATCTCATTCCACATTGATGATAACTAGATCTAGTATTAGACTTTGAGAATCACTTCATCACTTTCAACTGGTAGAATCGATAATCCTTATAGGGAAAAATATAATTTTTATTCACCATAACTCAATCAAGTTTCTTATAATAAACACATATGAGAGTTGTTCCCCATGATTATTGTATAAAAAAAGGTCCATCCCATGGTGACACATTTAGGCATATAAATAATTTCACTAATAGATTATTCAATATAGTATCTCACTATTTATTCTAATTTAGTTCCATGTGGTAAGAATAAATAAATCTTAGTTGAGTACTAGACACTAAATCAATAGAAAACTCTACCTCTAATACTGATGGAATACCCTAGTTTCCAAAGTAAATATTTCAGGAAAGTCGATGAAAAATAGATAGAGATCATAAGTAAATATTCCTACTCTATATAAAAACAAAACACATATATTATGTTCCCTATATGTGGATAATATGGTCTAGATCTACTAAAATATATGTCCAATTCTCCCTGAAAGATATAGAACACCCCATCAGATATAAAAAAGGAGACCTATAGAAGGGATAATTCAGTCAAAGCTTTATTAGTAGTGATCCAATAAATCCTAAAAATAATATAAAGGTGTTTATTTTATAGAACCGGAAAATCCCATGTATTATTGGTATCTCATAAAGAGAATACTCATGAAGATAATTAGTGTTCATGCTCTCTCATCATTCTGAATGGCATAGTAATATCCATCTCATAAGATAAAATCTATATTGTAAGATTTAGCAGGTTCACAGTATGATTCAATATAAATTAATGATATGGGCCTGTATCAAATGAAGAAATAAATAAATATGAACTTATCATGATGGTACCTATCATAGTTACTGGAGATGTATCAACTTTTTCTGTATACTCATCCCCTACCTGAAGAAGCTTCGTTGTAGATATATATGCCTAGTACACTTTTATTCATGAGGTATCTAATTTCACTGATGAAAATTTTGTTGATGATGAGAACATTCTACTAAATGGAGAAGAAAATCTATAATGGAACTTGTGATTGAAATCATAGTTTCCATATAAAATACAAATCATGGGTGCCTCAGAGAAAACCCATTTTTAATACCCAAGATTTACACTATAGGATTATGTTAAAGAGCCTCTTATAAGATCTTAAGGAGTTCCAGAAGAGCCTTGCTATTGAGAACCACCATGAGACTCATAACCCTTTCTATTTACATTAATGTAACTCAGAAAACTATAACTTGGGTCAAAAGGAACTGCCTAAAAACCAACATACCAGCCTAGTAGAGCTCAGCCATCAACACCCTTCACAACACATAAGTATAATAAGAGAGATTCATCAGGAAAACTGGATAATTAATATTAAATCGAAGTCCCATATAAAACCATTAAGACACAATCTTCTCATTCAATATAATATTTGCTTCGAAATGCACATGTTTGTTGAATTGGTTCGAATGTTATATCATGGAACCATCAGCCTACTAGATCTTGAAAAGTTCCATATCTGTAGAGATCACCATAGATTCTAGATAGAACTGATTTGTGAAAATAACCTTGATTTCCTTCCACTCTAAAACATTGTTCTTCTTCACCATCAAAATTCAGTTACACCATCATTTTCTTGGCCCACCTAGCTTAATGTTTGTATAGTTTGTATTAATATCTTTGAGATTTTCTAAGAAAAAGAAATGTATCTCTATATTTATCAACTAATCCTTAGGATATTGAAGATCTTTATAGACTTAGAATGTAGGTTTTTTAGGAAATAACTATTCTTCAGGATTCGATATTCATCCCTATGAGGTTCTACAACTAGATAATGTGAGGGAATTGGTGCTCATGACTATCCCAAATCCTTGATAAAATATACAATAATCTAAAAAAGATATAGTTCTAATAGGGGGATTCAGTCATAGTTGTTCATCATTAGCATTATCCTGAGACATATTTCCATGTATTCTTAGATGCATGATGTTACACAACATCAGAAAAGAACATTGAATACTTCATAATATTTCTTATATAAACAAATCAATCAATAGAATTAGTCATATTAATATCTTTAGATAGGATAAATATATTGGGATTTAAACCTATACAAATAATTAGAGGAAAATTTTATAACTATATCAATTTATTCATCAATATTACATTCCCAAACCACCCATGGTGACATAAGGCTCATTACGATGGGAGATATCCATTAATTTGATCATAAAAACCTCATAATTCCTAACAATAGATCCAAAACTACATTCTAACATCGACGACTGATGTTACTCCTATAGATATGACACTGCTTTTGGGACAAACAATCCTTGATATTCTAGTACCATGATACCCAAGCTGGAACTGATGTACCCTAAAGGGAATTATAGATCCCCAATGGTTGGTGACTAGAACCTGGCATCATGAAAGATAATATTGTAAACTATATTTCCAAAAAACAATAGAAGATAACATGTACATATTATAATGATCAAATATCTTAAGGTTGAATGTTCTATGAACCACATATGTATATCCAAACCAAAAATAGTACAGCAACCAAGTACTCAAAAACTAAATTATAAAACTAAAACTTCACAATGGAATCATCACTCCAGGCCCCAAGGATCAAGAATATCCACATTCCTCAAAGAGTTTGTTTCACTTTTCATGGACCTGGATGTAATAAATATAGAAATTATTGAAGGAAATGGTAGGGTGTGATCTAAAATACAAGAAGTTTCTCAACAAGTGTTCCATAAAAATATTATAGAATATTAAACCAAATAATACTTTCAATTTAAATAAAACAGTTTATGGAAATAAATATAATTATTTAAAAACCATTATTTCATTTAAAAATGTTTGAAAAAAATTGAAACATGGATTAAATAAACATTTCATATAAAATATTTTATATAAATCAATATGAATGAGTAAATCAATTTTCATATACATTCCAATATATATATCAACATAATTACCATAAATAACAATGTTCATATTCCTTGTGGTATGATAGTTCTTAGTTATTGGATCCTCACATGATTATATCATTTATAATAGAAATATTTGTATTCACATCCCTCTAGCTTAAGAGGAATAATACTCATTAGCTTCCCATTGGGGATAAGATATTCCAATGTAGTTTTTCTTCTGAGTTTTCGTTATCAATACATTTATATGGAATTCCAATCATAGAGAACTCTTTCCAAATAGCCCATAAACTACTGAATCTCACATGTGCTCAATAAATTAATCAATACTGGTAAAATCATTCAGTTGCCTAATTTTCCATTTCAAAATACCATGTTAGTTCAAAAAACAGAACAATGTTTTTTGGTTATTTCAACACTTTCATAAATAGAACCAGTCATTGGATTGTATTATTTAAATCTAAGACATTTCTCCCCAAACAACTCTCAAATAACTTTCTCAAATTCCACAGATTTCCCAAATATCCACCAAATTCCAATTCCAATTGAATTGGGTGGTTTTCAAAAAACTCAAGGATAATTAAAATCATAATTCCAATTCATATTGGTTTGGGTTGTAATAATTAAATTGAATGAAATATAAATAAAATCAACAAAATCAAGGGTTAATTATTTGGTGCAACTTCAATGGAACCACCTACCTGGAATCATATAATCACAAATGAACACCTGCAATGGGTTCCACTAATGAAGAATGATAGTGAAAAAGATCTTGAAATTAGACCTTGAATCAGTATTAACATCAATGAAGTTTATATCCATCAATTACATTATTATCTAATATTTACTTAGGCAAGAAAGAGGTAGAGGAAGAGAACACATGAGAAGAGAATCATTTTCCATAGAGGGATCAAATGAGATTCCATACTCTTTGATCCATCAAGGAAAGTGTTTTGAGGAGAAAAAACTGGTTATTGAGAGTCTCTATTTCCTATGAAATTGACTTCTATCATGTTAGGGTTGAACGGGGGATTAAAAAGAAGTTTGGTGATTTGTAAAATAATTTTCAGAATAAAGTGTATAATATGCACATGGTCATCTGGGCAAGGACACACTGTTACAAAATTATTTCACCCTAACTATATTCCCATCTAATTGGCTTAATAGTATATAGTCGGTGGGCATACGGTTAGTTAGTATTTTCAACAACCATGAAAATTGCCACTTTCTAGGGTCTCATGGTTTTTATTGACTAGGGAGATGGGAAATTTTGGGAAAACCATGCACCAATCATTCGCAACCTTGAATCATCCAAAAAAATCCATATTTCATGTAAATATTCCCTTAATAGGATCCATGAAAAAAGGTAATTGGAAATGGGTTATTGAATTTATAGAAACCAGTAACATGATGTTACAAAACTATAGTTATTCCTAGGATTGAAATTTGAGGTGATGTAATTGTTTTTATAAAAATAACAACAATGACTGTTATGAGAATTACCAAAAATAAAATAAAAATATCAAACTATATATTTAGAAATAATTATAATTTATAATGAAATTACAATAATTAGTTAATTAAATTTGGAGAATTATTTTATTGATAAGTAGTTGTAGATGAATAATGTTTACCATATCAAAATTTTATTAATTTAGTAAACTGAAT
Source organism: Viscum album (assembly GCA_963277665.1). Classification (NCBI taxonomy): domain Eukaryota; kingdom Viridiplantae; phylum Streptophyta; class Magnoliopsida; order Santalales; family Viscaceae; genus Viscum; species Viscum album. The sequence continues at coordinate 1,440,010,860 of OY728127.1, read as the reverse complement.
ATGAAATTTACTGAATGAAATTAATGAATAACATTAAATGAGTAATCAAGTAATTATTAGGCATATAAAATTATGTGATATGTGATTCAATGATTAAAAAACAATTAAATGTAGAAATAAATAAACTAGAGAGATATTTTAATACAATGTTTTATAATCAATCGATATGGACCATATTCCTTGTCCTCTAAGTTTTAGATGTTTATATAATTTTCCTTTCATTTTAATGAAGACCATGTAAAACATTCCTCCATTGATTTTTTATGGAATAAGTAAGAATCCAAGCTCCCTCACATTACGAGATGTGTGAAATCATCCATAAATATATGGTTGTTATCACCCATTGTAGAAGTGGTGTTGAATAATGGGATATTTTAAGGATGAAAAGATATTAAAAATAATCTCTATTTTCTCTTAGTTAAAATAACATCTTTGTAGATGAGATATAGAATGACAAAGGGGGAAGGAATCTAGAGATATAGAGAATTTATTTTAGATCACGAAAGAGTGTTTATGATTGATGGAGATGATCAAATGGATTTATAGTTTGGGATTTATAATTAATTTATAATCCTATTAATGATCTTAAATCCTCCCTTGAGTTTAATTTATACCCTATAATGTTGAATATAATATTTTTTTGAGTATTTAAAAATTATTAGGCATTTTCAACCGGAGATTAATTCTTCTAATGTCCATACATTTTATGATTTTTGAAAATATTCATAACTCCTTCTGGGTAGGAAGTATGCAACACTATATAGCTTGTCGTACACCAAGGAATAACATGTTTGGGAAAAACCCCATTGGGAAGCTTCCACGGGCATGTGGCTAGCTAGCAACATTCTTATATATGCAATGATTTTATTCGCTTCTTCCAGCTGACTAGTTTCAATTCACTAGTTGGCTGTTCAATTTCCTCTTAGATGATTCTACCTCCCACATGGTATTAGTTGTTTATTTCCTTGAACAGAGGTGCTGATGCAACCTATAGTTCTTTGATATCCACTTTGGTCCATCATGTTATCTTCTGATTCATTCATTTGATTCAACTTATTTCTTCCATGAATTCATCACATCCATTAAGACATCAAAAGATTTTCAATTGAAAAAATGAATTCCTTTATTTGGATCATTAATAATCCAATATGACATTCAAAAAATGAAATTTCATCCAATCAAATGAAAATTTTCTTCACATGTTAGTTTTTTTAAATGATGAAACTATGAGAAAAAGATATATGTATAACAACACCTTCCTCTTATATGTAAACAATGGTGTAATGAGTTAAGAGGGATAAATAAAAAAATTATGGTTGATGGGATGCCTGAACACCAAAATATGGTTCTTGATTAAGATATATGATGTTTTTTGTGATTTTAGAAAAGGAATCAATTAAATTTTAATTAAATAATTATTTAAGGGATGTTTTATGTGACAAAATTATTAGTGAAAATTTGTCTTGATCATTTAGTCATATTACCAAAAAAATGTAAAAATAATTATATTCAAAAGCATATTCAGTATTCATAATATATAATTGGATATTTTATAAAAACATGTTTCCATATTAATAGATTTTATATTATCATCCCAGCATAAATAATTATATTTATTTTAGAAGTTACCATGCCAAAAATAAATTATTAAGTAATAATTAATTTAAAATATCAATAAAAAATTGAATTAATTCTAGTTGAAATAACCATCACATATATATAGGTATATATATATAACATTTGATTATTAATAAAATTGTTTTATCATGATTCGTTATTTGAGAAATATTTTTATTTAAGATGCAAGGGTTTGAGAATTTGATGATCTAGTGGAATACAAATAAAAAAATCTCATAACTTGATAGAATTTTAATTGATGTCATGATGATTACACATTTAATCATGATCAACATTTTTTCCACCATGGAGAATGTTCCTATATTATGTGATAAGCATGGTGAACCCTCTTAAGATTTATCAAACATAAGATTAGTGGTGTGGAGATATTTTTCTCCCTAATAGAAATGATGATTTCGGTGAAAGAATTAACCATCCAACATTTCCTCAAAATTTTCATCCCAAATAATTTCTTCAAAAATACCCTATAAATTCTCATTAATTTTTCCCCTCATAATGTTTTCTTCATCCAAAGAAAAATATATAGGAAAAAAATCTTCCAATAACTCATGTTATCACAATATGGGTATAACAGAAAAAAAATTACATTCCTCAAACAAATATAAGTTATAGTTTATTTATTTTGAAAAATATTAAGCATTTAAATAAATTCCCAAAAATGATCAATTTATGGATTGAAAACCGAACACATAATTTATAAATCACCTTTGTAGAAAGACTCCATTTTATATATAAATGTAGTGTTATATTTTTTATTTCAAGATCCCTCCTATAATTTTTACCATTTGTATATAAAATTACCAAACTACAAATCATGATTAAACACAATATTTAAGGTCATGGAGAATGATTATAAACATTTACGATGGTCGTTTAGTAAATAAAAATTATTATTTTAGACACATTCAATAATCAATAATTAAAAACTCAAAATGATCCTACTCAAACTTGAGGAAATATACATGATAGGTGGATATCCATTCTATTTATCCTTTTAAAAATTTAATTGGAAAAATAGAGGATACAATTTTTAGAATCATAGACAATATCCTTTTGTAGAAAAAAAACAATCTCATGTGCAGTAGATCTTCCTCTAGTGGTCTATATTCTTATAAAACTCCCAAAACAACCATACAAGAAAGTTAACATTTATTTAAACACACATATATATATTATTCCAACCCAAAAAATATATCATAAATTAAGATCTATTAACTCAATATCATCATGATGGAATAACTCAGTAGAATCACAAACTAAAATTGTGCTAGTCTCACAAACCCTCTTCAACCATCACCTCTTAATCACCCAACAAAAATTAGACTTTATGGAATGAAAAAAAACCTCAAACCACATAAATATAGTTGTATTTGGTTCAATGACAAGGAAATATTTTTACTAGAGTATTGACATCTCCGCCTTTAATGATCGATCTTGATGGATATGACAAGGGAATAATGAATCTATGACTGAACCCTCTAATAAACAGAATAATAAGGATTCTACACCACCTCTTGAAGTACTGAATGGTTAAATAATCATTATGGTTTAGTTTGTGTTTTTTCTATATCTCACCATAAATCTATATTTTCAAAAGAAATTGTTATATCGATAAATTATAACATAGCCTTTCTAGATTGTTTCCTTACAGAAGCATTATTAGTGACCTCACATCCATATAGAGATCTAAAAATCAGATCATATATTTTTATAAAAATAACATGGTTATTATTGTATCTCCATTATGAAATACACTAAAAATCATGTCATGAAATGAATATTTCCTCCTAAAGCTGGATAGAAAAATACTATAGCTTTTCACGGCCCAATTACCAAATAATAAATTCATACTCTTCTAACATCACATATGACCATGTTTTTTCAACTCCATTCCTAATGTTAAACACCTAATAAACCCAAAGATACATTGAACCCCAATATTCGAGGAATATTACCACGCCATGTATCTAAAGTTTCAACCTTATGATAATGAATAAAATCTCAAAATTACATACTTTCCCAAGGACCATCATCTACAGGGAATGTTACAACACCTCAATTAATAGATATCCCTCTAGGGTTTGTGTGTAATAGATAAAAAATTTGGTGTTTGAAGACCTCATTTAATAGACAAAAGGATAAAAAAACACAGCGGTTATATAACACACACAATAGGATATATTAATGTAAATATATAAATTTAAAAAATAATCGACAATATGAGAAAACACCAACCAACACAATGAATAATTAAATATTAAATCCCAAAATTTACGTAATATAATAAATACTTGAAATAATTTTGCGTTCCATCATTGTAACTGAGAGTGACCATGAAGTTCCAACAACCCATGATCTACTCAAAACTCTAATAACACCTTGAATAATACAAAATCAGCTCCTATATACCTAAAAAATATTATATATATATATGATGAGAATAAAAAAATACTTTGTCAGATCTTCCGGAAAACCACTCCTAAAAATATGAATGATTATTACATAAGGACAATCAATAAAAAATGAAATCGACACTTCACCTAAATATTTAATAAAACTTTCCCACCCTCACCATTTATCACTCACCAAGTGATGCATAAAAGTAATGATTTCTATATCAAAATAATATATACACATTTATATATATATATATGAGGGAACATGTATTGCACTTCACCACTGGTTTTTCTCTCTCACACCCGATCAACTCATTCCTATTCTCATACCTTCTATAAGATATCCTTTATTACATGAAATTATATCACAACCATTATTTATTCTATGAAACTCGGTATTAACTCATTCTCATGACATCCATGACCATGTGTATTTCTAAAACACATTTTAACGTGTTTAAATTCATTATACCTCAAGATATCATAGCTCATGCCCATCCATCAAGAGAATCCATAGTTACAGTAACTGAAAATATGCATATGGTATTACATCAAACCATTACAATGTGCACGTAAATGTAGAAAAAAACTGAGAGTCATAGAATCCTAGGATAGCAAGACTAATTTCCCCTCACGAAATCAATTTCTTGGATTCACCTACTCATAACATTAATCCTAAGGGGGTATAAGTGGAATTCATCCATATATTCCCTTTCCTTCCTAGATATTATGGAAGAAGCCCCCCTAAAAATTTTATGTTTAAGTTTCCTTTCTGAATAATGTGGTGATGCATAAAAAATTATAAAATAAAAATATATATCATACACTACAACAGTAAGGGAAAATACTAGACATGAATAAGATATATCTATCCTTACACATGATTATTGAATTCCACCACAAAGGAAAAGATCTCAATTGTGAACACAAACATAAAAAATAATTATAACCTATTAATCATCCATGAATTATTTAATATTATTCCATATCTATTTCCATTATTAAAACATTAACATCCAAACCAACTTCTTTTGACACCATAATTTAGTTATTATTCCCATTTTGTCATCATCGTCTATAATCATCAAGAAAAACCTTTTATATTATCAATTACTTTTATTAATTCATAATTATCTATGTACTCTAGGTATCAGCCTATGCCTCCAAAAATATGATATATCTTTTATGCCTAGATTCATACTATGTCAAGGAGATGGGAATACTAAAAAATAATATCCATTTTGAGACAAAAAATATATATAGTTATTTTATATCAAGATGATGTTGGGCGAGAATAAATATTTATTTCATAAGTGTTGTTTTTTTAACATAAATAAAATGATAATAATTCCCCCTTAAAAAGAATATAAATAAAATGACCAGGAAAGATATGCTTGAGTCCAATATATTATGTTTAATAATGAATTCCAATGGACTATGTTTAAAAGTATATTTTTATCAGACATTTTTTACGATAATAATTTGATTAGATAGTGGAAGACATAAAATGTTGATTCAAATATATTCATTTTTATATTTGATATAGTTTTTCAAAGCATTTAAATTAGGAAATGATTTTCAAAAATTCAATGTTACCAAAATCATGTCTACAGACATATACTAATGATTCTAGCTAAATTTTGATGAAGGATGAATTTTTTATAACATGGTCGTACTATGGTACCTAGATGAAGAGAAGTGGTTTGGATGTTATGGATGATGTTTCATCATAAGACGAGGAGTATGATTTACTTCAAAAGAAAAATTCAATGGCGTTTGATATTTTATTAAAAAATCATCGACAAAATTTTTATGGTGTATGTTAGATAGATAAACTCAAATCCAATAGATATATTTTTACAAATTCATCGTAATGAGAATTCAAAAAAATAGAATATGGTCACTGAGTGATCAAACAAGAGGGTTTTAGATAGATCAGTCAGAAAATTTTTTGATGATATTTAGTGCTGATAGAATATTTACAAACAATTAAAGCCTATAAAGAGAACGAGTTAGATAAATCATCTGAAGAAGAGATGATCAAACGTGTATATGTTCATCTAATAGAAATATTTTTGTGAGTAAATTGCAGAAAGTGGATCTGGATTAATATGTTACATCAATGTCATATTTAATGGAACAATTATAGAGAGATAATTTAAATATATTATGTTCATCTAATAGAAATATTGTGTATTTTGATGTTAAAATGGGAGTTAATGAATCTATTGGTTACATCATTAAAAGTTTAATTTAAATTATAAGTATGTAGAGTTTTTTTTGTGAGATGTTGGATTATTTAAATACTATTTAAAATATTTTAACAATTCATCATGATAAATTTTGGGTCAAGGATTCAACTAAAAAATATAGATATTCTAAAAATCACTCTCTAGAAGATATTTATAGTACTCTAATCATATATAAAATTATAACAGAGAAGGGTATCATGAAGAAAAATGATAAGAACAATTCTTAAATCACCTTAAATTCATACAAGAAATGAAAGACTAAGAATGATACGGTTGAGCAAGAAGTTATAGACACATATACTAAATATGAATTAAATTAAAATATATATGGATTCATATACTTTTTTTTAAGAAATTTGGATGGGAATGGTATTTATAAATAAAATTTAACATTGAAGTTATTTAGTTGTGAGTCCATTATATATTTTATAGTAAATTATCCGTGGATAACTGACGAAAAATTTATTGATGAAAAAGAGGGAATCACTATGAGAATTGTGTAGAAACGGTATCCAAATCACAATATTTTTCAAAATGAAGTGATAAGAAGTTCTCTAAATAAAAAGAAGAAAACATTTTTTTCTAAATGTTAGTAAGATGATTATAGTAAAGTGGAATATGAAATTAAATTAATAATGTAGTTAAGAAATTTCTTGTTGATAAAGAGAATGAATAAGAATTTATTAGTGATGAAAGAAAAAATAATAGGAAAAATAATAGGAATAAAGAAAAATAGATCGAGTTTATAAATGAAATTTAATTGAGAGTATTTATATCATAGATTGATAGAATTGGTAAAACATAACAAGATATTGAACAATGAATTTCTCACAAAAGCCAATATAAAATTATATCATGAAAAAAATATAACTTTTTAAAAGGGATTCATGATCTAATGAAGCTACGTGATAAAGAGATAAATATCATCATAACTCTTGATGAAAAGATAATTGTAATGGAGAAATAGTTTGATCTTTTTCGATAGAATATTTTTTAGGTCGTGAAAGGAATAACACACATTAAAAACCATATTTAAGAATATGTATATGGTATTATGATGTGTGAACCTTAGAAGGATAAAAAAGATCACAATTAGATTCTAGAAACCATTTAAAAAAATTATTAGAAGAATAATCAAGTATTGAAGACCATATTTTTAGCTAAAACTAGTTAAATCCAATATTAATAAACTTTAGTGGAATGAATGTTTGAAAAAAAATACATTAGAACTAGATATACAGTTAAGTTTTATAAGAAGTCTAAGACGAAGTAGAATATATTATGAAAATAAAAAAATCATACTAAGGAGCCATTGTTTATGGTCATGAAGATGATAGAAAAATTTCATATAGTTATGAAAAAATATAGAATATAGAGAGAACTGTGATTTCTAGAGATATTTCCTATACTATGGAGGAATTAAGAATACAAAAATTGTTTTAGTTCAATCTTCAACACCATAATGAGTAAATTAGACACTTTTAGTAGAGTTTGAGGGTGACTCAATGCATTCAACCGAGGAAACCTAAAAAAACATTCTAGACAATTGTCAATAGAATTTCACTATAGGAATAAATTTTGGAAAGATGTGATCCTTCCAGAGAAAATTCTAAAGTATGTTTTGTTTTCAACCATATCAAAATTATGTATAAAAAAATCTCAAATACCTAAAGTGGAGGATGAAAAATTATAATATAAATCCTTAGTTATTGAAACGTCCCCCAATGACACATTATCATACTGATCAGAAATAATAAATATTCGGTGATCATTGAATATGATTGGATATTTGATTTTTTTAATGATTTTTAGAAAATTACGAAGATGTAACACAGAATTTTGGAAATGATAATTCACATAAAATAAAATAAATTAGATCCATCAACATTGGAAAATAAAAACTACATTCTAGAATCTCCTTATGTGTTGAGGGACTGAATCAAAACATGTTGAGTACTTCATAGAATAGTGAATGAGTATATTAATATTTATTGGATAATATGTATTTTTTATAAAATTATTAAATATGGGAAAGTTGTAACAAGATATAAATGAACTATGTGAAATTTTATTCAGGTTTGTGATGCACATGCTTCAGGATATATGAGAATGATAGAATAAAATGAGTTATGGAATAAAAAGAATGGACATATTTCCAAATGAATATGACAAAGATTAAAAATATAGGACTTATTAGTGTTGTTCCTAACAAGTTAAGCTTAAGGGGTTGGAGTTGTTTGATGTTCTAAAAGAGGAAGATTCCATAATCAGGACATAATAAGGTTGAGATACATTCAACTCATCCACACAAGATTATATATTCTGTCATATATGGGCCCATAAAAAATCAATATAAAAATTTAGAAATGTAAGTTATTTTATGATATCAATTATATGACTTTTATCACATGTATTATGATTTTGAAAAATAAATAAGAGGCTACAAATTTTTTTAAGAGTTTCAGGAAAAGTGTTGAAATGGAATTTGGATATTCTATAAAGAAGATTCAAACTGATAATGGTCCTAAATGAATAAATGAGAAGTTTTAATGATAACCTCAAAAGAATGGCATTCAGAATGAACATAGTGAACCATACACACCCCACCATAAAGTTGTTTATAAGGTAAAAAATAAATATTTGGTGGAGATGGATTAAATGATGCTAATTGAACATGATAATTCTTTATTATTTGAAGAAAATATATTGGAGCATAATTTAACATTAAGTACCATTATTTATATAACCCAAACTCTTATATGACTCATTATGTTATTTATTACAAAGAAACACAGAGTTATAAATACTTATGGGAGTTTCGTAGTCCCAGTATTATCAATAGAAACGGTGTGATTCTGGGGATGAGTGACTTATATGGTTTTGATGGAATATTATTTATCTACCCAGTTAATGTTATAGGATACATGTATTATAATTTCAGAAATATAATTATTATTAAATGTAATGATGAAAATGAGCTACAACATTTTGATAAAAGGTTTCCATGGTCAATTTTCGAGATAAATGGAAAAAATATGATGTTCTTGTATCCATAAAACCCTGAAATATTTCAATAAGATGTGATGATATTGAAGTTCTATAGGATGAATATACTTAGTCAGATACTTTAAGTGAAATTGGATAAGTATCATTATATCATCTATGTAAGTGGAATTGGGTGGAGGTCCAAAATATCATTGGAGAACAAATAAAAGAGGTTCAAACCATATGAACATCCAATATATTATTGAGTACCTTATTATTTTGATAGGTTGATACAAGAGATGTTGAATAAGCTATATAGAATGAATATTGGATTGATTTTTATAAAGAATAATTGAGTCATATTATGATAAATGAGACATGGGATATTCTAACCAAAATAGAATGTAAATATATGATTAGAAAAAAGTGGGTTTTCCGATACTTATTGAATGAATTGGGTTAAGTGATATGAAAAAAGGGAAAGAATGACTTGTAAAGGCTTCTCCCACTCTGAATACAATGATTTTAGTAGAAATTTTCCATAGTATCATGACTTGAAATGATTCGAACGTTTCATTATATTATTGTAAAATGATGATGTATGATATTTTTTATTGACATCATGTAATCTTGTCTCAATGTAAATCTTGATAAAAAAATTCATATTGAAAATATGTGTGGATTAATTTTTTTTAAGATAAATGATATGTTTTTAAGATGATTAAAGCTTTTACTGACTTGAAACATTCCCATAGATACAGGTATTATACACTAGATACTTTCTTTTTTAAATAAAATTTCATAAAAGAAAATGTTTGTATGAATATCTATATAAAGAAAAACAATAGGATCCACTTATTATGATTATTTATATTGGTGATATCATATATGTAGGTAATTATGAAGAAATGTGTGAAATGTTCTCCGGGGGTGAAAATTTGATTTTAAATATATATTCTAGTATAAATGGAATTCATTATTTGCATGAAAAAAACTCAAAAAAAATTCATTTTTCATTCTTATAAGAAGTATTCTAAATAAATATTAAGGTTTTTTTTGTAATGGATGAATCAAATACGGGTTCCATACCCATTTTAATAGAAATGAAAATTTTAAATTATTGGAGATGAATAATTTCTGATTTTAAATATTTTAAGAATATTATTGTATAACTATAATATCTAATAGCTTCAAGGCCATATATACTCTATATTTTTATAATTTATGATAGGTATCCAAGATCCCAAAAAGAGTCCAATATTATGGATGAGAAAAATAATATCACATGTTAAAGTAATAGTTGATTTTATAGTGAAATATGACAAAATAAAGAAGACTGATCTGTTTTCCTAAATAGATATAGATTCGATAGTATGGGTTGATTAATGAAGATCCAAATCGGTGTGTGTTTTATTTTTAGGATAATTGTGGGTAAATTGGCATACAGAGATTCAAAAATTAGTGACAATCATAACTGAAAGAGATTAGCATGTAGCAGCTACTCATGATAAAACATAGTTATTATGGATAATGACAAATCTAGAAGAATTTTTTGGTTAATGTGAAGCTATAGCTTCTCTTGGGTTTTGATAATAAAATTTATATATAACTCACTTAAAATACAAAAAACAACAACCCAAACGTATGCATGTTGATATTAATTATCACTTCACCAAAGGTAATTTAGAGTGAAATGAAATAAATATTGAGATTGTTTATATAATAGAAAATGTAGCTGATATCATAACAAAACCATCGTCATTGAGAACATCAAAAAATCTATGATTGACTATGGGAATTTGATATCACTATCATTTAGGCTAAGTTATAATATTATATCTCCTCTCACATCTTGTACTTGGATAGTATTGTCAATTTGGTAGAAAATGTGTAACATAAAACTAACCATTGGTATATACATTACCTATCATGAGATAAAAAACACTTAGGGGTTGTTTTAAAACGGGGTAATAAATGATGTAGAATGTGTAAAATATTTTAATTTTATGATGAAGTGGATATAGGATGTGTTTCTATAGAATTTTAGGATCATTTTTATAATGATTTTAAATTTTAAAAAGATGATAATTTTTTCAATCATAATATTATGTACGACATGTTAGTTTTGTACAATTATTTATGTTTCATAAAATAAAATTACACAGGTAGGTTTTGAAATATTTGATATTAATCCATTGATTGAGTTTTAGTGATTTATTTATTTATATGCCCCGATTGACATAAAAATATAGTGGTATTGATTTTTTATACAATGTGGTTCTAATGTGTTGCTAGGTTAAAAAAAATGTGGTTGAGAAGAAAAAAAAGGAAAACATTATTGTTGTTCTTTGTTGTCATATAAAAATCATGTGAACATTATCGAGACTTACTTACAATGAATTCCAATATAAAATTTCAGACAATGATTTTTAAGTCCAAAAGGTCAAGGTAAATTGATGAAGCTAAACAAATTAATTCTAACAGATCATGCTAAACAGAAAATTTTTACCAGACTGAGGTGATCACATGGAGAAGGGAATCAAACGGTTATATGTTTATATTCATTAATCTATTGTATTGGGGTTTTTCAAAAAAGTAAAATCAGGGTATTTATTATTTATCATTAGTGATCCAAAAATCATGTATATAAAAATATATTCATGATTTTAGATCATTTTGGTTTGAGGAAGAAGTCGGTTGAATTTGGAGGAACTATAGTTCTAAGAGGAAGGTAAGTTTTGTGCATGTTGTCTATGATTTTGTGTCTAAAAAGGATTATAATGTCTAGTGAATAACTATTTCATGTTCATCAGACATATGTTTACAAATTCATCAAATAGTGTATTTTGATTTCCATCAGACATAGAAACTCATGGTCATCATATAATGTTTTAAAATGTCATTATAATGAGGCTTCCAAGATAGAAGATAGAGGTTGATGAATGATCAACCAATATGATTGACAATATATCCGTAAAAAATACCTTTTAATTTTTTTGTGAAATAATATTTATAGATGAATATACCCTATAAATAAAAACATTAAATGGAGTTATCATGTATAAAATTAAATCAAAATTTTATAGTTTTATGAAACAAAATATTTTATGTGATTCTATCATAAGATGGGGAAAAAAAGAATTACCAAAAAAGTTACGCAAGAAAAAAATATTATTGTGTACAGAATCTCAATTTATTATGGTTTAGATTATATTTTCATGAGAATAACTATTTACTTTTAAAATTAATAAATTTTAATGATGATGATAGGTTATTGAACACATTAATAATCATGAAGGGAGAATTGTGATTCTAGATGAGCATTGAAGAACATAGAAGGGATTATTCACACGAAGTTTTTTTTTAATTTTTTATGAATATTGTAGACCAAAATATCTATATAATTTTTATTTATATTATATTAAGGTTTTTTATAATTATATTCAACATTTGACTGGGATCAATAAATTTTGATAACATGCACCTCCCTTGTTTTTTTGGATATTCTTTTTCCTATATAATGTTGAGATGGTGCGTTTGGAAGATTTTTTTTATTCTTACAAAAAAATTATTGAAGATGTGAGGATACATTTATGGCTACTAGGTGATCTTTTATAAAAAAATAGACACATTAAAATCATACAAATAGGTATCAGATATAGTATACAAAATAGTTGGTATCAGTTGAATTGGGAGAAGAGGAAATCAGATAAACAAAGTTTTAGGTCAAGGAAATTATTCCAAGGACACCATAAAGGGTGTATCAGATAGGTAGGTTCAAATGAAGAATGTTATTCAAATTTTCTTTCCCACCAATTTCCAATAATGTGAACAGTATTAAGATGTACTTTCAGGAAGTAATGTATAATGAAATTTCATCAATAATATTGACAATATATTGAAGCCAATTTATGAAGGTTACCTTTTTTGTTGAAAACTTTATTCAATGATATTATCTTTTTGAGGGGAAGACGAACATTTATTAGAATATAGTGTTATTCATGTAATGGTTAATCCCATATGGTTAAAAATCATAAAGGATTATTTTCTAGTGGATGAATTATTATGTATCATTTGTAAAAAGTTACAACGACTAGATACTCATGTTGATTAGGGAAGCCTTTAAATATATTTGTTTGTGTGGGTGTTATTATTTGTTGATTTAAAATAGAGGTAATTCAGAATAACTATAGGAGAAGGTTGTTATTAAAGAAGAATGAATAAAAAATTCCTCATTTAATCACCCCCCAATTATCAAATAGATCATGACTAGTCATTTTAATCTGTCAAACTATTTATTTAAAATCATCAAGAAAGAATATATTAATGGGATATCCATGGAATTAACTCATTATGACCATTAGGTCATCATTACCAAAACTATTAGGAATAACATAATCATTCCATCCATCACTGAAACCACTATATCTATCACACCCCAAGAATTTAATGTAAGAACATAAGGTTCAATAGCATACACAAAATGTGACATCGTGTTAAAACAAACCCCAATATGCTATTATAGCATAATCATTTAATATAAATATTATCACAAAGACATTTAATTTATAGGTATGAATACTATTAATAGAATTATGATATATACATATATAGGTCTTAATATATAAAAAATAATTGATCATTTATAATAAATTTCCACTAAATTTTTAGTAAGGTGAATTTATTCAATATAAATAAGGCTTCATAAAAAAATGATTTATATTTATTCTAGTGAGAAAAATAATATAATTAATTACTAGTTAATAATTAAATTATATTTTATAAAAATATTATCATTTTTTAAATCATCATATAAAAAAATTTAACGGTAGTCATTAATCGATTATTCTGAAAATATTCCTTTTTCTAAGAACAGTAAAAAATCCCAATATTTATTTAAAACTGTATTTTTATTTCAACCATTTGAATAATTCAATTTTATATTAAAATGGTGTAAAAGTAAAATATATATTCAATTATTTTATGAATAATCCAATTATGTTCATTGAAATCAAATATTTGTTTAAATTTGTTATAAAACATTTGTATACATAATAGTCATTTTTATAAAGAATATTATTCTTGCTCACAACGACATTCTTTATTAATAACCAAAATTGTTCACTATTGGTAAACGACATTAGTAAATTTTATAAATTATATATTCAATCTAATATTATTACAATAAAAAATGTTTTTAATATTTCTTGAATAATTATAAATCTAGTTTATGCTTAAAAAATACATTTTCCTAAAAGAAATGTTCCATCACTTTTGGAAACAAATTTTAAAATTAATTTTTTATAGTTATTTTTATTTCATTTAAAAACTATATTCAATATTTTTAAAGTGGATATTTAAATCTGGTTAATAGGGACCCTCTATTTTTAGTCAATCTGAATAACGAATGAGGTAAAATATACCTTCTCAATAAAAGATAACATCTATTAATCTAGGTTAAAAAGGACTTATTAGGCTAAAATAAATAAAATTAATTCCAAATGTAATAACATAATTACAAACTTATCTCCTTAGGTAGAAAATTAAAATTTTAAATAGAATATTTCACATGAAAATGACATTTATAATATTTAATTCAACGAATGTTACAAATTTTCACTATTTTTGTTTTAAAGATCAATTATGTGTCCCCATAGTGAAAAATCATGATATTAATGAAACTAAATATATATATATATATATTGAGATTAATTATATTATTTTGTTGATATTATATTATTTATATATTTAGAAATTATATAATTATATTAAATTATTGGGAAACACTAATACAATATGTAGATAATTAACATAACAAAACATTTAGTAAATTTAAAATTATTAAAACTGATAAAATATGAATTAGTTATTTTGGAACATAATTTTTATAGATATATATAAAATTTTATATGGGGGACGAAGAATTTAATTATAAATAACCCTTTTTATTGAAATACTTAATGTGAAATTAAATGAATAGTTTCAAAATTTCCATTGATAATATTTTATTAAATAATTTAATATTCCAAAAATATTATCTTCATCAAATTTGAATTGAATGTGTTTTAAAAAAATTCAAGGTCCGTTATTGATTCAATTATCCATTTATAGTAAATTTGTTAACCCTTTGTGATTAAAATAGTTGTGACCACGATTAAAAAAAATGATAAAGTAGGGTTTAATCAAAATGATAAGGATTGAAATGGAATGAAAACTTTTTTAAATTTAATTGGATGATTTTTTATTAATACTAGAATATTTTTTCTTATTTGTGACCATTTTGAAGCATTTGGACTTATAATAGACAATTATATTTTTATTATTTATTAAATTACAAAAGTTCCCCGAACCACAATTATAAATGAACACATACTCCATCACTTATTTAAACCAATTTGTTTCATCTACCCGAACCATATACTATATAATAATCCTCTATGATTACTTATTTACATTCTAGAGATGTTGGTATCCTCAAAATATCATCTTTAGGGTCCTTAAGAGGTAATCTAGTGGAGTTCTTCTAAAGAAGTTGTATTCACCTTAATCTATCACTCGGTTTTTCTTTATTTTGTTTATAATTCAACATTATTTATAATTAAATGGTAATATTAACTTCCAAAATATATTTAAATTATATTTTAATAATTTAACATCCATTATCCATCCGATTCTTTATCAAATGGTACTATGAATGTATCGCCTGTTCATACATACGACTTACCATCTCCACATAGTTATAGAATTCATTCTTCATCATTGTATTTCATTGATCCTCATTATTATGTTTTTAATGTTTCTGTATTATATTTATAATGTAATTAAAAATTATTTATCGATAATATCATATCTAATTTCATACCTTCTTAACCATTGGGAAGCGATGGTATCGCTCGGGCATACGTCTGGACTACAACATCAAATAAGCGATGTAAACTGTTTTTCATTTCTATTTTTCTTGGAAGGAAATGAGGATGAGTTTTATGAATATATATGATTTTAATGGAAAAATAATTATTCAATAAATGTTAATAAACATATACCTTTCTTTTTTTTCATTTTTCTAAATGTGATTACATCGTTCATGAGTATGTATGGTTTACCATATCCAGGAACAGTGTAATTAATTATTTTGTCTCTATATTTTATGGATAAATAAAAAATATTTACATTGAATATATATGATATTTAAATGTTTAGTGAAATTTTGGATATTTTTTAATTATGATAATGACTCAAGTATTGAGACAACCAAATCTAAAAGTATATGAAAAACAAGTAGTTAATATACAAAATAATGATAATTATAAAATGTTTTTAAAATACAAGAGATAAAAAGTTATAAAAGGATAATGTATGATATCAAAGTTTTAAATGTGGTTATATTATGTAACTATAATAAATTTACATTATATATATAGTAGTTATTGAATATACTCGATAATTCAGACGAACGGTATAGGGTTTCTTAACTCAATTTCTATTCAATAGTTTATATCATTTCATTATTGATTAAGTCACTACAAGATTATATGAGAAGTAATATTTAACTAATATACAGTGTATTTAGTCTTTTATTAAGAGGATTTAAAATTTTCACACATAATTACTTCATTTATTAATTCTAACATCAATGGGGTGACTTTAGTAAGGGATTTCATTTAAATGTTATCTCCATTGAGACATATTTGGTAATATAGGCCTGTTCATTTTTTATGTCATGTATATATTATAACATTTTGGTATTCAATACTAACATATATATATTAATGCTGATTAATTTTTATTCTATATATACTATTTTAATGATTATTCATATTTTCTTCCAACTTTTCCACTCCTTATAAATGTTTTAACAAAATATATGGTCAAAAGAAAAATCAATCCAATTTTTCTTGTGATTGGATATATATTCATAAATATCCATATTTTAATTAATAATATTCAAATTATTTTTTTCATAATTCAATGATTTATTGAAGGACATTTTTACCTTTGATTAAATTTTTAGAAAACCATTTGAACGAAATCATTTTTTTTTTATTTTGAAAATGATGTATTTTTGGTATTTTCCCAAAAAATTATGGAAGGAAGTTTTTTTTAACTATTACATCATGAGATGAGTTTCCCACAGTCATGAAAAATCATTAATTTTGTGTTTACATTACAATTTTACATGGTTATTTTCAATTATCAATTTTTACATTATAATTTTATATTTTTATAAATAAATGAATTAAAAAATTGAAATTTTATTTTCGTCCAAAATTTTTAATGATATTTTAGTGGAACATCTATTAATAAATGAATAAAAACCCATTATTTTACATTTTCACCACTTGGGATATTTTTTAATGATAAAATAAGTTCAAAAAATCACTTACTTATTATCACTGGATATTACATTTCTCTTAAATATCCATATTCCTTGTATCATGTATATGATTATTGCTTAAAATATATACCATTTCCACATATGGTGATATAATTTGAAATAATTTTATTTACTAGGGAATTACATATAAATATATAGTTTTATTCAATATTGATATTTATTAATAGGGAATAATGTTCATGAATTAAATCAATCAATTGATATATAAGAAATGTGTTGGACATGCAATGACAGGTGGGGAGAGAAATTATATAGGCCCTAAATAAATCTATAGGTCTCATGATCCAAATAAGTAAGAAAGTATTTATTGGGATTTGGTGTATTCTTATAAATTAGTTTAAATAGTTTTGTCATAAGGTGTCACTGTTATTGTTACCGTGATATAAGATATTATGGAATCCAATATTAATAATTTCCATCATTGAGTATTCAATTATTATTATCCATTATATTAATGAATTTATAATATCCATGGGTACATTTTTTTATTAGGTTATTCACTAAAGGGAATTTTTTATTGTCATTAACATTTACATATTTTTTCTACATTATTTACTCATGATAGATAAGGTTGTATTTTTTCCTTTATAAGAATATGCTCTAACACTTTTTTTCCCTCAGATATGAAAATGTATATTATGAATAATATCATGGATAAAAGGCCATTATTAAAATTATATATTTCATATTTCCAACATACTATGGGAATTTAAATTTATATAGTTCTCCAAGTCCACTAAATTCATTAATCATGTATGGTGTGATCCCTTGTATCAATTATAATATAATAAAGTAACCCTCAAATTTGAGATTTTTTGGTTGGTGTTGTTATAATTTATATTAGATTATGATTAATAGAAAACTTAAGAGCTCGAATTTAAATAATCATAACTAGAATAACATTATATTAATCCCATATATTATTTGAGAACTTTTACTATTATATGATATTTTAATTTTAGTCTCATTATTCATTATGATTATGAAAAAACTTACTTTGTTACATTATTTTGAGATGGAAACAAAAAGGGAAAGGGAATCAACACCCACTGAAAATAAAGGGATTCCCTAGAGGAGAAAACCATCGAAGTTACTATTTAAACAAAGAAGATCACTGATATATAAAAGAAGGTGAATATGGTTATGAAAAGTAACAATAACCTTATAAAACAACTTATTTTTTATATCATGACTCATCTATGATAGTTCTCTTCATGAAAAAAGGACTCTATATTTTAGTTGAACTTTAAATCCATTGGTAGATGTGAAATGGATTTAATCTCATGAAAATATACTCCATGAATTGTGATGTAATGAAAGTGAAATGTTCATTCAATAGGTTTATTGTTAAAAAAGTGATGTCAATATTTTATTTTCATTCTTTTATAACACTATATAAGCTGATGGAATAGAATTTATATAATAGATAACTTCTGAAGTAATTTTTATTGAGAAAACATCCCTTGTGAATAATTAAATAAAATGGATAGGGAGTTCATTATATTAAATAAAATTTAAGATGAATTTTTGGTAGTGTATGAGGATAATATCAAAAGGATATCTACACATACCTTATACTACATACATAATCCCAAAAAAATGACTATTTCTTTATTGCGATTAAAATGAGTCTATGGAAGTAACTAGTTTCCCAAAAATATCCATCTAATAATGATATATAATCAAGTGACATTAATAAAGAAAGAATAATTTTAAATATCCTATATCTTAAATGGTTATAAAGAGTATTAGTGGTTGATGGAGAACCCAGAATAGGGAAAGGCATTAATGGGAAGGAAGAAAATGAAACAATTTCTATCCTCTGAAAAATTTAGAATAAAAAATCATGGAATATTCTTAAATGGTATGATATTTTGTTAAAGGATTTGAGATAAGGTTCATGATTCTAATGAGTATAAGGAAATTATAGAAAAACTTCATATCTATATCTTCAAATATTAAATAATGTTTCATTATTCAAACATATTTCATATGTGTTAAGGTAACATATCGTAAGAAGAATCTAAGGGGATAATGCTAATCTTAATCTATTACAACTATTAAATATGAATGATTAAAGGTCATTTGTTTTTGGATTCAATAAATACATAAAAATACTTTATGAAGGATATTTTGGATATAATATTCATGGAACATATAAGGATTTTTCAACACCAGTATTCATTGAGGATTTTAAAGCGTAGGAGGAATGATTTTGATAACCAAGAAAACAGAGTTAGTAGAAATGTGAAATTTTTAAAGAATTTACAATGAAAGTAATGATAAACCTTAAAATGTTACTAATATTGATTTAGTAATTTTAAGATAGGATAAATATTATATTAACAATGATGTACTAAATTTGATAGTATTGGTGACCATGAAAATGGTAAGAGATTTGATGATAATGTAATTTATGAAATATTATACAACATTTTTTGATTTAATGGATATACAGAATAAAAATAATTTAAATGTTGTTTTTTTATTTGTACATTTTATCAATGTATTGAAACTTTTGGAATGTGATATTATAAACTTATTAATCAGATATTTATTATTTTCTAGTTTTGAATTTATTTAGAATTCTTTCAAAGGATTCTTTTGTTAATCTACTAATGGGATGGATTATGTTTAACTTTGGATATTATATTTATTGATTAAATTATTATTTGTTATATAGGATAACATTTTTGGAATTTTTTTTTGGTAAATATTCAAAAATAATTATGTGTGGATTTTATGATTCATTAAAAGTGATTTTAGTATATTTTTATCCTCTCAAATGTCTATTTTCTAGCATAAGAGACGTAGTATAAATTGATAGAATGGAATAAAAAAGAAGATAATGATCATAAAATATAGAAATAAGTTAATTAAATTTATTTTCTCATATGATTTATATTATTGGTAAAATAATAATTCAACTTTTGGAATAGGACACTAAAATAAAAATGGTATATGTTTACGTTTTTACTATGAAATCAATGATCTTTTAACACAAAGAAAAATTATGGTTTTTAGATGGTTAAATTTCAAATCACCATGCTTCTGATCACTATATATTAATAATTGGGTGTTAGTTTTCCCTTTTATTTTTATATTTTGGCTTCCCACTAATGCTGACCTATTTAGAAACCAAGATTATTTGTGAACTTTATACTTTTCTTTTCGTATTTTCAAGAATATTTTTTACTAACCCTTTTTACAATGTGGTTTCTCAAATTTCAATCCATTGATTACCAAGTTCATGTTACATGTTAATGCAAGAGATTAATTTAAGGGGGGAGAGTATAACAACGTGATAACATGTTGAAAGGAAACTGTATTTGATTATGTAGATAACATGAAACATTGATTATAAACAAAATTCAATATATTATTAAATTATTATTATTTAATGTAAAAACTTACACTTATCCATTTAATTGGGGGTATAATTATTATTAACTAAATTATGAAATATATATATAGTGTACTTAATAAATTAAAATGAATTGATTAATTCTTATGAAATTAGTAATTAATTTTTAGTAAGGTTATTTTAGGCCTCATAAATAAGGTTTAATAAAAAATGATTTGGATTTATATTTTCGATAAAGTATTATTATTAATATATGGGACATCAAAAAACATTACTTTAGAAAATTGATATAATATATTCAACCAACATATCAAAAAATTATTATGGTGAATGTTTTTAAGATATTTTTGAAAAGAATAATTTTCTAGTGAGTTGTAAATAAGTTAATTTTTATTGAAATGTGTATTTTTTTAAACCATTATAAATGTTAAAAAAATTTGTAAAATGTTTTCAAATTTAATTTTTATAAAATATTATGAATAATCAAATAAATTTCATTGAAATCAGTTATAATTTTATTTTTGGTAAAAATATTTTTATACATAAAATTCATTTTTCAAAAGAATAATTTTTATGCCCAGAACATGTTTCAATCATTATAAAATTAATTTATGACTTATGGTGAATTAATTTAATTAAATTTATATATATTATATATTAAATAATATATTTTGAAATTCATATAATATTTTTACTATTCATGGGATAAGAAAAAATTGAATTAATGTTTAAAACTATTATTTTTCTAAAATGAAAATTCCATAATGTTTGGAATAATTATATTTAAATTTCCTTTTGAAACATATTGGAATTTAATTTTATAAAACATATTACATATTTAGAATAAGGATTTTAAATTTCTTCAAATAATCCACTTTTTTTATCAATATGAATAATGACTCTACTAAAATTTATCACCTCTGACTAAAAAATAATTTTTTATTATTAAGTCACTTTTAAGGAATATCTGTGAAACGAAGAGGTCAACCACAAAAAGAGAAAACATGACCATTAAATGATAGTTTAAGTCTACCAGAGTTACTCTAGTAAATAATTTCCATGATATTTAACTTACCTAGGTTTCTAGTTCATACCTTAGGAGACCTTCAAACAGAAACACCAGCTTGTGCGAAGCTTCGATGTACTTCTCAAGGTCTATATTCTCATTATTGAATCATCTGATATAAATCAGGTTTTTCTTGTCAATCCATGAATAATGATACTCATTGAGGGTCATCCTCATTGGCCTCCCCACCATCTTGGTAGCTTCTTTAGTAGAATTTAGTAATAAAACTTGTTCAACCACTTATTCTTCAGAACTCAGATGAAATTCTAGTGAATGGTTAGGCAGATCAGCTTATTTCCACTATTGACAAGAAACCATTTTATTATGTTGTATATAGATATCAATATGCTTCTCTTTTATATTATTTAATGATCATGTCTCTATTGGAAATTAAAGATAAGAGTAATCCTTTCAAAAATTTCGAATGAATTTCAGGATTCTACTTCTACATCACCTTGGAAGCCTATCACCCGGAACAACATCCAATGATACACCTATAGAATATTTATCACATGATTCATTACTAAGAAGATTTTACCCATACATGGAATTTATAATTAGTTATTCATCAAATTCCTGAACTGGATCTTCATTAGGAAGTTGTTCCAATAGGGTTCCCAACTCCAAGGTTGCCACCTCCCTTCTAGGACTTATCCTGAGGCCTGAATGGTTTCTGCTCCCAAGGAACACCACCTGATCATATGAAGCGCCAATTAAAATAATTATTCATCCATAAACAATTATATGAGACTCTATTTTGTTCCCACTACCACCCTAGGGGCCCTCAAGTTGAGGGACCTCATGTGCACCCCTAGTATTCTCATTAGTAAAATCAGCTCCTCTGTGATTTTCACATTAAACCACAACAGCTCCCAATTTCACAACCTACAATTCTTATTTTATCCTACCAATAATATCCTACACCTTTAGCTCAACAATTTACACCAGTTCTTGTTTATCGACATCACCTGAACACACAGAACCAGTCTCCATTCTAGCAGCAAAGCCACCTCAGCATAAGACATCCCATATGACCGTAGCTCATTCTTGTTACATTAGTTCGTCTAGATTTTCAATCCCATTATCATTCTAGTGATCCACTAAAAATATATCATGAAACTAATCTTCCATCCTCATATCCTTTGAATTATTTCTCAGAGACCCACTATGGCATACCAATGCAAGATGACCTAACCATTTGCATGACACACAAAAATATATCTACAAGTCAAACATAATTGCCTAAATAGAAGGGTTTTGGAAGGGAAGCAGGTGAGCAAGGAAACTAACCCATATCATCACAGTTAAATTATATCGCTTCATATGTAATTAAATTTTCTACTATAGATGATAAAATATGGAACCACAACATCAATGAGGAGCTCTAGAATAAGAAATAATGAGATCTTCCACTGACCCAAACCGAATCATAATATGCTGTCGGTCAAGACATCTAAAAATTGGATGATCTTATATAACCCAAGATTCGATGAAAAAGTGGTGAAATATTGCAACTATAGGATTTTAGTGATGGAATCGAGCCATGAGAGTCAGGTTGAAGAGATTCAAAAATTATTGTACTTTGATGACGATAATGAGAGATGAGGCAAACCAACATACAGAAAAATGGATTAATCATTTTTTAAAATATTTAAAGTGATATAATATGATTTTTTTATTGTCTCCGATGAATTTTATATGTTTATATGACACATTAGAGAGGTATTATGGTGTTATATATGAATTATACATTTGTTTTGATATATTTATTATCAAATTAAATTAATAATGTCAAAATTGATGTTTATAATATTTTAAAAAATAATATATTATTATATTCATTTAAATTATTAAGAATCATATAATATGTCATGTGAATGAAATATTGTTGAAAAACTCTTACTTGGTCCATTTATGATTGACCTGTACATTTATAGTAATACTGTTATAGATTTTTTTATTAAAATAGTTTTTAACATGATTAATGTCAAAAATTATTATCCAAGGGGTTAAATACAATGAGAATGATTAAAATTATATAAAAAAGTATATAAAAATCATTGGATTATTTTATTTAATACCTATTGACAATTTTTTTTAATTATTTCTATTTTTAATAACATATAAATAGAATATTCATATTATATTTCAATGGATTATGAAATTAAAAAAGTTCACCTCACCTCAATTATAAAAATAAACCTCCTCCATCACATATTTAAACAACCATTAGCCTCCTAGATCGACCATCACCCAAAAAAAACTCTTATAAACTATCATATCCACATTATAGAGGTGATGGTATCCTCAATATATTAACTCTAGGGTCCATTATAGGAGATCCAATTAAGTTATTTCAAATAATATGTAATCGACATAAATGAGAAATTTTTTATTCTTCTTATACCTATTATAAATTTATTTTATTTCTCATAAAATGGAAGCATCAATATAGAAATTATATTTAAATTTTATCAAGATTATGACTCCACCAATATCCTCATTTTTCTCATCCAATGGTACATGAAAGTATCATTATATCATAAATACGACTTACCATCTCCACATACCGATACAATTTGTCTTTGATAACCATATTTAATGGATGGTAAATCCAATGTGTTAAATGCTTATATATGATATTTTTAATATAATTAAAATAATGGAATGATAATATAATATGCAACTTCTTACATTTAATATCATTGGAAAATTATAATTTCACTCTTGTGTACTTGTGGACAACCTCCTCCACAAAGTGACTGGATATATTTTTCATTAATATGACAGATGGATCATACTTAGGGTCAAATTTATATATGAATAAAATGATTTAATAATTAATAAATTAGGATGAATCATTATCTAAATTTTTTCATTTCATTAGTCTAAAAGTGAATATAATGTTCATTAGTATGTATGACCAACCGTATCCCTGAATGGTGAAATTCATTTTTTATATTTATATATTTTATGGATGTTTATAAATATATCCATATTGAATATATAATATATTTAAATCATGAATAACATTAAAAATATGATTTAATGATGATAAATATTAAAGGATAGGGACAATAAAATCCAAATATACATGGAAATCAAAGTAGTTAACAATTGAAATAATGATAAAAAAATATTATAAAAATTTTGTGATTAAAAATTATAAATTGATCATATAGGAAATTATATATTTTAATATTTTTTTAATATGTCATGAACTGTCCCTCAGGGCCTATTCCATGACAACCCCAAGCCCACCATCCATTGTCCTGGGGATAACGACTAGCATCGAGAAGTCATAAATCAAAAATAGAATGAATTTTCATTTAATCCTTCCGACACGCAAAAAGATCAAAATATAGAAAGTAAAAAAAATGTGGACCAAAACTATCTCTGAGAGTATAACACAAAATAAAAGTAAAAAAGGGGAAAAAATACACGCCTAAACAAAAAAATGAATATATGTCTCTAATGGTCCGTCCGCTCGAGACCCTGCCTAAATGGTTGGTGAAGGGTAACTACCTATATCCATTAAATTATGCCCATATTTTCTACTTTTTATATCATTCTTTTCACATCCAACTGTAGGATTTTCACTCTCTAGTATGCTTGATTCTAGGAGAATATATTTATCAATACATCATTCATATCTCTACTACAACAAAAACTCACTTAGAGAATACCCAAAGGACCATCTCATTGAAAGGGTCCCAACCTCGAAGATGAGACATCAATAAGACACATGTTTTGAATGATATTGGAATTATAGTAAATAAGGGCATGTTGCGTCCAGGCCCGGACCGACATTGTCAGGATAACCCGACTGACCAGGCCTAGGGGTCCTGTATGACCTGACCTAACCCAGTTGGGTCTGGGCCAACCCAATCCAACCTTCCCTAGTGGCCAAGCCCATTGGACATAGCTAGAACCATCCTAGTTCAGCCATGGGTTCTGCCTGCCGGGTCACCCAGCGATGTAGTATGTATTCTTCAGCCTGGTCCAATGAATTCGAACCTCTTTCTTTCTAACTGGGATTCCCAACAACCCTCTTTCATATCCATCAAATCCCACATCCTTGGGCCAATTTGGGTCTAGTCTAAATGTTGCTCTTACGTTCTGTTCGTACATCCACGTGGTCAGATGAGGTCGGTCGCCTCCCCTTCACACACATTTCAACGTGGACCACGTGCCAGCACATGCCACGGGCCACCCCGTAGGCTGCTCAAACCAACGCCACGACCCTACATCACCACGACCCATAATGGTCATGACCTCCATCATCGGGGCATGACGACTCTCACCTGCGACCAACACCAGTCCCATCAGGACAATGGTTGCCTCCAGGGGCCACAGAACTTGCTCTAGTGGTCCATTTCCTGTTCCGTTGGTGCTTTTGGGATTCTTGGGGCATCAACATCCCTGCCACATATCTAAATTCATCATGCGAATTATCTAAGGACCAACCACATTCAGAACCTCATGAAAATATTCTAACATGATGACAAGGGTCCATCGATGAAGAATGCACAAGGAAGAGGATTTCCTAAGAAACACCCAAAGAGATCAATGTTGTCCTTGTTCGTTTGGCCTTTGTTCGTCGCATTAGAAAAAGTGGAGAAATTGAATGATCACAAGTCATATGCGCCTTTCATTAATCCCCACATACCGAAATCTCATCCCACATATGTGGTTGATCCACGAGTCAACCATTTCATGGGTTGGCCTGTTTTCATCACACAAAATAAAGAACGAGAAAAGGAAAGGATTCACATATAATTAAAAAACCCATACCTATGAAAAACTAATATTGGTTGAGGATGATCGTATGTCATCTTACATCAATATTCAGTCTGAAATCCTCTCTCCAAGGGTGTTTTTCCACTATATGATTCACCAACATTCATCATTGGAGTGGTTTCCTTCTTCATTCATCAGAGGAATTACAGGGTAGTCCATCAAACCTAAATCCCTGTTTAATTAATCAAGGAATAGGTGTTGCGCTTTGAAGTGTCACCGTGCTGATTCCATAATGATTTTCATTAATGGATTCAGATATGCCTCATGGTTGTACCACAGTGGTGATGAGCCACTGCATAATGATGAATAGAAAATAACAAAATATCTTTTTTAAATGTTATTTTATTTTTCTTCTCAAGGTCCTGAGAACTATCTTTTTTGGTCGAACTATGTCAGTTGATGTTAGGACCCACCTAAGGAATGTTCACCTGCAATAGCTCAATCATACCCTAGGATTTCAAATTAGTGTTACCATTAATGAGTTATTATAAATAAAATAATCCTTATTTATTAATTTTATTTATAGTAACCTCCAAAAAAAATACTTTCAATAATTGTCCCACTCCATCCATTATTTGTCTCTACATAAGGAAAGCACATCCAAAAGAGCCCAATGGTGGTCTCAAATTTTCAATTTCATACACTGTATCTGATTTTGAATAATTTAAAAAATAAAATAATTTTATTTAATAATTTTATTTATGATTATTCCGTTTCTTGTTTTTCTCATTAGAGACCTGCACCGACTATATTAACTTGTTCCATGCGTAAATCAACTGCTCTGAATTCAAAGGTGTACTTTTATTTCTGATCCATCACTAGTTTAACAGTAATTCACCTTTTTCTGGAAAACCACTCACATATTCTATTTAAAATATAACATTTTACGATGAATCATTTTGGGAACCCTAGGCTTTAGAATCGCACGTCATCTTATCACCCAATCTCAAAAAATCGAATATTTTTTTTAAAAGTACATTGAATTCTAGGAAATTAGATAATATTCCACTACATTGAATTTGAATTTATTATACATGATTTTAGAGAAACTATGTAATGATGTGTACCTAAGGTAAGAAATTTTATAACTCGATGTCCATTCATTCGGATGTGTCACTTCATCGTTGATAATGTCACAATAAGATTCTATGATATTTATCCTTTAATTTATATAAATTTTAATTCCACTTGTATTGTGGGTATTTAAATATCTCACGCACATTGAGTTCACTGATTAATCCCCACAACAATGGTATGACCTCAGTAAGGGATTTCACCCAAATTTCACTCCATTAAGAAATGTTTGTTAATATGCACCTATTTATTTCTATGTGGTGTATACAATACCTCTTTCTATAAATTATATATAATACATATCTATTCACAATTATTTACTATCATTTAATGATTTTTATTTTATAGAGTAATAATATTTTGTTCTAATTTTTTCTCTCTTTGGAAATTGAATCATGTAAAGAAAATGTTTACTGTAATAACCAGTCTTAATTCTCTTTTTATCAGATATATTTTCTTCGGTATCCATATTTTATCTAATTTTTTAAAACTTTTTTTGTACTTCCAAAATGATTTATCGAATGTCCATTTTACCCATGAGTTAATTTTTACAAAAAAAGATCGAATGGTATCTTTTGGATCATTTTCCAAATAAGGTACTTTGTGACATTTCACACAAAAATGTAGAATGAATCTTTTTATAACTTATATAATATGATTTTATTTTTTCTCACTCATGACTAATCATTGATTTTAATCTTGATATACAATTTAAAAGGTAATATTTTGAAGAAACTATTTTACATTATAATCCTATAGTTTTTTTGATACATTTTTCAAAAACTGGAAAGGATATTTTCCTCAATAATTTTTTAATATTCATTTAATAGAATTTTATTTACTCTACGAAAAAACATTTTACTTATTTTACACAAGGCACAGGTTTACGGGATCATATCATTTGAAAAATTCACTTACTTATGATTTTTTTTATTATTTTAATATTAAATATCTATATTCTTTATAGCATGTATATGAATATTGACTAAACCAAAAACCATTTCTACATACGTTGTTATGCCATGAATTTATTTTATTTAATGGGGAATTATTTATAAATAAATTTTACTTATTCAATATGGATATTTTTTTATAAGGTATATTAGTCATGAATGAAATAGATAATTAAATATATTGGGAATGCATTGGACATGTAGTGTTGTGGGGGGCCTAGAATTATATAGCCACTCAATGAATCAATCGCCTCGTGAGACAAGTCAACAACTGTGAATTAAATTGTTATTTGGTGTATTACTACAAATATTTTTCAAATATCACTTCACAAGTCCTAAATTTTGTTGATTCCTTGATGTATGAGATCATGGTGTCCAATATTAAGAATTTACTTCATTGAGAATTCATTTATTATCCTCCATGAGATTAATTCATTGATAAGATCCATTATGAAATTTTTGATAATGTTATTGACTAAATGTAATTTTTTTTACCATTCTTTAATTTCCATATTGTTTGTTCCTAAATTACTCTTTATATCTTGCACTGTATATAGCCCATACTTGTCATTAGAGCTAAGCATTTTATTGGTTTTCATTTCCACAGGATATGAATATGGGTATTTTAAATAACAACAAGGATGAAAGAATTTTTGTATGCTATTTATTTTATAGTTCCAATTTAATATTGGAATAATTTATGTATCTAGTTATCCAAGACTCATAAACTGAGTGATCCTACATGGTGAGATCCATTATATAAATGAAAATTCAATAAAGTAACCACTTACTAGGGGATACTAGAGTTGGGTTTGTAAAAAACTTTATAATACCAAAAAGTTACTTCCCATTTCACATTAAACACTACAACCATATCTACATACTAATAGTACATACCAAGGCCCTATTTTCATAGAGATGAGACACTTTGAGATAATATATATAATCATATAAACAATTTCATCGAAAAATTGTTCCATGTAATCAATGCATTCAATCCTTTAAAAAAATATCATTCATGGAATCAATAAATTTTCATTATCAAACAAACATTTTTATTCCCATCATTAATTTACAAGTTTATTGTACACAATTACCACATGAAATATTTTTCACATGTTTATATTGATAGTAAAATTAGCAAAGACAACTCTAGAAAAAGTACACAAACACCAATAAAAATTATTATAATTTTATAAAATAAAATAAAAAACATTAATTAAATAATGAATATTAATTAAGCTATGATTCTAATATTCTAATAATAGTGATTATAATATTAATTTTTTGCATATCATTTTCTAAAATTTTAGGAATACAAAAATCAATATATATTCATTGTTTCTTATCTTCTCGTTCAAAATTACTCCCCCATTTCATAAAAAAAATATTATAGGGAGGAATTAAAACCATTAGAAATGTGTATAATAACACAATATTGAGAAAAACACCGTAAATAATATCCACAACATCAACAAATAATTCTTCATATCACTTATTATGATTTCAAGATAATTAACTAATATTACATTTCATTTTATTTATAGATTTATGAAATATTAGTGTACTACATTGTATAAAATCAAGAAAATTAATCAAAAAATATCATGTGATATTAAATATTTTTCAACTCTTGGAATAATAATATTTTTTAAGAAATAATCCACTACAAGAATTTCTAGCATCATATTATTCACTTAATAATTTTTTTATTTTTTATCTTTTTATAGTCAAAAGTATAAGCATAATAAAATAAATCTTAATTGTTATTTAACACATTATACATAATAATAAAATTAATTAAAAAAATCCCCTAACCTAAAAAAGACCATGTCCTGTTCAACCAAGAATAAGATAGAGAAGGATAACCAAAGGTCTATAAATATGATGGATAGATTGAGGGAATTTTCTAATTTTTTCAACACTCAAATATAATGATTTTAATTACCATGAATTGAGGTAATAAGAATGAAATTTTATTTAGGAAGAATAATTTCCTCTTAAAAATTTATGTAATCTGTTTAATAAATCTGAAAATCATTTGAATATTCTATTGTATTCCATATTTAGTTCATTTATATTTTAATTTTCCCTATATGATTCCTTTAAAACTGCAATAATTTAAAAATTCAGTTATATAATCCAATATAATGGTAGTTGATCTTTAAATACCTAATTATTTTTTAGTACTTCCATTGATATTGTTAAAAATGATGTTGAGAGACTAAATCAGTTAATAAATATAAATTCTATGTATAATTTTGTCAACGTTAATGCAACCTATGTGAAATTTATAATAGTAGGTTAAAAATAACCATAGGAGCTTTAAAATAATAACTCATATGCAATGGGGGCATGTTGCGTAAATGTATGTTGTTTTATTTTTATTGTGGGGAAACTGAAACTACCTACAGTTATGTGAGATTACCTACATGTAGTGATAGAAGTTGACCTAATGAATGAAATTAGACTACCTATCGAAAAAGTATAGTCATTCCACTTTTGTGATATAAAACACCAAACCATTAAATAAAAATAATTGTACCTTTACGTGATATGTCCAAAAACTATTTTCATGAATTAAGAAAACTAAAATGATAGAGTTTAAAAATTATTTAAGGAAAAAAATTACGTTTACATAGGAATTTCAAATTCTACATAAGGGTATAATTTAGATTTAGGAAAACATTATTTTCAACTAATTTAAATTTTAAATTATAAGTATAAAAATTTATTGGTATTTACAAATTTCTAAATTAACATTTAAATAAATAAAAACACATTATGATCTTTAGATTAATTCAGAAAAGATCAAAAATAAATTTTTAAAAATTTAAATTATGTCCATAAATTTTAGTGCCTTTTACATCAAAATATTTTAATTTAAAAAATAATTCCAGAACCACTAGAATCCTCATGTTAATAAAATATAAGCTCTTCAAAATTGTTAACCCTTCCATCAGATACCTATTAAAAAACTATCAACCCCAGTAATTTCCAACTTAACATATATGGGGAGAAATATAGTGGAATATATCATCCAACCTATGAAATACTAATAAAGGATCTCACTGTGTCAGAAACAATGAACACACAAATTGAAAAAAGACTATAATCATGAAATTTCATCAACAAATCTCAAAATAGACTCCCATTGGACGTATATCTCAAAACGGGGAATGGTCCAAAAATCACATTAGAGAGGATATTAAATCTTATAGTTCAGGAGTGAAAAATAAAACTTCTCATTAAATAATAATTATAAAATAAAGGATATTGATAATCACTTTACTTATATTTCCCCAACTTCCTCTCGTACATGACATAATATATCAACAAGGAGGGAACCATGGGAATCACACCACTAAACAACACTCCCCAGCCTGTGGTCATAAACCTCAATCAGTGGTTCCTTGATTTTTTTATCCACTTTATTATCAATCACACCCCTACTAATGATGTAAAATATTCAGGAAGATATCACTGATATTACAATAGATGAATGATTTTATGCATCTAAATCATTTTTGGTTTATGTGTTTCTAAATACACAATAGATATATTGGTATCTAAAACCGCAAAAAATTCAATGAATTTTATGAAAACATACTCTTGTGATCAAACCAAAAAAAAAATACTAGGAGAAACTTCTAGAAACACCTGATCCCCAAAATCCAACTTCATTGGTCTCCTACCATGATTATCAAAAAATTGTTTTTAATTTTCCTTACCTTTATTCACTCTTTGATCACCTATACCTTCTCTATCATGCATTTATCAAATTTTAGAACTTAAATAAATGAACATCTGACCATAGTCGAAGACGATGAATTTTGGGACTTTTGGATATACAATTTTTCAAATAGGGACATACAAATATTGAATATATATTTTATCCTGAAAATATATATCAAGAGTAATTTCATCTCTTGTGACCCTTCAATATTTAAAAAACATGAATGAAACATGTCTTCCTATTTATAGGTTACTTATAAATCAGATCGACCATATGTGGATGAAAAGTAGTGACGATGAAGAAAATTTTTCTGAAATAATATTTAATTCCTCTGCATATACATGAGGTTAAATGGAAATTTGAATCATATATGAATATTTTAGTTTCCCCAGGAAGCCACACTACCTGATCTAGACACCAATTAGAAAAAACCACTATTAAGATTAACTGCTTACCAACTTTGAAGAGTGTCGAATTCACCAAACGGTGCACAAAAACACATTTAGAATCATAAACACCCTGAGATCTAGTAAAATTCATAACTACATCCATTAAAATTTCCTCACATATCCACTAAGGAATATTAAGTTTCTGAAGTAAACCACTAGGAACATGATTCATAGGTTTATCCTTTTGGAAGATTGCCCATAAGAAATCAAACTCTACCAAAGACTTGTTTATATTCAAACACCATAGATATATTATTGGAGAATGATACATCTTTTTTAGGGTATTATTTAGTCATAATGGTGAAATAAGAAAATTAAAGATGAATATAATATGAATCTTTGAAGGAAAATAAATCTTCCTATTAAAAACACCTGATGTTGATAATAAATCACAAGCATCACCAAAAAACATTATTATTCAAAACAATTACTTCATAATCAACAAGATTGGTCTCCTCCACCTACCACAAAAATGATATATTAATTTTTATATGATAAAAACTTAATATTCCATCAATATCTCTCATATAAAATTGCAAAGTATCCAATTATTTCATCATTCAATAGGAGTATCCTGGTTCATTCATAGTACCACAACACAACATCTTGCTCATGGAATCGACCAAATATAACATTTAACATGTTTATAGGAAATACCAAATACATCTTCCAAAAATATTTATATCAATAATAAATTCCAAATATTCAAATCACACTGTAATAAGACTTACATTAATCAAAAATGATGTGTAAAGACAAAAAAACATTCAATTATAATGTAATTTCACCAAAACAACATGGAAAATAAAACCATAGAAAGCTCAAAATCATAAGTATAATATTTAAATTCTTGAGGACTTAATAGTTGAGTCACACATGAGATAAATTCCCATTTCCACATCAATAAAAACTATGATATGATACGAAGTGTCATAATGAACCTCGAATGAAACACCCTCCTCAGATAGATGATGAACCATTATTTTGAAAATATTCCCCTTGAAATACTCAAAAGTGGCATGAAGATGGTTAGTTTATAGAAATTTGTTATCCTTTACAGTAAAAAATTTCACAGGATTCATGATTCGGGAAAACTTGGGAATGAACAGCTTTTTTAATCAACATTAGCAAAGAAAATATACAACTCCATAATATTCTAAAAATATGAAAATAAATAACCTATGTAATAATTGAAGGATATATAGATAATCCATGATGAAAAATGGTAATTCCCACAAAAGAGACTTCAGGGGTACAAAAAAACACATTTATAACTTTCAAAAGGGATAATGAGACTAAAGAACTCCCAAAATGGAATACATATTACCTACATAATCCTCATCATATTAAAAAAACAATTTCATCAATATAAACTATGGTTAACTGCCCCAAAAATCATGAAATATGAAATTCATTAGTTTGATGAACATGAATGTAGTGTTTATATCTTTGAAAAATCATAATAGACCCATATTGAGCATAACAAAAATTGGAAGATTTTTTCAGAAAAATAACATCCTTCATGCATAGATGATGATATGAAGATTAGAAATAAATATTTGAGACCAAATTAGATCCCTTTATCTGATGTAATATTGTTTTAGTATATTACAGAGGAAAGTAATTCTTCCAAAATTACCTGATTCAAATGATGGTAATTGAAATATATTTGTAAACTATCATAAAACTTCTTCGAAAGAAACTAGAGATCCCCAAGGTGATACATTTAGAAAAATGATTCCCCTTTTTAAGTGGTCATCAACCTGAATCTACAGCTCTCCAAACTCATATGGAATTATCCTATACTGAAAAATTGATATATTAGAAAAACATAGTTTCAACTCTATCCAAAAATCAATATCATGTCAAGATGTTTATGTCATAACCTCTTTATGGATGACCCTAGGGTTCTAATAAAAAATCCTAGGAATCTTTACTGGTAGATCACTCACTAAACCTAGAATCACATCATTTATAATGAAAGAAAAGGAACCTGAATATATATAACTCATCCATGGGCCCCAAATTCCAATAAACGTTGAAATACATCCTTAAAACATATAGAATATGATGAACTACCTAATTTAATTCATAATACCCAACTATAAACACACTAAATCCTTATTAAGGATCATGTGGAGTTATTCATAAAAATAATAATTCCACCAAAGGGAGGTTCTTCCCCAGAACCAACAATAAATCAATGAAAAAAACATAAAATCAAGTATGATATAAAACAATCATAGTCCGTGCTTTGGGAAGTATATGTCTCTCAACCTCAAGTTATAAATAATGTAATATCATGGGTGAAACAATGGAGTTCGAATCTTCTGAATCAATTTGAGCATATAGATATGAATAAAATAGTTCAGTACTACCTCCCATGAAGCATAAATATCATAGAACTAGAAATGTTATGGTATAAATCTATCCCCAAACTCTATATCATTTACAATTACAAAATCCATAGATGCACTATACTAATTATCCATGTGAAAAAGGGGCATGACAGGGCCACCTTCGACATTCACCATACCGTCTCTACTTAATAAAATCTAGAGTAACCTACTACTAATAGTACTACTACTGCTACTTCCAAGGCTAATACTGCATCACTGATTGATCTTGAAGAAAGAAAAAATTCCCTCAATTAGGAAAAAATGAGTAGACAGTCACATATATAATAGAGATTACTTCCATATAGAAAACAAGATACACTCATCCCACAAGAAGGGATTCAAGAACCACTAGATCAATAAAAATTAATTATATAAGGTTAAAACCTACTCCATACTAACAAAGACGTCTTCTTCTAACTAGAAATCTACTAACTCTAGGTTACAAATCGACACTAAACAAAATACACTCCCATCACATAGAGATCCAGTTCTGTCCACTATCCGTCCAATAACATCTTCTATCACCAGTACCTCAAGGTATGTCATTAACATAAATATGTTGACCTATCAATATATCATTGGATTTATAGTTTCCTCAAAATAACTTTCCTTAGGATACCCATATGTAATATGGTCTAAATAATAAGGAACATGGCTTTTATATTGAATGTTGAACTAAAACACGCAAGAACTCGACTAGTGAATGGTATGAATCTCCTACCAATAGGACACCATTATGATAAAATAACTTATTTACTCTTCAAAATATTCTTTTAAAACTATCCACATAGTATCCAACTCTTCATGATACTACATATTAACCCATTATAATTTTTGAATTATTATTTTTATTTAATTTAATCATTTTGATATTGTTCATTTCAAGAAACAGTGAAATATATTATTTTTTATTAAAGATCTATGTATGAATTGGTTATATGCAACATCATAATAATCATGCACTAGAAATAATATAAATTTTATCTTTATCTTCATGGAATACCTATAGAATCTTTCATTACATGCAAGAATGAATTTCCTTGATGGCTTAGGTAACACACATGACCTATTTTTTACCCAACAATAGTATATCATTAAAATGATATTATTTAAAATAATAAGATATAACCTAGACATTAAATTAGTTTTTATCCATATTATTAAATAATTTAGGAAAATATATTATTTAAATAAATATATGATGAATTATTCGGTTAAAATTAATTAGAAACGTATACTAAAACTGAATGAATATAAAAGAAAATATTACTACATTCATAGTCTCAAAGTTATTTTAAAATAATAAATAAAATTAAATACAACTAGTAACTGATATTAATGTATTTTATATTTTATATATTCCCTGAAACATTTTTTATATCCATCCAGCAGATTCAATAGATAGAAGATAAGAATAAACAAAATTTTAAGCATAAAAACCTATTTTTATAAATGATGTTTTTGCTGCCTTTTATTGGAGAAACCATTTTAAATAATTTTTTTGGAACTTGTATATATTTAATATGTAGAAATAAAATTTATATTTTAATAAAAAACAAAAAAATGGTTTGGCTAATTTTTTTATTTTTTTGTGTGGTTTCTTTTTTAATAAACTGTAAGCATTTATAGTATTTTAATTCAAAATAGATTTCAAATTTATTTAATTTATAGGGATAAAATACAATTTTATTCGATTTAAAATTTTAATAAGATAATATTTATATAAATTAAAATAATTAAATTCATTGATATCAATTTCACTTTGAAATTGGATATAAAAACATCGCAACCTTTTGAATGTTTTTAATTTAAAAATGTGCATTATTGACTAAATTGTGGGAATAATTTAAATTTATTTTATTCCACTCATGTGATAATAATTTTGAAAAATTGATTGCAGATTTTGAATAAGATTAATTTAAAATTTATATTAATGTCCATTTTCTTTTTGACAAAATATATTAGTGAATGTAGTTAAAGATAATTACATCAATTTAGGTAAAATTAATCATAACTGACGAATGAAAGAGAAATTTAAGACACAAAAATCAGAGATACTTGTACACAAAACAGTTTATGGCCATTAATATTAAATTAAACTTATATTATCTTTTTTTTAGTTTTTTATGAATTTTTTAGGTAAAAACGTGGGTACAACTAACTCTGTTTTTAAAATTACCATGTGAGTAATTTACCTTCCATATAAATAGCAACCACCTCTCCCACTTCTACACACCTCTCAAACCATATAGGTTCATAAAAAATCGTACCAATCCACATACCAAAATCCCTCCCTTCATACTTTAAGCATCACATTGGGAATAAAGTCTTCCAATGAAACCTTTTTGTAGAAACCAAAAGGGGATAACCAATTTAGAGGTGATTCCATCTCTAAAGATATTTCCTTTAATTATCCTTCTCAACCCCTCCAATATTATTAATTCCATGATATTATAAAAAACCATAATAATAAATATACTAGTTTTTTTATATGTCTTTAACCTAAAGTTACACAATCCTCCCTCTAATGGGTTACAAACAAAAAAAATTTGTGTACAATGAAGTACAACCTCACTAAATGATGATTATTAATTTTTAATTTACCACCTATCATGGTGGAAATTATAAGGGAAAATATATATATATATATATATAATATTTTTATGTATTTATTCTTATTTATTCTTTTTAAAAATGCATGTATTTATTCTTATCATTTTTCATTGTAAAGATAATTTCATTTGCGGATGTGTGGACAACCAACAACTCAAACAAATGAGATTCATTCATAAACTATATGGAATGTATTATGGATGGGTTTAGTGAATATATAATAGTTATATATAAATATATTATACTATAAATATAATGTTATAATTATATATATATAAACATATATATATATATATTAATTTTACTTTCTTTCATTCAACGCGACAATTAAATTGAAATATCATTCAGGCGTACGTATGGATTACCGTCACAATGAATGGTGTATTCCTTTTCAAAATTATTTATTATATATATTATTATAACACAAATATAATCTATATAAATGATATTTATATCTCATTATACATTTTTGATACAATGATATAATTATAAATGACTATAGATATATAAAATTGTGACTTATGCGCTGAATAAAGAGAATATTAACTGAAGTGGAACCATAACATAGGATTGTTAACAAGTGGGTAATATAATTTCATAATCAGATCAAATGTGTTATTATATATATTAATTTGGTTGTTTGATATATTTATAATAAATTTATATTTATTATTCATGTGATTTTAATGAGTATGAAGAGATTCAAGACAGAAGGTAAGGGAATTTCATCTCACTTTTCATTTCCGTGAGATACATGATTTATTCACAACCCATTTATTTTGAGTTTTGTGTATACTACCCATGGATGAATTCTATTATTATTATTCATAAATACATGGGTATTTACATATCTATTTTATGATATTTATTTCATGGGTTTTGAGTTTAAAAATATACCAAATCGGTAAAGTAGTTTTGTCTCAAATTTCATTATTTGATACACATGCCCTGTTATGAACCTATATTTTTCCATGAGGTGTTTATAAGTACATTGAAATGAAATATTTATAATTTAATTAATTTCAATTTATTTTTATCTTCATTTAAATTCAATTTATTAAATGTCATGTATGGTTCAAAGTAACTAAGTAGTGAGAGTTTATTGAAACAATCTCATAGAATTTTGAGATTGTTTATGTTTATGCTTCCTTTAATGAAATATTATGATACATCACTCAAAAAAATTTTTGAATTTTCTCATAATCTTGTTATTATAATTTATTCATGTATTGGTGATATTTTTATATTCATTGGTACATAATATAATTATGAATGTGTTTTTAAGAATGCCTAACTTTACCCTTTCTTTGGTCAGAATTATCTTTTCCCTGAAATCCATTTATCCAAAAAGGTTTTCAAATAGTTTTATACTATATTAATATGATCATTAAAATAATTTTTTTTACCAATTCTCTCTTATAAATTTATTTTAAAATGAATATTCTTAAATCATTCCAAATGAGGTATTTTTGAAACCTTTTTACTATGTAAAAAGAATTTCATTTCTTCCTCATAATACATGTACATATTTACCCATCACCATTTCTTCAAAGATTTATTTTTATATTTAAAATTTAAAATTTAATGATTTTTTCAAAAGTTATTTTCAATAAAATGGTTTTCTAAATTTTTTTGAGTGACTTTTATACGTTTTAAGGAAAATGGTTTTCAAAACGCTTTGAAGATATCTATATAATTTCTCATACCAAAATATTTTCAATGATTTAATTATATGATTTCGTGTTTATTTTAAAGAAAATGGGTTTCAAAAGGCATTATATTTTAAAGAGACTTTCCAAATAAGGATATTTTCCTTAAGAAAGGATTTCAAATATCTATCTACGTTATTTTCAATATAATATAATATTTGTTTATGTTACTCATTCCTTTCTAAGAAATTATATAAAGGTTACATTAATATTATATATTGAATGATTTTAGTTTTTATGGAATGATTCTTATGACACGTATTTCCCTTTTATATGTAATATTATTTTGAAAGCCACTTCTTTTCAGGGTTTATGAGTTAATTAAATGACTATAAAACCTATATATTTTATGCAGGTCATGATGTGAGGAAATTTTTATAATACACATTTCATTTCATGGGTTATAAAATGAGGTTTATATAAACCTTCTATTTCTATGGGTCATGATATGATGAATTTTTTATTATCTCATGGAAAATTTAAGAATGATTTTCTTATGAGATGGGTGGTACCTATATCTCCTTCCAATGCATTGGGAAATGATGGATGAATCTTAAGTGTAAATTTCATATGTGAACCTGATTTGATGTTCACAATGATATTAATGTACTTGGTCTCATGTCCAAAAGTTTATGCATGAACCTGATTACATGTTCACAATTTTATGATTGAAACTTTTTGCATGTTCACAATATTATATAAAATCATGTATGCATGTCCATATGTTTATTCATTAATCTGATTACATGTTGACAATGTTATGTGTGAACATGCATATATGTTGATAATATTATGAATGTACCTTGTTTTATGTCCACAAGGTTTTTTGTAAACTTGATTACATGTTCACCATGTAATTCATGGACCTTTTATAATGTCCATAAGTTGATGGGGGGGGCTGGATTTCATATCCTTAACTTAATGAGTGGACATGTTTCTACTTATAAATGGTAACAATGTTATAAATCAATTTTCATGACAAAAATTTCATGTCTTATTCCTATGTTATGATTTAATGACTGAAGATCTTATTATCTTATGATTCACGTCTTATGAACTATGAATGTTTATTATGATATCTAATATATAGGTTATGATCATTGAATGTTATGCCCAAGTTCCATACCCTAATTTTCATGTTATGCTTACGAATTTCCATTATTTACCCTTACTAAGCATATAATCTCTCTTCTTTAGTATGTTTCATTTCCCGAGGTCATGAATAATGGTTTTTGGTAGATGTACTAATGGTGGAGATCTTCATGAGAGATGTTGAAGTTCTTTCACCGAGATAGAATTTTTTTCAAAGATTCCAAAGAAACAAAACTATTATGATCTTTATGAATGTATTTTTGTAATTTATTAAATATTCATCTAAAATTATTCTATATCAATTTATCTTAATCCTAGTTCTCCGTACCAATGAAAAAGAAACACCACTACATAACTTCTCCATGCAGAATAAACACAACCAACCAAACCATATTCTCATTTATATCATGAATAGAACTGAATAATATATCCACATTCTAAACCCAATTTGTTGTCTCCAAATATAAAATGGATACCTCATACATCAATAAACCCATACAATAATACTCAAAGAGTTCCCTCCCCTATAGATTAATTATCATTGACCTCAACTCTACGATGATCTATTGGAACAACAAACAAAACATCTTTGGAAAGAACTTGAAATGAATATCAACCTATATAATTTAATGTATAAAAATTAATTAAATCATAGAACTAGGATTTAAAACATATAATTTTAATTAATTCATTCATTTTTATAACAATTTATTATTTTTTTAACCAATTCAAATAAAGGAATATATAGTAATGATGCATGATCAACACCTAGGTCTATAATCCAGATGTAACATCACTTGTCATATCCCGATCAGTAAACATGATATCCTCATAGTAGATCATAGGGTGTCCCTAAAATTATATACCCTAGATATTCTCCGTTTTTCACATTGCGTACTATGTCTAACAGATACTATATCCCAACAAAACTATGAACCCTGAGATGTTCATATCTGAAAATTCTATCATATCTCTCAACCATAACCTCTGATTCCACTCTAACATGACTCCCCAACACTTTAAAGGCACCCCTACTAGGATAACGGTGAATTGACGGAGATAATTAATGGTTTTTATTAGTCGAATAGCATTTATCATAATATAAGGAAGCAATTTAAAACCTTTTTCAAGGATATCCCATGGATGAAATATAAAAAATATTTAAAATATATAAATAGAGAAGTTATTTTGAACATTAGTACTTTATATTTAATATCCACCGATTGATATTCATTATCTTCAAATATTCTTAATTGTCCTTGATAAATTCCATAGGAATGGGAAAAAATCATATGACAATAATGGTGTATCCATATTATAACCGAATCAACGGTTAAAAATATAGGACTCACCATCCCCCATGATTTGGTAGCATCTCATAATGAAAATTAGTTTTGTGAAAAGGGGTTTTGGGTAATGTAGTATCAATAAATAAATAACTTATCACCCTCATATACTTTCATCACATGTAAATATTTATATAAAGCACTAAGAACTCTTTTTAAGATCTTGTATTTATCCATACTTTTATAACATATATATAATTGATGTTTTATCTAACTCATACTTCCAATTTCTGTATAACTCTCAATACATTGCATTTGATATAATAGATTAATGAATGGTAGCTTATGTAGGAGGAATAATAAATGATAATGCGTTATCATTTTGAAATGAGTTACATGCAGTGTTCTTCCATGCATCAAAATCATACTTTTCATCAATAAGTAATTTCCTATATATATCTACTAAGTCTTTAGAGATTATTTTGGTTAATATCACACTATATATAAATCCCAATAGACAATGAATCATTTAAACAGAAAATCTATCTTATACAAATTAATTTTATTTCCATATCTGAAACTCTTTTTTATATCTTCTAAAAAAACATTTTGAAGGCTATAATTAACTTCACCTTGTATAACAACATTGGAAATACCTTTTGGATACTCATCAAATTTTTTTTGGATTAACTGAAAAACACATTTAGTGTATCTATCAGTGTCAAATTCAATCTTCTTTTAGTTGAACATAGTGTGCTAACTAAGGGGTATTTAAAGTGTTGACAACAAAAATGAATCTCTATATTCACACATGTATGTAAAGAGTAGACTCTAGAACTGTTTTACTACTAATAATGCTGTAAATGGATTTGGAATGATCTCTATCAAACACTGATATCTCAATAACTATTACCACTAATTAGAATAATAAGAAATTAGGAATTCGTGTATTTTATTTTTTATAACACATTGGGTGACCATGGGTCATGAAACATGTCAATACCATATAGCTAACTCATTTGTTCCATATTCATGGATTGTAGAAGCATTTGATCGAAGAATGCATCCCATTTCATTAATCCTTAGATATATGAACATCTTATGTACTTTATCCAAATGGAAATTTTATATATAGGTGCAGATAAAAACTCCCACATTTAATCTCAATTGAGGACCCATATGTCATAATAATCATTCTAGAGGACAAATACCATCATTATTAAGCTCCCAATTCTGAAATTATTAGTGAAATATCCAACCACACTCAATATTATCTAAGTCAATATATAGACATGTGTATGTAGTATATAAATGTATAATGTTTCTCTATCTAGGTATCGTGAAACCCTCTTTTATTAGGGTATCAAATATGACATATAAATCCCTAGTATACCAAATAAATATGTATGGAACTCCATGTGGTATAATTTTAATGTCATCTAGTGCACAAAAAGAAACTTATTATTTTTTTGTGCCTCATGATTATATTTTGTATGTCTATACAGTGATTATAATAATTCTGACCCTAAAATTTCATCATAACCTAAAATACACTATGATGAACATTGATTAGGGTTAGACACATAGACATACTTTCAGAGGTCAATTTTTATTTCACTTTATGAAATGTATGTCAATATATATAATTTTTCAACTGACATTAAATAATGATAAATTATATATTTCCATTTAATATAATATATTTCTTAATATTAAATCCATTTCAAAATATTTAACAAATACAAAACACTAATTTATCATATTATATTTTAATAAATTATATATTAGCATTATTTTTCCCACTTTTTTATGTTTTCAACTAATTATAAAATATATAATTTATATCACATCACTATGAGATCGTTTGAAAAAATCATCCAACTAAATTATTTATTGTGAAACATATATGATGAAAATCAGTTTGAAAATTAGTGAGACCTAATAATTTTATTCCAAATTGTTCAACTACATGAGCATATTCAAACATCTGGACTTCAAAACACCAAATTTTATGATGATGACTCAGTTTTCTACATAGTATACATTCTATGTTTTCATCATCATCCATAGAACCATATACAATCACACTTTTTCAAAGAAATAATATAACTATAGACATTGTTTTACTAATACATCCTAACCCTCTTATGATATTAATTAAGTTTCACATTAAAATCCATATTTATAACTATATATTAACTAACATTAAACTTATCTACAAAAAAATATAATCCCTATATCCACTTAGAAACTATATTTTTTTTGGAATATTTTTCTATGAATTCACAAAAATTACATTTTTTTTTAGAAAATAACTCTTCATCCAATTTAATAGGAAAATTTTACAATTAAAATCTTGTTTTTATATAATAAATAATAATATATTTTTTTCGAATCATTTTTCTGGAAAATATGAATTTATAAAATTATATACCACCAATTGATGGAATTACCA
This sequence comes from Viscum album, assembly GCA_963277665.1. NCBI lineage: Eukaryota > Viridiplantae > Streptophyta > Magnoliopsida > Santalales > Viscaceae > Viscum > Viscum album. Next base: position 1,439,966,198 of record OY728127.1, on the reverse strand, counting down.
CATTCCATCATAAATTTTAACAACTATTTGGATAAAAAATGTATCATTGTTAAAATAGTTTTATACAAGTCTTCATCTCAAAATGTTTTTCGAAATTGATGAATCACAAACAGTGTGTATTTTTTTATCTAATACTTGTGCATGGAACCACATGGTTATCAAGTAACTAAGCTTATCATATAAAAGAAATTATATGACGATGAAAATATTCTAATAAGATTCATTTGGGATTTATAAAATACTTTACATTCATATCCTCAATATAGTAAATATTTACTCCATTTCATGAATATTTAATAAAAGATCGATCCATTATTCCAATTTTATTTTAAAATATTTTATATTTAATACACTTTGTAACATATAAATTTTCTATCACATACCATTAAATATCATGTAAATAATTTAAATAACCTTCATACATGACATTTAAATTCAGTGGATTTTTTAAAATTCATGTTGGTATATCTTGGATAATCTAATAATGTTGAAGTATCAATTTTCCTTCCCAATAAACCTAGGCTTCAATAACTTCAACGATAATTTTTATGAATTTTTTTTCTTTTCAACAAACATTTATTTTTTTTATTTGAACTTTTACCTACTTTTACTACATTTATAGTTCTTTAGAACAAATAAATAATTTTCATTATTCATATATATTATCAATATTCTCAAAATATTAGATAAAAATTCATTCAATTCATTCATATTATCCAAAAACATCCATTTATTGCAATTGGATAAATTATCTAACCAGAAGAATTAATTTTTAGTATCCTCTTAAATAATGTTATTAAATTGAAACAAATTATAATCCAAATGTATAAAATCTCTTTTTTTTAAAACCCAATTTTTACATACTATTATCAAGAGTTAAATTAGATATAAAATACAAATCTTGTGATAAGTTTATCAAATATTGAATCATCCAATCTACCAATGAAGAAAATCTTATTCCCAATAACATGAATAAAAATTTCATTGTTAAATTATAATCATCTTCAGTCCTTCTGTAATATAAACACAGTTTTATAAATCATACATTTTATATCATATATTTATTATAATAATAGAATGTATTTCTATAATTAATAATGCTTTAAGAAAAATATTATTTTCCCCATTATATATAACATATACAATCATAATAAATATCATTGAAATACCCAATCGTATAGATTATAAAACCCTATAATTCCTTAAATAATTAATGTATCCATTCATGTTTAGTGGATCATTGGAGACAAAAATTCCATTAAAACCATGAATGATTCACTCTAGGCTTCCATGGGTCTCAATATTCACTTGTTAAATAATTTTAGAACATGATTACTGAGGATGGAACAATTCTAACCGATTGAATTTTCATTAAGAACATTTCATAAATTATAAAAATTTATCTAAGAACTTTTCGTATGTTATAATTGTTAGTAACAACATACTTTAAGGATCCACTTATCAAGTATTGATCATACAGTTTAGATTGATGTTGATGATAACGATATTATATATAATTGAATAATTTATTATATGAGTATCATGTTTTATAACCATTAAATAAGTATTTTTATTGAATGTGATCCCAATAAAAAAATAACCCTTTTGAGCATACTTTTATTTTTCTCCCATATATTAGTTTTTCATGTTGGGCATCATCACAACTATAACATATCTGACTCTTTGATAGTTTTGTAGACAAGTATTAATCCAATCTATCATATGGAAAAACCAAAATTTATTCATCGATAACCTCACACTATTTGGTTCTCTTAGCTAGTGTAACCCAGAATAAGAACCATAAACATACTAATAATTGTAATTCCATGGGAACCTAGCTATGGAATGACCTACCTAATTTTATGATTGAAGTCTCTAAAAGTGCTATTTTGAAATGAATTTGACACGCACTATTGGAAGGGGGTTTCATCTCCTCATATTATCTCATGTTATTCCGTTTATTATATGCATTCTTCGAGTAATTCATTATGGAGTCATTCTTATCTTAAAAATTTAACACTCTATACTATATAAAGTTTTTCAAATTATTCATTGGGATTAAAACATTAGTAAAATAAAATAAATATTAATAATTACATTAATAATTAATAAACATTAAATAAATAATAAATTCAATTATTTAAGCATGAGATGACCATTTATGAAAAATTAATTATTAAAATAAATCTATAAACCCTTTTATAATTTCATTTAATAAATTTACAGACATTCCATCAAAATATAATGTAACCATTTTATATTTATTTCAATGTTATGTCCTTAATATTATTGATTATATGGAATTTTCATTATAAATAAATTAATTATGTGAATTATAATGTATATAGTATAATTTATATTATGTAAATTTTCTCATAATATAAATATCATATACATAATCATTTTATAAAACATGATAATATCAATATTAAAAAAAATTAGGTAGCCTAAATTATATCCTTATAAATTCATTATCATTAAAATATCAAACTAATTAGTTGTGTACAATTCAAAATTTAGTTGTAAACATTTTATATTTTAGCATTATTTAAAAATTTATAGATTTTTATAAATTATAAATTATTATTTTTAAATAAACAATTATATTTCTATATTAGAGTATATTTTATTTATATTTTTAAATAAGTTATTTCAAATATTTGAATTTAATATTTAGAAAAAAAAATTCAACAGTATTTAGTTAATATATTTTAAACTATTTTTAATTTTGTAATGAATTTATAAATTTCATATTAATTTAATATTTCAAATATATATTTTAATATGATTTAATTATTTTTTATAATCTATTGTAATAAATTATGAATTGAAAAAGAAATTAAATATTTATGTAAACCATTCTGAAGAATCAATATTCTATGTAATGGTATAATACCTCTACTCTTTTGTAGATAGTCTAGATATGGGTAAATAAGATTGAACCTTACCAAAAAAATATCACATAAATGTATTGAGATCATACCCTTATATGAGCCCATCATGTAAAGGTAATCCATTTTGAATAAATGTATACTAGTGAATACCTTTACTCATGACTTTCAAAAAAAATCACTAGCTTTACACATCAACCATCAAAAACATATCTTGACATGAATTGGTTCATACCCTATCCTGGAATAGGGAATTGGTTGCATAACCATACACAAGATAGGGAAATATCCTGTCACGAGTCACTCTATCTATGGGTAAGTCTAGATAAACCTTATGTGAACCCCTTCACATAATGGTATATCACATGTTAGATTTACATGGCCACTCATTTATAGTTATCAACCTTGTTACCAATATGAAACTGGTCAAATAAATGGTAATCACATGGTTACCTTTATAAAAATCATATACTTCATGGTTACACATTGGTTACCTTTATTTTTTCTTTCCATGTAAGGACAAACTATTTTTAAAAATATAATTTATAGAATATGAAAATGATGCTTTGATATTATGATTTATACTTCATTGAAAGAAATATTCCATAAATCTAAATCACTAGTCCCTCTTATACTAGTGAAGGATTTTTTTAGTCGAATAACAATTATCAAAACATGTTCAAGTAATTTTAATCCCTTATCGATGATATCCCATGTATGAAATAAAAAACCTGGGATAAAACCACAAATGGAGAAGAAACTATAAAATATATCAACTTACTCCAAAAAACCACTACATCCACATAACTTCCAATGAACATCAATTAATGTTCTTGATAAAGATCACAATAAGGCAAAAAATTATCCCACCTCCAGGGTGTATTCATAGACTAATTGAATCAAATGACACACATACAGGACTCTCCATCCTCCACGATGTGCTAGCACCTCATGGTGATAAGGAGGTAAGTAAAAAAGTCCATTTACACCATTGATTATCAACCAAACCTGAAGAAATCACACACACATATTGTCATCATATGATAGTATTAATATAATGAATTGAGAATACATATTAGAATCATTTATTTATTCATGTGTTTACAAAGAATGAATATTTTTCTCTTCATAATTTGCATGCATGCAATTATTTTATAACACCCAATCTATTAAATATTTTCTAACAACTTAATGAGTGATAGCTTAAATTGGAGTAAAAATAAATTATAATAGTTTTTCATTTTGCAATGAGATTCATTGAGTGAAATTCCAAGCATGAAAATCATAATTTTAATGATATAAATAATTTCAAATATAAAAGAATAAATATTATTAACATATATCCATGGATTTAGGAACTATATACTTCAATAATGACACACAAATCATGCCTAAAATATGTAATGTGTCAACAACCTGCATTGAGGGTATATAATCCAAATATTGAGAGGCATTACCCTAAATATAGAAATTTAATGAATAAGAAAAAATATGGGTATCCACCATCCAAAAACATTCCAAAATAAATAAGTAATCCCATTACATAATGTAATGTAATAAAAAACGTGAAATAATGGAAAATGATAATCAAAGTTATTGGCAGTGTCCACTGTCACGACCCGCCCTTGGGGTCCGTGCCGTGACTACCCCAAGCCCGCCTTCCATAGGCCAGGGGCTGGCGACTAGCACCAAGGCGTAAATCCCGGTAAAAAGGGAAGGCATTGCCTCTGTAAAGTAAACAAACACCACAGAGTAAGCAAGCGGAAAGTAACACTAAGCAAAACAGAGTACAACCAAAAGTGCGGAAAGTAAAAAGGGGCCGGAAATACAAGCCCAACTGTAAAGTACAACTCGAAAGGGAAAACAGCAACTGAAAAGTAAAGCAGCTACGCCGAGCTGTCCACTGGAAATCCCACCTGAAGGGTGGGTACAGATAGCTCCTCTGCTCCTCGGGTCCTGCCGTCTGCTCCAAGTATGTCCCGCCCAGTGGTCTGCCTCTGGGTACCGCCACGTCGTATAGTCCACCTCCAGGTACCGTCCAGTCCTCGAACACTCGGCCTCTGCCAGTACTGGCCGTCATCTGCAACCAACACAACGAGGTGCGGGCATAGCCCGTGCAGGGGTGAGTATAACAATACTCAGTAGGGACCCCGAGACCCTCAAGGTCTCACTAAAACCAACAAGGATAACCACAAGAAGATCACAACAGATAAACTCTACTTATGTATATGCCCATACATATACCTAAGTTATCAAGTAACCCATCTCAGTCATGAGGTAACACAAGAATCATGAGATCAACGGATAACCACTACCCAGGTATATGCCCATACATATACCTAAGTTATCAAGTGACCCATCTCAATCATGAGGTAAACACAAGGTCAAAAGTCTCAGATCAAACCAGGATTTTCATTATTGAAACCGTAACTGCTGAAGAGCTCCGTCTCTAGAGTGTACAGTGGTCCTGTCACGACTCCGAGGCTGCCGCTCACTAACCTAGGACTGCTGAAGTAGTACTGCGGGTTTGCGGCCAACTACCTGGCGCTCCGTCCGCTGAGGGTCTGTCGCCAAATACCGGGCGCTACCCAGATTGCCTACTGAGGTACTCCTCCTGTCGAGTACCGCGGGTATGCTGCCAACTACCAGGGGCTCCGTCCGCCGTGGGTCTGCCGCCAAGTATCGGGCGCTCCGTCCACTGGGCTAGTCGACTCACTCCAAGTCGAGTCGGTCAAGCAGTCGTCAGGTCTCAGCCGGCTACACGGTCTCCGTACTCTGCACGCTCGTCTCCGGGAGGGTCCGCTCCACGAGCTACTGGTCGATACTCCAAGTATCACAAAGTCCCGCAAAGAAGTATCTCAAAAGTCCGTCTCGTCACAGGGGTCTCAACGCAACAGACGGCGCGTCGATCGGACGCCCGGTCTGTGAGTTATTAGCCTTTTCGTCCCAGGGGCCCGGTTGGTTTCGAGTGCGAACCAATCTCGGCCGTATCTCAACTGTACCCCGAACTCCCATAGGGTATACTCATAGGGACCGTTACTAAACGTAAACACCAACGCCGCTGACGGTTCGTCAAACGGACGTCCTGTCTGAAAGATATTAGCTTTCCCGTTCCAGGGGCTCGGTTGGATTTCGGGTACAATCCAACCCGGCCATACTCCGTCTGTATCCAAATCTCGGGCGGAGTATGTCAAAAGTTCCGTCTCATCAAGAGGAAGTCAACGAAACAGACGGCGCGTCAATCGGACGCCCGGTCTGTGAGTTATTGGCTTTTTCGTCTCCGGGGCCCGGTTGGTTTTTAAGGCAAAACCAACCCGACCGTACTCCACCTGCGTCCAAACCTCGGGCGGAGTATGCCAAAAGATCCGTTTCACTAAGAGGAACGCAACGCGACTGACGGCGCGTCAATCGGACGTTCGTGGCTCAAGATATGAGCGTTTCCGCTCCGAAGGCCCGGTTGGTTTCGTGAACGAACCAACCCGGCCGAACTCAAAGTAATCCGAAACCTTGAGTGCGATATACCGAAACGACCGTCTCGATCCAAGGATCGCGTTGCCGCAGACGGTTCGTCATGCGGAGGTCCGAGACTCAAGTTATGAGCCAAAAACCGAATCTGGTTCGAAACGGGGGGGTCCGGGTCCGGGCCGACCCGGCCCGACCCCCCCCCCCCCTGGGCGGCGGCGGCGGACGGCGGCGGCGCGCGGCTGCGGCGGCGGCGGGCCGCGGCGGCGGCGCCTGGCGCCGCTCGTGGGTGGCACGCGGGGGGCTTGATTGCCCCCGCTGTTGGATGGCGGTGCGGCTTTGCCGCGCCGATTTTGAAGAGACGGCCCCCGCACGTGGGGGCCGGTTGGTCACGAACCGGGGGGCTGTTGCCCCCCCCCCCCTCCTTAAAGAACCGCCCCCCTCTTAAAGAGGGGGGTTTTCAAGGGTTGGCCGGGGAATTAAATTCCCCGGTTTTAAGTCATCCGGCCGGCCAGCTGGCCGGCCGGTTTTCTCAAACGGGACCGGAATTTCTGGTCCCCTTCTTCGGCTTCCGACGCCGGCGGCCCGGCCGCCGGTCTTCCCTTCCGCCGCGGCCCGGAACCGGCCGCGGTCTCCTCGTCCCGCCGCGGCCCGGAACCGGCCGCGGTCTTCTCGTCCCGCCGCGGCCCGGAACCGGCCGCGGCGTTCGTCATCCGGCGCGGTGCGTCGGCGCCACGCCCCTTCGCCGTGCTTTGATTCTTTTCGACGCGGCGCGACGGCGTCGCGTTCTTGAAGATTTTTTCCTTGGCGTGGCGCGACGGCGCCGCGTAAATTAATTGTACGATCATCCGCGTGGTGCGACGCCACCACGCTACTTGCTTCCACCCGCATGAACAAACATGAACGTTGGAGGGGGTTCGGCCGTGTTCGTGCGGTCCGGCCCCCTCACGTTAAAATAATAACGCAACTTTAAATAATCAACATCCTCACGTTAGTCATACGAACCACGAGCAAGAATGAGATAATTAAATATTAAACAACATCCCCTACCTCGAGTATAAGTTCGAGGATTTGACTATGTCCGCGGAAGTCGACGTCGCGGAGATCGGGCGTCGCGGTCGTCGTTCGTCAAATTCGACGACGAAGAGGCGCGTCCGAAGAGGCACGTCGTTGGCGAAACCTTGTACGCCGACGAAGGTTGTCCGAAGAAGAGGTGGCGTCCCCTTCGTTGACACGGTGAACGAAGAAAGGAGGTGCGGCGTTCTTCGTCGGAAAAAGAGCGTTCCTCGTCAAGTCTCGAGGAAAGTCAAATAATAAAGAAAGCAACGAACTCAAGAACCCCTACCTCGATAGTCGCACGTTGATCGTGAAATATCGGTGTCGCGGAGGAAGAGTCGTTGTCGAATCTTCGTATGCCGACGAAGAAGGTCCGAAGAGGAAGCGGCGTTCCCTCTTGTTGACACCGAGGACGAAGAAGAGAGGCGTCGTTCTTCGTCGGAGTTTGAGCGTTCTTCGTTCTTCGTCAGAGCTTGAAGAAGAAGAAGAAAAGCTTCCAAAGCTCTCAAGAAATCCTCCCAAGGTGTTAAAAGAATCCCCTAGAATAATATAAGCTTTAACTTATATTATTACATAACTTAACCACAAGAATTTCAAAGGTTTTAAATTCAAAAAGGGTTAAACTCCCTTAATTAATTAAGAGTAACTTAAGCCAAGTTGACAACATTAAAAGAAAAGAGTTAAAGGGGAGGTTTTGAGAGAAATTTGAGGAGTTGGGGTTCGTGTGGGCCCCACCTCACTTAATCCTCCCAAGGGAGGTTAAGTGGATGTGGGTCCCACTCCCAACTCCCTTTGGTAGGACTTAACTAGATAAAAAGAAATAAAATTTGTTCCTCACAAATTTTATTTAACTTAAACTAAAAACCCAAAAACTAACTTTCAACCCGCAACAAATGCAACTTCCGAAAAGGTCTCATTAAGCGAATATCGGCGCTGCGAGTTCATCGGTGCCCTCGGATTTCAATTCCGAGCACCGTATCAAAAGTTAGAAATTCCCGCTCGTTCGTTCACTGAACGTACCCGAGCCAAACTTCGGAAATTAATTTCGGGCACTCCGGACCTCGGAATCAGGTGCCGTCTGAAACCGCGCTCTTGTAAAATTCTAAAGAAAATTAAGAAAAAATTTCCCTTGAATTTTACGGGTCTTTACATTACTCCCACCTCAGGGATTTACGTCCCCGTAAAGCTACATAAAAAACTAGGGAAACAAAAGAGGGTACTGAGCACGCATCTGAGCCTCCCGCTCCCATGTGCTCTCCCGGAGATTCCCGTGCCGCCATCTGTTGTGCACAAGAGGAATCGATCGCCCATGTAGGACCCGCTTCTGTCGATCCTCTATCTCCACCGGAACCTCCGTAAAAGTCGCCCCATCGTCAACGTCAAGCTCCCCATGGTCAAAGATGTGTGTCGGGTCGTGCACGTATCTCCTCAGTTGAGACACGTGGAAGACGTCGTGCACCCGGTGTATCTGAGGTGGTAGAGCCAGGCGATAAGCCACCTCACCAACTCTGCTGAGGACCTGGAAGGGTCCGATGAAGCGCGGAGATAACTTGTCGCCTCGGCCAAATCTCCGAATACCACGTCGAGGTGAGACCCGCAAGAAGACGTGGTCACCATCCTCGAACTCTAGTGGCCTCCGCCTCCTGTCAGCGTATGACTTCTGCCGGCTCTGTGCTGTCCTCATCCGCTCCTGGATGACATGGATCTCCTCTGACGTGGCCCGGACCATCTCTGGTCCCACAAGAGCTGCAAGATTTCTTCTTTGCCGATAAGAGAAACCCGGTCTCATCCCCTGGATGAACCACATTATTTGCCTAAAACAGTCAATCCTAACATGGATGATACTAATCCATACCAAGGATGACGTCGTAAGGCCTCAACGCTACTACTAAGAGATCCAACCGTTACTCTCGCCTCCAAGGGTTGAGTCACACTGTCGGCATCAGTGTGTGGTAACTGGTCTCCTCCAGTAGATGTCTCACAAGTGAGGGTCAAGTCAACAGTCAACTGGAACCTCTTAGTAACATCACAAAAGAGGACAGGAATGAAAACATCACAAAGGATGCGTCTTTTATTATTGCAGCTCATAATACAAGACGCTACACAAAAGCAGCAAGGAACCAGAAGTACAAGGATGTATCCACTAGTTCTGCTCCTGTCCATCGGCTCCCAGAGCTCCATGTTCGTAAGCTTCAACTGCCTGAAGCTGTGCTCTCGCATTTTCACCTACTCCCTGTGGTCGGGGTGGACCTCCTGGTGGTGGTGGTGGCAGAGCCTCAAAGCGTCGTCCACCACCTGCTGCTCGGCCAGCTCCTCTGCCTCGTCCGCCTCCTCCCTGCGGATCGCCACGGTCGAACCTCTGCCTCTGCCTAGGTGGTTCCTCAACCGTCTGCTGCTCCTCCGCATGGCGGGTCGGGAAGTCACGAGCCATGTGGCCTTGCCCGCCGCATGCAAAGCACTGTCTTCCACTCAAAAGACTGACTCCGCGCTGTGTGCCCTGCACTGCTGAGCCAGTGCCCTGAGGTCGTCTGCCTGAAGGTCTGGTCTGTCTGGACCCCTGAGTCATCTGTCGACTACCTGCTACCGAAGACTCCGCTACGTGCCGCCCTGCGGTGGGTCGCTGCGCTGGTGAAGACTCAGCAAGGAAGCTCTCAATCAGAAGGGCCCGCTCCAGTACTCCTGTCTGAGTCGGTAAGCCGAGGGAGATCAGCGATGCCCTGATCTCGTGTCTCAAACCCTGCTCGAAGGTCCGGGCCCGAAAGAATGGGTCCCGTACCATGTCGGTCGAGTAGCGCGAGAGATCGGTAAATCTCGCCGAGTACTGAGTGACCGTCATGCTGCCCTGCCGCAGCTGCAGAAGCTCCTGTACACGCTCGAGGTGTAGAGATACTGGCACAAACTCCACCCTGAAGAAGGTCTCGAAGTCTTCCCATGCGAAGTTCATATCATCGCAAAACTGAAACAAGTGGCTCCACCACCTACCTGCTGCTGCGTGTAGTAGGCTCGCAGTGAGGATCACCATGAGGTCTGCTGGTGTCCTCACTAGCCTAAACACTCGTACCACTGCCTCCAGCCAGTCCTCTGCAGCTTGGGGATCTGTCTCCCCGCGAAACCTGGGCGGTCGCTGGCGCTGAAACTCATGCAGTGCGCTGAGGCGACGTGCATCGTCAGCGGCTGCTGCTGGAAGCATCGGGGGATCGACGGGTAGAGCTACCGCCGGTGCCACTGCTGACAAAGGGCCCTGCACCGAGGCCTCGTCGCTCGGTGGGCTGTCGTCACGTTCGATTCTCGGAACCCTAGCTGGCTGCCGTCGTGGGGCCATCCTGAAAGAAACAACGTAACACGATCAAACGATTATACCTGGTGAGCTGACCTGGTTTGAGCTGTTTTAAGGGGAAAAACTTTTGAAATCACACACGCAATCAGTGTTTTCATGCACAAAGTCGGAAATCAGTTGTCAGGGTCCTGGTGTATGGATACGTCGGCCGCCCGCACCAACACTGGACTCCCTGATCTGAAAACCACACTCGGTACTCTCAACACTATTGCTTCACAGAAAGAAACATCAGAGTTATAAGTTCTGCGGTAGAACCGAACTCCTCTGATACCAATTTGTCACGACCCGCCCTCGGGGTCCGTGCCGTGACTACCCCAAGCCCACCTTCCATAGGCCAGGGGCTGGCGACTAGCACCAAGGCGTAAATCCCGGTAAAAAGGGAAGGCATTGCCTTTGTAAAGTAAACAAACACCACAGAGTAAGAAAGCGGAAAGTAACACTAAGCAAAACAGAGTACAACCAAAAGTGCAGAAAGTAAAAAGGGGCCGGAAATACAAGCCCAACTATAAAGTACAACTCGAAAGGGAAAACAGCAACTGAAAAGTAAAGCAGCTACGCCGAGCTGTCCACTGGAAATCCCACCTGAAGGGTGGGTACAGATAGCTCCTCTGCTCCTCGGGTCCCGCCGTCTGCTCCAAGTATGTCCCGCCCAGTGGTCTGCCTCTGGGTACCGCCACGTCGTATAGTCCACCTCCAGGTACCGTCCAGTCCTCGAACACTCGGCCTCTGCCAGTACTGGCCGTCGTCTGCAACCAACACAACGAGGTGCGGGCATAGCCCGTGCAGGGGTGAGTATAACGATACTCAGTAGGGACCCCGAGACCCTCAAGGTCTCACTAAAACCAACAAGGATAACCACAAGAAGATCACAACAGATAAACTCTACTTATGTATATGCCCATACATATACCTAAGTTATCAAGTAACCCATCTCAGTCATGAGGTAACACAAGAATCATGAGATCAACGGATAACCACTACCCAGGTATATGCCCATACATATACCTAAGTTATCAAGTGACCCATCTCAATCATGAGGTAAACACAAGGTCAAAAGTCTCAGCTCAAACCAGGATTTTCATTATCGAAACCGTAACTGCTGAAGAGCTCCGTCTCTAGAGTGTACAGTGGTCCTGTCACGACTCCGAGGCTGCCGCTCACTAACCTAGGACTGCTGAAGTAGTACTGCGGGTTTGCGGCCAACTACCTGGCGCTCCGTCCGCTGAGGGTCTGTCGCCAAATACCGGGCGCTACCCAGATTGCCTACTGAGGTACTCCTCCTGTCGAGTACCACGGGTCTGCTGCCAACTACCAGGCGCTCCGTCCGCCGTGGGTCTGCCGCCAAGTACCGGGCGCTCCGTCCACTGGGCTAGTCGACTCACTCCAAGTCGAGTCGGTCAAGCAGTCGTCAGGTCTCAGCCGGCTACTCGGTCTCCGTACTCTGCACGCTCGTCTTCGGGAGGGTCCGCTCCACGAGCTACTGGTGGATACTCCAAGTATCACAAAGTCCCGCAAATAAGTATCTCAAAAGTCCGTCTCGTCACAGGGGTCTCAACGCAACAGACGGCGCGTCGATCGGATGCCCGGTCTGTGAGTTATTAGCCTTTTCGTCCCAGGGGCCCGGTTGGTTTCGAGTGCGAACCAATCCCGGCCGTATCTCAACTGTACCCCGAACTCCCATAGGGTATACTCATAGGGACCGTTACTAAACGTAAACACCAACGCCGCTGACGGTTCGTCAAACGGACGTCCTGTCTGAAAGATATTAGCTTTCCCGTTCCAGGGGATCGGTTGGATTTCGGGTACAATCCAACCCGGCCATACTCCGTCTGTATCCAAATCTCGGGCGGAGTATGTCAAAAGTTCCGTCTCATCAAGAGGAAGTCAACGAAACAGACGGCGCGTCAATCGGACGCCCGGTCTGTGAGTTATTGGCTTTTTCGTCTCCGGGGCCCGGTTGGTTTTTAAGGCAAAACCAACCCGACGGTACTCCACCTGCGTCCAAACCTCGGGCGGAGTATGCCAAAAGATCCGTTTCACTAAGAGGAACGCAACGCGACTGACGGCGCGTCAATCAGACGTTCGTGGCTCAAGATATGAGTGTTTCCGCTCCGAAGGCCCGGTTGGTTTCGTGAACGAACCAACCCGGTCGAACTCAAAGTAATCCGAAACCTTGAGTGCGATATACCGAAACGACCGTCTCGATCCAAGGATCGCGTTTCCGCAGACGGTTCGTCATTCGGAGGTCCTAGGCTCAAGTTATGAGCCAAAAACCGAATCTGGTTCGAAACGGGGGGGTCCGGGTCCGGGCCGACCCGGCCCGACCCCCCCCCCCCCTGGGCGGCGCGGCGGCGGCGGCGGCGGCGGCGGGCCGCGGTGGCGGCGCCTGGCGCCGCTCGTGGGTGGCACGCGGGGGGCTTGATTGCCCCCGCTGTTGGATGGCGGCGCGGCTTTGCCGCGCCGATTTTGAAGAGACGGCCCCCGCACATGGGGGCCGGTTGGTCACGAACCGGGGGGCTGTTGCCCCCCCCCCCTCCTTAAAGAACCGCCCCCTCTTAAAGAGGGGGGTTTTCAAGGGTTGGCCGGGGAATTAAATTCCCCGGTTTTAAGTCATCCGGCCGGCCAGCTGGCCGGCCGGTTTTCTCAAACGGGACCGGAATTTCCGGTCCCCTTCTTCGGCTTCCGACGCCGGCGGCCCGGCCGCCGGTCTTCCCTTCCGCCGCGGCCCGGAACCGGCCACGGTCTCCTCGTCCCGCCGCGGCCCGGAACCGGCCGCGGTCTTCTCGTCCCGCCGCGGCCCGGAACCGGCCGCGGCGTTCGTCATCCGGCGCGGTGCGTCGGCACCGCGCCCCTTCGCCGTGCTTTGATTCTTTTCAACGCGGCGCGACGGCGTCACGTTCTTGAAGATTTTTTCCTTGGCGTGGCGCGACCGCGCCGCGTAAATTAATTGTACGATCATCCGCGTGGTGCGACGGCACCACGCTACTTGCTTCCACCCGCATGAACAAACATGAACGTTGGAGGGGGTTCGGCCGTGTTCGTGCGGTCCGGCCCCCTCACGTTAAAATAATAACGCAACTTTAAATAATCAACATCCTCACGTTAGTCATACGAACCACGAGCAAGAATGAGATAATTAAATATTAAACAACATCCCCTACCTCGGGTATAAGTTCGAGGATTTGACTATGTCCGCGGAAGTCGACGTCGCGGAGATCGGGCGTCGCGGTCGTCGTTCGTCAAATTCGACGACGAAGAGGCGCGTCCGAAGAGGCACGTCGTTGGCGAAACCTTGTACGCCGACGAAGGTTGTCCGAAGAAGAGGTGGCGTCCCCTTCGTTGACACGGTGAACGAAGAAAGGAGGTGCGGCGTTCTTCGTCGGAAAAAGAGCGTTCCTCGTCAAGTCTCGAGGAAAGTCAAATAATAAAGAAAGCAACGAACTCAAGAACCCCTACCTCGATAGTCGCACGTTGATCGTGAAATATCGGTGTCGCGGAGGAAGAGTCGTTGTCGAATCTTCGTATGCCGACGAAGAAGGTCCGAAGAGGAAGCGGCGTTCCCTCTTGTTGACACCGAGGACGAAGAAGAGAGGCGTCGTTCTTCGTCGGAGTTTGAGCGTTCTTCGTTCTTCGTCAGAGCTTGAAGAAGAAGAAGAAAAGCTTCCAAAGCTCTCAAGAAATCCTCCCAAGGTGTTAAAAGAATCCCCTAGAATAATATAAGCTTTAACTTATATTATTACATAACTTAACCACAAGAATTTCAAAGGTTTGAAATTCAAAAAGGGTTAAACTCCCTTAATTAATTAAGAGTAACTTAAGCCAAGTTGACAACATTAAAAGAAAAGAGTTAAAGGGGAGGTTTTGAGAGAAATTTGAGGAGTTGGGGTTCGTGTGGGCCCCACCTCACTTAATCCTACCAAGGGAGGTTAAGTTGATGTGGGTCCCACTCCCAACTCCCTTTGGTAGGACTTAACTAGATACAAAGAAATAAAATTTGTTCCTCACAAATTTTATTTAACTTAAACTAAAAACCCAAAAACTAACTTTCAACCCGCAACAAACGCAACTTCCGAAAAGGTCTCATTAAGCGAATATCGGCGCTGCGAGTTCATCGGTGCCCTCGGATTTCAATTCCGAGCACCGTATCAAAAGTTAGAAATTCCCGCTCGTTCGTTCACTGAACGTACCCGAGCCAAACTTCGGAAATTAATTCCGGGCACTCCGGACCTCGGAATCAGGTGCCGTCTGAAACCGCGCTCTTGTAAAATTCTAAAGAAAATTAAGAAAAAATTTCCCTTGAATTTTACGGGTCTTTACATCCACAATGCTCCGACATCTCTTAAATAACTCCTCGAATGGGTAACTCCCTTCTCAATACTTAACCAGCTCCAACGGACCTAAATTTATATATATATATATATGTTGATGTCAACATGTATACCCGATAAGATACTGGAAAAAATAGATGGAAAATTTAAATGAATTATACATATCCATAGAGAATAAGCGAATGAAACCAAGTCAATAATAAAATTGGAAAATCTCTTTTCCCATCATCATCACGGATCAATGACTAAGTTACATATAGAAGTAAATAATTCTATATCAAAATCATAAATAAAAATTATGTTACTCTAGTTTAACATCCCAAAAGGTTTTGTTTCTCTCAAATCCTAATGAATCACATCTAATGGTCATCCCTTCAATATAGTTTACTCTATCTTGAGAAATTTTATCACAACCATTCTAATTAATTTTCATCCTGAAAAAAAAATTCATCATCGCATCCATAACCATGTGTAGGTATATAATCAAATACATTCCATTTATATTCCTTACACCTCATGTCATGAAATACTATGCACATAAACCCATGGGAAACCCTGGCTTCCATGACCTGAAAAAATATTATTCTATAACATCAATCAATTAAATCCTACAAAAACATTTATAGTAAAACTGAGATCTATCATTGAAAAGGTCATAACAAACCCAATATAATAATTAATCAAGACCGAAGATATAAATTCTCTTAAAATATGTCTTATGTGTGAATGATGGAGAGGGTTTACATAACCATATAATCCCTTGTTATTTTCAGTGTTAGAGAAAACACCACTCATAAAATTTAGGTGTAATTTTTCTTATCGATAGTGGTTGGGAAGTATTTGAAAACATCTAATATAATGTTATATCAAAAATAACCACAATAAGGAAAACTAATATTTCATTGAATCATCTCCAACTATCCTTGCACAAGACACATGACTACCACAGTTAAGGACTAGGTCTAAATCATGATCACAAGTATCAAAGTTCAATATTAATTATTAATAATCCATTATTTAATTAATTTAATTATGTATTCCATTACAATATTAAAATATTCATATATTGTATAAGTGCCTTCAAAACTAAATTTCCTTGATAATTCTAAATCATGAAATCATCAACTATAAACACAAAGAACCAATCATAGTGTATTTTTGATTTCATTTATCAACTTATATTTTTTGTGGTACTCTTGGAATCATCATAAACTGCCATAATAACGATACACTTATCATGCTTATAGTAAAATGGTGTCATGTAGTTAGAAAACATAATAAGTAACATTCAACCAATTATATATTTAAAAGAATCCAGAAATAATATATTGATGATCATGCCCTACGCTTAATATTCCACTACCAAACTTGTATCATCCACAATATCATTTGACAGGGTATAATTAATCCCATCAACATTGACATTATCACCTATGAAACCCAAAGAAATTCACACCCATTTCTTGAAAAATATTCCATCAATATTAGGTAATAAAAAAACATAAAGGATGTAATTTCTATCAGTAGGAACACATGGAAATAATGTATATATTACATCAATAAATTTCATATTATATTAAGGCCATGAAATCGAGGTCTTTAAGAATTCTATTAATATATGTTCCTGATCATTCTAAATCAATTATATATAGATTTCAATAATTTTAATTATTAGTTTAATTTAAAAAAATTATTATTCCAAATTATCAAATGCATAAATATTAACATTTTTATATATACATTTATATTATAAAAGAAATATCTAAACAAATATCATAATAACCCTAATTTTTTTTAGAATTTTATAAAAACTAATTATCTATATTTATTCATTAAGGACTGTATTTGAATCTATGAAAATTATCTTCTAATAATAATAATAATTGTTCATAAGTTCTTTATTATCATTCCATTTAATTTTATGTACATTAAAAATTGAACATATATTAATTATTTCTTATATAAAAATTATATTTTTCTTATATAATTCAAAATCACTTGTTATAATTCATAGAACTAATAAAATCACAAAACAATATTTACAGAAATATAGTCTATATGAAAAAGAATAAATAGTGTGAATAAAGGAATGAGAAAATTTTTCATCAGCCTTTCATTAATTTCCATATTTTAAATTATAAAAAGCATTATGTGATTAAAAAATTATTGAAATAATTATATATTTATTTCTATAAATTTGGGAAAATAATTACATCAACAACATATGATATTAATTTTATTTCAAATCATGGAATAATAATAATGTATTAATAATATAATAACACATGTGTATTGATCTTCTTATTCCACTAATAATATCAATATTTCTTATCTTATTTTATTCAATCAAATCTACATAGTCAAACGATTCTAAAACTGGATTAAAATTCATCAATAATATCAAAATAAATAAATTATATCTTCTACCAAGAATAAGTACATGTCTTGTGAGATAGAGAACATGAGAGAGAATGAAGATAATCATAGGCTTAGAAATACACCAAATATCTCATGAGAATTGTAGAAGGTTATCAAGACTCCAACGATAATATTTTTTTCACTTGGATTTGAGCCAATAATAAAGTAACTAGAATGTGCAAAAAATAAATTCTATCACAAAAAATTGCCTTCCTCTATGATATTTCATATAATTATATTAAATATTCTATTTTAAATACATATTTTGTTCTTCGTTTAATTAATCTATACCATATGATTCATTTAAAACACCAATAATTTATAATATTTTTTTAATACTCCATTTGTAGAGGCCCAAAGCTTGATGTACATGGACATTACATTACTTTTTCGGAATACTTAATACATAACAAAAACAAACACACAAGGACTGTAATAGTTTAGTGTCTTTGGAAACTCGGAACATAATCTTCTAATCAGGGTGAAAGATCTTCAACATCTCCCATAAATATCTTCCCCTTTTGTCTTCTTATCTAAAACCTTTCTTTATATCCTGGGGAAAATAAAACATATAAAGGGTGAGCTAAAATTCTCAGTAAGGGTATGCATGGATAAAATAAAACAAACCACAAACATTTGAACTTCAAAACATGAACATAAAGTTTACAAATCAAAATCTTGAGTTGTGAAATAAATCTTGGAAGTATGTAAGGCATAGGTCATAAAGAAACATTATTCATGATAAAATATCACGGGGAAAAAACATGTAATTATGGAAAACATTAATCACATGTTATTATTTCCATAGTATCCAAGTAATTGCTTCCAAGACCATCTTAGTGGATAAAGTCCCTTTCTGAATCAAGTTCACTCCTCGTTCCAGTCCTGTATTACTGAACCGGATTAACTTACCATTCCATCCATGTCTATCTCATGAGATATAAATCTTTACCCAATGCATTGGAGGGAGATTTAGGTCCCACCCATCTCATAATGAAATCATTCTTACTTTTTCCACAACATAAACATAAATCATTCATCATAACCCAAAGAATAAAAATGGGTTTCATAAACATCAACCCACCATAACATAATCCATATAATAAAATGGATATCATTTCATCATAAGAAAAGTTAAACCATGTAAATCAAAGAGATATTATACTTGAAACATACACATATGAAATAATTTCATCTTATATTGAAAATGGTTTTGATAAAACACTTGAAAAGAATTCTTGAGGAAAATATCCTTTCTTCTTAAAAATCATTTTATTTTCACAAAATTCCATGTAATTTTAAAAGAAAAGGACATTTGTTAAAAATAATCATGAAAACTTGTAGATGTAGCTTAATTAAAATTAGGCATTATGAAACTGCAAAAATCCGTTCATTCCATATAAGTTAACAAAACACTCCTCTCGTACTTTTGTCGGAAAAGTAAAAAAGTACCTTATATGGAAACCAAAGGAAAGATCCCTTCCATAAAATGTGGTAAAAAGTAAAAAAAGGTTAAAAATGACTTTAAAAATACATTTTATAATATTAAACACCTTATGAAAACTTTATTATGGACATGGATGAAAAATATAACCCTAGTAAATACTTACGAAAAAACAATCTCAGATAAGAGCGAGATTGGAATATTTATACATTACCTTATATCTGATATGCTTCATATGTATCTGAACCTCCTGTATAAGGATTTAAATAATGTCATTGAATTATTATAGAATCATATTAATTGTTATGATATCATATATGGTTTGCTTATGACTTTATATTACCCGTTCTTTTATAAATTCGATGTAAAAGCAGCAATTTGGGTAAAATCGTTTCATTTATTGTACGTGTTTCAACTTGTTGTTCTTGATATTATTACTAATATCCTGATTTAAATAATTCCTGAATGTAAAACATGATTTATATATAATATATATTGAGCATATACGTATATATATGATAGATCGATAAATGGAATAAAATACACCGTTCATGGAGACGGTAGGCCGTATGTACGCATGAACGTTGTTTTCGTTTCCTTATTGAATTGAATGGAATTAATAAGATGACATAAATATATATATATAAATAAATCTAGTATCATTATTATGTCATATATTTCATTATTATTCCTTATATATACTTTATAATCATTCATGAAAGGTTACCATGTAGAATGAATCTCATCGCGTCGTGGAGACGGTAGTCCATACATACGCACGAGCGATGATATCATACCCATGATCGTGGAATTGTATTGAAGTGTATGTATAATATTTAAGAATCAATTTCACTTTAAAATAATCAATTATAGTTTTTTTATTTACACCATTATACCCATCTAGGTAAGGTGGTGGTCAAAAACAGATTACACCACGGCGTGAAGACGATATTCCGTACGTACGTAGGCGCGGTGATTTCGTTTTCCGTAGGATGGATAGAAGGTGAAATATGATTGTTTCATATATATAATGACATATCAGTATATAAGTAATACTGATGTTATTACTTTATATTGAAACAAATAAAGAAGAAGAGGTAGAAGAAGAAATAAATTGGAAATAATCTGTAAAAGATATTACCTCTTCTTTGAAGCGCCTCTTCTTAACCTCCTCTTAAGGCACTAGGGTTGGTCTTTTTAGGAGACCAGAACCTCTATAATGTTTCTAGGGATTATGAGAATGGAAATTGGTAGATTTTGGCCGAGAATAAAGACTCAAAAGGGTGTGAAGTGAAGAGGTAAGGGGTGCCCTTTTTATAAGGGAGGAGAGGGGAACCTTTGGAAAAACATAAAATATTATTTTATAATAAAGTCATATTAGGTTTATAATATATCAAAATTGATTTATTTAGAAACTAAAGTGGGTATGGTTCCAAATACACTCAAAAAATATGTTTTAGACAGGTTTGGGTCATTATATTAACCTTATCTTTTAGTTTTATCTCTTAGTTAATTAGATTGACATTTACCATGTCACTTTGTATTTTTACATTATATAGTTAATAAACATACAATATACAAAAAAGTGACCCCCCAAGTGGTCCATTTGTGATACAACTATCATGGTATAAGTATCGTTTTAGAACCTTAGATTTTTAGGAATATAATAACAATAAATAAAATAATATTTGTTTTAAAAACTATTTTTTTTCAATTTTGACACTATTTGGTAATTAATTTTTGTGAAAATCATAACAGCATGATTAGTTCGAAAAAAGTTAATTAAATCCATAATAACATGTCATATCAACCTATAAAATTAGTGTAATTTATAAAAAGTCTCAAATTAAATTTATTTGGGTATTTATAACATCAATTATGTTAATATTTCATTAATAAGATAATTACTACATCATCATTGTCTCAAAGATAAATTAAATTATTTAATGTCTAAAAATTATAAATAAAAAAACATTGTGTATGAAATATTTTTATATTTATAATGAAAATTATAGTCTAATTTATCTTATGTATAACCCTATATTAAATTTTTTTATTAAACTTTGATTTAAACCATTTTAACTCTTCTTTAAATAAAATAATAATAAATGTCCTAATATAATCCAAGTGCACCTAATGGGAAATATTTTTTTCCTAAGGTTTTTTTTGTTGAATTAAAGTAATCTAATATAATTAGGACATTTTTAGGGTAATAATAATATCATTTTTACATTAATTACCCTATTTACTTTTAGCCGTGGTAAATAAAACTAAAAAGTTACTATTCAAAAAAATTATTTTTATCATATTGAACAACATTTTAGTCCTTAATATTAACCATGTCTCTCATATTTTCGAAATTCCACTCATTGAAGCGGTAAAATTCATTTTTATGTATGTTTGCAAAAAACTCCTAGGAGGTAGGTAAAAGACGGTGAAAAAGTTCAATAAATTTTTTATATATCAAAAATTATTATAAAATGACTCCAGTAGATTGCATTGAACATATATTGGTATTATGTATCAATTTTGACCTAAAATAAATTTAAATAAAATAATGAATTATTTAAATAAAAAGTCGGTTTTTAAATAGTAACCCAATGTTTTTACTATTCATCAAAAATTGAAATTTTTCAGAAAAATACCAAAAATTCACCCTAGGATAATTTCAATATTCCGAATCCAAAAGTGAAGTCCATTTTGAAAGATAAAATTTCAAAAAGTGGGTATTACTATTCATAACAGCTAGTTTATATAAAATTTTAATAACATATCGCTGTTTAGTGAAACTCAATTTTGCATACAACAGATGCTATCATGGAAGGTCGCGATTGCGTGTAAAGCAAGCCAAGTTAGGGCTTCATGTAGTAAATGCTCTGTTTTGCGTTCCATATAACATAATCAAAACTTATTTAATTTATACATTATACAAAATATCTACTTAATGTTGTGTAGAATAATTTCCACAAAACAAAGTTGAAATTGTGTGTAACACGAGCCAAGAATAGTGTTGCGTAAACTGCAAGCTAATACAGTGTTGCGTATTGTACAAGCTAAACTTGTTGTAGTGTATAATAGAAGACATCAATGAAATTAAAAGAATATTTTTCATAAAATCTCATGGTGTAACATTCTACCCCACTTAAAATGAATTTTGCCCTCGAAATTTATCAGGGTTATAAATGGTTGACGACTTGAATGTTTCTTTAATAGAAACCCACATCGTAAAAAGGAATACCAATACTTGACTTTAAAAACTAAAGTATGAAACGTAATTGTTACCCAAATTTACTAATCACTGGGTTTCCACATAGGAGAACATAGGTGAAAATATGGATATATAAAAGAAATATAACCATCAACTTCTGATGAAGAGTGGTAGAGGACATGGCTATGAAAAAGCCAACAATCACAAAGCCATAAATTTGTGATCATCTAAGGCACCATCCGATTCATCAGATATGAGAGCACTAGGACATCATTTTTTGTTTTCAAGATCATTTCCCTAAAGTTGAAGAATTCTTGAATTAAAAGAAATAATTACTTGATATTAGTACAATCTCACAGTTTCTCATTCCTGGAACAATTTCCACTTCATCTCTTAAAGAAATGAAGTTGAATTTGTCTTTTGTGAAGTGTTAGATGATTATGTGACAGAATGATAGGTCATTCCATCTATTTATGTCGCAAAAAGTTTATCACAATTTATTAAATATACAGAAGTCCATCAATGCTAAGATTAATCGTATATGGTTTCTAAAATGGACTTATAATTCATCTATCATAGCACTTAATAAAATAAAACTAGTTTCTACTAACCAGGGACTTCCGGTAGGCTAGTGGTAGGTGATAAAGGCATGCCGCACTTTAGTTGTGGGTTTGATTCCTGCATCCTTGTCTGACGTGATGGGTTGTCGCCCGTTCTGCAGGTTGTCCTTTTTCTTAAACTACACTATTATGACATTCTATCAATAATATCGAAAAAATTTCTAGCCTTAAACAATACTAGCTTATGTTCAAAATAATCCATTCCAATCTTTAGACTTATCCAAAATAATTATTTCCAAACTCATAGTATAAAGAGAACGATTACAAAAAGGTCATATAACAAGCACGTGAATACCATTATTTATCCCTCATATATCAAAAGAGATATCTTTTTGAACTCATTCCAAACATGTGAATACCTTAATCTTGTATTCTCTTGAAAATGAATACACATTTAATCTTAGTGAAAACATGAATTTTTTCAAAGTTAACTCTTTCCACATACCAAAATCCAAAAATTCTATATACTCAACCATTATTTAACTTTTCCCTTATATCAGTCATGAGCTCATGAATACTGTCAAACATTTCATTTTCTCCTTATCCCTTCATTATGCACATATCATCTTATTTCCAAAAATATATCAATCAATTTCCATGGTTACCGGTACCATAAAATTATTTAAAACCGCAATAGACCAATACATAAATATTCTAATATTCCACGATACTATATACAACATTATTTTGGAATCCCATTACATAAATACTTAATCATTCCACCACATCTTTTTCATATTCAATATCTCCAATAGTGATCTCATGTGACTTCCCTTTGTCCTTTTCCTTATGTGGTTGCTCATGTCTATCATCATTAACCCTTGGATTAGGGCATTGATTAGCATAATGCCACATTTCCTTGAACTTGAAGCATTGAAGTGTTGGTGGTGCGTTCTCTATAGTCTTTTCTTTATTCACATCATTAGCAACACTTTTTTCCATTACATCGACACTCAGCTGCTCGATGACCTTCTTTTCAAAACATAAAACATTTTCTAGTCCCTTTAAGACAATATTCACCATGATTCTTTCCACACTTTGAGAATTAAGAAACATTCATATTCTTTTCATCATTATTCTGAGATTTCTCCTTGAACTCCATCTTTCGTTTCTTGTCAAAACCATGAGATGGATATGTTACACCAACTTCTAGTTCTACCATGATAGTACAACACACAATTTCATCATAGATACTGAAGTCTCTTATAGCTAATGACCTTCAAAGACTTGGTTTTAAGCCACTGAAGAATTGATCAACTTTACTTTTGGGTTGGATGATAAAGCCAGATTCATACCTTGCAAGCCTTGTAAAATTTGGTTCATATAATCCAATAGATTCATCATCCTTTTGCTTAATATTAAGGAACTCCTTTTCCATCTTTGTTCGAAGAATACGATGGAAGTAATTACTAAAAAACAAGTTCTTGAACTCGTCCCATTCCATGGATTCAATTTCATGTTGGGGCCTTTTATTCTTAATTAGAGTCCACCACTGGTCTGCTTCACCTTCTAAACGGTAAACATGTAGAATGACTTTATCATGTTCCAAATAGTGAAGTATGGAAAATATATTTTCAATGGTACTGATCCATTGTTCAGCAACATGTGGATCAGAAGACCCATTGAAAGAAGGTGGACGTTGCCACATGAAGGACTCAATAGAATATTGTTCCCTTTTCTTCTCATTCGGAAGTCCAGAATGATTCATAGCTTGTGTAAGTATAGCAATAAGATTTTTGTACTCCATCTCACAACTACAGAAGCCCAAAGCTTGATGTACATGGAAATTACATTACTTTTGTGGAATACTTAATACATAACAAAAACAAACACAAAACGACTATAATAGTTTAGTGTCATTGGAAACTCGGAACATAATCTTCTAATCGTGGTGAAGGATCTTCAACATCTCCCATAAAGATCTTCCCCTTTTGTTTTCTTACCTAAAACATTTTTTTATATCATGGAGAAAAGGAAACATATAAAGGGTGAGCTCAAATGCTCAGTAAGGGTAAGCATGGAGAAAATAAAACAAACCATATACATTTGAACTTCAAAACATGAACATAAAGTTTACACATCAAAATCTTGAGTTGTGAAATAAATCTTGGCAGTACGTAAGGCATAGGTCATAAAGAAACATTAATCATGATAAAATATCACGGGAATAAAACATGTAATTGTGGAAACCATTAATCACATGTTATGATTTCCATAGTGACCAAGGCATTGCTGCCAAGACCATCTCAGTGGACAAAGTCACTTTCTAAATCGAGTTCACTCCTCGTTCCAGTCCTGTATTACTGAACCGGATTAACTTACTGTTCCAGCCATGTATATCTCATGAGATATATATCTTTATCCAATGCATTGGAGGAAGATATAGGTCCCACACATCTCATAATTAAATCATTCTTACTTTTTCCACAACATAAACATAAATCACTCATCATAACCCAAAGAAAAAAATCGGTTTCATAAACACCATCCCATCATAACATAATCCATATAAGAAAATGGATATCATTTCATCGTAAGAAAATTTAAACCATGTAAATCATAGAGATATTATACTTTAAACATACACATATGAAATAATGTCATCTTAGATGGAAAATGGTTTTGATAAAACACTCGAAAATAATTCTTGAAGAAAATATCCTTTCATCTTAAAAATCATTTTCTTTTCACAAAATGCCATGTAATTTTAAAGCAAAAGGAATTTTTTTGAAAATAATCATGAAAAACTATAAAATAATATTAAGGAAAATTATGCATTATGAAACCGTAAAAATCCATTCATGCTGTATAAGTTAAAAAAAACATTCTTCTCGTACTTTTGTCAGAAAAGTCAAAAAATACCTTATATGGAAACCAAAGGAAAGATTCCTTCCATAAAATGTGGTAAAAAATCAACAAAGGGTAAAAATTACTTTAAACATACTTGGGATAATATTAAACACTTTATGAAAACATTTTTATGGACATTGATGAAAAATATAACCCCCGTAAATACTTATGAATAAACAATCTCAGATAAGATAATGATTGGAATAGTTATCCCTTACCTTATGTCTGATATGCTTCATATGTATCCGAACCCCCTGTATAATGATTTAAATAATGTCATTTACTTATTACAGAATTATATTAATTGTTATGATATCATATATGGTTTACTTATGACTTTTTATTACCCGTTCTTTTGTAAATTCGATGTAAAAGCAGTAATTTTGGTAAAATCGTTTCATTTATTGTACGTGTTTCAACTTGTTGTTCTTAATATTATTACTTATATCCTGATCTAATTAATTCCATAATGTAAAACAGGATTTATATATAATATATATTCAGCATATACATATATATATGATAGATCGATTAATGGAATGAAATACACCGTTCATGGAGACGGTCGGTCGTACGTACGCATGAACGCTGTTTTCGGTTCCTTATTGGATTGAATGGAATTAAGTATTTGACTTACATATATATATACATAAATCCAGTATAATTATTATTTCATATATTTCATTATTATTCCTTATATATACTTTATAATCATTAATGAAAGGTTAAAATGGATAATGAATCTCATCATGTCATGGAGACGGTAGTTCGTACGTATGCACGAGCGATGATATAATCCCTAGGATCATGTAATTGTATTGAAGTGTATTTATAAAATTTCATAATCAATATCACTTTACAAAAATAAATTATAGTTTTTTATTTAAACCATTATACCCATCCAAGTAAGGGGTTGGTCAAAAACAGATTACACCATGGCGTGGAGACGGTATTCCGTACGTACGCACGTGGGGTGATTTCATTTTCTGTAAGATGGATAGAAGGTGAAATAGGGTTGTTTCATATTTATAATAATATATCAGTATATAATTAATACAGATGTTATTACTTTATTATGAAACAAATAAATAAGAATAAGTAGAAGAAGAAATAAATTGGAAACAATCGGTAAAAGATATTACCTCTTCTTTGACGAGCCTCTTCTTAACCTCCTCTTAAGGAACTAGGGTAGGTATTTTGAGGAGACAAGAACCTATATATTGTTTCTAGGGAATATTATAAGGGAAATGGGCAGGGGTTTCCCGATCTTAAAGACACAAAAGGGTGTGAAGAGAAGAGGTAAGGGGTGCCCTTTTTATAAGGGAGGAGAGGGGAACCTTTGTAAAAACATAAAATATTATTTTATAATAAAGTCATATTCGGTTTATAATAGCTCCAAATTGATTTATTTCAAAGATAAAGTGGTTATGGGTCTAAATACTCTCAACCAATTGGTTTTAGACAGGATTGGGTCATTATATTAACCTTATATTTTATTTTTAACTCTCAGTTAATTAGATTGACATTTACCTTGTCACTTTGTATTTTTATATTATATTGTTAATAAGATTATCATATACATTCAAGAGACCCCCAAGTGGTCCATTTGTGATAAACCTATCATGATATAAGTATCTTGGCTGAACCTTAGATTTTTATGAATATAGTAACAATTAATAATATAATATTTGTTTTAAAAACCATTTTATGTCAATTTTGACACTATTTGGTAATTGATTTTTTTGAAAATCATAACAGCATGATTAGTTCAAAAAACGTTAATTAAATCCATACTAACATGTCATATTAACCTAGAAAATTAGTTTAATTCCTAAAAATTCTCAAATTACATTTATTTTGGGTGTTTATAACATCAATTATGTTAATATTTCATTAATAAAATAATTACTGCATCATCATTGTGTCATAAATAAATTAACTAATTTAATGTCTAAAAATTATAAATAAAATACCATTGTGTAGGAAATATTTTTATCTTTCTAATTAATATTTATAGTCGAATTTATATTATGTATAACCCTATATTTAAAGAAATTTAGTTATTAAACTTTGTTTTAACCATTTTAACTATTCAATAAATAAAATAATAATAAATGTCCTAATCTAATCCATGTGCACCTAAAGGGAAATAATTTACTACTGAGGTTGTTTTTGGTCGAATTAAACTTATCCAATAGAATTAGGACATGTGTTAGGGTAATAATAATATAATTTTTACCCTTAATTACTCTATTTACTTTTAACAATGGTAAATACAAGTAAAAAATTACAATTCACCAAAAAATATTTTTATCTTATTGAACCAAATTTTACTCCTTGATATTAACCGTGTCTCTCAAATTTTCAAAATTCCACTCACAGAAGCGGTAAAATTAAGTTTTATGTAAGTTTGCAAAAAGCATGAAGGAGGTAGGTAAAAGACGGTGAAAAGTTCAATAAAATTTTTATATATCGAAAATTATTATTATATGACTCCAATGTATTACATTGAACTTATATAGGTATTATATATCAATTTTGACCTAAAATAAATTTAAATAAAATAAATAATTATTTAAATAAAAATTCGGTTTTTAAATAGTAACCTAGTGTTTTCAATATTCATCAAAAATTGAATGTTTTCTGAAAAATACCAAAAATTCACCCTAGGCTAGTTTCGATATTCCGAATCCAAAAATGAAGTCCATTTTAAACGATAAAATTTGAAAAAAGTGGGTATTACTATTCATAAGGCTAGTTTATATTATATTTTAATAAAATATCGTTGTTTAGTGAAACTCGGTATTGCCTACAAGACACGCTATCATGGAGGGTCGTGATTGCGTGTAAAGCAAGCCAAGTCAGGGTTGCGTGTAGTGAAAGCTCTTTTTGGTGTTGCGTATAACATAATCAAAACTTATTTCAATTTTACATTAAACAAAATCTATACTTAATGTTGCATAGATTAATTTCCATAAAATGAACTTGAAATTGTGTGTAACACAAGCCAAGAATAGTGTTGTGTATACTGCAAGCTAATACGGTGTTGCGTATAGTACAAGCTAAAATTGGTGTAGTGTATAATAGAAGATATCAATGAAATTAAAAGAATATTTTTCATAAAATATCTGTGTGTTACACCCTTCCAATGATTACAGATCATTAAATCCCTGATTCTATTTTAATATTTCCTTCTATATCATTAAAAAATAAAATAAGAATAAAATATGGAAGAAAAATGAATTTCATATATAATTTTATATACCTCCATACAATAGACATGGATGGTATATGTTTAAGTTGAAACTACCATTATGTATCTTCCAAACAATGACCCATACATGATGAGGTAATATTAGGTCACAGAATTTCATTTTACCTTTACAAAGTGAAAACATGGAGTACCTATCCTTACATTAGGTGACCAACATGAAATGACATGATGTGACCATTATATATAAAATTAAACTATCAAAATGCTAGACATGAAATCTACACATACACGACATAGAACAAACTACCTTTACACTGTGATAATTCTTAAATTGTGTGAGATATTAAAAAACTAAAATCACAGTAGAATTAATCTAAAAATAGGACATTTCAAAGTTATTTTATGGAACAAATATTTTTTACTAAATTTAAAATGATACGTAAGGGAAAAAAATTGGTTTAAAAATATAATTTAATATTTATTAATGAATAATTTAACTAATCAGCATTTAATTTATTATTATTTATAAATTTATAAATTTACTTATATTATAATAAATCCTATTTTAAATCATAAATTTAATTACAAGCTCACCAAATATAATTTTTAAATAATGAAAATTACTCCCATAATTCGTAGGAGTATTTCCATATCAGGATATAAATTTATGAATGCTCTACCAAACCACTAGACACCCTCGAATGTCCAAATAAAGACTTTATATAAATTTGGGCCTTCACCCGGTGGCCCTCATTAATTTTATTATAGTAAATTTTTTAAGAATATAAATTGGAAAACTATTACCCATATTGGGATGAGAATGATGTTCTCCCCAATATAATGAAATACAATTTTTTAAATCCACTAATAATACATGGTTAGGTTAAACAACAAAATAAACATTACCAAAATGGGCCTCTCTCAGAATAAAGAAGAGTGTGGAGACACCACCATTTATTCAAGTTTTGAAACTTCATTCCTTGAGATGTACAGACACAATAATGGCATTCATCACTTCTACATTGTACCATGATAAACAACAATTTCAACAAAAAATGTAAAAAGTTACCTATAAGAAAATGGTTACTTGTATTGGAATAAATATGAAGGAAAACCTATAGTCTTTATAAACTCTCCATGTACTGTTATATCACTCACAAAACGGTGTGGAGAACATCTTATATACTAAACTGGACGTCACATTTTGATAATAGAAATTTAAAACTAATCCCTACTAAGGATGATTTCATTGGGTCTCATTTTTTCCTGAAGAAAACCTACAAAAGTATTCTTTCTCAAGATAGGATGAAAACTATAAATTACAATATTTTTGGGACGACATGATCACTAGTATTTGAATTTTTCTTTTTGATTAGGTTATAGTTATAAGAGACTCTAAATTCCTTAAATCCTAAATAAAAAATGTGGAATATACAATATCACACAATCACTAATTATTTTTAGGGTTATTGAAGTAATGATACGAATAATAACTCAAATAATTATAGGTCTCATTAAAATATATATATATATATTACGCATACCCATCTATAACTCTATTTATCCACATTTTCACTTTTCATGATCTATCAGGAGGTAATAGTAGTTTATGTTGATCAAATAATCACTCACCATTGATTACTACTATATCATAAACTCTATAATAAATCTTTCCTATTTATAGGCTAGTATGTCTCTAATAAGATAATTTATATTCACAATAATATCTTTTCATCAAGGGGGTGTTTTCCTATTGATCCAAACTATAGCTATTTTGGATGATGACATGTCATGACCCAAAACCAGGGTCCCCTTTAATTGGAAACTCAGAAATCTTAGTGATTTCTAGAGAAAAATAGCATAGGCAGGGATAAAAATAAGTAAAAACCTATCCTAAATCATATATATGAAATATAAATACAGAAAAATGATCTTGAATAATAACAATATGATTCATGAATATGGGTGTACCTCGCGATTTATCTAATTCCTAATGTGTAATTAGACATGATCATGTAAACAAATAGAGGGTCTAACCTCTCCTGAAATTATAAAATTGTCAATGTATATAGAAATAACCATATTCTAGTCATTGGATCAAATCCTAATACTAGTAGAGTAGTCCAACCATGATTTTAGATAAATATTAATCAGTAAAATCTCATTGAAGTCTATAAAGGACTGAAAAAAGAATCTCCATCTGTTCAATAGGTTCATAAACTTTATATAATAATAAAAAAACATACTCTAGTATTCCCTCTATACTCAGATGATTATGATAATTATAGATTCTAGTTAGTTATTTCTAGTATATCTCCCATATCATACACTACCAATTTTTAGTCCCATCCAACTCAATGTGATGTATCATATGCTCTATAAAATTGTCTAAAATAAACACTTTGAGAATAGAATAAACCTCTATTCCTTGGGATATGATATCTCACAAGTAGATCTATAAATCAAAATCTCATCACATTAATTTTCTGAAATGAGTGGCTCTTGATCTGGACTATGCCTATCAAAATTCTTCCTTAATATAAAATATAACTATATATTGGTGGAATCCCTCATTCAATAAGATTATCCCACAATTATTAAATCATATCTATGTGAGCTGTCATATTAAGGAGATGATGTATCACAAATGAAAACTATATGATGCATGCACCATATTAACTATTCCCTACAATAAATTTTAGGTGGTTCCATTTTTATTAAGGAATTATTAAACTATAGGTTAATTGATACATCATACATCACATCAAAAATGGGTTATATTGTTATTTAATCAAAATAAAAACCCGTTAATAAAAATACACTAAATTTTGAAACAAATATTCCCCTGAAAAATGACCTCTAACTACATTAAAAAAAGTTAAAATACTCTGATACCATTAAAACATGACCCGACCAACCATGTCACCACATGGGCTAGCAGTAAGGTGATTGTGTCTGGCAAGTTTCGCCTACAATGGCCTAGGGTAGAATACAAGCATCAAAATGGATGAAGATACATGGATGGCCTTAGCTTATATCAATCCTCAATAAGTAATAATAGGATATTAATAATATAATCAAAAACCACCATTATTTTAAAAAATCAAATAAAATATATAATATTGGATTCATGGATAAAAACTATAAAAAATACCATATGGTATATTAGTACATGTGATAATACTACACTATATGAAATGGACAATTATCTTCTTCCTATGAAGACTCCATGGAATATTCCGCCAACACAAAATTTCATCACTGAATATCACAATGTTCCACCATGAATTTTCTTCAGATCAAAATATCTTGATCTTTATCCACTAAGAAAATATCTAAACTGTGTGTCATCTTCACAAGAACAACATGTGTGTGGTCGATCTTATTCATGTGCGAGGATACACTTACCCAATATGATTCCACTAAAAACAAACAAAAGATGAAAAAAGTCATGTCAACTAATTTTATGAAGAGAGAACCCCAAATTATAGGAAATTGAATCCATATAATATTTATATATAAAGGAAACATAAGGATAAAGGTATTCTATTGTTATCTTCACTTAGCTCCTAGTAAAATCATACCTCATAATTCTCATGGAACACTGGTGGTGGTTTATGAATTGAATATCCTAAAGTACATAGATCATATATAATTCACCTCTATATGAATAAAAGGTTTAGGAAGATTTATCAATTCACAATAGTATTGATCTTTATAGAATAAATGTCAATTGAATCTATTACTGTTTTAGAACTCAAACTATTCAAGATATATTTCACCATATAATCCCTAATATTTCCACTCTAGAGCTGTATGGTAGAATTGGGTGTTTTTTTAGAAATATATATTAATAATGGGATGATCACCCCTATTAGGAACCAAAACTAAATGCATTGTGAAAAATTACCCTTCCACCAACTATATATCTCCCTATTATAATGGGGGGAACCACACCTTATAGAAAAGTGTATTTTAATCAAGAGGGATACTGATCCTTATGGCGGACCCAATCATAATCATGTGTGGCGTATATTATTCATAGAATTAAGAAGAATATATGATGTGGACCTACACCTTATCCCCATAGGGGTTTTATATAATCCAATTAGTATAAAGAAGACCCTTATTTGGGCATCAGTATGCAAATAATGGGTTATTAACCTTTTGTATGGTATATGTATCTTTCCCCACACATGGCCATCATCATGTGGTTATGATTCTTTAACATACCGAGAAAAATTATAAATAACACATAATGATTATGATACTAGGTATATCATGTAATATATATAAAATGGCTTCAAATATACTACTAACATTGCCATTTATGAAATATAGTAGATAAGATACGAGAAACTCCATAAACATATCTATTTAAAACATGTACTCCATGGATAAATGATGTATAGTTTTTTGTAGTAGATGAAAATAATGCAGTACAACACAATTAATTTGGGTTCAATCTATCATTGTATACCTATTGGAATACAGAATATATAGTACTAGATATTCATACTTGGTATATAATTCCATGAGAGACTTTATCGGGTATACAGATACACAACATGTACATTATGATACACAGTATGTGGTATCATTAGGTACTGACTTTTTTACTATTAGAACCTTTAATGTCATCTCAATAACTATTCTTGATGTGTTTAACATAAACCATGGAATGTTAGGCCTCAGCATTAACCAAATGTGTACTCAGTTACTTGTTGAGGTATACGGTCCTAAGGTACATTGAATATAACCCCTATTCACATGATATGTAATTTTTTTATTAGCATATAACCCTAGTTTCACATAATATAAAACAAGTGAAACCATTTGGGGTAGATTAAAAAAAATCAAAAACCAATGATTTTTATCAAAATTTCACTTGGTGAAATCCACTAACTCCTCTACCTCAGGCCTTTCATTCAATGCTGACACAACATTATTCATCTAGCATAATTTTTTCCCATACTAAATAATTTTCTAACAATTAATGTTCTTATTCATAATTATTACCCCATTAATCAATTCCACAAACAAAAACCTATCATGGATCCTATCATCCTAATTCAGTTATCCAAAACAAAAACAGTTACATCAACCACTATTCTTCTAAAAATCATCCTCTTGTTATCCAACCAAGTTATAAATAATTGAGTGGGTGAAATAAAAGAATGAAAATCATTCGGATTCCTGAAATAACCATATGGATTTATGTTTAGGACAATTGACCATTGAGAAAATAAATATGGGGATTTAATTAAATTTTAATTAATGAACTATTAAATGAAATATTTATATAAAGAACATAATTGTGATTATTTATCCGGAATATTAAATCAAATATTAAAAAATACAAAATTATTAATTTGAAAATAATACTTATCATTAATGAAATTAAAATTGTAATTACATAATTAAATGATTCCATGTTCTATAATTACGTAGAATCAATTTAACTTGATGAATTATGTTTATTTTAGAAATTTTCATGAAACAATAAATTCCAAAATAATTATTTTTTTCACAATAATTATTTTCCATGAAATGGATTTTGATTTATAGAATAATCAAATATAAATGTATTTTTGGAATTTGATTATTAATCAAAAAAATTATTATAAATCACCTTTTGAAAAATTACTTTTGATAAGGGAATGGTTTGAGTTGCGATGAACAAGGTGGTCATAAATAAAAAATTATCCTACCGCAACGGTGTTCCATCAATTTCTCAATTATCATACCTTGATTCTTGATTGTTGTGGTCACCACCCAAATGAATGGTCCTCTATATCACAAAGAGAAAATTGAACCCTCTAGAGATTTATTAAATTAAATAAAAGGGGTGTTGAATGATTTTATTCCCAATTATAGGAGATGTTTTTGTTGGAGGAATTTCTCCCGTAAATATTTATTTAATTTTTTCACATTAAATCTTGTCGTAACACCCCCTTTAATCCTCAAAAAATATTCACCTTATAAATTTTTATTCTAATGTATAAAAATATATGGACATAAATTATTGTATCATGTCATTTAATTTCAATTTTTTCAAAATGAAACTATATCAAAATCCACAAATAAATAAAAAATAATAATTTATTTTAATTTACCAATTTATGAATTTTAAATAAATACACAAAAATTCTTTTTTTGTAGATCAACAAACAATAATCTAAGTTATACCTCTCCATGGGAAACCAAAACATTCTTGGAAAAAAATAATGTCACTAAATTTTCATTCGAGACTCCATTTAGGAGGAATAATTTCTTATTTATGTAAGAAAAAAATTATTAGATAAATTTAAAATCTCCCTAAAACCAAAAATCTCAATATATTACAAAACACTAGGACAATAGTAAACATTAAATTCTTTTACAAATAGTACAAACATAAAATATAATTATGAAGGTAATTTTCTTTGGAGAAATATCTAGTTTATCATTTTTCAGGACCCACCACTTTAAAACTAAAAAATAATCATTGTATCCCATAAGAAAAACAGTAGGTTATTGTAACTAAATTATAATGTGAGAAATTACATATAAACCAAACCATTCACCTTAAACATGTATCATCATCACCATCATATAAATAATAAACCATAACAAATTATAAATAAATAAATATATATATATATTTAGAAACACCATAAATAATTTTACTCATATTTTTATTCATTTCTATATTTGAAATAATTATAATTCATCTACTAAGTATTCCGGACATAATCAAGGAGATACATTATCAATATTATACTATATTAATATTGTTATCAACCCATTGTTCTTCATTATTAATGACTAAAATTATCCCTAATCAACAATAAATTTCCTTAATTTATCCTCATAATTATAAAATTATTTTATTTGGTTTATATATATATCATTATGTTATATCTATATATTTCAACATTATTATTATAAATATAATTATGAATCATTCATCAATATTTACTGACTTTTTAAATGATTAATTTTTTCAATGTATTATAATTTGATATTATCATTGGATATTTATTCCACATATTAATAATTCATAATGTAACTAGATATCCAAGATAAATAAAAAACCTATTAAAATATTTTGTTACATGTAATGATAGTTCATTTTTAAAAAAAATAGTAAACATAGACTCTATAATGGTTATGTTCGTCAACATTATTTTTTCAAATCCAATTTTATTTATCATCTTTATCATATTAATGTCACAATCTTCATCAATAATTCACAACATATTCATATAATTTCTGTATTTAAAATATTCAAATATACTATGATATGAAATTATAGCTAATTTAATAATAATAGATCACATAAAAATCATCAAAAATAATTTTATAGCAAGAAAATAATTATATCAAAGTAATAAAAATTGAAATTTAATACTTCAATATTTGTACATAATCTATGGTTGTGTATTGATGTAGTCGATAAATAGTTAAAATTAGCATGATTAAATGAGTTTAATTTTCTGAATATTTCCCAAATTGAACTACTAAACATCACTAAAATCATCTTCATGGGGGATTATTAGTACCAGATGGTCCCTATAATCCAATAATAATTTTTCATGC
Organism: Viscum album; assembly: GCA_963277665.1. Classification (NCBI taxonomy): domain Eukaryota; kingdom Viridiplantae; phylum Streptophyta; class Magnoliopsida; order Santalales; family Viscaceae; genus Viscum; species Viscum album. Next base: position 1,439,929,789 of record OY728127.1, on the reverse strand, counting down.
CCAAATATAACCTCTCACATACCCCCACAGACTGTTAAATGATCAACCCTTTTAAAGGGTTATGTATTAATGCCCTCTTTATTCATCCCTGATCCTATATCTACATTCACACGACTCACCATTAGGTTATAACCTCCTGTATATCTGATTTTTTATTAGATATTCCTTGTGGAATTCTCTTGAGTCTACCCAATCCAACTTATAGTGTGGAAACATGACCATATAGGGTGTAGTTTAATAAACATGTCTATATTTCCATGATCATGGGTGTGGGAACAATCCCATTTGGTGATGTAGACACACTTATGGATGATAAATATTGTCAACCAAATAAATATCCTTGTTTTATATTCTCTATATATGTCATTCCCTTTGGGAATTTTTTGAATTATGTATTGTTGTCCAAATCATTTGATAAAATAACCCCTACTCACCACTACATTGTATGCTATATCCATTATCTCTAACCATCTGATGTCAAAATGGTCAAAAACAATAAGAGGAAAAATATATTATTTCATAAAAATTATCAATGAATTCTCAGTTAATAATGATGATAAAAAAGTATAAAACTTTAAATTTGAATTATAAAATTATAAGAGAAAAAACTAAAAAATTTATTAATTGTAATCTATAATTATCATCATAATATTATGGGTATTACTATAGTAATTTCATTGAAATGTTAAAAAATGATAAATCATTTTTAGAATAATTTTTCATGATTTAAAAATATTATAAATTTTATTTAAAATGGAATCAAATTATCTCTTCAATATATTTCTACGATCATAAATCCAAATTTCACAATAATATATGTATAATCATATAAAGGATTGTAATAGATGAATATCATCATGTCATCATGAATTATGTAGTTTAACCATAAAAAAATAAAGAGAAAATTGATATATTTTAAGATTTCATTGACAGTAACCATATTCTATAACTTGGAGAGATTCTTGTAAAATTTCATTATTCTTTTCATTTTTTAGACTTTGTAATATATGAAATTCATAACAATTATTGAACCACACACAATGAAATAACATATTAGATAATAAGTCTTTAACAAAAAAAATATTTTACAAGAAAAAAATAACTATTTATCTAATAAATCCATTATTTATGATAAATTCTCTCATTGTGGTAAGAACCTCATTCAAAACATTCTTTTTGGTCTATAATTCTATTATCAGTTCATTTAAGAAAAATGATATCATTTACTTTTAATCAGGTTTTTAAAATAAATATATTATTTATTTAAAACCTCTCACCAACATCTCTAAAAAATCAAAATATTTTAAAAATATATAAACTTATCAACCCCATACAAAATATTAAATCCAGTCTTAATAATGTATTTTCATCATCTGTTGTAAGTTGTGAGAGGAGAAACATGTTTATTTTATAGCATGTTATGAAAAATATCTTGATGTATATCCATTGAAATATATTAACCCAAAATATTTTCACATGAATAAAAAGAGTCTGACCATATACAGTTTTTTTATTAAATTTCAAACATTAAGATGTTCTCAAATGTCTCTTTTGAATTAACATTAAATTTACATAACATCAAACATCAATTATAATGTTAATTACACACTTTTTCAATCTATCAATCAAAAAATACTGGGGTATTTTTTTAATCCCAAGAATATTAATGGATATAATAACCACCTTAACATTACTCTCATACCAATGAGAAGTCAAAGGTAAAAGTACTAGTCCTGGAGAAACTCATTATTCATAATTCCTTATGATAGTTAAGGTAAAAACATACAAATCGATTAGCAGAAAATATATTTAAAAAATAATCAATAATGTATTCATTGATTCAAAATTTTATATTGAAAAGGTTATTAATATAATTATCCAATTGTTTGAGATATTAAGAAAACATTCTCTTATACCATCATAAAATTTAATCATTCTTTTAAGGTTGAAAGAATAAAAATACCTATATTTAAGAAGAAAGATCATACTGTTTCACTTAATAAAATAAAATACAGATATAAACCTAAATAAAATTCTTCTTAATATAAAAAAACAAAAATAAAAACAAATAAATGTCAATATAAATAAATGTAGTGAAACAACATGAAATTACACCATCCTAAACCCATTAACTTAATATAAAAATTCATCCTTATATAAATATAAATTTACCACTAATTAAAATTTTATAGGATATCAACAACAATTAATACATTCTTCAATTAACAGAGAGTCATCCCTTAAAAACATTCTTCCTCTAGACTAGTTCCTTATTCAAATTATAATTCTATTAAAAGAAAAGTGATATCATATACATTTATAATAGGTCCATTAAATTTATTTCAATTAGAATATAAGAAAAGCATTCTATAATTACAAACATGTGTACTTGTAAAGGTAACAATATTACTCAATTATGGAAGGATATATATAATAAAAATAATCATATATATAGTTATATTGATTAATTTTTAAATTTTATACCATGACCTGAACAATTAGGTTTGATCAAATGTGTGACAAAACCTCATACGAGCCTCCTTATAAGAAAGAGGTTACTGACTAGTAGAAATGGTCTCAACATCATTAGTGTGGAGACTATAGCCATCATATCATAACCTTTCAATAATCATATAAATAAAATATTATAAATTTGAGTAACCAAAGTGTAATATAATAATATCAGTGGAACACAAGTCATTCAAATAATAAACATGCTCTTAATAAGGATATACAATCCACATTATATAGAGTGTAAGTGAATAAAATAAATAAAACCACATTTCCCACCATTACATGTCCCATTACAACTACCTTCTCTCTGAGCCTCATCTCAACCATCTTCTAGGGATCCCTTTTCCATTCTGGAATATCTATACATGAACTCTTTATGTGCATCAAATATCTTCTACAATGTGTGACTTATAGTACCTAGTTACATACCCCCAATACATCATTCAAAAATGTGAATGAGAATAATAGTGGTATGGAATGATAATAATAATTATTAATGTAAGAATAAAAATCATATATCAAGAACATGTATGTCAAAAAAGAAACCGCTGCCCTAATTGTACATGATTTGTTTTGCATGTCGGTTTTATGAATGAGGATGTCATGAATAATGAAGAACAGTCCACAGGGGTATCAACATGTCACTAATCATCCACAGCGAATCCAGTGATCATGCTTGAAGAAAACCATATGGCATCTAGTTTCAACAAGTAACCATGTACCCTAAGCACATTGAGTTTTTTGTGGTGTGAAAGGGTTTTCATTATCCTACTCTATATATTGGAAAATCATTATAATTTTCAGGTGTCGTGCGCTCTCCCACCCTAGGGTGATCATAACATGGATGTCCACCTATCACAAATACGATGAAAAATACTCCAATGTTACGATAACTAAAAACAAGGTATATCATGATAAGAAAAGTGTAACACATTATAATGAGAATATAGTGGCAGTCATATAACAACATTGGATCAATACCAAGCATGGTATAATCTACATTAGAATATATATGGAATTAAACATCTTATGTTGACCTCATTGCATACACACAAACACACAAGAAATTAGAGTCAAGTAATGGTATGGAAGAAGCCAAATAACGATTATAAAATGGAACAGTGTATATACAGGAGACCCAAAATGTAAGGAACTTCTTACCTCAAGGTTGTTGATGTTGTACTCCAAATTCCAACCAAGGATTGAAGACCAAACACATTGTACATTCATATAGAAAAATATCACAAATGAATGATGGCTAACTATGGGTTTGATTCATAAAGAAGAGGATTAAAATGTAAAATAAATATAATTACTTATGAAGAATGTAATTCTAGAATGAAATACATTAAGAAACCTTTCAAAAAAATCAATACAGAGGTATTTAAAATGGAGGAATTCAAATTCCCAAGATCCATTGTTGACTGAGGAATAGATCATTAATTTTTAGTGATCCTAAATAATATCCTCTATAATAAAAAATGATCATTGATTCATCATCAGTCTATAGAAAAGAAAATGTATTCATGATAACTATAGTCTTAAGATGTTCATTATGGGGAACTATCCTAGAAATGTTAACTTTTCTAGAGAGTTGTCTTTATTTAAAGGGGTTTTCATTGAAACAAAAGATACTCCACCAATATACTATGGAATAATCATCAAATTATAGTTTTATTATCAATATATAATCAATAATATAGTTTATAGGATGTTACATGATCATATACCTATATTTAATTTGTTATTGATGGTATAATGTTTTTTTATAATAGATTATTTTATATTACTACATAAAATATATAACCTAATGTTGATGAAGATAAAATATTGAAAATTAATATTAATAGATGATGTTGAATTTTATTGTAGAAAAAATAATTCTATAGTATTAAAGATGAGTGAATTAAATAGTAGTGATTGAATTTTGAATATGTGATTCCATGAATTTTAAATTTTCCCGGATTAAGGGAAAAAACAATACAAAGAATCTATATTAATGTAAATGTTACCTAGATTATTTAAAAAGTTAAATTTTATCAAATCATGATTGGATGAGTTATAAAATTTCCCTGAGATATATATGTCAATGGATATATAAAAAACTATTTAAATTTATATTAGTGTACCTGGGAATGAATAAAATAGAATTTACTTCTTCATATACAATATTTTGCTAATAGAGAAGTTAGTTCTACATGTATAACTATTATATAATCAAACTAAATCATGAATTTTTTTAGATCAACATTATTAAAGGAGATATGGAGTACGGAGTGAGAGAATAATTAAACACTTTTAGGGATACATATGATTCTTTGGTAGAACATAATATTTTAACTCTTATATTCAAATAGAATAGATCATTAATATAAGATCATATCACATATGGTAGAGTAAATATACTTTTAGATTAGTTGAGTGTGCACCCTCATAAAACTAAGAAAAAGGACACTGGTTTCATGTAACATCCCACACAACACCCATTTTTATGAGAAAAGGTAGAGGGGCTACTAAACATAGGTGATATACCCAAGGCACCAAAGATAAATTATATTGTAAAGGGCTTATGAAACTTTTGTAGAATAATTTTCCCTAAAAAATAAAAAACATTACAAACATAAAACATAAAAATAAAAACCAACTACATGTTTCATGAGTTTAAATTTTACAATATGAAAATATATCGAGAGGAAAAAAATATCAAATTGACAATAGAAACATTAGTCAATAATCCCAAAAGACAACATGACATAAGGATTCCAATGTGGTATCACCCCATGTACAACAATAACCATCTCCCGGATCTATCTCTCCTATAATTCCCATTTATTATAGACAAATCAATAGAGAAATAATATATCATCCCATTCAATATGACTCAGTATATAACATCTGAAAACCCACCTAATGTCCCACGAATTGATGGTTATATACTCAGTAGGAAATCCCAAATAAACAACAAAACTCACAGCGCATGGACAATAAGTTGGTTTTTGAATTCAAATAATCCCATTGGAAAAAATAAAAATGGTATATATAAGAACAAGAAAAAAAATACCATTTTAGAAAACCATATGCAAGATTATATGAATCTATTCAAGTTTTCTGTAGCCTTTATGCTATTCACAGACACACATTCACATATATTACCATACACAAAATCTTGATGTTACCAATTATTGTGATTCATTATGACCATAACTAATCCAACCATGATATTGGAACCTATAACCTTATATATCCAATTGAAACAAACACCAAAAAATTATAAATATTCACATTACAAGTACATTACATTAAACAATTATATCATTCAAAATATCCCAAAAAAATTAAGCATGCATCAAAAATCATTCAGTAATTGTAAAATTTTTATATTAAACTTATAAGACCTAATGTGATTTTCCAAAATCCAAAAATTTTACAATATTTTTTTAAAAAAGAAACATTTTACCTTTCCAAATCACATCATCCATCCAATAAATATCCATGTAAATCCATAATGCGAAACTAGGTCTACATGTTCTAGAAAAACATAATATGAGATAATATCCACATACCACACAACAAATGGTGAATATAATGAATTATACTAAAACATCCCAATCATGTATCAAAAAACATTCTCTTCACATGATCCAAAACAATATCTTTAGAACTTACCCAATTACCAATTATCTAGGTACCAACACTGAACTGCAGTTTTGTTGGGAAATCCTAGGAGATTAAGGAGGATAAGTATTAAAAAATCACATCCGTTGATTTTAAATAATAAAATTCTATAATATCAATTAAAATAAGAGTTCAAACATCAGTGGTCTCTAGAAAACACCTAGGGTATCATTGGAGGTTGAAAGGATGCGATGTGTTGTCAAAAACAATTTAAACCCCCCCAGAATGTATTTTATACCCATTCTAGAAATATAGTACCACATTATATCCTCTTACTCTAATGTGAATAAATTCTGAAAATCACTAGAACATGATGTAGTGACTATAATGACCCTGTAATTATCAAACACAATGGAAAAATTTATAGGGATACACTATAGAGACACCTGACCAAGTTGGACTCCAGAATCCATGACACATGGCACAAACCGATCATATTTAGGTTTCTCCAGGATACACCAAAACCGAAAAAAAACCACATCTAACAAAAATATGGATGATTCACCCAAATAGGTTCCATGTCAGATCTCCATTCTTATTGCATTAATTCCCAAAAAGGATGTTTCTCAAAATAATGCTATGTTGCAGCCCATGCTCTATGTTTCAACCACCCTCCAATCGACAGTACCACCCAAATGTTTTTTTTCTCAAGACTCCATGATGGAGCTAGGAATCCATGAAAATCCATGTATAATGTTGAATGGGTGACCAAAAATTTCTATACAATATGTATTCCGCTCAACTTCATAGATATCAAAGGCATACACCGAACCACATGGTCTATGGTGTGGCCTCCTAAAAAATTGTATAAATCCCTCCAAAATCCCATCAAAACCCTTGAAAACTCTAGAATGTAATCCTTAGAATTATTTATCATAAAATAATATAATAATTTTATCATACATAAAATTGGGGGAGTTAAATTCTCCCCACCATTGGTCTTTTAATCCTCATAAAGTTGAAAATAATTGTTTCTTTAAAAAGAACAAGTCATGGTTCTTAGTTCTCCATTTCACATTCCCATTTCTCTTATTATTTTTTCCATGTTTCCATAAATCCTCTACCAAAATAATTATTTCTCATGATATATATTCAATTTCCTATCCACAATTTTTGAACGAAAATAGTCAATATATGATCTAGTTTATTGTCAACATGGACCTAATGAATTAAAAGACCAAGTACACATACCTATTTTATCTAGAAATAATTCATTGAAATAATAGAATGATGTTTATTTTCTTAAAATTCACTCAAAAATATAGGCGACTGTTCATCAGTATCCTCTTTAGTCCTAGAATACACTAGAATATCAATAAAAACACCACTATAATGAAATCATGATACCTATGTAATATTCAATTAATTAATTCCATAAATATTACTAGTTAATACATAACACCAAATGGTATAACCATGTACTCCTATTGTCCTTAAAAAATCTATAAATCTATTTTTGGAATATCCCCCCTTCATACATGACATTGGTGAAACACTTTATTGTAAGTAAATAATTGGGAACCATGTTACTCCCCTAAATTGATTGAACATATCATCAATTTTTGAAGATGATACACATTTTATATCATAAATTGGATATGGTTTTGATAATACACACAAATAATAATATTTAGATACTCCTTTCTCGTAAAAATAACTCATGCTCCCCACAATGAGATGCTCAATCGAATGAACTCTTTGATTTCCTATATTTATACTTAGAAATTCAATTCCATCAATTTTTTTCATCCATCCAATAATACATAGGTGAAATATGAATATTCTCTAATAGTCTATTATTTAAAAATTTTACGTCTATTTGGTATGGAAAACTCGATAAATTACCCAAGAGGAAATCTAAAAATTGGTCAATAGTTATTGGGAAATCCCGACGTCTTGCTTCATCAACCAATGCTAAATAAATAACTACCAACTGATCAGATATGGTACCAACCACTTGTACCAAATCTACTTTTCTTTTAAAATTCACATCCAAATATCCTCTAAAGAGATGTTCAACGATATCAGAGGATGTGAAACTAATATTCCATTAGTTATAATAAATATGAGCCTTCAATGTTGTAAAAAATCCCATAGAATAATGATGTCATAAATATCCATATCTAAAATAGAGAAATCTGAAACTAAACTAGTCCCATTGAATATTATTAAACACAATTTACACATAAAACCTCAACACACATGCTATGTCTTTAAATACCTATACTTCTCATACATATATATTATATCTATTTAGATGAATATTCATTAAATTAAAGAAACACATGGTAGAGTATTGCAATGATATGATGCCTTTGGAAATCCAGACACATAAAATAATGGTACATAAGTGATATACAATGTCTTCCACTATGTTATTCATAAGTAGAACACTTTTTAGACATATAATACATAAAAAAATTCATTATAACCTGGGGAAATGATGAAATATAAAGGGTGATCTCATATGCTCAGTAACGGGAAAACAGGAGATATCAATATATCTAGAGCATAAGGGTATAATAAAATGAGAATAACATTTTAAAACCATATGCTAAATATTATAAATAATAAACCCAAATCATTGGATATATCATAGAAGTTAATAAAACTTGAATCAAAATGGAATTAATGAACATGAACCATGAGAGAATAACATTGGAAAATATTTTTTCATACAAATAACCTTAGAAAATCAATTTATGTGTAGAGAATGGATCTCTATCTGGATTACCATTGTGGATTTCGTTCACTCACCATATTATTATAGTATTCATGGTTCACTCCTAATACTATCACACCAGACCAATTTTGTTATGAAACTAGGTTCACTCCCCTTCCAATCATATTTATCTCATGATATATAAATCATTACACAATGCATTGAATGGAGATATAGGTCCCACATAGAACAAAATTAAAATTGTACAAATGTGTTCCGCATGATCAAAAATAATTAATCACATCAAAACCAATAGAAAGTAATGGGGTTTTTAAACACTTCATTATAGAATAACTAATGGGAAATATAGGGGTTTCACAAACAGTCCATCATAACATAACCCATACAATTTTAATGGGTTTCATAATCATCTCATTAATTGATCTTAACATATCCTATGGAAAATGAATGGTTTTAACAAAAATCTATTCATAATAATAAACCTAAAATAAATAGAAAAAGAATAACTATTGTTCCATTCAATCATATACCTAGTAAAATATGAGATACAGAAAATGGTTTTTTGCTTATAAACGTAAATTACATAAAAATAAAATTAAAACTTAATAAGGAAAAATAATTTCCATTTTGAAATAAAATCATGAAAATTTAATAATTTCCCAAATTTTAAGTTAATATTTTTTCACTGTGAATAACTATGAAAACATTTTAAAAAGTATTAAAATAATTGAGTGGTCATGAAATTGGAAGAATGCATTCATGTTGTGAATATTAAAAGAAATATTCCATCCACATTTTTTTGAAAAAATCAAAGTTACCTCACTTGGGAAATGACAAGAAGAATATTACAATACCATTTTTTATGAATTCAAACCTGGGTTAAAATTTCATTGAAAAACATCAATATAAACTTCCTTCAAAATATTTGATGAAATCATGTACATTGAAGAAAAATGATTTTAAACCAAGAAGATTAATGATGTCTTTTTTATGACATTAATTTCTAATATGTATTTATTAAAGAGAGGAAAACGAATAAAATTTTTTTATTCAATATAAATAAATATTGTATACTAAAATACATGAGTTTCATGAGAGGTGGATCATAATATTTCATTATTTGAATCATAATCATAAACAATCCCAATAATCAATGATATTGTAATATAAAACATTTACCACATCGATAACATTTGATTTGTAATCCCCATCAATGAAATAACCAGTTATGGATATATATATATATATACAATAATATTCGTTATATGAATCATTAAATAAATTCATAGGTATTATATACTCCACATAAATGAAACAAGTGGTGAATATGGAATATGTCCCATAGAAAAAAAGTAATACAAAAATTCCAAAACTCAAGTATCAATAATGTATATACATATTCAAACGAATGTTATAATAATTATTAGATTCTTAGAATTATTATACATAATAAAAACCATATATATCAATAAATATTTTATTTACATATGACCATTTATTAAACTTTTTTTATCAATTTCTTATTGAAATCTTGTTTGAGGTAATAACATATTCATTTTTCATGATTGTTTTGCTTGTGTATTTTTTTCTATTTTAAATTTATTGAGGTTCAATAATCTATCTAATGTTAAATATTTTATAAATTTTATATAATCATTATATGTTTATTTAGGGAACTCAATAAGTGATAGAGATAGAAAATAAATTAAACAGTTCATAGAGATGGTATGCAATATGTATGCATGAAATTATTTCCATTTTTCTCATAGATGAAAGAAGAGAAAGGTAACTATTAATTTAAGGTACCAAGAATTTTTTTCATATATATCATATATATTCATTAAATATATTTTTATTTCCATCCGTGCCAAAAAAAGTTAAACATTTAATATCTAAGTATAAATATGTAATAAATATTGTTTTAAATACATCATTATATAAACCAGTGAGAGGGAGTGATTAAAATGAATTACATCAGTTCATGAGGCGGTTTTCTGCCATAAACAAAATCAACAGTTTCACCTCCAATTTTATTGAAGTAGATATGAATATTGGTTATTAAAGTAAAATAAAAAAATATAATTATTTTTTAGATAACGGTGTTTTTATGTTGGAATTATAAAAACATGAATGATGGTTGTGAGAGAAGAAGTAAAAATAGAATGATCTTAGTAAATAAAATTACTTTCTCTTAGAAAAACATTCTTTTCAAATATCATTAAGGACCCTATGATTTATATTTTTCAAAAAAAAATCTGTATAAAATGGATAAATTTTTTTGAGATATATTTTTATAGGGTTTTAGTGATCCAAATGGATTATGAGGTTTGAATAAGTGAGTAGATGATGTCCCATTTAATAATTTAGGAGTTCCACTTTTTTTAATACCCAAAACTATTCAATAATGATAAGTCACACTAAATCCAAGGTCCTCCAAAATTGGTAAATAAATTATTGGAGAGATGATATGGTCTATCAGGACCTAGAACAAAACAAATACACATGATTTCAGCATGATATTCTGAAATTCATAATGTTCACTCATTTTCAGAATTTTAGTTTTCACTACAATAACTAGTAACATTTTTATTTCCTTGGTGATTATTCATTTAGTAAAATAAATAAAACTAGACATAATATATTATTTCAACTCATTTATTAAAAATATTAATATTTACTAAAAAAGATATAATATGTTTTTTTCACTGTATTTATTCCACTCAACTTCATATGTATAAAAAGTTTTAATATCAAAATTCAATATTAAATTGAGTTTGATGATATGGATAAACAGAGGAAATTCAATGTTCAATGATCATCCAAACATGAATATATCAAGGGGACAGATAAAGGAATCAAGGATGTGAAGGTCAACCAAATATTGGTAAAAGTACTTATAAACTATCAATAGTTAGAATAAGGATTATATCTATAAAAACAATCCCATGTGATGAAAATAACATTTTCTTGTTGTTAGTGAATGGAATACTATAAAAATATCCATTTTCATTTTGAAAAAAATTGAAAATCCCTTTCATTGAAAATAACTTTTGAAAACATTATCAATAAGAATTAACTTTCCAAACATGAATAGTAATCCTCTAAAACATGATTGTGGGTAAATATTTATGTGAATTACATGGTATAAAGAATAGTCCACTTACATAGTAAACTGTCATAAACGTTCTTTATTCAAAAAGTGACAGGAAGATTCATTTTTAAAAAGGTTCTAGACATAATGAGAAAATATTTATTTAATGAATCACTCTGTAAATGTTTAAAACATTTTTTAAAAAAGGATTTTTAAATGAAAATATATTATCTTACTAAAGAGGGAAATAAAGAAAAAATTTCTTAAAAATACTTTCCATAACATTTTGACATCCAATGAATGGGAAAACAGAACTCATACATGAAAATGTTAATGAAGGAAAATAAGAGAATAAAATGAAAGGTTTTATTGATCAATTTTTATATATTTTTATCAAATGGAAGTTCATGTCTAAACAATCCTGAATAAAATAATATTGTGAAGTAAACCATTGAAAAGATTTTAAAATTGATGATAGATTAAATAAATGAATATATTATGTGTGTGAAATGCAAATACTAATAAAAAATTATTAAATACAAAAACATATTGTAAAAATTTATTGAACACATTATCTTATAATATAAACAAAAATGACGATATAATATTACCCAATAGAAAAAGAATCAGGTTATGAAATTCCTTACCTTTTGGTAAATGCTAATTAAAATTCCATTATAATTAAAAACTAATATTTTTTATAATCTAAAATTAATATAAAATAAATCATGATATAATACATCAAAAAGAGAAGAAGATACACCAAAAAATATAATCAAGATGTGATTATGATGTATGCCACATGAAAGTAAATGTGAGACAAGAAACTCTTAACTTCAGTTTTCTTTTGGGTGGGAGTCCTTGAACATCATATATAATGGTTTTAATTATTTCAATTACATATTAAAGAACCAAAATAATATTTATAATATCTTATATTAAATTCATACAATATCGTATTACCCGTTAATTAATAACATTTCATTATTTTTACTATTTATTGTGTTAATTGTCTTGTTTATCGAGTGTATAATTACTTCTTATTTTTTGTTCCTATTATATAGATAATTATTTAATCATATAATGAACATAAAAAATTATGAAAATTTCTTATATATAAATAATATATGTATTTATAATAATCTATATTGTTTGGATATAAGAAACGAAATGCCCCGTTCGTGGAGATTATAGACAGTACATACAGAGGAATGCTACTTCCATTTATTTATTGTTTTAAAATAATGAAAGATAAATTATATAAATATATTATCCCATTATCATATTTATTTCATATTTTTCACATAGGTTTATTAAAAACATATTTTAAAAATTCCATGTATAGGGTGAACGAATAATAATTCTTTGAGGACGCGGTAGTCCACATGTCCCCAAATGATGATATCATTTTTACATAAAATGGAAAGAATAAAGGTATGTGTTTTAAAAGAATTAAATAATTATAAAGGAATGATAAACATAAAAAATAAAATATATGAATAGGATGTCCATAATAATGAAAAACCATGAGATGTGGGAGTGGAAAAAACGAACCAACATCATTTCACGAGGTGGTAGTTTATCATACATGAACAATATGTTTGTTACCCATTAGATGGATGTGTGTTTAAGAGTATATATATAACATATAATAAAAATATTTTTATATATTTATTATATTTTTTTTAATATAATAAAGAAATAATAATATTTTATGGGTTAGATAATAGAAATAAAACTATAGAGCTTTAGGAAAGATGTTACCTCTTCTTTTGATAACGTTATTTGGTTTTCACCAAATGGGAATCCTTGGTATATTTATAAAAATATAGAGGATTAATGTAAGATATTAAGTATTTAAATAAGTATTTGGGTATTAATTGGTCATGAAAACATGTCCTAAGGGTCATGAGAAAGTGGGAGTGGTTACTGCCAATTTATAATGTAGGTGTTGCTTTCTTGTAAATTTTTTAAAAGGGAATTCCATGCAAGTGTTTACTATTAAATGTGGATAAAATATTATAAGAAATTATATATAAGTTATTTTAATATAGAAATATTAATATAATATGGATTTTGGAAAAGTTTTGATGTAATTTTGGCCCTTATATTTATGGTTTAATCCCACGTTAAGAAAATTTTTCTCTTAGTCGTAGTAATTAATTTTAATTACATTCACGAAAAGTTTGTGGTAAAAAAATAATTTTAATTTATTATAAAATAAAAATTACTTTTATTAAAAATATGGAATCAATTTTTAAAATTATAATAACATAAAATATAGAAATTATTTTAAATTTAATATCCATACCGGATGAAAAATCCGGTTTTTAAAATATAATCGTTCAAAAAATTTCAATATTTTAATATTAAATTTCAAATTTAGATTTATTAAAATGAAATAAATTGGTTTTATTTACATATAATTGATATATTAAAACATTAAAACTGACCATAAACATAATTTTATCTTATATATAATATTGTTGAAAATGTTGTTTTGAATTAAAATTCAATAATTTTCACTATTCATGATAAAATGAAACTTCTAAGAAAAATTCAATAAATTCAGCATAAGATAATTTTTATTTTTATATTGAAAATATAATATTTTTACATATTAAATATATAAAATTTATTTAAAATGTGTACTCCATTAAATTTCTGTAAAAGTGCATTTATAAAAATATTGATTTTCATGTGAAATGTTATCTTTGTTCTTATATTATGCCAGTCAAATCCACTAGATGAATATCAAAATCATTTTATTGAACATATAACACATATATTTAATTAATATAATTCACTAATGGTTATTATATTAATTTATTAAGATGAAACACTTTTTTGAGCAGAAAAATAAAAATATTTCTCTAATATTCAACGGCTATTATATTTTCATTTCAAAATAATTGTTAACCGATTAATTCATTTTATATTTGGGTAAACCATATATTTTCATAAGTTAGTTAATAGAATTCATTAAAAATAATTTAATGTACAGTTTATGTCTTATTATATTAAATAATTTTACTTTTGTAATATATTATTTATGTAAAATATAGTCTGGTGTGTAACGTAAGATATCGAAGAAACACGTTATTGAAAGTGATGAAAGCTAAATCGGTATCATATTCATTTCATGATATATAATATATTGAATTTATTTAAAATAATAAATATATTTTATAGTTTCTTGGTATTATATTCCTTTTCACGGTTCGTGTTGCATGTCATAGACTATATCAAATACAATTAAATTACATTATAATTTTGGGACCTCACATTCGCACCACCTTAAATAAATTGAATACTAATTTGTTTAAATCAATCATGGAAATATATGTTTTGATATATCCTATTTCCAAATCCTTAATCGTTATAAGGTTATGTGAACCATCTTCTAGAAATGGGAGAATTGGAATTAGAAAGTTCATGTGGACTAATATGTATCTAGGTCTCTATGTAGGAGAAGATTAGTGGAAGGTAGAGATACATACAAGGGGGAACGTTTTTATATGGATTTTTTGAAGTAAAAATTCATAAATAATTGAATTATAAATGGAAATTTTATGGCCTCAGATCCATAAAAATTTTATGTTTTACAAAACCATCAATTCAACAAAATTTGAGGTATTGGGAAAACATTTTTTCATATCCTTCTCCTAATGCTGAGTAATTATTTTATTTCATATGTACATAAGGAAATATATTTAATTTATTGATTTCAATTTAATATGAAAAAGGTTATATTTTGTTTATGAAACCATCAAATAGTAATTCATCCCCTACTCAATAAAATGGATATCCAAAAATGAATTTCTATGCTCGTAGCACAAAAATAAACTCTTAATGGATTTTAAGGCCCATAAACAATTATTGTTTTCTCAAACAACTCTAAAAATATAATATGATTAATATAATAACATTTAAAGTAAATATAAACACTACTGGTTCATCATTAAT
The DNA here is from genome assembly GCA_963277665.1 of Viscum album. Classification (NCBI taxonomy): domain Eukaryota; kingdom Viridiplantae; phylum Streptophyta; class Magnoliopsida; order Santalales; family Viscaceae; genus Viscum; species Viscum album. The sequence continues at coordinate 1,439,913,860 of OY728127.1, read as the reverse complement.
ATTTTTTCATCAAGTTTGTTAACTAAAAAAATAACATATTAATCAGTACATTACATAGGTCAGCGGTTGGCGTTTACCATTATCATCCTTTAGTCCTGGGTTTTGTCCAGTGCAACTTCCATAATTGATGGGTTTTCACCCAATATATAGGATTTTATTTTATAAAACCATATTGAAATTATTTTACAAAATAAATATGATGGACAACCTTGAAATAAAGTTATTCAATAATAATCCTTTTAACTGATGTTTTCAATAGAATATCAAAACAAAAATAATTCATCTGTTAGAATTTTACGTAGTTCTTTATTCTAATGTTTTTTATTGGTTGTTAATTTTGATAATCTATTTAAATAGTTTATAATGGTTTTCAATTGAAATGTGAACTATCCTATGGGTATCTCCTAGGAGTGTCAAACCAGTTATGCGGTAAGACCCATTTTAATGCCCCAGGTTATATCATGTCAAGCCTGGCACACCTTGTTAGAGTTGTTACCCCTAGATATATTTTTTCCATAACCACATCCACTTGTAGTATCCAAACATGGATTTATTTCATGGAATACCCACATAATATCTATCTTACCAATATTCTATGATTTTATTCTCTACATATCATCAATTTCTATCTTGAAGTTATTTCCTATATTATATTTTTCCTAAATCTAGTACCCCATGTTGCTATTGAACTTGCAATGACACCATATGTAGTGACCTAACCCCAAAAATCGTTGAGCCAGTGTCATGATACAATTACATTAGAATAAGACACATGTAAATAAATTTCCAAAGGACTAAATATTTTAGTATTATTGGTAAACATGTTTCACACATGAGTGTTGTTTTATAAATGAATACACTAATTACAACATAAATTTTTTTGAAGTTAACATTATTCTATATATCACATCATTGAATATAATATTTAGTACACATAAATGAATCCGAATGAAGGGAAAAATAATAAGCCTAAGCTCAAATGCAGAGTAAGGGTAATTTTAAAAAAAACATAATGAATCAATGTGATTAGTCAATATATAAAGGTAACAAATGATCACACCATAAGTTTAAACAATAAAGTGATAAAGAAGTGCATAAAAATATTCAAATGTGAATTAATGATAACATGTTCCATTGAAATAAATATATTTGGTATAATCTACATGGAAAGGTAATAATCTAATAAAAATTTAATAAAATAACGAAACTTGGAATGAAATGAATCCATACACTTTTTCATAATGAATATCTCATGGATAAAAATAATAACTAAAACATATAGAAAGTAAATGCTTAATATTGGATGTAATGTCTATGAAAAATGAAAAACAATACCATCAAGATCTTTCACAATATGGTTTAAGAGTATAGGTAAAACATATTTAATTTTCATAACCTATTTGTCTCATGGGAACCCATCGATGCATCGAGTGGCTATATAATGTATGGTCCCCACCCATCATTTTTAGTCTATAAAATTACTCAAATCGAATAATAAAAATAAATAATACGACATATCAAATATCTGTGTTGATTAAAGGACACAAATTTATTAATATTCATCTATAAATATATATTAAAGTCCAAGAAAACTATGAATTTAAAAATCGTACATGTTTTAGTCAATAATAATTTCAATGATATAGGGTACGGGTACTGATGGGAAATTGAATGTTCAATGATCGTTGGAAATATATTATTTGAGTGTGACTAAAAAATGAATCCAGATACAGAATGCCAATACTGTCCTTTGTGATATAAATCACAAACCATCAAGAGGACAAATAAAGCTAGTAAAAACAAAATATCCTATTTGGAGTAAAATAAAGGGTTTTGGTAGATGATGAATTAAAATACTATAAAAATACCATTTTTATTATAAAAAACATTTTGAAAAAAATTTCATTGAAATTCACTTTCAAAAACATTATGATTAAAATTTATCCTTTTAAAAAAGAAGATTAAGATTTGATGAAATGATGGTGGGTAATCCGTACATGTCGTACATGGTAAAAAGAAAATTCCTTTTTCATGGTAAACGGTTAGAAATGCACCTTGTTCAGAAATTGACATGGAGATTCGAGTGAAAACATATAGAAAATAAAAAATTGGTTAAAATTCATTAGTGAATCATTTTTTAAAGGTTAAAATGATTTTTGAAAATATTTTTAGAATATAGGGTTTCTAGAATAAATTGGTTCCTCAAACTAAAGGGGGAAATAATACGAGGTTTTCATAAAAAAATATCTAACACATTTCCAGTACTAAAGAATGGAAAAATGGAACTTGTTATTTAAAAGGGCAATGAATAAGTAGAGTAGAAGAAAATGACACTATTTATTTAAAAATGGTCATATTATTTCATTGAATGTATATTCAAGTGTAAACGATCCCGAATAAGGTGAGATTGTTAAGTAATGCCTTAAATATACAATAACATTGATGTGAAAATCAATCAGCAAATATATTATGTGTGAAAACTATAAATAAAATTAAAAATTAAAAAAAAAGTTACAATACATTATTATATAGTAAAAATTTATTACACACATAATCTTATAATATAAACGAAAGTAAGGATGTAATATTACCTACTGAAATGGAATTAGGTTATGAAATTCACTACCACATGGTAAATTTTAACTCAAATCCCATAAGAAATAATCAATCAAATAGAAACTCAAAAATAATATGAATATATAATAATTCATAATATAATATATCAAAAGGATATATAGTTTAACCACACAAAATAAATAACTGGTGATTAAGACGTAATCCTCAAGAAAGTAAAAGGGAGAAAAAAATTATTTTACCATGTGTTTCCTTTCTGGTGAACATCCATTAATGTCCTGTATAATTGTTTTAATAATGTCACTAGGTTATTCCATAAACATAATCTTATTTATAATATTATATGTTATCTTTTTATAATATATTATTTTCTATTTGTTAATAACATTTCATTATTTTCTCCATTTCGTGTGTTAATTTCATAGTTTATCGAGTATGTAACAACATGTGATTTTTGTTCCTATTATATAGTTAATGATTTGAAAATTACACACTTTAATATATGATGTAAATTTAATATGCATTATTATATATATTTTTTATAATAATCCATAATTTTGGGCATAATAAATGAAATGTACTATTCATGGAAACCGTAGGACATACATACGCTTGAACACTACTACCATTTCATTATCTTATTAAAAAATTTAATTTATATGGTATATATTTATATGTATATTATTATTCTAGTAACATAATCATTTCATATATGTCACATTCTTTTGCCAAGATCGTTCTTTATACATTCCATGTATAACGTAAATGAATCACATTTCTTTTAGGAGGCGGTAGTCTACAAGCCCACAAATGATGTTGTTATATTTAAAGACAATCGAAAGAACAAAGTAATGTTTTGTATAAAAATTATATAATTATAATTAAATTATAAATATCATATATTATATATAAAAATAGTGTTTCTATCATAATTCTCAACCATGAGAGTTGGTAATGTAAAAATGCAAAATCATCGTTTCGTGAGGCGGTAGTTCTCTGTACATGAATGGTATGTTCATTACTCATTAGATGGAAGTGTGTGTATGTGAAGGTAAAAAATTAAAAAAAATATATCTTAGTGTATCTAGGTTTTTATAGTTATTATATAATCAATGAATATAAGGATTTGAGGTTGGATAATCGAAATAAAACTAAATATTTGAGGATGGATGTTACCTCTTCATTGGGTATGTCCTTTGGGGTTACCCCAAAGGGCTAGCTTGGATGTATTTATTTCTAAAATAAGGATTCGTGGATGAGTATAGGGATTTTTATCAGCTATTTGGTAAGATATTTTTTGGTCCAAATTGGAAGGAGTGGTGTAAGGAAGTGAGAGGAGTGATAACCTATTTATAGTAGAGGAGGAGTGACATTTTGGTAAATTATTGAAAACAGAATTCCACCATCATTTCTCATATGAAAATTGGCTATAATAACACAATCATTTCACACCAAGGAATTATATGATCTAACTTTGAAAATTTAAAGTATTTTTCACAAGTTTCTCATAATTTTGGCACTTTTGATTATGGTTTAGTCCCTTGTTAGGGTAATATTTCTCTTAATATTTGTAATTAATTGTAATTAAATTCCATAATAGTTTTGCTAAAAATAAAATTATAACTAATTAGAAATTAGAAATTATTCTTATTCCAAATATTAAATCCATATTTCTAAATTATAATAATTTAATTGGAAGATGTAATTTTAAATTTAATCTCAGTGACGGGATGACAAAGCATTTTTTATGTAAAAATGGTCATAACATTTCATTGTTTTAAATTAAATTTATATGTAAAATTGATTAAAATGATATAAAATAGATTAATTAATTTATATTTGATCTAATTTATCCTTAAAACAAATAAAAAACAAAATTTTACAATATAATTAATTTTATTGAAAAACAATTTGTATTAAAATTCATTATTTTACACTTTTCAACAAAAAATGAAGCTTCACAGAAAACTTCCAATAATTTACACTAATAAAATATTTAATTTCTTTCAAAGGTTATTTTTATTTTTTTACATATAAATTATATAAGTTTTCCAAAAGTAGTATTTATAGTAGGTTCTCCATTAAATTTCAGTAAAATATCATCTATAAAAATATTGATTTTTTATTATAAATATTAAGTTTGTTTTTATATTATACATGTCAAATCCATTGGAGGAATATAAAAAATATTTCACATAATATATAGAATATTTATTTAATTAATATAATTCACTATTAGTAATTAAATTAATTTATCAAGATAACGCATCTCTATGAGAATAAAATTAAAAATATTTCTTTTATATTCAATTGGTTTCAATATTTTAATATCTAATTAATTTTTCACCAAAGAACTAATTTAATATTTTTTAAACCATATATTTTCATAACATTGTTAATACTATTCATAATAACTAGTTTATCAAATACATTATGAATTATTATATTATATATTAATATTTTAGTAATATATTTTTGTTCGGTAAAACTTAGTCTTCCCTCTAACATAAGCTATCATATAAACTCATTTTTGGGTGCAAGGAAATATAAATAATTATCAAGTGCATTGAATTCTACCACATAGATTGATTTTATTTAAAGAATTAAATATATTTTAATGTTTCGGGATCTTATATTCCCTCACATGCTTATTGTTTCATTTCATACATGGTATAGAATACAATGTTCTTACTTGGGAATTTTGGGGCATCACATTCATGTTTATGTCTAGTTTAATTAAAATATTGTGATGGTTCTTATGGAATGTTTATACAAAAATCTTATCACTTAATAGATAATGTCTCCAATTCTTCAAATCATTGACCATGACTACCACCACCATGTCATTGTTTGGATAGTTTCTCTTAGGGGGTTACAGATTAAATAACCTATAAGAAACTACCTACTCCTTCTATATTAATACTTCTCCCAAAACAATGCATGATGAATCTTAGTATAATAAATAACTAATATCATGGTCAATAAGAACTAATATTATATCTATAGTCAACCTCCTCTTTAATATATGAAATGCCTCTATAGTGTTTTTCAATCAATAAAAATCCACTCTTGGGTTCAAGGTATTATATCTAATTGATAAATTTGACAAGTCCTAGAAAAAACATAGGTAGTATCATACTAATTTGAGAAACATACTATTCTAGAATTCATTCTACATATTTTGTTGTGACATCATTACCTCCACCATCTATGAATCTATAGATATACTTATTTCAAACACCAAATTCCCTATGTATGTTACCTCATGAATCCAAAATTTACACTTCAATACCATGGCATAAATTTAATTTACTTGATGTGTACTCAAGACTGCCTCAATAAATTTGGCATGCTGAAATGGGGATGTTGACAAGATGAGGATGTCATTAATAAAATCCATGATGAATGACTTGAGATAATGATAGGGGATATTGTTCATTGGATTCATGAATACTACATGTAAATTTTTCATTTCATGTGACAATGAGAAGTAATAATATATCCCATTCCTTCACATAAATAGTATCTTAGGGATTCCCTCTACATTAATCAATATTTTTGGGTACAACAATTGATGATCAATTGTGGAGGACCACCAGGATCCCAGTAACTGATCAAACAGACCATCAATCCAAAGTAAATATTGCATGTTCAACATCATCACCAAGTTCATTTTATAGTAATTGACATGATGTTGAAGAAAACTATCTTCCTTCTAGAGGAACCAGGTTGGAGAACCCCAAGGAGAAATACCAGTCCTGATAAAGCATATATTCTCTAATTTCCCATGTTTTACCTTTATCTCTATCAACATGGATGATTCCCTATGATTGGTATGTATCAAAACAGGACACACACCTACACCGATCTATATCTCAAACTCAACTCCACAATTAGGGGGAGGTACTATGAATTCATTAAAATAAATGTTCTAATATAGATCTATAATTTCATGAAATAATGAGTGCGCTATAACTAATCATTATGAATTATCCAATCCCACAATATACACTATGGTCATCTAAAGATGACCAAGCCTAGACCAAATCTACCTAATACTAAATTGTATTATCTGGTAATTTCATACTTATCTAAATATGATGATGAAATTTACCCCAATATCTGATATAAATCATTGTATTATTAGAAGATGTTTTACTAGTAGATAAAAAGATTCACATCAATGTTTTTCATCTTTATAATTTGGAATCCCATAAATTACCATAACTAGTAACAACTATAAGTCACTTTGGAAATCACTAATTATTGACTCATTTCATTCCTAATGGTGTATTTAGTGAACAGTACACATAGAAACATGATTTTTATGTCATGTCTAGCATTAAATATTATATAAATAATGGAATGTGAATAACTAGTATAGAAATGTGGTATATAACAAAAAAATCGTTATGAATGTTCCTTGAATAGTATATGGTCCCTTATTACCATCTACCGGAATATGATCCACTACATAATCAGGGTCGAACATAGCATCATGATCATATCCCAAATAATCAAGACTAGTCTATGTGGTCATCTGATTATCTTAATACTAACGACCTTACCCATATCCTTTGATCATAGATCTCATCTGTCTTTCACATTTGTAAAAACATGATCTCTATGCCTTATACAAAAACTAATGATGATTCCCTATATTTACACACTGATGACATTTTCTCTATGGAACTATATATAATTCATGATAATTTCTTACCTTTCTACCTTTGAATCATTTTGGAGTTCCTCCTGAAGGAGATGATGAATTTGTAATACTCTTTGACAATATAACACAACTCAGATTAACATCTTTAGTCTTCATATTTCTACTACTAGAGGAGAAACTCACCACAATCATAAGAGGTATAAATTCTTATGTATTTAAGGGTGGATGATAACTAACTACTTTATCTTCTTCCCAGACCATTTCTATAATAAATTCCTTATGAATAAATGTTGGGTATGTTGTAGTGGTGAAAAAACTCTACAATAATATGTTAAAATTAAGTCATATCTCAACCTTCTAGGCCTTTTTTTCTCCACATCCATATAGGAGTGTATAAAAATGAAGTTTATCAGTAAAAAATAAGTGTTTATGGAAACAATCCTAGACTACTGGTGTAAATATAAGAACACTTGTGCTCAGTCCAACATTAGTATATCAGGGATGAACTATATGAAGAACATGTTCTTGAATTTATCCCATGTTATACCCTCATGTATGTGTTACTATCTCATCATTCCCCATTAACTTCTGATGGGAGCTTACAACATGAAATATTCTAACATCACCTTTATGTACTTCGGTTTATTGATGAGTTCAAAGACACCATCAATGAGGTCTATAATGTCCACTAAAACATTCAGTTCCCTAGTGGTATGAAGGGCTGAAGGATGATATATCATGATGTATCTAGCATTAGTGACTACAGACCATGGTTCCCCTCTACCCTAGGAAGGAATAAGTGGGTGGACTACTGGTTAGAGTTGGTATACTGCTTATTATAGAAGATAATGATTGAGATCATGCTATGTAGATCCACCATACACTATAGGTGGTTGATTAGGGGTGTACTCCCTAGTGGGAGTACCCCAACCAATATCATTTGGAAGTCCCATATTTTTTATAAGGTGGAATCTTCTACAACATGAAGGTAATATTTTAGAACATTTATGAATGTTATTAATAAGTCTATGGGATCACACAAAGGATCCCCAAAGATGGTACTGAAATCCCAAATTATATCTCTTTTATTACTAACCAAAGTTACCAATCCATTCCTTTTAGTCATAATAATATATATATAAACACAACAACATCATCATGTTTTACTAATTATGAACAAATTATATATATTACAATAATAAGAAAATAGATATATCACATAATAGAGAAGAATTCTATCCTTAATAGATAGAAAAAATTAAGTAATCAAATAAAATAACTAAAATGTAGAATAAATATAGGTATATATAAGGCATGTTATCCAAGGTCCCTACTCATGATTTATGAATTCTCTTGAAATCCCATTAAATTTAAAAAAGTTTTCATTGATGGTTCCTTGGAGGGAAATTACACATGATTTATCCAAGCACATGGATACTCCCATATATGAGTCCCACACAACAACCTCTTTTCTGGTATGTATCCATTTAGGGGAAAATGAACAAAATTGTTCTCTGATACTATTTGAAAAAAAATTGTCTTGAAACACCAGGTTTGAGATATGGAGTTTGAATCCCTCATGCATGAATCACCATACCCAATTGGTTCCAGCTTAGTATATATAGTACAAAAATCATCTATGGAGAAAAAATTATCTCAGTGTCATATCCTTTCACCAGTAATATATATATTTATATATATAATATTGATATAGAGTATATAAATAATTAAAACAATATAAATGGAACAGATGTAATCAAAATAATAAATGAGATTCATATATTGAAACACAATCCAAATTATATATAGTTGTTGAAATTAAAATAAATAGATCTACGTTTTCTACCTATTTACAGCTCAGTTTTTCTTCAATCTCCATAATCCTTATCTCAAACATCTATGAATGTACCATTTTCTTTTCTTGTATCCCAATAAATGAAGTCTTTATGCTTATCTTAATTCTCATACAAGGTGTTAGTAATAAAACCCTTTAGGAAACCATGAATGCTTCCTAAAAATTTCATAATAACGATAGGTATATTCCATGATGGCATTAAATGTGAAAAAATCATAATAATCATATACAGAGTACCCATGTACTAAAAAATCCTCTAATAACCACAACCATACCATATTTAGAATCATGATGTTTGGATGAATATATGTGCATGAAATAATCATGAACTTGTGATAATGATATCATAATTTCAATCTTCATACTCTACAAATTGAGTGATATTTGTACATGGAATCCACAAGAAATCATGTTCTGGCACCTAACTCGGTGTCCACCAAGCATCGAGCTTGGGAATGAACTGTAAAGAACTCAGTCTCTATCGATATATATATGGGTTTATCATCATTATCGTCGTATGTCGTGTGTGATATCCCTATGGGGTAAAATTCCATGATGGTCCACCTATCATTAATACCAAGATCCCAACCTCAAAATCAATGATAAGAGACATGGAATGATATGAAAATCATAATGAATAAACATGATCATATAATTGAAAACATATAACAACATGTGATGAACATCAACAATTATACTAGTTACTATAGAAATCATATTTCATAAATCATCACAAATGGTTCTCATAGGACACACACACACCAACATGATATAACATTCTAGAATGTCAATAAAATAAGACAACACAATGACAGATCTTGTGATGAATTTTATACAAGATTCTGAAAAGTTAATAATATTCATAACTCATTGTTTATGAAGATGAACACTAATGTTTGTAAATGGATCGATGAAAAAACATGTTTCAAACTAATAGAGAATGATTTCACTTGTCAAGGATTCCTAAATTTGATTTGATCTCAATATTATGTTCTTTGGAATAGATAATAATGATAATTCATTTTCAATGAGGTCATTAGTGAATTATAAATGTATGTAGTCTAAAAAAATGAATTAATTATGTGGTATATCAATGGAAATAATCTCAATTCACCAAATCCATTAATGATCGAGGAACATGTCATGAATAAATTCTTGATTCTAGAAAATATCCTTTGTTCTATCCAAAGATCATATATCCATAATCAATCTATTAGTAGAAACAAGATTCAATATAAATAGACAATATATATGATCATTATGATGAGCTAACCTTGAAACACAATCAATTAATGATAGTTATATCTCTAGTCAAAGGTGTTATCATTGAAATGTTGAATCTTCCACTATTCCACAAATTAATACATAGATTATTAAGGTTATATCATTAATATATCAATAAGAATAATATTGGGTTGATGATTCATGAAATATTACACATAAACCTTTTCTTGACAACAAAAGATCATGATCTGATCATGAAACCACATCAACTCACTTGATTTCCACTATTCTAAAAATAAAAGGGAAACACATCATTGGATCTCTATTAAATTCACCTACATGACAAATATATATGATCATATATCAAATATAAATAGGTAATTAGAAAATATAAAAATAAAACTCTTTTATTAAAAATTGCCATTTTGTTATAATGATGTAGATCCAAAGGGAGATGAATGGGAGGACCATGAATCAAGAGTGAACCTCAGAAATAAAAAATTTCTTATAGAGATCTTAATTTTGTATAAATTTATGTTGGAAACCACATGAAATTAATATCATCATAATTAATTTTATTCACCCCTAAACTTGGTGGAATGTATATCCATTGGGACCCATTGGTTATCTAGTTGGACCATCGAATGGCTGGTGTGACTAGCAGAATTCCTAGAAATCTAACATGGCCATTACCGAGATGATGGGTACTATTGTTCCATGAAAAATAAATAGAACCCTACTGGTTGGTTGGTGTTATTCATGAGTTATCCAATATATTTTTTCTAGCCCCAACAATGATAATCCTCAAACCACTATTCCAAAATTTTGTATCTAAATCCTTGCAACTAAAAACAGATCACCTCAATTCCCATTTTTGAAAAAAAAACATCACGAGAAAAGATAATTTTATTTACTACAACATCAAATAAATAATTATCATGGGAGGATGTTATAGTCATTAATTATAACTCATAAAATGATCTAATTATTTTATATTTTTTATTCATTTCAATAACCATGTTTTACTCATCCATCATCCTAATCCAAAAATTCATTAATAATATTAAAGTTCAACTACATAAAATCAAATTTTTTCATAATCTAATAAATATTATTGTTATATTTTCCGGAAATAATATCATTAAAACATTCAAATCACTAAAAATATGATATTATTCTACTGGTTAATTATAGAAATTCATCTTTACAAGATAAGGTTACTATATAAACACTACTGATATCCACTCTAACGAATGAATCAATGTTCATTATTTCATCCAAAACCATCACTCTTGCAATAGATAACCAATAATTTTATCTCTCTTCAACCATTATAACTTTTTTATATTAAAATAATACATATCATAATCACCCACATGTTTTATAAAATCCATGAAATGTATTAATCATGTCATTATCACACTTCTGATGAAGCTAATAGAAAGGATTCCATGTATCTAATCATCATTTTCAAACCTATTTTAACCCCTAAAAAAATGTTAACAATCTACCTACGATCCATACTGCCACATTTTATGTGAATAGTCCGAAATCCAAAAATATAACCAAAATTTGTTCAACATAGAGATAATAATAACAACTCAAAGCCCAATGGAGCACAAAAATTATATATACAGTTATATTCTAATAATTCATCACAAGATCCTAGTAATATAAATTGTAAAATATTATAAATTGGAGGTCACAAATCCATATCTTCATTAAAGAACTAAAATAAACAAATCCTTCTTCTCCCATATCAATTGTATTGTCTTACATAGATGTATGAAAATTTATGTTTCATTCATATCAATATAATTAACGTGACATTGAAAATAAATTACTATATGAATAAAATTATAAATCATATCCAAACAACATTATATTTTTTAATTTTCTCCCATTTATCCTGTAGTGAATGGATATCATACAAAAGATTTATAAAAAATATTTTCCTATAATATTGTTATGAACATTTTAATAGTAATCCAAATAAACCACAGATAATTACACAATCATACATTAAATGAAAACCAATCCATGAATTAAAAGCCAGACAATAGAGTACTTTTTTTCTCCCCACATTTGGTAATATATTTAATGTATTTCTCAATTTTTCATTTAGAAAATATCACATGTCCATTTCAACATTATAATCTTATCAAAAAATTAATATCTCAAAGAATTAAAATTAATTTTGTGAATTTTTTGTTGAATAATATATATATATATATATATATATGTGACCAAAAATCATATGATTATCTCAAATAATGTCTTGTCGATGTTATCTATTAGAATCATCAAAATTGAAATTAATTCTAGTTATTCAAAATACAATCCAAAAATATAGAACATATGATTATTAGAAATATAAAATATTATAACATTTTTGGATTCATAGTTCACAATATTTTAATAATGAAAAAATATTTTTGAAATTTAAAATTTTACATTTCTAAAAAAATTCAAAATCCAAATCAATGAGTAATTCAATTAAAAATGAAATTAAAGACCTATAAATTAATTTTCAATCTACATAAATAAGTTAATACATTCACATTTAAAGGGTAATAATTGATTTATTTTTTTAGTTCATATATCTGTAGATCTAAATTAATCTTATAGATATATTACAACATCTCGACTATTATATTTTCCATAGTATGTTATCTATTTCGATGGTAAAGAGATGACTGGGAACCCTCATTGAGATGCATTAGTTTTGGCCTGATGGATGATTATGAGGGGTTAATTTATTACACATGGAATAATGATGGGTCACCATAGTTATACTTAATAGAAAAAACCAAAGTATCCCTCATCCAAAATAGGATAGGGACCTTCATTCGAAAGGTAGGTGGTAAATAGGAGGTTTAGACCCAATGAAAAATAGGTTCTTGCATGGGTCGAGTTTATGGGCGTTTGTTCTTATCACACCCTTTATGGGTGAATTATGTTCATACTCTAGGAAAATCTTGCAGGATTAAGATATGTTAATGAATATCATCTTAAGACCAATACATGAATAGATATCCTAACAAATTGATCATAGGTTAAAAGATTTTATGTTTAGAAGAATACGATCTCATTAGTGAATCCATCTGCCTGTATTGGAGGTTTAAATCCAATCCCTAGTAATGAATAGATTCTTATATGGTGAATTCGTAAAAAAAGGATATTTGGAATTTAAATCCACTCAGGGGGAAGTTAATGTTATGTGGAGGGGATTGTGCCATTATAAGGAATCATATGTATCTTGTTTATTGGAGGAATAAAAACCCATGTAGTCCATGAAAACCATGAATTTTAGCATTATAAACCAAGTAAATATGTGAAAGAACTTAGTCTCTGAATATTTGAGCTCACGTCTCAAGAAGACCTCCCACATATCCTGGTTATAGAAGGAATCAAAGTTATCTTAATTCGTTCATGCCATTGTGACTGGACCCAAATTAGAGGACCATATATGGGATGTTTATATCATAAAACTCATTGGAGATGACATACTTATATTTCCAAAGATGGTAGATATTCATAGTGAGAATGACATGAACAATACAACTCCCTATGCCCATATGATCTATGCTTGGTGTTATAGACAAGGAATAATAAGTAATCAATCTCACTACAAATGGAATGGGGATTTTTTTCCCAAGACTACCATTGGGATGTTTAATACAGATCCTGGGCCTTAATAATAAATCCTATGTATCTTTGTTATAGCAAGAATTAGAGTCATTGTAGTTTAGATCACTTCTCAGAATGCAGATGAATGTAGGAGAATGATCAATAAATGGAAATGAATGGGTTCTGATGTTTGGAATATTGGATAGATGGTGGGTTATATACCAAATTGTGTTCCCATTTGACATCTTGTATGAGCCTTAGGAAGGTTTCCTACATATCCTGGTTAGGGAAGGAATCTGATTCCTCATAGTTAAATTGATCAGTGCTTCCACACTGAGGTTTTCTATATATGTGATATATATCATATTATGCCACTGGTAAGGTCTTACATGCTAAGGATTTTATTCTGATATAGAATTTACACATGAATTAGTAATATCACTACAAAACCCTAATTCCATGTCAGATATTCTTAGTCTAATAAACATGGGATATTATATAACCAATATCATTGATTGTGAACGTGGGACATATGCACTGGGACTTCCCTTTGGATGTTTAATATAGAGCTCGAGCCCTAAGAAGGTTTACTACATATCCAAGTTGTAGTAGGAATCAGAGTCAACATAGTTGGGTTTACTAGGGGTTACATTATATGGTTTCCCTTATATTTATGGTATACATACTTTGGATGAACATGGTGATCAAGTCCTAGGATTCCCTTTTTTCATGGACTTCATTTCTACTTTTCATGATTTTGATTTTCCACTCTAAATTCAGTGGTTTTCAGCTAAACTATTTGGATACTGTATGTTTTGTATTTAAAAATAAAATCCCATGATCATGTTCACTTTTATGAGTGATGTTTCATCACCTGGATGGAGTGTTTGAAGTTTGTCATGTGATCATGGGTAACTTATCTAAAGGTCATATGAAGACTTCACTTACTTATCATAAATTCCATCTCTTTATTTGGACTCATAAGTTTGTAGGGCGCCATATAATCCATCTAAATTTCCCTATTGTCATCGTCAATGATATCTGACACACTTGGAGGGTATTGTGGGAGTCAATTTTACATTTCAAGAGGGAAATTCATGATTTGGGATGGCATGTATGCATTTCATCATGATATGTAGCTATAATTCCTTGAGTGTGTCACAAGATCTAATTAATGTTCCTAGGTGCTATCATGATACTCAATGAACATTTACTGATTCCACCATATGAGTCAGGTGACTAATCAAAAGGACACTAAATGGTTAGTATGGTGATTCTAGATGACATCACGATACATGGGTGGAATACCTGGGGGCACCATGTGAATTTCTCTGAGATTTTTAGCTGACTTCGCATGATCAAAATGGTATACTGATGGATCTTCACATGACATAGGTGACATTTTCTTGTGATATTGCATGACCTGAATGGTTCATGTGAAGTACATGATGATTAACAAATAAGTTGTTTCTATAATTATCATATCTATGTAGTCTTTGTTCTATCCTTTTATTACATATTCTTTAGATTTTTTCATTTTTATCTTCTTTTAAATCACACATTTATTATAAAATTTGTTGGATTCCATTTTCATGACCCACTATAAGTCCTCTTCATGATCCGTGATTGATCACACGAAGTCTTTATGTTTGCAAAATTATCACTCTAGTAGTTTCCCAGGTCTTACCAGATTGGAATTTCATCTGATGGAATGATTATGTTCTCTGAGAATTCTACTCTTTGGCCAGTTTGAGGTTCCCTGAATTCTTCCAATTGTGTCCAACTGTTTCATTGTTATTTTTTCATGTTGAGGGGGGGGGGGGGTTTATAGGCCATTATACCCCAGTTGTTCTCTTATTTGGTTGACTTGTTTCATGATGATCTAGAATGAAATTGGTGGAGGGTTTTGGAATCACATGTATTCATGATGTCTTATCATAGGTCACACTGGGGGTGTCACATGATTTTTATGGATCGAAATACCAACCCATAAATTCCCCATTTATTTGATTATATCCAACTAATTGTGTCTTGTTTTCTCATGGGGACAGGATAAGGGCCTTCCATATTGTACGAACAAAATGTTCAATGTCCTACATGAGATTAGTGAGCCAACCAAAAGGCCCTCAGGTGACATCGATTTACTTTTTTGGGACCTTCTTTGAAACAATAATGATCTATCGGGGTCCTTTGTAAAATCAGATAGCTTTTCCAGGGTGACTTTCGATTCCTTATTTCTGATAACCTGGGTGTTTCATGTGTGTTTTTAAACTGCGATAAGATCCTATTATTTCCATCATTATTTTCATGTTTTTTTTGAAATGGTTGGGGATCACAGGATGTTGTATGAGTTTTGTGGAAGACAATCAATCCACCTCTTTCTTATACACCATAAAACCAATATATATTCCATATGGAGATACATGCGAATTTCATTGAAAATCCGATTTTCCCTTCATGAATACTAGGGGAGATCATGTGGTCACATGGTCATGTTCGAGACACATAACATGATAAGGATAACATGTTGGCAGTTTTTCTTGAGATGTATATTTCTATCAGTGCATGTGGTGTATTTTAGATCATCAGGGGATTGTTTCATAATTTTTACCATTACAACATGCTCCATCCTTCTCAACTTTTTATTTCCTTCATATAGTTTACAATGGTTGGGGATATTGTGAGGTTGTATTAATTTTATCAAAGAAAATCATTCTCCCCATTGATGATGTATCATGTTCACTTATCCAATGTACAGGGCTACTTTCCTTTGTTATTTGTTTTTCATATTTTCTATAATTTTTGGATGTTTTATCTGGAGTTCTCTAGTGAACATGTCACCTATTCCAGGGAAGAATTATTTAGCTTTGGCCGTATGATCAATGATTGTCTATGTTTCCTTTTCATGAGAATATAGAATTTTAAAAAGATGATTTTCAAATACATATACAAGTTATACCCAATGTGTGACTATCATCGTGGTCTTATACTAGGGATATGATCGCATGTCTCTTGGGGGTTCACAGAATCCATGTGATCATTCCCAACTTCTTCATACAATTTGTTTGAAAAAACAATACAAATAGTTGTATATTTATTCCTTTTTGGATTTAAAAATCATCATTCTTTGGGTGTCAACAAATTCTACACCCCTCATATGGGATCTCCATGGGGACATCAGCTCAGTTTTAAGGAATTTAAAATCCCTCCATAGCTTTTGGTGTTATCTCCAATAGATGTCTTGTGAAATAATTTGTCTACCAGGTGACTAAGGGTTTCCCAAAAATTTTCATATAAATATTGGAGTGGGGAGTGGTTCATTAATCAGATAATTGACATTTCAATTATCAATATCACAGCTTCTATATCATATGATCATCAAAATCACTTCACACATGAAACAATCATGAGGTCGTTTCATGATCCCATTTCACTAAAACTCCTCCAAAATACTTTTTTCATGTTCCTACTCGAACCAATACATGGAATCATAATTGGTAATTGTATGAAATTTTTTCACGGGGGGATATTCTTAATCATTTCATTGGTTCTGATCCCTTGATTTCATGATCCATTTACTATTATACAGCTCAGGTGACCATTTCATGTTCATGAAATCATGAGTCTTCAAGTGGTCTTGCAACCTATATATTTTCTTGTGGGTTTACATGATCCATGTGATATTCAGGAGTCATGTGATTCATTAGTACATTATGCGATCATGAGTTCACTTATGGTTCATGTGATGTGCATGATGCTTCCATTTTATGTTTTTCTTTAAAAAAAATTATTTTATCAGTCTGATATAGGCCACATACTCATCTTCAGATGGCTTCAGGATCATATCATTATTCCCCTGCTGCAGCAAATCACTATTCCATTATGGCTAGAAAATGCAATGCAGACCCTAAAACCATGTGAATTATGATAACAATGTTTTGAAGAGGTTACCCCCATATGAGCTCTAGAATTATCCCCTATCACACCATATTTCTCTATATATGTTTGGAATGTGTGATTAAAATTTCATTACTTCATTAGAATTAAACATATCATCTTTCTCAGAGTCAAAATTTCAGGAAAATGTTCATATGAATATTTATGTGGATGGACGACCAGTCATAGAATCAACATAGTGGTTATCTAATATGTTTCAAAACATTAACATGGGTCTGAATGATTGTGATTTCACTCATCAACCCATCTCTTAAAGCTACTTTATTATATTCATCCCATAATAGAATACTACAGTTAGTAGATGGAGCTCAAAATGGGACATACGTCATGGCGGTAATTTTAAGGATGGAGTGTGTGTCCATTTTATTTTAGGAAAAGCACCATAGAGTATGTTGATTAATTATATAGGGTCAATTTTTAGGATATAGTACGAATTTTAAAATTAATTTTATATCACCAGCTTAATATTCATTGTGACCTAATTTTACTTTGGTGTCTTGGAACTAACTCATTTCATCTATCTCATGGTAAGGTTGGAATCATCCTTTGGGATATCTATAAACTGGGTTTCACCCCCTATTTGAGAGATGTATGATGAGTTCATCCATATCATATATGTCTGGGATAACCATTTGAAGACTCCTACTAGTGCGAGGGACATGATCACCATTATGAATCAGATGTTGGTAGAGGATATGACTATGTTCTCACTTATCTCCTTCAATGATTGGATTAAAATATTCGTTTTTCCAATAAAGGTTAGGCCAAATACTATATGAACCCCATCAGTTCCCTTCCCATGCCATTATAAATTAACAATCCAAATTCAAAATGGAATCATCCCCTACAAGGGGTTGGGGAAATTTCACTTTCCACTGATATGGTATTGAATGTATTGAGTAGATCAAATAACTTTGATATCAACCCTAATCCAACAACGATTGGGCCAATCATTGATAATGGAAACAAATCTCTCAATGAAATGTCATACAATATCTCCCTTTGGGACGGTATTCTTGTGGATATTATTGATGTGATGATCATATGAGATATGTATACTAATTAGTTTTCTCTTTAGTTTTGTTTCTCCCATTGGATCATCCATATTCATTTGGATGGTGTGATAGAAGAGTGACACCCTGGGATCATCATCTAGTATTGGAATATGTTGGTGCATAAAGACACTGATGTTGTTATCCTTCTTCCATCCTATGATTCTACCACCTTTCTTACAAATGATTATTCACAGTCTAGGGTATAATCTTACCAGGGTTGTGTTCTAAGATGACGGGTTCTTCATGTTGACAATAAATTTTCTTCTCGGGATCTCTATCTATAGAAAAGATGGATGTAATACATGTCTTGGTTGGTATGTAGTGGAAGTGCTCACATCCTGCTCACAACCATCTTGATTGTGGGACATAATTTTTTAGGGAAATTACACCACCAACACAATATACATATGATATACATGTTTAGGGGATTATATAAGAAGCATCTTCTATTTCATCCTTTTCTTAAAAAATAGTTCATATAACTCTTATTTCACACATTATGATAGTTGTTGAGGCTTAGAAATGGGGTAGTCTGATTTGGTCATAGATTCACACCCTTGTTACTAAGGCACCTCTTGACACATTTTTTTACCAAGAGGAATGTATTCATTAGTTGTTTGATGACTTGTGGATGCATGGATATGAGTTCTAGCTGTTTTCTAAAATTATTAAACAAATTATCCTAATTCTGAATGATTTTTCCACCAATGAAAGGGGATTCCATGATCTTACATATGCAGTTCCCCTTGCTGGGTTGATAAAGGAGGTGTTGGAGGCACTGGAAGAGAGTTTCCAGTTTATACCTAAATTGAAATCCCTGATGGATGCCTACACTGTGTAGATATTGAGATATGGGGACATCATAACCCTACTTTGGTCTAACCCTTCAGCATCATAATCCTCATTGGAAAATTCATGATGGAGATTTAGGTATTATACGACATTAGTATTCCAAATTATTATAATAATTAAGTTCTCTTAATCAATAATTAATAATATATTAATTTAATTCTATTTCATTGAATACTTAAATATCTACATAAATAAACTTATTATTAATTTTCTAAAAATTATTATATTTTTTACCCATGATAATAAATTATAAAATAAAAAATAATTATGAGATTTTAATAAGGAGGAAAATTCATTACAATAATATGTCGATGTTAATAATGGAATCATTTCAATATAGTTGGAAAAAAGTGAACGCAATCACATGAGTGCTCAATAAATAAAAAAATTTAAATTATTCTATCAAAAATACAAAATGTCTGCAAAATAGTGTTTCATTAGATTTTATAGGTTAATAAGTGTATAAAACAGTTTTCAATTCCATACTATCATATATAATGCATCCCACACACCATTGGAAAATATAGTTAATTAGAGGCTTCTGGGTGGAGCCCCCAATTCATGATCCAACTATGATCATCGATCAATTAGAAGACTGAAAAATTCTTGGACAAACCTGATGCATATTCCTAATTTTCCGGGATTGAAACTAGAGAAGGGGTCTCATTACGTAATTAATGGGAATAGTTTCTCCCTCAAAAAAATCAATAAGAAAACCTCCATTATATTATGTTATAAAAATAATGTGACAAACATGAAACTGAAAAAAATGAGGAGAAACATATCAAACATAACTAAGTAGTAAATATCTAAACAAAATAAAAGAAAACCAGAAATTTTGTTGATGCATCCACATACCAGAATGAATGAAAAACAACCCAAACCAAACCACCAACATAAATTTCTATATGACCGATATCCATGCGTTGCTTCCTAGAACAAATATAAACATGCAAAACTATTCAAAAGATGACCCAACCAATGAACCTAAAATGAAGTACATTTTAACTATATAGCACAAATGGAGTATGGATGGTGTGACTGAACCCAATCCCATTAGATAACCTCTACAATGTTTTTGAAATTCGGTTGAAGTTATATTTCAATTTTGTTGGAGTTTGTAATATAATAATAATATTGGGATTCCATATTCTAATGTACCAAGGAAAACATCACATTCTTTTCAGTTCATAAATTCTATGTTATTTTTTAAAATGAAAACAATCTCTTAGGAATTAATTGTTTCATCTTCTTCTCCTCTTCAATAAAAACACTCATTTAACCCCAAAATTAATGATATTTAAAATCATACCCTTTTAAATAGCTTATATGAATTTTAAAATTAAAATATCTCAACACATGATAGATAATAAATTAAAAGTCATTGTATCTCTATGAAAAAAGACACATGATTTACTATTTCCAATAATGATAGGAAATACAATGGAATTAATGTTCCCTAAAGAGAATCATCATGTAAACATGGAAAATTCCTAAAAATATGATGTGGAAGACCGATACGTGCTTAGGTAGAACAACATATAGTCCTATTGAGGTATTCCTATGTTTAAAACCAATAATACACTTTCTAATATACTCATCTATAGAACTCCCTAATTAACTATGTATTATAATAGATTGGATATATTAAGACTGAAGGTAGGGGTGAATTGAGTTATTTTCAATTTTCTTCATATAGAAAAACCTCGCTCATATTTTATGAATTACTTATGATCTTATGTTTTAGAAGGAATTTGACGGAAATAAAAATATAAAGAATATAAAGACCTATAAATCCTTATTTTGGTTTATATAATATATTTATCATACTCCACACCACTAATAATCTCCTCCATGAGTGTGATGATATTTCCTAGACGTGTCCTAATTCAAGGGACTTCTAGTCCTTTTTACAGGGACAGAATGAATTAGTGAAATAATGAGACACTTCATTCAAGAAAAAGAGTTTTCAAAAAGGCTCTATAATAACATCACAATTAACAACCATAAAAGGATATTTTACCAAGAAACTTCATAAAAAAATAGTAAGATTTTGTTGTTTTCAACTCACAGATGTAAGAAACAGCATATACAAAAAATGATCTAGAAGGGATTGGATATGATGAATAAATATCTAAATGAGATTCTTATGAATTTAGAGAGAGTGTTTAATAATAATCTGTGATAAAATTATACTAATTCCTCTATATTTTCTTAGAAAATAGATCATACAATCATACTGATTTCATAAAATGTTCTCTATATGATTTTGTGCGCATCCATTTTCATAAAAAATTCATGCACAAAAAACAATTCAAATGAATGAATTATTTTTCTCTTTATTCTATAGCACATGATCCCTCTAATCATAGATCAATGACATGTACATTTTCCTTGAAATTCTCCATGAATACTAGAGAAAAATAATGTTTCCTTTAAATTATCTACATTCATGGTAATTGGATTTTATTGTAATTGAAGTTTCATTTAATATGTAATCAAGTATTTAAGGATTTTAAAGAATAATAAAAAACTTCACTTCACTGGTACAAAATTAATAAATACTAACTTGAAACATAACATAAATGATTTCTAAAGTCGAATCCACAAAACTGATTTTTCTTCAAGTTGAAAAATTAAATCACATAGTATTTTTTACATACATAGCAGAAACTATTATATCCAATTTAAATATAGTATCTAATTTTATTATGTATCTTATTTTCATAACAAATTTTCCCACATAACTATTTACACTGCTGATTGATCACATATATTATTCCTCATGAAATGTAATGTCATCGACATAGGAATTTTTCACATAAGTGATTTAATGATGCTGGTAATTGTCATAGAGAATTTCAGTATATAGGAGATTCAAAAGATTGATAGATAGAGATTTCATTTTTCACCATATAGCTTAAAAAATCACATAGGAAATATTTCAGACATAGGAAACCATTATTAAAAAGAATCTAGAAGGCACACTTATTGAAGTTAACCAAAAAATAGATAAAATATGATAAAACCAGATAAAACAATTAAAAAAAGATCATCAGAAATGTATGAATTGTATTTGAGATCATAAAATATTAAAGTACATGGGATATATTGGATGAAAAATAGTTGTCCAAAAATATACCTTGTTTTGATGATCACAAAACTCGATAGGTATTCTAGTATATATCAAACTTGAACAGGTTAAATGGTTTTAATTTTATTAAATTGGAAATGATTTAATTTCACATGTTTCATTTCTCCCCCTTAGTTAGTCACTTCACACTGTTTTGGAAAGGTAGAATCTTCCCCTCACCATTATATAAGGTTGAAAACTTCTCCCTAATTTTGTGATTAAATATGAAAGGGAAGGAGAGGTAAAACACAATTTCATGTAACACTTTAATGTCAAGAAGTACTCAAATATATTGTGAAAATATTAATATGGAATGATTCTTTTGTTGAGTTTCATTAAAAAAATAAATGGATAAAAAATAAAATGAATACGATAACAAATAAACACATTTTAAATTATAAAATAATGAAGTATTTCTTTAACATCATTGAAGAAAAAATATACATCAACTCTACATAATTAAAAACTATCATTCAAAGTAACTAGGATGATATAATCGATTCAAACTATGATTTTGTTTAGGATAAAGGTGGTTTTAAATTTGGAATACTACTAGCAGTAGATGGAGTTGAATGTGGTGATGATAATATTTCATAAAAACCTTTTATTCTCTAGCAAGATTGTTGAGATTTGATATATGTATTAAGACAAAGAGGTTTTATTATTCATAATGGAATCATGGATTCAACACACACGTTCAATCCTCATAATAATAAAACAGTTTAAAATTTCATGAAACAATGAACGTCTTTCTTGTGAGTTTCAGATACTTATTTTAACACATTCATAATAATCATTTTAATATAATAAACTTTCCTAAATTAAAATCCTACCTACTTTTTGATGAAAGGAGGGGAAAGTAGATGGAAAATTTATACTTCAAAAATACCAGAATTCATATGCATATAAACCTTATTTATAATTAGATTCATAAATTTCTACATGTCTATTAGCCTATGAGCCAATGAAATCACCTTTTCATCTTTGATATTACTGTACTTCAAAAGCCTATTAATTATATTTTTAAATTCATTTATAGAAGATTCAAAAACAAATATATAAATATAGGGATCTATCCTTGGAGGTTTGTAAAAAAAACCAATCCCATATTATTAATAAATCCTACACTTCAATGTATTATTATAATTCTTTACATTCCACTTTTTGATTATAATGATCCACAATCATTTATTAGATTTATTTCTATAGTTTGAAAAAAGATGAGTGTTATTTTTCAATTGGTTAAATTAACCATGAAATTATATCTCTTTATTTTTTCAAACAACCACGCATTCTTTTACCATATATCCTAGACAATTCTCAATATGACCACCGGGGTCATTCATTCACATATCTTACTCAATTATAAGCTACTATAAGGATTTCTATGTATTGGGAAATTGACCAAAAGAAAATTTTTCGTCTCATCTACCATCAGTACATAAATAATATCACCATGTAGACACTAGATCTGAGAAGAAACATGACCCCACTCTAATAGCATATGGAGAAATTCATTATAGAAATATGGAATGATTGTAGATTCTTTTGTAGTAGTAGAAGTGTGATGGAATTTCATTATTGATTTGAAATTACTCAACACTAAAAAATTTCAAGTGTGAAGAGTCTCATTCAATTAATTTCTAATATCTTTGTTCACATCAATATCTTATTAAGGTATAACAAATTACATTAATATGTGATTATAAAAAACATCCCTTTGAGGTGAAAAAAAATTGTATGCTCATTAAAATCAGGATTTTATGGGAAAATATCACTAAATTATCTTACCAAGGCTATCAATTCCATAATTTACTTATAAATTATATTATATTTAGTATTTTTCACAAGTGGATCTTAATGAACAGTACTGAACATCACTATTGGGATTTCTTCCATGCAATATATATTTTTAATGTCTAATCTAGAGATAGAGGAATCAATTTTTTCACTAATAACCCCTTTACCTGAAAATATCTCTACATTTAAATCAAAAAAATCTACACCTATATTTTTAAGACCCACTGTTTCTTCATATATAACCAATTTTTTTTTAATAATGATAACATTTTTCATATAGAAATAGATAATTAATTTGAAGTTGAATTTGGTGATTCCATTGATGGTGTATAGTCACAATTTTTAGATTCCATAACCAAATCATCACCCCTTGGTTTATTAATATGTTGTCTAGTAGAATTGAGTCTTCTTCTTCAAACCATTCATCTAACTATGTAAATAATTGATCTTTAAAACCAACCAGCCCAATCATTTTTTGTTTCATTTTTAAGAAAATAATCATTTGTATCAATAATATATCTTCATGCTGATCTTACACAGCTGATAAAATATCTTCACCAGAAACATGGTTCTAATAAGATATATCCTATTGAAACATAATAGTCTCACAAACTATATAACTAATTTCTTGAATTAGAAAACAAGTACATATTGATGTTTTCATTTATACATCACTTGAAGACAAAGTCATAATTTTTTTTTGCATCACTAGGTTGTGAGGTTTGAGTTCACCCCCCTAGAGTTACACATTCCATACCTTCTACCTTTAAAAAACATAAGTCATAATCCCAAGAATATCCAATCCTATTCAAGATAAATGATGATAGGGTATTAAATTTATGAAATTTCACCACATATATTTAATTTAAATATAATATTTATTCTTCAAAACAAAATATATTAATCTATAATATGGATAATTGTATAATTTTTTTACATGAGAATAGTTTTACATAAATCTAATTAAGTATCATAGAAAACAGAACAATATAAAATTAATCAATACATACTTCAAGTTAATATCATGAATTTTTTTTTCTCTATTTCTCATTATCTATAGGCAATACTGATCTTCATAAACAAATAAAAACATTCCATTATGTAGGAAAATAATTCACGGGTTTGTTTAAAAAAAGGATAAAAAAACTGATCATTTTTTGGACCAACTGATCTTTTACCATCAAGAATATGGTTATAATAAAACTCCCCCTCACCAGGAAAACCAATTATATCTACCATTTAAATAGAAGAAACTAGAAATATCCTTACATTAACATTTTATGAGATCACATCGTCTCTATTATTGAACTGAAACTACGAATTCCCCAAGAACTCATCAATTCCATCCTCAAATGAAAACCAAACTTCTCCTCAACAAACAGAAAATACCAACCGTGTAACTCAAGATCATTCTTTAACAGCTTTTCGGTTGTCTATATCCATGCTATATCTTGGTATTTTCTGTTATGAATCTTTTTTTGATATATATTTATTTAAAAAACGTGACCTCCCCTCATCCATTTTCTTCCACATTTTTATATAGAAAAAGTTAGTTGAAGGTCGAATAGATATTGATTTGTTAGAGATGATGGTTCCCCATAAAATATAGGGTATTATATGAATGAGAAAAGGGTTCAGATCCATTTTTTTATTCACGCACACACTTGAATCCCAAATTTATTATGTTCTCAGTTTTTAGGGTTATATCTAATTGATAAATAAATAAAAATAACTAAAAGAAGAAATATATATATATTTTAAATATTTAATTATAAAAATACCCAAATCAGTGAAATTTATATATATAATCACACAAAAAATATATAATATAATTTTCAATATTAAATTTTAATAATAATAAAGAGAATGTATTTATTTAAATTATAAAAAATAAAAAAATTATTTTTTTAAAAATGAAAGAACATAATTGTATTTTAATAAAATGAAAATTCTCACATGCATGGGGTTTATTAAAAATATATTATAATTTGAACTCTATAGAGATAAAGTTAATATAAATACCACCTTTTAATTATGATCTGATAAGTTATTATTCTTTATGTCTATATAATTTTTTCTAGAATGATTTATTGGAATATTGGGAATGTCGATTTCACGAGTGTAATCACATTTAATTAATACTCGATTATAAATGAATCCACAATTTATTAAGGTGGGTTTCATTGACAACGCATATTCATAAAAAATATTATATAAATATATTATACTATTTTAGTGGATAATGAAACATAGTGTTTCTTCTTACTAACAATGATACCATGTTTTTACCTAAAAATTGGATGGTTCCTGAAGTACTCTTACTGTTAACTCTACAACGAACAATGTTGTCATTCATGGATTATATTAAATTAAAATTTATAATTTTAGGGATAATCAAGGAAATATAAAATTTTTATATTAATAATATAAAAATAATTTTTGGTGGATTTTACATGTGATTCATAAGGGTTAGTTCAAAATCAACCACAAAGACATACTAAACAATAATATATTTTCTACTAGAAGTAAAATACAATAAAATAGCAATTATTCATCTGTAAATCCACTTGTCAACTAGTTTCCCAAAATCATCTAAGTCAATTATATCTTGAAAAATCATAGGGTTAGTATATACATTACCTAACTCGAGAACAATTATTTTATTAAAGTATAGGTTTTATATTCCTTGATTTAGGACATTAGAAAAGTAATTTTAATATTTTTGGAAGACATGAAAATAATTTCCCTAACCCACAATGCAAATTGTAATTTATTTTTTATGTAGTTATGAAAATTGAAAAGAAAAATTATTTAAGAATAAAAAATTGAATCATAGAAATATATTTTCCCAAACCAAATATCTAATGGTGATTTTTTATTAAATAATGTAGGAACTTCCACACCAATGGAAAATATATTTTATAAAATAAACAAGCTTAAACATTCATGTATTGATCGAGTTGATTATTTAGTACATTAAATTGATTTAGTATGTTTAATTTTTATGGAAATGGGGTTTTCAATAAAGGGAGGTTGTTCAAAATAAAGTTCCCCAGTTAGAAAACAATTTAAAATTTGATACATTAAATCCATAACATATAATTCAAAATTCATATATGATACATAGTCTACGAGAATCCTAATTGATTCTAAAATATTTTTTGGGGCCATGGTCACCTTCTAATGTGTAACTTTATATTAATAATGACATTTAGCTACTAATGTAGACTTATTCATTGTTATCACATAATGATCGTCCTTTATATTCCTAAAAATCCATTTTTTACAGGATAGCTAGAGGTTATATCAAAAAATTATTAGTCTTTATTCATCTTAAACTTGTTAAATTTCTATTTTATAGTGGTAACCCAACTTTGAACTTATAATGCTTCTTATATATTCATAGTATCTAACATAGATAAAATAGAAGAAAACTCTAGAAGGTTCCCTAAATTTTCACTAGTTCAATTTCATCCATATTAAATTCTTAAAACAATTTCTAAAGGATGGTTGTTAAGGGTTATAGGTTCTCTATGGAGAAAAATTTTATGTTCACTAGAATCTATCATTTCATAATTTGGTTCTCGAAAATCATGTTTTAATTATAATAAATTTTTTCATTAAAAAACATGCTGATCTCTTACATTGTAAATAATTACATAATTCATCAATTTTAATTACATTTGTGTCAAAGGTATCCCTTTCCTCAAATTTTACATGAGTTTATTATTAAATATTCATTAATCATTTTTTGAGAAAAAATATATGATTTTTATGTAATAGAATAGCCTGAGAATATTCTTTCATCGGATTTTGAATAAAATGAACCAAAATTATCATTAGTGATTAGAATATAAGCATTTCATCAATAAACATTAAAGTATACAACTTTTGGATTTTTGTTATTTCACATCTCATAGGTTGGTTTTAATAAAATTGATCTACATAAAACTCTGCTTATGAAATAACTTATTGTATCTATAGAAACATCCCAAAAAATGAGTAGGCTGGTTATATTCAGATAACATATTTCTAGAAATTTCATTCTAATTATTATTCCCTCTTTCAACAACACTATTTTTTTTTATGGTTTTATGTGGAATGAAAAGATTTTATTGATACCATTTTTGGAATAATACTCATTAAAATAATGGTTATCAAATTCTCTTATATGGTAATATAACAAAGTAATAACTTTGAAATCTTTCACCTTCTGAATTAGTCTTAAGGAAAAAAACATTAAATTAGAACAAGTATAACTTTTAGAAAATAAAAATAAAACCTATTTAAATCAAGAGAAATCATAAACTAAAACATAAACAAAAAATTTTCCTCCATGGTTTTAAACACAATAAGGAACAAAAATTGGTTATTAATTTGTTCTGGGGATAGATAATTAGAAACCAATTTAATTTGTTTACAAGATAACATCTATTGTTTTCCCATTTTTCATGTATAAAATAGTATCTTCTTATTGAATTTATGTTGAGGTAAATCTGAAAGTAAATTCCACCACGAAAAGTTTCTCAAATAATAATTATTAGAAAATCCCAATATTCTATTGCATATCTGTGATTGATTTGTTTTAGAATTTAAATAGTTCCCATACTATATACATAAATATTTAATATCTAGTGTAAATACATTATTTTTTCCTGGTTCTATAAATTTTAAAATTGTATCTTAAAAAATATAACATGGATTATTTAAAAAAATAAAAAAATAACCTTCATCCCAAATTTTAGATATACATATAAAATTGTGGTATAAACCATCCATATAGAGAAATTATTTTATAAATATATAGTCTGAATATCTAATAAATCCAAGTACCATAATTTATTCTTCGTAAAATACACCAAAAGGGACATGAACTCCACCAATCATTTATAAGAAGTGAAAATTAGAAAAAAAACTCCATCCATATTCCATGAGAATCACCTCTTAATATAAAATAATTTGATGGTTCTTTTGGATTTTTATTCATATATAGAAAAATGAAAAAAAAAAAAATTAATATGCATTTATTCTTGGTTCCAACAAGGCTAGAAACCATGGTAATAGGAACCCATATCTATTGGGGCTATCCGAAACATTCAGCACTTATCATTGAAAAGAACATCATGAAAAAAAATAATTTTTTACTCTAAAAAACATTGGGTTTTATAAAATCAAACTATTTCTATACTGTCTAATCTCACCACAATGATAAAAATTAATTTTTTGAAGTTATCTCACCACAACGAAAATAAATATTTTTTTGATTTTTTTTATTTTTTGAGAAGGGTAAAAATAGTTTATGTAAAACATTGTTTTTTCAACTCAACATCCTATTAAAAATTTTTTATAATGATTTATATTATTTCCACGAATTTGATTTATATAACTATCACCATATGTAAATAAAACAGAGTCATATTTAGAGTCATTAATTTGTTTATTTAATTTTTCATTTTTTTCCATGTTCAACACATGATGTGACAATGTTTTCTGAGTCAGGTTTTAAAATTATTTTTTTAGTTAACTCCATTTTTTCATTAACAATCACTTAATAGGATTTTATGAGAGCTTTATTTTTCATTTCTAATGATTCATACATAGATTCTAAAATGGAAATATATTAATTTAGTTTCTAAAATTGGAAATTCTCTTTTTATGATTTAGTTTCATTATTAGAGGAATGAAAAGAATGTACATCATCAGTATGTTATATAAAACACATGTTTGATTTCAAATTAGAATACTCACCACTTGATTCTAAAGATGAAACATCACAAAAATCCTATGAAGCACTCAATATACACATAATGGACTTGCCAACATCCTTCTAGTAAGGACCATTTTTATGTATTTCTTTTCCAATGTTATGTCATCTTGATAGTGCAGACACTCAAGCATGATGTGTTAAAGACTGTTGTATTCATTACATATTACTTCCTCATAATTTCCATATTTAATCATATATATTTTTTAATTTTTTTAACAAGATGGGGTTAGAGTAAATTTTATTTAAAAAATAAAAAATAGAGAGACAAGAGAGGAAGGGGAAAGAAATAGCATATCTACCCTTAAATGGAACCAATGGGTAAAAAAAGTGAAATAATAAAATTTAAAATTTAAAAATAAATTAAATTATGGTAATAATCTCTTTCATCACCCCAATAAGTGACTTTAGTAGAATAAGCTTTATAAATATTATCGTCAGAGTGGTTGACCTTATACACATCCTAGGTTTAGGATTCGAATAGTCCTTTCTAGGCCTATATTTTTTGGAAGAGACTAAATGATCATGATCATTAATATTAATTATTTATATCACTTTATCATTATAGATAATTCTAGTCCATTTTACCTCATCATCCTTATCGATGTCGAATGTTTCTCCCCATTTACTGATGGATCCTGAAGTCTTACTAGAATCATTGGTTGCCGAGAGAATGTTAATTTTTTATTCCCCATCATATCATAAATATAACGACCCATGAATTACATACATTTTTATTGCTTCAAAATTGAAGCACACTTATCACAACATATAACCAAACCATTAAAGGACCGTATAGGTATAGTGTCTTTAGAAACTGGGATACATAAACAACTGGTTCATAAAGCATCTACATTGTCTCCCATTTATTTCAACATATCTAGAGTACCTTTTGGAATATCCTACTTAATAACCTTCTTCCTGACCTGGGGAAATAAAAAATACAAAAGGGTGAGCTCAAATTCTCAGTAAGGGTAAACAAAATAAATATCAATCACATCATATTCATAAGAACGTAACATTTTGGAAATCTTAACCTGCAAACGAAATCATAATTTCATAACATGGGATAAATCATAGTAGTGAAATACAAACCCAATAATCATAACTTAAAACCTGAAACTTTGTGGAATACACACATAATCAAAGAGAATCATTTCTTAGTAGTCAAGACTCATTTCCAATACTATTTTAGCGGTCGGAGTCCATTTCTGAACCGAGTTCACTCGTCATTTCAGTCTCGTTTCACTGAACCGGATTAACCTGTCGTTCCATCCATGTCTATCTAATGAGATATAAATCTTTACCCAATTAATTGGAGGGAGATATAGGTCCCACCCATCTCATAATGATACCATTCTTATGTGTGCCACAAAATCATAAATCATACATCATAGCATACCCCATGTAATAAAAATGGGATTCTTAAACATCATGCCATCATAAAATAATCCATATAAGATAAAAGGACATCATAAAAATAATTCCATCATAACATAATAAAATCAATGTAAGAAATTGGGATCGAAACAGAACTCTATATTATCTTAGATGGAAAATAATTTTGATAAAACACTTGACCTTCATTCTTGAGAAATATATCCTTTCTACTTCAAAAAAAAATTTCCTTTCTTAAAATGTCATATAATATTAAACTAAAATAAGTTTATTAAAAATAAACTTGAAAACTTGTAAAGGAAGCTTCATGGAAATAATGTTCTAAAAATCCATTCATGCTGTATAAGTTAAAAAAATATTCTTCTCGTACTTTGGCCGAAAAAGTCAAAAAGTACCTCGTACGAAAAACGAAAAAAGATTCCTTTCATATCTTTTACTAAAAACTCACCGAATGGTAAAATTGGATTTAAACAATTTTAGTAGGATAGAAATAATATTACATATTCAGGAAACATGGATGTGGATGATAAATATTCCCCAGTAAATTCTGAAGTATAAACAATCTCATATAAAAATGAGATTGCGAGATTTTCCCTTACCTTAGGTTCGATTTGCTTCGTAATTTTCCGAACCTCCTATATAATGTTTTAAATAATGTAATTGACTTATTCCATAATTATACTAATTGTTATGATATCATATATGGTCATATTCTTATCTTCTTATTAGTAATATTTCATTGTTACTTGTTATTCGGGTGTTTATTACTTTTTGTTCTTACGCGTGTTTTGTCAAATAAATTATTATTCTTATTTTTAGGCTATAGATACCTCATTTCCAGAATGGTATTATTGTAATATATATCATATTTATTCATTCAATTCATTTATATAATCATTATGCAATGAAGATCAAGTAGAACGAGTCGCATCGCATCGTGGAGACGGTATTCCGTACGAACGCACGAGCGATGATATCGTTCCCATGATCGTGGAATTGTATTGGAGTGTATGTATACTATTTCAGAATCAATATCTCTTTACAGTAATCATATATAGTTATTCTCTACACCATAATATCCATCCAAGTAAGGTGGTGGTGGAAAACAGATTACACCACGGCGTGGAGACGGTATTCCGTACGTACACACGCGCGGTGATTTCATTTTCCGTAGGATGGATAGAAGGTGAAATAGGGTTGTTTCATATTTATAATAACATATAATTATATGAGTGATACTGATGTTATTACTTCATAATGAAACAACTAAATAAGAAGAAGTAGAAGAAGAAATCAAGTTGAAAGAATCGGTAATGGACATTACCTCTTCTTTGAAGCGCCTCCTCTTAACCTCTTCTTACGGCACTAAAGATAGTCTTTGAAGAAGACCAGGTCCTCTAGGATGTATCTATGGAAGTGGAGAGGATAAATTTGTAGGGTTTGGCGGAGCTTGAAGGCTCAAAGTGGTGTGAGGAAGAGAGGGAGGAGGTGCCCTTTTATAAGGGAGGAGAGGGGCACCTTAGGAAAACTTAAAATATTATTTTATTATAAAGTCATATTCGGTTTTTAATTGCTCCAAATTGGTTAATTTTATAGCTAACTTGGGTATGGGTAAAAATAATCTCATCTAATAGTATTTAGACAAGTTTAGGTTTCTATTTTAACCTTATAATTTAGGTTTAACTTTAAGTTAAATAATTTTACTTTTACCATGTCTTCTTGTTTTCTTACACTATAAGGTTAATAAACATACTATAACAAGCCAAAAGAACCCCAAGTTGTTTATTATTAATATATATAACCTTATATAAGTCATTTGGCCGAACATTATATTTTTAGGAATAAAATAAAAATTAATAATATAATATTTGTTTTAAAAACTATTTTATGTCAATTTTGACACTATTTGGTAATTGATTTTTGTGAAAATCATAACAGAATGATTAGTTCGAAAAAAGATAAATAAATAAATAATAACATGTCATATTAACCTATAAAATTAGTGTAATTCCTAATAAGTCTCAAATTACGTTTATTTGAGTATTTATAACATCAATTATGTTAATATTTTATTAATAAGATAATTACTACATCATCATTGTGTCATAAATAAATTAAATTTTTTAATGTCTAAAAATTATAAATAAAATACCATTATCTAGTAAATATTTTTATCTTTCTAATGAGTTTTTATGGTCGAATTTATCTTATGTATAACCCTATATTAAAAATGTTTTAGTTATTAAACTCCGGTTTTAACTATTTTAACTATTCTTTAAATAAATTAATAATAAATGTTCTAATCTAATCCATGTGGTCTTAAATGGTCATATTGTATTACTAAGGTTTTTTTGGTCGAATTAAACTTATCCAATAGAATTAGTACATGTGTTAGTGTAATAATAATATCACTTTTACCCTTAATTACCATATTAACTTTTAACTGTGGTAAAAAAAAGTAAAAGGTTACTATTCACCAAAAAATATTTTCATCTCATTGAACCAAATTTTAGTCCTTGATATTAACCATGTCTCTCGGATTTTCGAAATTCCACTCATAGAACCAGTAAAATTAAGTTTTATGTGAATTTTCAAATTCTCTTATGAGGTGCGTAAAAGACAGTGAAAAGTTCAATAAAATTTTTATATAGCTAAAATTATTATAAATTGACTCTAATGAATTAAATTGAACTTATATAGGTATTATGTATCAATTTTGACCTAAAATAATTTTAAATAAAATAAGTATTTATTTAAATAAAAAGTCGGTTTTTAAATAGTAACCCAGTGTTTTCACTATTCATCAAAAATTGAAAGTTTTCAGAAAAATACCAAAATTTCACCCTAGGATAATTTCGAAATTCCAAATCCAAAAATGAAGTCCATTTTGAAAGATAAAATTTATAATATTTCAAAATGTGGTTATTACTATTCATAACCTGTAGTTTTAATAAAATTTTAATAGCATATCGTTGTTTAATGAAAATCGGTATTGCGTACAACGCAAGCTATCGTGGAAGGCCGCGGTTGTGTGTAAATAAATCCAAGATAGTGTTGTGTGTAGTGAAAGATTCCTTTGAACAAATAAATATCGGGTGTTACATTCTAACCCCTTAAAAGGAATTTCACCCTCGAAATTCACCACTTTGTAGCAAACATATGAGGATACCTCTCCCTCATCATATCCTCAAGCTCCCATGTAGGTTCTTCTAATTGGTGGTTCCTCCATAAAACATTCACCAAGCGAGTGGTCTTGTTCCGTATTACTTTTTCACTATGATCTAGAATCTCTATCAGCTGTTCTTCATAAGAAATATCTTTCTCCAGCAGCACAACTTCTGAGATGAGTACATATGAAGGATCGGGTAAGTACTTTCTCAGGAGAGATACATGGAACACATCATGAACTTGAGAGAGATTCGGTGGAAGCGCCAATTGGTAATCTACCTTCCCAAAATTATCCAGTATTCAGAAAGGACCGATATACCTAGGGCTCAACATTCCCTTCTTTCCAAATCTCATTACTCTCTTCCAAGGAGATATATGTAAGAACACTTTATCACCCACTTCAAACTCTAGGTCTTTTCTTCGGTTGTTGGCATAACTTTTTTGTCGACTCTGAGCTTCTCTTATGTGTTTTTGAATATATCTGACCTTTTCTTCCATCTCATCAACAAGATCAGGTCCTAATAGCTTTCTTTTCCCAACTTCATCCAAGCAAGTTGGAGTCCTATATTTCTTTCCATAGAGAGCTTCATAAGGAGCCATCTGAATACTAGAGTGAAAGTTTAACATCCCAGGTAAATAAAGATTATTAATTTTTCATATTTATCCATATTTGTGAATAAAATTTTAATATTAATTTAAATGGAACACTATGATCGATGACGTACCCAATACGCAACAACGAGTATCTTTGATGTCTTACGTTGCACTCTAATAATAAAATAATATTATTTTAAATGGTAGTTAACGCCTAGTCATTGTATTGGAGGGAATGAATATAAATAACTAAAATATGATTTTATATGTTTGTTAAATGATTTTTTACATTTATCCAATAAAATATAAAGGCTTAAAATAAGTAATGAATTCAATTTTAAGCATAAATACTCTAAAATTCACTAAAAGGTCGATTTATTGCCTTTTGATGGTGAACCCTCTTTAATATAGTTTTGGTCACTCTTATACATTCTATTGGAACAAATAAAATTCTTCTTTAGAATCGGGACATCAAAATTTACTTTGTGTAAATTTTTGGTATTTTTCCGATTAAGGGCATTTTTTTAATGAATAGTGAAAAATGATGTATTTTAATTCGAAAACTTTTTTTAATATAATATATTCATATTATTATATTATCTTTTAAATTGGTTTTAAAGTCCAAATATAATATATTTTTACCATTTAATCCAACAGTGGTCATTGGAATTAATTTAACTTTGAAATTGGACTTAAACTAGTGTCAATCTTTTAATAGATATTGTTTCTTAAAAACACGCTATTTGTTTTGACAGCGGGAATTAATTATTGAATTAATTAATGAAAC
The DNA here is from genome assembly GCA_963277665.1 of Viscum album. Taxonomy (NCBI): domain Eukaryota; kingdom Viridiplantae; phylum Streptophyta; class Magnoliopsida; order Santalales; family Viscaceae; genus Viscum; species Viscum album. The sequence goes on along the minus strand of OY728127.1, from coordinate 1,439,877,400 downwards.
TTTTATGTTTTTAATTATATAAAATAGACATCATTTATGAATTCTGAATATCAAATATAGGTTAGGGTGAATTTTTGGTATTGTTCTAAAAAACTTCAATTTTTATGAATAGTGAAACCACTAAGTGGTAGTTAAAGAAACTGATTTTTCGTTTAAATGAAACTTTACCACTTCTGTGATTTTATTTTAAAAAATATGACATACATGGTTGTCATTAGGAATTAAAATTTGGTTCAATGAGATTAAAATAATGTTTTGGTGAATAGTAACATTTAAGTTTTATTAATCGCGATTAAAGGTATTTAGTGTAATTTAAGGTAAAAATAATGTTATAATAATATGAAATGACCTTGAAACATTTCCTACCCTTATTTTATGAGTCATTTCCGACCAAGATAATCCATGGGTCAACTTGGGGACCCCATGTAGCCACTTTTGTAGGAAAATGTCATTAATAACTTTTTATTTAAAGTTAAAATTAAAATGTCACAAACATGTATTGTTTTACTAAAACAATTTTTACATGGGGTTATACAAGTAATATTTTTGAATACAAATATTCATTATAAATATAAAAAGATTCCATACATCAGGATAGTTTTTTTATAATTTTTAGACATTAAATATATGAAATTATTTATAACACCATGATGATGCAACGATTATCTCATTATTTAACGATTTAAATAAAATGGAAAGATAATGTAAAATATAAGACATACACTTGTAAAAAACCTATGGTATGGGTGGATTTCGAACTCTTATTACCTTATCCTCTAAATATATAATTTTTGGACCTTTAAAATCTGAAAATCATTTTATAATAATGTAAAAGTTTATAACCTTCCAAGAGTGCCCCTCCTCTCCTCTTATAAAAGGCCCCCACATATACCACCTTACTCACACCTCTCAATCCTTTGGGTAGACCAAACCCTTCCCATTTAATCTCTCCACATCCCTATCTTCATCATTGAAGCCTCAACTTTGGCAGAATTCTCTTCAAGAATCCCTTTTGCTTCAAACCAATAAGACTTACCCGATTTAAAGGTAATGTCTTCACTTCTGTTCTTTTGTTTTATTTTGCTTCTCCAAACCCCTAAAATCTTTTTATTCCTTTATTTTGTAACAATACCAGTATCTTAAATATACTAGTATTTTGTTATGTTAAGTATTCTAGCTACAATTACACATACCTCCATCTAATGGTTAAAGAACATACTGTTTTCCTGGATGGCGAATTGCTGCCTCACGAAACGATGATTGTTCTGTCTTCTCCTACCACCTCTCATGGTGGCCATTATGATGGAACTATATTTATTAATGATATATATTATATTTATTTCCTCTATATGCTTCTGTATTTATAATTTAATACATAACTTTATGCTTTTCTTGTTGTGAAAATGCGATAATTTCATTTTAGGAAGTGTGGACTACCGCCCCCTCAAGTGATGTGACTCCTTCATGAAATACATTGAATCTATAAATAATGAAATTGATGAAATTATGTGATCTATATAACATATATATTATACTGAAATTATAATATATATATATATATATATATATATCTCATCTAGTTTTAATTCCATTAATGTGCCAAATAAATGAATGTAGCGTTAATGCCTATGTACGGCTTACCGTCTCCATGAACAGTACATTTCATTTCTTATCTCCAAATGTAATGTACTACTATAAGTACATAAATATAATGTATATATATGTCATATATTAAATCTAAATTATGGATATCATTCTGGAATTATAATATAAATATATATATCTCTCTTTTAACTTTAATTCCATTAATATGACAAAAAATGAAAGTAGCCTTCATGCGTACGTACAGCGTACCGTCTCCATGAATGGTGCTTTTAATTTTTTATCTCCAAATGTTATGGAATAGTATAAAATGAATATATACTGGATATATATGATATTTAAAACATTAATACTATTTTGGAGATGATGTACCTATAACTACATGGAAAATTCTTTTCCAACAAGTTCAATTTTTACTCATGTACCGAACATCGACAAAAACATCTGATATGAAATAACTTTATTAACCAATTATTATAACATTATAATATGTGATATAAACTGAATAATAATCTTTAAATTAGTTCATTAAGAAATTATAAATTTACCAAAGTTTATTATTCAGGAATATAAAGAAACGAACAAGACAACTCGGACTTGAGGTAAGGGATCCTACCTCTCTCTTTCTTTTTAAGTACTCCCTTTTATGTCATTTATTTTAAGCTCATATTTATTATGTTTGGAGATGTTATTTTATATTCATCATTCTGTAATTTTTATGTCCATATTACTAGAGACCCTATTTGATCTCATAAATCGATTTTTGGATGTTTTAAGTGGCACCGTTAGGCTTCTGAGTTTTCGTAAGGGATTTTGCATCTCACTTTTATTCCCGTGATATTTATGATACATTTTCCACCATTTCTTTTTAGTGGTGTATTTACTGCCCATTATTATACTATTTTTGTAATATACTTTCTTTTATTGGTACTTACATCAATGTTTTATAGTCCTTATTTCATGGGGTGTTTGATTCAAAAGTTACCCAAATCGGTAAGGGAACCTTTCACCCTCCTCTTTTTAAAAGACTTCTTTTGTTATGTATTTTAATCTACATCTTATTATGTTGGTATATTTTCTTCTATATCCTTATTGATGTAAATTTTATGTCCATGTGATGAGATACCATTCTCTCTCTCATCGACTAATTTTATGAATTTTGATGTGACGTTGTTAGGCTGTCAAATTTTTGCAAAGGAACTTATTAACTCAATTTCAATTATTTGGGTTAAACCTATACTTCTTGATTTTATTATGCCAAGATTTTGTGTGGAATATCTATGTTTTAATTTCCACAATCCTTTGTGTGTATATACTATTTCTACACGTAATCATATCATTGATAAATTCTTACTTCATTTATACGAAGTTGTATGGGAAATCATAACTCAATCTCATTTCATTGAGTTAAATATCTATGTCATTGATTTTGTTTTTTCAAGAGTATCTGTGAATGAAATATGATTGTTTTACACTTAATATCCACTTATATTTGGTGTATTCATTTGTCACACATAATTATGTAATTGATTTACCCTTAATCTAAGGATATCGTCTTTGTAAGGGACTTCGTCTCAATCTCTTTTCATTAAGGCATATTTTTTTCTAATACAAGACTATCTTTTATACGCTATATAAAACACCTTTTACTTTTAATTTTATTCAAAAGGAATATTTTCTATACGAAGAGTTTTAATAAATGACAAAAATTATGTTTCTTTTTAATGTACGCGGTGACAACGACCTTTTCCAACGCCGCGAGTATTATTTGGACTTTGGCTTCCTCAACAAGCCGTAATGTGTTTAAAAGAAAATAAAAACCATATACTATTTTATGTATTTTGGTATTGAAAATGGTTTTTATAAAGTATTTTTTATGTAAATATATTTAAGTGATAAATTTTGATCCAAATGTGGAAATGTTTTATTTCCATTATATTTTTTTTATGTCTTATGATTTTATAATGGTACTTGGACATTTGATGGGTGGTTATGTGATAAACCATATGACGGGTGGTGCCGTGAATACCAGGACGGGTGGTTACGTTATAACCTCCAATGCATTGGGTATGGAAGTCGGGTGTATGGCTATTCTATTAAGTGATATGTCTGGAAGTCGACCGTATGGTTATTCCATTTAAGTATGTTTATGTCCCAAGTGACCTTTATATGTTATGTGTTCTTTATATGGGTTTTATGGTAATATTTTTGTTAAAAAAGGGTAAGTATTGATCTTTTATTCAGTGAAGAGTTCTTCTTACTACTTCATAAAGGTTAAAAGTATTACTTTGATAAATTATTCTTGGTTTACTTGTTGTTTTGAAAAACTAACAGTTTTCCTTATTTTTGTATCCTTTACTTGGATTTTTATGGTCATCCCAAGTTTTTAAAATGTTTTCCACAGGACCTGAAGATGATTAAGGTCAAGGATGGGATCAAGGAAAGACATTTTATCTAAAACAAAGAACTAGACATGTTTATTTTCAAGAGTTTTTATTTTATGGAAACTTATTAGAAGTGTCTACTTTGTAATCTTTTGATATGTAATAGTTATGACCTAATTCTCTAAAACTCTAAACCTGAAAAGATCCTCTACGTGAATTATTCATTTAATTCATGACTATGTAATGTTTTAAGGCCGGGTCCTTATAGTTGGTATCAGAGGTCGGTTTAGATAACTTTAGAGGTTAGGGTATTCTTTAAGCATAAGTGACAATTTGTGTATAACCACAATGGTTATTATATTAGATAGAGTCATTGTTATTTTTGAATGTTGGATTGAGTTTGAGATAACTTGGATAAGTATATCTTAGTGTTTATCATCCTCTTTAGTACATGATGATTTTGTTGATATACTCACACTAACCTTTTTGGTTTTAGTAAATGGATGGATCTAGCTGGCACCAAAGTGACAATGGGTTTTAAGGAAACTGTGGTGGTTCTATGATTAAGAGACTAGTTGAAATGGGGGATTCAATGAGGAAACTCGTGGTTGTTCTAAACCAACTATCAAGGATTCATGATCAACCACTTGAACCATGTTATGTTCTCTAATGCATCATGTACGATATGACCAACTGATGTGGAAGTTCAGGTAATAATTATAAAGGTAATCATTAGGGTTTATATGATCCTTACTTTTGAGGTAATTATCGGTTACTATATATTATAATGGAAAATGAAAGGCATGATATAAACATGAGGTTAAAATATGTTATGATTATTTTTGAAGATTTTATCTCGTTTTGGGGAATGTTTTAAGAATTATATAGTTTTGGAAAAAGGACAACACGCAGACCGTGTGACAACCCATCGCGTCGGACAACGCTGTGGGAATCGAACCCACAACCAAAGTGTGACTGGTATTTATCGCCTACCACTGGAATATGTGAAGTCCCTAGATAGTTTGACTAATTATTTTTAGTTAGATGATTTTAGGAATCAAGATTAAGTTTTGTTTGGGTTAACTATGGAAATGATTAACCTATCATGGAGGATATGTGATTAGGTTAATTACTATTCAATATGATACTTTAAGAGCAACTTATGTTATTTGGAGAAAAATGTTAATTTGTACCTTGGAAGACTTTGTGATTAAATCCTTAAAATATTTGGGTTTCAATCTTAGTTTTTTTTACTTTGAAGAATTTTATGGACAAATTGTTTATTGAACGGTGTTCGTTGAACTTTGGGTTTTGTTGGACAAATTTTAGAGATTAAGAATAGATTTTCCTTTTTATAAAGTATTATCCATTTGTGGATTATCTGATCTTGTTCTAATAATTTTGGTTTTGGTTAAGGTCTAAAGACATGGGAGATATATAATTCTCTTTTGTGGATTAGTTTATTCTCTAGAAGTTGATTATAGCACTCTTAATGTGAACAAGTCATCTTAAATGCTCATCTTTTGGAGAAATATGAGTTTGTGTAAGAAATCTAGTAAAAGTTGAAAGTGAGCATGACAAGCAAGTATGTTTACTTTTGATTTAGTTAATCTCATAAATAAATTCCTCTTTGAAAAGTAACTTAAAACAAAAATGTTGTCTGTTAATGTTTCCTACTAGGGAATCAAATACCGTTTAACACATCACATGTTTGTGATTTTCTTGTGGTTAACTTTGTCATATACATGTTTTCTATCACTCTCCATCAGAACATGACCCTTTTTTTTCTTCCATATCCATGTTTTCCTACATGGAATCCTATTATGGGTTAACTCAGATAACCTTTGTACTTCCCTTTCTTTCTTTTAAAGTGACAGTTTAATTTACTCATTTTCTGATGTGGGGCTTTCAATAAATTTTCCAAGCCCAATTTGAAAAATTGTGAGGACGCAATTCCCAAAAGTGGGGAAGGATGTAACATCCCAGGAAAATAAAGAATATTAATTTTTCATATTTATCCATATTTGTGAATAAAATGTTTATATTATTTTAAAGGTAACACTATTCTCGATGGCGTACCCAATACGCAACAACGAGTTTCTTTGAAGTCTTACGTTGCACTCTAATAATAAAATAATATTATTTTAAATGGTAGTTAACACCTAGTCATTGTATTGGAGGGAATGAATAGAAATAACTAAAATATTATTTTATATGTTTGTTAAATGTTTTTTTACATTTATCCAATAAAATATAAAGGCTTAAAATAAGCAATGAATTCAATTTTAAGCATAAATACTCTAAAATTCACAAAAAGGTCGATTTATCGCCTTTTGATGGTGAACCCTCTTTAATATAGTTTTAGTCACTCTTATACATTATATTGGACCAAATAAAATTCTTCTTTAGAATCGGGACATCAAAATTTACTTTGTGTAAATTTTTGGTATTTTTTGATAAAGATCATTTTTTTAATGAATAGTGAAAAATGATGTATTTTAATTCAAAACCACTTTTTAATATAATATATTTATATTATTAGATTATATTTTAAATTGGTTTTAAAGTCCAATTATAATATATTTTTACCATTTAATCCAAAAGTGGTAATTGAAATTAATTTCACTTTGAAATTGGACTTAAACTAGTGTCAATCTTTTAATAGATATTGTTTTTTAAAAACACGCTATTTGTTTTAACAGCGGGAATTAATTATTGAATTAATTAATGCAACTTTTATGTTTTTAATTTTTTAAATTATAAATCATTTTTTAATTCGGAATATCAAATATAGCTTATGGTGAATTTTTGGTATTTTTCTGAAAAACTTCGATTTTTGATGAATAGTGAAACCACTTCGTGGTACTTAAAGGAACTGATTTTTCGTTTAAATGAAACTTTACTACTTCTGTGATTTTATTTTCAAAAATCTGACATACATTGTTGTCATTAGAAAGTAAGATGTGGTTCAATGAGATTAAAATAATTTTTTTTTGTGAATAGTAACTTTTAAGTTTTATTAATCGCGATTAAAGGTAATTAGTGTAATTTAAGGTAATGATAATGTCATAATAATATCAAATGACATATAGAAATGTACTGCCCTTATTGGATGTTTCTTGGCTGACCAAGAAAATCCATGGGTCAACATGGGGATCCCATGGAGCCACTTTGGTAGGAAAATGACATTAATAACATTTTATTTAAAGTTAAAATTAAAATGTCACAAACATGTATTGTTTTACTAAAAAAAATTAAATGGGTTAATAGAAGCCATATTTTTTACTATAAATATTCATTAGATAGCTAATAGTATTTCCTACATCATTTTTTTTATAATTTCTACACATTAAAAAATTAAATTATTTATGGCACCATGATGATGCAGCGATTACCTAATTATTTAACAATTTAAATAAAATGAAAATATAATGTAAAATCTAATACCCAATCTTGTCAAAAACATATTGGATGGGCGTATTTAGAACTCGTATCAACTTATCCTCTAAATATATAATTTTGGGACCCTTAAAATACGAAAAGCATTTTATAATAAAGTAAAAGTTTATAACTTTCCAAGAGTGTCCCTCCTCTCCTCTTATAAAAGGCCGCCACCTCTACCACCATACCCACACCAATCAAGCCTTTTGCTCGGAAAACCCCTCCCCATTTCATCTCTCCACATCCCTCTCTTCATCATTGAAGCCTCACCTTTGGCAGAATTCTCTTTAAGAAACCCTTTTGGTTTAAACCAAGAAGAGTTACCCGATTTAAAGGTAATGTCTTCACTTGGGTTCTTTTGTTTTATTTTGCTTCTCCAAACCCCTAAACTCTTTTTATTCCTTTCTTTTGTAACAAAAAAAGTATCTTAAATATACTAGGATTTTGTTATGTTAAGGATTCGAGCTACACTTACACACACCTCTGTCTAATGGTTAAAGAACATAATGTTTCTGTGGATGGCGAATTGCTGCCTCACGAAACGATGATTGTTCTGTCTTCTCCTACCACCTCTCATGGTGGGAATTATAATGGAACTATATTTATTTATGATATATATTATATTTATTTCCTCTCTATTTTTCTGTATTTTATATTTAATACACACCTTTATGCTTTTCATGTTGTGAAAATGCGATAATTTCATTTGAGGAAGTGTGGACTACCGCCCCCTCAAGTGATGTGACTCGTTCATGCAATGCATGGAATGTATAAAGAATGAAATTGATGAACTTATGTGATCTATATAACACATATATTATACTGTAATTATAATATATATATATATATATGTCATCTATTTTTAATTCCATTAATGTGCCAAAGAAATGAAAGTAGCGTTCATGCGTACGTACGGCTTACCATCTCCATGAACGATACATTTCATTTCTTATCTCCAAATGTTATGTACTATTATAAGTACATAAATATAATGGATATATATGTCATATATTACATATAAATTATGGATATAATTTTGGAATTATAATATATATATATCTACCTCTTTTAACTTTAATTCCATTAATATGACAAAAAATGAATGTAGCGTTCATGCGTACGTACGGCTTACCGTCTCCATGAACGGTGCTTTTAATTTTTTATCTCCAAATGTTATGGAATAGTATAAAATGAATATATACTGTATATATATGATATTTAAAACATTAATACTATTTTTTAGATAATGTACCTATAACTACATGGAAAATTCTTTTCCAACAAGTTCAATTTTTACTCATGTACCGAACATCGACAAAAACGTCTTATATGAACTCACTTTATTAACCAATTATTATAACATTATAATATGTGATATGAACTGAATAATAATATTTAAATGAGGTCATTAAGTAATTATAAATTTACCTAAGTTTATTATTCAGGAATATAAAGAAACAAACAAGACAAGTCGGACTTGAGGTAAGGGATCCTACCTCTCTCTTTCTTTTTAAGTACTCCATTTTATGTCATTTATTTTAAGCTCATATTTATTATGTTTGGGGATGTTATTTTATATTCATGATTCTGTAATTTTTATTTCCATATTACGAGAGACCCTATTTGAACTCATAAATCCATTTTTGGATGTTTTAAGTGGCGTCGTTAGGCTGCCGAGTTTTCGTAAGGGATTTTGCATCTCGCTTTTATTCCCGTGAGATTTAAGCTTCATTTTCCACCATTTCTTTTGACTGGTGTATGTACTGCCCATTATTCTACTCTTTGTATAATATAATTTCTTTTATGGTTATTTATATCAATTTTGTCTAGTCTTTCTTTCATGGGGTGTACGATTCGAATGTTACCCAAATCGATAAGGGAACCTTTCACCCTCCTCTTTTTAAAAGACTTCTTTTGTAATGTCTTTTAATCTGCATATTATTATTTTGGTATATGTTCTTCTATATCCTTATTGATTTAAATTTTAAGTCCATGTGATGAGATACCATTCTCTCTCTCATCGACTAATTTTTAGAATTCTGATGTGACGTCGTTAGGCTGCCGAATTTTTGCAAAGGAACTTCTTAACTCAATTTCAATTCTTTGGGTTAAACCTCTACTTCTTGATTTTATTATGCCAAGATTATGTGTGGAATCTCTATGTTGTATTTTCCAAAAACCTTTGTGTGTATATACTATTTCTACACATAATCATCTCATTGATAAATTCTTACTTCATTTATACAAACTTGTATGGGAAATCATAACTCAATATTATTTCATTGAGTTAAATATCTATGTCATTGGTTTTTTTTCAAGAGTATGTGTGAGTGAAATATGATTTTTTACACATAATATACACTTATATTTGGTGTATTCATTTTTCACAGATAATTATGTAATTGATTTATCCTTAATCTAAGGATACCGTCTTTGTAAGGGACTTCGTCTCAATCTCTTTTCATTGAGGCATATTTTGTTCTAATACAAGAATTTGTTTTATACGCTATATAAAACACCTTTGACTTTTAATTTTATTCAAAATGAATCTTTTCTATACAAAGAGTTTTACTAAATGAAAAAATATATGTTTCTTTTTAATGTGCGTAGTGACAACGACCTTTTCCAACGCCGTGAGTATTATTTGGACTTTTGCTTCCTCAACAAGCCGTAATGTTTTTAAAAGAAAATAAAAACTATACACTCTATTATGTATTTTGTTATTGAAAATGGTTTTTATAAAGTATTTGTTATGTCAATATATTTAAGTGATATATTTTGATCGAAATGTGGAAATGTTTTCTTTACATTATATTTGTTTTATGTCTTATGATTTTATAATGGTACTTGGACATTTACGTGTGGTTATGTGATAAACCATATGACAGGTAGTGTCGTTAATACCAGGACGGGTGGTTACGTTATAACCTCCAATGCATTGGGTATGGAAGTCGGCCGTATGGCTATTCCATTAAGTGATATGTGTGGAAGTCGATCGTATGGTTATTCCATTTAAGTATGTTTATGTCCCAAGTTACCTTTATATGTTATGTGTTCTTTATATGTGTTTTATGGTAATCTTTTGGTTATAAAAGGGTAAGTATTGATCTTTTATTCAGTGAAGAGTTTTTTTACTACTTCATAAAGGTGAAAAGTATTACTTTGATAAAGTATTCATGGTTTACTCGTTGTTTTGAAAAACTATCATTTTTCCTTCCTTGTGTATCCTTTACTGTACTTTTTATGCTCATCCCAAGTTTTTGAAATGTTTTCCACAGGACATAAAGATGAATAAGGTCAAGTATAAGATCAAGGAAGGACATGTTATCTAGAACATGTAACTAGACATGTTTGTTTTTAAGTTTTTTTATTTTATTGAAACTTAGTAGAAGTGTCTACTTTTTAATCTTTTGAGATGTAATTTTTATGACCTAATTCTCTAAAACTCTAAACCTGAAAAGATCCTCTATGTTAATTATTCATTTAATTCATGATTATGTAATTTTTTAAGTCTGGGTCCTTATAGAAATATATTATTATAAGAAAATTCCATCAAAGGTAGGTGTTGATCCCAACCACCTTTGAAATCCATATAGCAAGCTCTCAACATATATTCTAGAGTTTGAATTGTCCTCTCAGACTGACCGTCTGTCTGAGGATGATAAGCAGTGCTGAAACTCAACTCTGTATCCAGAGTATGCTGAAGACTTTACCATAACTTTGAGGTAAACCTCGGATCCTGATCAGATATAATGGAAAGTGGTACTCCATGAAATCTTACCACTTTCTTTACATATATCCTGGTAAGCTGATCCAGAGAGAAGTAATCTCTAATAGTAATGAAGTGTGCCGACTTTGTAAGATAATCAACTATGACCTAGATAGCATTATGGCCTTTGGTTGTTTTAGGAAGTCCGGTGACAAAGTCCATAGTGATGTTTTCCCATTTCTATTATGGTATGAGTAATGGTTGTAACATCCCCTTAGACTTTTGTCTCTCAACATTAACTTGCTGACAAACCAAGAATCGAGAGACATATTCAGAAACACCTCTTTTCATTCCATCCCACCAGAAGTACTCTTTCAGGTCCCTATACATCTTCGTACTTCTAGGATGAATAGAGAATGAAGTACTATGAGCCTTATCCAGTAACTCCTTCTTTAATTCTTGGATTGGAGGAACACAAACCCAATTCCTGAACCTTATTATCTCATCACAATCAAGGTTGAATTCAGGAACATTTCTCACCTTATTTTGTAACTCTACATCTTCTTTCTATGCCTCTTTAATCTTCACATGTCTAGATGGGTGAACATTCATTCGAGAAAGATATGATTTTTCCCCTTCCATTATAATTTCGAGATCCATCCTTTGTAAATCCATAAATATTTTATCTTTTGTGATCCTCATCATGGATAAGCTAGCATGGTCTTGTCGACTTAATGCAGCTGCCACCTTGTTTGCTTTCCCTGGGTGGTAATGAATTGAGCAGTCGTAATCCTTAATCAACTACAACCATCTTCTTTGGTGCATATTCAGCTCCTTTTGTGTGAAAATATACTTTAAACTTTTGTGATTAGTATAAATATCACACCTTTCACATAAAGATAATGCCTCTAAATCTTTAATGCAAAGATTACCGCAGCTAACTCCAAATCATGAGTCGAGTAATATTTCTCATGGATTTTAAATTGTCGTGTGTCATAAGCTATCACCATATCATTTTTCATAATAAAACAACCCATCCCCTTCTTGGATTCATCACTATAGATCACAAACCTTTATACACTACAAGGAAGTGTGAGTACATGTGCACTGGTTAACCTTCTTTTCAACTCCTTGAAATTCTCTTCACCTTCCTCAGTCCACACGAACTTAACTCCTTTTTGAGTCAACCTGGTGAGTGGATTAGATAATCGTGAAAAATATTTCAAAAAATGTCGATAATATCCAGCCTATCCAAGAAAACTTCGGATCTCCGTTACTATTTTTGGTCTCGACCATCTTTTCATAACCTCTGTTTTTGCTGGATCCACAGATATCCCCTCTTTTGAGATTATGTGACCAAAAAATGCAACTTTTTGAATCCAAAATTCACACTTGGTAAATTTGTCATAAAGCTTCCCCTTTCTCAGGGTCTTCAATACAATTCTCAAGTGATCTTCATGTTCTTCCTTTATCTTTGAATAGACAAGAATATCATCAATAAAGACCACCACAAACTGATCAAGATAGTCTCTAAAGACTCTATTCATTAGATACATGAAGTTAGTAGGGGAATTAGTAAGACCAAATGGAATCACTATAAATTCATAGTGTCCATACCTTGTACAGAAAGCCGTCTTTGGTATAACCTTGCTTTTGACCCTTAATTGATGATACCCTGAAAAAAGATCAATCTTGGAAAATTATTGAGCTTCACATAGTTGGTCAAATAAGTCATCAATGCATGGTAGAGGATATTTGTTCTTGATTGTGATCTTGTTAAGTTATCATTAATCAATGTAGAGTCTCATTGATCCGTCTTTCATATTAACAAATAGAACAGGTGCTCCCCAAGGTGACACACTAGGGAATATGAATCCCTTTTCAAGATTCTCTTGGAGTTGCTTATTCAATTCCTACAACTCAATTAGGTCCATTCTATAAGGTGTCTTTGAAATAGGCAAAGCACCCGATACGAGTTCTATTGAAAACTCAACTTCACAATTTGGTAGAAGACCCAGAAATTCCTCTGGAAAGACATTATCAAACTCTTGTACAATGGGGATATTCTTAATCATGAGTTTCTCTCCAACCATTTGAGATAAATAACCTTCATTTAGTGGAATCAAGTCCCATAAGATGGAAGAAATTTCCACTGGAAGTTTATGTTCATCCTTGCATCGATAGACGATCATAGATTAATATGGAATATGAAATGTGACTTCCCTTCTTTGGAAATTGATATGATCTACATATAAAGAAATCAAATCCATGATAAGAATAAAATAAAATTCCACTATAAGAAGGATCACAAGATTTGCAGGAATCACTTTCCCACAATCTTCAATCGGAGAAGAATTATAAACTTTTTATGTGACTGTTGTGCCATTAGGAGTTGTCACAGCTAACTCAACATCTAATTGCTGAGGTAATACGGTGATACCCTTAGAAAATACTTCAGAAATAAAAGTGTGGGTGGATCCAGAATCAAATAAAACATTTTCTACTTTAGATTGGATGGTAAGTGTACCTTTCACCACTTCATTATCGTACTCCACATCACTGATAGAAATTGTATGTGACTTTCCTTTGTCTTTAGCCTTAAGAGTTTGTTGACGTCGATCATCATCAAAAAACCTTGGATTAGGTCATTGATAGGCTTAATGCCCCATTTCCTTGCACTTATAACATTGAAGTGTAGGAGGTGTACTCTATGTAGCCTTTTCTTTGTTCGCATCACTAGACATCTTCTTCCCATCATTGCGGCATTCAAATGCCCGATGACCTTCCTTTCCACATTTGAAACATTTACTTGTCCCTTTAAGACAACTCCCTCTATGTTTTTTTCCACACTTTGACCATATGGGAAAACTCATCTTCTTTTCAGTGTGCTCTTTATATTTTCATTTGAATTCTATTTTCCTCTTATTATCAAACAGATATGACTGATGGGTTACTCCAATCTTCATCTCAACCTTGAGAGCACATCGAACGATTTCCTCGTAGCTATTGAAGTCCCTTATGGATAACTCCCTTTGAAGACTTGGTTTTTTGCCACTAAAGAATCAATCAATCTTACTCTCAGGTTGGGTAATAATCCCATAAGAGTACCTTGTAAGTCTTGTAAAATTTTCTTCGTAGGTACCAACCGATTCATCATCCTTTTGCTTCAGTTCAAGAAACTCCTTCTCCATCTTTGTTAGAAGAATATGAGGGAAGTACTTATTGAAAAATATGATCTTGAACTCGTCCCATTCCATGGACTCAATTTCATCTCATTGCATTGTATTCTTGATAAGATTCCACCATTGATCAGCATCACCTTCCAAACGATACACTGCTAAGATGACTTTGTCATGTTCAGAACATTGAAGAACTGAAAATATCTTTTTCGTAGTACTGATCCATTTTTCAGCAACTAATGGATCAGTAGACCCGCTGAATGATGGTGGATGCTGCCTCATGATGGATTCAACAGAATGTTGCTCCTTATTTTTCTCGTTTGGAAGTGCTTTATGATTCATATCTTGAGAAAGTTGTGTGAGAAAGGCAACCAGATTTTTCATTCCAGATCCCATAACGTTTGGTTGCTCCTGGGGACAATCATTGCATTTCCCGTCGTATTCCGCGTTAACACGGTTCCTTCAGGTTCCATCCATTGAATGAAACCAAGAAGAATAGTGTCAGCAACACTAATTACAGTAGGAAAACCACATAATCAAGAATAAAATTTCACACTTATGGTCTTATCATAGGTTATTCATGTCCATTTCTAAAACACCAATATTGTGTTCTATTCTTAGATATATCCTTAGGGTTCTTACTAAGGCTTTCACATCCTAGTTTCCAAAGGTTGACTATAACTTTACTCTGATACCAACTATAACAACCTATACTTTACATACATTGTTATTGCTTCAAAATTGAAGCACACTTATTAAAACATATAACAAAACCATGAAAGGACCGTATAGGTATAGTGTCTTTAGAAACCGGGAAACATAAAGAACTGGTTCATAAAGTATCTACATTATATCCCATTTATTTCATCATATCTAGAGTCCCTTTTGGAATATCCTACCTAATAACCTTCTTCCTAACCTGGGTAAAGAAAAAATACTAAAGGGTGATCTCAAATGCTCAGTAAGGGTAAAAAAAAGAAATATCAATCACATCATATTCATAAGAACATAACATTTTGGGAATCTTAACCTGCAAAAGAAATCATAATTTCATAACATGGGATAAATCATAATAGTGAAATTTAATCCCAATAATCATAACATAAAACATGAAACTTTGTGTCATACACACATAATCATAGAGAATCATTTCTTAGTAGTCAAGACTCATTTCCAAGACTATCTTAGCAGATGATGTCCATTTCTGAACTGAGTTCACTCCTCGTTTCATTCCTATTTCACTGAACCGGATTAACCTGTTGTTCTAGCCATGTCTATCTCATGAGATATAAATATTTACCCAATTCATTGGAGGAAGATATAGGTCCCACCCATCTCATAATGATACCATTCTTATGTGTGCCACAAAATCATAAATCATACATCATAGCATATCCCATGTAATAAAAAATGGGATTCTTAACTATCATGACATCATAACATAATACATATAAGATAAAAGGACATCATAAAAATAATTCCATAATAACATAATAAAATCAATGTAAAAATAGGGATAGAAACATGACCCTATATTATCTTAGATGGAAAATATTTTTGATAAAACACTTGAACTTCATTCTTGAGGAAAATATCCTTTCTACATCAAAAGAATTTTCCTTTCATAAAATGTCATATAATTTTAAACTAAAAGAAGTTTATTAAATATAAACATGAAAACTTGTAAAGTAATATTCATGGAAATAATTTTCGAAAAAACCATTCATGTCGTATAAGTTAAAAAAACATCCGTCTCGTACTTTGACCGGAAAATTCAAAAAGTACCTCGTACGAAAAAACGACAAAAGATTCATTTCATATCTTTTACTAAAAACTCACCAATGGGTAAAATTGGATTTAAATAAATGTACTAGGATATAAATAATATTACATATTGAGGAAACATGGATGTGGATGACAAATATTCCCCAATAAATTCTAAAGTATAAACAATCTCGGATAAAAATGAGATTGCGAGATTTTCCCTTACCTTAGGTCCGATTTGCTTCGTAAGTGTCCAAACCTCCTGTATAATGATTTAAATAACTTCATTGACTTATTACAGAATCATACTCATTGTTATGATATCATATATGGTCATATTATTAGCTTCTTATTAGTAATATTTAATTGCTACTTGTTATTCGGGTGTTTATTACTTTTTGTTCTTATGCTTGTTTTGTCGAATAAATTCTTATTCTACTTTTTAGGTTATAGATAAATCAGTTCCATAATGGTATTAGGGTAATATATATCATATTTTTTCATTATATTCATTTATATAATCATTATTCAATGAATATCATGTAGAACGAGTCGCATCACATCGTGGAGACGGTATTCCGTACGTACGCACGAGCGATGATATCGTTCCCATGATCATGGAATTGTATTGGAGTATATGTATACTATTTAATAATCAATATCACTTTAAAATAATCATATATATATTTATTCTCTACACCATTATACCCATCCAAGTAAGGTGGTGGTGGAAAACAGATTACACCATGGAGTGGAGACGGTATTCCGTACGTACGCACGCGGAGTGATTTCATTTTTCATAGGATGGATAGAAGGTGAAATAGGGTTGTTTCATATTTATAATAACATATAAGTATATGATTTATACTTATGTTATTAATTAATAATGAAACAACTATAGAAGAAGAAGTAGGAGAAGAAATGAAGTTAAAAGAATCGGTAATGGACATTACCTCTTCTTTGAAGCGCCTCTTCTTAACCTCCTGTTAGGGCACTAAAGATGGTCTTTGAAGAAGACCAAGACCTCTAGAATGTTTCTAGGGAAGTTGAGAGGAGAACATTTTAGGTTTTGGCCGATATTGAAGGCACAAAGTGGTGTGAGGAAGAGAGGGAGGAGGTTCCCTTTTATAAGGGAAGAGAGGGGGACCTTATGAAAACTTAAAATATTATTTTATTATAAAGTCATATTCGGTTTTTAATAGCTCCAAATTGATTTAGTTAGAATTAAGTTGGGGATGGGTCGAAATAATCTCATACAATAGAATTTAGACAAGTTTATGTTTCTATTTTAACCTTATCATTTAGATTTAACTGTAAGTTAAATAATTTTACTTTTATCGTGTCTTCTTGTTTTCTTACACTATAAGGTTAATAAACTTACTATAACAAGCCAAAAGAACCCCAAGTTTAATATTATTAATATATATAACCTTAGATAAGTTATTTTGTCGAACCTTATATTTTTAGGAATAAAATAACAATTAATAATATAATATTCTTTTTAAAAACTATTTTATGTCAATTTTGACACTATTTGGTAATTGATTTCTGTGAAAATCATAATAGAATTATTAGTTCGAAAAACGTTAATTAAATCAATACTAACATGTCATATTAACCTATAAAATTATTGTAATTCATAAAAAGGATGAAATTACATTTATTTTAGTATTTATAACATAAATTATGTTAATATTTCTTTAATAAGATAATTACTACATCATTATTGTGTCATAAATAAATTAAATTATTTAATGTATAAAAATTATAAATAAAATACCATTATGTAGGAAATAATCTTATCTTTCTAATGAATATTTATAGTCGAATTTATCTTATGTATAACCCTATATTAAAAATGTTTTAGTTATTAAAATATGAGTTTAACTATTTTAACTATTCTTTAAATAAATTAATAATAAATTTCCTAATCTAATCCAAGTGGGCCTAAATGGTCATATTTTATTCCTAAGGTAGTTTTTGGTCAAATTAAATTTATCCAATATAATTATGACATGTGTTATTGTAATAATAATAATATCATTTTTTCCCTTAATTACCATATTTACTTTTAACCGTGGTAAAAAAAGTAAAAAGACACTGTTCACAAAAAAATTATTTTCATCTCATTAAAGTACATTTTAGTCCTTGATATTAACTTTGCCTCTTGGATTTTTGAAATTCTAGTCACAGAAGTGGTAAAATTATGTTTTATGCAAATTTTCAAATTTTTCTAGGAGGTGGGTAAAAGACGGTGAAAAGTTCAATAAAATTTTTATATACCTAAAATTGTTATAAAACGAATCCAATGAATTAATTTGAACTTATATAGGTATTATGTATAAATTTTTACCTAAAATAAATTTAAATAAAATAAATAATTATTTAAATAAAAAGTCTGTTTTTAAATAGTAACCTAGTGTTTTCACTATTCATCAAAAATTGAAAGTTTTCAGAAAAATACCATAACTTTACCCTAGGCTAATTTCGATATTCTGAATCCAAAAATGAAGTCCATTTTGAAAGATAAAATTTTAAAAAGTGGGTATTAGTATTCATAACGGCTAATTTTAATAATATTTTAATAGCATATCGTTGTTAAGTGAAAATCGGTATTGCGTAAAATGCAAGCTATCGAAGAAGGCCACAGTTGCGTGTAAAGCAATCCAAGCTATTGTTGTGTGTAGTGAAAGATTCCTTTGGGAAAAAAAATCTCGGCTATACAATAAAATTCTTCACCTGTGGGATGTGAATGAGTATTTATTCATGTATCACCTTTAAGTACACCATAATTTTGATAAATTAGAGAACATTCCAATGACAATGGATCCTCAACTTCCATGAATTTTTTAACTAAAATTATGCTTCAGGAAAACAACACTTCTATATAATGAGATTCTGTTGAAAAAAAAATTATCTCTTAAAAGGTAGAATAACACCATCAACGATCTCATTATTCCCATGATCTATATGAACCTATAAGGTGAATTAACCTCTTGGTTCTCCACCTTTGGATAAATCTATAATTTTTAAGAAAATAGTTTTTACACAAGTTAATGTTTTCTACAAATCAAATTCCAAATCAGATTGTTCGGAATAGCTAGGTTGTTCCAAATTAACTAGAGGGTCTAAAATAGGCACACCCCTTTGAAAAATTATTTTATACACATTCCTTTTCCGGTTATTCTGTCCCGATACATAAATAACATGATCCTACCCATTCAATCCACTTCATCTCATAAAGGAATGATAACTAGTAATGGAATAAATATAGCATGTAACAAATATCAAAAATGTTTTCCTATCATGTAAATTTTATATTCAATCTATTAAAAATATTGAATATTTTAATATTAGACTTGAATAATATGATCTTATGATTGTGAAGATAACATAATAATTTTTTAAATTTGATATCAAATCAATTTCAAAAACAACAAGAGGAAATAATCCAAAACTAGTCATTTTTGTCCATCTGTCAATTTCGACTAGAACCCCTATTTCTGAAGAAATGTAAAAAAAATATTTTTTGGATCCAAAAAAAAAGTTTATATCAGAAAACATAACATAAAATTTCATTCAGGTGTTACATACCACATAGTTATTGAAAAAATAATTCAATTTTAGAATTTTTTAGTGCACATGGATTTAAAGAGATTATGCCTAATACCCATGCCTTCCTCCTTAATTATGAACTCAAAAATTATATATGAAATTAATCATGTATTAATAGAATACATTTTTAGTATTAGAAACCCCGGACCAAGGAAAAAATAATATTATAGAATCATGTGTTATTGGTTTTTTTTTCATTTTGAAGAATGATTCATCCCATGATGGGGTGTCAACATAACTGGAGTCTCTCTAAAATTGAATCCTGTATTGAACTCAATTTGGATGTTTCTAATTTTTGTCAATATAAAAAACATAGGTATCATGTGGAGATGGAAAAATCATAATTTCAATCTAGAATAGTTACGCTCACCATCTTTCCATGAGACCATCTCTTCAGAAGCCATTAAAGGGAGCATAGCCAGTGAATCATTCTTAGCCGATAGCTGGATGTCGAGAGCTTCATCCAAAGCAGTATAATCCCCATATGTCTTGTTTTACTCTCTTACCACTATCATGGAATCATTATACTAATTCACTAATGAGGGGAAATCCTCTAGAGATCATCTCAAAGAAATTTATTTGCAATCCCATAAATGAAAGGAACCCTTAATTTTGTCCCCATTTCCACCACACAGTAAGGAATCCTAACACAACATCCAATTAGCCATACTTTTGATTTATTATATTAGTTGAAATTTTTTTATTCCTCTTATAAATTTATATAAATTATTGATTTTCATTCAAGGTAACCAATAACATTATCCCATGTTCAACTACTGGAATATTTTTTTCCAAATTACTAAGATAACAAAACAAATTTACACTACATGAATTCATTATTTCATGAGAAACATAAATTATAATTCTCATTCTTAATAAACCTATGATCCCATTGCTGAACATACATTTCTATCTAATACATCATTTGAGTGTTGATATGATCTTTTATTTTGATATTTTTGACATCTATTAATTGTATTATAGTATCCAAAACACCTCTCCAGCATGGTGGTTATGTTATGGGAACATTTAGAGCCTGATATAGTTCAATAATTGATGTCACTAAACCAGCAACATTATTTACAATTTCTATGAGTATTATATTCATATATGGGATAATATCACCGTAAATAATTCAAAAATTGTCAAACATTATTTTGTTAATATTATTTCTGATAGCTCAAATGTTATCTGTTCTCTCATAGGAAACTAAAATTGTAGTCCATATTTCATGACTATTTGACATTGAGAAACTCTATTGAATTAATTAAATCATAATCCATAGAATATATCATTCATAACTTTAGAAGTTAGATTATATCTTTTTTTCGGTTTCATCATACCATGTTTATGGTAATGTCATTGGAATTTCATATGACTTCACCTCTTCGAGATAAATCTTTATAAAAAATTTCATTAGATATATGATCATTTGTGTCATCCAATACCCATAATTATAACAATCATCATAAGGTTTTATAACTATATAATTTACTTATATGCTATCATAAATAGTGGCCATTGTTCAATAGATATTTATATTTCCATGTTTTATAGATGAGAATTCAAGAACCACTTCCTCTAATAGTAAATATTTCAATAGACTGTCCATATTAGGACTCAATATGGTGGGGGATATATTGATTCATTTAAATAATTATTAAATTAGAATAACTTACCACATAGTTTATAATTGAAATATGATATTATAAATAAAATGTAATTTATTTGAAATAAAATCATAAATAAGAGAATCATACACAATGATTTATATTGTTTTGGAGAATAGATTTCACCTAGTCTACTCTAGAGCCATTCTTATCCATGAGTATGATGAGTTTCATTATGCAATTACTTCTTATATGGCCTCCCAATCCTTTTTATAGGGATAATATAATTATGTTAATGAAATAAAAATTGTGTAAATGTATATTATGTTTCAATAATACTCTAGAAATTATTTAAAATAAATATATATTATTGGTTCTTTAACCAGGAACCATAACAACAAAAGATAAAAAACATAATATTTTCAACGTTTTCAGCTCACAACTATAATGTTCCTCAAATATAAATGCAATATATACATGATATATGATCTGAATAATTATTCTCTCAATGATTGTCTATCGAATTTAGTAAGAAACATCAA
This sequence comes from Viscum album, assembly GCA_963277665.1. Taxonomy (NCBI): domain Eukaryota; kingdom Viridiplantae; phylum Streptophyta; class Magnoliopsida; order Santalales; family Viscaceae; genus Viscum; species Viscum album. The sequence goes on along the minus strand of OY728127.1, from coordinate 1,439,855,554 downwards.
TAAGAATAGAGAATGAAATGAGTCTTATTTTTCTCCATATTCTTATAAAATAAAGCATCATTTTATAAATATTTTAGAATGTGTTTAGTATTTTTTTTGTACATTCCAATTTTCATGAAAATAAATCAACATACCCTTTTATGAAATGCATTCTCTACTTCTTATATAAATTAATAAAATATGATATGTGGAACGTGGGATAAGTTACAGGCACTTTTTTCCTTGAAATACATTAACAATAGTAGAATAAAATAAAATATCATTTTGCATTGTATGCTATCTTGGTACATCGATAAAATGTTTATAAATTTATACATTAAGGAGAAATTGAGAATTTATGTAATGTACATGATCATTAAAATTATCACTTTAGTTTTTTTTAAAGGATGGGGCTGAAGCCTCAATTTATTATTTAAAGCAAAGACCTCTTTAGACTGGGTAGAAGGAGACCCATTACATAGCCCAAAGTCCCATTGCTAAATGGCCTGAATACAAGGCTTGAAAGCCCATTTTTGGCCCAAAGGACCCCTTGGTGAACAGTACTGCTACAGTAACCACCCTGCTACAGTACCGTCGCCACTACAGTACCTGCTACAGTCCTCCGCCGCTATAGTGCTACTGCTACTACAGTTTTGCTGCTGCTATAGTAACCCGGAAAATTTTCCCCTTCCCGGATTTGATCCTGGGTCTCACTTTAGTGATTCAATGGTAATAAATACAAACATGCATCACGATGTAGCCAAATTACATAATTAAATCAATGTATATGATTTTGATTCATGTATCCCAATTAAATCAGCTATGATTTTTTACATATGTTCCCTAACTAATGCTTCATATTAAAATCATGTAGTTGTGTTATTCACATAGTTGATCTAGGTATTCAATTAATCCACATAAATGGTTTAAAAAGTAGATTGATCACATATGGAATTCAGCACATTGGTGATCTTGTCGGATTATGAAATTTAAATTTAATAAATTTCACAATATAGTAGATTAACATAGGATATTCCTTTATGTAGGTGATTGATGCAGCTAATGGGTCATCCTAGCCATTTTCACAATGTATCCAAAAAATATTAAATATCTAATTTTCCATACTTAGACAGATTTCATCCGAAATATTCCAAAATTCAATCCTAAAGAAATTTAACACCAAATACATAATAAATGATAAATCCAGATAAACTAACATATAAAAATGATCATTAATAATGTATGATGGTTATTTTAGATCATTAAAATCTAAATTACAAGGGTTATGATGTATTAATAATTGTTATCCAATATTATGATTACTCATCCACAGGAGTGATCTAGTCTATCTGATCAAGACAAGGTAGTATCCATCCCCCAACCATCACTATGATTCGTACTATCCCCAATAATTTCATGAATATGAGGTGATAAATCACATTCAAAAATACAATAAAAATATATAAATCACATCTCACATCCTATAACCTCAAAATAAATACCCCCACCTTTATTCTATTAACGATGATATGAAAAATTCCTCACGGTCCATTTTCAATATCAATAAAATTAAGAAAAGACCCCTTGGGGTCCTAATACAATAAAGTGTCTTAAGAGAGTCTCACACAGCCACATAATTTGATAACCAATTAAATGCTCCAAATAGGCCTTCCCTCATAATGGAGTCAAAATAAAAAGTCATATCATAATGGTTTGAAATTCCACATCAAACAATTAATTGGAGTTATTCCTTTAAAATACATTTCTAAAACATTTCTAATATTACTCAATGAAACAATTTGAAAATCCATCAATGCTTCATCTCTCCCATTTTAATTAAAAATCCAAAATCAGTAAAAAAAATAATTTTTCCACAACATTTACAAATGATATATGTATAAAGATTTTCAAAATTTACACTTCAAGTAAAAAATTCTTCTACAATTTTAGAAATTCATTAAATTTCTTATACCATATAAAATTCAAAGTAAATGGTTTTCACCATGACAGAATCTCCTTGAATTATTTATAAAATCAATTTATACTATTTTACATTGGTATAATTGATCCAATAAACAATTTAGAAACATAAATTAACAAATTTCATAAAAATTTAGGGAATACAAAACAAAAGTACCTCTGTTTGGAAAAAATCAATCAGAAGACATCATCTAGGATGGTAAGTGCACTAACATACATCAAGTGACCACAATAAAGACCAATCAAGAGATACCCACCTGAAGGAAACACCATAAATTCTAAATTGGATACAATATCCCATATGATTTATGAGATTGGGGAATCCCAAAGAAGGGTGGGGTTAATAGGGACAAGAGAAAGAATGAAGGAATGGGGTAATACCTATAGATTCCATAAAATTATAATAGGAATTGAGAGTTTGTGAGTTAGGATAAGGGAGGGAGTGTAGTACGTCATGTGACTCAAGATTGGTTGAGCTGAGGGTAACTAAATTAGGAAAAATCCATTAAATCCCAAGAGGTGTAAAATTGGAAAAAACTCAAAATTAAACACCTGGACATATCATATGGTTATGTTTCACAGTTTTCTCGCATGGTTAGCTCATATGGCCTAGTAATAAAAAAGTTATAGGATCCATCTTATTGGATGAATAAAATTTTTATATTTTTAATACATATTTTAGTAACTACTCAGTAACAATGAATTACTTCTATATTCACCAATAGATACACATAAAACTATTTTGATAACAGTTCACAATTCATGTGCTAGAAAATTCTCCATAGAATTGTATGTCACACTGTTTCTCATAATATTTATCCAAACTGTGAACTCCCCATGTAAGAAAACCATGTATGTTCAATGTGAACTGAATTTAAGGGAGAATAATGTCCACATAAAGGTACCCACATAGATTTGCTATAAACTTTTCTCTACAACCGTTGTGCTATAAAAAAATTAAAATTAAACAAATTTCAAAAAATAAACTCAAAAAAAATTAAATTACCCAAAAATTAATCAAATTAATAATAATTAAACCTTTTTATAATGACACATGGTTTCAAAAACCCCACACCATGACACATTCTTCCACCATATGTTATTTTATTAAAAAGGATGTATCTAAAATCCAGACATATCCATGCCCTATGGAACGTGGTGGGTTACAATAAAAAAGAACTTGATGGAACATAAGTAAAAAACTACTAATAAAAAATCATATGAACATAAAAATTGAGTACACAAAAATCATGGGACATCTATAGGAGAAACTCTAAATGATCATTATAAAGTTCTAGAAGGATTGGATTCCAAACATATATATCCCACAATTTATAAATTATCTAAATTTTTTGTCACGGATTGAAAAAACTGTGAGACCAAAACATGAACTATGAGAGCAAGTCTCCAAAGCTTTCCAGGAACCATATGGTAACTTGATTCCCATATCCTCAAGGGGAATCCAAACTATAAAAAACTAGGTACTAAAAAAGTGAAATGATCACTAGGATCAATAATGATATCTTACCACATAACCATGAAGAATAATGCATCATAATACCACAAACAAGAAACAACATTTGTACCAAACCATGGTCATGATACTATACATGTAAAATAAGAACTAATTATGGGAGCACCATCCCATAGAGACCCTAATGAATCTAGAACAATTGAGTTCTCATCTACCAAAATGTGGCATCCAACCTTACTTCCCAAGAATGGGTCTAACGATCACTAATGATTAAAAGATAAAAAACCTCAAAATGGTGACAATATAAGAAATAAATTAAATCCCAAAGGGCATGGACCCACAATGGAAAATTAAACACAAAACCTAAATCCCAAATGTTATCCAAATAATCCAAAAAATGTATTAACCATTCCATACATCATCACTATTATCATAAGAGATACCAAAAAATCCTTGATGAAAACTGTGAATTAATACCCCCAATAAAGACACAACCTAAGGATAACACACATGTCTCCAAGAAGACACTTATAAGATTTCAATATCGATGATCTAATATAAATCGAACATAGTAATTTTTAAATGATTATGTCCTACAATTAGAATAGGTAATGAATGTTTATTTGTGACATCATCAATTTTATTGGTGTTTAATTTTGAGCCTAGTGATAACTTATTATGGTTTAGAGAAGTGTTAGAGGCTTCTTGGTGCAGAGACCATGGTTTTGGGAATATTTATGTACACTAAGGATAGGAAAACATTATGGTGTGTGTTTTAAGGCTATAAAATAACTGACATGAAATGGTTAAGACCAACATCTAATGGAGAGTAATGATATTAGGCGAGTAGCATTGTTACCCCACTTGTGGACCATACCATGTGTTGGATCACTATGTTGTGGTGTAATTCATGATGAGTCCAAAACCAGTATGGTTTTGACACCATCAAATGGAGGGTCATTGTGTTGGATTTCCATGCCTTGTAGTGATCGAGGCCACCAAGGTTTTGGTGGGAATCACCTCACCATGGTTATGAATATTTCAAAATTTGAAATGGATGATTCATCCACTAATCTTTTTTAGTGATTTATTACTATTATTAGAGACACACGAGTTCATTAAGAGGGATTTTTAGTGAATTATGAACCCATTCCCCCCTAATTAAACCATTCAACCTTCACTTATATCTAGCTTCTCTAATTCAAAAAATTATGGTGTAGTGTTTTGTTGATATTTTTCCTTCGTAAAACTACATAAGGTGATCCTTTTTTTATTAGGGATATTCATATTTTTCTTGGTTTGTTGGGAACTAATGACTATTCTAAAGTCATCTTTTTTAGAGTGACCAGGTGTTATTCCTTTGATCATATCTTGATCCACCATTGACAGATGTGGTTGATTTGTAAGTTTACTTTATTATATTGGTTTTTCAATATCTCCTTCTTAATTATTGTTCAAATATCCCTTTTTAGTGAACCAATATTGTTTAAAGGGATTATTTTCATAATAATTTGATTTGGTGGGTGAATAGACATGATTTTGTTTTGACTATTGACAATCATGAAAATTAACATCAACAAGAAATGGTTAGGAGGTTCATTACCATATTGAACCCTTGTAAAATGTTGTTTCCATGATAGTGATCAAATGTGTGTGTCCCCAGATACCCATGAATCTTACTAATCACATGCATGTACATGTTTATATTGTGATATCTATTATCGATTTTGATGACATGTATGTGAACATGTATCCCACGAGAACCATGTGTGATATTGATCACATGTGTGTGTGTGAAAAATGAGATAAATGTTTGATATTGATTTTATTTGTCTTTTCTTGTAGCTACCAAGACTCAAGAATGATATGTCATAATGGGACGATATGTTTCATGCCCACTTTTCTGTGAATGTATGTTCTATGGGGATTTTACTATACGTAGAAATTGATTGGTAGACTCCATTTTATTGATTATTACTAAGAGGGAGATCATGATACACATGTGATGATGAATATAATGGATCGATAAATACTATAGGGGAGTGATAGTCTTGAGTCAAGGCCTATAGAAATGGTGGGATAGGAAGGCCCAACAACATAACCCGAGGAAGACAAGGGGATCAATGGAATTGGGTTGTGACCCAAGTTTGACACTGGTCTCAATGGCCTTGTGTCCAAAAAACATATATGTTGGCTTGGTGACTGATCAAGTATATATTTATTGGCATTGTTTCAATCAATTTTCATCGATTCAATTATGAGTTTTTTCAAACATTGATCTAAAGAAAGTACAATTAGGGTTTATAGGGGATTGGTTAGTGCACAACATCTTGACACATGAATAATTTTTATTTTCTTTCTACATTACTCATTATCATTTCATACACCTTGTATGAATGTATAATTTTGTAAAAGATGAATTGGTAGTGTCCTTCAAGGTTTATACTCACACACTACATGGGAATCTTGATGCATGTGTCAACTTCATGATCTGGGATTTAGGAAAGGGAAAGGGTCCCTCACTGGGAGATGACGAGTTGGAGTATGGTATTTAGGGGCATTACTGAGAAGGTCTTTAATGGGTTTTCATGGTGTCCTTATTTATTTATGTTTTTTATACTCATATATGAAATTCTAAATTAATGGTCCCAAGTTATTATAATGTGTGAATTTGAGACACCCCATATTTAATTTGTTTTAGAATTATTTTTTCTAGTTCTATTGTTCTATTTTTTTATTACTCGCTTAATAATATTTTTAGGGTTTATATGTTTTTATATTGAGGGTGTACTCTCCCCAATGCACTATTAGAACCTTTTATACTATTCAATGTCCTCTTTTTTATGGCGATCTGTGCATGATATCATATGGGTTTTCATCCAAAACTGAGTGATTCAGGATGGGGAATTATATTCCACACATAAGAACCAAGAGAAACACTTAATATTTTTCTAAATATTTTTAGGAAGGAATAAATAAATAAATAAACATTTTTTGACCATCTTATTTCTCCCTAATCAAATCAACTAGTCTTATAATTGAAGTAGAAAATAAATTCTACCCTTTTACCAAAACAAAAATGTTTAAAAAATCCCCACATTCCCAAACCAAGACCCCATTTAAATAACCCCTCCAACTTCGTTATTGTAAATTCTCAAAAGACCCAATTTTAAAACCAATACAACATATAAGTTTTATTAAAGAAAACTCTAATGTTAAAACACTTCCAAATTAAAACTCATTGAAAAAAACAACATTTTAAATCAAAATCAACTTCAAAATTCCTTTTTGAAATTAATCACATTATGAAATAATTGTAAATAATTTTTTTTCAAACATACCAATTGGAAAATTTCCCTTTTCAAAAATTCCAATTTAAAAATAATTCACTTTTCCCATTGAAAATAAATCCCATAATGCCCTTTCAAATAAACTACATTTTAAATTATCTAACACAATTAATGTTTGAAGCCAAATATTAAAATTAGAAACCTATTTAAAAATGATAAAACATATCATTAATGTAAAATAAAATAAAACTTGAATATGCATTTTAGAATGAGTTTTAAAATCATATTATCTCATTAAATTCATTTTTATCATAAAAACCATTTTTTAAACACAGAACTATATTTAATTAATTGAAAAACAATGAATCCCAACATAATTTTTAAATAAAACTGCACTCAATATATATAAAACCCCAAAATTAAACACTATTAATTAGCATCAACCCAATTAGATACATCATTTTGATTTATCCTTAAGGAATGGGAGGAAATCAATAAATCGAGAAGTTAAATAGTATGTGACACTCTTTGGTCAATTGATATGGTTAATTATGCAAAAAAGTTAGGTGGGATATGTAATTGTTTCATAAAAAATTCTACAAGGATGACGAACGGTTCACCTGGCCATGCATGCTAACCATGTATCTCAATTTTCATCACCACATTTTCTTCGTAAAATAGAATCGACCCCTAATATCATTAACATACTAATTTATAAAAATGATACACCACAAAATATGGGAATACATAAAATAAATGAAAAATTAACATAAAATAAAAAAATAAAATACTAAAAACCAATGGTTACTCATGGGTTAGTGTAACAAACAGATGTCAAAGAACTCCTCAACACACTCCAATCGAGTTCTAATAAAAATCCCAGTCTCTTAGCAAACTTTAAATTGCTAAAAAAGAAAGCAATAATGTTCTCCTACCATTGTGACACAAACCATCTAGGCACATCCTTCCATCAGAATCCTGTGATGGTTCTAGACATACATGAGGAATGTTTTTGTTAACCCTAAGTTTGAAAGTAGGGTCAGAGTCTCATAACATAATCAATGTGAATGATTCCACTCTCCAAAAATATAAATAAGAAAAAAATCTTAATAGTAAGCATTAAAAAATAATATAAAAAATAAAATGATCATAAAAGATGAGAAAAATCTCATACATCATTGAATAGTAAATACAAAAAATAAATAAAAACTAGGATATAAGATAATATATCTACATAAAAAAGAAAAATAAAAAATCAATCCTTGACCAAACTATTTCCATAGGACTCCATGTGACATGAATCCATAATCCACATCCCTAACCATCTATGAACCTGAAAACCCCACCATAAGACTACCCTTCCAAGTCACCTAAAATAAAAATCACTAAAACTACCTACACAAATTAGTGTACACCAATTGTGAGTAAAACTAAGATCAATATGTAACCACTATAGACATTGTGAAATTTTATACAAATTATATTAAATTTTATGATAGATTTAAATAAAAATATAAAATATGGTTTTTGTTAATAAGTGTACCAAATTAATCCTCATATTCAAATAATTTCCTCAATTCTTGGTTATTTGTTTTAATTGAAAAATATCAATTAGGAATTCATTTTTTGGGGCATAACACATTTCCAATAAAAACACCCATTTAAAACAACCATTGAAGATAAATTTACAAAATAATTTATACACCGTGAAATAAATTTAATAAGTTACTTTCTAAATGAATATAATATAATAAATCACTACATTGTCATATTTTAATGACCAAATGATAAAAATACCTGAAATCCATATTAGATCATGAAAAAATGAATAAAAATTAACATAGGAGGATCATGAATAAAACATGGGAAATTAAAAAATAATTCTTGAGAAGACCATATATGTAATTTGGTGAAACCATAGATAGTCTGATCAATTAATTCCTATATGAAGAAACAATTTACTAATCTCAACTTTTCTAACTAGTTTAATTCCCCCAGTGCCTATGAACAACCATCCCCACTGGGGGGTCATAAAATTTTATTCTGGACTTGGTATTACTTATCTCCCAACCCTCACTAAGACACCTAGGGTCCCTATTCATGTAAATCCAAAGGAGGTGAAAAATCACATGCAATTAAATAATAAAAAGTAGGAAATCAAATCTCTCCTTCAATTAACGTATAAGAAATGTATTACTTATACTTTTAATCAAGAGATGAAATTTTCCCAACGTTATATAGTCTTAATCAAGGAAATAAAGAAAATAACACTTTGGATCAAAATTCGTCAAAGGGCTTGGGAGGGTGTCACACACCCACATCATTTGAAAACTGATTTAAAGTTACGAACAAGTATTCTATCAAAATAAACTCATAACTCCAATTCACATTCTAATGGTTTGAAATTAAATTTTATACCATTATTTGAAATCAAGTATTTAAAATCCATATAAACAAATATAAAAATTAATTCAATGAAACCATTTAAAAAAATATCAGTGGTCCAACTCACCATTTTTCATTTTAAATCTTTAAACACTCAATGAAATTATTTTTTAATTTAATTAACCACAAAAAGATGTCAAAACATTTCAAACATAACATTTTAAATAAAAAAATCATTAATAATATATGAAATAATTTTTCATTAATGTACCACTTGAAATTACATGAAAATTTATTAGGACATGAGATAGACTCATTAAAACCTTAATGATATCCTTTTCCAATAGTTTCCAAATGAATAACTTTGACAATGAAACATTTAGAAACACCAATCCTCAAATTCCATTCCAATTTAAGGTAAATAAAAAATACACTAACCTATTGTCGATGGAAATAAGTGTAATGTCATATATTATTATAGGGAGAGATCTAAAATACATATAAAGACCTTGATAAATCCCTATGAATAAAAACAACCTTAAATTAAACACCATGAACCCTAAAAACCGAAATAATTTCCCATAGGGTTCACAAGGTAGATGAAAACCAAAGCAGAAGTGAAGGAGAATAAGTATATGAGAGAGTAAGAGTGACATAAGAAATATGTATGAATTGTTTTTTAATATAAAATTAATAAATAATTTAAAATTAATGCGAAGGGAGAGAGTGGGATTCCTTTTGTGCCTTACCATAGACCAAACCCAGTGAAAGAAAAAGGGACCAATTTCCTCTTAAAATCTAAGAGGTGTATAACTAGAATAGAAATATGGTTGACAACTTGATACTTTGTATGGTTAGCTCTCATGATTTAGTAAACAATTAAGAAATATTTTATTTTTCACTATAAAGATAAAACACATTACCATATTTTAAAAAATAGGCTACAAACCATGTGTCGACCATATAGAAGCACTATATTTAACAATAGAACTACCTCATAGACATTTAATATTTTTTCCCTAAAACGAGAAGTCCATCTTTCAAATAACACTCCATAGAAAATAAAGCCTCATAGTTTCACTTAAGAGTCATCCAAACAATGTGCAATGCCTAAATTTGAACTCATGCCTGTTCATAAGTGCATCATTCTGAAAAATATTGAACAACAATATTTAGGTTTTTTCCATAAAATATAAGTTATTAATGTCTATCATGGAGATATATGACTCATTTATTTCTCATATTTCATCTTTTCATGAAAATATATCCAAATTTAAATAAAATACAATCAATACTGATATTTTCAAGCCTCGTCGTTAATTTATTAAAAAATACTTCATTTTCTAATAATTTTGATGTTTTTCTTATGGATGTAGATTATACATTTGATGTTGATGTTGATGATTTCATTGATGGTGAATAAGAACACTTCTCATATTCTATAACCACATCATCAAACCATGTTTTATTGTTAGGTGAACCAATTATAATTGGGTCATCATCATTAGATGTTTCATCTAATAGTAGAATTATTTGATACTCAAAACCAACAAGACCAATCTTTTCTTTTATTAGCTTTATGAAAATTATCATTTTCCTCAATAATATCAAAACATGCTGATCTTACTTAGTAGATAAAACAACTACACCTGCCACATATTTCTAATAAGCTATATCCTCTAAAAACACAATAGTATAACCATATATAGTACTAATGATTGGAATTGGAAAATAGGTTATTATAAATGTTTTCACCTCTACATCACTAGAATAAACTTTCATAAAATGTCATTCATAACTAGGTAGAGAGGATTGAGTTAACTCCCCCAGAGTCACACATTCCAGACCTTCTTCCGTTAATGAACATGAGACATAATCCTAAGAATATATAATTATTTTCAAGACACATATTTATAAGTTATTAAATTTATGAAATTTCAAAACATATACATTGTTTAAATACACTTTTTTCTTCTTTAGAACCAAATCAATTAATCTATAATTTGGATAGTAGTTTAATTTTCATTTTATTTTAAATAATGAGGCTTGAACCTAATTATGTATCATGCAAAACTCAAAATTTTATTATTGGTCATGATGTACATAATTTGAATATCTTGAAAAATAATTTTCTTCATATCTCATGCACTTTAGAGTACATATCATTATAAACTTAAAAAAACATCCCATTATATAGGAAAATAATTCACTAGTCTATTTTAAAAAAGGATACAATAATCGAAATATTTTTTGATCCTACAAATACTTTCTCAAGAAGAATTATATTAGAATGAAACTCCCGCTCATAGATAAAACAAATTATATCAACAATTTCAAAAGAAGAAACAATAATTATCATTTATTTAACATTTTATGACATCACATCCTCTGTTTGTTTGAACCAAAACATTATATTCCTTACGAACTCATTAATTTATTCCACAAATGGAATCCTAACTTCTTCTCATCAAACAAAAATTATAAACCTTGAAACTCAAGATCATTCTTTACTTAAATTTCAGTTGCTTTAATCCAGGCTATAACTTGGTATTTTCTCACAAGAACTTTTTTTAGTATGAATTTCTTAACAGAACATGATCTTCCATAATCCACATGATTCCACATTATTATTTTGAATTGGTCAGTTGATGGTTGATTATTTATCGGGAGGTTAAAGATGATGGTTCACCTTAAAATAAAAGGTATGAATGTGAATGTGAAATTTTTTGAGATCTAATTCTATATTCGAGCACACACATGAATACCAATTTTTGCATGTACCCAATTTTTATAGGGTTATATCTAACTGATAAATAAATAAATAATAACTAATAAAAAAATAAATTTGTATTTTAAAATTTTAATTATATTAATTCATAGAGAAATTAAATTTATATATATCATTACACTAAATAATATAACAACATTCCCAATATTGAATTTTAAAATCAATAAAAATGAATTAATTTAAATAAAAAAATAAAAACCATATATTTATCTAAAAATTAAAATACATAATTATTATTTTAAAAAACTGAAAACTCTCGCATGAAAGGGGTTTTTGGAAAATATTTTCTAATTGGTTCTCTGTAGAGATAAAGTCAATGTAAATACCACCTTATGAGTGTGATCCCATAAGAAATTTTTTTGTAAGGAAATATAGTTTTTTCATGAATGATTTATTTTATTATTGGAAATATTAATTTCTTTAGAGTTATCACATATAATAAAGAATTTATTATAAATTATTCTAATGTATGTTAAGGTGGATTTCATCCACAACACTTGTAGAAAACAACTAAAAGTAGAAATATATCCTTCTTTGTAAGTGGATAATGAAATAGAGTGCTTCTTCTTACTAAACAAGGATTCTATGATTTTACCTAAAAAGTGGATGGTACCTCACGTACTCTTACTATTTATTCTACACCCAACAATTTTGGTATTCGAGTATTATATTTAATTAAAATCTATAGTTTTTTTGGAAAATCATGGAAAGAGGAAATGTTCCAATTAAATATCTTAAAATCCTTTTGGAGGATTAAAAATGTGATTCATTAGAGTTAGTTTGAAATCCACCTTAATGACATAATAATAAAAATAACATATCTTATACTATAAGTCACATACTATAACACTCAATTATTCATCAATAAATTTTATTATGAACTAGTTTCCCAACTTCATCCAGGTTAATTATTTTATTAAAACTCATAGTGTTAGTATATATATTACATATTTCGAGTCTAGTCCCTTTATGAAGGTATATAATTTATTTTCATTGATTTAGAACATTTGAAAATTTGTTTTAGTAATTTTGAAAAACTATAAAGGAAATTAACTCACACACTATGCAAATTTCAAATTGTTTTTTGATGAGTTTTAAAAAACATAAAATAAAATTAATTTATTGAAAAAAAATCTATTCATAGAAATACATTTTAACAACCCAAATATCTCATGTTTATGTTTTATTAAAAAAAATTGGACCTTCTATACCTATGGATAAAAAAGTTTATAATATAAACACCCTTAAACATTCATGTCAAGATCTATGTGATTATTTAAGACTATAACATTCTTTAGTATGTTTAAGAAAATTGATAATGGGGGTTTTCAATATATGGTTGCTGTTCAACATAAAAACCCTATGTTAGGAAACCATTTAGAAAACAAAACATAACATCCATATAATATAATTGAACATTCATATATGACACATAGGCAATTTGAATCCTAATGGATTCTAATAGACCTATTGGGGCTAGGATTGCCTGATAATGTACAATTTCAACCTAATAATTACATTTAGCTACAATTGTAGAATTATTCACTATTTTCACATCATGATTAACATTAATATTCATAGAAACCCATTTCTTTTTATAGGATATACAGAGGTTCTTTCAAAAACTTATTAGTCTGTAATCCTCTTGGTGATGTTTAATTCCTCTTTCAAAGTGGTAACCCAACATTCATATTCTAAGGCTTCTTTTACATACTTTGTATCTAAGTGTGATAAAATGGAAGAAAACTCTATAAGGTTCTCTAAACCCCTACTACTTCAAATTTCTTCATCATAAATTCCTATAAAATTTTCTAATGGATTGTTGTTAAGTGTTATAGTCTATCTAGGAAGAACACATTTAAGTTCAATATCATCTATCATTTCATAATTTTTTCTAGAAAATAAAGTTCTAATTTTGAATCAATTATTTCATCAAAAAATATACTGATATATTAATTTCTAAATATTTTAATAGTTCATCAATTTTAATTATATTTTCATCAGAAGGATCCAGTTCATCAAATTTTATAATATTTTATTTTAAAATAATAATTAATCATATTTTCAAAACTATATATGAATTTTATTTAATAGAATAACCTATGAATATTCCTTCATCAGATATTGGATCAAATGTATCATCATTATCCTTGGTGTTCATAATATAAAAATTGCATCCATAAACATTAAAGTATCCATCTTTTGGATTTCAATTATTCCATATCTCATGGTGTCTTTTTATAAATTAGCTCTAATTAAAACACTTATTATGGAATAACATGTTGTATTTATATAATAATTCCAAAAATGAGTTGCCTAGTTATTTTCACATAACATATTTCTAGCATTTTCATGAAAATTCTTATTCCTCCTTTCAATAACAACATTTTTACATGGTTTCCTTGTGAATGAAAATTTTTTCTTGACACCTTATTTTGAATAATATTCACTAAACTAATGGTTCCTAAATTTTCCTCTAAGGTTATATCATTAAGCAATAATTTTGAAATCATTCACATTTTGATTCAGTAAGAATGAACAAAACATAAAAATATAATGATTATTAATTTTATCACGTAAAAATAATTCCTAGGTAAATCAAGAGAAATAATCATCTAAAACATAAAAATTATTTTGAAGTATGGTTTTAAACACTATATGGACCAAAAATTGGATATTCATATGTTTTATAGATAAAGAATTAGATACCACTTTAATTAGATTAAAAATGGCTTCTATTTCTTTCCCATTTTTCATGCAAAACATAGTATCTTTTTATTCATTTTAGATTAAGGTAAATCTGAGAGTAAAATATTTTGGGAAAAGTTTCTAAAATAATAATCTTTAGAAAGTCTCAATATTATATTCCATATCCTTGATTAATTTGTTTCAATATTTAGACAGTTCACATTTTTCTTACATAAATAATTAATATCTAGAGTATACACATTCTATGTTCATGGTGCCTTAAATTTAAAAAATTTATCATTATAAATAGAACATGGATTATTTAAAAAAATAACTAAATAACCTTCTTATAAAAGATGATATATAAATATAATATTTTGATATAGACCATACATATAGTTAAATTTGTTTACAAGGATAGAGTTTTAATTTCTAATAGATCTAACTACCATAGTTTACCCATAAAAAATTACACCAATAGTGACAAGACCTCCTTCCATCATTGATAAGAAGTGAAAAATAGGAATATCTCCACCCATATGACTTGGTAATCACACATTAGTATAATATATTTCAATGGTAATTTTGATGTTTTATACCCATATAGAAAAATTAAGAAATAAATCATTTTAACATAGATTTTTAATGGGTCAAGGAAGGATATAAACTATGGTTTTAGGAATTTAAATTTGTTTGGGCTATCCAAAACATTCATCTTATAACCTTGAAAAACAAATCCAGAAAAAATTATTTTTTTACTCCAAAAAAAATTAGGTATCTAAAAGTCCAAATATTTCTATAGTTTTTAATCTCACCACAATGAAAAGAAGTGATTTTTTTAATATTTTTATTTTATGAGAAGGGAATGAAAAACATTGTTTTTTCAACTCGACTTTATATTAAATATTAATTATTATGATTTTTATTATTTATATGCATTTTATTTATATTATTGTAACCTTTTTTTAAATAAACTAGAATCATATATACATTCATTAACTTATTCTTTTAATTTTTTAATTTTATTTCAATGTTCAACATATGATGCAACAATGCTTTCTGTATTGGGTTTTAAAATTTTTTTTTATGTTAATTACACTCATTCAATAACAATCATTTTATAAGATTTAATGGGAAATTTATTTTTATTTTTTAATGATTCATACTTAGTATCTAAATTGGAACTATATTAATTTAGTTTCTAAAATGATAATTTTTCATTTTATGATTCAGTTTCATTCTTTGATGAATGAAAAGAAAGTACATCATCATTATGTTATATTAAACACAAGTTGGATTTCAAATTATAATACTCAGATTCATATTCTATAGAAGAAACATCACTAAAATCCTATGAATCCATCCATATTTCCATTAGTGATTTCCCATCATCCTTTTTATATCAAACTCTAGGTATGTATTTATTCTCCTATATTATGTAGTCTTGATGATATAGACATTTATAATTGATGTGTTAAATATTCTTGTATTCATAACTTCTTAATTCCTTATAATTTCAATCATTAATTATTATTTTTTTATTTTTTTTTAACAAGATGGGGTTAGAGACCCTTTTATTTAAGATGATAAAAATTGAGAGGGACAATAGTGGAAGGCGATATATAAAGCATAACTTCCCTTAACTGGAATCCATGGGTCAAAAAAAGAGAAAAAATATATAATATAATATTTAAAAATAAAACCCATTAGGGTAGGAATTGCTTTCATAACCCTAATCAAGGTCTTCATTGAAATAGATAAACGTATTGGAGTGCTTTATAAATCCAAAAAATAGAGTAGTGGACATTGTACTTATCCTAGGTTTGAGATTTGAGTATTCTATTCAGAGCCTAAATTGTTTTCTTAGAAACGAAATGAACCTTATTATCAATATTCATTATTTTAATCACATTATCTTTATAATTCAGTCTAGTCCATTTTACCACATCATTCTCATCGAGGTCAGAATTCTATCCACTGTTACTGGTGGATTAGGAAGACTTACTACCATCCTTGATTGTTGAGAGAATGTCAATTTATGTTTCCCATCATATTAGAAAAGTCTACCTCTATGGGATCAGAACTAGTCTCTATTCTTGTATCATAATTAGAAACACCAAAATTTTGAGACATTAGAGGACCTTCCTATGCCAATAGATCCACATCATCCATGAATTTTTCTAACTGAAAATAATCTTTAGAGAAAAAAAAGTTATATATAATGACTGTCTATTTAAAATAATTTTCTTTCTTGAAATATAGAACAATATAATCTGCGATCACATTAGTCCCTTTATCTCTAAGAAACTATATTGTGAATGAACCTCTTGGTTATCCACCTTTGGATAAATATAAAATATTCATGTAAATAGTATTCAAACTAGCTAATGTTTAATACTAATCAAAACTTGCATCAGAATTCCCCGAATGGCTAGGTTGGTCCAAATGAACTAGAGGGTATAAAATAGGAACACCCCTTTTAAAAGTTATTTGAGACACATTCAAATTCATGTTATTCAGACCTGAATCATCAATAACATGATACTTCCTATTCAATCCACATTGGAACATAGAGGAATTATAATTAGTAATGGAACAAATTGAGCATGTAACAAACATCAAATATGTTTTATCATCTTGTCCATTTAGCATTCAATCTATGAAGAATGATGTAATATTTTAATATTGAACATGAATAATAAGATCTTATAATTTTTAGAATAAAAAACACATTTTTTAAAAATTTCACAAAAAATATATTTCAACAATAACCCAAGGAAATAATAAAAACTATTAATTTTATGTTTAGGACTATTTTAACTGGAACACCTATTTCCAAAGAAAAGTAAAACATGATTTTAGGATACCAAAAAATACATTCTTGTTAAAGAACCCAACATAATATTTCATGAAAGTACTACTTGCTTTAAAGGTATAAATACTAGAATTCCATTCTTAAATTGGGACCGCACATGGATTTAAAGATATTATACAAAATCCCCGTGCCTTCCTCTTTAATTTTTAAGTCAAAAACAATATATAAAAGAAACCAAATCCTAGTCAAATACAATATTACTTTGAGAAACCGCAAACCAAGTAGAAATTTTCTATAAAAACATAATGTTTCCCTATTTTTTCCATTTAGAATCATGATTCGCTCCATGATAGAGTATCGATATAGCACCAACATCTCTAAAATCGCATCCTGCCTTACAGTAACTCAAGTTGTTTCTCATTTTTGTAATTAGTTCCTACATCAGTATTATGTAGAGATGGGAAAATCAATGATTCATGGTAGAAGAGTTACCTTTACCCTCTTACATTGAGACCATATCGTCAAAAGATCTGGGGGGATCCAAGACAATGAAACATTCTAAGTCGACCTTTGAAGGTCGTGAGCTTCATCCAAAGCGATATGATCCCCATATGTCTTGTTTCCAATCTTAACACTATCAAGGAATAATTAATGTGAGGCACAATTGAGATGAATTATCAACGGATTGTATTAGAGAAACAAATATTGAAAATCCATAGATGAAATGAACCCCAGATTCTGCCCCCATTGCCACCGTAGTAGAAGGGATCCAGAGACCACATCCTATCATCCCTTCATTTGAATTATTATATTTTTTTAAATGTTTCTTAAAAACTATTCTCTATTTATAGAATTATGTTTTCCAATCTGACCAATCAAATTATCCTATGTACAACTACTTTATTTTTTTTCAAATGATTTATATATCTGAAATTATTTACACTACATGTATTCATTAGATTTTGATACATTTAAATTTTCATTATCCTTCATAACTAACCAACTATCTCATGCACGAACATCCATTTTTTCCTCATTAATCCTCAAAGTGCTGATATGATCTTTTGTTTTGAAAATTTTTTCATCTATTAATTGTTTTATAGTATCTAAAACACCACTTCACCATGGTGGTTATATTATGAGAACATTCATTGCCTGATATGATTCAATAACTGATGTCCCTAAACCAACAACATTATTTATAATTTCAATGAGTATTACATTGAAAAATGTTATATCGTCACCTTAAATCATTTTAAAAGTGTCAAACTTTATTTTTTTTAAAATTATATATGAGAACCCAAATGTTATACGTTTTCTCATTGAAAATGAATATTGCATTCCACATTTAATGGGATCTTTGAAATTATTAATATCTATTGAAATAATTCAAGTTTAATCCCTAGAATATATTATTCATAACTTTAGATGTTAGATCATAACATGTTTCAGTTTCATCATTCCATGTTTATCGTTGTGTCTTTGGAATTTCATAAGACATATCCTCTTTGAGATAATCTTTTATAATAATTTTCATTATATATATTATCATCTATGTTGTCCAATATATATAATTATCATAATGAGAAGAAGGTTATCTATCTATTGAATTCACTCATATGTTGTCAGAAACAATGGTCATTATTGAATAGATATTTAGGTTTCAATGTTTTATAGATGAAAACTCAAGAATCACTTCATGTAATATAAAATATTTCTATATAATTTCTATATAATGACTCAATATGTTGGGGTTAGAGTGAGTGAATTAAATAATTCTTAAATTAGAATAACCACCAAATTATTTTATAACTAACCTATTATATTATCATTAATAAGGAATGTAGTAGATATAAAATCATAAATTATAGAATCATACACAAATTTATAGTATTTTAGGGAATTTAATTAACCTAGACAACTTCACTACCAATATTCCCAAAGAGTATGATGAGTTTCACTAGACAATTCCTTCATCAAGGGACTCCTAGTCCATTTTCTAGGGTAAATATGATTATGTTGAAGAAATAAAAATTGATTAAAAGTACATGAGCATTCTACTATACTCTAGAAAGGATTTCAAAAAAATATAAATTAATTGTTCTTTAACTGGTAACCTTTACAACCCAAGATAACAAGAATAATATTTTATAGTTTTAGCTCAGAACTATAACGTTATTCTGATGGAAATAAAAAATCTACATCATAAAAGTTCTGAAGAATTATTTTCTCAAGGAGATTCTTCTGAATCCACTTAGAAATTTCAATAACAATAGATGATGACATGAGTAATCTTCTTCTTTTTTTTATTAAAAAATAGAACATCATTTCATCGAGATTTTAGAATGAGTTCTCTATATTTTTTTGTGCATTACACATTCCATGAAAAAAATCCAAATGAAATCTTTTGAAATTCATGAAATACATCTCAATTAAATGAAAAAAACTTGATCAATGGAACTAGGGATGAGTGACATGCCCTTTTGTCCTTGAAATGCCTCAGCAATTGTAGATACAAATAAAATATCTTTTTTCCATGTGTCTTTTCTTGGTACATGGATCAAATTATAATATATATTTACATTAATAAAAAATTGAAAATTTATGGAAAGTACATGAGCATTAAATTGATCAAGTTAGTGGTTCATTGATAATATATACAAACATGTAGCATTATGTAGCCTAAAAACATAATTGAATCAATGTAGCTGATTTTGATTCATGGAGCCAAATTGAGTCAAGTCGGCTTTTTTACTTGTTCTCCCTAATTGATGTAGTAGAATAAAATGATATTTTTGAGTTCATCATGTAGTTGATTTACATATTCAATTAATCCACAAAATAATTTTACAAATATGATTGATCACATATGTAATTCATCACGTAGGTGATCTTTTCCACTTATGAAATTTACATGATGGAAATTTTACAAAATAGATAACTAATATACGATATTCATTTATATATGTGATTGACGTAGCTAAATGATCATCGTAGCCATTTTCACCATGTAGCCAAAAACTTTATGTAGCTAATTTTTTATAATTAGTCATATTTCATCAAAAATCATCAAAAATAAATTATTAAGAAAATTCTACATGAGAGATATTAAAATTGACAAATCCAAATAAATAGACATAGAAAAAATGATCATCAAAAATGTATGAAAGTTATTTGAGTTTATAAAAATCTAATGTACATGGGTTATGAGGGATTAACATTATTATTCTAATATTGTGATTATTCATCCACATAAATGATCTATTTTATCTGATTGAGACTATGTTGTATCCATCCCTCAACTTTCACTAT
The DNA here is from genome assembly GCA_963277665.1 of Viscum album. NCBI lineage: Eukaryota > Viridiplantae > Streptophyta > Magnoliopsida > Santalales > Viscaceae > Viscum > Viscum album. Next base: position 1,439,834,843 of record OY728127.1, on the reverse strand, counting down.
GATTCCTAGTATCCACATCATGTCAACCAATAAGAGGTGATAAATCACATGCATTAAAATAATAAAAAATTGTAAATTAAATATCACCTCATATACCCAGGAAATAAATTCTCCCCCTTACTTTTAATAAACATATGAAAAATAACTATGGGGCCATCTTCAATATACATGAGATAATGAAAACCTCCCTTTGGATAATAATTCAATAATGTGTCTTAAGAGTGTATCACACAACCCCATAATATGAAAACCAATTAAAAGTTCCAAATTGGACTTCCCTCATAATGGATTCAAAATGAAGAGACATATTCTAATAGTGTATAATTCAACATCAAATAATGAATTGAAATTAAACCATTAAAATCCATTTCTAAAACATTTCAAATATAAATCATAGGGACAATTTTAAAATCCATCAATTCATCAACTCAAAAATGTTAATTAAAAATCTACAATTACTCCAAAAATTAATTTTTCAACATAATTATAAAATTATATAGGGTTAAATAATATCAAAATTTATATTCTAAATAAAAATTACATCAACACTTTTAAAAATACATGGAATTTCATGTACCATATAAAGTTCCTAGTAACATATTTTTTAGAAGATATAATCTACTTGAATCTCTTATTTAAACCATTTAGACTATTTTATATAGGTATAATTGTCCAAATAAAACATATTGAAACATAAATTATAAAATTCCATACCAATTTACGTTAATTCCAAAAAATATCTATCTGATTTGAACAAAAATCAATCAGGGGACAACATCTGGGATGGTAAGTGGTCCAACATACATAACGTGCCCCCAAGAAAGATCAATAATGAGATTCCCATGGGAATCAAACAAAATAAACCCTAAATTGTACCCAACATCTTGTAGGATTTGTTAGAGAATGATTACCCAAAAAAGGGAAAGGGTATGAGGGAAAATATAAATAATTATGGAAGTGGGATTACATATTGATATGATATAATGATCAGTGGGATTGAGAGTTGGGAAGCTTGGAGAAGGGATGGAGAAGGATACCTTGTGTGCCTCATGATTGGTTGAACATGGTTTAACTAAATTAGGAAAAATACCTTAAATCCCATGTGGGGTAAAATTGAAAATGAAAACAAATTTAAAGACCTAGAATTATCATATGGTTATCTTGAATGTTTTTCTCTAATGGTAAGACCATATGGTTTAGTAATCTATGTAAAAAAATTAGGATCAAACTCGATGGATGAAACATAATTTCATTGTTTATATAAACAAATTTTTTACCATTCACTAACCATGAATAACTTCTAAAAAAACAATAGATCCATGTTAAACTATTTAGATAATAGGTCACAATTAATTCACAAGGAAGCTCTCTATATAATCGTATGTCACACTATTTCTCAAAATATTTATCCAAATAATGATATGCACATGCAAGAGATACCATGTATGTTCAAAATGAAATGCATTTAAGCAAGAATAAATGCTATATAATTGTACCCACATAGGATTATTCTAAACTATTCTCCCCAAACTCTGTGCCAAAAGAAAATTTAAAAAAATAATATTTAAAGAATAAACTCATAAAAATTTAAATTTCCAAAAAATTAATCAAAATAAAATAATAAACCTATTTACAATGACATATAGTGTTAAAAATTCCAAACCATGAAACTTTCTTCCCCCATAAATTATTTTATAGGAAGGTATGTATCTAAATTCAAGACACAACCATTCCCTATAGAATTTTGTGGGATTAAATATGAAACAACTTGGAGGAATATAAGGAAGAGACCACTAATAAAAAAATCATCTGAAAATAAAAGTTTAGTACAGCAAAAACCATGGTACATCTATAAGAGAACCACTACATGAACATTAAAAAGGAATATAAATAGTGGATTACAAACCAATATCTCCCCAATATTTATAAATTATCTAAATATATTGTCAATGGGGGAACAAACCATGAGACCAAAACATCAAATATGACAACATGTCTCTAAATATTTCTAGGAGCCATATGATAACATGATTTGCATATCTACAAGGGGAATACAAACTAGAAAAATCAACATACTAATAATGATAATTAACTATGATCAATAGTGATATCTTACTAAAAACCCAGTGAAAAAAACACATCAGAATACCCCAAATAAGAAACAACATTTGAACCAAACCATGTTCATGATACTCAATAGGTAAACTAAGAACCCATTCTTGGAGAACCATCCCATTGTGACCCCAATGAATCTAGAAACATCGAGTGCTCAACTACCTAAAGGTGACATACACCCTAATTCCCCATGAATGGATCCAACGATTAGTCATAATGAACCCAAAAAAATTTCAAAATGGTGATATTTTAAGAAAAATCATGAATTCCCAAGGGCATGGACCCAAAATGAAAAATTAAATAGAAAAAAAACTACCTAATTTTATCCAAAAAAATAAAAAAACGTATTCCAAAATCCATATTTCATCACCATTATCATAAGAGAAACAAAAAAAATCAATGATGAAAACCAAGAAAAAATACCCCCAATAAGAATTCCACCTAAAGCAAACCCACATGTGTCCAACAAGACACCTACAAGATTTCACTATTGAGTCTCTAATCTAAATCAGAAATAGTTAGTGGAAACAATTTATTTCCCAAAATTATAAGAGACAATTAAATCTTATTTGTGACATACTATAATTTAATTTTGTTTAATTTTGAACCTAGTGATACTTTATTATGGTTTTGGGATGTTTTGGAGGCTTCTAGTGAAGCGAACATAGTTCTGGGCATTTCTAGGTAAACCAAAGGTCGAAAATTATTATGGTGTGGGTTTTTTAGTCTACGAACCTACTTTTGTTTAAAGGGTAGGACCAATATTCCCATGAAGGGGAATGATATTAGGTAAGTAGCATTGTGTGTCCCCTTGGGGACCATACCATGTGTGGGATAACTATGGTATGGTGTAATGCGTGATGAGTCCAAAATAGGTATGGGTTTGATTCCATACAATGGGGGTCATCGTGTTGGGCTTCTATGCCTTGTTGTGATTGAGGACACCATGGTTTTGGATGGAATCACCAATGGTGATGACTATTTCAAATATTTAAATGGTTGATTTATGCAGTAATATTTTTTTATGGATTTATGAATATTTTTGGAACCCCATGAGTTCATTAAGAGGGTTTTTTAAATTAATTATTAACTCATCTCCCTCTTGATTATTCCATTCAACATTCCCTTATATCTAGCTTCACTAATTTAGACAATTTTGTTGTTGCAATTATGCGTTCTTTATCATTTTTAAAAATACATAGGGTGATCCCTTTCTTATTAGTCTTATTCTTATTTTTATATGTTTTTGGGGACCTAAACTCTGTTCTCTATTAATCTTTTTTAGAGGGACAATGATTCATTCCTTTGAATAGATCATGATCCATCATTGACAGAAGTGGTTGATTGAAAAGTTTACATGATTATATTTCTTTTCCGTAATCTCCTTCTTAATTATTGTTCTAAAACAACTTTTTTAGTCAATCTGTTTAGGTTAAAGGGATTATTGGCATAATAATTTGAGCTGGCTGGTGAACATACATTACTTAGTATTGACTATTGACAATCATGGAAATTTAAATCAAAAAATTTGATGTTGGAGGTTCATTACCATATTGACCACGTAGAAAATGTTGTTGGCTTGATAGTGATCACATATGAGTGTATCCCCTGAGACCCATGAAAGATATTGATCACATTCATGTCCATGTGTAGCCCGTGAGACCCTTTATCTAATTTGATGACATGTGGGTGAATTGGAAGAATATAAGACTTATATTTTTATATTAATCACCTGTGTGTGTGGACAATGAGAGAAATGATTGATATTGATTTCATGTGTAAGTGCTTGTGGATACCAAGACTCTTGAATGATATCTCATAATGGGCCTATATGTGCATTTCTTTTTTCTATGAATGTATGGCCTATGGGGGTTTTACTGCTGGTTGCAATTGACAGGTGGACACCCATGGATTTTTTAAAACTAAGAGGGAGAGAATAAGCCACATATGATGATGAATACAATAGATCTAGAAATTTTTTAGGGTTGTGATATCCTTGAGTCTGGGACAATGGAAATGGTTGGATTGGAATGCCATGTAACATAACATGAGGAAGAGAAGGGGTTCAATGGAATTGATGCATGACCCATGATTGACATGGGACTCAATGGCCTTGTTTCCAAACAAAAGATTTTTTTTCATGTGACTAATTGAGGATATATGTGGTGTCCTTGTGTCCAAAAATGATCATGGATTCAATTATGATTATATTCAATATGGAGCTAATGCAAGTACATCTGGGGTTCTTGGGGGCTTGGATAGAGCACAATTTCTCGATAAATGATTATTTTTTATTTCCTTTCTCCATTATTGATTATCATGGAATAAACATTGTATGAATTTTTTTTATATAAATGATCAATTGGTGGGGTCCTACTATGTTTATACTCAAAACATCATGGGTATCCTGATGCATGAGTTAACTTCATCATTAGGGATTCGGGGAATGGATAGGGTCCTCAACCGAGAGTTGAGGAGTTAGATAATGGTGTTTAGGGGCCGTACAGAGAAGGAATCCAATAAGATTTCATAGTGTCCTTATATATATATTATAATCTTGTTTGATTTACCAAATTAATGGTCCTTAGTAATTATATATTAATGAATCTGAGATACCTGACATGTCATTTGATTTATAGTTATTATTTCTTGATCTATTGTTCTCTTATTTTTTCATATTACTCTCTTGTTCATATTTTTACGGTGTAAAGGTTTTGATATTGAGGGTGTAGTATCTGAGATGCACTATTAGAATGTTTTATACTAGTTAGTATCCACATTCATACTGATAGCCATGCCTGATATCATATGGCTTTTATTTGGAACTGAGTGATTTTGGTCGGGGAATTATAGTCTACACATAAGAAATAAGAGAAACACCTTATATTATTTTAATTCTATTTTGGAAGGAATAATGAAATAACACCAAACAATGGATTATATTTTCATTCCTCCCTAATCAAATCAACCAGTCCAGCAATTGAAGTTGAAAATCTATTCCACCCATTTACCAAAACAAACATGTGAAAAAAATCCACACATTTAAAAACCAAGGCTCTATTTAAAGGACATCCCCCACCCACTTACTTTAAATTCCTTAAATACCCCAATCCAAAACCAACACCCTCTATGAATTTTATTATAGAACTCTATTATGTTAAAATACTTCTCAAATCCATTTTAAAAAAAATACACTATTTTAAATATAAATCACATTCAAAATTGCATTTTGAAAGTGATCACACTATGAAATAACTGTAAATAATTTTTTTCAAACATACCAATTAGAAAATTAATCTATTCACAAATTCCAATTTAAAAATAATTCACTTTCCAAATGTAAAATAAATTTCATAATTCAATTTCAAACAAAACACATTTTAAATTATCTGACATAATCCATGTTTTAAACCAAATATTAAAATTAAAGACCAATTTAAAAAAGATAATACCATTTATTAATTTAAAATAGAATAGTCCTTCAATATAAATTTTATAATTAATTTTATAATAAAATTATCTCACAAAATACCTTTTTATCCCAAAACCAATTTTCCAAAAACATTAAAACAATTCTCTAATGGAAAAATGATTAATCAAAACATAATTTTTACAAAAAACAGAACTAAATAGATATTAACTCCCATATAAAACTCTATTAATTAGAATCAATACATTCATATAGATCATTTGGATTTACCCTTAAATAATGGGAGGAAAAATAATAAATCTGGATTATAAATAGTAATTGACAATAATTGGTCAATTGATATGGTTCATAATGAAGAAAATTTAGATTTGATATGTAATGGTTACATAATACACTCTAAAAGGGAACCAAATAGTTCACCAGACCATGTAGGCTAACCATGTATATCAGTTTTCATCACCACATTATCCACTGAAAATAGAATTGATTCCTCAAATCATCAACATACTCATTTTGAAAAAATGTATCATCAAAACATATGGTAATACACAAAATAAATCCAAAATTAACCTAAAATAAAAATTAAAATACCAAAAATCTAACGCCCCGACCCCAGTTACCCAGAGTCGGTACATTATTACATAACATTGGCATGATCACAAAAGATCAAGTCTCGAAAGCCTGATTAGTTTAGTAGCCTTGAAATCACTAGATACATTCATAATGTTTACATTAAATCATAAAGTGAAAAACTACAACAACATCTTTTCTCCATAGACCACACTCATATAATCATACTATCCTTGTAAGTAATTTATAACATACTTCTTCATGTCCTAGGAAAAATAAAACAAAGAAAGGGGTGAGCTTTGATGCTCAGTATGGATAGCAATATATTAGAAACTTTCATAAATAAGCATAAACATTTAAGGCAATGTATAACTAAAAAAAGCCTTTTGAACTTCAACATAATATGGAAAAGATAAAATGAAATAATTTCATTTACGTATTCACATGGATATTCTACTAGTCGAATATTCACATGAAATATCAATAACCACTTTTATAATGATGGAATGCATAATGCCAGACTATCATAACCACGTAGTCAAGGCCTTGTGCCAAGACTACAAATAATATTTTCTCAAGGCCTTGTGCCAAGACACTAGTTGGTATCATGAGACCTACCGATGCATTGATAAAATATAGAGGGCTCCACCCATCACTTACTAAGTTCAATGTATTCTTCATATGAAAGGTTTGAAACATAACATAATCATTCGTATTAAAACTAGCATATGAAATGTCAATACTTTAACAAAAAACTATGAATGGTATAAAAATAGCACATCCACAGTCAAACATAACTCATTAGATACAATATGAAAGATTTTATTGTATCATATTAACCTCAATTTATAATAATTTAGGATATTGACATAGATTAAAATAATCATCAAACTATTGAGAGAAATATCCCTCTTTTTCTTGAAAACATTTAAAAGTCACAGTATTTTTCAAGAATCCATTAAAAATAGATTTTTTAATCAAAGTGTCCCATACCACTTTGAAACTTTTAAAAGGAATTTTGATTTGAAAACCTTAATGTCCATATAAATAAATCCTTAAAACCATTTTTAAAACATCGACATTAATGAGAATGATTTAGAATAATAAACCTGTAAAACATTTTAAAATGATATTTTAGTTAGATTTCCTAACCAAAAGAGAGACACCTGAATGAAAATAATTGAGGTAATAAAATCTTTGTAATATCACGAGAATAATGGGATTCATGATATAATATTTCAAAGTACATTATATACACCATATAAACGTGATTTGGTATATAACAACAAAGGAGTCTCAATGGAATATAAATTGAGATAAAATATCTCTTAAAGGTCATATCCTTAGGTTAAGGATAAATAAAAGACATAATTATGTGTGACAAATATAAATACACTCAATATGATGGTATATTCAGTGTAAAACAATCAAAGGACATCCACACATATTATTGAGAAAACAACACCAATGAATTAGATGTTTAACTCGACAAATGGAGATTGAGTAAAAATTACTCTTATCAAGTTCATACCGATGACATGAGAATTTATCAATGGAGTGATTATGTGTATCAAAAGTATATCCACCAAAAGGGGAGTGGAAATTTTGACATAAGAAAATGAATAGTGATTGCACACATAATCATGGAGTAAAATAATCAATGAAGTATGCGTAAAGCCGAATGAGTGGAAATTGAAATTTCAAATTCTCTTATTGATTTGGTAACACAAGAAACATACACCCATGAAAGAAGGATCATATAATGATGATGTAAATATCCATGAATTAAATTATATTACATAATGAATACAAACATGGGCAGTAGACACACCACATGCAACAAATAACTGGTGAACAATGGAAATCTCACAAAATTAAAAGTGAGATAAGAAACCCCTTACTTTATACCTTTTCCTTGGTTTAGGGTATTTTAACATCCTGTATAATGGTTAAATAATTGTTATTTAATTATAAAAGAATCATATACATTAATATGATATCATATATGATCTTTTAACATTGATTTGTTGATAATATCTTAGTATTATCGTCATTTTCGGGTGTTAACAGATTCATTTTCCTTTAAATTCTTTGTTATGTGAGCCATATTTGTTATGGATGGGATATTTCATATTCTAATACATAATTATATCAATTCTCTAAACATAATTTTTAATCATCAAATGAAATTTAGTCTTGAATGGATATGATGGGGAATGAATCTCATCGCGTTCGTGGAGACGGTAATCCGTATGTACGCACGAGTGACAATATCATTATTTTGATATTAAAATAATATATAATTGGATGGTATATCATATATACAGAATCACTATAATGTTATATTTATTATTTAAATTAATTCCATGTCATTATTATACCCATACAAATAATAATTTATTGAATAACAATTACACCATGACGTGGAGACGGTAGGTCGTACGTACGCACGTATGGTGACATGTCATTCAAAGGATGGATAAAATACTGAATATGATTATACCATATTTATAATAATATCATAGAATATAGAAGATACTGAATTTATTATTTTTGAATTGAAATAATAAAGAAAGAATAAGTGGAAGAAGAAAGGAACTTGAAAGAGGGTGGTGAAATCATTACCTCTTCTTCGGGTTCTTTCTTTTGATTTGATCAAAAGGGCTTTTTAAGTTGGATTTATGACCAAATGAGGGCCTATAAGATGATACGAGGGATGTTTATAGGATATTTGGATAGGTTTTATGCGAGACAAAAGGCTTTTAAGGTGTAAATTAGAGAGAAGGGGGAGTACCCTTTTATAAGAGGGGTGAGGGGAACCTTTGGAAAAGCTGGAAATGTTATTTTATAATAAATTCATATTCGGTTTCTAATAGCACCAAAGTGGATTAATTAAAGTTTAAGGTGGTTATTGGTCGAAATACTTTCAACCAATATATTTTAGATAGGTTTGGGTCACTATATTAACCTTATCATTTATATTTAACTCTTTGTTAAATAGTTTGAGATTTACCATGTCTCTTTGTATTTTTATATTATATAGTTAATAAACATACTATATACCTCCAAGAGACCCCCAAGTGGTTCATTAATGATACAACTATCATTATATAAGTCATTTGGCATAACATTAGATTTTTAGGAATATAATATCAATTAATAATGTAATATGTTTTTTAAAAAACTCTTTTATGTCAATTTTAAAACTATTGGGTATTTTGTTTTTGATAATATTATAACAGCATTATTAATTCGAAATAAATTTATATAACCTATCCTAATATGTCATATTAACCTATAAAATTAGTTTATTTCATAAAAACTCTCAAATTACATTTATTTTTATATTTATAATATCAATTATTTTAATATTTCATTAATTAGGTAATTACTACATCACCATTGTGTCATAAGTAAATTATAATTTTTAATGTCTAAAAATTATAAATAAAATACCATTATGTAGGAAATATTTTTATCCGTTAAATGATTCTGTATAATCGAACTTATCTTATGTATAACTCTATAGAAAAAATGATTTCGTTATTAAACATTGATTTTATCTCTTTTAACTCTTATTTGAATTAAAAAATAATTAATGTCCTAATCTTATCCAAGTGGACCTAAATGATAATATTTTATTCCTAAGGTTGTGTTTGGTCGAGATAAACTTATTCAGTAAAATTAGGACATGTTTTAGGGTAATATTAATATCATTTTTACCCTTAATTACCCTATTTATTTTTAACCGTGGAAAATAAATGAAAAAAGTTACTAATCACCAAAAATTATTTTCATCTCATTGAAACACATTTTACTCCTTGATATTAACTGTGTCTCTCATATCTTTGAGATTCCACTCACAAAAGAAGTAAAATTAAGTTGTATGTGAATTTCCAAATTCTCTTAAGAGGTGGGTAGAAGACGGTGAAAAGTTCAATAAAATATTTATTTATCTATAATTATTAGAAACTAACTCCAATGAATTACATTGAACTTATATAGGTATTATGTATATATTTTTAAATTAATTAAATTTAAATAAAATAAATAATTATTTAAATAAAAATTAAGTTTTAAACTATAACTCCGTGTTTTTCACTATTCATCAAAAATTGAATGTTTTCAGAAAAATACCAAAAATTCACCCTAAGCTTATTTTGACATTCCAAATCCAAAAATGAAGTCCATTTTGAAATATAAAATTTCAAAAAGTGGGTATTAATATTCATAACGGCTAGTTTGATTGGTTGTGGTGTGTGTTAGAACTCGAAGTTGCGTACAACACACACTACTATATTATTCAAAGAGAAGCGTACTGTGGAATCTTGGGGTGTAAAATTATCCCCTCCTTCAAATAATTTCATCCTCGAAATTTTTTAAATTGGGATTGGGAATGTAATGGAAAGTCCCACATCAGGAAAGAGTCAATAAAACTATCACCTTAAAAGAAAGAGAGAGAAGTACAATGGTCACCCAAGATAACTCATACTAGGATTCCATGTAGGAAAACATGGATATGGAATATAAACTAAGTGTCAAGTTCTGATGGAGAGGGATAGAAACATTATCAGGAAAATATTAACAACAAGTAAGCCACAAACTTATGATGGGAAAAACGGTAATTACATTCCCAGTAGGAAAATTATATGGACAACATTTTTTTAAGTTACATTACATAAAGATGATGAATTCATTTACGAGATTGAATATGAAAATAAAGAGATATACTTAATTTTTAAGTAGAGTTTCATTCTTTAATAAATTTTCACCACTAACACATTTTTTTAAACAATGAGTATTCAAGAAGACTTGGTCACAATGGAAGAGCGAGAATAAAATTCTATAGAATCACATAATCCACGAAGGATAAACTATATATTTACCTTGTCAATAAAGATTAATCAAAACCTAAATGGTTAGTAAAAGATCTAATGATCCCCCAAAAGGATATTCCTTTAGAGAAAGAAACACTAATATTAATTTCTAAAATTAAACCAACAGAACCCCAAAGTTAAATAAATACCTTTCAACAAAAAATTGTCCTTAAAATCCTTAAATATAATCCAAACTAATATTAAAACACAATAAATAGAAGAATTTGGTCATGTAGTCTTCCACGCTAAATTGTATCTCCAAATGACATCAACTACTCTTAAAGTCACATACTTAAAAATAATTAACCTAAATACGTATTCTCTATTATAGGTTAATAATTTCCATAAATAACCCAAATAACTATAAATCTACAATAAAAACATAGATAAAAATCCACCATTACTCCTCAAATGAAATCCCATAGTATTCTATTTTCCTTGGGCATATAGTGTTCCCAAAAAAGCGAACATCTTCCAAAGTAACATTTATCACATAATCACCAAATCATTTTCCTATACTAAGGGTATTCACTTGATAAGACATAAGATCCGAAATGAACTTTTTATTTATCAATAAAATCATTTAACTAAAAATAATTAGTCACACTAACCAGGGACTTGACATAGTCCAGTGGTAGGCGATAAATCCCAATCGCACATTGGTTGTGGGTTTGATTCCCACAGCTTTGTCTGATGCGATGGGTTGCCACACGGTCTGCGTGTTTTCCTTTTTCAAAAACTATATTTTATAGCATTTCCAAATTGAGATAAATTCCTCAAAATAACCATAACATAATTTAACCACAAATGTTATCTCCTACCTTGCATTTTCATCCCAAAAAATAATAACTTGTAATTGCCTCAAATTCAAGTATCATATAAAACCAAATGGTTATTTATAACTATATTTACAAGAGAAATGATAATTCATCCTTAAATATCATTTTCACATTATAAATTGCAGGGTTACACATATAAGAGAAAATTCACCAAAAGTAATCTCAACAACAAAGAGCACTAATACCTTTAAACATTTTTCCATCCATTTATTTCCACATAGGTTCTTCCTTGACCAATTGGTTATCCTACATAATAGGGCATTGACTTGGGTGATGCCAAGGTCCCTTACATTTACGACAAATGACCATAATTGGAATCAGAGGATCATTTTTATTTTATTCCATAGTACTCTTCATTTTTCCTCAGCAATTATTTACTTTATTCCCTTCTTTCCCACACATAAAGCATTTCTTTGTTCCATTGAGACACTTTACTGGGTGTCTCCTTCCACATTTCTGGAATGATGAAAATTTAGCTTTATTCTCTCTATGGTCTCCATAGCTGGAGATCTTATCATTCACTGCCTTTCTCTTCTTTCTTGTGTCTGGTAGTTGGTTAATGTATTTTTTATTGATCATATTTTTGGAAAACTGATTTGGCATGAACACGATATCTTTTACACCTATCAACATTCCATTTTGTTCCTCATTGCCACCACCATTCCTACCTTGTATATCATTCTCAAAGTTACTATGAATTCCTTGGAATCTAGCCATTCACTAAAACCAGAAAGCATTGTGTGAGTAACAGTAGTCATAAAATCATTTAGAGAATGTCATGACACCATATTCTTAATTTGAAACACCTTAGGATTTACCAATGTCATTTATTCTCATCTTATATTAAAATACTTCAAATTGGTTTGTAATGAAAATGTAAATTATCCTAAGCATATCCCTCGGGAGTGTCGTAACCAAGAGTGCAGCAAGGCCCATTGTCATGCACCAGTTCTCGTTCGAGTCTAGCTCAAATCGGTGTTTTCAGGTTTTACCCCTAGGTACATCTGTGCTAGAGCCACCTCTACATGCTTGTATCCAGGCAGGGATGTATTTCTTGGAAAAATCAAAAAATCTATATAATACCAAAATTATTGTAAGTTCTTCTATACTAATCCTCAATGTATATCTAAGGTCTTTGTGCTCTACTCATATTTTATCTAAATCTAGTTTCCAGGGTTTGTACTAAACTTCCTCTGATACCAACAGTATTTCCCCGACCCCAATTACCGAGAGTCAGTGCATTATAACATAACATTGGCCTGATCACAAAAGATCATGTCTCAAAATACTAATTATTTTAGTATCCTTGGAAACAATAGATACCTTCAAAAAGTTTACATTACATCATAAAGTAAAAAAACTACGACAACAACTTGTCTCTATAGACCACACTAATATCCTCAAACAATCCATGTAGGTCATTTATAAAATACTTCTTCACATCCTGGGAAAAATAAAACATATAAAGGGGTGAGCTGAGATGATAAGTAAGGATAACAATATAGCGGATACTGTCATAAATAAGCATAAACATTTAAGGCAGTGAATAACTAAAACAAAAACCTTTTGAACTTCAACATAATATGGAAAAGATAAAATGAAATAATTCCATTTACTTATTCACATGGATATTCTACTAGTCGAATAATCACATGAAATATCAATAACCACATTCATAATGATGGAATGCATAAATCAAGACTATCATGACCACATAGTCAAGGCCTTGTGCCAAGACTACAAATAATATTTTTTCAAGGCCTTACGCCAAGACACTAGTTTGTCTCGTGAGACATACCAATGCATCAAGGATATATAGCGGGCTCCACCCGTCACTTACTATTTCCAATTCATTCCTCATATGGAAAGTTTGAAACATAACATAAACATTCGTATTAAAACTAGGATACAAAATGTCAATACTTTACGACAAGCCATGAATGGTATAAAAATAGCATATTCACAGTCAAACATAACACATTTGATACAATATGGAAGATTTTATTGTATCAGATTAACCTCAATCGATAATAATGAAGGATATTGACATAGATTAAAATAATCATCAAACTATTGAGAGAAATATCCCTCTTTTTCTTGAAAACAGTTAAAAGTCACACTATTTTTCAAGAAGCCATTAAAAATAGATTTTTGAATCAAAGTGTCCCATAACACTTTGAAACTTTTAAGAGGAATTTTGATTTTACAACCTTAATGTCCATATATATAAATCCTTAAAACCATTTTTAAAACAAGGACATTAATTAGAAAGATTTAGAATAATAAAACATTAAAACTTTTTAAAATGATATTTTAGTTAGATTTCCTAACCAAAAGAGAGACACTTGAATAAAAATAATTGAGGTAATAAAAACTTTGTAATATAATTATAATAAAGGGATTCATGATATACTATGTCAAAGTACATTATATACGCCATATAAAAGTGATTTGGTGTTTAACAACAAAGGAGTCTCAATGGAATGTAAATTGAGATGAAATATCTCATAAAGGTTGTATCCTTAGGTTAAAGAAAAATCAATGACATAATTATGAGTTAGAAATATAAATACACTCAATATGATTGGATATTCAGTGTAATACAATAAAAGGACATTCACAAATGTTCTTGTAGAAACAACACCAATGAATTGGATGTTTAACTCAACAAATGGAGATTGAGTAAAAATTACTCTTATAAAGTTCATACCGATGACTTGAGAATTTATCAATGGAGTGATTATGTGTATCAAAAGTATATCCACATAAAGGGGATTTGAAATTATGACATAACAAAATGAAAAGTGATTCCACACATAATCCTGGAGTAAATTTATCAATTAAGTATACATAAAGACGAATGAGTGGAAATTGAAATTTCAAATTCCCTTATTGATTTGGTAAATTACGAAATATACACCCATGAAAGAAGGATCATACAATGATGATGTAAATATCCATGGACTAAATTATATTACACAATGAATACAAAAATGGAAATTACACACATCACATGCAATAAATAAGTGGTGAACAATGGAAATCTCACGAAATTAAAAGTGAGATAAGTAACCCCTTACTTTGTACTTTTTCCTTGGACAAGGGTAGGTTAACCTCGTGTATAATGGTGAAATAAATGTTATTGAATTATAAAATAATCATATACATTAATATGATATCATATATGATCTTTTAACATTGATTTGCTGACAATATCTTAGTATTATCGTCATTTTCAGGTGTTAACAAATTCATTTTCCTTTATATTATTTGTTATGTGAGCCATATTAGTTATGGATGGGATTTTTCATATTCATACCCAAGATTATATCATGTCTCTAAACATTATTTTAATCATCAAATGAAATTTATTCTGGAATGGATATGATGGCGAATGAATCTCATTCCGTTCGTGGAGACGGTAATCCGTATGTACGCACGAGCGGCAATATCATTATTTTGATATTAAAATAATATATAATTGGATGTTATATCATATATACAGAATAATTATCATGTTATATTTATTATTTACATGAATTAAACATCATTATTATACCAATCCAAATATATATTAAATAACAATTACACCACGACGTGGAGACGGTAGGTCATACGTACGCACGTATGGTGACATGTCATTCAAAGGATGGATAAAATAATGAATATGGTTGTACCATATTTATAATAACATCACATTATATATAATATACTTATTTTGTTATTTTATAATGTAAATAATAAAGAAAGATGAAGTGGAAGAAGAAAGGAACTTGAAAGAGGGTGGTGAAATCATTACCTGTTCTCCGGGTTATTCCTTTTGATTTGATCAAAAGGGCTCCTTAAGTTGGCTTTATGACCAATGTAGAGCCTCTAGGATGAATTGAGGGAAGTTTAGAGGATATTTGGGTAGGGTTTGGCCGATCCAAAATGCATTGAAGGTGTAAATTAGAGAGAAGCGGGAGTACCCTTTTATAAGAGGGGTGAGGGGAACCTTTCGAAAAGCTAGAAATATTATTTTATAATAAATTCATATTCGGTTTCTAATGGCTCAAAAGTGTATTATTTAAAGGTTAAGGTTTGTATGGGACTGAATACTTTCAAAAAAAATATTTTAGGTAGGTTTGGGTCACTATATTAACCTTATCATTTATATTTAACTCTTAGTTAAATAGTTTGACATTTACCATTTCTCTTTGTATTTTTATATTATATAGGTAATAAACATACTATATACCTCCAAGAGACCCCCTAGTTGTCCATTAATGATAAAAATATCCTTATATACGTCCTTTGGACGAACCTTAGATTTTTAGGAATAGAATATCAATTAATAATATAATATTTTTTTTAAAAACCCCTTTTATGTCAATTTTAACACTATTGGGTATTTTGTTTTTGACAATTTCAAAACAGCATTATTACTTCGAAATAAATTTATATAACCAATAATAAAATGTCATATTAACCAATAAAATTAGTTTAATTCATAAAAAATCTCAAATTACATTTATTTTGATATTTATAATATCAATTATTTTAATATTTCATTAATTAGGTAATTACTGCATCACCATTGTGTCAAAAATAAATTAAATTATTTAATGTCTAAAAATTATAAATAAAATACCATTATGTAGTAAATCTTTTTATCTTTCTAATGAATATTTATAATCAAATTTATCTTATGTATAACCCTATATTAAAAATATTTTATTTATTAAACTTTGATTTTATCTCTTTTAACTCGTCTTCAAATTAAATGTCCTAATCTAATCCCGGTGGACCTAAATGATAATATTTTATTCCTAAGTTTGTTTTTGGTCAAGATAAACTTGTGAAACAAAATTATTACATGTGTTAGGGTAATATTAATAACATTTTTACCCTTAATTACCCTATTTACTTTTAACCGTGGTAAATAAAAGTAAAAACTTACTATTCACCAAATATTATTTTCATCTCATTGAATCATATTTTACTCCTTTATATTAACCGTGTCTCTCTGATTTTCAAAATTCCACTCACTGAATCGGTAAAATTATGTTTTGTGTGAATTTCCAAATTCTCCTAGGAGGTGGGTAAAAGACGGTGAAAAATTCAATAAAATTTTTATATATCTAAAATTATCCTAAACTAACTCCAATGAATTACATTGAACATATATATGTATTATGTATCTATTTTGACCTTAATTAAATTTAAATAAAATAAATAATTATTTAAATAAAAATTCGGTTTTAAACTATAACTCAGTGTTTTTTCACTATTCATCAAAAATTGAATGTTTTCAGAAAAATACCAAAAATTACCCCTTAGCTAATTTAGATATTACAAATCCAAAAATGAAGTCCATTTTTAATGATAAAATTTATAAGATTTCAAAAATTGGGTATTACTATACATAACGGCTAGTTTGATTGGTTGTGGTGTGTGTTAGAACTCGAAGTTGCGTACAACACATGCTACTGTATTATTTAAAGAGAAGCGTACCATGAAAGCTTGGGGTGTTACAAAAAATCAATCTTTACTAATGTGTTTTTTAACAAATAGATGGCTAAAAAATCCTCATCAAACTGGCATCGAGTTTTAACAAAAATCCTAGCCTCTTGACATGCTAGAAATTGAAAAAATAAAAAGAGAACACTCTCTCCTACCATTTGACCACAAACCAAAATGGTAAGTCCTTCCATATGAATCCTAGGATGGTTCAATAAATACATGAGGCACATTATAGATAAAACTAATTTTGAAACTAGATTATTAGGCTCATAGAAAAATTAATGGGAATGATTTCACTCTCTAAAAAATACCATTAAGATAAAATCCCTCAGGTTAAGCATAAAAAATACGAATAAAAACAAGAAACTGAGCATAAAAGACTACAAACACCTCACACATAATTTAATAGTAAATAAAAGAAATCAATAAAATCTATGATATAAGATAATATATCTACATACCAAAGAAAAATAACAAAAACAGAACTTAGACCAAACTGTTTCCATATAACTCCATGTGACTTGCATCTGTGTTCCACGTCCCAAACCATCTATGAACTTTATAACCCTTCCAGAAGACTACCCTTCCAAGTCACATGAAATTAAAATTACTAAAACTACCTAAACCAATTGGATAAAACTAGTTGTGAGTAAATTAATGATCAATATGTAACCATTGTAGAGTTTTTTAAATTCTATACAAATTACATTGTATTTTAGATTAGTTTGAAATAAAATAAAAAATTTGGATTTTTTTCATCAAGTGTACCAAATTAAACATCACATTGGGATAATTTCATAAATATGAGATTATTTATTTAAAATTAATAAAATCACTTAGGAAACCATTTTTGGGGACACAACACATTTCTAATCAAAATAGACATTGAAAATCACATTTGAATATTCATTAAAAACAATATATTTTTAACACTTGGAAAGACATTTAATAAAAAAACTTTTTAAATGCATATAATATACAAAATCACTACAGTATCATATTTGCAAGAAAAAATGATATAAAATACACTAATTCCAACCAAGATAGTGAAAAATAATAGAAATTCATTAAGGTGGATCATGAATAAAACATGGGAAATTCCTCAACAATTCTTTTGGAGAACCTATAGGTACATGGGTGAAACCATCAACAGTCATATCAGTTCATTCCAATAACAATAAATAATTGACCTATGTCAACTTGTCTTGTTAGTGTAATTCCCCCATAGACTTTGACATACCATCCCCATGGGGTTAATGAAATTTTAATCAAGAATTTGTAGTAATCATATCCCAACCCTCAGTACGACATCTGGGGTCCATCCACATGTAAATCTAAAGGAGGTGAAAAATAACTTGTAGTTAAATAATAAAAAGTAAGGAATCATATCTCAACTCCAATTAACATATAATAAATGTATCCAAAAAAATATTTAATCAAGATATGAAAAATTCCCAGAGAGTCGTATTCTATATTATGGAAATAATGAAAATCCCAATTTGGATCACAATTTGACAAACTGTCTTGAGATAGTGTCACACACACACACATCATTTGAAAACCAATTAAAAGTTTCAAATGAGACTTCTATAAAAGAAGAAGAATTATTACAATTGAAATTCAAATGGTCTGAAATTAAATTTTATAACATTATTTGTAATCAAGTATTTAAAATCCATTTAAAAACATTTCAAAAACAATTTGTTGAATCCATTTGAGAATTCACCAATGGGACAACTAACCATTTTTCATTTAAAATCCCTAAATGCTCAAATAAATTATTTCATAATTTATTTAACAACCAAAACATTTCAAATCAATTCAAAAATATCAATATAAATAAAAAAATTCATTATTAATTTGTTAAATTCTCTTTCTATCATGTACCACTTGAAATTGTAAGTAAAATTATTAGGATAGAAATAAATACATTGAAACCTTATTGATATCAATTTCCAATATTATTTATCGGTATAACGTATAAAATAAATAATATAGAAACAAATGTCCTAAAATTCTATTCCAATTTACGGGTAATCAAAAATACAACAACCAAGAATCAAGGGAAATAATTCAAAATCATCTCTATCGATGGAGGGCGCTCTACGATGCTTCTACAGACCTCAAGAAACCCCAATCATTAAAAACCAACATAAATTAAACATCCTGAACCCTAAATTTAAAACTAAAGTCCCAAATGGTTCGCTAGACAGATGAAAACCGAAGGAGAAGGTAAGGGGGGATAAGGAGAAGAGAGAGAAAGAGTGAAGGAAGGATTATATATGAATGGTTTTCCAATATAAAATGAAAAAAAGGCTTCAAAATAAACTCAAAGGTGTGTGTGGGATTCCTCGAGTGCCATAGCATTGACCAAACAAAGAGATACCAAAAGGGTCTAATTACCTTTTATATCCTAAGAGGGTTTTAAGTAGAAGAAATTATGTTAAACAACTTAATACATTGTATGGTTAGCTGTCATGATTTGGTAAACTGTGAAGAAATCATTAAATTTTCACTATAATGATAAAAAAACATTAGTATAGATTAGAAAAACTGGATAATAACCCTGTTCGGAAAATGTATAACTACTCTGTTTAACAATATACCAAATTACAGATTTTTCATATTGTTTTCCTAACAATGATCCATCCATCTTCCAAAAAAGCCTCCACGGAATGTTAAGCCGCATAGTTTCTCTTATGAGTCTTCCAAACCATGTGTAACCCATAAAATACAACCCATGCATGTTCATAATGGGCATGACATATAAAAATATAAGGGATATGTAAGGGTACCCAAAAGGTGTATTAATGGGTGATGGAAATTCAAAAATATTTCGAGTGTTATTCATTGAAAATGCCCGATAATTTAATTTTAATTAAAGGTAATCATTCCATTTTAGGAATATATAGATTCTATAACATCACTATAAATTGGAATAAATACATATTTAAAGGATGTATTTAATTTTTTTAATTAAATGTTAATGAAAAAAATTTGATTTCGTACATAAAATTAATTATTTGAATCAATCTACAACTAAATTTTTAATAGAATTACTCATGATTTACAATTCTTTCAATCGCTTTTGTATTTAATGAAAATACATAAATTGATTTAATTTATTAAAATTTATTTTCAAAAATATATTTGTGAATTTAAAATAGTGATATTTAACCATATGATTATCTATTATTAAAATAATTCACTAAAAAATTTATGTGATTCAAAATTGGTAAACTAGTTAATTAAAACTCATTGATTATTAGGAAAAATTTGTAACTCATATTAGAATATAATCAAGGGGACTTTATTTTTAGTTTTTTAATATTAAATTATTTTGAAAGTCCCCTAATATAAAAAATATTTTTTTGGGGAATAGAAATTAATTTCATAAGTATGGAAAAGCCCTTAAAACCATTGAATTGATCTTTTTTGATTTTTATCATCAATGATTTATGCTACTGTCAGAATTGACTTCTCACCAGTTTCTTCCACAAATGGTATACATGTTTTGATACCATTTATCTAATAAATGTAGAAGGATGAAATTTCTAATTTCCACCCCCTAGTATTAGTTCCATTTTTTCTTCTATCAGAATTAAAATAAATTCTGCCATAAAAAGCTGGCATCGTTGGCCAGTATTGATTGTCTTCAGCATTTCTAACATTATCTTTTCTTACGTTCAGAAAATAATTTCTCTACCATTGTAAATTCTTATGACTATTCCATAACACTCCTACCATTTTCCCAATACACCCACCACCACCCAATCCTCATGTCTTTTCTCCCCTTTATATAATACCATTTACTTCATATTGTACCATTCTTTCACCATATCTCCAATTTTACTACCACTAATTGTACCATACACTACCCTATGATACTTAAATCACCATATACTCATACCATACAGGAAGGATATCTTTCCATGTAGACCTCAAGCTGAATTTCCAAATTAATCCAAATAAAAGCCACATCCCCTATTGATTCTATGATGGGAAAACTGAATCCTGGAATGATGTCATGTATTTTCTCAGGTGATCTTAATAATTTCACTCTAAGGAGGTGAAAATCCACAGATAAATCCTTGAATTAAGATACCTGAGACCAAATCCAGAATCTATAACATGGAGAGCGATCTTATGTGTTAAATGTTTTACTAAAATTAAGTTCATTTCATTAACTATTTATTTTTTTGAATTCAAGGGTTACATTATCATGCTCTACTGAGTGTGAGGAAACTGGATTGATGAATAAGATCATTATTTCTGTAATGAGAAACCCAACATTGGAATCCAACATAATTGGTCCAGTACTAAATATCTATGTTTTCATGGTCATGGAATCACCTACAGCCACAAATATGCAAAACAACATGATTGGGAAAAATTAAAAATGGAATCCGAGTGCGATCACGGGTGAAGAATATTTGTTTAGATGATTTCAGTTATATCAATCTCACCTCTATCCAGTAAACATGAATTCTACATGTTGAATTAATATATACCTTTTGAATTATATGAGAATGGATATTTTTTTCTGAATGCCTATAAATACTACACATTTCTCTATATTAAAACATTCTCCATCTTCTAATTTTATATTCAACCCTCTATATTTTCTATTGAAATTAATTCCAATTATCATTATGGTTTTTTAACAATATTTTTATTCTCTTCTCCATTAATTTCATTATGTTTTATCACCCCTACAATTTACCCAATGTTCTTAATCATTGTGATAATGTCGAGTTAACCCATTATTGGTGGTCTAAGGGGAATAATAGTGATGATCTTTAATTTATGCATTTCATTCTCAATATTTATACTCCATGATTCTTTTGAAAAATGGAGGTGGATTTATGATGGGGTTATTTTAACTCTAAACTCCTTTAACACCATTACATTGTTCCTAATGTTTCACTTTAATGAATGACTCATTTAATTTCCAAGATTATACTAGTGAAGTGGTTTGTTTGAAAGGAATAATTTTATGTGATTTCATCCATGTGTGTCAGAAATTTCATGTTAGATGGTATGTGAGTATGATATACTCTATAATACCAAATGTAGGATCAAATATGTAAACACTAGATGCTCAAATACAATAGGGGGTGAATTGTACTTTTAAAAATTCCATTGGAAGTTTTAAAAATAGTTATGTTTAACAAGGTCAAACAAGATAATTCAAAAAAACTCTAAGTTCTAATAAATTGATTGACTCCGGAAAAGTGATTCAAGAAATGAAACTTAACAAAAGTTTACAACAACTACGATTCTACCTTAAAGCGTATAGAATCTAAATAAATCAGAGTACAAGTATAAGGAAGTATACGAAATTTTTACTTTCCTCATCAATACAAATGTAGTGGAAAACTTGAAAGAAAACAAGTAACAAGTAGTAAATCTTTTAAATCAAAGAGAAGAGTATCCAAGAACCTTGGATAAAGGTCCCTTGATTTATAATTTCAAGAAATTATATCTTATCCACACCAGGGTAATCCCTTGATATGAAGATCGGAGTCTGTCTTACTGTTCCCATAAGCCCTCAACGATTAGATAGTCAGAACCTTTGTATTCCTATCCTCAGAAGCCCTCAACTTCAAGGTATTCAGCACCTCTTTCTTCCTATACCCGGAAGACCTCGATTGTACACAGTAACAATCGAAGACGCACTAAGAAAATCTGCATGAAGAAAAGTTTGAACAAGTCGTTCAAACTTTCTGCACGATGCCTGAGATTTTATAAGAGCCTCTCTCTCTATAAATCACTTCAACAGCATGTAAGAACAGTTTTCAAAATTCAGATTCTGATCTCTTTCAAATGATCTCTTATTTATAGACCCAGCTTCAATGGTCGGCTCCCTCCTCCAATGGTTATATTCTTCCTTGAATTTTTGAGGGACCTGTACACGTGTCACTCAAACAAAAGTTACTGAGTAACTGAAAGCATGACATCATTTTATTACTAAACAAGTGTAATCATAACCAAAATATGATATTTGTAATGTAAGTAAATTAATGTTTGGAGTCTAACCAAAAATAAATCTGGAGTCTTTAATACAAGGATATTCGGATTTTGTTTTCTAGCAATTCGAAACCTGAATTCTATAGAATTCAAAGTCTGAATTTCAAGGAAATTCAGAATCTGGATTCACCAGAATTCAGAACCAGAACTTACAAAGTTTGGAGTTAGAGTTCATGAGAATTTAGAGTCAGAACTCATAAGAGTTCGGATTCTGTATTCAGAGAACTCGGATTCTGAACATAGAAGAATTTGTTTCTAGAATTCGTATTCCAAATTCGGAGTTAGAACTCAGAGAAGTTCATAACCAGAATTCAGATTCAGAATTCAGAGTCAAAACTCAAAAGAGTTCGAAACCAGAATTCTAATTCAGAATTCGGAGTTAGAACTCAGAAGAGTTTGTGACCAGAATTCTGAGAATTCAGATCCTAAAACAGAATGCTTCATATCTAGGTTATTATATGATTCTGATATTTTGGTTTCAATTTCTGTTTTACACATCGAAAATTTATGATATGAACAATGAAATCTATGTAAGGGTAAATTTCCTTGGGTAAGGAAATTTTCTATAAGGAATTAAAACAAGGGGTAAAAGGAGATTTTCTTTAAGATAAGGTGTTTGTGATTTTCAAAACAAGAAGAAATGGTAAAGTCATAATGAAACCTTAATGACTCAAAAATAGCCCCTTGAAAGAAGGAATGGGAAATTCATAAGGGAAAAATTAATGACTCGACAATCTCCCCCTTGAAAGAAGGAATGGAAAATTCATAAGGAAAACCTTATTAACTCAACAGTCTCCCCCTTTTAGAAATGCAAACATCCTTACGAAATAGAATTCAAGGTCTTAGCAATAAATTTCTTGACTTAGTAAAATAAAACTTCTATCCTTTTTTACATTGGCAAAGATGAATACGACTAACTCCCCATTAGGCTTTGGAACACTAAGGATCATATTCTAGATTTGCGGAATGGGATTTTCATTATCCTGGGTATGGAAATCTTCATAATGACAAATTCCCCCTTATATAAACTCCCCTTTAAATAGGGATATATCTTATTATACTTATAATCCTTTTTTCTCCCCTTTAGAATTCTTCTTCCTTCTCCCCCTTTGTGATTTTCAAAAAGAGTTTGAGGGAATGGAAAAAATATGGTACCTAAAATTTTAGTATTAACATCTAAACAAAACAAGCAAGCACAATTTTATTACGATTGGAAGAATTTGTACATTGAAAAACAGATACAACAAAAGATCGGATTTGAGTCTATTTTGTTTCTTTTTCCTTGGGAATCAACTTCTTTACGATTTTCTTCACCTTTTTTAGATATTTGTGATCCTCCTCAGCTTGCTTTTCTAAGGATGTGATTCTATCCTCTTGAGCCTTCAAGGCCTCTACCTGAGCCTTCAACAAGTCCTCTTGCTTCAAAATATTTTCTTCCATCTTGGTCAGGAGATCCCTCTCAGTTTTCAAACTTTGGACAACATAACTCAACTTTCCATTCAGATCTTTGATATCCTGAATCTGAGAATTTTTTTCAGGATTTAGCTTTTCCTGAAATCTGTTTGTAAGTCCCTTGATTTTGGTGTCTTCGGTATCAAAATCTTCCTTGACAACTTCTTGAAATTGATCAATCTCTTCAAAATCCTCAACAATTTTTTTAGACCATCTGGTCATTTTCTTGTAGTATTTTCTGTGGCATTCAAAATTGATAAGGAAATTGTTGTGTTCGGCCTCAATCTTAACACACCTATCAATCACCATAGAGAAAGAGTCTGATTTCTGATTCATGTTGTGCTGAAGCATCTAGAATCTAGAATAAATTCTAGGAATGATCAGAATGGTATCAATAAGCTTCATCAGGGACTGAATGAAAAAATCATGTCCTAAAGCTGATGACTTTGAATCTGACATTTTACTTGGAGGTGGTTCTTCCTCTAGCTATACTAGCTTCCTCTTAAAGGATCCTCTAGCTTCCTTCTTCCTCAAAATATCTTTGGTTGGGGTATCGACAACCACTTGTTTAAACATATCAATTTTCGGAACATCTTCCTCACCAGGATATCCATGCTCACTTATAGGTATCTGTACATTCTTATCTTCATAAATTTTCTCTTTTTCAGCTCTTTCCTCAATGTCTTGAGGGTGTATGATGTGATGATTGTGACTCTCTTGCTCATATAATTTGTTTACTTCCTCTTCACCCT
This sequence comes from Viscum album, assembly GCA_963277665.1. Taxonomy (NCBI): domain Eukaryota; kingdom Viridiplantae; phylum Streptophyta; class Magnoliopsida; order Santalales; family Viscaceae; genus Viscum; species Viscum album. The sequence continues at coordinate 1,439,809,276 of OY728127.1, read as the reverse complement.
TCTCATCATCTCCAGGTGTATCAAGTTTTGAAGATCCATCTTGAGAAGTCTGGAGTGAAAAAATTTCTAAAACACTTTCCTTTTCCTGATAATCTTCAACTTTCTTAATCACATCATCAGTGCCATCACTAGTCTCAGCTTCTTTTAATTCTTCTGCAGCTTTCTTCTCTTCCACAATCTTCTCTTATGGGTTTTCCGGAGTTATAAAACTCTTATGTGGAGTTTCAGGTAATGGTTCAACCAGAAAGGACTTCTGCACCAGGATATTCTCGGATGCAATTTTAGTAACCCTCAAAAGGGATTGAAAAATTTCTGCCTCGGACAACTTCTTCTTGAGTTTCTTCTCTTTGGATTGCTTCTCAAGATCTTCAGCAGCTGATTCTTTCAAGGCCTTAGCCTCAGCAGGATCCAAACCAAACTGGGGCTCCCCTGCTTTTCTATTCTTCTTATCCTCCCACTATTTTTCAATGACTTCATAGGGGTAGGCCTTCTTCTTCATTGTTTTTGGAGGTGCGGATTGGACTTCCTTAGATTTAGGTGTTTTGTCTTCTACTTCCACTTCCTTCAACTTTCTTTTCTTTCCACCCTTCTTTGATGGTTCAGCTTTTTCAACATTTTCCGAAATAACTTCTGCCTCTTCTACTGGAATATCATAAAACTATCCTGACTCCTTAGAAAATCCTACTTTCATCCTCTTGAGGGTATCATCACTGATAAGCATTACTTTGCAATTCCTCGTCTTGGAATTGCAGGGGATCTTGAAAGATTCAAGACACCGAACAATGATCTTGGAGAGAAGGGTAGGATACATAATAAGCTGAGATCTTAGATTCCCATTCTTGATGTTCTCAATCGTAATGAGAATGTGATTCATGTGGTTCAACTTCTTTAGGTTTACCAAAAAATCAAAGATGTACATGTCACTTTTCTTAAGGGTGTCCTTATCACCCTTCCTTGGTACGATAAGACCCTGAACTCATAGCTGTATGATCCGATTGTTGGTAGTCAAATGGGAACTCTTTGTTGTCTTGACATCTTTAAGCCCAAGGTTTTCCATAGCCTTTGCCTTAACGAAACTTCCTTGAACCTCTGGAAATTTGTGTGAGAAGAACTCGGCTCCCCCTTCATAGGATAGCTCCACCAAGCTTGCAGCCTTTGTGGAAGAGAGTACTTAAGTCTTTCCATAACTTTTAAAGGAAAAATTTTCCCTACCATCTTCCTTAAATAAAGTAGATGAATTATAAAACTCTATCATCAAATCTAGATACACTACATCATGATCTCCTATATTTGAAATGGATACACTATCCCATCCATTAAGTTTGATATTATTTTAGATAATGGAGTCATACTTATTAAATAAGTTTGGATGTACCAGCCTCTCCCTGTAAATTTTCCACTCCGAAATCGGCTTGACTGAAGACATCTCTTGAGAAGGAATTTCCGCAAACATTCGAACATGAAGAATCTGAAAATCTGGAATGGACTTAATAAGTTTGGCAGAGCTTCGACATGAAAATGCTTGATAACCGATATGGGACAACCCTTCGGGTGTCCTTTATATAGGTGATGGAATTGACCTTTCATCTTCCAAATCCAATCTTACGATTGGAAAACCATATGATCTGATCTAACGGTTAATATGATAACCGCAAAAAAAAATTGATTCGGATCCGATCTTTTAAGGTTTTTATGAAAAACTAGAATCTGAGAATTTAAGATACAAAATAAAATACCGGCAATGAAATAATGACTATGAAAATTTTAAGAAGGAAATCATACCTTTCATATTCATAGGAAGATTATTCGTAATTGGTGATATTCTTCTTGAACAAATAAATTTGACTACAAAAAACATATTACAAAAAATCTAAGGTTGATAATTTTATTAAAAAAATTTGTGTACCAAAATTACATTACAAAAATGTTGAGTATGAGAATTTTCATTAAGAAAATTTCGAGTACGAAAAATTCTCATAACGAAAATTTTGTGTACGAAAAATTATCATTATGAAAATTTCGTTACGAAAATATTCATTTCAAAAAATTTCAATATGAAAATCTTCATTACAAATGTTTTGAAAACTAACTATGAAAAATTTTCATTATGAAAAATTTGAAGAACCAACTACAAAAATTTTCAACAACAAAATTTTTTGAAAAACCCACTATGAAAATTTTCATTATGAAAATTTTTAAAAACATCAATAACAGATGTACTCCCCCTATGAAAACGAGTTTATTACTGTAAGTATATTGGTACAACAGGAAATTAATTATGGAATATTACCTTACGGTTATCATTCGTAACTTCTATTTAATGTATTAAAATCTATCGTAGGGTAAAGATTTTGTGAAAATATCAGTAGGTTGATCTTGTGTTCCGATAAATTGAATAATTATATCTCCTTTTTGTGTGTGATCCCTAAGAAGATGATGCCTAATATCTATATGTTTTGCATGAGAGTGATGTGCAAGGTTTTTAATAAGGGAAAGAGAACTTGTATTGTCACACAAAATTTTAGTATTAGTAAAACTCAAGCCATAGTTTGTGAGTGTGTGTTGCATCTACAACACTGGAGCACAACAACTTCCAGCTGCTACATATTTAACTTTAGTAGTGTAAAGTGATACAGAGTGTTGCTTCTTCCAAGACCAAGAAACTATAGAATCTCCTAAGAAATGCATCACATGAATTCTTGGTCTGATAGTAATTTGCAGGCAACACATTTCCTTCAGGTAACAGTGTTTTAACCAAAAAAAATATATGATCAAAACAATTGTTTGACATTGCATTATCTGATTTAATAGCCATTAATTTTGCAACCTCTTCTAATTTTCATTTCTTACAACCAGGATATAATTCATCCTCATCAAACCTCAACAACTCATAAAATTTGGATGGTGCCAACTCAGGAGATAAATCAATATCATCGTGAGTTTCAGTTTGTTGCCCAGATGGACCTGCAACAACATTTACTAAATTTTGAAACCATGATGGATCAATAATCAAGTTATTAGGATCTTTTTGGAACTATTTTCACCATGTTGATACCAAAAAACATAATCTGGTTGAAAACCAAACCGCAAGAGATGTCCCCCAACCTTGTCAAATGTGTTAAACGTTCTCAGAGCACATTTTTTACCAGGAAACTTCATTGTGCCTTCTAAAACATATTCTGGTTTTGATGATGCAAATGCTAAGAAAGCTTCAACACCCTCAATATATACAGGATTTAAACAAGAACCATTTGGATTTCTGCGCTGATTTATCCAAGATCGATCATCTAATAATGACTGATGTCGACTTCCTTATTCCATATTTTTTCTACATAAAATATAAAATCATCAATGTTTTTGAATAATTTGAAATTATAAAAACACTATCTGAAAAAAGAAGATAAATAATTACAATTACCTAATAATTACCATTAATTAAGGGTGACATAATTTACAGAGGATTGACGGCTTCTCTTTTGTCTGACAGCTCATTTAATTGCATCTTTCTCACACTAATTATTGCTAATTATTGCTAATTATTTCTAATTATTCCAAATTATTGCTAATTATTACAAATTATTACTAATTACTAAAAATTATTACTAATTGTTCCTAATTATTAATAATTCTTACTAATTATTACTAATTATTACAACTTATTACTAATTATTGCAATTTATTACTAATTATTAATAATTATTACAATTTATTACTAATTTATCAATACATAGAAATACTTAGAAAAATGAAAACTGGTTGAATAATGAGAGGAAATTTGGTAATCATCATTGTGGAGATGATTGTAAATTTTCCCTTCATTATCCAAGCAAATTTCATTTGCTAATTATTACTAATAAAAAAATTATATAGTCAATATTTAAGAAAAAACAATATTAATATTATTAAAATAATAAAAAATTTATAAAATATTAAAATTATCAATATTCGAAATAGAATTTTCTCTATTCATAACATTTCTAAATTTCAAAGGGTCGCCAATTGTCAGGTCAGGCGCAATAAAAAGTTTATGTCACCAATGTCCAATGTAAACTCTATAATTTTACTTGCATGGTTGATCACCTCGCAAGTAGTGTTGCAATAGGACGACCAAAGTAATGTCGTTCTTGTCTCTCAGAATCATCTCACAAGACCCTTTACTTAGATCATTCTTCCATAAAAATTTGAGGGGATATCAGTATCTTTCCCTTAAATTTACAAGGAAGAATGGTCAATGTAAAGGGTCATGTGAGATAATTCTTATAGATGAGAAGGGCATGACTTGGGTTGTCCTATTGCAACACTACTTGTGAGGTGATCAACCATACAAGGACAGTTATAGAGTTTATATTGGACATGGCTGACACAAACTTTTTATTGCACATGACCTGACAGTTGGCGACCCATTAAGATTTTAACATGTTAAGAATAGAGAAAACCATGTTGCTAATATTGATAATTTTAATATTTTATAAATTTTTTATTATTTTAATAATATTAATATTGTTTCTTTCTTAAATTTTGATAATATAATTTTGTGTTACTAATTATTACTAATTATTACTAATTATTACTAATTATTACTAATTATTACTAATTATTTTCTAATTATTAATAATTATTACTAATTATTACTAATTATTACAAATTATTACTACTTATTACTAATTATTACTAAGTATTACTAATTATTACTAATTATTACTAATTATTCCTAATGATTAATAATTATTTATAATTATTACTAATTATTTCAAATTATTACTAATTATTACTAATTATTACTAGTTATTACTAATTATTACTAATTATTACTAGTTATTACTACTTATTACTAATTATTACTAATTATTACTAATTATTACTAATTATTACTAATTATTACTAATTATTTCTAATTATTACTATTTATTACTAATTATTACAAATTATTTCTAATTATTACTAATTATTACTAATTATTACTAATTATTACTCTTTATTACTAATTATTACTAATTATTACTAATTATTACAAATTATATCTATTTGTTACAAATTATATCTATTTATTACAAATTATATCCATTTATTACAAATTATATCTATTTATTACAAATTATATTTATTTATTACAAATTATATCTATTTATTACAAATTATATCTATTTATTACTATTTATATCTATTTATATCTATTTATTACTATTTATATCTATATATTACTATTTATATCTATTTATATCTATTTTTTACTATTTATATCTATTTATTACTATTTATATTTATTTATTACTATTTATATCTATTTATTACTATTTATATCTATTTATTACTAATTATATCTATTTATTACTAATTATATCTAATTATTACAAATTATATCTAATTATTACTAATTATATCTAATTGTTACTAATTATATATAATTATATCTATTTATTACTAATTATATCTAATTATTACTAATTATATCTAATTATATCTATTGATTACTAATTATATCTAGTTATTAATAATTATATCTATTTATATCTATTTATTACTAATTATATCTATTTATTGCTAATTATATCTATTTATTGTTAATTTTATCTATTTATTACGAATTGTATCTATTTATAACTAATTATATCTATTTATAACTAATTATATCTAATTATATCTAATTAATACTAATTATGACTATTTATTTATAATTATCACTAACAATATCAATTTCATAGTAAAAATAAATATAAATAAAAATCAATTGAAATCTAATTTAATTTCAACTAATAAACTACAATAAAAATAAAAATAAAAATTTAAAATAAATATAAAAAATATATATAAATACCATAATCATTGATATTCTAAAGGTATTGGCGCCTTCTAATTGCTCTCGTCTAAAAAATTTCAACTAAATTAAATTTTTTCCTCGCAACTGAAAAATGAAGAGAGTGGGAGAGGAAGATCTGAGTGATTTGGGAAAAAAATGGGTGGGGGTATATATAGGTTAGATTAGTTGTGATGGGTATCTCGTCGCACATAATGGTATTTGTGACGGGTCCCATCGCAAATATCCTCGCCCGCATTAATTATTGTCAGTGGTTAAAAGGGTATTTTCGACGGGGCCCGTCGCAAATAGTTCTTGCTGACACTCTTTTTGCGACGGGACAACATCCCGTCGCAAAAAGCTATTAACCGCTGTCGGGTATCTGCGACAGGTACCGTTGTAAATACGCTTGCGCGGTTTTGCACTCAAGATGCGCGGTTTGGCATGCAAACCGCCCGGTTTGGCATGCAAGCCGCACCAAACTATTTGCGATGGGAGACATCGCCCCGTCGCAAATAATATTCACGCGATTTGGCGCGCAAGTGGCGCCAAACTGTTTGCGATGGGAGAAGAAACCCTGTCACAAATATTTGGTTGTTTGCTACAGGAAAATTTCCCCATCGCAAATAATTTCATGGATGGGTTATTTGCGACGGGGTTTATTCCCGTCGCAAATAACCTGCTGCAAATATTGATTTTTCCCATAGTGATTACAAGTTCTGGATGTACTCTTTCTAACCATTCTACATCCACCAAAGTCAACATCCAAAAAACTTTTAAAAACAAAATCATTTCCAGAAGTATAAAATAGTCCTAAATCCATGGTTCCCTTTATGTACTGAAAAATTCTTTTCACTACCTTTAAGAGAGATTCCTTAGGATTGGATTGATGTCTTGCACATAAGCATACTGAAAACATTAGGTTGGGACGACTAGCTGTCACGTAAAGTAGACTTCCTATCATACCTTTAAATGATGTTCGATCTACTGGTTTCCCAGCTTCATCAAGATCAAGTGTGTTTGAGGTACCAATGAGAGTACTAATACTCTTAGTGTTTTCATATCCATACTTTTTAAAAAGATATTTAATATACTTATGTTGGGATATATAGATTCCTTCTGGTTTTTGGGAAATTTGAAAACCACGGAAAAATGTTAACTCAGCCATCATACTCATTGAAAACTCAGATTTCATTAGATCCGCAAAGGACTCAGTTAAGGATTGGTGAGTTGAACCAAATATAATGTCATCAACATAAATTTGAATAATCAAAACATTTTTCTTGTCTTTCTTTATAAAAAGGGTTGGATCTGCATTTCCCTTGACATAGTTGTTTTGAAGCAAAAATTTTGTAAGTCTATCATACCAAGATCTAGGGGCTTGTTTAAGGCCATATAAAGCTTTGGTAAGTCTTAAAACATGATCAGGATGTTTTGTACCTTGAAAGCCAGGAGGTTGTTCAAAAAAAATCCTCTTGAACATAACCATTAAGGAAAGAAAATTTTACATCCCTTTGAAAAAGTTTGAAATTAAAAACTGCTGCAAAGGAAAGTAAAATACGAATAGATTCAAGTCTAGCTACTGGAGGAAAGGTTTCTACATAGTCTATTCCTTCTTGTTGATATAGCCTTTACCAACTAATCTAGATTTATTTCTATCAATGACTCCATTTTCATCACACTTATTTCTGAAGACCCATTTTACTCCAATAACAAAAGTTTCCTTAAGTCTTTCAACCAAGATCTATACTTTATTCCTTTCGAATTCATTTAGTTCATCTTGCATGGCTTTAATCCAATCATCATCACCTAATGCTTCATCAGTGCATTTTGGTTCTAATTGGGAAAGGAATTCTAGATGTTCTACTTCATTTCATAAGGAACTTCTAGTCCTTACAAGTTTATTGACATCACCAATGATACTATCACTAGGATGATTCTTTAGAAAAAACAAATTTGGGTTTTGTAAAACATGTTCATCAATATAGGGTATGAAATCTTCGAGGTAAATGTTTCAGTAGTATCTTCTTGAACATTTACCTTATCAGAACGATTTTCTATCAAAGGTTGATAATCAGTTTTTTAAAACACATCCAAGGATTTAGGTTGGGGTTGTTTAAAACCAAAAGGATCAGTTTCATCAAATTTAACATGTACTGTCTCTTCAACAGTACAACTGTATTTATTAAAAGCTCTATATGCCATAGAAGAAGTGGAGTAGCCTAAGAAAATTCCTTCATCAGATTTTCGTGTGAATTTATGTATATTATCTTTAGTATTTAGAATGAATACCTTGCAACCAAAAACCGTAATATTGGAAACTTTAGGTTTTCTACCATTCCATAACTCATATGGAGTTTTATTAAGAAAAGGTCTAATCAAAACTCGATTTCTAGTATAATAAACAGTACTTACAGCTTCAGCCCAAAAAATTTTGCCTACAGAATACTCACTCAACATGGTTTTAGTTATCTCTTGAATAATTCTGTTTCTCCTTTCAATAACACCATTCTGTTGAGGTGTTCTGGGTGCTGGGAAGTTGTGAGTAATACCTTTTCTACTACAAAACGTTTCAAAATCAGAATTTTTAAATTCTCCACCATGATCACTATGAATATTTTTCAATGGAATACTTTTCTCATTTTTAACTTGGGCTCTAAAACTTTTGAAATAAGAGAAGGCTTCAGATTTCTTTGCTAGAAAATAGACCCTTGTAAATCTATTGTAATAATCAACCAAGACAAATACATAATACTTTCCCCCAATGCATCCAGTTTGTGTTGGACCAAAAAGATCCATATGCACTAGCTGTAATGCATCAGTGGTTGAGACTTCACCTACTGATTTAAAACTTGATTTATGTTTCTTTCCATATTGACAAGGTTCACAAACTTTTGAAGAATCAAATCTAAGATCCAGTAGATCCTTAACTAATATTTTTTTAGAAAGTTTTCATAAGTTCCTAAGGTTACAGTTTCCTAACCTTCTATGCCAGAACCAAGAATGATCTTCCATTGCACTAAGGCAATGTAAATCTTTTCTCCCAAGGTCTTCTAAGTTTAGTGTGTAAACATTCTCTTGCCTATTGGCAGAAAGAATAAATTCTTCCTTGGAATTGTGTAATAAGAACTTGTCATTCCTAAAATTCACAAGGTATCCTTCATCACATAATTGTCTTATGCTAATGAGGTTTTTCTTAATACCCTTAACAAATAAAACATTTTAAATAAAAATTTTTTCATGAAAAACAATGTTACCTATACCAATAATTTCTCCCTGAGCATTATCTCCGAAAGTTTCTTTTCATCCTTTCATTTTGATAATCTTTTCATAATAGTTTCTTTTTCCAGTCATATGATGGGAACATCAACTATCCAGGTACCACGAATTGCTGTTGGTACATTCCCTATTTTTCAAAAAATAAAAAAATGTTAGTCTTTCGGAATCCAAATTTCATGGATCCGGAGTTGTTAGAAAACAAAATTATGTGTATTCACATTTTTTTAGAAAAATAAGCTGTATGAAAACCAAGGGATTGAACATTATTCAAGGGGAAATTTTTCTTCTAATGCCCACCACTTTGACATTTAGTGCAAAAAGAGGCTCTATAAGGAATAAAATAGTTGTTTTTGAAAACTAGGTTTTGGGTAGTATAACCTACTATAATAGTGTTTCCTTGAGGATTAATCTGAGAATACATCTTGTCAAAAAATTTCTTCCTATAGGTAAAGTTTTCAAGAAGCTTCTGAAGAGAAAATATTTTGGATTTCAATCTGATGACTAAATTCCTATCCTCAAGAATCATTTCTATTGAGTTAGATTTTTCATCAAAAACTTTTATCTCTAAAATGACATTCTTAAGGTCTTTAGAATTTTCTTCTTTAACATAATTTTCTTTCTCAAGGTCTTTAGAAAGTTTTCCTAAAAGCTCTTCTTTATCTCTAATATCTCTGGAAAGATCTGAAATCTCTTTTGTAAGAATTTATTCCCTAGTATTTTCCTTGTCTAATTTCATAGAAATTTTACAATTTATTACTTCATGTAACTTGGAAAATCTAGAAACTTCTTCATATGAAGGTATTTCTTTATTTTCTGAGGATGAAGTATCATTATTAGAAGTAATATTTTCGGAATAGTAATTCTTATCATGAGATAAATTTGTTAAAGCCTCGGAAGAGCGTTCCTTGTCCATAAGACATGTATTGGGGAAAGAAGTAGAAGCAATGAATCTGATATTCTTCTGTGCGGATGAATCATATTCAGAAGATTCACTTTCTGAAGAGTCTCCACAGCCATCACTCCAAGTATCATTAGATTTCAGGCTTTTCTTGTGCTTTGATCGATAGAATTTCTTCTTGTTCCTTTTTGAATTATTTTTCTTCTTTTCCTTCTTTTTCAACAAAGGATAATCAGGTCTGATATGAGCTGTTCTTTTACATTCATAACATGTAACTTCTTTGTCTTTCTTATATCTGTAGTATTTTTTCTTGTACTTATTATGATGGTTCTTTTGAGATAAAATCTTGTTCATTATCCGAGAAAGATTAGCTAATTCATTCTCAGACTCTTCTGTGTCACTAGATTCTGACTGAATAACGACTTTCTTTTTCTTTGATCTAGTTACTCTTTCTGGGATCTTGGATTTCATATGTTTAGAATTGGTTGTAAAAGCAACTCCTCCATTCCCATTCTTCTTCTTGACATTTTCAGCATCTCTCTTCGTTCTGGTTTCATGCTGATGAAGAGTTCCAAACAACTCATCTAAGGAAATCTGAGTGACTTTCATGTTCTCATCAATAGCTATCCTCTTGGACTCCCATTCATTTGGCATGATATCTATGATTTTGTATACAATAGCCTCATCATACAAACCTTTTTCTCCCATAGATTGTAAGCTATTCACGATAGTCATACACCTTTTTTGTACTTCTCTTATAGGTTCTCCACAAGGAAAGTTAAAGCTATAGTATTAAGCTCTCAACATAGATCTTCTTGTCTCTATGACTTTAGATGTACCAAAATTTGTTACTTAAGGTTTCTTCCAAATACTGTTGGTAGCATCACACGATGATATTTAACTATAGATGGTCCTAGTCATGGAAGATAACAAAGTATTTCTGACTCTGAAGTTTTCTGGATATTCTGATTTCTCCTAATTCGTAAAGGTTTTCAATTCCTTATCTGGAATCTTATAATCTCTAGTCAGCATTAGATAGTTATCAACTCCATTATTGATAACAAAAGTCTTTATCCTATCTCTCTAGTACCCATAATCATTTCCATAAAAACAGAAGGTCTTTTAGGATTTAGATTATCAATAGAACCAACATTTAAACCTTCCATCCTTAAGATTATCTTTGGCACAAAAACATGTTAGTAGTATGAGTCTGTAAACAAGAAAAAATACCCCAAGGAACAAAAAATAGAACAAAATTATCTTTAAGAAAAAATGAATCCGAACTATGTGATTTCGAAAAACAGATTCTGAAAAAGTATGAATCTGGAAGGTCAATTCTAAGAATTCTCTTCTGAATGTAATCGTTACATTAATTCAGATTGAACCAATCGCTCTGATACCAATTGTGAGATTGTATGTGAGTATGATATACTCTATAATAACAAATGTAGGATCGAATATGTAAACATGAGATGCTCAAATACAAGAGGGTGGTGAATTGTACTTTTAAAAATTCCTTTGGCACTTTTAAAGATAGTTATGTTTAACAAGGTTAAACAAGATAATTCATAAAACCTATAAGTTCTATTAAATTTCTTGATTCCAGAAAAGTGATTCCGGAAATGAAACTTAACAAAATTTTACAACAACTAAGATTCTACCTTAAAGAGTATAGAATCTAACTAAATCAGAGTACAAGTATAAGGAAGTATAAGAAAGTTATACTTTCTTCAACAATACAAATGCAGGGGAAAACATGAAACAAAACAAGTAAAAAGTAGTAAATCTTTTAACCCACAGATAAGGGTATCCAACAACCTTGGATAAAGGCCCCTTGATTTATACTTTAAAGAATGTCTGTCTTGCCCGCACCAGGGTAAGCCCTTGATATGAAGATCAGAGTCTGTCTTGATATCCCCACAAGACCTCAACTATCAGGTAGTCGGCACCTCTGTCTTCCTATCACCGGAAGCCCTCAACTTCAAGGTAGTCAGAACCTTTGTCTTCCTATCCCCAGAAGCCCTCGATTGTACACAGGAACGATCAGATTTTCACTAATAAAATCTACACAAAGCAATGCTTGAACAAGTCATTCAAACTTTCTGCATGAAGCCTGATATTTTATAAGAGCCTCTCTCTCTTGAAATCACTTCAACAACATGTAATCACAGTTTTCAAATGTCAGATTCTAAACTCTTTCAAATGATCTCCAATTTATAGGCACAACTCCAATAGTCGTCTCCCTTTTCTAATGGTCATATTCTTCCTTGAATTTCAGAGGAACTTGGACACTTGTCACTCAAACAAAGGTAAGCGAGTAACTAAAAGCACGACATCATTTTATTACTAAATAAGTGTAAGCGTAACCAAAATCTGATATTCCAAATTTACGAAAATGAAAGTTTGGAGTCTAACCAAAAATGAATTCAGAGTCTTTAATATGAGGATATTAAAATTCTATTTTCTAGGAATTCAGAAACTGAATTCTATAGAATTCCAGTGTTTGAATTTCAAGAAAATTTGTAATCTGGATGCACCAGAATTTGAAACCAAAACTTACAATGTTCAGAGTCAAAGTTGATGAGAATTTGGAGTCAGAACTCATAAGAGTTCGGAGTCTGTATTCAGATAACTCGGATTCAGAAATTAGAGAAATTCGTATCCAGAATTAGTATTCAGAACTCGGAGTTAGAACTCAGAGAAGTTCATAACGAGAATTCTGATTCAGAATTCGAAGTCAGAACTCAGAAGAGTTCGTAACCAGAATTCTGATTCAGAATTTGGAGTCAGAACTCAGAAGAGTTCGTAACTGGAATTCAATGAATTCAGATCCTAAACCTGAATGCTTCGTATCTAGGTTATTATATGATTTCGTGGTTTTGGTTTCAATCTGGGTTTTACACGTAGAAAATTTATGATATGATCAATGAGATCTAGGTAAGGGTAAATTTCCTTTGTTAAGGAAATTTTCCCCAAGGAAGTAAAACAAGGGGTTAAATGAGATTTTCCTTAAGATAAGGTTTTTGTGATTTTCAAAACAAGAATAAATGGTAAATTCAAAAGTAAACCTTAATGACTCAACAATCCCCTCCTTGAAAGAAGGAATGTAAAAGTTATAAGGAAAACCTTAATGACTCAACAATCTCCCCCTTGAAAGAAGGATTTTAAAACTCATAAGGAAAAACTTATTGACTCAACAATTGACTCACTCAATTGAGGAATTATCCTACCCATTCACCAAGGGGAACATACTGAATTAATGGTTTTCTTATGAATTTCTAATGAGTATTAGAGAATTAATAACTAAAAAAGTAGTGGAGGGTGAGAACATGAATAATATTGAACCTTATAATTTAATTAAATGATTAATAATAAATGTAAATAATGATAGATCCCTATGTAATTATTTTATTGGACTATTTATATTTTAATATATAATTTTGTGCTATTATGAAATTCCACCTTCTTCCCAATTTTCATTAAATAAAAAATCAAGGAACAATTTTTTTATAGAAACTTTTAAAAATTGTATATAAAAAATATTAATATGTGATTTGGAATATTAAAGAACCAACCCAAAAACTCCCATTGGAAAATGACCCTGGGTAGTCAAATAAAATATTCCTTTTTTAAAATAAAACATTTTGTTTGGCCATGAACCACATAAGCTATGTGACCAACATGGTGTTGATAAAAGGTATTAGGGTAAGATATTCATTTTTTTTCATTGTAATTACTTTTTCATATTATAAAATTTATAATGATGAAAAATAAAAAAGATAAATATTGATCATCACTCACTTTCAAAGAGAGTTTATAGACTTATGTTTTAAAAAATGAGCACATAGAACTCTTATAGGTGAAAATATTAATTAATTAATAGACCTGAATAAGAAAATGTTTCAATATTATCATAAATTTAAAATTCAAGGGGATGTACCAACGGATCATAGACTAAAACATAAACAAAAAACTTTTAACAAAGATATCCAAAATGTGGAATTATTGAATTATCCTTCTTTCACACAATATTATGATTTGATGCCCAAGTAACACCCTATTCAATAAATGTTTGATGCTAAAAAATGATGTGATTACAAAACTATTTACTATATTTTGTTTTATTCTTATAAAATTAAATTGGAATATCACCCTCATGTTTTAATCATTCAGATTCATTTTTTATGGAGTATTATTTGGAGGTAGATAAATTTTCATCCAAATATTTCAATAGTTTTATAATGAAAACTAAAATATCTTATGGATTACTATGTATTTATATTTTATATCCACTCACATTCTGAATGGAATTGGAGGACATGGAAGTGGAAGACACCCAAAAAGTGGATGCCAAAGTGTAAAAATATTTAGGAATTGTTGTTATGAAATTAATCCATTCGTATTAGTTTCAAATTCTATTGGATGGATTCATATAAGGATAAGTGATTCCAGAGGAAGCTCATTAGGAAATAAATGAATGATTTGTTGCATATTAACATTAGTACATTTACATCAACTCATCATTATGAAATTATATTTAATTCAAAATAATTACTGAATCTCATATGTTTAAACTTATTGATGAGGATTGTGTCTAGAATCCATTAGAGGAAGAAATAACTAATCTGGTTTTATATAAATAGAAGGCCATATTCATTAACCTTTTTACCCCACAGGACAATCTATTTGATACTTATAAGGAGATTGAAATGAAGCACACTATGAAAGTGGAAATTCAGAATAAAAAATTAAGAGATGTGGAATAATTAGGAAATTTTGGTTCTTACCCAAGAAGATCAACCCTCCAATAGATTAGGGATAATATAAATACTATCCAACTATTAACAGTCAAAATACAGGACCACATGGGAGGGATAATCCAAAATTCAAATTTCATCTCTTTTTTTCATTCTCTTTACATTCAATAAAGTTTTAAATGATTATTTGTGTTTTCTTCATGTTTTATATAAATCTGAAAACCAAGATTAATGGTGAGATGATGTCTACAAAGAACCAAAGGATAAATCCTAACTTGAGCTACCTAGATAAATTAAAAAAGAAACATGTGGTTTTAATCCTTATTATTTTTTCACTATGTTAATTAATATTCTTCCTTTAATTGATAATATGTCACCTTAAATCATTGAGGGTAGTCTCACAGAAATGAATGGGAGAAAGATTTTAAGCTATTTATGTTTTTTTACGATTTGTAGGACCCTTAAAAGAAACTAATAAAAAAATCCAGATATATTTTTTAGAATCTCAAGAAATTTTATTTTTTTAAAAAAATATTTATTATAAATAAATAACATAAAATAAATGAAACCGCAAAAAATTAAAAAATATTATTTATTTTTTAATATTGTTCATTAAACTTTTTTTAGTTTTTTGGTTCTTTACAATTGTTTATTGAGTTGAACATCACCTTTCCTGGTGAAAATTTTATTCTAGAGTTGAGGAAATAAAGAGACCTATATCATAAGAGTAAAATGATTCAAGAATGAATACATCACTTTCTTTATTTATATTTTGTTCTTTGAACATGGAAAGAGATTATGAGTTAAATGAATTTTGTGGAATCATAATTATAACATGCACTCAGTAGAACATTTGAATGTAATCTAATGTAACTTGGACTCATTGAAAAAGACAAATTTGGGGGAAAACTCAAGGGAAATTGATATAGGTTAGTTGAAATTAAATTAAAATTAGAAAATGGGATCCCACTATGAATATATGAGACATTAAGAATTGTGTCCGGGAGTAAACTCCATTTGTACATATCTTAAATGTTATTTCAATATCTCTCCTCACAATCATGGATATAACAATTCAATTTTTTACTAATTGACCAAAATTATTTCATTTGGGTGAGGGTAATACTGAACCAATATAAAAAATGGTAATATTGAATTATGAAAAAATCATTAGAGTTATGAGTGTGGGATGAAGAGGATTTATTCTTTTTAAAAAATTTATTCCACTTAAATATATGTTGATCCACTATTGTAAGTCGATCTTTTTGCTGAATAGAAGTGAGATAGTTAATTAATTCATAGGGAAATCAGTATAATTTTTTATAATGTATAGAGTTCTGTTTAATTCTTCCCTAGATTGTGTAACGCCCCGACCCCAGCTACCCAGAGTCAGTGCATTACTTCGTAACATTGGCATGATCACAAAAGATCAAGTCTCGAAAGACCGATTAGTTTAGTAGCCTTGGAAAAACTAGATACATTCATAAGTCATACATTACAACATAAAGTGAAAAACTAATAACAAAGTCTTCATAGTCCACACTCATATCCTCTTATGACTATCCCTGCAGGTCATTCATAAAATACTTCTTCACATCCTCGAAAATATTAAAACATTGAAAGGGGTGAGCTCAGATGCTCAGTAAGGATAACAATAATGCAGAAGCTTTCATAAATAAACATTAACATTTAAGGCAATGTATAACTAAAACAAAAGCCTTTTAAACATGAACCTCAACATAATATGGCAAAAGTAAAATGAGATAATGCTATTCACTTCTTCACATGGATATTCTACTGGTCGAATAATCACATGCAATATCAATAACCATTTTCATAATGATGGAATGCATATTGCCAGACTATCATAACCACGTAGTCAAGGCCTCGTGCCAAGACCACAAATAATATTTTGTCAAGGCCTCATGCCAAGACACTAGTTTGTCTCATGAGACCTGCCGATGCATCGAGGAGCTATAGCGGGCTCCACCCGTCACTTATTAAGTCCAATGAATTCCTCATATGAGTAGGTTTAAACATTTCATAAACCATAACATAATCATATCACATAAAACATGCATAAAGGAAACATAACATTTCCACATTTCAATCACAAGATTTCAATACAACACATTGATATAATAAAAATTCTTTCAAAACCATTTTCAATACCAAAATAAAAGAAATTCAAAACATTGTATTTATTTTTCATTAAAAAAAAGTGATGGCTTGTAGAGGAAGCCGAAACTCAAATAATGGTCACGGCGGCAGAGAAGTCGTTGTCGCCGCATATGTACGGAAAGAAAAACATTCCCTTTTTGTCATTTAGTAAAACGCTTCATATAAAAAGATTCCTTTTGAATAAACGTAAAAGTCAAAGGGGTTTATACACTGTATAAAAGAAATTTGTGTATAAAACAAAATATGCCTCAATGAATGGAGATTGAGACGAAGTCCCTTAAAAAGATCATTTTTAAATAAAATATATCTATTATGTGTATTCACTATATGTACACATAAATAAAGTATAAATACAATATACGACATAATAATATCATGAAATAATTTGAAAGTAGGAGATTAACCCAAAGAATAGAAGTTGGGTTAAGAAGTTCCCTTACCTCGTGTCTGACTTGACTCAACTGTTCTTTAACCTCCTGAATAATAAACTAGATTTAATATATATACCTTATTAAGAACCATTTTTAATTTCATTATCGTTTTTATATCACTTATTACAATGTTATGAATATTATGTAATTATTTAAGTTAATAACGGTCGTTTTGTCGATCTTTGGTACTTGAGTCAACAATAAACTTCTTATAATTACAAGTTGATTATGTGGTAGAATATCTATTATCTCCAGAATTATATTCATGATTTATATGTCATATATATCATATATATCCAGTATATACATTCATTTATAATATTACGTAACATTTAGAGGTAAGAAATGAAATGCACCGTTCATGGAGACGGTAAGCCGTACGTACGCATGAACGCTAATTTCATTTCTATTTCGTATTTAATGGAATGAAATCATAATGATATAAATGTATAATATAATTCAAGTATAATATAGTGTATAATACCATTTACTCCATCCTTTATACATCCCACATATGGCATTAACGATTCAAATCACTTTGAGGGGGCGGTAGTCCGCACTTCCTAAAATGAAATTATCGCGTTTTACCCATAATGGAAATCATAAAGTATGCCATAAATGAGAAATAAAGAAGCATAAGTAAAACATAAACATATTATATATCTAATATAAAAATAGTTACATCTTAATGGCCACCTTTGAAGGTGTTATATGAGTGTTTAACAATCATCGTTTCGTGAGGCAGAAATTCGCCATCCACAGAAACCGTATGTTCTTTAACCATTAGATGTAGGTGTGTGTAAGTGTAGCTAGAATACTTCTTATAAAAACATCCTAGTATATTTAGGATACTGTTGTTGTTATAAAAGAAATGAATAAAAAGATTTTAGGGGGTTGGAGAAGAAAAATAAAACAAAACAACATTAGAGAAGACATTACCTCAAAATCGGGTAACTCTTTTTAATTTGAGCCAAAGGCTTCCTTGGGAAGGGTTCTGCCCAAAGTGAGGATTCTAGGAGTAAGAGAGGGATGTTGGGAGAGTATTTGGGCATATTTTGGCCGAGCCAAATGGCTTGAAGGTGTGAATAAGGTGGGAGTGGTGGGGGCCTTTTATAAGTGGAGAGGAGGGGCTCTTTTGGAAAGATTGAAATGTTACATTATTATACAATGCTTTTCGGATTATAAAGGTCCCACACTTATATAATTCATGTCTAAGGTGATAAGGCTTCGAAATATCTTCATCCAATAGGCTTTGGACAAGTTTAAGCATTGGATTTTGCATTATCTTCTCATTTTATTTAAATCGTTAAATAATGAGGCCATCGCCGCATCATAATGATGTCATAAATAATTTAATTTATTTAATGTCTAAAAATTATAAAAAAAATACTATGATGTAGGAAATCTTTTTATCTTTCTAATTAATATTTATAATCAAAATTCGGACTTGTGTAACCCCACTTAAAAACTGTTTTAGTAAAACAACTCATGTTTGTGTCAATTTAATTTTAACATTAAATAAATATATATTAATGTCATTTTCCAACTAATGTGGCTCCATGGGGTCCCCAAGTTGACCCATGGGTTTTCTTGGTCGTCCATGACTCATCCAATAGGAGTAGGACAAGTTTCATGCTCATCTCATATTATTATAACATTATTTGTACCTTAAACTACACTAATTACCTCTAATCGCGATTAAGAACTTAAAAGTTACTATTCACCAAAAAATTATTTTAATCTCATTGAACCAAATTTTAATTCTTAATTACAACCATGTATGTCGGATTTTTTAAAATCAAATCATAGAAGTGGTAATATTTCATTTAAACGAAAAAATCAGTTATTTAACTACCACTTAGTGGTTTCACTATTCATCAAAAATTGAAGTTTTTCAGAACAAGGCCAAAATTTCACCCTAAGCTATAATTGATATTCCGAATTCAAAAATGATGTCTATTTTAAAAAATTCCAAACATAAAAGTTTCATTAATTAATTTTATAATTAATTCCCGCTGTTACGACAAATAGCGTGTTTTTAAGAAACAATTTATATCAAAAGATTGGCAATTGTTTTTGTCCAATTTCAATGTTAAATTAATTCTAATGACCACCATTGGATAAAATGGTAAAAATATATTCTAATTGTACCTTAAAACCACTAAATAGTATAATTTATCACAATAAATTATTTTGATTAAAAAGGTTGTTTTAAATTATTTTTCACTATTCATAAAAAAATTAGAAGTTCTCAGAAAAATACCAAAAATTAAACATAGGCTAATTTCGATATTCCGAATCCAAAAATGAAGCCCATTTTGAAATATAAAATTTCTATAATTTTAAAAAGTGGTTATTACTATTCACAACGGCTACTTTGATTAGTCGCGGTGTTTTAGAACTCGAAGTTGTGTACAATGCAAGCTATTGCATTATTGAATGAGAAGTGTTTCGTGGAAGCTCGGGGTGTTACATTCTCCCCTCCTTCAATAAATTGCGTCCTCGCAATTTGAAATTTTTCTCTGAAAATAAATGGGTGAAAAGAGAAAATACCTTTGAGGAAAACCCACATCGGAAATAAGGTTAATAAATATATAACATTAAAAGAAAGCAGGATAAGTACAAAGGTCACCCGATATAGCCCATTCTAGGATTATATGAAAATATGGATATGGAGGAGAAACAAACCATCAAGGTCTGATGGAGAGTTATAGAAAACAGGATTAGGAGAAAGTTTAACCACAAGAAAATCACAAACTTGTGATTGGTTAAACGGTCATTGAATCCCCAGTTGGAAAAGTTAACCGACAACATTTTTGTTTTAAGTTACCTTTTATAATGTTGAGGAATTTATTTAGAAGATTTACTAAGAATGTAAGGTAATATACATACTTGTTATGTATACTTTCATTCATTGATAAATTTTTTCCATAAACCCAACTTTTACTCCGAATGGTAACGAAACTCAAAAATATTCTATTTATCCTAATTGTATAAGGTTACAAATGTTAACACATACCATTTAGATTAGTAAAACTATTTTGTAATAACTAGGGACTTCCTGTAGGCTAGTGGTAGGAAATAAAGGCTTGTCGCACTATGGTTGTGGGTTCGATTCCTACAGCTTTGTCCGACGCGACGGGTTATTCCCCACCCTGCAGGTTGTGCTTTTCCTAAAACTATAGTATTATAATATTCCAAAAATAATCTTCAAAAATGCTTTAACCTTAAACAATACTATTCATGGTTCAACTTAATCCATTCCAACCTTAATAGTTATCCAAAATACCTCCTTCCAGACTTTCTCTAAAAGGTCTCTAAATTCCAAAATCGATTGTAACATCAGATTCCCCAAACAATGAAAAGTTTCTCTTATTGTCACATACTAAAAATATGATTACCTTAATCATATTAAAACCTCACTCAAATCAAAAAGTACTGCAGTACAATATACATATCACATTATTCTTATAACCAGAATATAATCCTTGAGTCCAAAAGAACCAATACATTAATTATTCCGCTTCAACTGTAGTCACAGCATAAGATTGGCCTTGATCCCTTGGCCTTTTCTGAGGTAAGTTTCCTTGGTGCTTAGGAAATTCATTTGCATAATGCCCTGTTTCCCTACAATTGTAGAATTCAACTTTGATAGCCTCTTTCTTTCCCTTGGAATCATGAGCCTGGTGACCCTTTTCTCCACATTTATAACAAACTCCCATTCCTTTTAGGCAAGTACCAGGGTGATTCTTCCCACAATTATCACATAATGGAAAATCCTTCTTTCCCTTTTTTCCTTTATCTGTCCCTTGTTCCACCATTCTCTTCTTCTCTTGCATTACTTTGTTGTCATAAGACTTAGAGAATTCCTTTTCTGTCTTGATAGCACACGAGACAATATCTTCGTATGATGAGAAGGATTGTGATACTAAAGCTCGACGGAGAAATGGTTTTAACCCATCAAAGAAACGATCAATCTTACTCCTTGGGTTACGTATATAATTGGCAGCATGCCTCGCTAACCTTGTAAAGTTAGCCTCATACTTTGCGACATTCTCATCCTCCTTCTGCCTCAAACTCAGAAATTGCCTTTCCATATCTGCTCGATGGTCACGAGGAAAATATTTTTCTAAAAACAGATCTTTGAACTCCCTCTATTCCATATTCGATACGTCATCATCTTCCTTTGTGTTTTGAATCAGCGACCACCGCTGATCGGCATCTCCAGTGAGGCGGTAAACTTCCATGACAACCTTCTCCCTTTCACTACTCCCCAAGGCATGGAATATTTTCTCTAAGGAATTTATCCATTGCTCAGCTACTATAGGATTTGTACTCCCATTTAAGGTTGGTGGTTTTTGCCTCATGAAACGGTCTAACATTGATCCTCCACGTTGCGGATCAGGGTGCTCCATACGAGTAAGGTTATTATTCATAACCTAAGTGAGTTGTCCCAGTATGGTAATAAGTTGATCAGCACCAGTTGTATCTCCCGATCCACAATAATTATCTTGAGCAGGAGGGCAATCCCTACACGGAGTGCGTGCATTGATACGGTTTCCATTCCTTCCACTAGGCGCCATTTCTAAACAATGGCATAAACTAGATTAGTTTATGAATCAAAATACATAATTCCATACTTGTTAAACACTTTACATAAATTGAACTATTTATGGATATAATCCATAATCATAAAAAGAAATGTTTTCTTTGAGGAAGTATGTACTCATAACCCTTCATAGTGGTTTTTAAATAAAATGAGAATTATCCTAAGCATATCCCCCGGGAGTGTCGTAACCAAGAGTGCAGCAAGACCCGTTGTCGTGCACCAGTTCCCGTTCGAGTCTAGCTCAAAGCGGTGTTTTCGGGTTTTACACCTAGGTACATCTGTGCCAGAGCCGCCTCTACCTGCTCGTATCCAGACAGGGATGTATTGCTCGGAAAACTCATAACATCTCTATAATACCAAAATTCTAAGAAGTTCTTCTATACTAATCCTCAAAGTCTATCTTTGGGCTATGTGCTCTAATCAGAGTTTATCTAAATCTAGCTTCCAAGGTTAGTACTAAACTGCCTCTGATACCAACTGTAACGCCCCGACCCCAGCTACCCAGAGTCGGTGCATTACTTCGTAACATTGGCATGATCACAAAAGATCAAGTCTCGAAAGACCGATTAGTTTAGTATCCTTGGAAACACTAGATACATTCAAAAGTCATACATTACAACATAAAGTGAAAAACTAATAACAAATTCTTCATAGTCCACACTCATATCCTCTTCTGACTATCCCTGCAGGTCATTCATAAAATACTTCTTCACATCCTGGAAAATATTAAAACATTGAAAGGGGTGAGCTCAGATGCTCAGTAAGGATAACAATAATGCAGAAGCTTTCATAAATAAACATTAACATTTAAGGCAATGTATAACTAAAACAAAAGCCTTTTAAACATGAACTTCAACATAATATGGCAAAAGTAAAATGAGATAATGCTATTCACTTCTTCACATGGATATTCTACTGGTCGAATAATCACATGAAATATCAATAACCATTTTCATAATGATGGAATGCATAATGCCAGTCTATCATAACCACGTAGTCAAGGCCTCGTGCCAAGACCACAAATAAGATTTTTTCAAGGCCTCGTGCCAAGACACTAGTTTGTCTCATGAGACCTGTCGATGCATCGAGGAGCTATAGTGGGCTCCACCTGTCACTTATTAAGTCCAATGCATTCCTCATATGAGTAGGTTTAAACATTTCATAAACCATAACATAATCATATCACATAAAACATGCATAAAGGAAACATAACATTTCCACATTTCAATCACAAGATATCAATACAACACATTGATATAATAAAAATGCTTTCAAAACCATTTTCAATACCAAAATAAAAGAAATTCAAAACTTTGTATTTATTTTTCATTAAAAAAAAGTGATGGCTTGTAGAGGAAGCCGAAACTCAAATAATGGTCACGGCGGCGGAGAAGTCGTTGTCGCCGCATATGTACGGAAAGAAAAACATTCCCTTTTTGTCGTTTAGTAAAACGCTTCGTATAAAAAGATTCCTTTTGAATAAACGTAAAAGTCAAAGGGGTTTATACACTGTATAAAAGAAATTTGTGTATAAAACAAAGTATGCATCAATGAATGGAGATTGAGACGAAGTCCCTTAAAAAGATAATTTTTAAATAAAATATATCTATTATGTGTATTCACTATATGTACACATAAATAAAGTATAAATACAATATACGACATAATAATATCATGACATAATTTGAAAGTAGGAGATTAACCCAAAGAATGGAAGTTGGGTTAAGAAGTTCCCTTACCTCGTGTCTGACTTGACTCAGCTGTTCTTTAACCTCCTGAATAATAAACTAGAGTTAATATATATACCTTATTAAGAACCATTTTTAATTTCATTATCGTTTTTATATCACTTATTACAATGTTATGAATATTATGTAATTATTTAAGTTAATAACGGTCGTTTTGTCGATCTTTGGTACTTGAGTCAACAATAAACTTCTTATAATTACAAGTTGATTATGTGGTAGAATATCCATTATCTCCAGAATTATATTCATGACTTAGATGTCATATATATCATATATATCCAGTATATACATTCATTTATAATATTACGTAACATTTAGAAGTAAGAAATGAAATGCACCGTTCATGGAGACGGTAATCCGTACGTACGCATGAACGCTAATTTCATTTCTATTTCGTATTTAATGGAATGAAATCATAATGATATAAATTTATTATATAATTCCAGTATAATATAGTGTATAATACCATTTACTCCATCCTTTATACATCCCACATATGGCATTAACGATTCAAATCACTTTGAGGGGGCGGTAGTCCGCACTTCCTAAAATGAAATTATCGCATTTTACCCATAATGGAAATCATAAATTATGCCATAAATGAGAAATACAGAAGCATAAGTAAAACATAAACATATTATATATCATATATAAAAATAGTTACATCTTAATGGCCACCTTTGAAGGTGTTATATGAGTGTTGAACAATCATCGTTTCGTGAGGCAGAAATTCGCCATCCACAGAAACCGTATGTTCTTTAACCATTAGATGTAGGTGTGTGTAAGTGTAGCTAGAATCCTTCTTATAAAAACATCCTAGTATATTAAGGATACTGTTTTTGTTACAAATGAAATGAATATAAAGATTTTAGGGGCTTGGAGAATAAAAATAGAACAAAACAACATTAGAGAAGACATTTCCTCAAAATCGGGTAACTCTTTTTGATTTGAGCCAAAGGCTTCCTTGGGAAGGGTTCTGCCCAAAGTGAGGATTCTAGGAGTAAGAGAGGGATTTTGGGAGAGTATTTGGGTAGAGTTTGGCTGAGCCAAATGGCTTGAAGGTGTGAATAAGGTGGGAGTGGTGGGGGCCTTTTATAAGTGGAGAGGAGGGGCACTTTTGGAAAGATTGAAATGTTACATTATTATACAATGCTTTTCGGATTCTAAAGGTCCCACACTTATATAATTCATGGATAAGGTGATCAGGGTTCGAAATATCTTCATCCAATAGGCTTTGGACAAGTGTAGGCATTGGATTTTGCATTATCTTCTCATTTTATTTAAATCGTTAAATAATGAGGTCATCGCCGCATCATAATGATGTCATAAATAATTTAATTTATTTAATGTCTAAAAATTATAAAAAAAATACTATGATGTAGGAAATCTTTTTATATTTCTAATGAATATTTATAATCAAAATTTGGACTTTTGTAACCCCACTTAAAAACTATTTTAGTAAAACAACTCATGTTTGTGTCAATTTAATTTTAACATTAAATAAATATATATTAATGTCATTTTCCAACTAAAGTGGCTCCATGGGGTCCCCAAGTTGACCCATGGGTTGTCTTGGTAGGCCATGACTCATCCAATAGGAGTAGGACAAGTTTCATGCTCATCTCATATTATTATAACATTATTTGTACCTTAAACTACACTAATTACCTCTAATCGCGATTAAGAACATAAAAGTTACTATTCACCAAAAAATTATTTTAATCTCATTGAACCACATTTTACTTCTTAATGACAACCATGTATGTCGGATTTTTGAAAATAAAATCATAGAAGTGGTAATATTTCATTTAAACGAAAAATCAGTTATTTAACTACCACTTAGTGGTTTCACTATTCATCAAAAATTGAAGTTTTTCAGAACAAGGCCAAAATTTCACCCTAAGCTATAATTGATATTCCGAATTCAAAAATGATGACTATTTTACAAAATTCCAAACATATAAGTTTCATTAATTAATTTTATAATTAATTCCCGCTGTTACGACAAATAGCGTGTTTTTAAGAAACAATTTATATCAAAAGATTGGCAATTGTTTATGTCCAATTTCAATGTTAAATTAATTCTAATGACCACCATTGGATAAAATGGTAAAAATATATTCTAATTATACCTTAAAACCAATAAATAGTATAATTTATCACAATAAATTATTTTGATTAAAAAGTTTGTTTTAAATTATTTTTCACTATTCATAAAAAAATTAGAAGTTCTCAGAAAAATTCCAAAAATTCAACATAGGCTAATTTCGATATTCTGAATCCAAAAATGAAGCCCATTTTTAAATATAAAATTTCTATAATTTTAAAAAGTGGGTTTTACTATTCACATCGGCTACTTTGATTAGTCGCGGTGTTTTAGAACTCGAAGTTGCGTACAATGCAAGCTATTGCATTATTGAATGAGAAGCGTTTCATGGAAGCTCGGGGTGTTACAGATTGTATATTTAAATCAAATAATTATGAATATTTTTTTTATTAAATGAAAATCAATTATTAAATTTTATATGAGTGCAATAAATTAAATATGAGGGGGAATTGATGTGAGTTTAAAATTTGAAAAACTATAATTATTCATTCAAAATACACCCTAATTTACTTAAAACATTGTCTAATCATTCAGTTTCTATGATTTTTGGAACCTATTACATCTTGTTAAAATAGATTTATTAATACTTTTTAATTATTAAGATAATTTTCAAAGTCAATCTTAATGTGAATTTTTTTTTAAGTTCAAATAAATTATTTGAATCAATATAGAGTTAAATTTCTAGTAGATTTATTCACTAGTTATAATTATTTTCATTCATAATGGAATTAAATGAAAATTAAAAAATCAATTTTAAGAATTGATATTGATTTCAATGAAAACAATTTTTAACTTAAAATACTAAAATGTCACTCTAGATTTATAAAAGAGAAATTAAAATAATTCATTGATAAATTGAATGTGTTTTTAAAATGAAAATATATATAAAAAAATAATCATTGATGATTTTGAAAATTTTGAAGGTCATCATGAAATTTAATCGTTTGAAATTTATTTTTATTTTCTATTCCCTTTATAATTAAATATAAAACTCCTACATGAAATTATTTTTCTATGAATATAAATGTAAGTTGGATGTATGGAAAATACCTTTCTCTATTGAAAAATAATGTTATCTTTAAAACATTCTATCTCTCATCTGATACCCCTAAAGGGACCCCTATTTTGTTATTATTTTTCTCCTACCATTAAACACTAGAAATTAGATACTGACACCATATTCTACCAGTTCCCATTTAAAATCCTTCTGAATATTTTTTTATAGTACCATGATAATCTTCCACTATTGGTATGTATTTTCTACAACCCAAACATATACCAATGGATATAATTCTATGCAGTAACTAATTTCTGTAACATCATAAATTTCTACTACATTTCTACTAAAAATATCTCATGTTTTTCTAACATGAGAAATAAATCCAACAAACATCATAGTATGAAAGTCTACTATCGCAACCACCCACCAATATTTAGAAACATTCCACTACCAATGACCATTTCTGCTACCTATTCACCATTGTATCTGATACCATTCCCAATATAAATTCCTATGATTTCTTTATAAATCCCAATTCTCTACAACTGTCGGTACTATCAACTACCCTATTACCATGGCCTCACTATATTCAGCTACCTTAAAATCACCAAATCTAACAACACAGGCTTCAAGATCATTATACAGATAAACCCAAAAAATCATGACACTTATTTGTTCCATTTTGGGATAAATCAATCTAGGATTGAAAAAAATCTATCATTAATGATCTATCAAGTGTAATTGAATCTAGTTTTAAGCCATAGGTAAGTCCCAAAACTGAGATTATTGATCATGGCTTCCACAAAACTGTCAATTCAGCGAAGCACATCAATAAGAAAATTATCAAAAAAATGAAGAATATAATGGGTGTTGAATATTTTAGTTATATGATTCTAGTGATTTCAATCTCATCCCTTGATCATGAAACGTAGTGTCCCTGCAACTGAATAAAGATCTATTAACAGAATTTTCTCATAAATAATATATTCTCCAATCTTCAATGAATATTTCTCTGATTACTGTTATGAAACATTTAGGATCTATAAGTTGAGTCTCTAACCATATCTGAATTTTAATTTAATTATCATTATATCTCTATTCATTATGTCTTTATTCTCCTCTCACTAAATTTAAATGTGTTTTAAAATCTATAGGATGTACCTAGTGATTGAAATCTTCATAATCATAGATAACAGACCCATAATTGGTGGGAATAGGGAAATCCTACTAAGATTTGTGAATTTATACATTTTATAGTAATTTTAACATTTCTATGACTCTATTGATATAGAATATATAGAGATTGGAAGAGGTGATAATCAATATAAATTCCATTAACACTGTCACAATTCTATGAATACTTCACATAAATTTATCCCACTATTTGGGCCACACAACATACTTATAGAGTCAAGTGGACTAAATAAAATAATTTTATGTGATTTATACCATGGGTGTGTGGAATTTCATTTAATGATTTGGGAAATTTTCATTCCCATTTATAGAGGATAACACATGGAATTACATGTTTTCAAAACAATATATAGAGAAAATTAATAGTTTCATAAAAATAAATCAACGGATAGTGAGTATGCGAATGATACTAAACATACTAATTTTATTATATTTTTTTAATTGTCATTAATAGAAGATATAACTAGTATTTATCTTTCATATGATCATTATTTCTCATACCCATTCTGTGGGCATATGAATTTACACTTTTATCATTATTTTTATTCAATCACAAATAAAAAAAACTGTTCAATTATGATTATTTTCAAAACAATAAAAAATATAAATATTAATAAGTGGTAGGGAACAATGAATAACCAACCCACACACACTCCTTGGGAAACATCCTAGATCATCATAATGTGGCATTTAATGTTTTAAATAAATAAATTTTTTTAACCACTACTTCCAATAGAGACAGGATCATTTATTCTAAATTTCTCTCCCTAAAGTGTGTTCCAAAAAAATTCAAAAAAAAATTAAAATTAAAATCATAAAATCCTAAAAACCCAAACATCCCCAAAATATATCAATATAATATAATATAAACATGTCTATAGTGAAAAAGGGTTTGACACCCCATGACCATAGTCCTGGAACTAATTTCTCATCTAAATACATTACATTATCTCCTCCTTGACAATATGATCATTAATCAGGTTACCCCTAAAACTATGGCTCATCTCCCACTTATATTCCTCAACATGTGGAGATGTGTAAATATTGGATTACATAAGATAAATCTTGTTAGGTTATCGACATGTGGCGATGCAGTAAGACATATGGTTATTTAATTGGTTCTATTGAATAATTGATTGGTTACTGCTCTGTTATACCCATGATTCACACCTTAGCATTAATGTATCTTGTCTCCCATCATCTGATCATTTGATTGAGTTTACCTCACTCAACACCAGACCTTCACTATGCCACACACTTACATTATCATCAGACAATATGGTGGATTAAAATGTATGGAGATAAAATATATCTACATTCTTCAATATCTTCCTTAAAATATCACATACTTAAGAGGATAAGAGAAATATAAGACTTTTATTATGAGTAAAATAATTCATCCTAAAAAAGTCAAGGGTTATGAAAACAAATAAAACACATCTCTATAATACCATCAATTACATACATTGAAACATAAAATTGATATTTTTTTGGATTCATTTCGTTAGAATATAGAATTTGATATGTAATTTATAGACTAGTTATTCTTAATTTGATTGGATTATCAATTAAATAAAAATTGAGTCAATAAATCTCTATAAAATAACACTAAATGTATAAATATAAATCTTAATCAAATGAAATAAACATAAATTTTTCTAGAAATAGAATCATGTAATTTAAACCATTCATAATTAATTTTAAATTGTATCCATAATCACAGAGATGAGTTCTATATATATGTAATTATCTATATAAATAACCACTAACTATAACTTGGACTGATGGAATTCCAATTTCAATATATTTTTTATTTATTAATATTTTATAATTTATATATTTTCTACCACGAATCACGTGATATATAAAAGATTAATACATTAGATAATAAATCCTTATCAAAAGGATAATATCATATCCTTTAACCTTGCCTATTTGACCTTTAAATCCATGAGTTTTGAAAAATTATATCTTCCTGGAAGAAAAACCTATCTAAAAAATCTATTGTATATATTTCACTATAATTAATTCTAAAATATTAACAAATAATGGATTTTATATCAAATAAAAATGTAAATACATATATGATATATATATATATATAAACATTACACCATCACTAAAACATAGAAATAGTGGTATAAAATTATCAATTTCTCATCTTAATTGAAACTCTCAAATCATAACTAAATGATGAATAATTTTTTCTAAATCCATAACTTCATGAAATAGTTTGTTATATTTTTAATTATTTTAATTCCAAATATAATGGTTTTTCGGAAACCATCCATGGTGTTAAATATTACTAATTAATGACACCATTTAAATCAAATGAGTGTTAATAAATCCAATGACTCTAAATGGAGGGATAAATTCCAATTAAAAAAATAATTCTCAAAATAAAAATTCATTACAACACTACTAATTTCATTGACCACAGACATGGATTTTCATGTATATGCATGTTGGCCTATATTAGATAACTAACACATAGAGCGATTATTTTTCCATATGGGTCATACCACACAATAGATATCTAGTTAGTTTATTACTCATGTTTGATGTTTTTCAGTCCCATATGCATGGATATTTAATAAAAAATATTAATCAAAGCCACACAAAATGTTCCTCACATAATAGTGTCTCATGTTTTATTAATATCACAAAGATGTGTCTCAAGTACAAGGGTATCAAATATACTTCTTACCATAACCCATTTTCTAAAATTGAACCATGTTCGTAAATCCCACAATCTTATCAAGATAACTTATCATATTTTATACCAACATTTATGGATTATTCTTATAAATATTAATGAATTTTTTTATAAGTACCATTAGTATAAATATTTTCTACCAACCCCCTATACTTTGAAAATATAATTCACAAATTTATCGATGTTAACAAAAAAAATATCTAAGAAGCTGACACATATAAATAAATAATTTCTAAGAGTGGTTTCTAATAAACACAAGGAATTCCCTAGAAACTAAGGATTTAATAAAAACCATTTTACATCATTCTAAATTTAATTCATAGAAGAATTTAAATTCACATTAAAATGTATCATTCTAATTATACAACAAAATATAAAATAATGTTCAATAATTATAAAGTATCTGAATTCTTATTTTCTAATTTTTTGTGTAAATTATGTCCATATTAAAAAAACCAACAATAAATTTTAATTATTTCAATTTTATTATATAATAATGAAATTATATATTAATATTTTTATAATAAATTTACACAAGAAATATAGTGATATTATTGATTTATTTATAAAAAACAATTTAAAAATGATCTGTTTTGATTAATATTGATCATAGAGATACTGAATAACATTAAATATGTAATAAATCATGGATAAATAATGATTTAGTATCATAAGATGTTGTGGAAGATGAACTTAATCATAATACATTATAATTGTAATGGTCTATTAAATTATAATGAAAAAGTTTCTTTTATAGAGGAAGAACCTAGTTCAAACTACAAATACAATATTGGTTATCTCTCTATGATATGATATTTATACGTTAAATTTGAGTTAGATTTTTTTGTATTCAACCCATATTTGGAGATTGTTTTATTAAAAAAAGTTGATGGACTATATAGTTTATACCAGTTTATAGGAATATATACACAATACATTGTATAATATTTTCTTATAAATCAAGACTTGTGGAAAATTTTATATATGAATTATATTACTAATTATGAAGAAACATCTTCACTATTCTTTATGATAAACGGTATTTTTTTTTAGACTGCAAGATTTTTTTATCATAATAATATATAAATTATGGGTAATAAAAAACAACTATAATGGGAACCAATTTTATGATTCATTCAATATAATATTTAATAATTTTTACGATTCTATGGCTTTTTGAAATGATTCCATTTGCACTTTTATTTTTTAAATCTATCTGTATGAAATAATACTAATCCGAAATAATATACTATATATAATTTTTATAAAGGGCTAGTTGGTAAATTTATTATTGATGAAATTCATTTGTTGGAAAACCAACATAATTCCAATAAATGTATATTGTAATAAATATACTATTTTCATAACCTATTTTTGAACACATATATTAGTATAGTGGAAAGTAGTTATTATAGATGATTATAAAAAATTAAATTTACCCATTTTATATAAACATGATATTTTAAGGGATTAGATTACTTATATTTAATTATAAATTAAATGTTATTTTACAATTCAATTTGATTAATATATATATTTTTTCATTTATTTCATGTTGTGTATATAGAAAAAATAATTTTGATTTATACAAAATGATTATATACTATGAAGAACTAGATGAAAATTGTATGGATGAATGAAGACAAATATTTAAGTACATTAAAAGGATAACATAAGTTTTTTATTCCATTTTAGATGATTATGATCTCATTGTAATTATTTTCACTAATTCGATCATCCAATCTTGAAAATCTGATATCCTTACTAAATCGCTATCTATATTATAATCTAATTGTTAGGTTGGTTGTTGAATGAGTTTAAAACAGATGACCATTATTGATTATAAAATTGAATTAGATCATATTACCACGTCATACGTATAGAATATATATATATATACGTCGATCAATAATTTTACATTAAAACAACAGGTAATAACCATCATTGGGTAACTTATTATGGTCTGTTTTGAAAACCAAATAACACTGTCACTAGATAAGGATATATGGTATACCATTATGTACAATTTTTTCAAAGATACATTCTCATCAAAAACATATATTTGGTGTATGATTTAATGATATGTTATATACATATAAATCAAAATGAATTTAATAACAAAGAAATATATTCCAATAAAAATGCATAATATTCATGTAAATATCATAGTTATTTTATACATTGGGAATTGAATTTAATATATATAGGTTTTTAGTTTTCTTATTTTAAGTAATACATGAGTTATCTTCATAGAAAAATAATTTTAATCACATATTAATTTTGAGTAAATGATAAATTATTATAACTTTTTTGGTATTGAATTCTTAAACATGAGATTTAATATCATTATAATATCCCCATATTAATAGTTCTTAATGATTCCCTAATTGATGATAATTGTGTACATTTATGGGTTGTGAGGATATATTCAAATTGGTTTGATTACATAATCATATGATTATTAATTATTCACTCATGGGTATAGGTTGGAGATCATATTATCAAAATTAATCGACTTCAATTATAGTAATGGATATTTTATATATATTTATCAATAGTGAACATTGTGTGTATACTACACATTAATCCATAGAATTGAATTTATCATATGTGATCTATAATAATTTATCATATATACTACATAATTTTGTGAAATATGTTTAGGTAGGAGTAATAGGTTTAATATCCTTTATGACTGGGCCTTGCTTGGACACATCTATAGCTGATAAGGAGGTTGAGGGTAACCCATGAAAATCACCTCTAAGAGGCCATTTGTTCGAGACTAGAAGAAATGTCATACAAGAAAATATATAAGAGTAGTTTAATTTATTATGTACTAAAGATAAACTCCAATGGTAAAAATAAATAAAAAATATGACAAATATACATCAAAAATACATTAAAGAACCAATGTATTATTATGTCAACTATAAACCTATTAGAAATAATAACTATTAATAATAAGTGTGAACACTAAAATGAGACTTAACCTACTCCTAGATGGGTTACCAAATGTATGAACTTATACTCCTCAAAACCAACCTCATTTTATTCATAGATTATTGAAAAATAATTGGCTATAATAGGGTCATCATTTAATTATAATCACTAGGTTCCTCATGAAATATCACTTATGTCAAGTTAATCAAAATAATAAATCATTAGTGAAGGACATATAAAAACAAAAAAAATACCTAATACTAATTAAACTGGGACATCTCTATTGATCAAACAATTCCATTAAGCTATATTGAGGTCTATATTTTCTAATTTAATATTTATAAAATAATAATATTTATTTATCTAGTTAAGGGTATTTATATGTCTACATCAATTCATTTAATTTGCGAATTTTTCATTAGGTTTTCTCTATTAATAGATGCATATCAAATTCATCCACTAATAATTCTAAACCATGTTAATCTAGTCTTAGTTAAACTCAAATCAATCATAGACACATTAATATTCTCACAAACACATTCATTTATAACCATACCCATTATAGTTTTCTAAAAAGACCATCATACCATTTTCATATTTATTACCCAGATAATTTACCCTCAATGAACTAGATATTTAATTATAATATAATTAACAATAAAATCCATAGTAAACAAACACACAAATAAAAAAATATATGTTATCTACCTATTTATCTTCAATACAATTAACAACACATAAATATATCCTCATCTTAACGATTCCTCAAATGATAGTGTATTTAAAATCAATAACTATATACTATTGTAAGGAGGGATATACATCTCTAAAAATATATTTTCTTAAGAAGATATTACTACTAAAAATTATTTTTATCCATATTAAGAAAGTAGAATCTCTCAATTACATCATCCCCACTAAATACAAGAGTAGACACAACATATCAGCATTAGGATATACCTCATACCTTGAATAATGATGTAACCTATTCAGTAAGAGTAATATATTTTTATAATATAACAAGACCATCGAATAATCCATTTCCTCATGGATAATATTTTAAAGTATTCATAATCACATTAACATCACTAATTCTATCATGTATAACAACCATAATAATTCATATTAACCTATACACCAACTAATAATCTTCACAATATCCACTTATTTCTTTGTGAAAAACCATACATATGCTACTGAACTACATAAGTCAAATAATTTATACCTCCACCTAGTCCCAACAACTTCCTTCCACAAATACAATATAATAACAAAAAATTAATACAACAAATATATTAACACTTAATTAATATTTAATTAATCATTCCCCAATATCAAATAATTTATCACAATAATAACGCAGTTCTTATTTTCCTCTTTCTCTAATTTCTATTCTATTTAATTTACTATAGTTGTAATCAACTATATCATCATTCCATGTCTCATATTTGAATGTTTTATCTCTTATATTATGTTCATAATTTTAATTATTTATTTATCAATAAAATCATTCATCGCTAATTTTCACATAAAATTAATTATATTAAATCAATCAACAAGCATAAAAATGAATTTTGGAATACCTAACCTTGAATGATTATTTAAATAAAAAAACCTCAAGTAAGAGATTAAAACCCAAGATATACCCATATTATTCTTCTATAAACATAAAACACAACA
Source organism: Viscum album (assembly GCA_963277665.1). Classification (NCBI taxonomy): domain Eukaryota; kingdom Viridiplantae; phylum Streptophyta; class Magnoliopsida; order Santalales; family Viscaceae; genus Viscum; species Viscum album. Next base: position 1,439,773,942 of record OY728127.1, on the reverse strand, counting down.
TTCTCCAATTTTTCCCAGTGTTAAATTCCATTAAATCCAAATTAAACCCCCTTACAAAACCATATCAATGTAAAATAAAAATTAATAATGATAGAGATAGGAATGAAATAATATTTTGTATCATAATATAATTATTACAAGAATTTAAGTCATACTATTTTGTAAATGATGAAAAAATATACCAAAATTAGTTATTCAAGGTATATAGGGTTTGAGAGAATGTATGGGAATCAAACAAATGGAAATTTGATAACCCAATAGGTAATACATATTTGGGTGACCATAATATGATATAGTAGGGGAATAACCACGTTTTAATGGAGCTTAGTCAACCAAAATCTGAAAACATCATCTATTAAACAACCATTTATTGAATAATTAAAAATAATCTGTCATTAAAAATTTATTTAACAAACTCTAGGATGTAATCCAATTGAACACACCCATAGAACATCATTGATTATACTCTAATTATTATGAATTACAACATAACCTTTAATAGAATATTTATTTTATTGATTTTCCCAATACAACACCATGAAATAATTTTCTCTAAAAAATCCATAATACACTTTGACACATGAAATAATTGTTCGCATGATCCCTGTTGTAGATAGAAATACTTCCAAATGAAATATTAAACCATACCCTCATAAATTGGAATCATAGGAAGAATAGATTCAATCCATGGTATAATCCTACAATAAAATTTATAGAATTATACTCCAAATAAAAATGACATTAAAATAACACTTTTCCATATAAATTAAAAAACCATGACTAATGTAACAACCTGAATGCTTAAAATATTACCATCATATTGAATAGTGTGTATGACATGGAACACCTAGAATATAAAATAATTAAAAGAATTATACTTAATTATATATTTAATAATTTTAGTATATTCATACATTATATAAAATTCAATTCACATAGCACCAAGTTTAGATTGTGTTACATTAAACAATGAGTTTCATTGATAGCTTTTGTTCACTACATGACCGAGTTCTACAGAACAGTAATATACTATTAATATGATTATTTTATATGATAGTTATTTCCTATATATAGGAATGGTGGGTATGGATAACCACTTTTCCATGTAAATTAAAAAACACTGACTGAAGTAAAAACCTGAATGTTTAAAATATTACCATCATATTCAATAACTTGTATGACATGGAACACCTAGCATAGAAAAGAATAAAAAATATGTATAATTAATTATATATTTAATAATTTAAATAAATTAATACATTATATAAAATTAAATTCACAGAGAACTAAGTTTAGATTGTGTTAGATTCAAAAATGGGTTTCATTGATAGATTTTGTTCACAACAAGACTCGGTTCTACAAAACAATAATATTGTCACGACTCGTCCCCTGGGGCCCATGCTGTTACTATCTCAAACCCACCTTCCATAGGCCAGGGGCTGGCAACTAGCACCAAAGGTGTAAATCCCTAAAACTGGGAAGGCATTTCCTTTATAACCTAAAAACACACACAATAGAGTATGAGTTGGAAGAAAAACCCTAAGTAAAACAGTATAAAAAAAAGAGTGCTGAAAAGTAATTGGGGCTGAAAATATTTGCCCAACTGTAAAATACCTGAACTTGAAAAAGGGAAAACAGGTCCTGGATAATCCACCAGGAAATCCTACTTGAAGGGCAGGTACAGATAGCCTCCACAACACTCCACATCCGTCTGTCTCCTCCATGTACCATCATGCCATGTGGTCCACCAATGGGTTCCGTCCAGTCCTTGTACACTCATCCTCAGTCAGCATTGTCCATCATCTACATCCAACACAACGAGGTGCGGGCATAGCCAGTGCAGGGGTGAGTATAATGATACTTAATAGGGACCGAGAGACCCTCAAGGTCTCACAAAATCCAACAAGGATAAACCACAAGGTATGAAATCAGTAGATAACTCTACTTAGTTATATGCTCATATATATACCTAAGTTATCATGTAATCCATCTCAATCATGAGGTAAACACAAAATTTATTGACTCAACTCACACAGGTATACAACTTCTGTAGAGAGTTAGAGATGAATAGATGTAGCCACTAAATCATCTATTCGGTTGAACCCACATAGCATCCTAGTACAGAAATCAGAGCTGTCGAACCCACGTAGGATCCAGGAATAGTAGTCAGAGCTGTCGAACCCACAAAGGATCCAGGAATAGTAGTCAGAACTGTCAAACCCACACAAGATCCCGGAATAGTATTCATAGCTATCGAACCCACACAAGATCTAGTAATAGTAGTCAGAGTTGTCGAACCCACAAAAGAACCAAGAATAGTAGTCAGAACTATCGAACCCACACAGGATCCAGGAATAGTATTTAGAACTTTCGAACCCACATAGGATCCAAGAATAGTAATTAGAGCTATCGAACCCATATAGGATCCAGGAACCATAGTTAGAGCTGTCGAACCCACATAGGATCTAGGAATAGTAGTCAAACCTGTCGAACCCACACAGGATCCCAGAAAAGTAGTCAGAACTATTGAACCCCCATAGGATCTAGGAATAGATGTCAGAGCTTTCGAACCCACACAAGATCTAGGAACAGTAGTTAGATCTATCTAACACACACAGGATCCAGGAACAGTAGTTAGAGAGCAGCCAGCCACAGGGTTTCCTCACAAGTACGCTTGATTCCGGGAGGGTCCACTCCTTAAACCCAGTTTCGATACATCAACTTCCACAAAGTCCCACAAATAAATATCCATGTAGTCCGACTCGTTATAGGGGTCTCAAAGAAACAGACAGCGCGTCAATCAGATGCTCTTTCTGAGAGTTATTAGCCTTTTATTCCCGAGGGCTCGGTTGGATTCGTACATGATCCAACCTGGCCGTATCTCAACTATACCACAAACTCTATTGGGGTATAATCTAGGGGTCCATTAGGCTCCAAGATTTCCAGAACCTCTGACGGTTCGTCAAACGGACGTTCGGTGCGAATGATATGGTCGAAGGATCGTAAATGGGTCGAAGTGGTCCTGGGTCTGGTCCTACCCGGTCAGACCGACCCGGCCCGACCCCATCTGGGCCGACCCGGTACGGGTTCACCTAGCCTGAACCGGTATGGGTTGACCTAGCCAGACCCATTGGGTCTGGCCCGGCCCGCTGGGCCCGGCTCAGCCGGCCGCAAAGGCCGCGAGTAGCGCGAGGGCGCAGACCGGTTGCGAGGGCGCGGACCAATCATGCATCTTTGTAAGGATGATTCGGCCTGGAGGCGCAGCGAGAGGCACGGAAGACCAGCTCAGCCAGGCATGCAGGGGGCGCGGCTCGGTGGCTTGGTGGCTCAACCTGGATGGTTGAGGCCGGTTCGGCCCCCACCGCGAGGGGCGCGGCTCGGGCGGCTCGGCCCGGGAGGACGGCGGGTGGCCGAGAGGCCGGCGGCTCGGCCTAGGAAGCTGGTGGGTGGTTGGGAGGTCGGTGGGTGCATGGGGGGCCAATGAAAACTGGGATCCGGTTCGGCCGAAGTGTCACGAGGGCGGCACGGGTTGCAGAGTCTGCGGGTAGCGCGATCATTGAATGTCACATTCGTCGCCTCGTTATTTCATCTCCATGCAAAAGAACATCACAAAGAGATCAGTAGAGGGAGTCAGACCCTGTTAGTTTGGCTCGCACCCTCCGTGTTTATGATGATAGCAATCGGTCCATCAGAAATTGAGAACGACGAACATCAAATTCTACAGTCTCTGCAATGATTATTTTCCAATCCATAAAAGAAAATCATGGAAAGCATTAACATGTAAATAAAAACCCTACCATTTTTCTATGTTTGTCAGCATTTGCGTGGGGAAGTAGAAAAATCGTTTGGTAAAGAAGGACGTCAGTGTTGTCAGTTTTTTCCTCGATTGTCAGTTTGTGTGCCAGCTCGTCGCAGTCGAAGACGTCCTACGTTGGAGTAGGTTCCGAGGAAGGAAGTCGAAGTTACTCCTTGCTAGGATTCTTCATTGGTAGAATTTGTTCTTCATGGAATAAGCATAATCCTCCAAGTGTTGGGCGTCGTGTCAATTTATCAGCACTACGTCGCATGGTGAATCTGTCCCAAAACCTACTCTCAAGATTCATATATATAGGAGAGGGAGGCAGGTAGATAACGATCATTGGAATTTATAACGGTTCATTTATTAGGAACTTTCCTAAATTCCAACGACGCGGTTATTTAAAAATAAAAGGACCATGCTAATTACACTATTCTTGAGCAATTTAAGAGGTTCATTAGCTATAATTATTGGGAGGATACCAAGAGGCTTACCCCACATTTAATAGAGACTTTAGAGGTTTCTCCCAATTAATGGGAGTATTCAAAGAGGATTTAATAACCCGGGTGGTCCCCTCCACCATAACCTCTCATGGGAGGTTATGGTTCGGGTGGTACCCACCACCATAACCTCTCATGGGAGGTTAAGGTGTGGTGGTCCCGACTTCCAACTTTCATGTGGAGGTTTAGCTCTGATGGACCCCACCTGAAATATCCACATGGAAGCTCAAAATAAAATGAAGTGGATATTATCTTATTTTATTATTTTCCACAAAAACTCTAAAACTAACTTTTATTCTCGACCAACTACCATCAAGGTAAAATCCTCCTTAAGAGAATACTAGCGCTGTGAGTTCAATAGTGCCCTTGGATTTTAATTCTAAGCACCGGTTCAAAAGTTATAAAAAACCACTCATTCGTTTACTGAACGTACCCAAACAAAACTTTAGAAATTTATTCTTGGCACTCTAGACCTCGGAATCGTGTGCTGTCAATTTTCGTGGACTCGTAAGATTCCCATTTAATTAAAAAAATTACATGGAAATTCCGTTTCTTTACATTCTCTCGACCTGAGGGCTCTACATCCCCGTAATCCACAACTGATAACTAAGGGAAAAAGTGGGGGTACTGATCTTACATCTTAACCTCCCGCTCCCATGATCTCTCCTGGAGGTTCTCGTGCTGCCAAAAAATGCACACTAAGGGTATCGACCATCAATGAAGGACCCACTCCTGTCGATCCTGAATCTCCAATGGAACCTCCGTAAAAGCCTCCCCATCACCGATGCCCATATATCCATGGTCGATGATGTGATAAGGGTCATGCATGTATCTCCTGATCTAGGATACATGGAAGAAGTCATGCACTTGGTGCAATTGAGGTGGAAGAGATAAGTGGTAAGCCACCTCGCCAACTCTGCGGAGGACCTGAAAAGGTCTGATGAATATCAGAGATAACTTGCCTCCTTGGCCAAATCTTCGTAAACCTCACCAGGGTGAGACCCATAGATAGACGTGTCCACCATCCTCGAACTCCATAGGTATCTGTCTCCTGTCATCATAAAAATTCTGTCTAATCTGTGCAGTCTTCATCAGCTCCTAGATGATCTAAACCTTCTCTGTGGTAGCTCGTACCACCTCTAGTCCCACGAGTGTTGACTCCACTGGGTCAATCTAACACAATGGTGATCTACAAGGTCGCCTGTACAACACCTCGAAAGGTGTCATCCTAATGGTGGAGTGATAGATGTTGTTGTATGCAAACTCCACCAAAGGTAAGTTATCTTCCGAGCATTGACCGATGGCGATGACACATGCACACAACATGTCCTTGAGGGTCTGAATGGTCCTCTCAGTCTGGCCATCCATCTGAGGGTGGAAGGCGGTGCTCAGGAGAAGCTTCATCCCGAAAGCCTCCTACAACCCCTTCCATAGCTGGGAAGTAAATCGTGCATCATGCTCGGAGAAAATAGAATAAGGTACTCCATCTAGCCACACAATCTCCTGCACATAGAGGTATCTCAAGCTCTCTACTGAACCCTACTCTCTGATCAGTAGGAAGTGGACCGAATTGGTGAGTCGGTCAACCATCACCCAAATAGAGTCATGAAAATTGGATGTACATGGAATTACTATCGCGAAATCCATTGATATCCCATCCCACTTCCACATTAGGAACTCTAAAGGTTGAACAAAGAATGGTGGTACCTGATGCTCCACCTAGACTTGCTGATAAGTGGGGCACTGAGAAACAAAATCTGCATCTGCTTTCCTCATTCATGTCCACTAGTGCTATCATCAGAGATTCGGGTACATCTTCTCCACTTCTGGATATACCGCTAGAGGGGATATGTGGAACTCCCTCAACACTTCCTCTTAAAGTGACACTGGAACCATAGTACATCCTCTAAAGAGGATGACATGCTCTCTACCTTCATAAAATCCATCAGGTTCCTACCCTGTGGATATTAGAGCACGCCGTGTCTCGTAGTTAGCATCCCCAAGTTGTGCCTACCTTACTCACTGAAGAAGTGGGGGGAGTGACTGTAAGGGACTGAAGAAAGTCTTATCCATCTCTATCCACAAATTATATCTGTAAAGGAGCCAGCTGCTCTGTCACCTCGCCTAGTAGCTGTATACCGAATCTCCTACTGAGTGAAGTTATAACAATGTTCCCCTTTCCAAGAGTATATACTATCTCAAAGTCATAGTCATAGAGGAACTCATGCCAAAGTTGTTGTCTCAGGTTCAGATCCTTCTAAGAGAATATATACCTGAGACTCTTATGCTCAGTGTAGATGGTAAAATTCTCTCCCATCAGATTGTGCCGCCACATCTTCATAGAGAAGACCACTGCTGCTAACTCCAGGTCATGGTTATCATAGTTCTACTCAAGCTGTCACAACTGTCATGAACCATAAGTGATCACTGCTCTCTCCTACATCAAGAAACATCCGAGTCCAGTCCCGTATGCATCATAGTAGACTACGTACCCAACGCCTTCCTCTGGAAGCCTCAAGATGGGAGCACTATTCATCCTCAGCCTTATCTCTTGAAATCTCTGATGGCATCTCTCTAACCACACAAAGGGTCGCCCCTTTTTCATCAAGTCTGATAGTGGTGCTGCAACTCTGGAAAAGTCTGGTACAAATATCCAGTAGTATCCAGCCAAACCTAGGAAACTTCGTACCTCCGTCACACTATTGGGTGGCTCCCAAGAAAGTACCACCTCAATCTTCACTGGATCTACTGCAACTCCAGCCTCTGAGATGACATGTCCCAGAAAGTGAACCTCTCAGATCTAGAACTAGAAATTCTAGAGCATACAATAAAGTTTTTTCTCTCAGTGTGTGTCCAGTAATACACACAAATGGTAGGCATGCTCCTCCTCAGTAGTCAAGTAGATCATAATGTTGTCGACAAATACTACGAAAAAGAAATCGAGGTACGGCTGAAAGATCCTATTCATGAGTCCTATGAACACTACTGGAGAATTGACTACGCCAAATGGAATAACCAAGAACTCGTTGAGGCCATACCAACATCTAAAGGTAATCTCTTATACATCCTCATCTCGAACTCTGAGCTAGTGATAGCTTGATCTGAGGTCTATCTTTGAGAACCACCGTGCTCCCTTCAGGTGATCAAAGAGGCCATCAATCCTTGGGAGTGGGTACTTGTTCTTCACGGTCACCTGGTTCAGGAAACGGTAGTCGACACAAAGCCTCAATCTCCCATAGGCCTTCTTGGAAAACAGAATCTAGGCTACCCAGGGAGAAACTATGACAACCTTGCTTTTTATTACAACTTAAACATGCTTTATTACATAAAACTTCACTTGATACAACAAAGAAGATCGAGAGGTTTAGTGTCTTTGGGTCTTAGGATCATTACATAAAAACTTTAAACTTGAAATACAACATATTTATTGAAAACTTCCTTTACATGACCACTACATTCCTTCGTACTTAGCATTGCATGGGATAACCTGAGGACATGCATAAGAAAAGGGTGAGCTATAAAGCCTAGTAAGGGAGTACACAATGAATAACATGAGGAGTACAATACATGTTAAGAAATAGGAATATCAAAAGAGAATAAGAGAAACATGAACATAAAGGCATGATAAAGCATGATAATCATAACATGTAAATGTGGCAACAACACTTAACATTTAATTAGCATGAGCCAAGGCTCATTGCACATGGAGCATGAGTAAACCCTCATTGCACTTGAAGCACGAGTAAAACCTCGTTGCACTTGAATTAGAATGAGTAAAAAAAACTCATTGCACATGACGTATCATGATACTATACTTTACCCAATGCATTGGAGCGCTATAAAGGGTGCACACTTCTTAAACATTTCATTTCATGCATAAGTGTGCCACATGGATCATAAAACATGGATTCATAAAACATAATCATTTCTTCCACGATAAAGGAATGTGGAATTCATAAATGAAACTTTATAATCAATATGTAAATGTGCATAATGGTGAATACCCTTGATGGAGGAATGGGCATGGTATTCACTGCACAAAGACATTGGCTTAGAAAATCGGTGCGATTTCGGCAGCGTAACGGTGTGACATAAGAATTCATAAAAAAAGGTTGATGAGAGAGAAAGGGGTTCCTCATCATATTTACATGTAATGGACAGTAAGGAGATCATATATATACATGTCCCAACAATAGAAATGGAATTTAGATTCATGATACAAAAGTATTGCTTGAAAGTAAAAGAAGAGAGAGAAGTTCCTTTCGGAATTTCGGGATAGTAACGGGTGTACAAGGGAGGCATTTAACGAGAGAGAAAGGGTTATCCCATCATTCAAACATTAAGAGGGAAGTATGGGGGAGGTGTGAAACCATACGCCAACATTCATAATTGAAATAAAAAGGGCAATACAACTTAAAGAAAATTGACAAAAAATGAGAAAGGAAGAAAACCCCTTACTTGGAAGTGTGCTTCCAAAGGCTAGAGAGAGGCTTGTGAGAGGCTTCTTGGGAGCTTGGGGCACCTTGGGAGGATTATAGAGAGAGTTCGTTAGAGGTTGGACGAACTCCAAGGGATTTTATTGAGGAGGAAGTGGGAGCTTGGGTGGGTTTATATAGGAAAGGTGAGAGAATTCTTTATTATTTAGGTTTGGGACCCCTTATATTAAAATAATCCAAACCACAAACCATCCCATGGTATTTGCCCATGGTTTCTGGAAAAGGAAAGAGGAAAATAATATTTTACAAGGGCAAGGTACGAACTTATTAAAAAATTAGGGTTGCTTATGTGGAGGTGAGTCACACTCCAATGGAAATTAATTTAAAAAGGCAAAGTGTTGAATAAGTCTTGAGGTCTCCATTAATGCTTTGAAAAGTAAGTCAAACAAACCCAAAACCTCATTATTTTAATGATAAAACACATATTGGCCGAACATAAGGATTATGTTATTTTATTACATCACCATTGGGTCATTATGATGTCATAAAACACAATATATATTTAAATGGTATTTAATTTTTACCCAAAAATTTGACTGTCTCAGAAAATTATGAAAAATTCACCGTTAGATAATTTCGACGTCCTGATTCCAAAAATAATATTTATTTTATCTAAATAATTTTATAAATATGTGAATTTTCACTTTTAAAATAAAAAACGACATTTATAAAAAAATCACGGGTTTGACAGAAATGGCTTTCAAACCTTAATAAAAAATTTAATTGCATTCATAAAATTATAAGATCATTTATACTTAATAAAAATAATTAATTTAATATTAATAATAATAGTTTATTAAAATATTATTTAATTCAAAAATTCTTTAATTTAATAAAATATAATTCTTAATTAAATAATAACTAAAAACACCATTTGTACTTTAAAAACTAATTACAATGTATCAAAAATGACTAGAAATTATATTCATTATTATATAAAAAAATAATGTACATGAACATGGTGCTACTTATTTGTTACATAACCCCTTAAAATAGCCGTATAAGACCTAAGGGTAAGGTGTGCGATGGTGACAGACTCTTGGGGCAGCTCGGAAAACATCGCTCGAGTGGTAATTTCAATCAACTTCCACTTTTCCCTTAGATGATCACGTTCGAGCTTGACTTGATGAATCTCAGCTTGGGCTTGGTCAAGGGAAAAGCCCAAAGACGCCACCTCTTTTCCGAGCTCTGACAAATGGTCTTCGTAAGGGGCAATTCTACTGGATGAGTCCATCGCTTCCTTTGTCTGAGTAGAAATGGGTTCGTTAAAACCTTATATTTATACTACTCAGATGATCACTGTTCAACGACTATAAAAGTAATGGTCACAAATCTTAACGTAAAACTAAAGAAGTTGACATCTTATAAAAACATTTTTCATAAAGAAACATTTAACTGGATCAAGAGGGATTTTCCATTAATGAAACTTTGGGTCGTTACAACATTCCCCCCTTAAGAAATTTTTCCCTCGAAATTTTCCTTTTCCCACACTAAAACAAATGTGGGTAACTCAGCTTCATCATATCCTCCGACTCCCAAGTTGCTTCTTCAAACTTGTGGTTTCTCCACAACACCTTGATGAGGGGCATTGTATTATTTCGTAGAACTTTTTCTCTATGATCTAAGATCTTCACTGGTTGCTCCTCATAAGAAATATCGTCTTCTAATTGTACCACCTCGGAAGAGAGTACATGTGAAGGGTCTGGTATGTACTTCCTTAAGAGGGATACATAGAAGAAATCATGCACCTTGGCCATAGTAGGTGGAAGTGCTAGTCGATAGGCTATTCCCCCAACACGATCAAGAATCTCGAAGGGGCCGATGTACCTTGGACTTAACTTTCCTTTCTTTCCAAACCTCATGACCTTCTTCCACGGAGATATGCGTAAAAACACCATGTCTCCGACTTTAAACTCAAGGTCTCGTCGACGATTATCTGCATAACTCTTCTGTAGACTTTGGGCTGCCTTGATATGCTGCTGAATGGTTTTCACCTTCTCCACCATTTCTTCGACCATTTATGGTCCAAACAGCTTACGTTCACCGACCTCATCCCAACAAGCTGGTGTTCTACACCTTTTCCCACACAGGGCTTCATATGGTGCCATTTGGATGCTCGAGTGGAAACTATTATTATAAGAGAATTCAACTAGAGGAAGATGTTGATCCAATCCTCCTTTAAAGTCCATTGAGAAGGATCTCAACATATCCTCAAGTGTTTGGATAGTCCGCTCGGATTGGCCATCAGTTTGAGGATGATAGGTCGTACTGAAGTTCAGTTCAGTATTCAGAGCATGTTTAAGACTCTTCCAAATCTTAGAGGTAAATCTTGGATCTTGGTCAGACACAATAGATAGTGGTACTCCATGCAACCGTACCACTTCCCTGATATATATCTGTGCCATTTGATCCAAAGATAAATCCTCTCGAATAGCAATGAAGTGTGCAGTCTTTGTAAGACGATCCACAACAACCCAGATTTCATTGTTGCCTTTGGATGTCCTTGGAAGTCCAGTGACGAAGTCTATGGTGATGTTCTCCCATTTCCATTCTGGTATGGGAAATGGTTGCAAAATCCTCTTAGACTTCTGCCTCTCTGCCTTCACTTGCTAACACACCAGGCACTTTGATGTATATTCAGCGATCTCCTTCTTCATATTATCCCACCAAAAGTTTTCTCGGAGATCTCGATACATCTTTGTGCTCCCTGGGTGAATAGAGAAATTTGAACTATGTGCATCATCCAAAAGGTCCTTCTTCAGCTCCGAACTTGATGGAACACATAGTCTTTTCCCAAACCGCACAATTCCTTCTTAATTAACATTAAACTCTGAGGATTTTCCCTTTTTGATAGCTTCCACTTTTTCTTGGATTCCTGCATCATCCTTTTGAGCATCCTTTATCCTTTCCAAAAGAGATGGTTGACCAATCATTTGTGAAAGGATTGATGATGTTCCCTTCTTTATGATTCCCACATCCATCTTCATCAAGTCTAAGAAGATTGGATCCTTCTCAATTCTCATCGTTGATAGAATCGTTGGATCCTTTCTACTTAGGGCATCTGCCACCTTGTTTGCCTTCCCATGGTGGTAATGTATTGAACAGTCATAATCCTTCATGAGCTCTATCCATCTTCTCTGGTGCATATTAATCTCTTTCTGTGTGAATATATATTTAAGACTCTTGTGGTCAGTATATATCTCACATCTCTCTCCATAGAGATAATGCTGCCAGATTTTCAAGGCAAAGATCACCGCCGCCAACTCCAGATCATGCGTTGGATGGTTTCGCTCATGGATTTTCAACTGCCTTGAGGCATAGGATATCACTTTATAATTCTGCATCAGCACACATCCTAATCCCTTCTTCGAAGCATCACTGAATACCACAAAAAGCTCCCCACTTGTGGGTAAAGTGAGAACGGGTGCATTGATAAGCCTCCTTTTCAACTCCGTGAAGCTTTCTTCGCATTCATCACTCCAAGAAAACTTTACTCCCTTTTGAGTTAGCTTGGTAAGAGGGTTGGACAATCGTGAGAAATTTCTCACAAATCGTCGATAATATCCAGCTAACCCCAAGAAGCTACGGATATCAGTTACCGATGTTGGCCACGGCCATCCCTCAATTGCATCTGTTTTGGAGGGGTCCACAGATATCCCATTTCTTGTGATGATATGGTCCAATAATGAGACTTCCTTCAACCAGAACTCACACTTGCTATACTTGGCATAGAGCTTCTCCTTGCGCAAAGTCTCCAGTACAGTTCTTAAATGCTCCTCATGGTCCTCCTTGGTTTTGGAGTATATTAGAATATCATCTATAAAGACTACCACAAATTTGTCTAGGTAATCTCTAAAGACTCTATTCATCAAGTCCATGAATATTGTTGGAGCATTGGTGAGTCTGAAAGGCATTACTATGAATTCATAGTGCCCGTACCTTGTACGAAAAACAGTCTTGGGGATATCTTCCTTCTTTACCCTTACTTGATAATATCTCGACCGCAAGTCCACCTTGGAGAAGTATTGTGCTCCACGCAGCTGATCAAACAAGTCATCGATTCTTGGGAGAGGATACTTGTTCTTTATCGTGATTTTGTTAAGTTCACGATAATCGATGCAAAGCCGCATTGACTCATCCTTCTTCTTGACGAAGAGGACTGGTGCACCCCATGGTGATGCACTTGGGCGTATAAACCCTTTATCCAGATTCTTCTGTAGTTGTTTCTTCAGCTCTTCAAGCTCAGCAACAGCCATTCTATATGGAGTCTTGGATATTGGTAGCGCCCCAGGTATAAGTTCAATTGAGAACTCAACATCTCTTCTTGGAGGAAGACTAGGAAGTTCCTCGGGAAATACTTCAGCGAATTCCCTCACAATAGGAATTTCTTCAAGGGTGGTTTCTTCCTTGGACTCAATCATCTGAACCAGATATGCGTGCTCATAAGGCAGTAATATCCATGCTTGAGATGATGGAGCTAAAGGAGATTCATCTTCCTCCTGACACTTGTAAAGAATCGGGGGTCAGTTCTCCATATGGAGTGTGATTTCCCTCTCCCGACAATTTATGTTGGCTCTATATAAGGAAAGCCAATCCATGCCAAGAATTTCATAAAATTCCACCAAAGGGAGTATGACGAGGTTCTCCGGGAAATTCAATCCACAGATTATAACAGGGGAAGACTTATACTCATGGGATGCAATGATTTACCCATTTGCCGTACTCACCGACATCTTTACTTCCAGGATTTGTGGTGGTGCCGTGATTGTTCTACTAAACATTCGAGATATAAAAGAATGCGTAGAACCTGAATCAAAAAGTATGTTCGCTATTCTTGAATGAATAACTAGTGTACCTGTCACCACTTCGTTGTCGGGGTTCACTTCGGCATAAGTGATGGAAAAAGTTATTCCTTGCTGTCTTGGAGGTTGCTGGTTGCCTCCGATAACCCTTGGATTAGGGCACTGATTTGCAAAATGACCCGGTTCTTTGCATTTGTAGCATTGAACAACGCGTTGAGGTTAGAACGGAGCGTTCCTCTCCTCTGTCGTAGCCGCGGGTCCTTCTTGCTGACAGTTAACAGCTAGGTTCCCTTCTCTTCCACACTTGAAGCATTTTCTTGTCCCCCTAAGGCAATTTCCAGGGTGCTTCTTTCCACAGTTTTGGCAAGTGGGGTGCTGGAACTTATTAGCACCGTTGGATTTATCCATCGGACCACCAGCATTGAAGTCCACCTTACACTTCTTGTCCCCATGATACCCCAGTGATTCTTCGATCTCCATTTCAATCTTGAGGGCACATCGGACAATTTCCTCATATCTGTCGAAGTCACGGATCACTAATGCTTTCTGCAAGCTAGGCTTCAGCCCACCAAAGAAGCGGTCAACCTTGTATTCAGGGGTAACGACAAAGCCGGAAGCGTATCGTGCAAGCCTTGTGAAGTTTTCCTCGTACGCTCCCACAGATTCTTCATCTTTCTTTTTGAGGGAAAGGAAGTCCCTTTCCATCTTAAGATGGAGGGTGCGTGGAAAATATTTATCAAAAAACATCTTCCGAAATTCCTTCCATTCCAAAGCCTCGATCTCCTCCGCAGGCTTTTTATTTTTGATCAATGTCCACCATTGATCAGCTTCACCCTCCATACGATAAGCTGCCAGGAGAACCTTCTCTTTTTCAGAGCATTGGAGGATGGAGAATATCTTTTCAATGGAGTTGATCCATTGTTCAGCGATCGTGGGATCAGATGATCCACTAAAAGTAGGAGGCCTTTGTCTCATGAAGCTTTCAATAGCGACTTGTTCTTTCTTAGGGGGGGTTGAACGTTCCTCTTGACCAGTGTTTCTATTCAAAACTTGAGTTAGATGAGAGAGAAGCGTGACAAAGTTCGCGATTCCCGCTCCCATTGGATTGGGCATCTCATAAGTACAATCATCACACTGATCTTCACAACAGTTGTTAGCCCGAGTTCTCCTATTACCGACCATTGGCTGGAATAAAAGGAAATTTAGGGGTAACACATAAAGGGTAATCCAAAGACAAAAGTTCGTGACTTATAAATAAACTTTAATCTCTTTAACTCATGAGTCTGTAGGATTCAATCCAGGCTTTTCATGATCTTCCTTCTAAAATATATTCTTAGGGGCATTTTTCCCTTAATAAGGGTTCATACTAAGATTGTGAATTTATCAAAACATATCCCCCGGGAGTGTCGTAACCAAGAGTGCAGCAAGTCCCATTGTCGTGCACCAGTTCCTGTTCGAGTCTAGCTCAAAGCGGTGTTTTCGGGTTTTACCCCTAGGATACATCTGTGCCAGAGCCGCCTCTACCTGCTCGTATCGAGACAGGGATGTATTTGTTTGATAATCCACATACTTAGTATTTACCAAAACTTAGGGACTCTTTTATTATACTTTGTCTTTTATCTAAGGCTTTACTAGGGTTTCCTAATCCCAAAAATAACTAAACCTATCCTCTGATACCAACTATGACAACCCTGCTTCTTATTACAACTTAAACATGCTTTATTACAAAAAACATCACTTGATACAACAAAGAAGATCGAGAGGTTTAGTTTCTTTGGGGCTTAGGATCATTACATAAAAACATTAAACTTGAAATACAATATCTTTATTGAAAACTTCCTTTACATGACCACTACATTCCTTCGTACTTAGCATTGCATGGGATAACCTGAGGACATGCATAAGAAAAGGGTGAGCTATAAAGCCCAGTAAGGGAGTACACAATGAATAACATGAGGAGTACAATAAATGTTAGGAAATAGGCATATCAATAGAGAATAAGAGAAACATGAACATAAAGTCATGATAAAGCATGATAATCATAACATGGAAATGTGGCAACAACACTTAACATTGAATTAGCATGAGCCAAGGATCATTGCACATGGAGCATGAGTAAACCCTCATTGCACTTGAAGCACGAGTAAACCCTCGTTGCACTTGAATTATCATGAGTAAAAAAAATCATTGCACATGACGTATCATGATACTATACTTTACCCAATGCATTGGAGCGCTATAAAGGGCGCACCCTTCTTAAACATTTCATTTCATGCATAAGTGTGCCACATGGATCATAAAACATGGATTCATAAAAAATAATCATTTCTTCCATGATAAAGGAATGTGGAATTCATACATGAAACTTTATAATCAATATGTAAATGTGCATAAAGGTGAATACCCTTGATGGAGGAATGGGCATGGTATTCACTACACAAAGACATTGGCTTAGATAATCGGTGCGATTTCGGCAGCGTAACGGCGTGACATAAGAATTCATAAAAAAGGTTGATGAGAGAGAAAGGGGTTCCTCATCATATTTACATGTAATGTACAGTAAAGATATCATATATATACATGTCCCAACAATAGAAATGGAATTTATATTCATGATACAAAAGTATTGCTTGAAAGTAAAAGAAGAGAGAGAAGTTCCTTTCGGATTTTCGGCATAGTAACGAGTGTACAAGGGAGGCATTTAATGAGAGAGAAAGGGTTCTCCCATCATTCAAAAAATAAGAGGGAAGTATGGGGGAGGTGAGACACCATACCCCAACATTCATAATTGAAATAAAAAGGGCAATACAACTTAAAGAAAATTGACAATAAATGAGAAAGGAAGAAAACCCCTTACTTGGAAGTGTGTTTCCAAAGGCTAGAGAGAGGCTTGTGAGAGGCTTCATGGGAGCTTGGGGAACCTTGGGAGGATTATAGAGAGAGTAGGGCAGAGGTTGGACGAACTCCAAGGGATTTTACTGAGGAGGAAGTTCGAGCTTGGGTGGGTTTATATAGGAAAGGTGAGAGAATTCTTTATTATTTAGGTTTGGGACCCCTTATATTAAAATAATCCAAACCACAAACCATCCCATGGTATTTTCCCATGGTTTCTGGAAAAGGAAAGAGGAAAATAATATTTTACAAGTACAAGGTCCGAATTTATTAAAAAAATTAGGGTTTCTTATGTGGAGGTGAGTCACACTCCCATGGAAATTAATTTAAAAAGCCAAAGTGTTGAATAAGTCTTGAGGGCTCCATTAATGCTTTGAAAAGTAAGTCAAACAAACCCAAAACCTCATCATTTTAATGATAAAACACATATTGGCCGAACATAAGGATTATGTTATTTTATTACATCACCATTGGGTCATTATGATGTCATAAAACACATTATATATTTAAATGGTATTTAATTTTTACCCAAAAATTTGACTGTCTCAGAAAATTATGAAAAATTCACCGTTAGATAATTTCGAAGTCCAGATTCCAAAAATAATATTTATTTTATCTAAATAATTTTCTAAATATGTGAATTTTCACTTTTAAAATAAAAACCTACATTTATAAAAAAATTCACGGGTTTGACAGAAATGGCTTTCAAACCTTAATAAAAATTTTAATTGCATTCATAAAATTATAAGATCATTTATACTTAATAAAAATAATTAATTTATTATTAATAATAATATTTTATTAAAATATTATTTAATTAAAAAATCCTTTAATTTAATAAATTATAATTTATAATTAAATAATAACTAAAAACACCATTTGTACTTTAAAAACTAATTACAATGTATCAAAAATGACTAGAAATTATATTCATTATTATATAAAAAAATAATGTACATGAACAGGGTGCTACTTATTTGTTACATAACCCCTTAAAATAGCCACATAAGACCTAAGGGTAAGGTGTGCGATGGTGACAGACTCTTGGGGCGGCTCGGATAACATCACTCGAGTGGTAATTTCAATCAACTTCCACTTTTGCCGTAGACGATCACGTTCGAGCTTGACTTGATGAAGCTCAGCTTGGGCTTGGTCAAGGGAAAATCCCAAAGACGCCACCTCTTTTCTGAGCTCTGACAAATGGGCTTCGTAAGGGGAAATTCTACTAGATGAGGCCATCGCTTCCTTTGTCTGAGTAGAAATGGGTTCGTTAAAGCCTTATATTTATACTAATCAGATGATCACTGTTCAACGACTATAAAAGTAACGGTCACAAATCTTAACGTAAAACTAAAGAAGTTGACATCTTATAAAAACATTTTCATAAATAAACTTTTAACTAAATCAAGAGGGATTTTCCATTAATGAAACTTTGGGTCGTTACAGAAACACTGGGTTGGTTGAATCCGTTCCCTTGCAAGTCCTCTAGCTATACATGCAGCTCGTGAAGCTCCGTGGGGGCCATCTGATATGCTGGTGTAGATATTGGTGTCATCATGGGGTACCGGTCAATGTAGAAGTACACCTCTCTTTGAGGAGGTAAAACTGGGACATCATCAATGAATACATATGTGTACTGGTCCCCCACTACAGGATAGCTCAAACCCTCCACATCAACTACTATGAGGGTAAGGTAGGCCAACTGATGAGTGGTCAGCTGCATCCTCCTATGAGTAAGTCCATCCTATGCTGTATAGTCTCCCTTCTCGCCAGAGAAGGTAAACTTGGTCCCATCCATGAGAACACACCACACTTTTCACCTAAAGAAGTAAATCTTAGCATGGACTATAGATGACCTGTCCATACCCAAGATAACGTCGTAAGGCCTCGACGCCGCTACAAGGAAATCCAAACTAAAGCTCTCACCTCCTACAGTAAGCTCACACTATAGGAACCAGTGCTTAATCATTGAATCTGCTCCTATAGGAGTCTCTAGCCGTAAGGATCGAGCCAACAGCTCTGTCGGAATCTCCGAGCTCTGAACGAGGGCAGTGGAAATGAAAGAATGACTGGAACCTCTTTCTATAAGAACTACAGCTAAGGTGGTGTACACACATATTGTACCTCGAATAATCTCAAGAGTTCCATGATCGTAAGCCTCTACTGCATGGAGCTGAACTCTCCCATTTCCATATACTCTGTGTGGTTGGGGTGGACCTCCTGGTAGTGGTGGCGGTAACACCTTGAAATGTCACCCAACGCCAGCTGTATGACCAGATCCTCTACCACGTCTGCCTGCTCCCGGCAGACCACCTCGAATAAATTTATGTCTCTACCTGGGCGGTCCTTCGACCATCTTATAATCATCCAAATGGTGGGTCGGACAGTCACGAGCCATGTGACCCTACCCACCGCATGTGTAACACTACCAACACCTGGAATGTCAGGCTCTATCTCGAGTTCCAAGCACAACCGATCCTGAGTCATCTGGTCATCCACCTATAGGTCTGGTCCTCTTGGACCTCTATGACATCTGTCTGCTGCTAGCTGCATAAGACTCTGATATGCGTCGATTGGTGGTGGATCTCACTGCTGGAGACTGCTCAGGATGGAAACTCTCCACCATGAGGGCTCTATATAGCACCTCGCTTGCGTTGGAATGCTGATTGAGATCATCAGAGCTCTGATCTCCCGTTTGAGTCCCTGCTCGAAAGTCCAGGCACTGAAGAATGGGTCTCGCACCATATCAGTGGAGTAGCACGAGAGGTCAGTGAACCTCGCTAAGTACTGTGCCACCATCATGCTGCCCTAATGCAGATAAAGTAGCTCCTATATCCACACAACACGTAGGGTGGTTGGGACAAACTCTGTCCGGAACAGGCTCTCGAAGTCTGCCTAGAGAAGTGTCACCTAATCATGCACCTGAAGCATCAGGCTCCACCATTTTCCTGCTTCTTCCTGAAGGAGACTCACGGAAAGGATCACCATAAGGTCATCTAGTGTCCCTACTAATCTAAAGACTCTCACCACAACCTCCAGCCAATCCTCAGCCGCCTGAAGGTCCGTTTGGCCCCTGAACCTAGGTGGCCTATGGAACTGGAACATTTGTAACACGCTCAGGTGGCGTGCACTCTCTACTGCTGTGGCTGGTGGAATTGGTGGCCCAATGGGGAGTGGTACCACTGGTGAGTCCACTGTAAAAGTGCCACGCACTGAGGCCTCATCACTCGGTGGGATATGTGTGCGTACTACTCTCAGAACCCTAGCTGGTTGTTTGCATGGAGGCATCCTGAAAATAAATAGGTGCACCTCGGTCAAAAAGTTATACCTGGTGAGATGAATCAAGATATCACAAAGAAAACTTTATAAAACACACACACAATCAGTGTTTTCATGCACTGAGTCATAAATCAGAAGTCGGGGTCCTGGTGTATGGATATGTCAGCCACTGCACCAAAACTAGACTCCCTGAAATGAAAACCACACTTAGTACCCTTAACACTATTGCTTCACAGAAAAGAATAGAGTCTTATGTTTTGCAGCAGAACCGACTCCTCTGATACAAATTTTTCATGACCCATCCACCGGGGCTCGTGTCGTGACTATCCCAAGCCCACCTTCCGTAGGCCAGGGGCTGGAGACTATCACCAAAGGCATAAAACCCTATAACATAGAAGAAATTTCCTTTATAACCTAAAAACACACACAATAGAGTATGAGATGGAAGCAAAACACGACTTAAAACTGTATAAAAAAGAGTGCTGAAAAGTAAAAGGGGCCGGAAATACAAGCCCAACTATAAAATAAAAGAACTGGAAAAAGGGAAAATAGCTCCTAGATCATCCACTGGGAAATCCTACCTGAAGGGTAGGTACAGATAGCCTCCACATCACCCCATATCCTTTCGTCTCCTCCGTGTACCATCATTTAGTGTGGTCCACCTCTGGGTATCGTCCAGTCCTGGTACACTTAGCCTCGGTCAGCGTTGTCTTTCTTCTACATCCAACAAAATGAGGTGCGGGCATAGCCCATGTAGGGATGAGTATAAAGATACTTAGAAAGGACCCAGAGACCCTCAAGGTCTCACAAAATACAAAAAAAATAAACCACAAGGTATGAAATCAACAGATAACCACACTTAGGTATATGCCCATACATATACCTCAATTATCATGTAATCCATCTCAATCATGATGTAATCACAAAATTTACTGACTCATCTCACACAAGTATACATCTTTTGTAAAGAGTTAGAGATGATTAGATGTAGCCACTAAATCATCTATTCTGTCGAACCCACATAGGATCCTGGTATAGAAATCAGAGTTGTCGAACCCACACAGGATCCAGGAATAGTAGCCAGAGTTGTCGAACCCACACAGGATCTAGGAACAGTAGTCAGAACTATCGAACCCACATAGGATCCATGAACAATAGTCAGAGCTGTCGAATCCACAGAGGATCCAGGAATAGTAGTCAGAGCTGTCGAACCCAGAGAGGATCCATGAACAGTTGTAAGAACTGTCGAACCCATAGAGGATCTAGGAATAGTAGTCAGAACTGTCAAACCCACATAGGATCGAGGAACAGTAGTCAGAGCTTTCAAACCCACCCATGATCCAGGAATAGTAGTCAGAGCTGTCGAACCCACATAGGATTCAGGAACAGTAGTCAAAACTGTCGAACCCACAGAGAATCTAGGAATAGTAGTTAGAACTGTCGAACCCACACCGGATCTAGGAATAGTATTTAGAGTTTTTGAACCCACACAGAATCCAGGAACAGTAGTCAGATCTGTCGAACAAACACAAGATCCAGGAACAGTAGTCAGAGAGCAGCCAGCCACAGGGTTTCGGCACAAGCACACTTGATTTCAGGTGGGTCCACTTATCAAGACAAGTTTCGATACATAATCTTCCAAGAAGTACCAGGACGAAATATCCGGAAGGTCTTCCTCATTATATGGGTCTCAATGCAATAGATGACACGTCAATTGGACACCCAGTATGAGAGTAATTAGCCTTTTAGTCGTGAGGGCCCTGTTGGATTCGTACATGATCCAACCTGACCATATCTCAACTATACCCCAAACTCCAGTGGGGTATACTCTAGGGGACTGTCACGCTCCAAGATTTCAAGCGCCGCTGACGGTTTGTCAAACAGACGTCTTATACCAAAGATTTGGCCAAAGGAGCGTAAATGGGTCGAAGTGGGCCCGCGTCCAGTCTGACCCGGTCGGATCGACCCAGCCCGACCTAGTCTGTGCCGACCAGGCCTAACCCATTAGGTCTGGCCAGGCCCGCTGGGTCGGGCCCAGCCATCCACGAAGGTCGCGAGTGGTGCGAGGGCACGGACCGGTCATGAGGGAGTGCACTGGTCATGTATCTGTGTAAGGGAGGTTCGGCCCGGAGGCACCGCAAGGGGCGAGGAAGGCCGGCTCGGCCAGGTGTGTGTGGGGCGCTGCTCGACAGCTTGGCCTGCATGGCTGAGCCCAGTTCGGCCAACGCCGCGAGGGACGCAGCTCAGGCGGCTCCGCCGAGGAGACCGGTGGGCAGCCAGGAGGTGGGAGGCCGGCGGGATGCGAGAGGCTGGCAGGCTGTTGGGAGGCCGGGATTAGGGAGACCGGTGTCTGGCCGGGGGGGGGCGGTGGGCGGCTGAGAGGCCTTTGGGAACACGGGAGGTTGGAAGTGGCTGGGAGCCTGGAGGTCGGCAGGCGGCCGAGCGGCCGGCGAGTGCATGGGAGGCTGGCAGTGGCCGGGAACCGATTCGGCTGAAGCGTCGCGAGGGCGGCGCGGGTTGCAGAGTCCGTGAGTAGTGCGGTCATTTCCTCTCGCCTCCATTGCCTCGTCGTTTCTTTTCCATGCTAAAGAAAATCACAATGAAATCGGCGGAGGGAGTCGGGCCATGTTAGTTTTCCCTGCACCCTCCTCGTTTAGGATGATAGCAATCAGTCCATCAAGAAAAGAGGACGGTGAACTTCCAATTCTACAGCCTCTGCAATGATTCTTTTCCAATCCGCAAAAGAAAATCATGGAAATCATTAACATGAAAATAAACCTCATACATTTGTTCGATGTTTGTCGACGTTGGCGCGGGGAAGAAGATGAATTGTAGGGAAAAGACAGACATCAGTGTCCTCGGCATTTTCCTCGATCGTCGGTTTGTGCCTCGGCTCGTCGTAGTAGGATATATCCTACGTCTGAGTAAGTTCCAAGGAAGGAAGTCGAAGTCACTCCTCGTCGGTATTCTTCCTTGGAAAAATGCGTTCTTCATGGAGGAAGCATAATCCTCCAAGTTTTGGGCGTCGCGTCACATTAGTAGCGATTCGTCGCTTGGTGAACTCGTCCCAAAATCTCATCCCATGATTCCTATATATATAGGAGATGGAGGGAGGTAGGTAATGATCATTGGATTTTATGATGGTTCATTTATTAGGAACCTTCCTAAATTCCAACGATGCAGTTATTTAAAAAGAGAAGGAGCAGGCTAGTTAAATTATGTTGGTGCAATTTAAGAGGTGTGTTGGCTATAATTATTGGGAGGATAACAAGAGGTCGCCCCCCCCCCCCAGTTAATAGGGACCTGAGAGGTTTCTCCCAATTAATGGGAGGTTTCAAGGAGGGTTTAAAAACCCGAGTGGTCCCCACCACCATAACCTTTCATGGGAGGTTATGGTGTGGTGGTCCCCACTTCCAACTTCCATGTGGAGGTTTAGCTCTGATGGACCCCACTAGAAATATCCACATGTAAGCTCAAAATAAAATAAAGTAGATATAATTTTATTTTTTATTTTCCATGAAAAACCCAAAAACTAACTTTCATTCTCGACCTACTCCATCAAGTTGTAAGTCTCCTTAAACGAATACAGGCACTGTGAGTTCAATGGTGCCCTCCGATTTCAATTCTGAGGACTGGTTCAAAAGTTATAAAAAAACTACTCATACGTTTACTGAATATAGCCAAACAAAACTTTAGAAATTCATTCCGGGCACTCCGGACCTCAGAATCATGTGCCGTCAATTTTCACGGACTCATAAAATTCACATTTAATTAAAAAAAGTTACATTTAAATTCTAGGTCTTTACAAATATAGTATTAATATGATTATTTAATATGGTAGTTATTTCTTATATATTGGAATGGAGGGTATATATAAAAATAAATAAATTAATAAAATATATATTTTAAACAAATTTTTGGTTCATTTATTTATTATAAATAATTATAAGGACTAGTTAAGAGAAAATGAAATGTTTTTAGAAACCAATATTTTCGTAAAATATGGTTTAGTCATACTTCTCGAACATAATTAAAAATTATTTTTAAAATGAATATAAAATTTATTTTGGATAAATAAAAAATATTTTTGAAACCATATATCCAAAATTATATTAGGGTAAATTTTTTGGATTTTTTTGAGCAGTTTGATTGATTTGATAAATAGTGAAAAATGATGAATTTTAATTGAGATATACCATTTCATTTAAATAATTTATAAGGTGAAATTATATATTTAGTTGTTTCAAATTATTATTATTTAAATTTTATATTAATTAATCCATATTTGGAATCATAATAATTTATATTGTCTAATAAGTAAAACTTATATTTTTCCAAAATTATTACTAAAAAAATTAAAATTATTTAGAGTCGTTAAGGAAAAACAAGTTTATGAGGGATTGTACATTAATCATATGGGGAAAATGAACTAAAAAATTGTACAAAACCTATTATATAAAAATATTTATACCATATAACTTGTATTATATATTATTAACCATTATTTTGTACAAGTGATATGAAACATCTTCTTGTGGAAATCACTATTTCAAATTATTACATGTGTGCCACTCACACCACTGATAAAAAGCCACCCCTCTCATCCACTCTTCACACCTTCCAAATAAAGTGGTTTGACCAAGACCTAATGAAATCACACACCAAGTTCCATTCCCTTATCCTATAACCCTTATTATGGGATGAAATACAGTCTAGTAATTCTTTACTGAACCCCAAAGGAGGATACACCAAGAAGAGGAAATGTTCTTCAACAAGCGTAATTATTTTATTTATTTATCTATATACATAAATTTTTATTATATCATTATGATATAATATCAAATGTATATTAAATATTCTAGGATTTGTTTATTACAATTACTAGACCTAATACTATATCCACCACTATCAAATTGGATATGAAATCATTGTTTATGTGTATATTAAACTATCACCTCGCAAACTGATGTCATTTGTCTTTTAATTTCCAAATCATAGGGTTGGATATGATTATGTATATAAATTATATATATAATATGTATAAAATAATTATTCCAACATTTTCATTATATCCTATATATCTTGTTAGGTTCCGTTCCATGGAAGACATGATAACATCACCCATGTGTATGGAGGACTGCCACCTCATGAAGCGATGTGATTCGCCTTTCAGTAACACATCACATGTAAGGTGATAAAGAAAAATTTTAATGAATCTATTTGATATAAATTTTATTAATATTATATTCATTACATATTTAGAATTGTATAATGATAATATATATATCTTTTTATTTCTTTCTTTTTCCCTCATGCAAAGATGATAACATCATTCCTATATCTGTTTACTTCCCGCTTCACAAAGTGTTGTGACATTATTTTCATCACCATAGAACATGGATTATATATATAATTTTATAATATGATATTATGGATATTTTGATAAATCTGTAAAGGTAACATATTAATTATCTTCTATGCATAATGGTCATTGAAAAATGGACATTGTTACTCATGCATATGTACGACCCAACGTCTCTAGGATCATAACATACTTCATTTTTCATTACCATCATTCAGGATTGGTTATAAAAGTATAATTTTTGTATAAATATTTTAATTATTTTATCATTATTATTATATTTTGGAATTACCTTATAATATGCACATGAACTGGATCTTTCATAATGAAACACGCATGATAATATTAGTCAAATAATAAATGAATTAAATAAAACTAGAAGATATTATTAATGAACTAGTTATTGAATGAATTATATATGATATTTTAAAAATTAATATATTTCTTATTAATTTAATGACATGTTTAAAACCACTATATAGGATGTTAAATAACCTTCACCAAAAAAAGCATTAACTAAGGGATTTCATCTCAATTTCATTAATTAAGAAATATTGTAATGTTATTCACCTGATTTCCTTAATATGGTGTGTATAATTTTATTTTAAAATGTTCTATAATGATTAATTAATTTTTCATGATATTTTAAATATTAATTTTATTTTATTCATCTAAGGGGATTTGAATTAAAAGTTTACAATTGGTTACAAAATTCATAACCCAATTTCTATTCATTAGGTTTTACTTCCACTTCATTGATATTATCTGACTATGTGTATAATGAATTTTGACTATCTAATAATGTATTTATACTTGTTTTATGTTTATTTATAGTTGATATATATAATAAATTCATTTATTAATTCTAACTTCAAATTTATGAACACCTTAAGGGTTTATATACCAATTTATTTTTAATCGAGGTTTTTTATTCTTGAATATCCATTAAAGGGAATTATTTGATAATTTTTACTAAAAAAATTTATTTTATTATCATATGGTTACACATTTCACTTAAAAGTTCGGGTGAAATTTTATGTTAACTGCTAATTAAAATGTTTTACAAAATAGTTTTTACAAAATCTGATTTTATATGTCAATCTCTTCAAAAAAATTCTTTTCTTCAAAAAAAAATCTCTCTAAAAATGTATTCAAAAACATTTTAATAATTTTAAAATGATTTAACGAAGGTATTTTCACCAATTTTCTAATCATTACAATCTTTTATCAATGTGATATTTTTTCTATTTTCAAAACAAGTCCCTATTGGATTTTTTTTAAATGTGATATTAATCTCCATTTCATTTACTGAATAAGGAACATTCCTAAATTTTTTATAGAGAAAAATTAATTTTCATTATTTTTACTTTTATGGTATATGAAGAATTACCCACCATCTTGGAAATCATTTATTTGATTCTACCTTTTCTTATTTATGTGGATATTTTTTTGAATATGTTTAATGTGATTTTCAAATAAAAGTATTTTTTATACTGTTATACAAAATGAAAAGGATATTTTCCTCAACAATGATTTGAAAAATATTTTTATAGTATTTATATAAATAAATAAATACAACCATTTATTCTTAAACCTATGGGTATATATTGTATCGATACTATCCTTATTCTTTATTTGTGTTCATTAAGATCTTTTTTACAAAGGGAAGTATTGAAAATCACCTTGTTTAGTCGTTCTTGAAGTCATTTACCTTAGCATGAATTATTTAATTTCACAGGGAATTAAATTTACACTAAATATATGTATTATTTATCATTCATATGTTTATTACCTAAAATTTATATCATTTTACATATGTTTTTTACATTGAAATATATTTAATTGACCGTAGAAATATTGTTAAATACACATCTTTTTCTAAATATGGATATTTGATGATAAGGAATAATGATTAATTAATTAAATTTATTATTCAATATATGTGGAATTATTTAGACCATAATTGATGGGGGTCCTTGAAAATATATATCCCCTCGATGCATCGGTTGGTCTCATGAAAAAAATTAGTCTATATAGTATTAAATATGTTTTACTTGTAGGTTAAAATTCCTTTTCAATGGACTTGATATTAGAGTTAAAGTTTTTGAGAAATGAAGTCAAATAATTTAGAATTACCTTAATTAATAGTTTATTTATTATTATCCATGAGATTTTAACTAAGAAATTATATTTGGATGAATTTCATTTTCAATTTACTGAATGTGTTTTCTATTCTTTACCTTTCCATATTGAGTATTATGTATCTTATTATTATAGTAATGTTTTTTATTAAATGGAATATGGTTTTAGTTATTTACTATTCCATATTAATTATAATCCACTTGTTTTTTTAATTTATATCATATTTGGATACACTTTTTTCTTAGTTTTTCAAATAAATATCATGTGATTGAGTAATTTATCATTCATTATTGATTATTATACAAGAACCATTTGATTTTTTATTATATATAGGTAAAATTAATTATAAATTTATTGATTATGTGGACTAATTATTTGGTCTAATAATTTTTTCTTATGGATTCATTCAAGATTCTATTATATATAACCTTTTATTGAGAATTTATGAAAACTCTTCTTTTGTTTTCTTCTATTGGATTCCATGACGATTAATATGATTGATTTTTAAGAATGATATTTATGGAATGATTTTATTTTCACACAAAATATGTTTTAATTATTATATTCAAATCTAATTTATGATACATGTATATATATAGTTTTCTAAGACTACTAGACTATTCGGTACATTAGGATGCAATTCCTTGTATCTTATGACAGTGTAATGAAGTAAGGAACCATATCCAGGCTACTGGGGTCAGGGTCACAATATTTTATTTCAATGGAATATTTATATAAAACATGGGTACTAGATTTTGGGTAAAATATATTATGGAATATAGTCATACAATAAACATTAAGGATAAATATTGAAGAATAACATAATTTTTTGGTAATATATAGGTTGTGTGTTATTTTCTAGAAATACATCCCATTATGGATACTCATTGTTTCTGTAGTTTGGGTATAGATCTACATAGGATTCATAACTCATAAAAAATATCATATATATTGACCAGATCATTACCTAGTGCACAACAATGAGCCTTACTGCACACCATGTTTAAATCTTATTTCGGATATCCTTAGCATAATTTACATTTTCCTTTCAAACTATTTTGAATGGTTTAGATAGATAATAAAATTAAATGACCTAGGTTAAACCTAATAACTAATTATAAAGTATTTTAATAGAAAATGGATGAACCATTTAGGTTTTTTGGATTCAATAAAAAAATTAGAAATAATGTTACTAATGGTTTTGTTTTGATTATATGAATCATGAAACATAATAGGATAATTAATCTTATGATTTAGTATAATAAATAGTATAAAAACCTTTTTAGGTTTTATTGGATGGAATTATACCACGATTAAAGGCATTTGGGATAAATTTATGGAAAGTATATGTTTCTCTGAAAATGGTATATGAGGTATACTACCATTACATTTTATTGGAATAAGATTAAAAGTAATGATATCCTTTAGGATGGATATGATCATTGATTACATTATAATAAAATTAAAATTTTATTATTATACTTTAAAAACTATTAGTTCTAAAAAAATCCATTCTAAAAAGGTTATTTAATGACTAATTTTATTTCAAGGATTACAATAATATTTTTTTGGAACATTATATATATTATATTAATATATATAAGAATAAAGAAAACAAATATCTGAAGTGACAACCCATCATGTCTTGCAAGTCAATGAGTCTTGATCCTGTGACTAAAGGATGATACACGTTTAGCAGCTACCACTGGAATACGTGATGTTATGGTTAAAATATATATTTTAATTAATAGAATTGAAAAAGAAATAATAATGATGAACCAAAGGTATTAATTTTTAGGTTTAGAGTATATAATACTATATTGGATCACTTTTTCTAGGTATATTGGTTTTGGAAAATGGTTAGATGTAATGAATTCTCAATCTTTTGGGTTCTTACGATCCAATAATAATGAATATTATTATGCAACACAAAAAAAAATTCATTTTTGGGATTTCCATTTCATTGAGCAAGGGATGAATTGGAAATTTATCTAAACACATCCAAAGGACGAAATTGTGTTTTTTAAATTTAATGTAATCAATTAATTATTTTTCCACAAATTTTTATGTAGTAGTAGAATTTATCACCATTAAAAAATTTCCGTGAGGAATTTTTTTAATGCATTCTTTTATGATGAACATATTTTCATTTAAATGATCATAGATTTATAGATTTGAGGACTTTAATTTCCCATCGATATATCACTTTATTTTGATAAATGGCCTCAATCACTCTCTATAAATATTTTTTTACTTTTATATTATGTCCATATCATCACTTCCCACAAACAAAAACTAGGTTATGTGTTATCACTACATTAAAATAGGGTAGTAGCTGTGTTTTTTCAGGACCTAGGAGAATTTTTAAAATCCACTGTGTTTTCCATTGTCAGTAGTCATTTAGCTATGGTTTTTAAAATTTTTGATGTTTATTTATGTGTCATTTTGGAGAATTTAATGGTGGTTACTTGTTTATTTATTAGTAGTTCTTTAATAAAAAAAATATGGTGGGTAAATATATGTAATGTTGAAGAAAAAACTACTCAACATATTAGAGGAGGTTTTGTTTTGTGGTAGTAAAGCACAATTATGCCAAAACATATTTTATATAATGAATTTAGTGATGTTTACTTAAAACATCCAGGGAATCAATTTTATTTTAAAAAACATTGTTCAATAAAAAATTATAAATATTAAAAAAACTAATATTTAATAGACAATGACATATATATATATCATAAACCCATCACACATATCTCATACATCCATAGTCACATTCAAATATCCATTCATCATAACCTCAATCTCAATCAACCCATACAACTATCAATATATATATATAATAGCTACAATAACAACCCATGGACAATAAAAATTTATGTCATGACCTCTACTACATCTTCATACCTCCACATATTCTTATAAACTAAAATTGAATGCATTATCTCACCAACTGTGAAAAAAATAAAAAATACACATAATAAATCAGAATTATTGTGGAATAATTGATAAAATTTTAATATGCCCTAGAAAATAATAACCATCATGAATTCCTTCTGAAGAATGTTCTGGATCAAAAAAGTCATCCTTCTTCACACTATCACTATCTTCTACCTACATAGAAAATCAGAAAATTTTAGAAATAAAATACAAAAGAAAAGGACGCATAATATATTCAGAATGTTTCAAAAAAATTTGATAATTTTTTAATCAAACCGAGTAAATTTTAACAAAAAAAATAATATATAGTTCATAAATAATGAAAACATAAAAATACATATTTAAGATAATATTTAATACTAGAAATTGAAAAATTATATGTAAAGATTCTAATCTATTTTTAAAGCAACATGTGGTGTGTTTAAAATTTAATTAATAAATAATATTTAAAACTTTTAACATACAAACATGGCAATGATTTCAAAAACAAATAATTTATGGGTTTTCTAGGATTTCACTTCAATCATAGATCATTTTTAATGTTTTTTAGTGTTCCATAAATGTTTTACTATTTTCAAACACTAAAAACTCATTTACAACCATAATGGGAAAATGATAATTTTGAATGATATTAAATATTTTCATAAATTTTATAAATAAACATTCTATTTTTGTCCCATGATTTTGGGGAAATTAGACACCATTAGTCTGGTTTTGACCCTCAAACAACTGTTATTAAAATCATTTTTAGCTTTTAGAAGGGTATACCAAGTAATTTTGACCACACCACACGTCTGATTCATGTTAATTATCTGCATTCATGTCAAAAACAACTCAAATGTTTTTATACCATTATTTCACATAACTATGAGGCCGTTGTATATGGTTTGGACCATTCCACACCCATTTTCATATTTTAATACACTAATAACATATTTATGGACAAAATGGGTAAACCATAATTTGGAATGACATTCCGTCAGTTCCTATATTTCAAAATAAAATATATTGTTATTGTACTATTATTTCAGGTAAATATTACATCATTTTCCAAGATTTATCCTATAAATATTTTTCTAAAATCCTTTTGTACTATTCAGAAGTGTATACTGGGTAATTCTATCCATATTGCACGTTATATTGACGTGTTGTCTGTGTGTAAACATAAAAAACAACTTGTTGGTGGTTTACCATTTTTTCACATTAATATGATGTCATTTTGTATGGTTTTGAAAATTACATGCATGTTTTAGTGTTTTAAATCAATAAATAAATTACAAACATAACATGAAAATCATAATTCAAAATGAAGTGTCATCTTTTCCAAGATTCCAAAATTTAATCTATGGTTTTTATCCTATGACTTTAGAGAAATTCGACATTTTTTTAGGTTTTGACCCCATGAAAGATGTTTGTAAAGGCTTTGTACCTTTTAGAAGTGTATACATTATAATTTTTACTATTCCCTTTGTCAGGTTAATTTTTTCCCTTGAATACTCATAAAAAATCAAATTATTTTTCAATGATTTTGCATCAATATGAGTTCTTTTTCATGGTATTTTACCATTTGACACACATTTTAGTGTTTTAAAACACTAAAAGATTGTTTATTGACACAACCTAAAAACCATAATTTAGAATGAAGTTTCATTAGTTACTAAATTTCACAATTAATTCTACGATAATTGTCACATGATTTAGTAAAATTTGTTGTAGTTTTCCTTATTCACCCCCCCCCCACGACATCTATTTTAAAAATATTTTTTACCATTAAAAATTATATACTAAAAAGTTCAAACAACTCCACATATTGTATTGATTTTTTTCAATGTGTTCAGGTCCCAAAAAAACTCAGTTATAGTTTCCCCATGATTATACATCAATCTATGGTATCTTTGTAAGGTTTTAATAGTTCAACACATGTTTCGGTGTGTTAAACCATTATAAACACATTTACGACCACTATGGAAAACTATAATTTATAATGAAATGTCATCAGTGTCTATATTTTACAACTATATCCATTTTTATTGTCTCATGATTTCTAGGAAATCAGAT
This sequence comes from Viscum album, assembly GCA_963277665.1. Classification (NCBI taxonomy): domain Eukaryota; kingdom Viridiplantae; phylum Streptophyta; class Magnoliopsida; order Santalales; family Viscaceae; genus Viscum; species Viscum album. The sequence continues at coordinate 1,439,741,675 of OY728127.1, read as the reverse complement.
TTCATTTTCCTTATTTGAACCCCCAAACACATGTATTTAAAGTCTTTGGTTCCTTTAAAAGTTTATAGTGAGTAATTATGTACACACCCCAGGTCATATTGACATGTTGTATATGTGGAAACATAAAAACAAAGAAAAGGATTTTTCCCAAGATTTCACAAAAAAATTGTGGTCATTTCCTATTAATTTTATTATTATTTTAACGTTTTAGTGTTTTAAAACACTAAAAATAATTTATATCCATAACTAGAAAACTATATTTTAGAATACAGTTCCATCAGTTCCTTTATTTCAAAATTAAAATTGTGGTTATTGTCCCCTTATTTCAAGGAAATACAACATTTTTTTCCTAGTGTCGAACCCCATACAGTAGTTTAAAGGGATATTATACCGTTAAGAGGTGTGTATTGAGTAATTCCAACCACACTGCACATCATATTGATGTGTTGTCTGCACGTACACATAAAAAATCATAGGTGGTTTTACCATGGTTTCAAATCAATATGAGGTTGCTTACTATGATTTTTACAATTCCATGCATGATTTAGAGTTTTAAAATACAAAAATTTAATTTATGGACATTATTGGAAAAAAATAATATAGAATGATGTGATGTTAGTTCCAATATTTCACAATTAAATATATGATCATTATCCCGTGATTTCAAAGAAATCCGACATCATTTTCATTGTTTTTACCCACAAGAATTTTTTAAGGATTTTTGTACCTTTCAGATGTGTTTAGCATGTCAAAACTGATAAAAAAATCTTAGTTTATTTTGAAACATGTGGATTAAAATATATAATTAATTTTTGAAATGTAAAAACAAACCACAAATAAATCCAATAGATGATGTGTTTGGTGTAACTCAGAATTCATTTTTTTGTATATAAAAGTTTCATTTTAGTTTTATTTATGGATGTTTTAAGTGTTGTACGAAAATTTGTTAATGAACAATGGAGTTCATAATATACCAAGGTGGGTTGTGCTCTAAGTATGGAAAATTCATTTAGGGATCACTTTCTTCATCTACTAAAACATAGAAACTAAATAATTTTCATTTTTTGATCACCTCAATTTTGTTTTTCCTATAAGACTCATGTTCTTGCAATTTTTCATCAAATTTTTCAATTCTAATTTATGATTCCAGATGAAAATAACTACTCTAATCCCCACTTGGTGTAGGAGTAATTGATGACACCACCATAATAAATAGTGTTAAGGTAGTAGGCCCACAAACCATCCCCCTTACACTTTTAGGATGCTCTATCTCCAAAACTAGACCAACTGCATCGTTATAGGAAATTGATTATGATTTTTAACAGTTTACATCATAGACTTATTGAATTTTAACCTGTTAATAAAAAAATATTAACATTGATTTTCTAATATATTTAAACATCGCAATATTTGTTAATTAATAAATTTTTCATTAGTATTTATTATTATTTCAAAACTATAAATCATAATAATGAAAATTATATTATAACAACAAAAAATCCTTAATATCAATTAAATATTGTTGGCTAGATATATTAAACACTTCCCAATTTGCATCATTTGGTCCATGTAGCTGACCCAAATTAATTTTGGTTGTGTATTTTTAGTTGTTTTAATATATTTTTCATTATTAAATTATATGGAAATCAAATAATATAATATTTTGTTGAAAAGTAATTACTCCAATATTTTTGGTAGGGTCATTTATGAAATTAAAATTTGGATTCTTATGCACTTCAAACCCCATCTCTTTCCAGCCAATAGAGTGACCTAATTCAATATCCTTTATAAAAAAAGGAAGAAAAAACCTTTATTTATAACAAAATTATATAAACAATAATGAATTAAATACAACCCAAAATTGTTTTTTCTCAAAATACTATGAGACCCAGTGATGTGAGGAATGATTAGTTTTTCAAAATTCTGAATTTTTTATAATTATTATTGAAAAAGAAACATTATTATAAATTATTTTTTTATTTTTATAATGTTATTAATATAATGAAAAATATTCAATTACCACATCATATGAATATATTTTTATATCAATAAAGAGATTCAATTTCTAACAAGGAATGATTTTAGGAACTTTCACAGATTTTTTTCATAAGCTTGGAGAAGTTTCATTAAACTCCTGTTATACTCTCCATTTGTAATTAATCCATTTCATGCCAAAAATTTTCAATGTTCATGGGATTGAAACTAAGCTGGGGACATAAAAAAACATCTATAAATAAAATAACATAACACTTTATCAGAATATTAAAAAAATCCCCTTGTATTTTATATTAGTTAACATGGAATATTAAATTAATATTATCATTACATGAGTATCAAAGACCTCAATTTTCCATTCTATATGAACATTTCCACAAATATTTATAATTAATGGGAAATCTCACCATCTCTCAAGCAAGCCTCCCAAGAATCTTCCCATAGATTCTGGTTGGGTCACCAGTAGGTACCATGAACTCATCATTTAAATGGTAATCATGATTTCCTTTAGGGCCCATACATATGATATGTTCATATTTGTATCCATTATATTATTTTCATTTTCTATTTTACAATTTAATTAAATAATTTCTGAAATAAATTTTCTTAACAAAATGACATACATCGCAGTAATAGTAACTCACTAGTATATTATATATAGAGAGGTTCTGAACTAGTCCTTCAACATAGGTGAATTAGGAGGTGGGATACAAATGAAATATATTGAAACAACTATCTTCTTAGTAGTCTCACATACTTCATAACAATTAGGATCAATAGAAAATTACAATAGTGGTGGAATTCTCTAAATGCTTCTTAGCTATGATCCTAAATTTTTATTATTCTCAACATTCCTCAAATTCAAATGTTTATGGTATATTAATTTTATAAAATATCCACAACTAATTATTAAAAAATAGAAAAAGAAAAAATAGAACCATGTATATATTTATGAAACCCTTAGAAATGATAAATTGTAATATATTTTCATTACCAATTGATATATTCAATTATCACAATTTTCATTATCATCATTTCTATCATCCTTTGTCACAACTGGTCCTTCATATACATTATCTTTTGAAATTTCTAATATTTTGATATTGTATAGAATAAAATATTTATTGTTTTTTAGATGATGAGGTTCACTGTAAAAAAATCAATTTATCTTCGTCACCCATATCATTTATGTCTCTTTTCTTTATCTCTACATCAACACTCCAAATATCATGTATTTCCTTATACAAATAATAAAAAATCTACGATTTTGGAGCCAATATAAATGGATCATGCTCTATATGATCACTAGTATCCTACATGAGAGAGATGCTGATAGATGTTAAATAAAATGAATGTTTCATTATACCCATATCAATGTTATCCCACTTGCATTTGAGTAATACAATTGAAAACTGGACATGATCGTTTAATTAAATTATATCTTTCAACTTCCCATAGCATCCCACAACTTAAAATATAAATATACCAACATATTTATTTTTCAAGTATTATTCATGATAAAGTGTTTGAAAAATGAATCCATGAATATTGTAGGCATCAAATCTCTTAACATACCTTAGAGGACCTTGAGCCAAAAACATCAAATCATCTAATATTTCATCAATATTGTGAACATTTATTATCAAGAAAAAAAGATATGTGATATTTATTCTAACATAGATAAAATAACAACATGTAAATAATATGAATATGTGTATATACTAATATGACACGAAACCCATTTGATAATATCATTATTAACTGCTTTTGTTAACTCAAGATAATTTCAAGCTCAACCCCTTAGTCACCTCTTTGATTAAACTAACACCTTAAGACAGTACAAAATTTTAATTTTAGAGTAAAATTTATTTTATTGATATATTTCTTATTACACAACATTATTATAAGCTTACCCTACACACAATAGTGACTTAGCTTGTGTTCAATGCAAGACCGAGTTTTATCAACTTTTTAATGGCACAACTATAATAAAAATAAATTGTGGAATTGTTATAAATATTTTAATGTTTTTCAAAATAAAAATAATTTTTTATTCTAAATATAAAAATTTCATTAGGGTCAATTTTTTTATTTTTCAAATAGGATTTATTTTTTGAGGAATAGTTAGAAATACATCTTTTTAGTTAAAAATAGCCATTTGCTTTAAATAATTATTAATTTTTATTATATTTTAAATTGTTTATGAAAATAAAAACAGTTCAATTGTCCATATATAAATATAATTTAGGAAATTAGAAACATTTTAATATTAAAATTGAATATATGTAATTATTGATATTCTTGAATGTTTACATTTTAGAAACCCAATTTCAAGGCACATCATTGAAATTAGTGCTAAACATAATTTTTCAAATTTTGTTAATATAATTTTAAAAACAATACATTATAGGATTTAATTATTATTAAATTTTTGTCTAATAACATTAATTTAATTTTGGACCAACATGATTTGAGAATATGATTAAAATTACATATGATGATTATTGTATAATTAATCTTAATAGGGAACAAAACTATAATCATAATATCCAAAATGACCTATAAAATTGTCCAAAATCCATTATCTACAAATATTTAGACCATAACCCCTATTGGTTCAAATTTTAGGGTTTAGTGGGATAATAATGCATGTAATTTATTTATATGATAATTTATGTTTGGAAAAAGAAAAAAGGGAACCTTCCTTAGACTTAACTTTTATAAAACATTGAGATATGTACAAAACAAAATATTTTCGGGAATACATGTACTTTTTAAATAAAATTGTTTTATTTTATCATTATAATATATGTCTAAATTTTAGAGATGAATTAGTAACTCACAATTCGTAAGAAATGACTACGTCGTGGTTATTTAGTTAATAATCAACTCAAATAAAGGATTGTATAAATATTAAGAGCGAAGAAAATGGATTTAATTATTATCATTAATTATTTTTTATATGAAGATATAATTTTACCATGTAAATTATTTAATAAATTTTAATCACAATATTTTTATGATATTTATAAATTAAAATTAAATAAATAATGTCAAAATTGACAACAATGTTGTCTTAAAATAAATTTTATTTTATTATATGATTTAAAAGTAATAAAACTATTAAATTCATCCAATTTATATTTATGTTTTAATAAATACTATATATCTTCTATTAATGGACAAATTTATCTTTTATAATTAACCTATTTACCCATAGTTTGTAAATACATTCTTAGCATGGTCGGAGGTAAAACAGTTTTTTTTGTGTGTTGCATGCCCTTGTTTTAAAAATATATTCCAATAGAGATGGTTTTGTTTATTTTTATGATTATATTTAATATTTATAAATTATTTTATCTATACTTTCTATTACATATATATTTAAGGTAATCTCAAAGGTAAAATATTATAGGATAGAAACTAGTTTTTTATTAAAAACAAAAATGATAAAATTGTGGAAACATATAAGTTAAGGAGTAAAATTAAATAAATTCACATATTATTGGCTGGTGTATGTTTTTATAGACCATTATTACCGTTTTAAACATTTATTTTTCATTTTTATCCACATTAGGTAAAGTTTACATCCCATTATTGTATACCTTTTTCTATTTTAAAGAGTGTCACTCCTCCTCCACTATCAAAAGGCCTCCCCACCTCCCACTTCTTAAAACCTCTCAAGTCACATTGGGTTGACCAAGATATGACCAAATAGTTCATTAACATGCCTCTAATAAACCTATAATCCTACCATTTTATATAATTTTTTCCGAGGAATCCCTTTGGTGAATAAAAAAATGAGTTACCAGATTGAGAGTATCATCCTTTCTCATGCTCTTTAGTTTAACTTATATTCTACACCCCCAACAGAAATAATTATTTTTCATAAATAATAAAACATGTATCCTAAATATACTAATTTTTTTATGTTATGTTTTTTCTTGAATTTACACAGACATTCATCTAATGGTTGACAAACATATAGTTTATATGGATGGTGAACGACCACCTCCCAAAAAGATGATTGTTCGTTCTTCCTTCACTGCCTCTAATGATGGTAATGATGCTAGAAACTATATTTATATATGTAATATATAATTTTTATCATTAATTTTTTATTATTTAATTTCATTATAGCACATACGTCATCATTTTCCATTTTGTGTAAGTACGATAATAGTGTTTGTGGAACTATGGACAACCTCCTCCTCAATGTGACGTGATCAATTCACGCAATACATGGAATGTATTAAGGATAATTTTAATAATCATATGAAACATATATGACTAATATTTGATATTATAATTATATTTTACATATTTTTCATTTATGTTTCATTATTTTAATACAAAAAAAGTGAAATTATTGTTTTTGCGTACGAACAGCCTACTGTAACCATAAACGGTGAATTTATTTTCTTATCTCCAAACATTATATATTATTATAAATACATTTTTACTGAACATATAACCTAATTTAATCATGTTGAAATTTATTATATGATTAAATCATTATATATGTAATAGAATTATCCAATAACATGTCAAAACATACTTGAGTAAACTTTGATATTAACACCTAAAATAGTGAAAATAATGAATGATTGTTAAGAAATGGTAATAACATATTATAAGAATATTATATATGATAATATAAAAAATACGATTGGCTATAGTTTAATTTATTACCATATTTTATTCCACAAAAGAAGAGTATAAATAATACACCACAAAATGTTGTTCAATGTAATGGATTTTGTCTAAATTTACATTCCATTGAGGCTTATTTTTTGTTATGAACCACTTCACATTTATATGTTGTATATACTTCCCATTTCAAGTAATATCATTAATAACCTTATTCTCATTAAATTTAAATATTCATTTAATGTTATTACTTCATGGAGATTATGATTTTAATGTTTTAATATAGTATAGGACACATTGGAATGTTTAGAGATTATTTTTCACAAGAATGTTCTTATTGATTACCTTTGAAATATAACTTATTTTATTTGGTTGTTAAATTTATTATAAAAAAATCATATTATTATAATTATATTTCATTGGAAGATTTCTTTTAATATCCATATTTTCATTTTATGGTTATTATTTTTCCATAAATCATATATAATATTACATATAGTGGTTAATTTTACAATAAATTTATTAAATAGGGAACTATAGGTAAATATGTATACTTTATTAAATAGAGATATTTTATAAAGAATATTCTATATTGATAAAATTGATAATTAGATATGAATAATTCTTTGGACATGCAATGGAGGGTGGATCCCAGATTTCTCATAACTACCTGAGGCATCAATATGTTCTTCTGAGACAATATTGTTGGAAAATTTAAACTCGTTTTCTACCTATAGTTATAAATTATTTGGGGGAGCGATCATAATAGTATTAGTTATCATGTTACTTTGAAATTATTTCTAAAATTTAATCATTTCCTTAATATATATTTCAGTTATCATTATCATTGTCCTTATGGTTTTTATATGGTAAAATCCATGGATGCATTTCATTCTCAGTTAATTGATTAAATAGAAAGTGTTTTCAGTTTCTTACCTTTCCATATTGAAAATGCCTTATCATTTTATTTTAATGGAATATGTAATCATTTATTTACCATTACATGTTAATATATTATCATTTATTTATTATTTTATCCTATTTACATAGCCTTAATTAGCATTTGACCTCACCCTTATTATGTTTCCTTTCCCCTTGTCCTGAAGAGTAAACTATTGAATGATTTTCCAGTATTCTATTTATTTTATATAAATATTTATAATATTTTTATTTTCTATATCCCAATTTATTATTGGTATCATGACTATAATCTATCTTTCTATGATTTTCAAACCGATCGGTCCTTTAGTATTTGATTCATTTTCATAATGACAGTGTAATAATATAATTCAATGAATCTGGTCTTCTAGTGTTAGGGAATTATAGTTGGTAGAAATATTAGTAACAACATTGGAAACTATGTTTTGAAAACAGAGATGATGAAATAACCCTAATATAGAATTTGGAGATTTTTATAGAATAAGATCACAGAATTTTGTTGTGGTAAAAATTATATGGATATTCTTAGCAATATAACATTTCCAAGATACTATAAGTGGACATAGTTCTAGAACAGTTGTACCCGGGGGTGACAACTCTAAGAAGGTGTGTCTGGCCTGACTTAATGTAACATGGTTTGCAACAACGGGCCTTATAACATACCTTGTTTGACACTTATCGGGGACATGATAATTATAATTCCAATTTTTCTAAACAAACAAAAATGAAGGATTTAACTAGAATAAGTCTATGAATAACATATGATAATACTATGGAGTTATAGATTAAAGAATTATGATCCATGATTTAGGAATATTATAAGTAAAATTTAATTACTAATTGGTTTTATATTTTGATAAGTGTTACTCAAAACAATGCTTTATAGTTTTATTCAATTGTGGGAACCAGTAGAAACTGGGTTGAAGTTAAATGTGATAAAAAATTACCTAGTGAGAAGTAAAAAAATTGATCACTAGAGTGAATGATGTTGGCATCATTCCTAATCGATTTTAGTGGAACATTTTTAACAACATGTAAAATACAAACTCTTGGAATCCCTAAAGAGGATAGGGAAGGATATCACTTAATGTTAGGGTCAAGGAAGACCTGGAGAAATAAATAGCCACATTCCTCTATGTCATGAATGTGGAAAGAATCCCCAAAGTGAAATTATTTGAGGAATAAGAAGATATTTTGACTATGGGAAAAAAGGACACAATGTAAGTATATATAAAGGAAAAAAATAAAGGTCATGTTTAATACAATGGATATGAATATTATCGTCCCAAATACATCATGTATGGTTAAATTAGTTAAGTGTTAAATTAATGGTCATTATGAAAATCGATGTCTCGAGTTGGAATCTCACAAAGTGAATCAACAATGTGGTACCAGTATTGGTTATATTTATACTGATGATGAGACAATAAATGAAATATTAATGGAATGAGGTATAAGTAATGATATGTGGTATCCTCGTTAATTGATTAAGGATGAAGTGAAATAATCAATGTGTCAATATATTTATATTCCTAAATTTTGATTTATGAAACATGTAAGGATTGTACTATAATACTTTTTCATTAAGGATTTGAGATTGTATGATGAATAGTACCGATAAAATTTATTCAGTAGAAAGTAAAACTCTCTGGAAAACACAGGTTTGAATGAACGATAACCGATAATATGTTCTTAATGTCAATAAAATGATGTTCGGATAAAGAAATTATTGTTTTGAATAAGAGAAATTAGATAAGTGATGACTATATTTCAAATGAGTAATGATTTTTTGAAAAAGTGGTTTATACTATCATTGATGGAGTTTACAGAATTTGTTCATTTAAAGAATATAAAAATTAATCTATATCAATATTAAAGAATATGTATGAATTCATATTACTAATAAGGTATTATGTTAATTTAATTTATTACTATATTTCCTGAAAATACATGATGAATGTGTTCAAATATTCACCATGTGATGATTAATGATCTAATTCATCTTGACTGAAGAATAATGAATTTTTTATTTTGAATATTCAGTGACATTTATTATAAATAGTTATATGATAATATTTTGGAGATGTTAACCACTTATAAAATGGTTTAATATAATCATTTGACGCGGTTTCAGATATTTTTGCATTACATCAACCTATGATACAACTTGTTCTAAGAGATGAAGAAAATATAGTTCAATGAAAAACCAAAGGATAAGATTGTGTTTAGAAAATAGAAAAATATATTTACTTAAATAGAATGATTGAAATCCCAAACTATAGGAAGAATTGTCATGAAACGAATTTTTTGTCCTGTTATCATCATTTATAATGATATCAATGACTCTTTACATAACAATGGTTTAAGTCATTTGGTTATTAACTTTCAGGTGGAAATTTTCTCTACCACTCTCCATCAAAACATGATTGTTAGATTTTTCCTATGTATAAATTTTTCCATTTCCCGCCTATATTGGCCTCATATGGAACCTAGTTCTGTGATAATATTACTTCCCTTTATCTCTCATTAAGATGTTTTGTATTAACCCTATCCATGATGTTGGTTTTTCAAAAATAAAGTTTATTTTCAAATAAAAATCCCTCGATTATCGAGATCGATTTTATATTTTGGGGGGCCAATTTAGTTAATGTAGATAGAATTTAACATGATATAACATTAAAATATTTTAATTTTGTAATAGACATATTTTTTTTATATATTTGTAATTAGGAAACACCATGTTAATATTATACTACACACAACACGGAGTTAGCCTCTATTACAGAAAAGAACGTTCTTTCGAACCTTTATAATTGAACAACTATATTAAAACTAAATTTCGGAAATTATATAAATAATATTTGTCCAAATATAAAATATTTTTCAAATTTATATTTTATAAAATATATGAAGCTAAAAATTTTATAATTTTTTTTTTGAAGTTGCAATTTTTGATGAATTGTGAAATATACAGCGATTTAGTTAATAACCGTATTTTCATTTAAATAATTATTAATGTTAAATTAATTTTTCATTGGTTATTAATGTAAAAAATAAATATATTATAAATATATTAATAAAATGTACTCCATTTGAATCATTTTTAATTTAAAATCAGATATGAAGACTTATTGAACTTTTTCAGTGTTTTTTTCTTTAAAATCACACTAATTCACCATGTCTGTGGGATTAACGTTAAACATAATTTTCCCACCATTGTGATTTGTTTTTTGATAATGGAAATAACACATTATAATAATTATAGTATTATTGATCTAACAAGATCAAATTAATTTTTTACCAAAAAGAATAGTGAAAGTGATTAAAATTAATTACGATAATTAAGGTAAAATTAATCATAACAAGGGACTAAAACATAATTTTAAAGACTAAAATGAAATGGAAACTTTTATAAAATCCATTAGCTTCCAATATTTTGACCAAATCCCCTCTAGTATATAATTTTATGGTTTATTGGGATAATATTTCTTGAATGCTCCGCATATGATAAGTTAAGTAAGGAAAAAAGAATAAATGTAAACCTTCCTTTCCTTTTACATTTATAAAACATTGATAATTGTAAAAAACATAATATTTCATTAGAAACATACTTTTGAAACATAAATGGAATATTTGTATCATAAATATTTATCATTAAATTTTATTGATGAATTAGTTACTCAAAATGCTTAACATAGGCAAATGCCTTGATTATTTATTTAATAATTAACTAACATAAATGATACTATAAATATTAATAGAAAATAAAATTGATTGAATTATTATATATAATTATTTTTGTATATGAATATAAAATGTTCCATAGATGAGGATTTAATATATATAATTTTCAATTTTGATTTTATATTTTTCAATAATAATTAATTAAATAATATCAAAATTGATATTAATTTTATTTTATAATAAATTTATATTAATAAATTATTTAAAAATAATACAAGACATATATTCTATCAAGATGATTTTTAGAATAAATAAATATTTATTTTTGTCTATTAATTGACCAATATGACTTTTTTTATTAACCTGTTTACCCATTATTTGTAAAACTATTTTTAGCATGGTCTGTGTTAAACAATGTTTCAGTACGTTGAATGAGATTGTTTTAAATTTATTTTCCAAGACACATGGGTTTTTTGTTTTTAATTTTAGATATAATGTTTATAAATTATTGGATATATATTTAATAGTAAATATATCTATAAGTTACTCTTAATGGTCAAATTACATACGTTAAAAGAGTAGTTTCCTTAATCAAAACCAAAATGATAAAATTGGTGGATGTCTATAGCAACCATAAATCCACTTTAAACCATTATTTATTCATTTTTGTGGAACATTATGTAATTTATACCTCACACTAATGTATAACATTTGGTATTTATAAGAGTAACACACATCCTCCACTACAAAAGGAATAATATCCTCCCACATCCACACACCTCTCAAAGCACTTTGGCTCGACCAATATCAACCCAAATATTTTCTAAATGTCCACAACGTAATCCTAATAGCCTCAAAATGGGAATAAATCCATCCAATGAATCCCTTTGGTTCAAACCAAAAGTAGTTACCCAATTAAGAGGTAATATCTTTCCCCATGATCATTAGTTTTATTTCAATTCCCCACCCTTAAACTATCATTATTCAATGAATACATAATAAAAATATCATAAAAAATATATTGAGATGTTTTTTAGATAATTTTCCCACCTAAAATAATACGCACTTCCATCTAATGTGTAATGAACATTCATTTCCTTTGTATAATGAACTACAACCTGAAGAAATTATCATTGTGCATTCTTCCATTGCCACCTATCATAGTATTCTTTATGAGATAAAATCACTATATATATATATGTTTATTATGATATTTATCATTTATTTATTTTTATGTAACTCTTTTATATTAAATTCCTCTATACTATCCATTTTGTATAAATATGATAACCGCTTTTGTATAAGTGTGGACTATCGTCTCCTCAAAGCGATGTGATTCGTTCATGCTATACATAGAACTTATTAAAGATAATATTAATCAAAATATATAATATATATGAAATATATTTTATAATGGAACAATTATATACTTATTTATCAACTAAGTTCTAATCTTTTAAAATGAAAAATTAATGAATCCTGTGTTCACCCGTACGTACGACCTACTGTCTCTATGAATGGTTTATCTCATTTATTATCAACAATATTTAAAGATTATTTTAAATACATATTTAATGAACTTATAAAATAATTTAGTAATGTTTTACATTCTATAGATGATGAAATCAATATCTATATAACAGGGGAAACATAAAAGTCAAAAAATACTTGAGAAAACATCGCAATTAACACCCATTATAGTTAAAATAATGAATGATTGTCAATAAAAGGGAAATTGATATTATAATGACATTATGTATGATATTATAAACATTATTATCGTATTTTTACAAGTTAATAACATATTTTAATCCACTATTTATGAGGATAATATCCACATAATAAAATGAAGATTTAGGTAAGGTATTTGGTCAGAATTTACATTCTATTTAGACTTGTGTGTTGTTATCCAACAATTCATTTTTCTATGGTGTATATACTTCCGTTATCATGTTATATAATGAATACTATTATTCTAAAAATATTATATGTTTCATTTAATGTTATTAAATTCTGGATATTATGATTCAAATGTTTCAAAGTTATACGTCATGATTTGGAAAATTTAAAGATTATTCTCCCCGAGAAAGTTTATAATGATTAACTTTCCGATCTCACTTGTTTTTTTAATTTGTTTTTAAAAAATAACATTACTATAATCATCATTAATTAGAAAATTTCTTTTAATATCCATGTTTTTATATTATGTATATTTTTATTCCCTAAACCATATATCATTTTACATACGATGTTTAATTTGATAGTAATTTGATTAACTAGGGAATTATAGATATTTTTATTTCATTTATTCGATACAGATATTTGATGAGGCATATTTTTTATATATTAAATTGTTTATTTTTTTGATTAATTCTTTAAAACAAAAATAATCTTGTATCCTGGACTTTATATAGCTCCTCGATGCAATGATACGTTCTCACGAGATAATTAATTTGGCCAAATTACATAGGTTTCACCTATAGTATTGAACTATCCAGAGGATTTTTCTTAAATGTTTAGGTTATCATGATCCTTAGACATGAATTCCTACTATTAATAATTTTCATCATAGATATTTTAGTTATAATTATTATTATCTATGATGTTTTCATATGAAAATATTTATGGATTCATTTAATTCACTGTTTATTGATTAAATGGAATGTTATTTTAGTTTCGAACATTTACATATTTATTTTTCCTTTATAGTTATTTTAATGGAACATTTTATTAGTCATTTACCTTAGCATGTTAATTTGTTATCATTTGTTCATTATTTCTTCTACTATAAATATCCTTACTAAGAATTTACACCCACAATTATTATGTTTCCTTTCACCATGTTTTGAGGTGGAATCCTTGGAATGGATATCAAATATGTTTTTTATTTTATTTCATTATGGATCAGGTTTTTATTTTATATTTCCCATTTTATTATGGGTATCATTTATATATTCTATCTTTCCCAGACTGCTAAACTACTCGGTCCTTTTGGATTTGATTATGTGTAATAATGTATATGTAACAAAATAATGGACATAATTAAGGCTTACGGGGTTAGGAAATTATAATTGAGGTATCAATTCATCAATAAATGGATCTTTAATAAGACTATTGAGTAGAACATATCTATGTGATTTTAGAAACATCAGTTCAATTAGTGTAGAATTTGACCCCATTCTAATGGTCATCAAATATATAGAAATACCAATGACTAGTTTTTAGAATGAGAATAAGTGGATATGTCATCAGGACTTCCATCATGGTTGAATATAATCTTAATCCTATTTAAAATACTTTAAATATATGTTTGAGCTTGCTTAAACTATATAACCTTCAGTAATAGAGCCTTTTGGTTGAGTATTATTCCCCTCATATGATATCAAATGACCAAAGTACATGATTGAATAAATAAGAAACATATTAGAAAATATGGAATGATTTGATAAAATTTAATTCAAAAATGAAAATAAAAAATATATCAAACTACCTATCAATTGGATAAGTCCATTGCTATATTAAATTTCCACCATATTTAGCTTCTTCAACCAAATTAACCATCAAATTAATCATGACTGTGAATAATGAAGTGGGAAATAACATTTCCAAATTCCAAGAATCAAAACAATTATTTCTTTATGTTTATCGCAGTCGGTTGGATTTTGTGTTTTTCCACAAAGAAATATTAAAAGGTTGAAAAACAACTAAATTTTTTACATAGTTTTAAAGGTAATGTGGTAAAAAAAATCCAACAACAACAACAACAATTACATCAAAATATGTGAGTGGTGACTTTTAATTCCATGGTAAACTTGATGTTCTATGTCAAATCACCATGACATGTTACGTGAATACAAATATATCACTTTTATATTTATTAATGTTTGATGGAATACATCATTATAATGATTTATTATTGTATAAATAGTAGAAGGATATTTGGTGTTCTCATTTCCCCAAAAACTATGATTTATATTTGTTGACTCCAAATCATTATGAGTTTTATGGTGATACTTATATTTACCCATCTCATTAGGCACTATAAAAATTACATTTTCTATTAGGTTATTCAAAATATAGATTACTTCAAGATTATGAAGTATCAAATTTATTTTTAAATAAGGTTGTTTTAAAATACACTCGTTTTCTTGCATTTTTATGTTACATCTTCTTTCGAAACTCCACCTCATACCCATTTCTTCCTTCATTAGTTTATGATATTTTCTAATTTATTCAATGACATTCACTAACTATCCCAATTTATCTATACCATAAAATACCTTTAGTGATTTTCTCATTTCAATATCTCCACTAAATTGTGTATTATTAAACCTAAATTTATGAAAAGAATCAAGAAATTAGCAACGACGCATGAAACACCATTTTTTCTATAATTTAATCATTGTAGATGAAAATAAAGATTAAAAACTAGCCAAAAAATAATATTTGGAGCAATTCAACTAGATAAATTTTATTGTCCATGAAATTCCCTAATTTTAGACATTAAATCATCATGTGTTCTAAATAGATGTCTCACTGAAGCATTATATGTTTTCATGCCATCATCCCATAATTGTCACGATTGATTAATTATTGGTTGAAGGTATACCTCAGGGCCATTTCTAGTAATTTTTTCTATGAATAATCATTGAAATAATGAAATATTTATTCTTCATACAAATAAATAGAATAATATTATAATGAATCAAAAGGAATGGCCAAATTATATAATTATTACTTAATGTAATAAAAGTGTTAAAATCATCAAAATCCAATCCCAATTGTATATTCCTAGGATTGAAAGAATAAATTGGATATATAAAATCAATCATCTTCCAAGATGTTTCATTTTTTGGATGTGTCATCAAACCATCATTACTATCCTAAGAATTATACTTCATTTATTATGTAATCATAGATAACTTGAATAATCTCTACAAGTTTTGTTTCATAGGAATATAACACATTACTTTTTCCATGATTTTCTTCATTGGTTTCATCCTAGGGTTTTGCTGATTTATACTTTCATTATTGTTCATTGAATTTCATGGTCTTGTGTGGAATCTTGGGAATTCTTCTTTGGTAGACTCTACTCCATAGTAAAGTATGAAATCATTAGTTAATGCATGTATCTTTTTGTAGTCATATCTAATTTTATTGATTACTTTCTTCATATCATAAAACTATTTATAGATATTAGCTTCACTAAATGGATCATGAAGAAAATATAAAATCATGGACATTAATTTTTCAGTAATTCCACAATGAAAATGCCTGTTATAAAAAATATGTAGAAAAAAAAATTGAATACATGTAACACCCATAATACAATTATTTTTATCTACCTTCATATATTTCATAAAAATCATTTCTTGGCCACTGATATTTTGGGAAAGATTATCCTACTTAGGATCAACTGATAGTTCTGTTGATCTATTAATGTCTTGGATATTGTACTGTACAAAACAAAATTCATCAACTAACTATTTTCTAACTAAAATTTATTTTAATGTTTTTGAATTTATATAATATTTGATACACCATGTCAAATACAAAATACATATTGAGAAGAGAACTATTTCAAAGTCAAATTCTCAAGTACTTCGTTTCTATTCAACCATCGCTTGAATTTATAATAAAGACACATAGATTTTATTCTACCATCAAATGATCATTCTAAAATTCAATAATCTAAAAATTATTCTAAACACTTGGCATATCGAGGTGTGATTCATGGTAAAATAATCCAACATGTATCAATACATATTGGATTATATTCTCCCAATACATTTAGATATAATTATATAAATTTGTTATCGAAAAAATGAAATCACAATTAAATATCACCTAACTTCTCCATATACTCTTTTTTAATGACTATAATGGAAATTGAGATGAAAAAATAATGAATATTTTATCAAAAAAATTATATTTTGTAAACTTGAAACCAAAAAATTATTATTTATAACAAAAAAAGATGAATAAAAACCTAAATTAGTTGAAAACCACATTTTGCAATTGTTAGGTCCACAAGGTTGAATACCCTTAGAGGGGGGGTGAATCAGGGTATGACTAATTTAAACTTAAATCTCGTTCTAATCTTGTTTCGCTGTTAAGAAAAACACTCTTATCTCTCTTTCCTGTTGCACAATATAAACAGAAAGTAAAGCAAGCACAGGAGACAAAAAATTTACATGGTTCACCGCTAAGGGGTACGTCCAAGGAGCATAAGCCGACAGGTTTCCGGTCGTACCAATTCCACTGAACTTTACTAGCTGTGGATTACAAGGTTCTGGTTAAATCACTTCTAAGACCAGGCACACTGCCTTTAAAAGTTTATGGTTATCTCACTGATTTCCCAAGGGTCACTCCCTATTTCTCTCTCTCTGGGTCACTTCCGGTGGAGAGGATCACCTTCTTTCTCTTCCTTTGCTCACTACTCTTGGAAGGAATCCACTCACAGTTTATAGACCTGTAGGTCTCTTAATTTTAATTAAAGAATTCATCTTCCTCTATAAGTAGATGCTCTGTTGAAGTACACCTTTCACCCATAGATGAATATCTCTTTGCACCGAAGGTATCGGAAAAACTTCCAGCTTCCACGCAGCCCGAAAATCACTGTTGGAAATAAACCTTACTTGGCGCGCAAGTCAATCTCAGTAGGCAAGTATCGGTGTGCAAGTCACAACGGGCGTGCAAGTCCACCTTATACACTTGCGCGACACAATCTTCCCCAACTCCAAACTTGCGCGACTCTCTTCCTTTTACGCCCAAACCAATATTGGCGCACAACTGTGAACCGGCGCGCAACTTCTCACACTGGCGCGCAACTCCTCACACTGGCATGCAACTCCACCTGCGCGACCACACACCACCTGCGCGACCACCACACCTGTGTGACAAGAGCTCTGATTTCTCAATGTGTTGAACTCAGGTGAAGAATGAAGAGGGGTGGTCCAGTATTTATAGGCATTTGGTCACCCCTTCTCGAAGGCACGCAACTCTCCCTTTGGCGCGCAAGTCTCGGCGCGCAGGTCTCTTCCCCTACAAGTCACTTGTGCGACCCACTTCCAAACTTTCGCAAACCTCTTTCCTTTTCCATATTTTGATCTTCAGATCTTGGAAAACCCAAGGCACGCAAGTTCTCAATCTTCCAAGGCATCAGTGCGCAAGTATCTTTGTCGGCGCACAAGTCACCTGTACGACCTCACCAAAACTTGCGCAAACCTTATTCCTTTTCCATATTTTGATGATCTGATCTTGAAAAACATATGGCGTGCAATATTCCAAGCCTTCATGTACACGGCGTTCAAGTCCCTTTTCCAAAAACCACTTTTTTTATTTGTCGATTTTCAGGCCCAAAAATTTGGCAAACACTGGAAAACGACACCATATTGTATCTGTTCTTCTTCTACCACCTCCAGATCATCAATTCCATTATCGAAGTTCTTGAATAAAACATCGATCGTTGACCACAACTCTTGAACTCGACATTCAACCATGAAACCCCCGTTTTTCAAAAAAAATTGTATGTCATGGTTTGCATTGTCAACAATCACAACACAGATGTTCACTTTGTCAACAAACACAATCACATCAAAAATACTTCAATGATGCCTTGAGGGATTTTTTCCCAACAGGAATAATGGAAACCCATGGATATTTTAATGATATCAGAAATTTCTTCATAAATGTAGATTTGGAATATGGTGTCACATTCACAGTAAATATAAAATTAATTTTTTTTATTAAAGAAGGATCTATACTAATTTAGACAAGCCTCAAGAGAATAGTATTTTGAGTAAGATACATTCTTGAAACAATTAATATTTAATAATGGATGTGTGGAAAACAACCTCTACATTAAAATTGATAAATACGTATAAATTTTTTATATTTCATACGTAAATGATATTATTTTAAATGAAGGAAAAAAAGTGTGTATTCTAATTTATTTTTTAACTTTGGAGGGTTTATTTCATTTAAAAATTAGCTACATTGAGAAAGTTCTGAACCATTTCCCATTATCTAACAAATACCAAGAGCACCCTATTACAAATATGAAGGAAAATTATACTCTATTTGGATATCCAATTATGTCATGCATACCCAAAATATTCCACTATATATTCATGTACAATATTGAACTAGTTTATTGTGAATTCATGTTGTCCCATGAATTATATAAATTGACTCTTTTCATATAACATTAAATCAAATACTCCTTCAATTTGAGATAAATAGAAAAAACATGATGTAGGAATAAAATTTGAATAATGTGTATTGTGATTTTCATGTAAAATGTCAAAAAATAGACATTTGACTAAATATAAAAATAAACACTGTAATTAGTTCTCATAAAAATAATTTTATTTAAAATAAAATCAATGAAATAATGTTGGAAATTCCAATTAATATAACGAACAATTGATTATCGTGCATAAAAAATGTAACCCTAACTACCAATTTATTATCTGATGTATTTTATTAAACTAAATGGTTCCTAACATGTACATAAAATGTGATGTAATATGATAAATTTAAAAAGGTTCTAATATAAAATTTTCATGTTATTTATCATTTTATATCTTTACTGGGTTGGTGATAAAACCATTTCTAACCGAAAACCCTAAAACCAATTGGCCATAAGTAGCAAAATAATACCAATTATGTATATGTAAAAAAATTGAGGAATTAACATATTTAGAACAAAGTGGAATTAATTAATAAAAAATAAAAACCATGAAATAATTAATGATCTACATTAAAAAATAAAATTATATCTTAAATGAATTTATTTTTCAATTTCATAAAATATTACCAATATTAAGTATTGTTATGACTTCAAAAAATTGATTAAAAAATCCAAATAACACATTATTAACCCAAATTACATATATACTTTACTGTTGATTGAATAAAAAAAGAAAATTGTACTCTTTTTATCACCCATGATTCTCTATCTATTACTAGTCAAAAATATATTTAGGGTGGGGATGATGCAACTTTTAAGTGGGTTAGCATTTTGTCTATGGAGGGGATCCAAGATGGGGAGAGGGCGGTCGAGGGGTATGAATTTCCTCTTATAAAGGGAACTAAGTATGGGAGACTGAGAATGGAGGGGGGCATGTTTCTGGTAAGGAGGGGAACGGCGAGATGTGTATAGGGAAGCTGGAGGTGGGGCATGGAGGTCAGGGATTGAGGGGGGTCATGGGGATGGGGGTCTCTATAGATTATGGAAGAGTTAGGTTTGATTAGTGGGGGGATTGGGGGTCGTAAGGTCGGGTTTATATTTATGGAAGTCAAAGGAGGAGGTTGGGGAGGTTGGGGGTTTAAAGGGGTTGGTTTTATTAATAGGGAGAATGGGAGTGGGAGGAATTAAGTTTTATGTAAAAAACATTAGTTGTGGTTTAATGAAAACCCCAAATAATTCTAAAAATAATAATAATATTTTGGTGGTTGGATTAAACTACCACTATGATATATTTTTTTAACTGGATTTAATTATAATCCATTATTACAACAGCTATTAATAAACTGCAACAAGAAAGACCTTTTTTGTAGTGTATTTTTTGAGACCATTATACTCTAATTTTCTCCCCTATTAAGAGGATATTTTATTAAATATTTTTTATGATGTGGATTTCCAAAAAATTAATTTTCAAATATAAAATCCTTTATTGTTGAGACCATGTTTTATTTTCTAGGATGAAATTTATTTAGGGTGTGGATAATGTTACACAAACAAAATTTAAAGGACGCACATAATATGCAATGACATGTATGACACACAACACCAACCATAGAATGTGTTGTGAAATACGGAGACATTATGATATATTTACTAATTTAATTAAATTAGATATATTTTATATATCATAATGCACACAACACTTGTTTTAGCTTCCATTGCACAAAATGACATGTTTTTTTAATATCTCGCACTACCTGAAAGGCTGAGTTTTACGGGAAATAAATATATTATTAAAATTATCATTTAATATGATAGTTATCACTATGTCATTGAATTAGAGGGTATTAATAGGATTAGTAAACTTAATAAATTTTTTTAGGGAGATTTAATGGTTATATATTGATTCTATATAATATTTATAATAATCATTTACAAGAAAAATAAATGTTTTCGAAAAAACTGTATTTTTCTAAAATACATTTAATCATGCTTGGAAAAGAGAATTTACAATTATTTTTCAAATATTTTATCAAATTTATCTAAAAAAATAAAATTCATTCTAGAAATAGTAATATGGAAATTATCCTAAGGTGATTCTTGGAGATTTTTATGAGATGTTTTATGTTTTGGTTGAATAGTAAAAAATGAATAATTTTAATTCAATACAACCTTTTATATAAATAATTTATATATTGTAAAATTATATTATTAATCATTTTTAAAGTAATATTTTTGAAATTTTATAAAAAATAATCTATTTTTTATTATTTTAATCAATTTCATATTGAATTTATATATAAAAACATTGCTAACTATTGAACATTTTCATTTTAATAAAATTGATTTCTCGTCTTGTCTTTGAGAATAATTTAAAATTATTTTTTTCAATTTATGTGAATTGAATTTGTAAAACTTGATTTCATATTTTTAAATAATAATAATCTATAATTTCTAATAAATCTAACATAATTATTTTCATGAGTGAATAGTGAAATCAGGTAAAATTAATTACATCGATTAATGTAAAAAATGAGTTAACTAAGGGATTAAAATTTAACCATAATTGGCCAAATAACAAAGAATATTCTAAAAAATAATTTCCAATCCCTATTTAGACCATATACCAAAAATTATAGATAATATACAATTATTTAGGCCTAGTGAGATGATA
Source organism: Viscum album (assembly GCA_963277665.1). Classification (NCBI taxonomy): domain Eukaryota; kingdom Viridiplantae; phylum Streptophyta; class Magnoliopsida; order Santalales; family Viscaceae; genus Viscum; species Viscum album. The sequence continues at coordinate 1,439,719,542 of OY728127.1, read as the reverse complement.
AAAACGTTGGTATAATTCACCTTTTTAAAAAAACTTATAGGTGTGCCATTCAACCAAATTATAAGATGCCCCCTCTCCTTCTCTCTTCACACATTGAATACCAATTAGTTCATACAATAAATTACCAAATAGATTAAAAAAAATTCCTCTCATCCTTTAAGCCTTATATTGGTCATAAAACTGACCTACTAAGCCATTATTCAAACTTATGGGGGGAACCTAAATAAGAGGTAATGTTCTTCAACAGGCATCATTATATTACTTCTTTTTACGACCCTATAATTTTTTATTATAACATATTGATATAATATCATTAGAATTTAAAATTTAATAGTATTTTTTATAATAATTTCATCAGATAAAACCATCTCTACATCCATCAGATGGGTTACTAAATCATTGTCCATGCGTACAATGGACTACCGACATGAAAAAAAAATGTCATTTATTATTCATTTTCCACCACTCATCGTTTAGAATTATGATGTATCAAATGTATAAATAAAATATATATAACATTATTTTACATCTGGAGTTATTATATCACACACACACACACATATATATATATATATATATATATATATATTATCTTCCATTCCATAAGAGACTTGATAATGTCACTCATGTGTACGGAAATCTTCAGCCTCATGAAGCGATGTGATTCTTCTCTTAAGAACTCTTTAATTGGAAAATGTAATATTTATAAAATCTTTTGTGTACGTATCGACTACCTCATTCATGAAGTGATGTGACTCACTACTCATCACCATACCAAATGTATGACACCTAAATATTAATGTATTATTATATTAATGATATTATTTTCAATTGGGGATGGAAAAATATTACTTAAATCCTTTCAATAATGGTTATTGAAAAAATGAAACCATAACTCACTCATAGGTGTGGCCTACCATCTCAATGATCGTAACTAAGTCATTTATCATAACCATAATTAACATTTATAATTATAATTTATTTATAAATATGAAAATTACAAATTGATAATTATTCACGGGAATAATGAACCATATAATATGTTCATGAACTAGATCTTTCATAACAAAACATGTATGAGAAAATAAGGAAATTGACTCCTAAATCAACAAAAATAGGAAACGATTAATGAACATGTGAAATGATGTTATAAAATAATCATATATGATATCATTATTAATTATATTGTTATATAATAAGATAATAACATTTTTAAATTCACCAAAGGTGAGGTTAAATAATGTTCACCCAAAAGGAAGCATTAGATAAGGGATTTTATCTCAATTTAATTTATTAAGGAATATTGTAATTATGTGGGACCAGTTTCATTTATATGGTTTATATACATCCAATTATAAAAGTAAATTTTAAGAATAAATTTCATATTTATAACATTTTGAATAATATAAATGATTAAACCAATTTATATGTATATCTTGTTCTATGAAAAATGAAAAAGTCGTCAATGTGTACATGCGGTCTACAGTCTCTCGGGATCGATACATTTTGTTTCCATAACTACATAAAATATCTCATTCAAAAAAAATATTTAACATATATGATATTTAGGATTAATATATGTAAACTATTAATAAAAAAATTAATATCTTTTTAATGTAATCATTTTACGTCGTTAAATTACCATAAACAAGCTCATAAAGGATTCCATTTTCCCAAACCATACCCATGAAATAAATTGAATAAATAAGGTCCACTGATAACCTTTAGGCACAATAACATTAATATCTTTTATAATCATGCAATTTTGATATTTTTATCTAATAATATGGTCATACATATCAATTACAAAACACTTATGAAATATTAAAAATTATTAACAATCAATAATTGAAAGTGCACAATAACTATTAGAAATATTTATAGTGACTGATTATAATTAAAGAATATAAATGGTAATATATATGAAAAATTTTATCAAATAAGTTTCTAAATTTTTTATTTTTATTATAAAGGTGGATAAATATATGTAATACACATAAACATCACATAATTTTATGTTTGAAGTGAAGAATTAATTCTCTTACACTTTGAGGGTATTTTCATGTCTATATATTTAGTGAATTATTTCATGAAAATAAAAATTTAAACCCATTCATTAAAATTAGAAACATATACCATGTATCCATTTTTTCCAAAAAATAATATTTTAAAAGAAATCTTGTACCCTATTCGCTAAAAATATTCAGAAAATTAATCTTAAATTCTTCTTTTCTCAAAGCCATGATTAAACCCAGTGAATTTTATTAAAAGCATTGGATTATGAAAAAATATAAGTAAGGGGAATAAAATAATTGAAAAAAATAGTCTGCTGATAAATGCATATAAATTTTATTAAAAACATACCTTTTCCCAAAAAAGGAATCATCATTTCAAAAAGATCACTATATATCCATTTAAAAATCAGACGATTTCTAGTAAAACTCATTAGATTCAATATATAATTCATATAGTTTCCTTTGGATATAATAATCATATAACATTTATATATACCTTAAAACAACCCTGAAAAATTTCGATAACCATATGGTTGAATTCCAAAAAAAATTTCAGGAGAACAAAATCATTACCCAATGCATTGGATTGATATCTGGGGACACCGATCATATATTCAATAGCATGATAAGTTGTCACAATCTGGTCTCACCCATTGTATGTGTTTTAATAGTATCACTCAATTATATATAGGAACTCACATTTTAAATTGTTTCCAAGGACCATATTATGAATAAAAACCTTGAATAAATATTTTTGACCCATGTACAAAACTCATTCACATATCAAAATACACTTTTCATAGAAGTACATTATAAAAAATAAAAAGCCGACCCAAAATAATGAATGCATTTTCATTGAAAATAATTGAAATAAATTATAAAGGATCTATTGAGTAATTAAATAATCATGAATTTTGGAAAATTCTACCATAAATTATAAAAAATATTTATTTATACTTTTAAAAAAATTGATGATTGTTTAATATTAAAACCTATTTTTTAAAAAACATCTCCAATATAATACCCAAAAAGATTCCTTTTTGAAAAAGTTTCATATAAATTATAATAATATATTTTTATAACTATCATTTTCAAATATAAAATTTTTTAAAAACATTGTCATTTAAATGAAATGTTTACAGAATTGATATTTAAAACAATTAAAATAGGGTTTTTAGTTAAAGTTTCCCTTACCTTTACTCTGATTCATCACATATGTTCATTATCATCCAAAATAAAAAAAATGGTTATTTATTTATGTACTTGATAACCATTTTAAATTCTATTATTCCTTTTATTTTACTTATTTCCATTTCAAAAAAATTACTCAATTATGTAAATTAACATCGGATGCTTTGACGATATTGGATACATAAGTCCAGAATGACATAGGTAGGTGGAATGTGCTCAAAGGTATTGTCATTCCATCATATTCATAATAATATTCATGAAATAAATATCAATTTTATATTTAAATTATACATAAAAATCCATAAATGAAGTATGTTTTTGAAAAAATGAAATATGTTACCATCTTAGAGATGGTAGGTCATACGTACACATTAGTAAAGTTTCCATTTCTCATCGATCATTACGTACAAAAGGTAATAATTATTTTATCTTTACATAATTATAATTTTACCACATATATCATATTAATTATTTAAATATACATATATATGTACATATCATCCATGTAATGTGTTTATGAAAAATGACATGTCTCACTTCGTGTAGGTGGTAGTATAGACGTACACATGAGTGATGTCATCAATTTTTATATGCATGGAAATGTAATAATGTATATGATATATTATATTTTATAATAATAAATATGTCATGGATATAATATATAAATCATTATTAAAACATTATATCTACTATTTGGAGATGGTGATAGAAAACGAATTATATCATTTCGTGAGGTGGAAGTATGTCGTACACACGAATGATGAATTATATTCCCATTTTATTGATGTGGATATAGATATATGAAATTGCATTGAATATATAATATTTAATTGTATTCATTATATTGGATTCTTTTTTAGAATGTTTGAATAATTTTCATGGGATATAGAAGAAGAAACAAAACATAACTCCTCAATTAAAAATGATAACTCTTCTTCGGAGGATCTACATTTCCTAACACCTTAAGGCCATTAATATTTTTGTTTTTCCAAAAAATACCTCTGGAATGTTTCTAGGGATTTTAGAAAGATATTATGTTATTCATTTCTCAATTAAAATGGTTTTTAATTATGTAGTATTGATAAAAATTGGTTCCCTTTTACATGGGAGGTAAGGGGAACTCTTGATATTTTTGAAAATATTAAAATGTAGTAAGAATATTCTAGAGCCAAAATTAATAAATATTATAAACGTGATTATGGAATACTGTTTTAGACCATATTTTATCCAGTTTTGATATATTTATTTATTTAGTTATTTATGATTTCTTAAAAATTTAATAAAATATTAATTCCTTAAAATATCATTATTGTCAAATTTGACACTATTCAATATTTTCACATCAAAAACATAAATCAAACAAGTATAATTATAAATAAATATTTTATTATATAATAAAAATTTCTTGTTAATTTTTAAAATTAATCTATCAAATTAATTATCTCAAATTATATTTATTTTAATACTTTTAAATTCATTTATTTGGTTTTCCAGTTAATTGAATATTTACATAATCATCATTGTGCTAGATTTTGAGGTAATTATTTCATCCCTAAAAATTAAAAATAAATTATCCTGATTTATATAAATCAGTTATATTAAAAAATAATATTTAGGTTCGAATATTTCTTATATATAATGACATATTAAAAATATAACACCTATTAAAAATAAGAGTGTGACATTTTTGTTTTTTATTTAAATAAAATATTATAAATATCACAATCTTATCCAAGTGGCTCCAAATGATTATAAATTTGACCATTGGATTATTATTTTCGGTATATAATCAACCAGTATTATTTATTTATGTTTTTAGTTTATTAAATGTAAGTTAACTTTTTATATTTTAGAGCTTTAAATATCATTTTATTGATTTATCATCTCCTTCAAAATGCTCTATTAAGTGTTTAATAATAATTTAATGTACTTATCTCATTTTTAATAATTGGGAAAAAATATTTTCATTAAAATAAATTAGCTATGCTCAATTTAATCTTTTTTTAGTAATTATGTATATTTAAACACATCTATGTTAAGAAAATTTATTTAATTTTCAATTTTGATTTTTCATTCATTGCAAAACCATTGAAAAATAATTTGGGAAGGTTTCTTATTATATAACTCAAAAATTCAAAAATACCCATCTAAATCATTATTTGTAGATTATATTCGATAAAATAGTATTTAAAAATCTATCTACTTCTCAATTATTATATATAAGACACCAAATTTTACTTTTCTAGCATTACGCAAGCACTACGCCGGCACTGAATGGATTTTCATATTTATCATGAAATAAATTATAATGTTCATCTTCAAAATTATTTTTTTATTACAATTATATTATTATTTAATAAATGATTCATTATATAAGTTTAATTATTTTTTATATCATAATTAGGTTTGATGATGTACCAAAAGATGAATCTTTTTTCTATTGATGAAAATTTAAATTTTCTAGAAAATTCACTAAATTTCCCCATAAAATAAATTTGATATTATGATATAAAAATTTATGTTCATGTTTTCACTTAATTTTTCCAAGAATTCCATAAATTAATTATAATATTGAACCAAAAATATTTTGAAGACCCATTTTCATGCAATATATTTTTTTGGGGAATAATATGACTTTACTAAAAATTAGGTTATTATTTTACTATTATATAATAATAAATTTTTATTGATTAAGATATAACTACTTCTTAAGTCAAATCTTCTAATTCATAACATAAAATTTAATAGCTATGTTATAATCATCACATTATTGAATAATAATATTTCATTTTTCAATTTATCTCGATGATGAAAATTTTATTTGCTATCAGACATAATATTTAATTTTAAAATATATGGTTGTTACATTATCCACCCATTTTCTACATTTCATCCCCATAACTTTTAACTCAAGAAAGGTTAATATTTTTTGAATTTTCAAAATACTTCCACAGAAATTCCACATGGAATAGAGATTAATAAAAAACAATTTAAAAAGGAATAAAGGGAACTACGAAGTTCATCTCGAATAACATATACTATGATACCATGTAATAAAAAATGAACATGTAAGAAAATGTATAACTCCCATGTACTGATAGAGAGTGGAAAAGAACAAGGTCATGATAAATTTAACCCTAAAAAACAATAAATCTGTGGTGGGATAAAAGTCCATGGATTTCTTGATTAGAAAATTAAATGTATAATGTTTTTGTTTCAAAATAATTTTATTAATGTTTAGGAATTACTTTACTATGCAGAGTAATAAAATAAGGATTTATACTTACTAGAAAATAATAATTTCATCAATTAATTCATTTTAACGATAATATCATATTTTCATCCAAATAATGAGAATTAATTTTTCACCCATGAATCATTAGAATCAATTTATATACATTATAAAATCCATAATATGAAAAAAAATCACTTATCTTTAGACATTAACGAAAACTGACATTATTAGGTTAAAATAGGTTAATTACCCAAAATAATAATCATTTAAAATAAAAAAATATACTTTAGTCTCTAAAAATCAACATTAATAGACAATTCTCAAATTAGATCATAAAATAAATAATTAAAATTAAAATTATTCCAAATATTACATACTAAGATTGTTACCTAAAATTTAGTCGACTTTGGTCACATAATCATCGAAGATAAATTTAATATTTATCTACCAAAATAACATCATCCAATCTAAATCTCTTAAAAATGTAATTTACTAACTCATGGATCTCTATATATGCTAATAATTTTTCCATAAATAACCTAAATCAACATAAATCCACAATAACCTCATATAAGGTTCTAAAAAATAATTCATCATTTTTTTCTAACATAAAATCCCATTTTATTCTGTTTACTTTAATCATATAGGGTTACAAAAATAGTGAACATATTCTAAAAGAAAATTAAATCCATAATCATCAAATCAATATCCAATCCCCGAATTATCAATTCGATAAAGAATATGTCCCACCAATGAAAAAAACCTTTATCTATCAGATACAATAATTAAAAAAACAACATCATACTTACATGGACATCATGTAGGCCAGTGGTCTATACTATACCCTTATCTCCCTTTGGATATGGTTAAAATTCAATGTCCTAGACATATGTGATGGGTTATCACCCAACCTATAGGTTTTCTTATTTGTAAAAATATACTAATATAATACTTATAATAAAGCAGTAATGTGAGAAAAATCCCTAAAAATAAAAATTATATATTAAACATTAAAGAAATATTTTAACCACAAAGGATATCTCATACCTTTCATTTTTTATCTCAAAATGTATTAACTAGTAATTACCTCTAAAATAAATGTCTCCAAAAATACCATTAGTCACCTTCAAACCGGAATCTTGAAATTATTTTTCTAATAAATTTATGTTATTATAAAACCTAAAATTATAAACCCATGATGTCATCTACTACACAGATGATAAACTTACATGAAAATTTTTAAATATCTAATGTTTTATAAACCAATATTTTGTATCAACTATAAGGACCCAACCTTAAATAAAAATCTTTATTTTTATATTATTAATTATATTCTCTTAAATTGTGAGGACGTTTTAAGATTATAAAGTTCATATTAAGGGACATACAATAATGGAAACTATTAATATATTGATAAACCCCAAATCAATTCCTATTAACATACCTATTTACCCTTAAAATTTAATCATATTTTCAAAAATTTCATTATCATACGTTTTAAAAATTGACCTATTTTCATAAATACTCATCATAAATAATACAAAATCCATGTAGGTACCTTAGGATATCATTATCAAAAAACCACTGCATATCCATTACAGGAAACCATATAATTGTAATAAACATATGGATTACTTAAAATATAATTCTCTAGAGAACAAAATCATTACCCAATTCATTCGAATAATATCTGGGTGCACCCACCATATAAGCTATAACAGCATCATCCAGCGCTATCAGAGTGCACCCATATTATATCATGTAATGGTTTCACTTGTTTCTATCTATGTGTAACATTATAAATAATTCCCATGGACGATATCATGAATAAAACACTTAAAAAATACTTTTTATCCCAGATAAATACACTTTCGGATATCAAAAATACACATTTTCTTAAAAATAGCTTTTAAAATCTACAAACCACAAATATATCAATGAAAGATTATAGTTTGTAATAAAAAATAAAAATATATAAAGGTTTTATTAAATAATTAATCTTTCATGATGTCTTGAAACTCCTATCATACAATATAAATAAATTACATTATACATTTGTTAATAGATTTGAAAGAGGATATATAAATGATGGGTTTTAAAAGAAATTGCCCCACATAAAACTTAAAAAATATTCTTATTTGAAATAAATTGAGATAAATTAATAAATTACCTTTAAAAAAATTAATTTCCTTATAAACTAATTCAAAAATATCATTTTAAAAATATATTCATGAAATATATGGATTTATAGATTAAATATTTAAAACAAGTAAAACAAGGTTTTTATATTAAAGAGACTTATACCATGAGTCTGAATTCTAACGTATGTTATTTTTCATCCAAAATAATAAAAAAATATAAGTTATTTTATTTCTATTGAAATTGTTTTAATTTTATTTTTCCATTTAGTTCACTTATTTCCATGCTATAAAAATTACTTAATTATTTTTTTCACATCAGACGCTTTGATGACATTTGATTCAAAAGTCATGAATTACTTATGTAGGTTGATTATGCTCAAAGTGTTCTTAATTATGTCACAAAAAGAATAATATTAATTAAACAATTATAATTTATATACTGAAATTATAATTTTAAATCCATCAAAAAAATATAGTTATGAAAAATGAGTTATGTTACAACCAGTGCAGTGATTGTCTATACGTACACATAAGTAACATTTCCATTTTACATCTATCATTAAATAAAAAAGTTAAGTATTATATTATCTTTCTATAATGATATTATTATAATATATATATATATATATTATTAATTATTTAAATATAATTATATATATCACTCATGTGATGTGGTGATAAAAATTGAATCACATCGCTACATGGAGGCAGTCTTCCACATAGATGAATGAACGATGTTATGATTTTACTATGAAACAAATGTTCTGACAATATATGACATATTTTCTTTTAGTAATGATGAATTTTTTATGAATATCATTTATAAATATTAATTCCATAATTATAACTAGTCTTGAAAAATTATGATGCAAAATGAACTACATTGGCTCACGGTGCAATAGTCAAGCTTACACACAAACAATGCATTATTTTCCCTTTTTATAGATATGGAGATGGATATAGGTTAATCCATTGAAATAATAATATTAATGTATATGTAAGATAATTTAAATAATATTTTCTCTTGTTTTAGGATGGTTTAGGGATTTGAAATAAAGAAACAAAGAAAACATTATCGATTAAAAATGATTTCTCCACTTTAGTCAATCTCCATTTCATAATAACTTCATACCACTAAAATTGGTGTTATGAATAAATATATTCCTATACAAAGTGGACATTGAGGAATTTATTTTGGATGAAATTGGATGACCAAAATGGTTTTGATGTTTTTCGGATTTAGGAGAAGATATTTCATTTTATAAGAGAGGGAAGGGGAACTCTTATAATTTCTCAAAATAATAAAAAATAACAAGAATAATATAGTGAAAAAATTTAAAAATGGCATAAAAATAAATATGGGATGATTGTTTTGACAATTTATTATCTCTCTTGGACTTATAAATTATATTTATGATTCTCCAAAATTTAATAATATATTATTTCCATAAAATATAATTGTTGTCCAATTTGATAATATTTATCAGGTTGACTTTGAAAACATCCAAATGGCTTTAAAATTTCAAAAAATATTTTATAATATCATAAACATGTAGATATGATGTATTAAAATCGTGTGGTGCATTAATTATATTAAATTATATTTATTTTAAAAAAATTTAATGTCATTTATTTGGGTTTTCATTTAACTATATTATTACTCCAACAATGTTGTGAAAGCTTGTAAGGTAAATATTTCCACCATAAAAATTAAAAATATACCATCATGAATAATATAAATTCATTCTATTTAAAAATAATTTTTATAGTTGAGGATATCAGCTAGATAACCACCTATTTGGAATATAACTCTTATTAAAAAACAAGAGTGTGATATGTTTGACTTTTCATTATAGAAAATAATAGAAAGGTCATAATCTTATCCAATTATCTCTAAATGGATATAAATTCTACTCGTAAGTTATATTGTCATGATATATGCTTCCAATAACTTTGTTTAATTTTTTTTTATAATATAATGGTTCTAATTAATTTAATTTTTATAGTTTTTCAGGTCATTTTATTGAATTTTCTTATACTTTCTCATGCATTGTGTAAATTTTTCATAAGAATTTATGGTACTTATTTAATATATAAAAAATTAAAATAAGTTAATATCATAATAAAATACTAATTATGATCAATATAATAATTTATACTCATTCATTATACATATTTTCACATATATATTCCAATAAAACTTATTTTATTTGTTAATATGTCTTCTGTTTCCATTTATAAGAATTGCATAATAATTTCGATATAATTCATGTTATGTAACTCCAAAATTTAAATAATCAGTCTAAATAATCATTTATAGATTATATTAAACTTTGAGATCATGAAAATACATTATACTTCTCAATTATTACATATAAGATGAATAATTTGACATTTCGAGTGACTGATAAGAAACACATCAACACTAAAAATATTTTTCATATTTATCATGAAATATATTATAATTTTCAGGTTATAAATTTTGTTTCTATGATATATATATTATAATATTATTCGTTATCCATTACATAAGATTAATTAATTGTTTATATAATAATTATTTCATCATGATATCGTAAAAGATTTCATATTTTTTAAAAAACTATATCTTTTACTATTCACCAAAAATCTAAATTTATTATAAAATTTATAAACCCCATAGAATAATTTTTATATGATTATTTCACTATGAATTTAATTTTTTTCAAATATATTTTATAAATAAACAAAATATATTTATAAAATTCTCCCTGAAAACATGAAAATCCATTTTTAAGGTAAGCATTTTTGTGAAGAATAAAATGACCATTCTAAAATCTAGGTTATTATTTTCTTGTAATTTACCGACACCATTATCTTGATTAGTATCCATATAATTAATTAGTTAATATATTATTTCTTTTTATACCCCTAATTTAATGTCTAGGTTAGAAGTGTCACATTTTAAATAATAATATTTCCTTGTATACTTAAGCTTAGGGATGCATATCGTGTAAGCTATCTAATATAGTCTTTGTTTTTCTAATTCATGGGAAGTTATATTAATTTTATTTATATAAATTTGAAAATACTATTTAAGGTTTTTATCTCAATTTTTAGAGATTGATATCTATTCTATATTCATCACCTTCATTCTTTATGTTTTTTATATACTACCCCATGAATTTATTTTCTCATATCCTTAATGAAATTATAGTCATTTAAAAGTACATATCATGTTATCTCCCCTAATGGAAAATAATTTATAATGTTACTAATTGGGTAAGGTTTATTCGTCTAAAATTATCTTCTTTGAGGAACGTTTTGTATTATGAAACTATCTTAAAATATATTTATTTTATATACATCCACTTTAGAATATTTTAAATTTATATATTTGTTAATTATATTTAATTTTATATTTAAATTATTCACTTTGATTGTATTTTTTTCCAAATATACCATATTCAAATGTATTTCCTTTCCAATCGTTATTCCCTTTGGTCAATAATATTTTCCTCCATATCCATATTCTTCATTAAACCAATTTTTCCCTTTTTTTTGAAATCTAAATTTTTATTATTTTTTGTGACCCACATATATCTCCTTACATCTTATCTGAATAAAGTCATTTTATAATTTTTATTATATGGGCTGAAATTAATAGATTTTTAAATATAACTAAAATTCATAATTTTGGCTTATATTCCACAAGTATGGACATAACCACTATTTATTTTAAATATTAATATTTCAAAATCCTCTTTTGAAATAATGTTTTACAATTTCCAATTGAAATCATCCTGAAAATGAAATTTAAAATTGTCTTGTGGTATCATGTTTTATTAACAATGTTTGTTTTCACAAAATGTGAAAAGAATCTTCCTCTAAATGGTCTTCATTAAAACTCAATTTCATAGATCCTTATTTGGTTTTATGTAAGAAAATTACTATGTATAATTTTAATATTTTTCAAAAAAATTTATATTCCATTTTCTCTATAAAAAATTTTCAAAACAAGTGTATAAAAATTTAAAGGTTATCTATTATTTATTTAAAACATTAATTATATTGTAATGTTTTTTTCATCTATGTCTATATTTTTAATTGCCACTTTTGTTTCACGAGGGATATTATCTAAAGATTTAAAAAAAAATTTGTCTAGATTTTTATTATTATGTAATTCAATTTAATGATTGCGGAAAGTATTTAAATCCAATATATTTTTATTATAATATAAAATTTTATTTATTAGTAAGGAAAATATTTTTTTATGAGTATTTGTATTCATTTGTTCCATATTATGAATGTATTGGAATTAATTTAATAGTGTATAAGGGCTCAAAATATATATCCCCCCAATGCATTTGGGGTTATCATAAGATAAAAGGTTTGGTTATTTAGGAAAAAATTGCCAATTTGTCAATATTTCCTTTACATAGGGACTTTTCGGTATGATCTTGATATCATGAATTGAGTCCTTTATTGTAATATCAATATTTTATTACATTTTTCCTAGATGGGATGGTCATGATGTCTAGGAACATGTCCATGGTAAAAATATCATGATATCATTGTATAAGGCCTTCACGATAAGATTAAGATTTTTTGAAGTATACATTCCATCACATTGAAATTATTAATTAATATCCATTTGACTATTTATATTATTATGCAATCCATGGAGATATTTCATTACCATTTAATTTATTATATATTGTATTTGTAATTACTTCCTTGACCATTTTTTCCATTCCCTCTCTATATATGATAGATTTTTCTATAAACATCCCCTTATGGGGAAACCAATCACGAACTTTCATCCCCTCTCCTAAGGGTACCAAGAATGGATATTTTAATTAATTCTAGGATATAATAAAAGGGATAATAATTGTTTCTTGATTTTATGTGATTTTTTTATGTTCCAATGTAATAGATAAATAATATATGTATAATTTCTCTGAATAAAACTAAAATAGGTTATACCTTATGGTGTGATATCTTGAATCATTTACCTTTATAATAATATAACAATTTTATTTGGTTTACTAGAGTTTGGGTTACTATTGTTGGTATCAAATCATGTTTAGTAGAAATCATGGGAACTAGAACATTGATTAAATAACCTAACACAATAATAGAATGAATGAATGGGTATTTCTATAAGGAAAAAATATAATTTTTTTGTAAAGTATGTAATGTAAAATTTCAAATAAATAAAATCATTATATGGTTATAGAAAAGTTGATGCATGGTCTGGAAATATTCACCTTGGGGTAATAATCCTAAAAAGGTTGGTGGGTAATTGACTCATTCTTCACATGGTTCTTGGATAGAAGGCGTAACAACACACATTGGTTGACACACTCATTTATATGTTTTTGGATAATTCACGTGAAGTTTAAAAAACTTTATAATGGATTTGTAAATATTTTTATGATTTCAAAATATTCTCAAATACAGTAACCTTATGATTCTATTATTGGATTTTTTATTAAATTTTAAATTATATTATGTGTTACACATGATTCAGAATTATATACTACGTTTTAAAATTCATGGTGTTATTCATGAACTAATTTTTTGTATTCCATTATTTAAAGACAGATCCTTACTAATTATTTTTAGGTAATTATGGATAATATTAAAATGTTTTAGTTGGTTTTTTGAATATATTTTGAGAAATATAAATAAAAACTATGAGTTGAAAAGCGATATGAGACACGGTAATTTGAGTTATTTTGGTAAATGTTTAAAATATTTATGGGAGTATTTATAATTATGTTATAATATATTGATATGAAAAATTTATATTGTTTAGGTATCAAGGCTATATATATTTCTAGGAAAATAGGATTGCACAATTTTGGGATTAATTTATGATAATACCTTACTATATTCAGGGTTGTTATTTCAAAGGATCTAGTTATTTAGATTAAGTGGTTGATATTTATGTGTAACTCAGATAGTTGAAATATATTAATTTTCGATTTAAATGAATTTTTGGAGAATAAATTTTATGATTGTGTTTTAATATTCATATGGTCATTTATATTTATTTTAATTTATATTGACATAAAAATTTCAATTTTATAGTTTTTATGGAATTAGGGTCATCAAAATATGTTGAAAACTGTATACCTCAAAATAATCCTAAAAAATATTGTCAGATAAGTGGTGATACTTGGATAAAATTGATTATAATCTCAACATATTTCAATTATAAATGAAAATATGAGTTTTATAATCTTATCCATGATAACGAGTTAGAAATTATATCATGATCCATATCCTAAACAACTTATAATTCATTAATAGTAATTTCAATTTTAAGAATACAATTAATTTAGGTTTATATTGTTACAAATCATGATTTTATTAATCATTTACCATTAAATAAAATTTATTAACAATAACATTTGTGTTTCTCCAATGAGAAGAGGCCTGTATGAGATCCACCGAACTATTTGATTGTGGGGGTCTTGTGGTGTACACAATCATAAAAATCGGGTTACCACTATCACTATCTTCAAGAACTACCAATAGTTACCTTATCCACAACTGGGTATATAACTACATTCCAAAGGTAGTCAATCAACTGGTATTTTAGGTCAAATAACTATTGGGGACATGTATTGGTTGAGAGGATGGGTGGTTGTGCTCATAGTACCCTTTTGGGGGGACCTATTTCCTACTATGGGACTTTCTTATATATTAAAGATATGTTCTAGAATCACTTCTTAATTTTGATATGGGACAAGGTAACCCAGAAAATGATCATGGGATAATTCTCTTTCATGAGGAAAATAATATGATCTCTTTAGTGAATCCATCTGCATGTAACTGCGGTTCTATATCATTTACAAGTAATAGGATATCACTTATGTGTTAAAGTCCAATAACTAGGTGCTTTGGAATGTCATTCCTTGAAAGGAGGAGGTTATATATTCTAAAAAGGGTAATGATCCATTATGAGGTGTCCTATATTTCTTGGTGGTTACAAGAATCAAAACGCACATAGTTTTTTATTCCTCTGTCCACTGATGGAAAAGGTAGAGTGATAAACTCATGGGAATGATTGGCTGCCGATGGATGGATTGATAGTGTCAAAAAAGGACTTAACCCTAAAGGGTTTTTCTCGATTTTGGCCTTCGAATGACGTCCTACATATCCTGGTTATTGATGTAATAAAATTTTTTATAGATAAAATTCATACATGGGACTAGAACCAAGGTTGATGTACTTGTGTCGGGGTGAGTGTGTCACAAATCTCATTATGGATTTAGATACATATGATTCCCTAGATTGTGGAGACTCATGATGTGTATTGTATTATTATTGTAACTCCCTATGATCAGATCATCATCACACTGTGTTGGAAATAAGGTATGAAAATGATCCATATCATCGCTGGGAGAGTGAGGTACAAACATATTGGAGAAACACTTTGGATATTTTATGTGGAGAATACTTCTTGGAATGGAATACTATGTATCCTGATTAAGGCCTGAATCAAAGTTCTCATAGTTAATTTGATAGGGGATTACACACTGAGCTTTCCCTATACATTGTGGAGGTTTATGGTGGAAATTATATGAACATTACAACTCCTTAATCACACATGAAACAATATATTTTTGAGAAATAGGAGATGTTATGTAATCAATATCATTTCATGAGAATAAGGAACATAAATTATGTGTTCATTATTAATTATTAGTATGGAGCTCACGTCTCATGGAGAGGTCGCCTATGTATTCTGAAAATAGAAGGAATAAGAGTTACTATAGTTCTTTTATCAGGGCATACACACTAAGTATTCCATTCTGATTGGGTCTTTCAAACCAAGGAAAGACAATGATACCAAGTCATGGGCTACCTTGGTGACCTGGAATACTTGTCTAGGGGTATAACATGACTCGGTTAACATGTCCTGAGGACATAACATGATGCAGATGGTTTGTTCCAAAGGCCATCACATAACCTGACGGCCTTGTTAAGGGGGTGTCATATGATCCTTCCAACATGCCCTATTATAATCACTAGATTTGGATGATACATATGGAGGGTGTCGTGATAGTTGGTACATCATGTCTCAGGGGTGTCGCATGTCTTGGATGACGTACCTAGAGAACATTGTGAGATCTAGCGGACATACCTAGAGGGCAGTGTAAGTCTCCAATGACATTCCTAGAGGGTATTACAAGAATTTGGTTGAGAATCCTAGATGTAACCACAATACTTGTATGACATTAGTTGGCACTGTTATATGAGTCAGGAAATGTAACTGAAGTATATCATGAGGCATTAACGATAGGTAAAGAGGATTTTTTTTATCACTAATGTCACATAGATAGAGGGACCATTGTACTTTCTCTAAAATGTACGAAATATTTTGGATGACCCAAATACCATGATTACGTAGCTTCATGAGATCTAGGAAACATATCATGCTATTGTTGTGTGTCTTGTATGACTCACGCGAAGTACAAGAGGGACATCCCACAAGTTTTCCACTTTTTTCTTCCACACTTCATATTTTATCTAGACCTTATATTTTGAATTCATTGATTAATTTAATATTATTTTATTTTGATTCTTGCGTGATCTAGATGATGTGATGTGAGTTATTCACAATTCTTGGAAGAATTATTTCATGTGATATATGATTGATCAAATGATGTGCTTTATTAATATCTTGTGACCACTCTAGCTGTTCATCAGCATATTAACAGAGAGGAGATTTTTTTATTACGAGATCAGTTTCTCTAATAAATATGTTACATTTCATTGGTGTGCTAACATTCCTAGATAAAAAAATCCAACAATTAATTCCCTGCATCTTGATAGGTAGTGGTGAATTTTTAATGATGGGGTGGGGGATTTATTGGCCTCGCCACCCCAATTGTTTTCATGTTTTCATGGCATACATGTTGATGATCCAGGAAAGTCTTGGAGAAAGGGTTCGATGCCATGTGTCTTCGTGAGCCTTTGCTATTGATCACTCTGATGTAATCTCTATATTCTCAGCAACCATGAGTCCCTCTCATCAATGAATCCATTATTGGATTATCTATAGTTAATGGAGACTTATTTGATCATGCTTTCATGTAGAAGGACTTCCACATTATCATATTGAAATTTCCATGGGCTTTCATGAGATCAAACATCCAATTGAATGGAATCTCTGAGAATCTAATGACATTCTTAGGACATTTCATGTGCTAGGGGTGGCTTTTTAGGGGGTGGTCTCCATGATATTACGTTGTTGTGTCCATGAGTCTCACAGGGCCATGTTGTGAACATCCATAACACATCTCAAATGTTTTACGACAACAATAGGTTTCCACTTTCCCCTACATTCATTTCCTTTATTTTATTTTACAATGCTCGGGAGTCATGCAGTATCGCATGAGTAATGTAGAGGAAAATTACTTTATTTTTTGGAGATGCATCATGTGACCGACAAATAACCTATGAATATGTGCAATGATTTCAATGAAAACTCCATTCTTTTTTTCCTTAGTTATAAAAAAGGGGGAGCGCATGGTAGACATCACATAACAAAGACCATTCAAGAGATATTAATGACAAGACAAAGGTAATCATTGAGACAATGTGGAAATGAATTCAATGAAACATAGTGCCTTGATGATCTTTATGGATGTGTCGCATGATGTTCGGTGACTGTGAGAGGATCTCGCCTCCATCCATTTATTTCCATTATTTTTTTACAATGGCTCAGGGATCTTTTATTTTTTTCAGATGTTGTGTAGGATAAATACCTTTCTTATTCGTGATGCATAGAATAATTCTTATGATCATGTGAATCAGCCACTCTTTAGTACTTTTCCACCGATTTTCGAAGAATTTTTGGATGGGCTTTCAGGCATTCTCTAGCTGAGAATATATGAATATTGTGGGAGTTGTAAATGGATTCCACCATATGAATACTATTTTCTTGAGATGCTTTGCAAGAGAAAGAGGAATTCTCAAATGGGGTACCATGGGATCTATTGAAGACTATATACTATGCATGGTCATTTTACATGACCTAGAGATGACCACATGATCATGAGTCTCATAGAGGATTTCGCAGCTTGAGGGTCTCTTTAACCTTTTTCATCCTTTTAATTTTTTAGGAAAAATAATATCTATATTCACATATTTATTCATTTTTAGATGTACTGATTCTCACTTAGAAGGAATCAAAAAATTATACCCCCAGGATTGACATCCACAAGGCTAATGTCTTGATTCATAGGAATGTAAATTCCTTCTATAATCTTTGGTTGTGTCATGAATCAGTGTCTCGAGAAACATTTGGTCTACTAAGCGACACATGGTATTATGGGAAATATCCCATATATTGATGTATGGAGGGAGAATTTATACACTAGCTACCATTCCTCTAGAGCTCTCTCTCCTTACCTCCACTGCATACCCCTTCTGTAAGACCATTCTGTGGGTTCTGATAGTGAGCAAGTTCACAAGAAATGATCAAAAGACTCCATTTTAGCTGAACACCCAAAAATACTACCATTACTCGAGATCAAGTATAGTTCAAATAAGAATCGTACTTTTATACTATTTTTGAACATTGATAATGAGGTACTATGATTGTCTTTCGGTTTTTCAGTATTCACTCGATAAATTTTATGATTGATTAATCATCATAAAATTTTTGTGACTTTGTAAATGTCACACGATCCTGAGATTCTAATGGGGTCATGTTATTTCGATATTCTTTGAGGGGGTTATGTCACACATGATTCCTTTAGAGGTCTGACGATTCACAAACTACATATGAAATTTTAAAATCCTTGGTTGATTCATGCAATGCGCATGATTCTTCTGTGACTTATATGACAGTCCTCTGAAAATATTTTATTTTATCTTTCTGATATATGTCACATAGTTATTTTTAGATGGATTCTAGCTCTAATCGATCTGCCCCACCTACGATCAATCAATGGGAAATTATTTCTAGGAATCGCAGCGCCGATCATCAATATCTAGTAAATACTGATAATGACAGTCTAAATATTTTCATATCATATGTGATTCAACACTATCCATTATATTAATTGATTCCTCTATATAGGTTTGGCAATCTACATGATGATCTCATCCATCCTCCATACTCTAATTTTTCATCTCACTGGTTGTTGGATTCCCTCGACTATGGCCAAACGATAATAGATGAGGATTGTCAACTGATAAAACTTTAGTCTATTGATTTATCTAATATATTGTAAACCCACCTCCCTCCCGTAGGTCCATATGGTGGTGAATTTTCTCATAAACCCTTTTCATAGATCTGTTTGAGTATATTTGACTCCCCTCTAAGAAATCTTGGTGATAGAGGAGGTTCATAGTGGGGTCTCTACCCTTTCAGTATATTCTTTAATGAATGGGAACACCCTTTAGGTTACAGAAATTTATATATATTTTTTAATCATCTATACAAAGTACATATTTATGGTGTTTTGAGGAATTGCCACTTCATTGTTTTCTACCAACCCAACCTTCTTCAAGGTGTGACTTCCTTTGGTGTCATGGAACCAACACATTCCACATATCACACGATGATATGAGTATCAGCTTATGGGAAATCTACCAACATGTTGGTATTCCCCCTCTTGGATAAATGTATAATGAATTTATTTATACTACTCATGTCTTGGAGGATCCTTTATGGACCCCATTTTTGGTGATGGAGATTCTTATTATTGTAAAGGAGAAATTGAAGGAGCTAACGAAACATTCACTCGTTTATTTCATGAATTGGATCAATGTTTTGCTCTTCTACATCATACATAGGAAAACAGTTATACATCCTCATAAGTTCCCTTCTCAGCAAGTCTGTGACTGAACTAGTTCATATAGGGATATCTTGGAAGCTGGGGATTATACCTCATGGGTATACCGAGTGAACTCAAACATCTCTCTAGAATATTGGTTGTCATGATTTATATCCTTGGTTTTAATGGATGGATTTTCTTGAGTGAGGATGTGTGCTCAAGGGTTTGAGTTAGAACATAGCTGATGGGGGCACACCATGTAGAGGCATGACATCTCAAATTGGCAGTACCATTACATGATGGTATTTACCATTTCCTAAGGCTATTCTACATGGTAGGACCCCTTACAGGATTAGCGGTTCTCACCAGTTTCTGTTTGGATGGATAGGGGAGTAAATTTCTTGTTATGAATATTACAACACCACCTGAATTCATAATGCTTCATCCTGGCCTAGACTATTGAATATGTCATTTTTTGGGAAATATATATATTCCCTTCCGAGTTTAAAGATTTTATGATCCCATATGACAGTTCAGATTTTAATTCTTTCCACACAAATGATACACCAAATACTAATACAAACATCAGTTCCCTTTATGAAAGGTTCCATTTGATCTCTCTCTAGGATGGGGTTCTCAATTATAGAATGAACAAGATAGTTATTTGAGAACATTTTTCCCCTTATTTATACACTCATCAATTTGGATGTATTCAAAGGGTCTCTCCTACTCCTTCAGTCATCATTTGAGGGGACTGACATCTTGGGCTCATCTACCAATTTTAGAAGATGTGTACTTATGGATAAACTATGGATGAGATCATGCTCCACATGTTGATTCTTCATCTGCATTGTTTACCTAGAATAATGCCCATGATTGGGTAGAAGATTATCTAAGTGTTCTTCTAAACCAGTTTCTTGATTATGTGGACATAACTTTTTCCTTACCAATCCCATTATTGGAGGCAACAATGTAATTGATTGATGTTTGGGGTGAGTGATAAAGATTGAGACCATGTTCAAGTGATGACTATTCTGATGGTGGAAGAGACTCTGTTGAGAATGATAATCTTCCATCATAGGATCTGTATGATATTCTTATTGAGAAAATGTTATGTGGGGATTCATCTCCAATTTTAACACTGTTTAAAATAAATATTCATCCTCATGTCATTCCTACATTTTTAGTTTCATAGGATTAAAAATAATGTAGGATTATCTAGTGATAGATTCATGCATTGATCACTAAGACCCCCTTGGAATTATTACACTACCAAGGAGAATGCCTTCACCAGTTATTTGATGACTTGGGTATGATATTGATACCAACATCATCTATATGAAATTATACATCAAATAATCATAACCCAATGAGATATTTCCATGAGTGAAAGGGATTTTCATGATAATGTAGTTTAGGATCATATTTCTAGTAAAATGAGGGAGATGAAGGGTGACTTGGAGCAAGTTCATCAGTTGATATAAAAATTGTGGGCAATGATGGAATATTGGACTGTTTAAATACAGAGATGGAAGGAAATCATTGAGAATCTGAGGTCTGATCATTCAACATCATCATCATCCTTGGAATCTATCGGAATGATGGTTGTGGAGTTGAGGGATTTGATCAAGAATCTTTGTCCTAGAGTAGAGGTCAAAGATTCCAGTATAGTGGAACATCAACATTCCATTGTTGATTCTTATTAGACTCTTACAAACCCTTCCATCCTAGTTGATCAAATTTTATCTTCTCTCAACCCCTATAATAAATTATATTTTCGATACATTAGATAAAATCCGAAATGTGGATATTCTTCATTGTTATTTTCATATTTTCGATGGATGAATTTTATGAACTCTATATACAGTTATCTAGTTTTAATTCATTCATTATGAGCATGATATTTATGTTCTCTAATATAATGATAATTTCCAACTCTACCTGTCTTTTTCATAACATCAAGAACACATGAATGACTCAGTTTGAATGTTGAAATTAAGATATATTTCGTTTTTGTGATACTTATGAATTCCCACTAACATGTAATTCTTTATTGATGATATGTTCTAGCTATATGGTGATCCCTTGATTTGTAGAATAATCATCTGGATATGATACATGTCTTAGACTGATAGTGAACTATCTTATGCCAAATACTATATGCTTGGATAGAGAATCTTGATCATGCTAAGGAAATGTAGTGGGGAATACAATAATTTTCATGCTAAATAACTTCCCTACTAGATATTATGGTCTTTTTGTCTAACACGATCTCACATTAGTATCGGGTATTATAGCTTGGACCTCAATGTGTTGTAGTTTTGGGTCTTTGATCTTGAACATTGATGTGATTTAGTTTTGGGCCTTTTAGCATGAACCTTGATGTGAAGTAGTTTAAGGTATTTTATCTCAAAATGTGATGTGTTTTAGTTTAGGTTCTTTAAATCGATCCATTATGTTCTGTTGTTTATTGACTTTTAGCTTTTACCTAATATTGGAGACCATGGAATATGGGGCAGAAATACAAGGAATTACCTAAAAACACTAAGGTTCTGGGTTCTCCTGTTGTGTTTCTAGGGCTCTTGAGGATTTTAGTTCCTTTTATATATGTAGTACATGACTTTAATTTCTAGGTTTAATCCCTTATTCATTGATAATATGGCCAAGAAAATCTAATCTACACCCTTTTCCAAGGGTCATGGTAGTTTTATGGAAGTAATACTATTTGAGGGAGAAATACTATGGATGATAGGTCCTCCTAGATAGTTTCAATGTGGGTGGTATAATTCATAACCAATAATATTGAGTCTATGAATATGTGATGGGGAATACATTGCAGTTATATATCATAACACATTGAGATGTTAGGTTTCACCGCATTATTTTTGGGGATCACAAGGAATGTAAATCACGTTATGTTTGGACAAAATGTCACTGGTTGGTGGGTCTCAAGCCCATCTGTGTCAATATCATGGATGAACTAAGAGACCAATTTTCTTTTCCAACATCCATGAATGATTCTTGAAGAGTCTTGGATCTAGTTAATATAGTTTGGTACAAAAAGAAATATATCTTGGGAGGGTTCTGGCACCCTAGAGAAATTTTTCTCTTAATATAAATCATCATATCTGTAACCTTTAATTTCAAATCATGAGGTGTGAACCATAAAAAGCGTTAGGAATGATGTGTTGTATTCCTTCTTTGAGAAATGGTATGAAACACAGTGATGTAACGTCAAGGATGCCAAATCCACTCAAATAGATTGGAATGGGGATTTTAAATCATTTTCTGAACTACATGGGTCATGAGGATGTTACAGGACATTCATACTAGGAATGACCCAAAACACCCTCATGTGATGAGTTTATCCTTAGTGATGTTAGGCTCAAAGGGATTAGAAGTAACTCTATATTGGGGTATGATTTCCCTGGTTTTTGGGTCTCAATCCCTACAGTATCAATATCACAATGAAATATAAAGATCCTTTTTACTTTATAAGTGCTATGGGTGGTTTTTTCTGACCCAGAGTGCTCATATCATGATGTTCCAATTTTGGAAAATGTAATATACAAGAAGGGTACAAGCACACTAAATCTTTTTTCACTGCCTAGTGAACAAATTCTTAGGGCGATGAGATGTGAAAACCCATTTCTCTGACTTTTTTTGGGACTGTGGGTTTTAGAAAGAATAGCATGTCATTTAACGGGGCTATAATTTAATCCCTATTACCTTTATACCTCTTTATATTGTGCCCAAATTTTTCCATAAACTCTGATGATGAATATTTTAGCAATAGAAAACTCAACATTTTCTCAGTTCCCCCTTTGTGGGTTTTCTACCAAACAAGTATTATGTCTCTTTCAGTACAAGATTATGTTTTTTAGATTTGGACCATCATAGGATAGACATTAATGTCATACATCTTTGACCAAAGTGTGAGAAGTTTAAGGAACTGAATCACATGGACTTGATATGAGGGAAGTTACAAAAAATCCCACAAAGGATACACAAGGTTAAATCACTCCAATATCCATTCGAGTGGGAGATGAAAATGCTATAATTCACAGCTTGAGGTTCTCAGTTCAGGAGTAATGATATGGGCTATAAATTTTGGGTATGTCCTGAAACTCCCCGACCCCAGTTACCCAGATTCGGTGCATTATTACATAACATTGGTATGATGACAAAAGATCAATTCTCGAAAGAACAATTAGTTTAGTATCCTTGGAATCACTTGATTCAATCATAAAGTTTCCATTAAACATAAAGTGAAAATGTACAACAACATATTGTCTCCATATACGATAATCATATCCTCATAATATTCCTGTATGTCATTTATAAAATACTTCTTCACATCTTGGAAAAAATAAAACATAGAAAGGGGTGAGCTCAGATGCTCATTAAGGATAACAATATAGAAGAAATTTTCATAAATAAGAATAAAAATTTAAGGCAATGTATAACTAAAACAAAATCCTTTTGAACTTCAACATAATATTGAAAAGATAAAAAGAAACAATTCCATTTACTTATTCACATGGATATTCTACTAGTCGAATAATCACATGCAATATCAATAACCACTTTCATAATGATGGAATGAATAATGCCAGACTATCATAACCACATAGTCAAGGCCTTGTTCCAAGACTACAAATAAGATTTTGTCAAGGCCTTGTGCCAAGACACTAGTTTGTCTCATGAGACCTACCGATGCATCGAGAAGCTATAGCGGGCTCCGCCCATCACATACTAAGTCCAATGCATTCCTCATATGAAAAGTTTTAAACATAACATAAACATTCGTATTAAAACTAACATACGAAATGTCAATACATTAACCACAAACCATGAATGGTATAAAAATAGCACATCCATAGTCAAACATAACTCATTCGATACAATATGGATGATTTTATTGTATTATATTAACCTCAATAGATAATAATGAAGTATATTGACATAGATTAAAATAATCATCAAACTATTGAGAGAAATATCCCCATTTTTCTTGAAAACATTTAAAAGTCACACTATTTGTCAAGAATCCATTCAAAATATATTTTTGAATCAAAGTGTCCCATACCAATTTGAAACTTTTAAAAGGAATTTTGATTTGAAACCCTTAATTTCCGTATAAATAAATCCTTAAAACCATTTTTAAAACATGGACATTAATGAGAAACATTTAGAATAATAATTCTTTTAAACATTTTAAAATGATATTTTAGTTAGATTTACTAACCAAAAGAGAGACACTTGAATACAAGTAATTGAGGTAATAAAAACTTTGTAATGTCATGAGAATATGGGATTCATGATATACTATGTCAAAGTTCATTATACACACCATATAAAAGTGTTTTGGTGTATAACAACAGAGTCTCAATGGAATGTAAATTGAGATAAAATCTCTCATAAAGGCCATATCCTTAGGTTAAGGATAAATCAACGACATAATTATGTGTGAAAAATATAAATACACTCAATATGATTGGATATTAAGTGTAAAACAATCAAAGTAAATTCACACATATTCTTTTAAAAACAACTCCAATGAATTGGATGTTTAACTCAACAAATGGAGATTGAGTAAAAATTACTCTTATCGAGTTCATACCGATGACTTGAGAATTTATCAATGGATTGATTATATTTATAAAAAGAAAATCCATAGAAAGGTGATTGTAAATTATGACATAAGCAAATGAATAGTGATTCCACACATAATCTTGGAGTAAAATAATCAATGAAGTATGCGTAAATCCAAATGAGTTGAAATTGAAATTTCAAATTCCCTTATTGATTTGGTAACATAAGAAACATAAAACCATGAAATCAGGATCATAAAATGATGATGTAAATAAACATGAATTAAATTATATTACAAAATGAAGAAAAATATGGGCAGTACACACACCACATGCAATAAATAAGTGGTGAATAATGAAAATCATACGAAATTAAAAGTGAGATAAGAAACCTCTTACTTTATACATTTTCCTTGGTCGAGGGTAGGTTAACCTCATGCATAATGGTTGAAAAATTTTATTGAATTATAAAAGAATAATATACATTAATATGATATCATATATGATTTTTAAACATTTATTTGTTGATAACATCTTAGTATTATCGTCATTTTCGGGTGTTAACGGATTCATTTTACTTTATATTCATTATTATGTGAGCCATATTTGTTTTGGATGGGATATTTCGTATTAATATCCAGAATGATATCATGTCTCTAAACATTATTTTTAATCATCAAATGAAATTTAGTCTTGAATGGATATGATGGGGAATGAATCGCATCGCATTCGTGGAGACGGTAATCTGTACGTACGCACGAGCGACAATATCATTCTTTTGATATTAAAATAATATATAATTGGATGGTATATCATATATAAGGAATAATTATCACGTTATATTTATTATTTACACGAATAACACATCATTATTATACCCATCCAAATAATAATATATTTAATAACAATTGCACCACAACGTGGAGATGGTAGGCCGTACGTACGCACGTATGGTGAAATGTCATTAAAAATATGGATAAAATAAGGAATATGGTGGTACCATATTTATAATAACATCATAGTATATATAATACACTGAAGCTATTATTTTATAATGGAAATAATAAAGAAATAAGAAGTGGAAGAAGAAAGGAACTTGAAAGAGGGTGGTGAAATCATTACCTCTTCTTCGGGTTCTTCGTTTTGATTTGATCTAAAGGGCTCTTTAAGATGGCTTTATGACCAAAGGAGGGACTCCAGGATAAAATAAGGGAAGTTGAGAGGATATTTGGGAAGTGGTTGGCTGATCCAAAATGCTTTGAAATTGTAAATTAGAGATAAGGGGGAGTACCCTTTTATAAGAGGGGTGAGGGGCACCTTTGGAAAAACTAGAAATATTATTTTATAATAAATTCATATTCAGTTTCTAATGGCTCAAAGTGGATTATTTAAAGGTTAAGGTGGTTATGGGTCGAAATCATTTCAACCAATAGATTTTAGACAGGTTTGGGTCACTATATTAACCTTATCATTTATATTTAACTCTTAGTTAAATAGTTTGACATTTACCATGTCTCTTTATATTTTTATATTATATAGTTAATAAACGTACTATATACCTCCAAGTGACCCCAAAGTGGTTCATTAATGATACATATATCATTATATAAGTCATTTTTGCGAACCTTAGATTTTTAGAATTATAATATCAATTAATAATATAATATTTGTTTTAAAAACTCTTTATGTCAATTTTAACACTATTGGGTATTTTGTTTTTGATAATTTCGTAACAGCATTATTACTTAAAAATAAATTCATATAACCAATCATAATATGTAATATTATCCTATAAAATTAGTGGAATTCATAAAAAGTATCAAATTACATTTATTTTGATATTTATAATATCAATTATTTTAATATTTCATTAATTACGTAATTACTTCATCACCATTGTGTCATAAATAATTTAAATTATTTAATGTCTAAAAATTATAAATAAAATAACATTATGTAGGAAATAATTTTAGATTTATAATGAATATTTATAATCGAATTTATCTTATGTATAACCCTATATTAAAAATGTTTTTTTTATTAAACTTTGATTTTATCTCTTTTAACTCTTCTCTGAATTAAATAATAATAAATGTCCTAATCTAATCCAAGTGGACCTAAATGATAATATTTTATTCATAACGTTGTTCTTGGTCAAGATACACTTGTCCAATAAAATTAGGACATGTGTTAGGGTAATATTAATATCATTTTTACCCTCAGTTACCCAATTTACTCTTAACCGTGGTAAATAAAAGCAAAAAAGTTACTATTCACCAAAATTTATTTTCGTCTCATTGAATCACATTTTACTCCTTGATATTAACCGTGTCTCTTAGAATTTCAAAATGACACTCACCGAAGTGGTAAAATTAAGTTTTATGTCAATTTCCAAATTTTCCTAGGAGGTGGGTAAAAGACGGTGAAAAGTTCAATAAAATTTTTATATATCTAAAATTATTTTAAAATAATTTAAATGAATTGAATTGAACTTATATAGGTATTATTTATCTATTTTTACCTTAATTAAATTTAAAAAAAATAATTATTTAAATAAAAATTCGGTTTTAATCTATAACTCATTGTTTTTTCACTATTCATCAAAAATTGAATGTTTTTAGAAAAATACCAAAAATTCACCCTAAGCTAATTTTGATATTCTGAATCCAAAAATGAAGTCCATTTTGAAAGATAAAATTTATATAATTTCAAAAATTGGGTATTACTATTCATAACGGCAAGTTTGATTGGTTGTGGTGTGTGTTAGAACTCGAAGTTGCATACAACACACGCTACTCTATTTTTTCAAAGAGAAGCGTACCGTTGAAGCTTGGGGTGTTACATTCTCCCCTCCTTCAAATAATTTTGTCCTTGAAATTTTTAAAATTGGGCTTGGGAATATAATGGAAATTCCCACATCGGAAAAAGAGTCAATAAAACTATCACCATAAAAGAAAGAAATAGAAGTACAAAGGTCACCCAAGATAAGACATACTAGGATTCCATGTAGGAAACATGGATATGGAAGATAAACTAAGTGTCAAGTTCTGATGGAGAGGGATAGAAAACATGATCAGGAGAAAGTGAACAACAAGAAAGCCACAAACTTGTGATGGGACAAACTATTATTAGTTTACTAGTAGGAAAAGTATATGGACAACATTTTTTTTAAGTTACATTACATAAAGATGAGGAATTAATTTATGAGATTGAAAAATAAAATAAAGAGATATACTTACTTTTTATTTAGAGTTTCATTCTTTAATAAAATTCCACCACTAACTCATTTTTTTAAACGATGAGTATTCAAGAAGACTTGGTCACACTGGAAGAGCTAGAATAAACTTCTATATAATCACATGATCCATGAAGGATAAAATATATATTTACCTTGTATTTAGAGATTAATCAAAACCAAAATGGTTAGTAGAAGATCTGATAATCCCCCAAAAGGATATTCCTTTAGAGAAAGAAGCATTAATCCTAATTTCTAAAATTAAACCAAAAATTCCCCAAAGTTAAATAAATACCATTCAATAAACAAATGTCCTTAAAATCCTTCAATATAATCCAAACTAATATTGAAACCCAAAACTTAGAAGAATTTGGTCATGTAGTCTTCCACGTTAAATTGTATCTCCAAAAGACATCAACTAATCTTAAAGTAACATACTTAAAAGTAATTAACCTAATCACATATTCTCTATTATAGGTTAATCATTTCCATAAATAACCCAAATAACTATAAATCCACAATAAAAACATAGATTAAAATCCACCATTACTATTCAAATGAAATCCCATATTATTCTATTTTCCTTGGGCATATAGTGTTCCCAACAAAGTGAACATCTTCCAAAATAACATTTATCACTTAATCACCAAATCATTTTCCTATACTAAGGGTATTCACTAGATAAGACATAAGATCCCAAATCAACTTATTATTGATCAATAAAATCATTTAACTAAAAATAATTAGTCACACTAACCAGGGACTTCACATTGTCCAGTGGTAGGCCATAAATCTCAATCGCACTTTGGTTGTGGGTTCGATTCCAACAGCTTTGTCTAATGTAATGGGTTGTCACACGGTCTGCGTTTTTTCCTTTTTCAAAAACTATATTTTATAACATAACCAAATTGAGATAAATTCCTCGAAACAACCATAACATAATTTAACCACAAATGTTATCTCATACCTTGCATTTCCATCCCAAAATATAATAACTTGTAATTGCCTCAAATTCAAGGATCATATAAAACCAAATGGTTATTTATAAATATATCCACAAGAGAAAAGATAATTATTCCTCAAATATTATTTTCACATGATAAATTTTAGGGTTACACATATAAGAGAAAATTCACCCAAAGTAATCTCAACAACAAAGAGCACTAATACCTTTAAACATTTTTCCATCCATATATTTAAACATAGGTTATTCCTTGACCAATAGGTTATCCTATAGAATAGGGAATTTACTTGGGTGATGATAAGGTCCCTTACATTTATGACAAATGACCGTAATTAGAATCTTAGGACCATTTTTATTTTCTTCCATAGTACTCTTCATTTTTCCTCGACAATTCTTTACTTTATGCCCTTCTTTCTCATTCATAAAGAATTTCTTTGTTCCATTGAGACACTTTCCTGGGTGTCTCCTTCCACATTTCTGGCATGATGAAAATTTATCTTTATTCTCTCCATGGTCTCCATAGATGGAGCTCTTATCATTCAATGTCATTCTCTTCTTTGTTGAGTCTGGGAGTTTGTTAATATATATATTGTTGATCATATTTTTGGAAAACTGATTTGGCATGAACATGATATCTTTTACGCCTATAAACATTCCATTTTGTTTCTCATTTCCACAACTGTTCCCACCTTGTACATCATTCTCAAAGATACTATGACTTCCTTGGAATCCAACCATTGACTAAAACCAGAAATCATTGTGTGAATAACAATAGTCATAAAATCATTTAGAGAATATCATGACACCATATTCTTAATTTGAAACACCTTAGGATTAACCAATGTCATTTATTATCATCTTATATTAAAATAATTCAAATTGGATTGTAAATAAAATTTAAATTATCCTAAGCATATCTCTCGGGAGTTTTGTAACCAAGAGTGCAGCAAGGCCCGTTGTCGTGCACCCGTTACCGTTCGATTCTATCTCAAAGCAGTGTTTTTGGGTTTTACCCCTAGGTACATTTGTGCCAGAGCCACCTCTACCTGCTCGTATCCAGGAAGGGATGTATTTCTTGGAAAACTCACAAAATCTATACAATACCAAAATTCTAGGAAGTTCTTCTATACTAATCCTAGAAGTATATCTTAGGGAAATGTCCTCTAATCAGATTTTATCTAAATTTAGTTTCCAGGGTTTGTACAAAACTTCCTCCGATACAAGGTGTAACACCCCAACCCCAGTTACCTAGAGTTGGTGCATTATTACATAACATTGGCATGATCACAAAAGATCAAGTCTCAAAAGACCTATTAGTTTAGTAGCTTTGGAATCACTAGATACATTCATAAAGTTTACATTACATCATAAAGTGAAAAAACAACAAAATATTTTCTCCATTGACCACGCTCATATCCTCAAAATATCCCTGTAGGTCATTTATAAAATACTTCTTCACATCTTCGGAAAAATAAAACATAGAAAGGGGTGATCTCAGATTCTCAGTAAGGATAACAATATAGCAGAAACTTTCATAAATGAGCATAAACATTTAAAGCAATTTATAACAAAAACAAAAGCCTTTTGAACTTCAACATAATATGGAAAAGATAAAATGACATAATACCATTAAATTATTCAAATGAATATTCTACTAGTCGAATTATCACATGAAATATCAATAACCACTTTCAAAATGATTGAATGCATAATGTCAGACTATCATAACCACATAGTCAAGGCCTTGTGCCAAGACTACAAATAAGATTTTGTCAAGGCCTTGTGTCAAGACACTAGTTTGTCTCATGAGACCTACCGCTGCATCAAGGAGCTATAGCAGGCTCCATCCGTCACTTACCAAGTCCAATGCATTCCTCATATGAAAAGTTTGAAACATAACATAAACATTCATATTAAAACTAGCATACGAAATGTCAAAACTTTAACCAAAAACTATGAATGGTATAAAAATAGCACATCCACAGTCAAACATAACTCATTTGAAACAATATGAAATATTTTATTGTATCATATTAACCTCAATCGAGAATAATGAAGTATATTGACATAGATTAAAATAATCATCAAACTATTGAGAGAAATATCCCCCTTTTTCTTAAAAACATTTAAAAGTCACACTATTTTTCAAGAAGCCATTAAAAATAGATTTTTGAATCAAAGTTTCCCATACCACTTTGAAACATTTAAAAGGAATTTTGATTTTAAGAACTTAATGTCCTTATAAATAAATCCTCAAAACCATTTTTAAAACATGGACATTAATGAGAATGATTTCGAATAATAAATCATTAAAACATTTTAAAATGATATTTTAGTTAGATTTACTAACCAAAATAGAGACACTTGAATAAAAATAATTGAGGTAATAAAAACATTGTAATATCATGAGAATAAAGGGATTCATGATGTACTATGTCAAAGAACATTATAAACACCATATAAAAGTGATTTGGTATATAACAACAATGGAGTCTCAATGGAATGTAAATTGAGATGAACTCTCTCATAAAGGTTGTATCCTTAGGTTAAGGATAAATCAATGACATAATTATGTGTGAAAAATATAAATACACTCAATATGATTGGATATTCAGTGTAAAACATTCAAAGGACATTCACACATTATTCTTGTAAAAACCAAACCAATGAATTGGATGTTTAACTCAACAAATAGAGATTCAGTAAAAATTACTCGTATCAAGTTCATACCGATGACTTGAGAATTTATCAATGGATTCATTATGTGTATAAAAAGTATATCTATAGAAAGGGGATTGCAAATTATGACATAAGAAAATGAATAGTGATTTCACACATAATCTTGGAGTAAAATAATCAATGAAGTAAGTATAAAGCCGAATGAGTGGAAATTGAAATTTCAAATTCCCTTATTGATTTGGTAACTTACGAAACTTACACCCATGAAAGAAGGATCATACAATGATGATTTAAATATCCATGAATTAAAGTATATTACAAAATGAATACAAACCTGGGTAGTACACACACCACATTCAATAAATAATTGGTGAATAATGGAAATCTCACGAAATTAAAAGTGAGATAAGAAACACCTTACTTTCTAAATTTTCCTTGGTCGAGGGTAGGTTAACCTACTTTATAATGGTTAAATAATTTTTATTGAATTATAAAAAAATCATATACATTAATATGATAACATATATTATCATTTAACATTCATTTGTTGATAATATCTTAATATTATCGTCATTTTTGGGTGTTAACGGATTCATTTTCCTTTATATTCTTTGTTATGTGAGCCATATTCGTTATGTATGGGATATTTAATATTCATATAAAGAATTATATCATGTCTATAAACATTATTTTTAATCATCAAATGAAATTTATTGTTGAATGGATATGATGGGGAATGAATCTCATCGCGTTCGTGGAGACGGTAATCTGTACGTACGCCCGAGCGAGAGTATAATTCTTTTGATATTAAAATAATATATAATTGGATGGTATGTCATATATAAAGAATCATTATCATATTATATTTATTATTTACAGGAATTACACATCATTATTATACCCATCCAAAAAATAATATATTGAATAACAATTACACCACGACGTGGAGATGGTAGGTCGTACGTACGCACGTATAGTGACATGTCATTCAAAGGATGGATAAAATACTGAATATGGTCATACCATATTTAAAATAACATCACATTATATAGAATATACTGAATTTAGTATTTTACAATGGAAATAATAAAGAAAGAAGAAGTGGAAGAAGAAAGGAACTTGAAAGAGGGTTGTGAAATCATTACCTCTTCTTCGGTTTCTTCCTTTTGATTTGATCAAAAGGGATATTTATGTTGGATTTGTGATCAAAGGAGGGCCTCTAGGATGAAGTGAGGGAATTTTAGAGGATATTTGGGCAGGTTCTGACCGATCCAAAAGGCTTTGACGGTGTAAATTAGAGAGAAGGGGGAGTACCCTTTTATAAGAGGGGTGAGGGGCACATTTGGAAAAGCTTGAAATATTATTTTATAATAAATTAATATTCAGTTTATAATGGATAAAAAGTGGATTATTTAAAGGTTATGGTGGGGATGGGTCGAAATCCATTCAACCAATATATTTTAGATAGGTTTGGGTCAACATATTATTCTTATCATTTATATTTAACTCTTAGTTAAATAGTTTGACATTTACCATGTCTCTTTGTATTTTTATATTATATAATTAATAAACATACTATATACCACCAAGAGACACCCAAGTGGTCCATTAATTATACACCTATCATCATACAAGTCCTTTGTCCGAAATTTATATTTTTATGAATAGAATATCAATTAATAATATAAAATTTGTTTTAAAAACTCTTTTGTGTCAATTTTAACACTATTGCGTATTTTGTTTTTGATAATTTCATAACAGCATTATTACTTAAAAATAAATTTATATAACCAATCCTAATATGTCATATTATCCTATAAAATCAGTGGAATTCATAAAAAGTCTCAAATTATATTTATTTTGATATTTATAATATCAATTATTTTAATATTTCATTAATTAGGTAATTACTGCATCACCATTGTGTCATAAATAAATTAAATTATTTAATGTATAAATATTATAAATAAAATAACATTATGTATTAAATATATTTATCTTTCTAATGAATATTTATAATCGAATTTATCTTATTTATAACCCTATATTAAATGTGTTTTAGTTATTAAACATGGATTTTATCTCTTTTAACTCTTCTTTGAATTAAATAATAATAAATGTCCTAATAAAATACAAGTGGACCTAAATGATAATATTTTATTCCTAAGGTGGTTTTTGGTTGAGATACACTTGTCCAATAAAATTAGGACATGTGTTAGGGTAATATTAATATCATTTTTACCCTTAATTACCCTATTTACTTTTAACTGTGGTAAATAAAAGTAAAAAGTTATTATTCACAAAAAATTATTTTCATCTCATTGAATCACATTTTACTCTTTTAAATTTACCATGTCTCTCAGATTTTAGAAATTCCACTCACAGAAGTGGTAAAATTACGTTTTATGTGAATTTCCAAATTCTCCTAAGAGGTGGGTAAAATATGGTGAAAAGTTCAATAAAATTTTTATATATCTAAAATTATTCTAAACTAACTCCCATGAATTAAATTTAACTTATATAGGTATTATGTATCTATTTTGACCATAATTAAATTCAAATAAAATAAATAATTATTTAAATAAAAATTCGATGTTAAACTATAACTTAGTGTTTTTTCACTCTTCATCACAAATTGAATGTTTTCAGAAAAATACCAAAAATTCACCCCAAGATAATTTTGATATTAAGAATCCAAAAATGAAGTCCATTTTGAAAGATAAAATTTATAAAATTTCCGAAAGTGGGTATTACTATTCATAACAGCTGGTTTGATTGGTTGTGGTGTGTGTTAGAACTCGAAGTTGCATATAACACACGCTACTGTATTATTCAAAGAGAAGCGTACCGTGGAAGCTTGAGGTGTTACATGTCCTCTAAAAATTGCGAATTTAGGTTTTAGCTTGATTTTTTTAGGGATCACAAGCATTATAAATCCCTTTATATTGGGCGATGAAGTCACTGGTTGGATGGTCTTGAGCCCTTCTGCATAAATATCATAGCCGAACCGAGAGATTAATTTTCTTTTCCATGGTCCATGAATGGTTTTTAGTGACTGAATGTGTTCATGACACGAAATTTGGTATATGGATTGAGGCACATAAAATGATGAGGAATCACCCCATACCATAGTTGACCAGGGTAAGGTCTTTGTGGTCCTTTGATAAGGGATGATGTTGGGAGATGGATGCACTGATTATCATCCTGTAGTGGATAAAATTTTAGTGTAGTTTTATATCATGTGGTAAGGGAATTTGATGGGTAATTTTTCATCATTTTATAGAGAAGAATTCTATACAGTTTTAATGTCATGTGACAATGAAGTTTTTCTGGTAGTATAACAGCTTTTGGAAAGGGTGTACTTTGGTTAGGGTTACCTTTCATATAGTATGTACATATTCTAGTACAGTTTAACATCGTGTGGTAAGGATGTGGGAACCAATGTGAATAGATGGAAATGTTGTGTTTGGGAAAAATGATGGATGTTTGGGAGTCACAATGTATCTCTTAAGAATTACAATCCAAAAACCTGTAGTTTTGAATGTCCATGTAGTTTAACATTATCTGGTGAGGAATTCAATCGCTTGATGTGAAACGGTTGTATTACAATAGGTCCCATGACTCAAATTATGGGTGTGACTATGTATCCCGTTGTGATGGGAATCATACCAGACACAATTCATAATGAATTTTGTTGCACTGGTCTGTCCTGTACAGAATGAGTTTGACATTTTTGTAATGATTTGTTATGACTAAGCCTAGTGTTTGAACTATTGGCATTGATCTATATCCTATAGGGACAGGAATCAAGTCAAGTACAGTTATTAAATTAGAAACTCTTTCTTTGCTTGTCTGTCCTCTACCACAAGGTGGTCATTGATTTTTTTAATTGTTATAGCAGGGTCTAGGATTGAAGACCCATGTGTCACTATGTATCCAATGATTAAAGGAATCAATACACAAGTAGTTCCTAAACAAATCATGTAGTTTAACATTATAAATAAAGGATGAAGATTAATATTCATGATATTGTGGTGGTATTTGTGGTTGGGCCTAAAGATAGAATTTTGGGCGTCACTTACTATCTCAAGAAAATGAGAATCAAGCCACACATAGTTCATGAAGAATAATTATATTAAAAATCATGCAGTGAGGAAATGGGGTCCCTGACATGAATAGGGATAGAGTGGCTTGAGGTGTGGCAGAAGACCAAAACCAACTATATTATCCATCTTAGTTGAGGTTCACAAGTGTGCCTAGTTTCGTGTCATTCCAGGGAAATTAACTGCACAGTTTAGCATCATGCAGTGAGAACTCACAATATTCCTTTTATGGTCTTGCATTCAGGACTGAGGCGGTTCTATCAAACAAAATTATGTGTTTTTTGTATGGGGAATCACATACCAGACTCTTAATTTCACATGAGATATGATCAGTGTGGGAAACAAGGAACAAAAATGGTTCCTTTCACCATGCAAGGTAATTTAAGTGTAGGGAAGGGGTATTTTGTAACATGTAGAGGATTGACTAATATATAGGATTGATGCACCCCTATGTTTCTCATTGAAATGAGAACCATTGCTTACATTTTTATAGGAAACCTATGCAGTTTAGCATCATACATTATTTATGTGAGTGACTTGACATGAATGAAAATGGATTTAATGGATATGTGTATTTTTACATCATGCGGTAAAGATATAGATCACCAGATGTGAACAAAAAATAATGTTGTCGATATGTGCAGTTTTATGTCATTTGGTAAAAAAAATTCCTTGTAGTTTAAACTCTTGAACTACATAATTTTCATCAGAAGACATGAAAGGAAACTAATCATATGGTTTGTCCCAATAATAGTGGTTCGAGCATTAGAAAATATATTTTTACTGTAGGAATAAATACATACGTATTTTTTTGGGAATGATGTTGTTTGAAATCATACAGCTAGGAAAACCCCATGTTGTTTACTGTTATGTGGTTTGGATGAATCTGTTTAATTTAAAGTCATGTAATCAAGAAAAATTAGTATATTTTAATTTCATGTACTCGGGACAAATGATGGGGCTTACTCAGATGTGGATTCCCATTTAACGGTAGATATTAAAAGCATTTCATGATAAATATCGCATTGATGGGTGTTATGACATGTTCCCCATCAATGGTGGCCAATGGTCTGGCTTCATTATGATAATACTTATGTATGATATAATCCCCTTCCGACATGGGTTCCGGTTTGAGGGGATTCATTCCTCATATCATTTGGGTTCTGAGAGCTAGTACTAATTCCCCTTAGAAGAGTGAATAATGGAAAACTATTTTATTAAAGGCTCTTGCTATCTGATTCTGATAGACCTCCATGTTGTGTAGTTTGTGCAGTCTATTCTCATGTAGCTGTTCTAATTTTTATTTTTTATTTAGTGATTGGTCATCATAAAAGAGCGATTATCAATTGAAAATTCAGAGTGAAGGAAACTGGATATCTATGGGTAACATTGCCTCGGTCCCATACACAAGTGAGTATGGTGTTTCCTATCCGGCAGTACACATTGTGCTAAGGTAGGCCCATAAAGCATGGAGGGGTGTTTCTGATAAACAATTCTTATAATTTTTCATCATATTTTGTATTATATTATATATTCCCTTATTAAATGCCTCTATCTATTTATTTTATTTCTTATGATAGCGAGATGAGTGATTAGGCTTGATATTGTACTCATAGTACAACTTCTTCAACTCTATGGAATATAAATTGGATTTATTGTCCGTTAATTTGTGTGAGGGACCTTGAATCTAGTAATGATATGTTACTTCAAGAATTTAACGGTGTTATTCATCCCAACATCCTTGAGGGGTATTTACATAGACCATTTGGAAAAGAATTCAATAACAGTAAGGACATACATGAATAGCTTAGGTTTGACTGGGGGATGTGAACCCACAACATCCATTCCCCAAATGACAACTGGCTAGGAGTAAAAACCTATATTCAGCAATTCAAGGTGCTAATTGATGAAGTTTAAATGAATTGGGTACACATGTAATTTCTTTCTAAACTTTATATAGTAATGTATCGTGATTTCCTGATAATATCTCATCCTCATGATTTGGTGGGAGACCTCGGTTCCAGATTTATAGGCATTGCATGAGCCTAAATGGACTTCTTCTAGGGAAGAGTAAATTTCTCCTTCTACTATGCATCTGAGGAGGATTCCATAACACCTAATTCTTTAGGGTATTTTATTATTTGGACCATACATTATTGTGAAGTTCACTGGGTGGAACCAAATCTATTTCCTTTCAGCACAATCTGTTGGGAGAATCTAGTTTTGGTGATAACTATTTATGGGAACCATCCATCCAATAGTTTTCATTGGTTCATCATGCTATGGGTTGGTGTTTACCTGAACAATTTCATCGATATGAGATATGAGAATCTATGTGACCATTATTAAATATTATATTAAGAAGATTATTTCCTCATGGCCAGGGTTGGAAAGGATAGAAGTTGAATTACCTTGTGCATTACTGTGAGCATTCTACGATCAGGGAACATGATGCAATGTGAACTCAAAAGGATATTCTACCATCAATCCCCTCACATAGTCAGTGATAGGGTCCAATTACTCCAATTTAATGTAATATCAACCAATGATCTACTTTATCACCAATTCTCAATACCCATTGATATTTAGGTAGTCGATGTGCAATTATTGGGCTTGATCCAATCCAGTGATGAGGGCTCGATATTCAACTTCATTATTTGTGAAGCATTCAGATACTGATAAAGAGTAGGGAAAGCTACTTAGTTTGGAGATACAAATACAATCCCAAGACTAACCTGATTGAGCTTTAGGTTTTCCATCCTTGTGACGAAAAGGCTCCAAGAGGCACCATCAAAATATATCTCCCATGTCCGAGGAGTTTCATGGGAATATATTAAATCCTCTTCTCAAAGTTTGGTGTCCACCAGGGTAGATTATAGGTGAATATGTGATGCGAGTAAATTAGATATGTTTTTCCTATTAACTAACTTCAGTGATATGAATAGAATTTCCTATTGCAACTGAATGACCCCCATCAGTCCATGCACCTAGTAAACAAACGACGACCAAGAATTTTCTTGATAAGATCAATACGAGAGGCCAAGTGGACTTTGTGATAGAGTATGTAATGATTTAGATTTCCCACTACAAATATGAGTGAAAAGAAGTTCTTCTTGACCTCATAATATCTATTCTCAGAACCTTGAATTTTCCAAATGAGGTAGTATAAACTATTATCATTTCCCAAATATTTTATCTAAGGATGGTTCCTAGTGAGCACTCCATTGAAACCATGAATAAAATGAGTGGCCTCTCTTTGAAAATACGAATCAAAACTGGTGGGTGAAGTACACACTACATGAGATTTTAGAATGTTATTTGACTGAAATCTTCCAATTTATAGGTGATTCACTCTTCATTAACCAAGTGAAGGGGTAATCCTTTCTAGACATGTTGGTTATGAAACCCCAAATGTAGGAATGGTTCCCTTAGAGTCCCCTCGGTTCATTTGAATTTTTTGGGGTGACTTATGAAATATCAGTAGTATTCTCAGGATCAATCTCAATGTCACAGTGGTGTACCAAAAATCTAAGTAAGATTCCTAATGTTACCCTGAATGAACATTTCCATGGATTAGTCATTAGACTATGTTGTCACTTCTTTTTGAAGAATATCTGAAGATCCGTGAAGTGATCACATCATTGTTTATATTTGACAACTAGTTCTCCAACATTACACTCGACTATCTTGGCTCATAATATCTTAAATATGTGATGTATGGAACACTAGTATGTGGTGAAAGAATTATTAAACACAAATGGCATGACCTGATAAAAAATATCTCCTAATGTGATCTGAAGCTGATGGCTTCTTCATCTTCTTGGGCCCCCAAGATCATATTTTACCCTAAGTACCTGTCCATGTCGAAAATGGTTTGGAAATGAACAGTCTCATCGATCAAAAGTTCTATCATCATCAATGTGAAATCGTCCTTTGTGAAATACCGATTAAGGTCTCTTAAATCAATATATTCTATAAAAATTCTATATTTTATTCTTAGGAGGGATGATTTTTTGGAACCCATCATGGATATTTATCTTCTCAGAAAAATTTGGATTTGATCAACATGTCAAATTTGGCCTCCACATTGGTTTCATGAGAGGGGTGTATCCTACTGGATTCTTGTATGAAGCCTTGATTCTCAACAGATATTTTGAGATGGTGGGTAACCACAACTGGATTTAGTGTGGGAATTTTCATTTAGTTTCATGATAATACATATCAATGATTCTTTAGAATTGAAATGCACATATCATTAAATTTGAGAGGCATGGAGGCACTAATTGGAGTTGGTTGAGGGTCTTATTCTCTCCCAAGATTTATTTTTTTGGGCTCATCTAGGGTAGTAGAGACACCTTCTTGTGATGCAGGAGGGGCATTCCTAATATCATCATCTTCCACTTCCATTTCTGAGTCTGTAGAGGCATTTTTAGGAGAATATGTCAATCTGGGGGATTCTCTATCACTATCAAGATGAGGGATACTATTAGAAAAGACATCATCATCCCTTAGTATTTGAGTCTTCAAAGAGAGAATCTGGAGATGATTTTATTTTATAAACTCACTTTGGATATGATGATTTTGGTTCTCTTGGATCATATCTATTACCATGACAAGATTTATAGGGAGGACATAGAAATTATCGAGCACTCTATAGGTATTCACAGGGGAAGTTCCCAATCCATTATAGGATTCAACCTGTACATTTTCATCCTTCATTGGTTTAATTCCTCTAGTACTGTAGAAATATAATTTAGCATTTTTGG
The DNA here is from genome assembly GCA_963277665.1 of Viscum album. Classification (NCBI taxonomy): domain Eukaryota; kingdom Viridiplantae; phylum Streptophyta; class Magnoliopsida; order Santalales; family Viscaceae; genus Viscum; species Viscum album. The sequence goes on along the minus strand of OY728127.1, from coordinate 1,439,677,836 downwards.
CTCTTCTAGTCTCTAAGGGGGAGTTTTCACCAAGTAATATGAAAAAATTTCCTTGAATGGGATACTTCAGACAGTACTACAATGTTAAAGGTTCCGCCAAGTTTCTATGGTTCCAGAGCCTCCCAAGAAGGATATTATATGTATCATCTTTCTGAAATACCATGAAATTAGCAGCATACATGTGTTCCCAAAACTGGGATTTGAGTTTGATCATCCAGAGAGGTCTTTTTTCATGCTTATCATACCCTTGAAAGGTTATCATTGCGGGAGATAAGTCCCCATTTCCATAACCCAAATGTCAAGGGGTTTAAACTAGGATGAGATTTATCCCATATGCATTCTCAATTAGAACCCTCTATACATTGAAATTATTGAGTCTGCTCAAGACACATAGGGACTGATATGTCCTTGGATGGCATCTTCCAAATCATGATCAATGAATGAGATCAAAACAAGACATTCTGTGGAAATAATCTCCACTCTATTGACCTCATCTGTATAAAATTATATCTCAAACTCTAGTTGGCTATATAGGGCTTCAAATAGTGCATCACATATTTCTTTTGAAAGACCAAGACCAGTGAGTATTGAGAGCTTGGATGTAGAAACAACCAACTATTTTAAGATTTCAAACATTTGTGCTAGAGGATGGTGATTCCCGATATAGGGATACTCCTTAGCATTAAGTTCATGAGCTATAGAATCTATGGTGGATGGGCCTATAGATTTTGCAGATGTCTAGGGTATATATTCTTCTTTTGTTGAAGGTCACATCGACATTTTCTATTGTCTCGGTAGAAAGGATTGAACTCCCACTAGGCGGTCATGAAAAATAATTAGATGTGGGTGACTACTAGAGGACTATGGGAAACGTTTTTGACACTTTTGGGACCACTTAAGTTCTTTCGCATGATATTTAGCTACATATATGTACTTAATATTTATATGATGGGAATATTTTTTCCAACCATGTCTGTGATGTCCCCTGTATTCTCATCTTTGGCACATGTGGCCTCTCATTCCATGATTTTGTGTGGGAAAACTATATTCAGGGGGGATATTATTCATCAGAGAATGGGTCATCCATGTGTATCATGATTAAATAACCGAATATGAGATCTGTTTCTGATGAGGATTCTGTTTGATGGGGTGGTACCCATGAAGAGGATGTTGTAGGGAAGAAATTTGTAAGAGTTAGGTCTTGAGTTGGAGAATAATATGATTCTTCCTCTTTGGTTTCTTCCTACTTCTTATGGTGATTCCCACTATTCGGTGGAACATATAATGAATCCTAATTTTGTGTTGGAGAAATTATGGGTCTGAGAAATGTTGATTTCAAGGTGGCATCAGCTCAATCATCTTTTTTTGAGTCACCCAATTTTCAAATTTTCACATGCCTAGCCGGAAAATTCTACCAAGAATCAACATCTTCTACACGGATGACACATAAGCAAGACAACTGCTCTAGGTATTTTTCTAATGTCAACTATCCAAAGTCGACCATTCATTAAAGGATTTATTTGAATATGAATAAATCATGGATATTATGAACCAATATTCAATGGTATGGGGAGTAGTGAGAATGGTCGGTGAGTTTGACCTCATCGAGGTTTCTAGGCTATGGAAATTGGAGTAGGTAATTTACCATTACTACAAATAAATAACCATAGAATTATTCATTTTGTAGTGAGTATACATTATTCATCCATTCCTCAATGCCTTGGAGACCATGATTTCACTAGGCTTCTTACTGATGGAGATTCTACGGTTGTATCGCCTTGATAAGAGGTGCTAGGAAATTTATAGCCCACCTAGGTGCCTAGATGGGCACTGTTTCTGTATTGAGGGTGAAAAATTTTGATTCACTATTCCTATCCTTTTCGCATATGGTGGGGGCATGAGTTGAGTTATGGATATGGTTCTCTGAATAGAATCTTCATGATGTCATGTTGTTTCAACAAACTATTAGAACCCACTCAAATAATTTTATTGGATGAGAGGTGCATACAACTCATTATTTATATTTTCATCATAGCATTCCAAAAGACTCTCTTCTGAGAGAGGGATGTTGAGAAAATATGTTAAACCATTCCCTCATTCTATGAAATAATACACCATCTCATTCTTAAATGGAAGTCAGGTTTTTCAGCAGAAAATTTTGGATTAATTATCATGGATTTGAACTGATAACGTAACTGATGATGAATGTCTTCCCATCCTACAAAAAATACATCTACTAGGATTCTATAACAATAATGGTTGTCCCTATTATATTTTGAATGAAAAACCTCATCTTTGATTCATCATTTTTATATTAGGGGTCCATCATTGGCCAACATTGGGATATTAAGTGTGTGGGATATTGTTCAGGATCACCTACATTGTCAAAGGTATATAAGGTAGTATTTCCAATGTTGTGGTTAGGTGGATTATCATCCACACATTTTGGATATGGCATCCTTTTAGTATGAACAGGTGCACATCACTATTCCATGGATTATGTTTGAATATCTACGTAAATGATGACATTAAGTAACTCTATTGGCACTACTTTGTGAGCCACGTCATATCCATAGGGAGCGGGTTACGGTGGATGAGGTCATCCAACCTTCATATCCTGATTATTCTCAATTCATACTTTGACTAAATCATTTCCCAAAAAAATGAGGGGTTATCACCACAATGAAGGTATTTTGAGATCGTGTTCAACTTCCTCATTTATGTAGACTGGTTGTCTATATCTAGAGCCAATATAATTATCAGATACATCTCTTACTAGGGGATTGACTATAGGAGGGATAACATTCATCTCTTCCTGATGACGAAACCCGGTGGGAATATTTCCCCAGAGTATCTCCTCATTGAGTTTAATAAGAGCTCTCATTTCAATGTAATATTGTGACACTATTCCCATGGGTAAGGGTATTAAATTATTTTGGGTGGTGATTGGTATTCAGCCACACCATTCCATTTTTCTTTGGTAGAATTCCAATGAGGAGGTTGAAACATGTTATTCAATGGTTCCAAATTTTGAAGCCTTATTTTATTCCAGGTGCATGAAACCTCATTTAGTGCATCCCTATCTCCTTCCTCATGTGGTAAATTTTCCGTGTTGAGGCATGCTACATTTTCATCTTGATAAATTTATTTCTTATTGATATGGATGACATTAACTAAAAAATATCGAGAAATGGTTATTATCCCATTAAATTCAACATAATGTGATGATTTGGTACTATACTAATTAGGATATTTATTTAGACCCTTGGTTATATTGAATCATTTTAGATTGATACCCTAGAGGGGTCTGATTGAATTTTTCACTTTCTCTTCCCATCTCAGCATATGAACATTGACCTTGATGGAGTTTCTGATTTTGGTTGTCATATGGTGTCCGACCAATAGATTTTTCTCTCCTGGTAGGAGGACTAGGATGTACACTAACTATTTTCCTCTCAAACTAGAGAGGATTAATTCTCTCTATGGTGATAATGTGGGGAAAATTCACCCATCCCTATGGGGTGGTGGTTATATGGGCCAGCAATTGGCACATAATGGTCCTATTACTAAGGATCCAATGATTCTAATAGATGAATTGATGATTCCATTGATTGAAATGAATACATAATATCCCCCAACCCTTTGGGGTGGGGTGATCAAGAATCACCAATGATTCATCACGGACCCTCTATGGGGATGATGAATCTAGAGATGTTAATTGAGATATATGTTCCCCCAGCCAAATGGGATGGTGATCTCTCGTAGTTTTCAACGATATATCATGAATATTCTTAGGAATTGATGATATGAGGTGTGGAGGTGGTGGTAGATATTTTTCAGGCTACGGGGGTAAGGTCTGCTCCTGAACAACCATTATAGAAGCTACTATTGTAGTCCATTTGATGCGGGGAAGCTCTTCTCACTTAGGGTCTAGATGTGATGGTAGCCCAAGATGATAATTATTCTTCACAACAAGTTTTCAGGCTAATTTAAACTTCATTATTTAATTAAAAATATGTTCTTATTACTTAGAGGGACCCTGATTAATGTATTTTTGGCTATCCACTCTATCTATTAATTATGTATGGGAATTGTTAAAGTAGGGGAGTTATTTTGTATTGACCAACTGTCCTGAGAGTTTCCTTGTGACATTATTTCACAGGTTTCTATAACATTATAGAATAACGAAACTAAGGGTTTATATTATTTAGGGTTGTGGATAAATGTAACACTTCATATTGTCCCCATACATGAATTTGGATACTTTACATGGCATTGAAGATCCACTACCTATTTTTTACATTCCAATGGCCGAAATCTTGTTGCATTTTCACACTGTGCTTTTCCAGGTTTGGATCCCATGCCATGGAGATAGCGAAAAGTTCTAGATGAAAACAATGTATCTTGATGGATTGAAGGTGAAACTTGTATCCTGTATGAGGGTGATGTTGAGCCATCAATTTCTGATGAGTAGCCAACTTTTTTTGGCTTAGATAAGGAAGTAACTCCCATTCTAGCACATTTTTACTCTCATAGCTAGAAGTAGGGAGGAAAAAAATGACAGGGAGGTTGTTTCTGGATAAATCTCTCTATATGTCATCGCCAGCCTCCTCATCGTCATAATTACATTCCTCTATCCCATTCGACCATAGAATATAGCTCAGATGGTTTATTTCTAATGAGAGTGGTGTGATGATGTAAGTTGAAGGGAAACCATATATAGTATACCCTAATGTTTTGATCACCTCTATAAATAAAGATTTTATACTTTTTAACACCTCTCCATAAGGAGGTGTTTGGGAATGGGGATTATTTAGTTGTCCATTGGAGATATCCTTATTGTGAGGTTGACCATAGTATATGTTAGGAGTAGATTCTCTATGATCCATCTCCCCACTACCACGAGGAGTACTATTATGATAATTAAAATTTTCTTCTTCCGATTTGATAGAAGAGTTGATAGACACTTGTGGTGTTTGAAATCGGGGTCTAGTGTCCTCAAAGACACTAGAATTGAGGAGATTAGGAATACGGTCCATATTATGCATCGTGGATGGAATAAGTTGACCGAAATTTTGTAATTGTGTAGGTAGATGATCATTCCATGTGATGGTCTCCCAAACTTATATATAACTATCTAGTGCTATAGGCGCATGATCTCATAGCTGAGAATATGTTGGGATATACCGATGAGATCTCCCATTATTGATAGAAATATGGACCACTCCTATGGAATGTTTCATTCTCGCTTGGTGAACCTCAATCAAGATGGTAGAATGAGACTAATCTAAAGACTTTGGGAAATAATATTGGTCATTCATGGAAGGAGTATGACCATACACTGAGGCTTGTTCCACTCTCACCTAGTGATTCCTGGTTGGAATAAGAATTTTTTCCTAGTTTAAATATTCATTCCATGTCAAAATATGCTAATAAACCTTCAGAATTAGAGAACGAATATGATCCTACTCTTATGTGGACTTATAATGATGATGGCATAGTCATTCATTGGTGGAAGTAAGAATATGGGACTTTATTCTGCGATCTCCTGGAATATTAAAACCAAATTCACAGATTGGAATATGAACTTGCCCATAGGAGTTTTTCATTCTCACATGATCAAACCCATCCCAAACAGGGATATATGCCCAATCATAGTCCTCTAGAGTATGCATCTATAATTATTTGACTAGAATATGAGCATTTCCCAAGGCTTGTTCCCCTCTCATGTGGTGATCCCTGTCCAAAATGGGGACATTAGCATGATCCTAGGCCTTTAGAGTGTACCATCAGACTTCTTCAATGGGCATGTGACCCTATCCTGATGCATTTACCACTCCCACCTAGTGATCCCTAATTGGAATGGGAATATGAGCCCAATATAATGCCCTTCCCTTTATAATAATATGATGATAATCCTCCAGTATGGGAGAAAGATAGTGCACTTTATCAAGTACAACCACTTGTTTACGATGAGATGAATATTGGGTTTCCCAATCTGTAGGGATAGGATTATGTGAATGTACATTTATATGAAATAGTTCTACATTGTACTAGTGGAGTTCCCCAACTATTTCTAAAATATAGTGGCATTTTAGAAAATTCTATACAGTGATATAAGCATTCACATTGCTTGTCTCCATTATACAATGGAATATGACTTAGATTGAAGCGGGGATACATAATCAACTTTTCCTCCTTATTCCATTAGAATATACCTAAGGGATTTATATGTAGGGAATGGATATGTGACTACACCTGGCTTTCTTTGAGAATATGCCCACAGTCGTGTTCCTAGTAAGTTACATGTGCCTGATTGATGGTTCTTACTGGGATATTCTGGTAGAAATCATTAGGTGGATTATGGATATGATCTATCAGGGATATCCATCACCTTTCACCACTGATGATCCTTCCTTATTTCCTATGTATAGGATTCATAGGTGTAAGTGTGTTGGTTGATACCCTTTGCCGGTGAATAGTGGGTATAGGTGGGATGGTGTTGGCGACGACGATCAATAGGTTCCTTCGATGGTGGCACCTAAACCGAAATGTATCCTTATTTGGATTCCTATTCAACCTTCATTGGAGACAGATGGTGGTATTTTTCAAACATCGGGTATAATCTCTCGAAGCATTTGGTTGTAGCGATGAGGGGTACATTCTTATCAGTATCCTTCCATGGGAGATATAGACTCTATGGCTACCATGATAGGAGGACCTCATGGTCAACTTCTATGGATTGGATTGTATTATGCCGGTGGCACTCCTAGACTATCATGTTTTACACATGGCATTGGAGTTATTGTGTTGGGGAAATTGATTTTCATCTTATAGGGGTTATATTTTTGGATGATTTAATAGAGTTATCACTATATGATGAAGTAAATGTCTTGGGTTGGGATGATGTCGATGAGAGTAGTATCTATAATCACATAGACAACAAGGATCATTATTATTGATTAGTGTCATATCATAGGAATTATTTCCTCAATTAAATATTAACGGGTAACACAATCTTCCAATTTCTCTGATTTGTAACTTCTTCTTGCGTGGACTTTTCAACATGAGGATGGAATTGAGGATCCATAATTATAGAGGATAATCTATAGGATCATGTCAGTATTACTGCATTGATTGTATGTGATATTCAAAAAATTATGGCATAACACATGATTATTCAATCATCATATCATCTGAGATATTCATGTTGATAAAGTGTGTTTTGTTTGAGTGTGGGTGAAAAAAAGTGTCTTAATGAACATTGAAATGATCTTTATTCTAATAGAGAGTTTCCCAGTGGGTTCTACATTTTTTTATGTTGGTAAAAAATGGTCTAATGGTTAATAACTGATCATTTTTTTAGATAGATTCTTGTTAGGTTCATCATTTTTTTAATTGGGGAGAAGAGGAGTGGATGGGATCCACCTAATGGTTTAATTGTGTGAGGTTTTTTTTCTTGACAATCAATAAAATTGGGCTACCATTGTTGCTCTCACTAGAAACTGACAATGGTTCCCTCATAAAAATCTAGGTATAGAAATTCCTTCCAAAGGAAATGTATCACCTTGGTTTCTATTCACAATGAATCTAAGGGACTGGCATTGGTCGAGATGGTGAGAGGTCGGGCTCATCACACTATTTTATGGGGAGATCTTGACCTTTTATGGGACTGACTTATAGATTTAATATATGTTCATGAATCACTTCTTAATCTAGATAAAATACTGACTACTTTAACAACATAATCACGGGATAATTCTATTTCATGTGATAATTATGAGGGTTTCATTAGTGAAACCATTTGTATGTATCTCGGGCTCTACAAATTTTTCCAGTAATAGGTGGTTACTTATGTGATGAAGCTATATAACCAAATTCTTTATAAAGTGCTTCCATGCATGGTGGTGATTAATATTCCATGAATTAGATTCATCCATTATGATGTGTCCTATGTATCCTTTTTTATTGTAGGATTAAAAACCCACATAGTTTGTTTATTCCTATATCAAATGATGGAAGATGTATAGTTATCATCTCTTATTAATTTTCGGGCTCCAATGGTTGTGATTTTAGGATCATAAAAGGACATACATAGAATGTGGTGTGTATTTGTGATAGGATCTTAGGAAGGGGTCCTACATGTCCTCGTTATTGAATGAATTAGAGTTATTGTAGTTCAATTACATCCATAGGACTATCTTCAAAGTAGATTCCCTTCTGTTTTGGTGAGTGTGTCATTCCACATGTTAGGGTTTTGCATACACATGTTGACTTGGTTGGTGTATACTTCAGATACAAATGATAATATTAATGCAACTCTCTAAGATCATGTGATTTATTCTTAGTGTGAGAAAAAAATGATAACAAATGATCAATATCATCTTCTATATAGTAAGTTACTTATGTATTGGGAAACCACTAGGGATATATTTTATGGATTTCGAGCCTTAGAGAGTTTTTCAATGTATCATGATTAATGTAAGAATCATAGTTCACTTGGTTCATTTGATTGGAGCATACACAATTAGGATTCCCGTGACTTTGTGGAGGTTTATGGTGATGATGATATGAGCATTGCAACTCCCTAAGACAATGTAATCCATTCTAATTTAGAGAAATATGGGATGGAATGTAATCAATGTCATTACTTGTGAATAAGGTACATAAATTATAGGACCAACTTAGTTGATCAATATGGAGCTCAAACCATAGGGAGCGGTGGCTTATGTATAATGAATTTGTAACGAATCAGAGGCTTTGTAGTTCCATTTATAAATTAAAACAAACTAAGGTTCCCCTTACGATCGGGGCATAAACATCGAGGACATACAATGATATCATGTCTTGGGATGCCCGGATGACCTTTCCTTCTTACCTATTGGGTGTTGCATGACCCAGTTAAATTGTCACGATGACATCACAAGATCCATAAGGTTTGTTCCAAATTTCACTGAATAACATAGCTAACATGTCAATGGGGTGTCACATGATCCAATCGTCTTTCCCTAGTATCATCCTAATATTAGGATGATACACATGAATGGGGTCACAAGAGTCAGTATAACATGTCTCAAGGGGTTTCATGGGACATTTATGACATTCTTGTAGGCCATTGTGAATTCTGGATGATAAGCCTAGATGGTAGTGGGAGCCTCATATGAATTCAGATTGGGTTTCACCAGAGCTTTGTTGACATTCCTAGATGTAATTGTGAGCCTTGTCTGACTTGAGCACGTGTCATTGTATGAATCAGGATATTTATCCAAAGGACATTGCAAGGATTAAATGATAGATCTATAGGATTTTTTGGGACTAGTGTGGGGTCACATGGGGTCTTGCGACTTTCATAGACATGTGTGGATGATTTTTCATGACCCAAGTATCATGTTGATGGAGCATTGTGAGATCTAAGAGACATTTCCTAGTTCATTCATGTGTCATAGATGACTCGCGTGAAGGGAATGATGGTTAGAGAACATGTTTTTCGAACAAAAATTCCACCTTTAATAGTTTCTCTATCCTTTATATGTTTAATTACCTAGAATAATTCAGTATCAGTTTCTTTTGTGTCTCGTGTGATCGGTTTTATGTGTGGTATTTTCTTTATATGTCTTTTCAGAAGTCATTCGCATGATCTATGATTGATCATGCAATTTAATTTATGATTGGTGCCTCATTTTTTCAATTATTCATCGAGATGTAACCTGATATATTGATTTTTGTTCACAATTTCAGTTGCTCTGAGAAATCCACTCTAGTTCTTGGGTGTGCTAACATGCCTACATGTGAATAGCTAACCATTATTTCACCTGATCGCAATAAGTAGTGGTGAATTTTTCGTGGTGGGGTGGGAGATTTATAGACCCCACCACCCTTGTTGTTTGCAGTTTTTCATGGTGTATTGGGCATAGATCCAGGTTGGAGTTAGCCAATGGGTATAGTACCATGATTCTTCACCACCCTTTTTCATGGATCTCTCAAAGTGAAAAACCTAATTTTCAGTTATCACGAGTCCCTCTCATCAATGACTTTATTATTTTATTATTTCATGTTAATGGGGGACTTGTCTGATCAGTTGGGCATGTCGATGGACATCCACGTTTACATATCGACATGTACAAGGGCCTTCACAATACCAAAGTTCCTATTAAAAGGCATTCATAGGATGCTAAATGTAGTGCATGTTACATTTCTCAAGGAAAGTGAGACTTTTTTGGGGGTATTTATGAGTCCCTGGTGTCTTGTATAGGAGTATCGTGGGACTAGATAACACACATTCTTTTCATGTTACAAACTATTTTACAACTGCAAGAGGCTTTTTCGTCCCCCCTATTTTATTTCATTTTTTTTATTTTAAAAAGATCGCGGGTCATCTGATATGGAATGAGTAATTTGAAGGCCAATTACTCTATATTTTGCTGATGCTTCAGGGGATCAATAATTTTCTATTATAGATGCACTAGAATATCAAGGACAACTCAATTCAAGTTGTCCTTTGGGAGTCAAAATTGGGAGCAAATGGTTTCCTAATGATACCTAAGGCCTTTCATGAATTTTGGATGACAATCCAAAGGGCTTCCACAAGATGAGGTGGAAAAGTCTCAAGGGACTCACAGTGTCTTTTGGGTCACTAGGGGTGCATCACAAGATGTTCAATTATTACGAGAGGCTCCGACCTCCTCCCCCTTATTTAAATTTTTTATTTTTTGAATGTTTCATGGGCAATGTGAGTTTTTTCTAATGTTTTGAATGATAATTACCCTTTCCATTGGTGATGCATGACATTATCCTTACTGTTATGAGAAAAATACTCCCTTAGACATTTTCCCTGCATATTCAAAGGAATTTGGGATGGGTTTTTGGGCATCTACTGATTGAAAATTTGTAAGGCTTGGGGGAGTTTTATCTGGATACTACTACATTTCCACTGGTTGACCGGAGAACCATTACAGGAGTAGTAGGACTTTTCAAATGAACCTATGCAGGATCCACTGCATACTATGCACTAAGAAAGGTCCTTCTTCACTCCCTTATGATGGTCGTGTGATTGCTAATGTCTTATAGGCTTTTGTGGCCTAAGGGTGGCGACCACCATTTCATCAACTTCATTCTTGGGAGAAAATAATACCCATAGTCGAGTATGTATTTTTTTGTGGATTTACAGATGCTCACTTGGTGGGAGTCAATGGTTTTTCACATGAAATGTTGAACCAAGATGAATCAATATTTATTTTATTAATATTTGTTATTATGTATTAAATATTCCCATGATAATATTGTTGTTAAATTTCTTTTTTATATACAAAATTGAATATATTATGAAACCAATATATTAAAATAGAAGAAATGGAATCCATTATTAGATGTAATTTTTATAAGGATATATTATTTGAACTTATAAGGGTTATATAATCCCTAAGGTTCTCCCAATACCATGACCTAGCTGAACTTCATCAATTGTGGCCTAAGGAAAGTAATTTAGCGTGGAAGTTCATATTCATGGATATAAATACATGTACCATGATAGTCGAGTCATCATCTATACAAACCTCCTCTGATTATCATACACATAGATGTTATGCGGAATTTTAGGGTTATATTTTAGTAGATATTTGGATGATATGAACATGTAACATGATAAATTTTATATTGATACACATATTATATACATTTAGAAATTCCATAATATTTAATATCAAAAAAATTATCTATCTAAATAAAAAATACAAATTTTATATAAATTTGTTGATGATATTTTGTAAATAATTTTTATAAAAAATTATATAAATTTTACTGATTTAGGATTGGAGTAATTATATTTCTCTATAAATTATATATTTTTAACAAAATAAATTAAATGAAAATTTCTTCAAATATAATCGTAATAAAATGATTAAATTTAAACACAAATAGATGAACACTTATTTAAGTAATGATACACATGAAATAATATAAAGAATGATTATGGTTTTAATGAAGTCATTTTCCTATAAATATTGTTCATTATATTTCATATTTCTATTTAAAAGTTAGATTATTATGATTTTTAAAATAAATTTGGAAAAATTAACATCATTTAGGATTCATGATATTAAAATTTTATTATGGTGAATTTGATGTATTTTTCTTCAAATATTGATTTTTAGTATAAAAATATAAAATATCATTTTTATGAATACCATGACTTTTATGAAATCATTATGAAATATTAATTACATAAAAAGTTATGAAAAATATTTCTTAATATAATAATTATTCTAAAATTGAACTACTAAATTTAGAATACTATAATAAATTATGTATCATGTGATTATTGTTTTGCAGTCTATGCAATATTTTTTTAGAAAACTATTTTATGCATTATATTGAAAAGAATTTAGAATTAACATTTATCACTTTCAGAAAATTAATATTATCAGTTTTTTTCAAAATATTAATATTAATATTAAAATTATTTAAAATAATTATCATTTTTTTAATAGAAATATATCACCTCGTTTAAAAAAGAGATAACGCTGTAAAATGAAATTTTGGTAAAACATAAAACAGTGGATAGAAGGACTATAATTCCTCAATGGTTATTTAAAAATGTGTAGCGAGGGGATTCATACACCAAATTCTCTTAAAACCTCTAATATTATCAAATTTTGTACACACATTCCTTTCATTGTGACTTTTCCTTCTATTTAATTACAAAAAATATCACTCTCCTCACTTAAAAAATGAGACTTACACTTCCCTTTTACATACACTATAAAAAAAGAAATTACTCTTAAAATCCTATTGGTTAATCTTCTAAAAGATCCATATCCAATGTTTTTAAGCCCCATGATCCAAAAAAATTCCCCAAATCCTCCATTTTCAAGAGCCATTCTAGAGGAGTTTTAAATTCTAAATGTACTTACAAATCACTTCTTAACATATTTTAAATTCTTCATTTTCCATAAAATATATATTAAACATTATAATATTATTGAATTGGTATTTTTATTATACTTTAACATTATTATATATATGGTATACCCATAATCTACCCTTCCCACTTTAGTAAAAAATTGAAGACATCATTCATGTGTGCATGTGGACTATCTGCTCCAAAAAGAAACATATTTAATTTTTCATAACATCAATATATGGATGGTTCTAAAAGGGTATTTCATTAATAAATATGATATATATAACAATTATAGGAACTAAAAATATAACCATATTATACCTTCCCTCCATTTTATGAAAGTTCAAAACCTCCTCTATCTGTATGTGTAGGTTACCATCTCTATAGAGCAACATATTTCATTTTCGTCACTACCTAACATAGATGGTTGTAATATATATTTATCAGATTTATATAATATAAAGTAGTAATATAGTACATGAATATAGATCTTAAAGGATGACTTATAAATTAAGGATCAGTATAAAGTAATCCTTTAATATTAGTAAATTACATGCATTAAGCCCATCATGGATTCCATTTTCCCAAATTATACCCATGACTTCCGTGTAATGAAAAATGTAATTTTTTATTTAAATCAAAATAAATATTATAATATCTTGAATAATACATTAATCATAAAAATTTTATCCAATTACGGGCTTTATCGCCGCCATTTCCAAACATGTATGTAATAATAGATATTATTGAAATTTGATGATAAAAATAAACATTAAGAAACAAATATATGTGTAGTGAATGATTATTACAAAATAATAAAAATGATATAATAAAACTGAATACCATTATTTAATAATTGATTGATATGGTTATGTTAATTATATAGGATTTTAGAGATATTTTAGGAAAGTCAGGAGTAAAATGTATAGATTTTCCCATCAAATTTTTTAGTTGTTGAGATATTTTCCAAATTCACTTCCTTATTTCATTATGTGGTGTGTATAAATATCAATGGAAATATTGTAACCCCACGATATTTTGTGAACTTTTTTCAAATTAATTTATCCTTTTTAATATTTTTCATTTCATGAAATACTGATGATATTTAATTTTATTTTGACTGACTATGGTTGCCTTATGTTATATGCAACAACATGTTAGTCATTAAATACATGAAATATAAAAATTGTCCTTCTCTATACGGAACACTAATGTCCGTATGCGTTATATGAAATTATGAATACCATCGATTACTTTAATTTCATGCAAGACCATGTTTTATCAAAAAATGATGTATTATTATATTATGATTATTAAATATAATGAGATAAAATCATGATATTAAATTAGTGGTTTTTAATAGTATTATCTAATTTATCAAAATATATGGATTATAAAATATAATATGGATTCATAGGTTACCAATTAATTAAAAATAATGTTGAAAATCGATTGAATATAAAAGAAAATATTATTATTGTTACAATGCTGTTTTAACCTAATCAATTAAATTTTCATTTATTTGATGCAATTGACTATGTCAAACATTCCTTTCTCAAGGAACGTCAACTTGGCATACGCTACATGCATTATCGAGTTTCTATGAAACATCATATTATTGTAATAATTATTTAAACTTGTTATTTATAACATTGGAATTAAAACATAGTAATATTAATAGTAATAACTTTTTCTGAAATGGTTTTATATAAAAAATATATTTATATGGATATATAGAATTTTTAGTAAAGCCTTTATATGTTTTAAAAAATATTATTTTCTCCAATTAGAAACATTTCCTTCCATCTCTACAAAGCAATAAAATAATTTTTAGACACTTTGGGAAATTTAATTTTATAAAAAAATTATTATTTTTATGTTCAAAATGTCAGATTTATCCTCTGGTAATTTTTTGGTATTTTCCTTGGAAAAGTATTATTTTGATGAATAATGAAAACTACGGAATTTTAGATAAAAACTACCTTTTTTCTAAATTGTACATTATAATTTTTAAGGTAAAATTATTCAAATTATATATATATATATATTAATACAATTTTTTTCATTATAATCAATTTAAAATTGTGATTTAATATAAAAACTTAACAAACTATTGATCATTTTTATACTTTAAAAACCTGTAATTTTGTCATGTCTACGGGATTTGAATTAATTCTAATATTCTATCGTTGATTAATTGAATTTAAAAAAACTAAAATAAATAATTTTAATCATTATAATATTTAGAGTCTCATAGGATCAATGCAATTTTTGATCCAAAATATTAGTAAAAGTGTGTAAAATTAATCATAGAGATTAAGGTGAAATTAAGCTTAATTAGGGACTAAATCTTAATATTAAGGGCCCAAATGACCTATCCACTAGTACAAAACCAATAAGAGGACCATATTTCAGGAAAAAAACTTTCATTATTGACATATGTATTTTTTATGACTGTTTTTAGGTAATAACATGTGTACACATAAATTATTTTAAAAAATTAAATGTGAGACCTTTTCTTTCCCTATAAAATCCCACCACCTCTCCCTCTTTTTTCACAACTATCAAAACACTTATTTTCATCCAAGGCCTATATTATCCAATTAAAAGAAATCCTCCCTTAATCCAAGAATCCTTCCCTTAGGTAGAAGGAAATCTAAGGAATGATTTTTTAAAAACCATAAGGAGTTACCTAATTAAGAGGCAACATCTTCTCTCAACTCATTTCTTTTATTTTCCTTATCCACACCCACCAAATAATATTATTGTATTATTATATAAAAAATATATACACAATTTACTAGTTCGTTTTTATTTAAATTTTTGACTTAAAAATTCAAACACCTCCATCTAATGGGTAACGAACATACTGTTTCTATGTACGGAAAATTACTACCTCATAAAACTATGATTGTCCATTTTTCCATTACCACCTACCATGGTGGCCATTATTAAGGAAACTATTTTTATAATGTAATATATTAAAAAATTTATGTATTTAATATTTTTTATTCCTTTTTACAACACATATATATCTACTTTCAATTTTCTGTTAATACGATAATTTCTTTGGAGGAAGTGTGGACAACCTCCCCCTCAAAGTGATATGATTCATTCATACACAACATGGTTTATGTTAAAGAAAGTTTTAGTGAATATATAAGATTTATATGATATAATAAATCTATTTTAATTATTTAATATATATATATACATATATGTATTTCCACTTCATTCTTTCAAAATAACAATTAAACGGAAGTAGTGTTGGTACATACATACAACCTACCATCTCCCGAAATAGTGTATTATGTTTCATACTATTATATTATATTTATTATTATATTAAAAATATAATATACATAAATTTTATATATATATATATATATATATCATGTTTTACATTATTTAAATAAGGATATTATGTTTCAATACCAAATATATAAAAAATTAAGACACACAGTAATAATAAAGAGAATATTACCCAAAGTGAAACTGAAACGTAGTAATGTTTACAAGGGTGTAATATAATGTAGTAATAAAACAATATATTGTATTAGATATAATAATATGGTTATGTAAAATATTTATAATAAATTTATATTTTTTATATAAGTGGTTTGGACATGTACGATGAGAGCCATGACCCATGGTAAGATGATTTCATGTCAAATTTTATTCCTGTGAGATACATTTTATGCTCGCCACTCATTCATTTTGTGTGGTGTAAGTAGTGAAAATTATTTAAATCAATTTATATTATTCCTAAATTTATGGGTATTAACATATCCTTTTTACGAACTTTCCTCAATGGGGTTTAATATTCAAAATTTCTGAAATCGGTATAAATGATTTGACTCAATTTTCCTTCCATGAGACTCATTTTTTTTATGCATCTAAAATATTTTTAGAGGTTTATATACTTCAATATTATATTTTATATCATGATTATAATTATTTTCATGATTTTTATGCATAATATAATTTAATTTTCTTATATGGAGAGAAGGATCCCTAGTTACCATGTTAATAGTGTTTATTGAGAAAATCTCATTGGATTTCGAGATTGTTTACGTGAACTCTTCCTTTGATGAATTCTTATATTCCATTACTCAATAAATTCATGATTTATCTTACCCTCTAGTTATTCATGTGATATTCATGTAGTGGAACAAATTTTTTACCTTTTTTTAAATAAGATATTTAATAATGTGATTTTAATAAAGCCCTAATTTACCCTCTCCTCGGTCAGAAATAAATGTTCCATAAAAACCAAGTTCTCAAAAAAGGGTTTCCAAGATTATTATAAAAATATACAATTAAAATTAAAAGATATTTTTTATCCATTTTTATATTACCATTTTTTCAAAGTAATATTATTTTCTCTTTCTAGATGAGGAAATTTTCTATTCATTTTACAGTGAAAAAGAAATGTTCATTTTACCCCGTATGATATGTATGGATTTATCCGCTATCAAGATATTGAAGAATTATTTACATGATTAATGGTAAATTTTTCAATAAAATTATTTTAAATGGGATTTTCAAGAAATATGGTATTGTAAATTTTTTTAAATATAATTAATATATGTTCATGGAAAATGGTTTTCAAAAAAAATTCAAATTTCTTTTATAATTTTTTCTGGAAAATGGTTTTCCAAAAAGTTTTAATATTATTTTATAAGTTTTCATGTAAAATGAATTTCAAATCATTTTCAATAATTATTTATATTTTGTCAAACTATTTTATAGTAAAATTGTTTTCAACACGTTTTTAGGCTTAACTTATAAATATTCAAATTATTTTCAACCAAAATATCTTTCAAAACGGTTTTAATAACTATTTATAAGTTTCCAATTCATATTAAAAGACATGATTTCGAAAAGGTTTTAAAAATTTATATATATTTTTTAAAATTCTTTTGGATGATTTTTTAAATGTTTGAATCTTATTTAAGATGTTTTCAAGGAAAAAGGTATTGAAATTATTTCAAGTCATCTTTATAGTTTTTAATGTTATTTTCAAAAAAAATTATTATCATATAGTTTTATATATTAACGATAAATTTTCAAACATGAAAGGCTATTTTATTGGAGAAATGTTTTTGAAACATATTTCATAATTATTTTCCATATAAGAAGAAATCCATTACTATAACTCATGTCCATCTAGAAAATTATGTAAAAGTTCCATTCATATACTTTCTATGAATGGTTTATTCTTAATTCCATGCTCTTTATGAAACCCATTTCTCCTTCACGGTTTTTATGTTTATGAAATTTTTTTCTATTTTGTGGAATTTATGATTACGAAATACATTTCACTTTCCCGAGTTATGATTTTGATGAAATGATTATGAAACCTGTATATTTTCCCACATGTTATAAAAAGATTACATATTTATAAAACCCATTTCATTTCATGGGTTACAATATGATTATTTATGATCTATGTAACATCTATGTATGATTTCACTATGAGAAGTGTGGGACCTATATGTCCCTCCAATGCATTTGTTATTGATTTATATCTCATGAGATAGACAATGATGGTATTGGGAGTAATACTTAACTAAAAAGATGACCATGGTATTGAACCATGACTACCGTAATGGTATGAGGAGTGAAATCATTCTACTAAGATGGCCATGTGAGTGAACCACGACTACCAAAATGGTATGGGGTGTGAACCCATACTACCAAGATGGTATTCACATAAATGCAATGGATACAATGGAATTCATATTATATGTTTATATATCTTCAATATTCCATTGTTTTATTGTTATACTATTCATTCATGGATTATGTTTGCAATTTCATTATGATTCATGTATTATGAACTTCTATGATTCTATATTTGATCTTTGATATTTTGGGTATGATCTTTTATTTTCATGATCAGGTTCTCATACCATTATGCTCATAATTATGTTTACATATATCCGTTATTTACCCTTACTGAGCATTTGCGCTCACCCCTTTCATATATTTCCTTCCCCTGGGTTATGAAGAATGGGTTTTTATAGGAGTACTAAAGTTTGAGATATTTATGGGAGATGATGATGATTGTTCACAAGGATAAAATATTTTTTTACAAGTTTCCAAATTCACTAAAAAATTATGGTCATCTTGTATGTTTTTTAATGAATAGAATATTTACTTAAAGTGATATAATATCCATATATTCTAAGATTGGGTCAAACTAATTTGTATAAAAGGAATGGTTTAGTCAACCTATTGAAATTGGAATGAAAAAAATTAGTGATATTCCTAGTTATATTTCTATGAATATTTCTATGGTTGTCTCTATGGATAAGTATAAGGATGAATCAATGTTCTGGAAAATTTCCTAGAATATTAGTAAAGGGAATATTAAGTGGCTTCCATTAAATACAACATTGTCTGTATACTACAATTGGATGTGGATCTAGAATATATGTACCTATGGGTAAAAAATATAATAATATGTTCCAAACCAGACATGGGGAAATATAGTATAGGAAAATTATCCATTCTACACACCTAGTTTGACACTAATGGGGGATATGCTTTGGAAATTCATAAACTCTTCAAAAACCATAATTAAGGATTTAGATATATGATTGGTATGAATAACCTAATATGAACCTATGGTGTCATATATTAAGGATGTTTTCATGATTTAGTAATATTATAAGTAAATCTTTTCATGACTATGTTGGTTTATACTATGATAATTAATGCTCACCCTCTGCTTCTATTTTTAATCAGTGGAGGGATCTAAAAGGAACTAGATTAATGTGGAATGTGATGGAAATATTTATGATGAGTAGTTAAGTGGGGTGTTCACAAGAGTGATAGATTTTGTGATCATGCCTAATCAGTTTTCGTGGATCATCATTAATAACATGTACCTTAACCAAATCTCATACTCAACAAGGAAGATAAAGAAGGAGTTTGCTGAGAGTGTCGGTAAAGGATACCACATAAGAAAAAAAAATGGTTTTCATTATGTCATGACTATGGGAAGAATAACCTTGGTTAATGTCTTAGAAGAACATGAATATGTTTTGACTGTGGAAAATAAGGACACAAATAAAGTGACTTAAGTGAAAAAATGAAGAGTTTGGTTAACAGAATGGATGAGTCTATTTCCCTCCCTAAGATATCATTGATTTTTAACTATTTTAAGTGGGTAATTAATGGTAATTATCCAACTCATTTTATCAATAGTAAATCTCTTGAATAAGATCAACAAGGTAGTGAGAGAAATTATTATATTGTTTATGATGATGAGACTACAATTGAAATGTAAAAGGAATGAGGTATTGTGTAATAGGATGGTGTAGCCTCATTAATGGAATAAGGATGAAGTGGTATAGTCAAAGTTTATTTGAATTTTTATTCAAAAATTAATTTATATTATTGAAGAAATATATTAAAATTGTTTTACTAATTTTTTTCTCTGTATTTAAAATTTTTGGTTGAAAGTTCCTTGTGGCCTAGTGGAGTGGTTTAATGAGAAGGGGATGTTTTGACTATGGGAAGGTAACCCTTAATATATTCCTTATGTTAAGATAATGTTGTTATTAATAAGTAAATTATATGAAACTAATTACCATTGAACTAAGTATGAACTTGATAATAGGTGGGTTATTGTATCATTAATGAAGTTTATAGGAGTTTAGGATTTTAGGAATTTTCTAGTATACTTTGGAATAAGGACGAATTCATGTCTTCCAACAAGATTTATGGAAATTATATTTGTTACCATGATTCTAGTGAATAGATGATAAGGGTATTCACATGTTTGGAATGTGAAAATCATGTGGAACTTTTTTATATATGGGGGGTCAATGTTAATCAAATCTCATGACTTTCTTTCTAAAGATTTTTATTTCTATCTTTCAAAAGGGTTATAAGGGTAACTAGTCAAGAAAAATTTATTTTAAACATTGGAGGAGGTATTTTTGTATTTATATTTTATTAAAAATCCTAGTTAAAAGGTTATTTAGGGATAAAAATTATTCAATGGATTTCCATTATATTTATTTTGGAAATTATATTAGTGCATTTTTAGAAAATGACACCTTTTATGTTGGGAGACAACAAATCAAGTCTGGAAATCCCATGGGTTTTCAACCCATGTTGATAGATGATAAGAGTTTTACACCTACCGTTTCCCTAATCGACAACTTAGTTAATTTATAGTTATTTTTTATGAATAATTTTAATTATCAATTAATAGTGTTACTTTGGATGTTTATAGTTTAATGCATATTTATTTGGAAGTGACAAATAGTTATACTTTTCATTTTTTAAGGGCCTTAAGATTTTTTAAATGTGTATTATAGTTAATTATGCATCAAAGATAATTTATGGACATTCATTCCCTGAGGTAATTGATTTATTATAAATAGATCCAAAAAAACTAAAGAATTATATTTTTTTACAGAAATATATCAAGAATGAACCATCATTTTGAATGTGATAAAAAATAATGTTTCCTTAATACATTAACTTTTCTTGAATGGGTGGATATTGAAATCATCATTGATTTTCGAATTTGAGTCCCTAAAATCCTCTTGGATCATTCACATGTTTGTGATTGGTGACCTCAATCACTCCTTATAAATACAAATGTGTTTCCTCCATGTCCAATCATCACTCCTTGCCTATGTTATCGTATGTGGAAACCTTGTAATATGTTACTTTGATTAATTGTTATGGATCCAACATTTTGTTTTTTAATGAAGAGTTAGTATTCATTTTATACAATGTGGGATTTAATGAAGGAAAAATTAAAGTACTAAACCTTTTATAAAAGTGATGAATTTTGAGGCAGAAATTCATTTTAATTGGGGTAGAATGTAACAACCCGTGTTTTGGGGAATTAGTTTTCAAATTAATTTAAGATTGTTTATATTTTTCAACTCATGAAATAATAAATATAGTTAATTTTATATTAAGGATCATTGTTGTTCATGTGTTATATGCAACACCATGCTAATCGTGCACTATACACAACATATACATTGCCCAACTCCACACGGAACACGGAGGTTCACTTGAGTTATACTCAACAATGAATTTAAACGATGAATTGTGTATCATGAAAGACAGAGGTTTACCAAAAAAATAATATCTTATTAATATAATATTATTTAATAATATAAAAAACCATGATGATAAAATAGTGGTTATGAATATTATTAACTATGTAATTAAAATATATTGATTATGCAATATAATTTGAATTCATAGGTTACCAATTAATTATTAATGAATGTGAAAACTGATTGATTATAAAAAGAAATATTATTATGGCTACAAATATGTTTTACCCTGATAAATTAAATTTTCATTTATGTCCTGAAATCCCCTAATTCATACATTTTTTTAATATAGAACATCGACTTCTCTTACGTTACACATAATAACAAGTTTCTATGTAACAACATTTTTTTTCATATAATAATTTAAAAGAGTTAGTTATAACCCTTCTATTAAAACATAGTAATATTAATAGTAATAAATACTTATAAAATCTATTTATAATAATTTTATATAAATAAAACATATTGATAATGAAAAATATATTTTTAGTAAAGCCTTTATTTGGTAAAAACAATTTTGTCAAATGAACTACTTTTCATGTCTATCTATGAAAAAAATTATTTTTAATCAGTTTTACAAATTTAATTTGAAAAAATAATATTCATTTTTGATTTCAAAACATTGAAATTATCCTACTATAAATTTTTGGGATTTTGTTTTGAGAAACATCATTTTTATGAATAGTGAAAACTATTGCATTTTAGATAAAAATGGTATTCAAGTTAAATTACACATTAAATTTTTTTAAAAACACATTAGATAAATGATAAATATATTAATACAATTAATGTAAATATAAAACATTTGTCTTTTTAATTTAATATAAAAAATTAACAATCTTTTAAACATTTTTCTACTTTAAAAACCCGTAATTTTGTCATGTCTACAGAATTAGCATTAATATTAATTATCCAGATTCTGTGAGTTTGATTTATAAAAACAAATATTAACCATTTTAATTAGTATAATATTTATTTTCTAATTGGATCAAAATAATTTTTTTACCATAAATATTAGTAAAAGTAAAGAAAATTAATCACAACGATTAAGGTCAAATTAAGCTTAAGTGGGGACTAAATATTAAAATTAAGTGCCCAAATGACCTATCCACTTCTCCAACACCCATTGGATATCCATATTTCAGGAATAAATCCTTCCATTAAGTATTGTTATTGGGTTTTTAAGACATTTTTGGGGTAAGTACAAGTGTAAACGTAACTTGTTTTCAAACATTTCAAGTGAGTCGTTTTCCTTCCCTATAAATGGCAACCACCTATCCCTATTCTTCACACCTCTCAAACCAGTTATTACTAGAAAATAATAGATCAATACACATCCTAGAAATCCTATATTCCTCTTATAATCCTTCCCTTGGGAATAAGTAAATACAAGGATGCCTCTTGGTACAAACCCAAATGAGTTACCCAATTAAGAGGTAACATCTTCTCTCAGGTCCTTTCTTTTATTTTCCCTGTCCACCCCCTTCAACTCCCTTTATTATACTATTAAATAAACAAAAAAGTATCCCAAATATACTAGGTTGTTTTTATGTAATTTTTTCAACATAAAATTGCACACACATCCATATAATGTTTAACAAACATACAATTTCTGTGTATGATGAACAACTGCCTCTTGAAACAATGATTGTTCTTTTTTCCATTACCACCTTCCATGACAGAAATTATGATGGAAAATATAATATTTTATAGAATATATTAAAAAAATCATTATTTGATAATATTTATTCCTTTTTACAACACATATCTTTTTTACTATAGAGTTTTTTAATAAAATAATTTTGTTTAAGGAATTGTGGACAAGCGCCCCCTCAAAACGATATGATTTTTTCATACAAACCATGGATAGTATTAATGATGGTTTTAGTGAATATAATATATATATATGATATAATAAATATAATTTTATAAATATATATGTACATATATATAAATATATGCCTTTTAATTTCATTATATCAACAGGACAATTAAACTTCAATATCGTTCATGCGTACATACGACCTACCATCTCCCTCAATGGTGTGTTCCGTTTCGTAATTATATATTATTTGAATTATTATAATACACCTATATAGTATATAAAAGATATTTATATCATTGATTATTTCTGTAAATCATTTTATAATGTATAA
The DNA here is from genome assembly GCA_963277665.1 of Viscum album. Lineage (NCBI taxonomy): Eukaryota > Viridiplantae > Streptophyta > Magnoliopsida > Santalales > Viscaceae > Viscum > Viscum album. The sequence goes on along the minus strand of OY728127.1, from coordinate 1,439,653,684 downwards.
ATACAAATGATATAATAAATTTGGACACATATGAATTACAAAACAAATATTACTCGAAGTGAAATATTAACATAAGATTGGTATCAAGAGGGTAATATAAGTTCATAACAAAACCATATATGGTAATATATATAATAATATGGTTATTTAAAACAATTATAATAAAATTATATTTGGTATACATTTTTATTGAATGTGTGTGAAGAGATTCCAGACACAAGGTAAGGGGATTTAAACTCGCTTTTTATTCTCGTGAGATATATGTTAGGTTCACAAATCTTTCCGTTTTTGTGGTGTATATATTTTACATGAATGTATTCGATGTATAATATTTAAAAATTTATGGGTATTTAGATGTCATTTTTATTAACTTCCATTTAATGCATTTATGTTTCAAAAGATATCAAACCGGTAAAAATGTTTTGTCTCAATTTTCATTCATTGATAGTCAAGTTTTTTTATGCACCAAAACTCTTTTTGGTGGTTTATATAATTAAATTTTACATATTATATCATAAATATAATTATTTTCTTTATATTTTAATCTTCATGTAATTTTATTTTCTTACATGGTGAGTATGATCCCATTTTACCAACTTATTAGAGTTCATGGAGACAATCTCATCGATTTTTGAGATTGTTTTCATTTAGGATTCCTTTGATGAATTATTATTTTACATCTCTCAATACATTAATGAATTATAATATCCTAAATATATTGATGATAAATTCATTTATTGGTTTCATTTTTTACACTTTGGTATATAAGATAGTTATGATAGTATTTTAAAGAAATCCCGACATTACGCTCTCTTCCGTCAAAAACAAATGTTTCTTCAAAATGATGTTCTATAAAAAGGATTTCAAATAATATTATACTGATCTAATATAGTCATTAAAATAAATTTTTAACCTTTTTTTTCATTTACAAAATTTTTCAAAGGAACCATCTTGTAACTTTCTGAATGAGGAAATTTTCTATCCATTTTAACGTGCAAAAAAAATTCTTTTTACCTCGTATGACATGTATGAATTTATCCTCCATCAATAATTTAATGATTTTTTTCATGTTTAAATTTTTTTATTAGAAAACTATTTTAAAATATATTATAATGGAATATGGTTCTCAAAACTTTTTCTTACTTCTTTTTAAATTTTTCAACAAATATATTTTTCAAAAAGTTTTCAAACTTATTTTATATGTTTTCATAGAAAATAGTTTTCAAAAAAAATATCATGATTCATTTATAAGAATTCAAGTAAAATGGATGTCAAAAAAATTTCCGGATTTATTTATATGTTTTTAAATTATATTCAAGGAAAATGGTTCTCAATTTTTTTAAGCATTATCTATTTTTTCGAATTATTTTCATGTAAAATATTTTTTAAATGTTTTTATACTCTATTTATAATTTTTCAATGTTTATTTAATGAAATGAATTTCAAAACATTTTCAAACATTATTTATAAATTTTAAAAGTTTTTTCAAAGAAAAGGTTTTTAATGGTTTTTTTTATTCTTATTTTATAGGTTTTCAAGGAAAAATGTATCCAAATTATTTCATTTCTTATTTATAATTTTTGAAGGTATTTTATATGAAAATGATTTTCAAATGGCTTTCAATATTAAAAATTCGCTTTTCAGATAAGAAGGTATATTTTCCTTAGGAAATATTTTTAATGATATTTCAAAATTATTTTCCATCTAATATGACATGCATGGACGTTACTCATCTCCTTCTTGGAAATGATATAAAGGGTACATTCATATCCATTATATGGATGGGTTATGCTTAATGTCATGGTTTTTATGAAACCCATTTCACATTCATGGGTTTAATGTTTATGAAATACATTTCTATTTCATGTTTTATGTGTTTATGAAAACCTTTTATCTTTCAAGAGTTATTCTTTTGTGGAAATTATTTTGAAACATGTTTCTTCTTCCACATGCTATGCTAATATTACATGTTTATAAAACCAATTTCATTTTATGGGTTACGATATGATTATATATGATCTTGTTGGACTTGCCAGTATAATTTAACTATTGTTGAGTGGGACCTATATCTCCCTCTACGGCATTGGGTATATAATTATATCTCCTGAGATAGAGTAAGATGATATTTGATGTAATCATTGACTACTAATATGGACAGGGGAGTGAACCATGACTACCAAGATAGTATGAGGAGTGAACTCGTGCAAATAATAAAGCTATGGAAGTGAACCATGACTAAAAAGATAGTATGGGGAGTGAACCCATACAACCAATATGGTCATCGAAATAATTCCTTGTATACTATGGAAATCATAATATCTGCTTATGTGTCTACCATGATCAATTGTTTTATTCATATATTTTTCTTTCAAGGATTTTGTTCTTTATTTCCTTGTGATTCATATCTTATGAACTACTGTGAATTATGTATTGATTCATGTATATGATATTTGATATGTAGGGTATGATCTCATACTTTCATGATCTTGTTCCCATACCCTAAGGCTCATATTTAAGTTTATATATCACCCTTATTTACCCTTATTGAGCATTTGAGATAACCCCTTTCTAATGTTTCCTTTCCCTATGTTAAGTAGAATGGATTTATGTAGCAATAATATAGGTGAATATATTTATGGGATATTTTTTGAAGATCTTTCACCATGATAACTGATTTTTTTTCCATGTTTCCAAAGAGAGTAAACTGTTATGGTCCTCATGCATGTATTTTTGTAACGTATAGAATTTTCACCTAAAATGATGTAATATAAATGTATGTTAATCTTGGGAAAAAACATATATGTTAAAATATTATTAATTTATTTAATTTAATTTACAAGGAAATGTCATTTCCTTCCTCTAATGGATTATAATTTTAATTTTCCCCAAACTGGTATGGTATTTTATTATCAAATTATCTTCATGGAGGCATGTTTTATATTATGAATTTATTTTAACATGAATGGTGTATATGTAACCCCATCTGACATAATTTACAATAAATATAGTTATAATTGATATTTAAATATATAATTATGTTTTAATCCTCAAATGTATTTTTATTCAAATTTTACCATAGCTGTAAGGGATTCTTTTCAAATCAAACTTTTTTTGGTTGGGAATCATTCTCCTCCATATCGATATTCCTATCCCTACCAATACTCTATTTTCTAATTCTTTTTAATAGATATATTTATATATTTTTATTTAACCTCGTACATATTATATATTTTCATAAGGATGTTATATTACATTTTTACGAATGTGAGCTTTAATAATGATATTTTGATATATAATTTTTGTTCATATCATTTATGTTGAAATCCACATTTGTGTACATAGTTATAAATTAATTTAGAATTTCCATTTTTCATGATATAATGTTTGAAATATCAGGTTAATTTTTTTTTCATATTATTTGGAGATATATTTAAACATTACTTGCAAATTTATTTCTGAATAACGTTGACATTCCATACAAAATGAGAAAGGAATATTATTTTAAATAAATTTAATATGACCTCATTTTCCCACATGTATTTTTAATTTTCTATAAGAAATGTAATATCCATTTTTTCTATGTTTTTGAAAGAAATTTTTATTCCATTTTATTTATGAATTATTATCTAAAACTGGTGTATAATATATAAATGGTTTCTATTATTATTTCTCCTAATAAATCTTGTATTATCTTATAAATGTTTTTCATCTATGTCAATATCCTTTGATGTGACTTATCTTTCAATGAGTATATTTTATAAGGATACAATCCATAATAATTCAATATATGTATTATGATCATGATATTCCATTTAGTAATAAAGAAACTTATTGATATCTCATATATTGTTATTCCAATATGAATGTTTGTGGATTATTAATGTTAGTTTATTATTAATTTTATTATTATATATTTCATTAAATTTTTGAATATTGTGGACATAATTATGTGATAGGTGATAGCTATAATTCTATAGACTCTTGATGCCTGAGTAGGTCTCATGAGAAAAATGGTTTTGGTATTTAGTGTAGGTTTTCCAATTTATTAATATTTTCTACACACATGACCTTGGAATTATGTTTATGAGGTATTAGAATGAGGGTTTGATGGTAAGATCATGATATATAGTCATGTGGACTTGATAGTATGATCATGATGTCCTATAATATTTCATTGCTGACAATGTCATTGTGTCTTGGTATAATTCATTGGCAATAAGATTTACATATCTAAAATTAGCAATTACATCACTATAAAGTCATTTATTGTTATCCATGTGATTATTTAGTTTTCTATGTATTCCATTGATATAATTCATTATAATTATGTGGATTCTATGATATAATTTTTTTATTTACTCTAATGTATTTTTTATTTATTCTATATCTATGATATCTTTCATTGTACACTTTGTATTTTTTCATTTGATCTAACATTTTTTTAATTCTATCCTCAGGTGCCAAAAATGGATATTTGAATGGATTCATGGATATTCTAAATTTAATATGAATAATTTTTTGAATTTATGTTCATTTTTTAATTATCCAAATTAATATGGAAGTGTTGAAGGTGCCTAATCTCCCAAGTCTACTAAATTGTTTAATCGTCTATGATGTGATCTTTTGTATCTGGTAAATATGTAACAATGTATAATTTGGATATAGGATACTATATTTGTGTTATTAAAATGAGGATATCCCATCAATTTCACCTCTAATCGGAAATCGGTAAGAAACTGGCACCAATGGTATTACAATGCATACAAATAGAAGGTGTAACAATGAATTTAAAGTAAATAGAAAAATAGAAAATATTCAACAATAAAAATTATATAATAAATAAATATCCATTTTCAATAAATTAATATAATTTAATAACACGAAAATAAAAGTGAAACACATTGAATAACACCTTGGGAGAAACTGTGAACTCTAATAGCTCTTGAAAAACACCATGATCTTTTAACATTGAGTTCGATCACCAAATGTCACACACGGTTTTTTTTTCTTTTCTGTCATTGTATCGATCCAGCCCATTAGAAATACCGATCCTTTTAATGGGTATTTGATGAGATAAATCTTGAGTTTTGAAGTTTCATATATGTCTAACCACCCTAATTTGGGATCCCCATTGTTTGTTTAGTAGTTTTTGAAGAAAGGGTGGTTACTTCATGATTTGGGCCAACCGTGAGCCCAATCCCAGTTTTAAAAACCGAATTTGTTTCTTTTATAACTCTTTTGTTTTTCATCCTTTTTCTCCCATTCAACTTCCCACTTGTCCTATACTGATATATTAAAACTTACTTATCCTTTTGGACCCATTATAAATTCATAGGCCGGGTGAATTTGGGTTACTCATTTAGGTATTGGGCCAGCCCATGGGCCCATTTCCTGTTAAAAAAAATAATTTTTTTCGTTTATATGTTTTTCATTTTTTACTATTTTTCGGTGATTACACCTCCACTACGAAGCCAATAACCCTATCCTAACCCTCATAATAGATTTTACCTCTTTGGAGCTCATGTGGGTCGCGAATTAGGGAGAAATTCTCAGGAAACCTCAAATCGCCCAGAATTTCCAAGGTAATTGTTATCATTCATAAATCAATCAATTAGTACTCCTTTAGCAACCAATCTTCTTCCCCTGATTAGTCCAGACCGTAGGAGTCTCTCCCAGAATTTTCAAGCCATTCCATTTTCTCTAGGGCTTCATATCTAATGGAAGATTAAGAGTTTTCTAGGATGAAAGGTGAGATTCCTTCTCCTTTCTTCTTCCTCTTCCCCCTCCTTTCATTATTTCTTGGTTTTATATTATACCCTAGTCTTTATCGAACTAGGGTTTTGTTATACCATGTTTTTTTATGGGGTTTCTGTTTGTTTAGGTCTTATCTTTATAGTTTTATGGTTTATAAACCTGCGGCGGGTGATTTCGGGTGTGCGTTTCAATTACGCCAAAGATTTAAGGTTGGATACCCCTTGCACATGACTTTATTATTTAAGTTTCATCATTTTATTATATTTAACAGCAGATATATATGTTTATTACTGTATATCATCCTTTGGATAATTTTATTGGTGTTCAAAGTGGTTGTTTAATCATTGGTTTGTGAATGGTAGTGTTGTTTTTTCATGAAAGTTCTCAACAAGTGTTTGTTTAAATGTTCCGTTATCTTTTGCAAATATTTTTTGAGGTTTATAATCTGGACTATGGTATTTTTAACATGTTACAGTATCTTGAATGAAAATATGGCTTTCAATTGGTGTTTTATTCCTTTTCATATACTTAAAATAAATTGTTTTGTTTAAAAAGGGCATGTCATGTGTTCGGTAAATTGCCCGGTTGGCTTTTATGTGTGATGTGTGATTTAAAAGTTATTTGTTTGGATTTATAAAGGAATTTGAATAATGATAAATGGTATTTTTGGGTACTTATATGGATTTCCTATTTGTATTTGTTTTTACAATCAAGTTGTTTTTGATTTACAACATATTTTGGCCCGAGTTGCCCAAAAATGGACTGTTTCACATCTTTATGAAAATGGTTGTGTTTTGAATATGTAACCTGAATATTATAAGAGATTTATGAATGTGGTTTTCTTCTGTAAATTTTGTTTATACAGATCCTTAATAGAATTAAAATTCATACCTTCGTCAAAGGATAGTTTTGAGAAAATAATTAAAGGCCCGTTTGGCATTTCCTAGAAATGAAGGAGTGTTTTACTTGTATATAACAATTTGTGCAATTGAAATTGTTTTGCGGTCCATTAAATGATTTTATTAAATGTTTATTGGGCTTACAAATATGATTTGGTTTGGTTATAATGTGTGTTTATAATTTAATGAGTGTTTTTGAAAGAGTTTTATGTGCAAAGCCTCAATACACTTCATGAAATTGTTTTACCGAAATATTTAGCGGTTTGTTGATTAGTGTAAGAAATGTGAAGAATGATTATGGTCTATTTGGGTTTTTATGGTTTTGGAATGGAATGGGGATGTGAAAGGTGTATTTTATAATATGTGTAACTTGATTGAGCACTAAAGGGAATCCTGGGTATCTAGGTGGGCGGACGTGTACTAGTATGCTAGTGATTCTGTGGGGGTTGGCCCATGTTTCACGTAGCAAGTTTGACGATGACAAAACTAACTAAACTATGATGATTATGATGATTGGGTACAACTAGGTTATGGGTATGTTCCCTACTAGTGGCTCATGCACGAGAACAGATATTTATTATGGTTACTTTCACCGAGATACGAGGTACCTGGGGCTCACAACTAACTAGTGCCTAGGGGTATTCCTATGACTAGTGCTCATTGGCTATTTTGTACTCACCGTCAGCATAAGGTGTGTTTGGTTGGTAAATTCAGTAGTATGTGTTATTTATTTGAATGTTAAAATTCTTTAAAGCATCCCTCTTGAAAACTATTTTCATTTTGAAGTTTCACCTCTTTGAAAATAATTGTTACTTGCATTTTTGTTTATTTAACATGCATGTTTTTGTCTGATAATTATTATAGCGTGGAACCTCATTTGAAAACCATACTTTCAAATCTTGAATTTAAAACTATAAATTGATGTTTCTTTTATTTTAAAGTAATGTGCATTGGGAATAGAATATCGGGCTAACCTACTGAGTTTCAATACTCACGCCTATAGTCTTCTTCTTTTTTTAGCCCTTGTGTAGGTTTCATCTTTAGTTCGATCACCTTGGGAGAATTTTTATCATTGTTTTGGAGAGTGACCAGAAGTGTCACATGGAGTTATTTTTTCATCGGGATTGTTCATTTGTGTTGTTGGTTTTGTTCTAATTTTAGTTTCTTGTACAAATAATATTTAGTTCAATTTTTATATAAATTCATTTTGGGTTGTCCGTTTATTTACTCTATTTGTTTGATTGTTTATATATGGGAAAAATCATTCCCTTGTGTACTATATTGTTTCCCTTGGTGCTTATCACCATCCCGGGAGGATCGGGAACGCCTCTCGGGACTTGTCGCGGGCTGGCCTGGGTGACCGGTTCAGGGTCGACTCGGGCTGGTTCGTGACAAAATGGTATCAAAGGAGGTCGGCTATTAGTGGACCTTTCTTTTTAGAGCGCCCTTGTTATTTTGGGGATGTCAATGTAGATGGAGTAGGATTGTTGGGACTTGAGGGGTAAGTACAAGAAGAGCGTCACGAACTCTTTCTTGTTCTAATCCTCAGGTTTCCATGGAAGTCTGGTTTTATTAGTGTCCTTTGTTCTAGTTGATTGTTTAGTATTGGGATATGACAAGGGGAGACTGACCAATGGCCTTCATGAGCTCACAGGGCCTGGAAAGACATGTGGAGCTGGGGAATGGTCCTAATAAGTCTCTCTGTGTTGGTGTTGTGTTTGGAATATGGCCGCCAACCATATGGTCAAGTCACCCACCGACACTAGTTCCCTTTTTCTTGGGTCTCTTGAACCTTTCTTGAATTCTGAATTTTTTTTTAAAAATCCTTGTGTGGGAATTGTGGAAATGGGTTTTAATGTAAGGATTAGATTTTGAAAAGTGAAAAAATTGGGTTTTCAATAATTAAATATAATAATGGTTTTGGAAGGTTGTGTTTTTGTGAAAAAAAATGGAGGGAAGCAGAAATGATTTAAAGGGATTGGATTATCCATAATCTAAACTTGTGGTTTGTTGAAATAAAATGTTTTGAAATTGTGAATCGTTTTACAGTGATTCTGGATCTTTTTTTTAAATGGGGTATTTTAGGATGTTAAAAAGTTTTTGAATCGGATAAATTAGTTTTGGAAATTAGTTTTGATCGGTTGGTGTTTTACTAGAAACATTATTGGTCTCAATGGACCTCGGATTATGAAAATATACATTGCTGATTTTTTTTAAAAAAAATAATGTGAAGGGGTTGTTTGGAGTGGCTTGGTTATTTAAAAAGTTTTTAAAAATGAAAAGGGGTAGGTTTTCAAGAAAATGGTTCTTAACTAATTGTGGTTCTTTTTGTGAAACGTGAAAATGTTTTTTGACTTGGTGGTTGGTGTTCCTTTTGAAGGTAAATTGTTTTTTTTTTGAATTATGATGTTTAATTTTAGCCTTTGGTGTTTTCATGGGTGCTCACATGCATGGTTTTATTTATATTTGGAAGTATGGCCTATATGGTATGGTGGTTGGGTGTCAGGGGTGGCATGGAAATGTGCATGTGGGTGAGACTTAATGAAACACCATTGGTGAATGTGGAAACCCACCAAGTTAGTTTGTTTTTTCAAAATTGCTTTGAGCTGAAAATTATGGCCTTTTTTAAAAACCAATGGTTATGTGGCTTGATTTTTCTATTTCTTAGAAGAGTTGTTTATTTGGTTTGCTTCAATGTGATCTAGAATTCATACTCTTGTTCTATCTAGTGATGAGATCTTGTTGGTGGATTGGTTTTGGAGTAATTTTCATTGGGTTTCTAAAAATGTGTTTGATGTTGTGATGTGGCCATGGATAGTTCTGCATTGGAAATATTTCCTGCTGATCAACCTAAGGATGCCTTTAAAATTTTAAATCCACCTATTTTGATGATGCCTCAACTTTTTTGCTGGAATAGAGAGCTGTTTGGGATCTATTAAAAGTGTTTCTAGGTCATGATAATTCTTTTGGACAGAGCAGTTGTGTTCGGTGATGTTGATGTGTTTCGTCAAATTCCTTGTCCATTCTGCCCCTCGTTTGGAGTGAGATAGAATTTCGATATGTATCTATGAGTTCCTATTTAGATTAAGGTTTTTGTTTGGTGATCAAGTGTGGTTTTTTTGAGTGGTGTGATCCTTATCACCTGACTGCGGTGCAGCAAATGCTTCAAGAATCAGGGATCCAGCCATAGGCCTCGGAGTGAAGCTTTTCACGTAGTCAGAAAATCGACAGAGGTGTGGGGTGCTCGATTATGACCCTTACTCCTCTGTTTTGTTAAGTTATTTTCTATGTCAATGTTTTGGTTCTTCATTTCTATGAATTTCCCTTTTTCGCAACAAGCGTGGTGGACTTAACCCCTCACACAGTGTCTATGGTTATTCCTTCATTGATGTGGGTTTTAAATCAATGTCCCTGTGTGGACTGCCTGTAAAAATCAGATGCAGTCTTCGTGTTACCTATTCATAGGGGGAGAGTTTTGGGTAGTTTCTTTGTTTCTTTTGTTGTTTAAGTGGCCAAATTATTGGGTCCCCTTCCCTCCCATCCCCAAGTGACGGGGGTCCAGAATTGTGCTGAATGTGTCGACCAAGTTATTGTCCCCTCCATTGGGGAGTGGTTGGTTTATATGTTCATGATGTAACTCTATTAACATGTTATAGTAGTTTTTTTTAGGAGGGTTTTTTTGGGCTTGTGTGAGTGAGTCCCAACTCTAGCTCATGTTCAATTCTTGTCTATTCATTGCTAGTTGGTTTCTAATGGCGGGGAGACCCACCATGGGTCTCCTGGATTTTCATCCTAAGAACCTTTCTAGTTATAGTTGATTCTTAATGGTGGGGAGTACATTCTGGAATCCTTAGGTGTTGTTTTTTTTTCAGCCGGAAAGTGTTATGGCTTTCCGGGGGCGGAAAGCTTTAATAGTGGGGAGAATTGTCAAACACGGTTTTTTTTTCTTTTCTGTCATGGTATCGATCCGGCCCATTAGAAATACCGATCCTTTTCATGGGTAATTGATGAGATAAATCTTGAGTTTTTAAGTTCCATATATGTCTATCCACCATAATTTGGGATCCCCATTTTTTTTTTAGTAGTTTTTGAAGAAAGGGTGGTTACTTCATGATTTGGGCCAACCGTGAGCCCATTCCCAGTTTTAAAAACCAAATTTGTTTCTTTTATAACTCTTTTGTTTTTCATCCTTTTCTCCCATTAAACTTCCCACTTGTCCTATACTGATATATTAAAACTTATTTATCCTTTTGGACCCATTATAAATTCATAGGCTGGGTGAATTTGGGTTACTCATTTAGGTATTGGGCCAGCCCATGGGCCCATTTCCTGTTAAAAAAAATAATTTGTTTCATTTATATCTTTTTCATTTTTTACTATTTTTTGGTGATTCCACCTCCCCTCGAAGCCAATAACCATATCCTAACCCTAATAATATATTTGACCTATTTGGAGCTCATGTGGGTCTCGAATTAGGTCGAAATTCTCAGGAAACCTCAAATCGCCAAGAATTTCCAAGGTAACTTTTATCATTCATAAATCAATCAATTCGTACTCCTTTAGCCACCAATATTATTCCCCTGGTTCTTCCAGACCGTAGGAGTCTCTCCAAGAATTTTCAATCCATTCCCTTTTCTCTCGGGCTTCAGATCTAATGGAAGATGAAGAGTTTTCTAGGATGAAAGGTGAGATTCCTTCTCCTTTCTTCTTCCTCTTCCCCCTCCTTTCATTATTTCTTAGTTTTATATTGTACCCTAGTCTTGATCGACCTAGGGTTTTGTTATACCATTTTTTTTTATGGTTTTTCTGTTTGTTTAGGTCTTATCTTTATAGTTTTATGGTTTATAAACCCGTGGCAGGTGATTTCGGGTGTGCGTTTCAATTACGCCAACGATTTGAGGTAGGATACCCCTTGCACATGACTTTATTATTTAAGTTTCATCATTTTATTATATTTAACAGAAGATATATATATTTATTATTGTTTATCATCCTTTGGATAATTTTATTGGTGTTCAAAGTGGTTGTTTAATCATTGGTTTGTGAATGGTAGTGTTGTTTTGTCATGAAAGTTCTCAACAAGTGTTTGTTTAAATGTTCTGTTATCTTTTGCAAATATTTTGTGAGGTTTATAATCTGGTCTATGGTATTTTTAACATGTTACAGTATCTTGAATGAAAATATGGCTTTCAATTGGTGTTTTATTCCTTTTCATGTACATAAAATAAATTGTTTTGTTTAAAAAGGGTATGTCATGTGTTCGGTAAATTGCCCGGTTGGCTTTTATGTGTGATGTGTGATTTAAAAGTTAATTGTTCGGATTTATAAAGGAATTGGAATAATGATAAATGGTATTTTTTGGTACTTATATGGATTTCCTATTTGTATTTGTTTTTACAATCAAGTTATTTTTGATTTACAACATATTTTGGCCCGAGTTGCCCAAAAATGGACTGTTTCACATCTTTATGAAAATGGTTGTGTTTTGAATATGTAACCTGAGTATTATAAGAGATTTATGAATGTGGTTTTCTTCTGTAAATTTTGTTTATACAGATCCTTAATAGAATTAAAATTCATACCTTCATCAAAGGATAGTTTTGAGAAAATAATTAAATGCCCGTTTGGCATTTCCTAGAAATGAAGGAGTGTTTTACTTGTATATAAAAATTTGTGCAATTGGGATTGTTTTATGGTCCATTAAATGATTTTATTAAATGTTTATTGGGCTGCCAAATATGATTTGGTTTGGTTATGTTGTGTGTTTATAATTTAAAGAGTGTTTTTGAAAGAGTTTTATGTGCAAAGCCTCAATACACTCCATGAAATTGTTTTACCGAAATATTTAGCGGTTTGTTGATTACTGTAAGAATTGTGAAGAACAATTATGGGCTGTTTTTGTTTTTATGGTTTTGGAATGGAATGGGGATGTGAAATGTGTATTTGATAATATGTGTAACTTGATTGAGAACTAAAGGGAATCCCGGGTATCTAGGTGGGCGGACGTGTACTAGTATGCTAGTGATTCTGTGAGGGTTGGCCCCTGTTTCACATAGCAAGTTTGATGATGACAACACTAACTAAACTATGATGATGATGATGATTGGGGACCACTAGGTTATGGGTATGTTCCCTACTAGTGGCTCGTGCACAAGAACAGATATTTATTATGGTTACTTTCACCGAGATACGAGGTACCTGGGGCTCACAACTAACTAGTGCATAGGGGTATTCCTGTGACTAGTGCTCCTTGGCTATTTTGTACTCACCGTCGGCATACGGTGTGTTTGGTTGGTAAATTCAGTAGTATGTGTTATTTATTTGAATGTTAAAATTCTTTAAAGCATCCCTCTTGAAAACTATTTTCATTTTGAAGTTTCACCTCTTTGAAAATAATTGTTACTTGCATTTTTGTTTATTTAACATGCATGTTTTTGTCTGATAATTTTTATAGCATGGAACCTCATTTGAAAACCATACTTTCAAATCTTGAATTTAAAACTATAAATTTATGTTTCTTTTATTTTAAAGTAATGTGCATTGGGAATAGAATACCGGGCTAACCTATTGAGTTTTAATACTCACGCCTATAGTCTTCTTCTTTTTTTAGCCCTTGTGTAGGTTTCATATTTAGTTCGATCACCTTGGGCGACTTTTTATCATTGTGTTGGAGAGTGACCAGAAGTGTCACATGGAGTTATTTTTTCATCGGGATTGTTCATTTGAGTTGTTGGTTTTGTTCTGATTTTAGTTTCTTGTACAAATAATATTTAGTTCAATTTTTATATAAATTCATTTTGGGTTGTCCGTTTATTTCCTCTGTTTGTTTGATTGTTTATATATGGGCAAAATCGTTCCCTTGTGTACTCTATTGATGCCCTTGGTGCTTGTCACCATCCCGGGAGGATCAGGAACGCCTCTCGGGACTTGTCGCGGGCTGGCCTGGGTGACCGGTTCAGGGTCGACTCGGGCTGGTTCGTGACACCAAAGATCTCCAACTGATTTGAATAAGATATATATATATATATATATATATATATATATATATATATGGGTGAGAATACAAGTATAATAAGTAGGATACTCTAGGAAACCTCATATGAAAATGGAATGTAATTATTAATCCTTAGTGACTAAAAACAGGATACCAAATTTTTTACTTAAGGGTGTAAAACAATATCTCATCCTTACTAAGAATTCCTCACTATATAATGCATAGAAGAATGTAATTCCATATATAGAAAAATATATTTAATAATGGTACCCTATATACACATTTCCAATTATGTAGTAACCCTAACCCCATAATCTTATGTCCATGTCCTCTTATCACCTTTATATGTCATCATGTGCATCTGGGAAACCATAGCATAAAGACATCATCATCTCATCCTACACATCATACATCCCATCACAATCAGATCCCTTAAAATTCATAACAAAATAGATATTAAAAAGGAAATTTCATCTCATGTGTCATGAAAAATAACTCAAACACTAAATCCCATGTAAGTAAACCTATAATAACTGCATCCACTACAACTATAATACATGAATAATATATTAACTAAAGATACTACAACACATAAATACATGTATGGTAAAACTAAGAGAATTCATATTCCATTTGAGTACACACTATATAACATATTATTTTAAACTCTAGATTTTAATGCATAATATTCTACACCAAGAAGAGATAATAGGGTGGGTGTTGTCTAAAATATATATCTGCAATGTCATAAATGTATAGAAGACACTCAAAATCCAAGTACAATATGGGAGTCTTCTTCCCTAATAAATTTGTTGGTAGATAATATGAAATAATATAATATAACGATATAATTTCATAGAGCCAGTATAAGGGAAACTATCTTATAGTAGACTCAAACTATAAATAATTCCCCTTTTGAATAATCAGTTTCCTCCAATAGGTCTTGAAAAATATTACTCAACTAGGAATATAAGAAAACAAAGATAATCATCTATAATAATCTTATAATTTTAAAATTATAGTTTACATTACATAATCTATTCATATGTGTTGGATTAATAATTTTCATAAACCATAAAAATACATGATGCATTTTAAATTCAATAATAAAATTTCTAGATTTATAACCCCGGCTCTTAGAGAATTAATTGAAACCTTAACCAATGTTTCATTTTGATTAATTATTAACAATTAATAAAACCATTCTCATAAATTCATATATAAATTTATTCAATATTAGATAATCAAAATTATTATTTGAAGCAACCAAACCCATCTATTAGGGAGATGATTCTTAAACATATAGGAAAAATGACTCAACATTTTAAAAAAATATCTAACCAAAAAAATATTGATATCTGGAAATAAAAAAATTAAAATAGTAAATATTATCTCTCAACCAATATAGGAAAAGCTACTAGAAACCCATATTTTGAGATTCAGAAAAGATGAAATCCCAACAATTAACCTATAAAATCCATTTCATGCCATCACTTCCACCACCAATCCACACCCATAACCATGTGAAACCACTAAATGATGCATAATATTCGAAATATACTCTATATCAAAAAATTTCACTAAAAGAATTATACCATACTATGATATATAAAATGGATAGAAAATATATATTCAGAATAAAAAATTCTTGGGAATCCAATCCCATCACATTAAC
Organism: Viscum album; assembly: GCA_963277665.1. Classification (NCBI taxonomy): domain Eukaryota; kingdom Viridiplantae; phylum Streptophyta; class Magnoliopsida; order Santalales; family Viscaceae; genus Viscum; species Viscum album. Next base: position 1,439,638,362 of record OY728127.1, on the reverse strand, counting down.
CATACAGTAATATCAAACATGGTCAGGCTTTAATGCATCCACAACCATTTTATTTAAGAAAAAAAATATTTTAATTTAATATCTTGAATTAAATAATTCATTATCATTAGGTTCTATCATCATGAAACATAATAATCAACACCTAACAATAGATATAACCATCTATTTACAAGCTTTGTGTACCAATTATCAATGTTTATTTTTTAAAATAAAGAAAAAAAATGCATTTCACGTACCTCATTAATTATTCACTTTTCCATAACATCTTTAAATTTTATAACCAATTTCATCATGAAAAATATGATTTTGAAAAACATCAAACACAGAAATAATGTTTGATCATTTATAAACAATTTCTAGAGGTATTATCAAAACACAAATGAACCAAATGAGAATCACATCACCCATTTCATATTTCTCTTAGTCACAGTTTCTATAATATTATCTTCATTTGTTTAACATCAACCACCTACTCATTACAGATGAAATATTTTAATCCAAAATTTTTACACTACGATGGAATGGTTATAATTCCCCTACCATTATAAGAATACATTAGGAATCAATACAAAATAACATAATAACAAGGAACCAACAACTGCAATACTAGATAGTAACCACCCTAGAACCTATCCACAACATATGGCATCCAGGTTTATGACATAAAGCCTATATTTATATACAACATACTTATATCATTACATGTTCAACAATATATAGGAATTATTGAATACAATCCATATCCAATAAATATTTTTTTAATATATATATATATATATATATTGGTTGATTTATACTCTAAGATTGAAACGTAATAGAAAAAAAATTCATCCCACGAATTAAATTACATTCCATGTAGTCATTATTTATACTCAATTATTATTTTTCCTCCATAATAAATGTTTTAATAGAGTAGAAATAGGTGAGTTTTATTGCATCAAGTAATCCATTTATTATAGGAATTTGAACACTCTCCCATTGAGGTTATCATTTAATGGTATGTTTTAAATGATATTTTTTTGTGTGGGATCAAATCCATCCAATTATTTAATTCATAAAATTTTAAACACAGCTGATAAGCCATAGTAGTTAATATATATAAAAATTGAGTGGATTCCCTGAGTAATTTATAAACCTTATAATCATACAATGAATTGATTGGTGTTTGGTTCCTTATTGGTACTCTATAATACCTTAACACTCATTTTCAACAACTTTATCATCATGAGATGTTGGAATATTATGGTAGAATGGTTAATAATTTTTTAATATTAAAATTGGTTTAGTTGGCTGATATATACTTATAGATCTGGGATATATTTTTATGAATCATCAGTGATATAAATAAGGAATATAAGAAGTTGTTAAATGGTATTTAAATAGATACTAGAGTGAATGGATTAATTTATATAGGTTTTTTACTTATCTATTTTTAATTATCTTCAATATGCTATGTATTGAGATCTTGGGATCAATTTATATTCTCTTCTTTTGACTTGTTTTAAGAAAAATGAATCCAATAACACCACCATACCATGATTGACCACAATTTATCACCAAACAAAAATTATATACACATCACCAAAAAAACCTATGTTATGGAAGACGGTATGGAGGAATACGGAAAAAGGAAAATATAGTACCTCCTATGAATGGGGTTCGACCTCAATGAACCAACAATTTTTAACCTCATGAAAGATGTCTATGATGTATTTATAGTTATTAGGTTAAGATGGTTTTTGTAGTGAGAAATTAAATGTTTTACTATGTGATACCCAACCCCATTTTTATTGATATATCCTAACAAGACTCCATCATAATGTGGTGAATTCTACCATTACTGTGGTGTGTTTTTCCAAAGTGAGAACTGGATTTCATGAATTAAAAATGAATCTACCCCCTTGAACAAACACTTATTCTAAGACTACTTTAAAAAGGTTTTTCTAGAACCATTACATGCACCATGACATGGTAGATGACATTTTATTCCTTAGAAGATAACCACGATTTATCAACACATTTTTAAGGGAAATCACTGTACATTTTTTATCACCACCACCATCACTATGATGTGGTAATTAAATTATTTCCATCTCCACTGATATTATTACATCTATCCCGCACCACAACTCTATGGTATCAACCCAAGGCTCATCAAAATGGTTACCCCATTAGTGTTATTATTCTCACTCTGAAGAGTGAAATCTACATGGATCCTGATAACACCTATCCAAGCACAATAGGTCTGGATTCACTCCCCTTTTACAAAGGGGAATTCTTTTTAGGCTATTCCATTCACCATTAGAATTTCTCTCTTTGGATTCCTGATGATCCTCAACGAACATGTCTAAAACTATATATTTTAAATAGTCCCCACCATGAGCACCAATATTCGTACCACAATGATATAGTGAGACCTAAATAGATCTAAAAACTATATTACAGACATTTTAAAAACCTCCAATATTACAATTGATTCATGAATTACATTATAAAATCAAAATTGAAGGATTCAAAAAAATTATCCCTTACATCAGATAAATATCAAACAATTCTTATCTTTGAGAGTTAAAACAACTCTCTAGAAGGAAATTATGGGGGTTGAATAATCATAGTGTGATATATCTCTCAATGATATCTCTATAATACTAGAACAATAAAAATTTATGAGGAAAAATGTGAAAAAAATTTATAAAATATATTATCTCATAAAATATGGAAGGATATGCATATCATGTCATCAGATAACAAACATTTAACAACATGTGACATCAAAAATGCATATACAACACACATTCCAAGATAAATTCATCCAAGACATAATGTCACCATAAAACATATACAAAAAGAATATAATTTCCATGAAAACCCATCTCATGATAGTCTTTAATTTCAACAAGTTATACCACAATGGTCACATCTTCTATAACATACGATTCTCCCCAGTCAAAAACATGTAATTTATTATGATGATACCAATAAAAATATGATGAATTAAAGACATCATGAAATAATAAAATCTATGTGAGGAAGTTTTAACTGATATGATATTAATCCAAAATTTTCTAACACTTCAGAAATCCCAACAAATCAAGGTGAAATAGTACACTGATCATTGATCTTTTGTTTACCATCATGGTGAGATAACCTCAAGAACAAATAACTATAATGTCAAACTCCAACAGTCTCCTCCTATGACTAGAATATGGAATCTAAAAATACTGATCATCCATCATCTCTCACAAATCACTAATATGTTCTTCTTCATGCTCTTCATCAACTCTAGCGTAAGAATACCTGACTCTCTAACCTTAATCGAAAAAATATATTCATGTTTAACCACACCATGCTTCAAATGGTTCCATTCCAATGGTGGTGTGATAAAAATTATTATATGAAGGAATAATGAAATTTTGGTTCACCATCAAAGAACTACAAAAAATACATGAATGCATGTTCTCAATATTCCATCTATTGTACTGACTTTCCATGCTATCTGACTACCCATATATAGATTAAAAGGATTTTTAAATCATCCATGAGATGTAAAAGAATTTTAGAGACTTATCTACATCTTGGGGATGAAAAATGATTTTGAGCAGAGATAATCATATTTAAAATTGCATAGATCCTCACCATCTCCTCCACATGTATCTTTAAAAATATTTCTGCTGATCATGAGTCCTTAACTTTTGTGAAGTTATATGAAATTTTCAAGAAGTATACAATCTCCTAAAAAATCATATCATTTTTGGGGTTTAGGTTAACTGGTGATTAATTCCATAAATAATTCTTCCATAATTTATTAAGGATATCAAGTGGGAGTTAAAACCGATGAGGAATCAGATCCATATCCTTCACTTCCCATCATACTAACCATCTATAACCAAACAATACAACTATCCTCTTCATCCTAGAACACAAAAACATAATTATCAAGGAATATTAGTTTTGTCCAGAATAGTATGTGAATTCATGGATTTATTTTGGAAATAATAATGAACCACACCATGAATAATTGAACTAAAAAATTGAATCCCCTATAATAACATTTGATGATGATATTCCTCAAACCATACCATTATAGAATCACTAAAATACCTTAATCTCTATATCCCCCCATGTATATCCCCTAGCATGGATTCCCCCAACATCTATATCAAGGAAAAATGCAACATCGTTTGATAATGAAACACTCAATCAAAAAATTCTCATATATTAATGTGCATCGATGAAAGATTATATGTCAGTCTCCAATCATCATGAAAACATGCACAACATTTCCACGTGACATCCTTCTCAATGATTTCGCCACAAAATTACCATTTAATGGCTTATAGGAAATCACAATGTCACAATTATTCAAAAAATTTATCCAAAATCCTTTTCACATGTTCATGTCTTTTTGGGAGCACATATACATCATGATATTATGATTTTTGAAAACTAAAAAGTGTTAACATGGGAGGTAATGTCTCCACATCTTAAGATAATATAGAACTTCCTCATTCTAATTATTAAGGTTATAATAGTTATTCATAGTAGGTTGTAATATCCATGATACATAAAAAATATCATCTATATATTACATTAAATACCCACCAAATAAAACTACAAGAATCGTGTCAATATACCTCCAACAAAACACTATCCTTTGGTATGTGAAGAACTAGATCCTTAATAGAATACTCCATCAAATGAATGATAGAAACTAGCCATAGATAAATCAAAAAAACACTAATCCTCCCTAGAAAAGGCTATCAAACGTGCCATGATCCATGAGAATTTGGGTTTGGACATCCCATAATGTCTTTGTAGTCTAATGACACTCAATTCCTCTACAAAATTATTAGGGGATACCAAAGAAAAAATTGACCCAATATTTGAAGGATATAATAATACTTCATGTCAAGACACAAATGATCCCAATAAATACATCTCACATTCTCAAAACATAAACATTAATAACTTCTCAAACATACAACGATGTCATAGAATCCCAATAGAATCTTATAGATTATTTTCCCAATCCTCTTGAAACTCATAATAAGAAACAATTTCATCAATAGACTCCACCACAAACTCATCTTCATATCATGGAATATAGAATACCTTAGTTCTATAAACATGACTGGAAGATTTGTGATGCCATAGGTAATCAACATGAACTCATACTGTCCACAGTGATATCTAAATGTATCCTTCAAAATATCTTCATCTTTTATAGGCAACCAATGATATATTAACCATAAATCGATCTTCATGAACTAGGGGGAATAATCCCATCAGAGAATACTATTATCACAGGGAAACCAAGTTGTTTCTCTATCATATACATGATCTTACATCAAGTGGGTAACACATCTACATCTTTTGTAAAGTCATTATGGTAACCTTCAACAACCCTAGGAAACAACAGTAACATATCATCTACTGAACATGTACTAATCTCAACCATCAAGGTTGAAAAGGGAATGACATATCTATGACCCATGTAATAGCATATCTCAAGAGATAACATTTCATAAACTATATCAATGTCATAGAATATAAATAATATCCTAAAGAAATCAATAATCACATAAACCAAATATAGTGATTCCAAGATAATGATGATTTCCTATAGATATGTCCCCAAGAATAGGAAATATCTCCTAAAGATATGATTACCTATAATAATATTAAATTATCAATATAAATTATACTATATAAATCATCCATTAATTAGAATAGTTTATGCCAAGGGCATTGGAATCTTATCTTCCTCATGTCTTAAATTGTCAATTCGGGTGGGTGTAATGGAGAAGTATGTAGCTCCAGAATCAAACAAATTATAAAACCAAGTTGAATATATGAATATAATACCTAGAATAACATCCATCTATCCAATCACTATAAACACTGTGTATTTATATTGATTACATAGAGATCTATTGAAACCCTAAAACTAATGTTGACCACATCCATAGTTAGGAATCAGTCTTAGTCGCAAAAGAATTATTCGAATCATGTAGATATTATCTTCATTTAATGCCTCAACTTTGTTAATCTGAATCTATATCTACCGAAGATAATTACTTTTTAAAAGGATACTACTCCCACAATAGATCCTAAAGTGGTCCTCAATCTCCACATTTTTAGTGGGGAAGGATAGGAACCCTAGAATATGAAGGCCATGAATTCCATATTTAATGAAAACAATAACTAATAATATGTATGGGTTCTGAGAACTACCGACCTCAGTGAAAACAGATGATTAACTCTAGAACTCGATCCCACTGACTAAACATCGATTGAACAAGAAAAATTAAAACTTCCTAACATAGCTATATTATACATTGTGTCCTGAAAACTCCCCTTCATTGATGTTCAAGACTTGTCTATAATCTTATTAATAACATCTTACATTGAAAATAAATCAATATACATTAACAATATGAATGGTGTGACCTTTAATTTGATCTCAGAATTCAATACCTCCTCAAAAGGACAAACCCAAGCCTACTCATATATTAAATGGTATGAATAATTACATAGATGTTTCTTATACTGAATATTGAAATCTCGGAAGCTAGAATTGCGGATTTATTCTGCAATTCCTTATAATATATATATCCATATATATTTTATGGATTCCATGAAAATAATTATTTTCATGAAAAGAAAGGGGAATATCATTTATACTAAATATGTAAATAGTTATCATTTTTAGGGTTTGATATTCTACATAGCTATAATATAATTAATTATTTTATAATATAAAATGATTGGGAAGAAACATATTCATGAGATTAATGAATTTACTATCTATGAAATTTATAAATTCATTAAAAACATGAATAAATGAGATAACACCCTGGAGTTACCTAAAGTTATTAAATATATTACTTAAATTCGATAGTATTATGTATTCTTTGATAATTCCTAGACAGAAAACATGATATCAGAATATATCATTCAAAAGCCTATTTTGAATTTAGAGGAACTAGGACACTATGTTTGTTGGTGGATTGTGCTAAAATGATTAGTGATTATAGTCCATCCCATGGATACAGTAGAGTGGTAGGAAATGTTTTCTTATTCCTATGATATTTCTCAATAACATTAAATGATGTTTAATGTTGAATGAAATGATATAGTGTCTCTTTAGTGTAATGTACACATATTTAAAGCATGTTATTAATTTTAGTTTTTTCATAGTTTCATGTTATCTTTTTTTGGATATCCTCAAAAAATGGTTATATATCACTTATTCTTATTATAATAATTTTTTTAGATTGTTAAAAAACAATTAAGTGGTTTCATAGGGATAAATTTTTATTTTTTATAATACTTTTGATGAAATGGATAAGGGAATGAAAAATAGTGAAATTCATTTTTTTTAATTTGAATTCATATAAAGTGTTTACTATTATGTAGATAGTCTATTTATGGTAAAAAATACCCTACCCATACACAAATGAGACATGTAAGAGTAACTAATTATTTTCCCTTACATAGAGTTTTCTCTGTCTAGATCCCCACAACTTATCCTTATGTAGATTGATATACATAACAGTTACATAGGTTTACCCATTTATGAAATGATTGTATGTAAGGGTAATTTGGGTTTTAAATGGGATATGTAAGGTTTACATCCCTATTTCCTTCATTGTTTATGGAAATGCAGTTTTTTCAAAGACATGTAATGGTAACCAGCTTCCCACCCCCACATAATACGTGGTAGTGTAATTCCATTATTTATAAGGATGTCTTAATGATAATCTCTATATTACATTGACATAAGTAGTTTACATGATGATAATAACCTTACATCATGGTATATGGATGTTGTTTAACTGTAAATTAATGATTACATTTATGTGAGGTGTTCATATAAGGGTAATATAAATTTTAACCTCATGGAACTCAATGGTCATAGTAATATACCCTTACATAGACCATGTAAGTAAGTGTAAAAACAATATTACCTTTACACAACAATATTTCCTAAGGTTTATGTAGTTATACATTTATATAATGGCTCTTGAACACATTTACAAAAACACATTGTTTCTATGCAAGCGTAAATGGAGGATACCATTACATGAGAATGGTTTACTATGTAAGGGTAACAAGAAAAAATGTAAATAATTATTTTCAATATATTAAATGATTTTAATGGTAGTTAAAATATTTAAAAATAATTATAAATGGTTTTTTTGATATGTTAAATTAAAATATGTTTATAAATTAATAAATTATTTATTATTTATAATTAAATAATTGATTATGAAATACTTTTCCCCAAATATTAAATGTTAATATTTGAAGTACCATTAAAATGTTATGGAAATGATTATCATTTATAAATAAATGTTTTTCTTTTTAAATCATAGAAAATAATTTATAGGTTTTTTAAAATTAATAAATAAGGCATAAATATGGAATAAAAAATTTTAAATTATGAGATGATAATAATTAATAAATTTTCAAATTTTCAAATTAAATGGGCCTAATTCAGAACATTATTTCAGCAACATAAATGGTGTTATGAGAATAAATATGATCAAGGTTCACGTAATAAATAAGTATATGATATTACGATTTCTAAAAATGTTTACAAAACAAAAATTAGATTATAAAAAAATTATTATTAATGTCACATAATTAATTTAAAATTTAAATTTCATATAATTATATCAACGAAGAAATTAATATTAGATTGAATTTAAGTCTTTATATTCAATATTTTGTAATGAATATGAATTTTTTATATTCAAAATTATATAAATTTTAATAATGTTAAATCCATAAAAACCTATTTATAATTATATGTTATTTTTGAATTCTTTAAAAAATATCACTTGTTTAAATATATGAGTTGTTAATTTACATAAAGGCTATTCAATATATTATTCATTGTTATTAATCATTTAAATTTTGAACATATTCTATAATATATATTTTAAATTCCTTCTATGATAGATCCTTACATTCTCATTATATGAATTAATGCGTAATGAATATAGTTTTTCATCAACCAAAACCCCAGTTTTTAGTTCACGTTATTTCATTGAATTTATTTATTGACTATAGTTTGAGAATATTACAAGTTAGATTTTTGATGTATTGGATTTTTTATTCAATAAATTATCATTGTGTAGTGGAAATTAGGGTCAGATTACATACATTTATAGAGGCATATTCCTGATCTAATATAGTTAGTGGGGTTGTCTATCAATCTCATTGGACCATATCTTGTGGAGGATTGCATTTTCATATAATTAAATACATTTACATTATGTGATCTTATACCCCATAACACACTGATATTATATGAGATATATTCTTTTTAACTTCTTGGATGTCTTGTGCTATATGTTATACCATGATTAGAAAGTGCATTATGTAACGACATATTATCTTGTAGTATACACAAGAATATGAGTGTCTTGTGTAATAAACAATATCAAGTTATCTTGATAGTAAACATCTCACACAATACCGATTAAATGTTAACAATAAAATATTATAACATATTCATTATAGTGCCAGGTATGAATATTATTATCATTCTTCAAAAAACCCATTTAAATGCAGATAAATGTGTTTATAAATTAATAAAACCACTTTTGATGGATTTTATTAACGAAATATTTGGGTAATATATTCAATATAATGTTTAGAATTTATATTATATGTTTTCTAGACATAATATAAGAACAAATTAATTTTTTTAGATAAAATACGTATTTTTCTATAAATGTTGTTTTTCCTCCTCTTGATGGGACACCCATTTATTAATAAGGTTTTTGAAACTTCTATATATAATATTTAACAACAAAATAATTTTCTTTGGAAGTGGGATATAAAATATTACATTGGATAATTTTTGATATTTCTCTGATAACATTCATGTTATGTTGAATAGTAAAAATACACAAAATTTTGATTGAAGAAAACTTTTTTCATCGAAATAATTTATATAGTAAAATTAAATTACTGAATGGTTATAAATTATAAATAGAATCTATTTTTATCATTCAGTATAATGTATTTCATTATAATTAATTTTTTGTTGAATTCAGATGTAAAACAATTTCAATCTATTGCAATGTTTTAGATTTAAAAAAACTTGTTCTCTCATTCCAAAAACTGGATGGTTTTTAAATTAATTACTAAAACTTCTATTTTTTGGATTTTTTAAAATATAATAAATATTTTCAATCAGTAGGTCCAAATTATTTAAATATGTTTATTTTTATTCTTGAAACTAATAATAGTAACAACAATAATTATTATGAATACGATAAATCGGTAAAATATGTAATTAAGGGTAATAATACTATCATAAAACTACCACAACAATTGTACTAATCATATTGGAAGAGATATAGTTGACCATGATAACCTTTGATATGAACATATATTCCCTTTTTAAGCCACATGGGTGTGATTGTGACACTTATAAAATCTAATTTATTGTGAAGGAAAATATGTTATAAACATATATCTTCTTAATAAAACAATTTTAATATTGGGTTATATATGTGATCTCATCGACTATAATTATAAATTAGAAATATAAAACGATTTTATACCTCATATTTTTTTATTTATAATTTTTATACATTAAATAATTTAATTTAATTTGGACATAATGATGATGTAGTGATTTCTTTATTAATGAAAGAATCAAATAAATGAAATTATAAATATTAAAATAAATATAATTTTACAATATTTATGCATCCACAATATTTATTGGTGAATATGACCTATTAGAAGACTAGTCAATTGTTTTTTATATGTTATCTCTCTTTTTAGATTTAATTTAAATTTAATAAAATGAAGATTGTAAAAATTCACATATTGAAGTATTATAAAAGTATTAAATTATTAAATTTTCAAAAAACAATAAAAATATTTTAAAATTTAAAAGTGACTATTATAATGTATAAAAGATCATAAATACATAATTTTTTTTACAACAATTAAAATTAAAAGAGAAAAATTATGTGTAAAAAAAGACAAGGTTAAAAATAAAATCCATAATTGTGTAAAAATTATTGGTTGAGAGTATTTATAACTATTATAATATTATATTACTCATAATTAAATTTTTAAGCTTTTGGATTTAAAAATAAATTTATATTAATTTAATGTTTTAAAAATTTCTAAGGTTACCCCTCCACTCAATTATAAAGGGGAAGCTCCTCTCCCACCTTTACACATCAATTTTTTCCTTCAAGCATAGAAATTCCATAATTGTTTCCATTATCAACTTCCATGTTAAATTATAGACATTATTGTTTTATTTTAATAAAACTCTAGTTCTCTATACAAAGATTTAGAGGAAGCACGTCAAAGAAGAGGTAATCTCCTCTACTGATTCATTTAGTATTATTTCTTCTTCTACATCATCATCATTAGTTGTTTCTTTATGAGGTACTAAATCCAGTATCAATTATATACTGATATGTTATTATACTTGTGAAACAACCATATTCAACCTTCTATCCAACCCACAAATAATTATATCACCATTCATTCTTATGTATGAGATACCGTCTCCAAGTCATTGTGTAATTTTATATTCAACACGGATTCATTTAGATGAGTATAATGAGGAATGTAAAGAATGTAAATAAATAATATTATATGGTAATGATTATTTATAGTTAATATACCATCCAATTACATGTCATTTAATAATTTATGGAATGATATCGTCGCTCGTGCGTATGTATGGATTACCGTCTCCACAACGTGATAAGATTCATTCTCAACATTAACCATTCATGATTTATTATAAAAAATATATAATAAATAAGCAAGAAATGTATTACTAGAATTATGTATCAATATATATATTTCACATTCTTTCTTTCATTGAATTCAATATGGAAAGAAAAATAACATCCATGTGTATGTACGACCTACAATCTCCATGAAGGATATGTTCAATTTCATTTATATATTTATTATAAATATTTATATACAGAATATATATGATATATAAATCATGTTTTACATTATGGAATTACGTAAATAATGATCTAATTAATATTATGAATAAAAAAATTTAAAACAATTATGATAAACAAAATGATTATTACCCAACATATTGCTTTAACATGGAATTGATAAATTAATAGGTAATATTAAGTCATAAGTGAATCATATGTGAAATAATAATTATTATTATTACTCTATTACAAGTTGGTAATATGTTGAAAACCACTATACACTAGTTTTTGACACATATGGATGAAATTAGACCAAAGGAAAGGGATAATTTCAAAATATCTTTACTATTCGAGATTGTTTATATGTAAGTATTTACTGGGGTTTTTTAATTATCAATTTCCATGTATCCTAAAAATTATTTCATAAATTTTTTTACAATTTTACAATATATATTTAATTTCATATTTACCCATTTTTGTCTTTTTACTACATGGTTTTGAAGTATTCTTTCCTTCGTTTTCCATTATAGCTACTAGTTGACTTTACCGGAAAAAGTATGAGTGGACTGTTTTTTAACTTATATAACAGTAGTGTATTTTTATTCATAAATGATACAATATATCCAAAACTAATCCATTACATGTTTTCATGGTTATTTTTAAAGAAATTTCCGGTGTCTTTATAAATGGAAATGTTTTTGAAGAAGAAAAGGTATTATCCTCAAGAAATATTTTCATCTGTTATATCAAAACTCTTTTCCATCTCAGATGAAATTTTTTAAATAGGGTTTTGTTTATATCTATATTATTACTAGGATTTTATTTTTTTAGTGATATAATGTTTTTTAAGAAATCCATTATCTTTACTGGGATTATTTTATGATGCAATGATTTTTAAGAAACCCATTTTCTTCCTTGGGTAATGAGATGATGAATGATTTATGTATTTGTGGAAAACATATGAATGATTTCATTATGAGATAGATGGGCCCTATATCTCCCCCAAATGCATTGGGTACACATTTATATCTCCGGAGATATACATGACTGTAATGGAATGTAAATCCAGTTCAGTAATACATAGCTATAATGACAAGTAATCCCAATTTAAAAATGGGCTTTGTCTACTATGATGGTCTTGGCAATTACCTTTGGCTAATATGGAAATGATTTTGTAGGATTATGTGAATTCTCCACAAATCCATGTTTTATTCAAATGTTATTTTCTCATGGATCATTATTCTTTATAAGTTATTCCTTATTAATTACCATGATTTATTTCATGACTTGTAATTTTTATAGATGTTATACATGGTATGATTCTGAAGAATTATTTTCATGTTTTTACATACTTATGTTAATGTTTTATTTTTTTACCCTTAATAATCAATTGATCTAACTCTTTATTATGTTTCCATTCATTAGGTAATAAAGGAAGATTTTATGCAGTAGTACTAAAGGGGATTTTTTTTATGGGAGATTTTGATGATATACCACACGTTAGAAGAATATATTCCATGTTTACAAAGGAACTAAACTATTGTGGTCCTATACAATGTATTAGTAAATTGTATTGATTATTAATATAAAAATATATAATATTCATGTACCTCGTTCTTGGGCCATTATAGTTGGTATCAAAAGGAAATATTTAGTACACCTTGGGAAACAAGGATATGAAATCTTTAGTGATATCCCTAGTGATAATTCTATGATTTGTCTAGGGATGTCCCGAAAGATTAGTATAACTATAGGTTACAATATCTGAATTTTTTTATTTATAATTAATAAACTAGGATTAAGAATAATGAGTTAGAGTGTGAATGTTTTCCCCCTTGATTATGTTTTTTCCCTCCTATGATTTTTGACTCTCACAGTTTTCATTTTCCCTTTTTTGAAAATGGATTCAAATATGAGGATTCATGTTAATGGATAATATGATGTAAAATGGAATGATAATCCTCATGAAAAACTATGTGAAATGGGAGTTATAAGGTGAAACATCATTATTATCCTTAATCATCAATCACATAATATGATCAACAATCTCAAAATTGGCATGTTTCTTGAACCACCTAATAAGTGAAATATAGAGTTTCATGGTGACCACAATGGAATGAACGTTCTATTTTCCTCATGTAAATCATGTGGGTATACCCATCATGGAGAATGTTTTGATGTAACTGAAAGATTAATTGGTTTTGGAATAGAAGGACACAGATCCAATAATGTTAAAAGAAAAAATTTAGTTAACTCAATGTAAAAGTATAGTGTTAATTATAATGCATCGATGATGGTTAAATGTTTTAAATGTGGACTATATGGGCATTATAAAATTACATACATTGGGGGAAAATCTCATGATGAGAATTAGAATCGTTATATGGTTAGTATTTTTGTTATTGATGATTATGAGACTATGAATGATATATTTGATGAAATAAGTGTTAAGGAATTAAATGATGATGCACAGTAAGTGGTTTAATAATAAAGTGTAATGATTTAATGTCTATCAATAATAATTTTTTCTAAGTAATATTATGGTACTGTGGAATAATGAAAAATCTAAGAACTTTTACACTTTTGTTTTTGCTTATGTATTTGAATGTAAATGTTGAATGGAACTGGTACCCATGAAAAGTTATTCATATATTTTTTGAAAACACATAATGGGTTGGATAACCCTTAGTGTATTTACGATGGTGAGATAATGATATTTGGATAATGATATATTGGATATGAATATGTAAATTGGATGGTAATGATTTCCTTAAAAAAAACTATGTATTTTTTTAGAAGTTTTTTATAAATATTATGGGTGAAGATAATAACTTTTAGGACATAAGAATATGAAAAAATTAATTTTTTCAATAAGTATATACGGTTATTCAGGTTATTACCTTGAAACAAGAGAATACATGATGAAGGTGTTAATTGTTTTTTGGAATTTGACCAAGAATATTTACCTTATGATATATGGGGTATAAATGTTAAGAAAATTTAGTGAACATTTTTGTAATGTTTTGTATTTTCATCTTTCAGAAGGAATATAAGGTTATCCATTTGTGGAAAGTACAAGTTAAACATTGGAAAGAGTTTGTTAGATTAAATAATTATCTCACTATATGTGAGCTTATGGATATTTGATAACTTGTGCTATCCTTTTTGTGATAAAGATATATGAAATGACATATGCTTCTATTTATAGATCACATGATCTACTAACACTTCAAGAATAAAAAATTGAACTTAATTTTCTTGAATAATAGATAAAGTGGAAAAGGTGCAAGGCATCACCCACTATGCGATTGTACTGAAATAGGGAAAGGATCTTGAAAACCAAAAATGTTATCT
Organism: Viscum album; assembly: GCA_963277665.1. Classification (NCBI taxonomy): domain Eukaryota; kingdom Viridiplantae; phylum Streptophyta; class Magnoliopsida; order Santalales; family Viscaceae; genus Viscum; species Viscum album. The sequence continues at coordinate 1,439,623,057 of OY728127.1, read as the reverse complement.
TAATTCCATCTTATCTGATGAATCAGATGGCCCCTTAAATCATCACAGATTTATGGCCTTCGGGTCATTAAATTACCCCAAACCTTGTTCTCTATCACTCTCTATCAGAGAGTTATGGTTATATATTTATTCTATATCGGTGTTTTCTCTTCCCAACTATGATATTTTACAAAGAAAACCTAGTGAAGAGTTACATCGGGTAACCGTTATGAATCTAACTTTTTTTAAATGATGTCACAGTATTCCATTTTACAATATGGGTTTCTATAAAATAAAATTTCAAGTAGTAATCATTTTATAACCCCGATGAATTTTGAGGGAGAAATTCATTTTAAGGGGGTAGAATTTAAGACCAGGAAAATCTATGTGATAGATTCTTTCTAATTTCCTTGATGTCCTGTGTGGTACGCTACACCTAAATTATCATTCAATATACACAAAAACATATTAGCTTTTTGTATACACAACACTATCATTGGCTTATGTTACACACAATTAAAATCTCCTATGATAGAATTCATTTCACACAATACTGAGTATATGTAAACAACTAAATATTATAACGTAGTCATTATAACAATGGGTATTAATAGTATTAACTTTCTTCTAAAAAACTATTTTAATGAAAGTAAGCGAGTTTCAAAAATAATTGAACCACTATATATAGATTTTATTAATGACATATATATTTAATGTATTTATTCTAATTATTAAAAATCATCTTATATGTTTTCTAGACATGATATAAGAACAAATTCAAATTTTCAGATAAAAGAAGTATTTTTCAAAAAATGAAATTTTACCATCTTTTGATGGACCAACCATTTAAAATCATGGGTTTGAAACATAGATATATAATATTTAACATCATAAACATTTTAATTTTATGTGGAATATAAAAATTTACTTTGGATTAATTTTTGATATTTTTCTGATAACTTTCATGATTTGATGAATAGTAATAGTTAACAAAATTTTAATTAAAAACAACTTATTCCATTGAAATAATTTAAATATTTAAATTATATTATTTAATTAATTTAAATATTAAATATAATAAATTATTATCATTAATTTATATGTTTTTCATTAGAATTAATTTTACATTGAATTCATATGTAAATCCATTTTAGTCTTTTTACAATGTTTTATCTTTTAAAAAATGTTCTCTCATTCCAACAACGAGATTGTTTTTAAATTAATTAATGCAAACTTTGTGTACTGAAATTTTAAAAATGGAATCCATATTTGGAATCGGTAGGTATAAATGCTATAAATAGATTTATTTTATTTTCGGGCATTGGGAATAGTAACATCAGTGACTCTTATTAAAACAGTAATAAGGTAAAACAAGTAATTAAGGCTAATAATACTATTATAATACTACCTTAACTGTTATTAAAATATTATTTGATGACATATTACTAACCAATCTAACCCTTTAGAATATAATTTTTTTCTTCCGGGAGCCACTTCATTTTGATTGTGACATTTATGACTTTTAATTTAATGTAAAGAAAAATATGTTATAAACATATATATTCTAACTTAAACAATGTTAATATGGTGTTTCATAAGTGATAAATTCAACTAAAAATAGTCATCAGAAATATAAAAATATCTAATACATCTTCATATTTTATTTATAATTTTTATGAATTAAAAAATTAAATTTAATTACGACATAATGATGATGCAATTATTTTTTTACGAAAGAAGGAATCAAATAAATGATATTATAAGTTTTAAAATAAATATTTTTTGTCAATATTTAGTTCCTACATGATTATATAGGTTAATATAAAATTATATAAGGCTATTAAATGGTTTCATAGAGGTTTTCTCTCTATCTATATTTTATTTAAATTCAATAAATTGAATAGTGTAAAAGCTGACATAATTGATGTTTTATCAAAATAGTAAATTATTAAATTATTTAAAAACCTAAAAATCTTTTAAAATAAAAAATTAGATATGATAAGGTCTAAAATATCATTAAGTTTCCAATTATGGTAAATTTTTCCCATATATGTAAAATGAATAGCTTATTAATACTTAAAATTATGTTACAACAATTACAATTAAAAGTGAATAATTAACAGTACAGAAAAAAATAAGGTTTAAAATGAAATAAATAACACTCTAAAAATTATTTAATGAGAGGATTTATAACTATACTCATCTTATTTTAGACATATTTCAATTTGGAAGTATTTGAATTTAAAAAATTATTTATATTTATTTAATATTTAAATAATTTCCAAGGGTTCCCCTTACCTCAATTATAAAAAGGAACCTCTTACCTCACCTATTCACTTCAATTTGAATATTCATGATTTTAAATACCCTATAATTTTCCCATATAAAATTCCCAAGTTATATTCTAGGGGTTTCATCTTCTTCATAGTCCATGTCTAGTGCTCTAAGTGGAGATTTAGAGGAAGCACATCGAAGAAGAAGCAATCTTCTCTACCAATCATTTCAAAATTATTTCTTCTTCTACATCCTCTTCATTAGTTTTCTCATTATAAATTATAATCTCCAGTGTCACATACTTCTGTAGATGATAATATAATAATGAAACAACCACATTCCACCATCTATCCATCCTACAAATAACAATATCACCATGTGTGTGTGCGTACTACTTACAGTCTCCACACCATGGTGTAATTTGTTATTCAAAAATACTTTATTTCAATGGATATAACAATGAATATAATGAATTTAAATAATTTATATGACATTATAATTATTATTTATAATTAATATAACCTCCAATCCCATGTTGTTTAACCATTAAGGTAACGATGCCACCTCTCGTGTGTACGTACGGCTTACCATCTCCACGATGCGATGAGATTAATTCTCGATGTTAACCATTCATGAACGATTATGAAGTATATATAATAATTAATAATTAAATATATTACTATAATTATTTATATATATATCATTTAATTTCTTCCATTCAATTCAATAAAGAAATGGAAACAACGTTCATGCGTATGTACGACCTACCATCTCCATTAACGGTGTATTCCATTTCATTTATCTATCTATTACATATATTTATATAATAAGTATATGTGATATATAAATCATATATTGCATTATGGATGTAATTTAATCACAATATATATAATAATATCAAGAATAAAAATTCAAAACATGTACAATAAATAAAACAATTATTAACCAAAATGTTGCTTTAACATGGAATTGATAAATGAAAAGGTAATATAAATCCATAAGTGAAACATATATGATATCATAAATATTATTATGGTTATGTTTCAAGTGAATAATATTTTTAAAACCACTTTTAATGAATTTTATACACATACAGAGGAATTCAAACCTCTGTTAAGGGATAATTTCACAATCACATTATTATTCAAGATTGTTTAAATGTAAGTATTTACTGGAATTTATTTATCATTAATTCTAATCATTCCTAAAAATGATTTCATAAATATTTTAGTTTTTAAATTTATATTTTTAAATTCATTTTTACCAATTTATACTTTTTACTACATGGTTTAGAGGGAATTTTTTTTTCATTTTCCATACGAGGTACTTTTTGACATTACCAGAAAATGTACGAGTAGAATGTTTTTAGCTTATACGGAATTAATGGATTTTTATGCTTTCATGACACCTTGTTTCCATAAATAATACCTTAAAATATTTCAAGGTCATTTTTAATGAAATTATTTTCTTTCAAAATTGTGTGTTGTTTTGAGAAAATAAAACATTTTTTCAGGAGGAAATAATATTTTTTCATGAATTTTATTATTGTAATATATAAAAATATTTTCCATATAAGATGAAAATTTTTAAATAGGTTTATGTTTCTATCCCTATTATTACAATTATTTTATTTTATCTATGATGGAATGATATTAATGATATCAATTTCTTTTACAGGGATTATTTTATGATAGAATCATGTTTAGGAAACCTATTTTATTCCTTGGTTATGCTATGATGACTGATTTAAGTTTTTGTGGAACACATAAGAATGATTTTATTATGAGATGGTAGAGACCTATATCCCCATCCTATTCATTTGGAAAATATATATATCACATGATATATACATGAATGGAATGAGAATTAAATCTGGTTTAGTAATATAGGGATGGAATAGCAAGTAAACACGGTTTAGTAATGGACTTTTTCTGCTATGTTGGTCTTTGAAATGAACCATGGATAATATGGAAATTATTTTTATGATTATGTGTGTTTTCTATAAAAACATGTTTTATGACCAGGATATCTTCCCATGTATCTTGTTCCTTTTTAATTTATTCCTTATGAATTACCAATATTTCTTCCATGAGTCGTAATTTTGATATGTTTTATACATTGTATGATTCTCAAATGTTATGTACATGTTTTAAGATTCTTATGATCATGTTTTATTTTTTTTACCCTTAATTAGAATTTTATCCCACCACATATTATTTTTCTATTCCTCGGGTTACAAATAATGTTCTTAGGTTGGATTTCTATAGTGGAAGATCTTTATGGGAGATGTTGAAGATATTTCACAAGTTCGAAGAATGTATTCCAATATTACAAATACACTAAACTATTTCAGTCCTCATGTATGTGTTTGTAAAATTTAATGAATATTAATCTAATAAGATGTAGTTTTTACATACTTCATGCTTGGTTCGTTATATACCATATTCATATTATGCATCTAAATTTTTATGAATATGTTTGGAATCAATTTTTGAGTGAGTAACTCTAACTTGAGGGTTTTTTATAGAGTTACAAATCAATTTTTTTGAAAAAAAAATTTGGTTGAGGGAATAGAATAATAATATAAATTTCTAGAGGTATGCATATATTAAAGGTATTAACGTGATATTAGATTGTGATATTAAATTTACCTTCAAATACTAAGCATTTGATTCCTTCAAAAGTGGCCCGTGTCCAGACCTTTACCCTCTAACAAGGTATGTCATGCCACTGTTGGGTGCCCATAGATTATATTATGAAAGTAATAACATTATTTGTGACTCTAGATAATCCTTGGGTAAGTCATACCATTTTTGGGGGCCCCTAGATTATCCATTATTAGAATGTTTTCAAAACATTATTTTGAATACAGTAGCCAGGAATCTCTAATTGGATTAGATAATCTATGGAATAGAGTGGAGTTTTTTCATAGGATTGAATATATAATGGGTTTTCCACTAAAATATCCATTATTCTTATGTGATATTATTTGGATAATTCTTAGTATAAATAACTATGTGGTTAGAGAAACAAAATATCAGACTCATTGCAATATGAAATAGAGATCTTGGCCTACTATTGGATATGGTTGATTTTAAAAGGGTACATCAATTATGTGGATGTCTAATTAATATATTTCATTATTAAATAAATAAAATTAAATTCTGCTCATTTGATGAATATTTTTTGTAAATATTATCATAATAATAATCAACATGAATATAATCATTGTTATCAGTCCTGTAAAAGAGAATCTTAATGGAAGCTACAACATTAAAGGGTAATATAAGAAAGGTTCTTAAGCTTGATTAGTGATCTAAGACACATTATTATAGAAAAACCTATATATAATAATGGTTCCTTACTTATTATTCTAGTGATTAATTTGGTTAAATTGTGAATCAAGATGCTTTTGGAAGTATAGAGTCGTTCATTTTAATATTTCAAAGGCAGCAGATGCCTTATTAGTAAATGAATATTAGTCTTTTGTGATGTACTCAATATGATCGTGTTCAGTGATTTTAGTCTTATATAATCAACATTATTGGGTGAATAAAATAATGTTCAATATGATTGAATATATTAAATGATTTCTTGAAGGTAAAATTTCCATTATAAAATAATTGGTTACAGATAACAATTTTATTTTTCTAAAAGATATATTATACCAATTTTATTTATAAGAAAGTTTTAAAAAAACAAATGTTCATAAAGAGAATGTAATTGAAGGTAGGATTTTGTGGTTGTATTATATTTATAGAGAAATTATTTGATTCATTTTCAACAGGAATAATTCATGATTAGATGAAATTTCAATAAGATTCATATTATCTCTTTTTCTCTTCACAATAGAATGAATGAAATTATGTTTTAATAAAATGAGATGAGTTTTTGAACATAGTTTTTATTTATTTATTTCTGTAACATTTTTTATGGGATACTAAATATCTTGATCTATTTAGATAATTTATCATATTTTCATATGTAAAAATGTTTCAACCATTTGAATAAATTTATAAAATCATTACACACTATTTTCATTCTATTGAGAATAATTCAGTTAGGAAAATGATTTTTGGATTATGATACTATATAGAATGTATTATTCCGTAAAAAGTTAATCTGATAGAAGAAAATTAAGTTTAAAAAACATCAATTCTTCTCTAATAAAAATTTCAAGCACATTTAATCCCTAGGATATCAAGAAATATGATTACTAATTCCAATTTATTTGATTATCCAATTTATACCTGAAGAGGTATTTTAAACCCCATGGAATGTCTATGTGAGTTATGAATGTTATAGAAAATAATTATTTTACTTTTAAAGGTATGTGATACTGAATTTATATATTACTATGTGTTTTAATATAACTGAGTTCAAAATAAAATGATTAATTGATTGAGAATGTATTTTATATTCATGAGATGAAGTAAACAAAAACTACAAAGAGGATATGAATGTAAAACATTTTATCAATATCAAATGGATCTAAATAATCGATGTATAACTTTATAAAATTTATCTTACGTGATAATATAAGAATATTGATAAAAAAATTGTTTTTAACTATTATTACATGATTAAATTAATTCCCATGGATCATGATTCATCAATTTCTATAAAAAATCAGAAGAAAAGTATTTATTTAGAAGAAGAATGGTTTTCATGGTATTTATTAAAAATATACTGGAATATGTTCCTTCCACCCATCATTGGTATATTTAATCAAAGAATTTTATTTGAAATAACATTTTCCAATCACATATAATAACATATATTATATGTATACAATAGTTTAATTGACAAATATTCCCACTAAAAAGAAAAAACTATTATTTTCTTAGAAAAAATATTTTTTGTTCATCGAAAATAAATTATGAAATGAATGTAGTGTCAATGTAGATAGTGGGTGTAGTTTTATACTTAGAGAAGTTAAAATTTATTAGATAAATGATAAATTTAATCTATTATAAAAGGGTTTTCACATAATATCCCTATATGATTAGAATATGTGATGGCAATGAATAATGTTAAGTGTTACAATTTTTTAGAATTTAAAAGTTTATGTCACTATTACATAATGAATTAATCAAGTTTATGACTAAAATTTTGTTCACTCAATATCCTAATAAACTTTAAGATATGTGATAATGATAAATTAAAATATTAATAGTTATGTTTATAAACATTAAAAATGGGATGTATATTTTTTCGTGAAGTATTGTACCATCCAAAATAAAAAAATTAATTAAAATTGAAATATTTTAGGAGTATAGGGAATTTTGTAAAGGAGAAATGTAAATAATTACATTACTTACAGTAACATAGTGGTTTTTACTTAATCTTAAATCATTTTAGGATGATTTTTAAACAATAATTTATCTATTTACATTATTTGAAGGAATATTATGATGGAATATTGTTCCATGTGTGATGATGAAAAAATTTGAAAAAGGACTATGTCGACAACAGAAGTTGACATTGTGACATTTAATGTTATCAAATTATGATGTTTTAATATTTTCATTAAATTTAAAGGATGTGAATATGTTTCTCAAGACACAGTATTATTCAAATTTTCTTACATCATTGAAATTTCTTGCAAATTATTTTATAGGGGAATATATCATATGTTCACATAGATATTTGAATGGAATTTAGTATGATGTAAATATTTAATAAAAACAATAAATCATAGAAACCAAAAGTATGATCTATTAAATTGTCATATAAGATATGGAAAATCAGTAATTATGTTGTTTTTATTTAATATTATTTAAGAGTTTAGTAGTATTAAAATGTGTCATGTTAAAGGAACCTCCATTTTTCATTATTTCACATTGCTTTTATAAACATGTATATAAATATATTTATATAAATATATTTATATTTATACTATTCATGATATGAAATAGTGATTGATGTGTCAATTTATTAACTAAATTTTATCCCATTCCAATATTAATCATGGAGTAATATAGGTTGTGATAAAATTTTATGGTTATAATGTGTAGGATTCTTCTATTGAGATATATAATATTCTCATGATACGTAAGAAAATGAATATGAATTGTTTGATGCACTGTATGACATACTATGTTTACTACATTCATTCTCAGACAAATATTTCATTAGTACACTATGGGTGCATGTATCATTTTTTATTCTACAATAATGGTGGTTATAAAGATATCTAACATGATATCTATCATACATTGATACACTACATATGTGAGTTTACATAGGGAATTACCAAATAAGAGAGTGTTTATTTATGCTGATGATATATTCATCAGTTATAGATTAACCAATATGGGATATGTCATATCATAAGGTGAATGTGATAACACATCCCTCGAGTGAGGTAAATAATGGTTGTGTGGGACTGCACCTAGATATTGTTATAAATTTAGATAAGGTACATTTGATGTGATTAACCATAAGGATAAATGGAATTTCATGTATTCATTCACAAGTTTAAAATATACTTTATGAATTTAAAATAGATTATTTTTCTATATGGGAATGAAATTATTATGTCTCATTCTTTATTATTTTCCCAAAAAAAGGAAAAATATAGAAATTCACATTTTGATATGATGCAGACTGGTGGTCATAGGAATTGAGATACAAGTTTTAGATAAAGATCATGCCATATCCAATTATATATTGAGTAGATTTGTCTCTTTTTTATGGACCTCTCTTTGCTTATATATATAGATTATGATATTTCTATTTTTTTCTCAAAACTACAATGTCCCATTGGGCCACATATTATTGTAGGTCGGATAGTAATTAATTATAACTCAGAGAGTCACTTTAAAAGTGTTTCAAAGTTAATAAAAACGTGTTTTGGATGGGTGGTCATAAGGTATTTCCTATTATGTGATAAAAGAATAAGATAATGATAGATTTACAAAAGTATTTTGGAATATTTATAAAAAGGAAATTTTTATATTATTTCACAAGTTATTGTATACAATACTATATAAGGTGAAATAGAACATAATATTTTTGGCATTAGTGTAGGTGGAAGATTAATTGATATATTCACTCAAGGCATATATATATATATATATTATTTATAGCATGTATGAATATATTTATATTCCTAAAACCAAATCATAGAATCATTTATACATCCATGGGTAATATTTTTCATTTTAAGAATTCAATATTCTAAGTGGTTATTGTTTAATCAATAGTTCCATAAAATAAAACTCTTGGGATGAAATTTATTCATGATATTAATTCATTTTTTATCCATGAAATTTATCCACTCAATATAATAAATGAATAAATGATATAACACCCTTGTAGTGGACTCTGGTGATTATATATGTTACATCAATGTGATGGATGTTTCAATTCATTGTTAATGATTCCCAAAAACCATTGAGACCTAAAGAACTATTTTAATATTCCTTGTTTTCATTTATAGGTACTAGCATACAATAGAGGTTTTGGGATCAGTTGGAACATTTATTGATTCAGTAACAACAAATTGATACAATATAGAGGTGAGATGCATTTGTTTTCCATTCATGAAGTCATGATCAATTACATTTGAATATGGTAAATGGTGATGGTGATGATACAATGGATATTTGATGTAAACTACACATAATTTTAGCATGTTATTTATTTTAGTTTTATTGTTGTTTCATATTATCATTATAGATAATTTAAGGATCACAATGGAACACTATGAGGTTGGGGGTAAATCACTATACCCAAATTTTACGAAGTTTAAAAAATCATTTCAATTATCCCCTCTTACTCTCAAAACATTTCCCCAGTTTAGAAAAATGAGTTTGATATGATTTTTCAATAATTTAATCCTAATGATAAATTAGGTGGTACAACAAATAGATCTTTACATGGTTTTACCTCAATGAGAAATCCTAGTATATTTCACGATCATCATGTAGTTCTTATAAAATTTATTGTATCAAACTAATTTATAGTGATTAAAATTTTATCTTAATTCATAGGAAAGTTTTACTCATAATATCTATGTCATGAAAAGGGTATATGGAATAAAATAAACAAATGTCATCAGTTGAAATTTTTATACTATAACAATAAATTTCTCAAGAATCTTCCAACAATATTTATAAATATGTTCTATATAATACACTATATACCTTTTCATTAACTGAATGACCATGTTCCTCAACTTCAGGTATTATAATTATACAGGATCAATATTTTATATTATATGAACATCGATCCAAAACTATTTACTAAGATTAATCTATAATGTTCACTCAATCTCACTACATTATCAGAATAACCAACTGAATAATCCCTCAACCTAGGGTATCTTGAATTCTTCCTCGATAATCAAATACTCGAGTAGATACTCTATCTGTCAATGAAGATCCAGACCTCAATCAATGTGTGAAATTTTTTATGAAATGTTTTAAATAGTATTTTTATACAAATAATTTTTCATAATGTTAAAAATGTATTCCTTCTTGAATCTTTAATTCAATTCATTCATGTAATAAAGCATTATATTTACACATGTTCATTTTCAGATCTCATTATTCTATGTTCCATCTCAAATTTATTAAATTACATTAATACCGCATTAATTCAATAAAAATGGTTTAGAAAAATCAATATTCTCTTTGGATATTCCTACTATCTTATTTAAGAATTTTGATTCACGCATGTAGGGTTCATGATATTCATTTATAGTATGAAACATGTTTAGAGAACCCTTATTTAAATTCCTTTACATGAAAGAATAATTATGCATGATTTTTTTTATTTAATTTTTAATATGACTTCATATAAAAGATATATGTATACCACCTTATTCTATTTATAATGGTAGATATCACCAAAAAAGATATTACCTTTGTAAAATAGGTATCATAGATATCCTTAAGGTTTCATTGTATAATAAAAATAGGTATGTGAAATATATTCTTCATGGAACAAAGAACCCTTGAATGAACTTTCTTTCTCTATCACATAAATAACTATGTAGGAGATAAATCATGTCACACACTATATGTGATCATCTGAATATGTGTATGTGGGCTATTATTTTTTAATATGTCAAAAAAATACATCATCCCCTTTATGTAACTAAATAAGTTTTTTGAATGGTGTTTTTTCACACAATTAATAAATCCTTGCTAGATCATATATTCATGAAATAAGAGTTCACATATGCACTATTTTTCATCAAAAAATGATATATATATCTCTCTCTCATAATCTATATTAATTTGTGTCTAGATCAAGTTTTATATACTAATACACCAAAAAATCAACCTTCGATAAAAATTTTATTTCATTTTTAACCACTTGATAATAATTTCATTTCAACTAATATTTTTCTTCATGAAGATATCAATAATTAAATTATTAGAATGAGGGTTTTCTGACTCCAAAAAATAGTATCATTTCTTATCATATAAATCCTCTGATGATATGAAAATAATATAATGATTAATTATTTAAATAATCTCAAAATAATTCTTGTTTCCCGGATCCATGACAAAACTACTGAAACTGTATATTAATTCAAAAATATTGACTGCTTAGAATGAAAACATTCATACAAGATGATGATTTCACACATATAAATTCATAGATTCATTGCCTCGTTATCTTAACAGGAAAAAGATCATGTAATCCTTTGGTTTGAGCATCGAATGACTTACCATAAATAAAAGTTGTGTAAAGATCACATGAATGTATAAAAAAAGAAAATGATATCCCACATCGATCTAAAAAAAAGTGATCAGTCTACCTTTGTTCATTATGAATTTAGTAATAGTGGAATAGTATCTTGGATTTATTATTCCAAATCGATAATCCATACAAATGGTTTATTCCTTGTTGAACATTTCATTCCAATAGATATTGGAGATGCAACTAGGGTTGTCACCCAGATTCACTTTGCACACACATACATGGGGTGGCCCATCCTGATCTCTCGCCCTGTATTCACACCACCCACACTCTATGGGTGTTTTGAATGCACAACACCTGAATTCCAATGCAAGTAATCCACCATAGAAATTCTATTCTATGGAATTCCATTTCGAGTTGGAACCCCAACTTGGTTAAGGCATCATCCACCACGTATAGGGTTGAGTTATCACTTTTCTCATGGTAGTTCGACCACTATTTCATTATACATCACCTAAAATTAGTTACCCAAGTCATCAATATTAATGTCTAATCCTTTCTCAAATCACATCATGAAAAATATATTTTGTTTTTCAAGAGATTTCTTAAATATTTATCTTTACCTTTAACTCATCATAATGAAAAATAAAATTCATGGTATTAAAATCATTATGAAATTAAATATTTAGATTGAATCATTAAAATAAAACCCCTTGATAAAATTATAAAATTTAATTATAATTCAAACAAAGCTACATCACTTTCTTCACATGAAATTATATGAATTTATCCAATCCTTTAATTCATGTTCATTAAAAAAATATTCTCCATGAAAAATAACATTTGAATGGTCTTTATAAATTAAAAATATACATGAATTAAAGTAAACATTTTATTCCCATATTTTTTATATTCTCAAATAATCATGTAAAATGATGAGCATTAGTCCAATATTATCAAAATTCGATCCATCTATTGCACTTTATTTCTTCATGAAAATATTCATCAATAATAATCATCACTAGATCTTCTTCAAATGCACTAAAATTGTGGAATCTACAAAAGCACATGGAATATAGTTTACACATTTTGAAAATATATACAATTATCACATTAAATCATGGAGAGTTTCAAATCATGACATATAAATTATTTCAATTGATCCATTGAAATTTATCAAGAATCATGAACACCTTTTTCAATTATTCTCATGAAATTTACATCATTCTATTTCTATAATTAATCACTGAAAATAGAGGACTTCATCATGAATTGACTTTGATTATTTATTATATACTGATAAAAAATAAAACCATTCACATCAACCATCTAAATGGAATTATTTTTCTCCCTAATTGGACATTTTTTTCAATACCATTTCCTAAAATACTGTCAATTTTTCTTCTCCCCATTATTTACAATATATGAAAAATAATTAATTCCATTGTATTTCACATTTGTTCTTCTTCTTTTCAGGGAATATCATATTATATTCTGCTATTTTGAAAAATAGTAATGTGTCATGTGTTTCTCTTAGAAAAATATTTTAATTTTTCTTCTATGACTCTATATGAGAAAATTGGGTGTAACAGATAAGATAGATAAACACAAATTTTTTATACTTTCTATTAGGTATCATGAATGTGATATCATTCATAGAACTTACATATTTATTGAAATAGTAATGTATAAATACGAATTTATCTAGATACATATAATCCTGTATGTTTTAGTTAAAAAATAATGAATTTCAACTAAAAGAATAATTTACTCCAACATTCCAACAGATAAAACATTAGAAAACACCCTCGCTATATAAACATAGTTTATATAAGAATGATAAGGGAATTAGGTTTATTTCAGTGACCTCTATATTTTTCCAGAATATACTACCTGAAATTATATATATCAATGGAAAAAAGCATTTATAGAATCCTCTTTATGTTTCATCCCCATTAATGGGTGCACTTCCTTCATTAGAACTGGAGGATAGTTTCATCAGATAGTCCTAAAGATGTTCATGTGAATGACTATAAAAATACTATACCTTTACACATATCATTAAAACATTTTAATCATAAATAACCATCAAATACAAAAAAAAGTATTATAATGTCTAGTTCCTTTGAAAGACTAGGTACATGAAACTAAAAAAATTGGGCTAAAATAAACATCTCAATATTTATCATCATTAATGAAATCCTATCATCTTTTGAGATCCTACAAAAAAGGGTAACCTAGGGTATACATGAATAAAGTTATTATCTAAAAATTCTAGTAAGGAAATAATCATATGAACAATGCATAAAACATGGGTTAGAAGACAAGACATGATAAAATAAAAAGGAATGGAAAATGAATATACACAAGTAATCATAACATATAGAACATGGGATCATGTTACAATTTCATAATACGATTGTTTCAAAACATACAATATGAAAAAAATAATGAATCAAGGATAACTAACAAGATCATTGCAGATAGTAGAAAAAGTACCATAAAGGAATCGGGTTTACTCCATATCACAATGTGACAACTCAGGAGTTTAAAATAGTACTCAATGAATTATACATCTTTCTAGGTGAACCAATCATAATATTTTAATTCATATTTGTTTTATATGAAAATAATTTTTAATTAATAAACATAAGGGTTTCCCATTGAATGAAATGGGTATTGTAATCATGTCAAAAAGCAGAATCAATGGGGATTTCATAATGGCGTTCATGAAATAATGGATTTAATTCATAAATTGAAAATAATAAGGTAAAATAGTCATAGATAATGATAAATTTTGTCCAATGAATTGTAGATGTGTTAAAAAATTATTTAATGAAACTTTATAAATGGGCCACTTTAGTGTGGTTTAGTGGTAAATTTTAATTTTTATTTAAAGAGGAAAGAGGAATGTTTTTTTTGATAAATCAATAAATGAACTAATATAATTATTCATGATTATATTAGTGATTTTATAAAAATAATTTTGTATTAAAATATTTTATTAAGTGTACTTGAAAATCGGTAATAAATTCGATAGTTCTCTTTAAATGGGATTGCATTTCGGGAGGAATTGAGAATGTAACCTTATAAAACAAGTATTTACCCATGATGGAATGAATTATTATTCTGGATACATAATTTTTAAACCAAAAAATAGAATTTAGAATAATTATATAAGAATAAATAATATTTAAATTTGGGTAAACAGATTAAAAGCATAACCAGAATGAAAAATTGTGGTTCAGAGAGAACACCTTACCATTTTGGTGAAACGATTCAACATTTTTACTTAGTTTCCAAGATAATAAAATTAATTAATTAATTAAGACACTTTTTTACATTTATTTAGTTTTTTATAATTTTATTAGGGTCATTTATGGCTATTTTTTATTCTTATAGTGTTTAATTTCGTTATTTTGGGATGCTTGTTTCATGAATTTCATGATCGGTTCCCCTGAGTTTTTTTTGGAATTCCTTGTAAAATTGTAATAAATATTCAAAAGAGAAATTATATGGAATTAATTTACTTCTATAAATTTAAATGGTTCCATACATCATTCCTTATTTTCCATGAGGATGGTTCATTATATATAACATTGATGAAAATGATTAGTTTATTTTGGCTGTTTTTACGACCATAATGAATTCATATCGTTTTGTTTAATAATATGTTTATATAGTTGTTATATAACATTAAATAAGTTAAAATGAACATATATTAATTTCTTTTAACAATATATATGGTTTTATAGACATCCAATAATGTTGTATTAGAAAAAATATCGTCATGCACAAAGGTAGTGAATTGACACCTCATAGATGAGGTATTACTTTTTGAGAACAAAATGTAAAGAGAAGAGAATTGATGGTGGATATATCCTAGATAAATTAAAATTCTATTATATAAATTATATTGGAGTCGTAATTTTTTTTCATATTGGAGAGATGGGGTGAGTATATGAAAATAAGATAAATTAAAAGGGAAAGAAAGAGGGTTTACCACTTGACTGACATCTCCATGACAACCTCTTTAAGCCAGAGGGAAATGGTATTCTAGTGAGACCATAATGACCAGAACATGTGGAATAATTTGGGGAGAGAAATGGGTTATAATATAATCATTCTCCAAGGATAAGATGGTGTGATTAGAAGAGGTGATGAGGTGTGGTGTTTCTAGCATGGGAGAGGGTGCTTTTTATTATTTTATTCATTTGAATATTTTTTTTTGCCAAGACTATCAATAGTTTTGATTCTTATGAATAAATATCGTAAATAGATCATGTTAGTTATAGAAAATGGCCACATACATTATACATGACTCAACCATGAATAAAAAATACATTTATTTACATATAAGGTACAAAACTATAAATTATTTTATTTCAATATTAACAAAATATTAAATAATTTTAGAAAAATCCCAAAACCCATAATAACCAATTTTTTATGTGTATAATTAAAAAATCAACAGAATTTTATGAATATAATGTTCTAAATGAGGTAACATATATTTTTAATTAAAATATTCGTTTATTCCAAAATTACTAATATTGAAATTATAAAGGATTTTATAACACATTAAAAAATTAATTAAGGTCTCATAAAATAATATTATAATTAAAATATAAATAAATTATAATTTATGAGTGAATTTTAATAAGATGTTTTTTCTTTTAAATCATTATATTAGTTATAAAAATATATATATAAAAATTTTCATTTTAGAAAAACACAAGAAATTAATTTTTCATTATTAAAACATTTATTTACTTATTATAATATATAAATATATAATATTTTCATTTATAAAATACCTAAAATTTATTTATAATTTCATTTGTGGGGTTAATTTTTTATTTTTTTATTTTTTTATTCTTAAAGGTCACACTACTATTTTGAGGATCATGTTTCTTCCATTGTTATATGATATTTAATTTTTATAAATACCTATCATTTCATTCATTTTTAGTTTATAATTTTTCTATTTGGTTCTCGATGTGATTATATGTGATTTATACTATATTAATTAGTTTTAAGAAGGTAAATTTCAAAGATAAATTTTTTGTTGGAAACAATGATATATTATTCTGAAACAATTTATGTTTTTATCATACCATTAATAATCATTACAAGTTTTTATCATAAAATTTTTTCAAAAAATTATCATCTAATTAATTATCATAACCTAAAATTCATAGAAATGAAAGGAAATTATATTACATAAGTAACAAGGGTATAAGATGGAACAAATATGATATTATTTAAAAGTGTAACTAGCCTTAGTGTTTGATCTCAACTAAGAGACGCTTTTAGATGTACCTCTAAAGGGTCTTATACCCTTAATTCTCATGACTCTTTAAATTTTACATTTTAAAATTTCATTGGTAGAATAGACTGTTTAAATTATGTCACATTTATCTTATATGGATTCTTTATCATCAAATTTTCTCATAGCATAATATGTTCCCCTTAGGAATATTTTTCTATCTTCAATATAACTATATCAATGGATATAAGAGTCATTGAATTTATTTCATTAGGTATAGTCATCTTAAAATATCCACAAGATATTTGGGGGAAACATTAGTATTCATTTTCTGATAAAGGGTCATTCAATTTGAATTCTTCATCATGGGGAACAACTTATATTTCATTTAAATTTTCTCTAGCTAGTGACTCATAATTATCAGTTAGGATTTCTCTAGAATCATGCACATGATCTGGGAAAATAATATGGAATCCATTCTTAAATAATAATTATTTTATTCTTATATGTAACACCCAACCCCAACTCATTGTCTTGAGAAGAGACGAAGTGGTACTGACCTTTGGTGACATCTCGAGGACACCAAGGGTAGACAATAAATTCCTAGGGAATTAGAATACATTGGGGGATTATTTTCACTGAAGAAGACCAAACCTATCAAGAGATAAAAGATATCCAAGATATAATAAATGATTCATGAGAATAAACCACATAATTAAATACATTAACATGATATAAAATATAATAGTATAGTGAAAAAATTATTAAATGTGTAAGGCTAAGATCCCAGGTAGAAATACATTGGCATCAAAGTGACATTTTCCTAATACATGATGAAGAATCCTGATTAGCCACTAAATGAGGCTAATATTAATTGTTAATATATATAATATTCATGTTATTTGTTATTAATAAACACCATTTTAGTGCATTTTACACTTTGAACATCATTTTACATTATGATTGTAATACCTTCTTAAAACGCACTATTATGTGGTACATTTTTTAACATCATTTAAAGTACCCAATGATTCATCTGATTTTATGGAATGTAATTATCCATATTTTAATTTTATATTTTGAAACTATATCTACACTTAAATATGAACATTTTTTCATTTGGGGATCAATGGAGGATTCATAAAGGATGATTGGGATATTTAGAGATGAATGGAAGCAATTTTAGAGAAGGGATATTAGACACCATCCCATTGATGAGAATGTGGGACCCATATTAAAAATTCAATTAAGCCCAAATTTTGTGGTAGGATAGAAGAAATTTAGAGAAACAAATAATTATTCAGGAGCCAGTGCTAATTCTACCTCCATTGTGGTCATTTAGGCAGCCCAAGTTAGAGATCAAATTCTGGGCCAGATTCTACATCCCAGACAAAACAACCTCCTAATATAATCATATCTACAAATCCAAAACTCCCAATGGGCCCAAATTTTAAAGGCCGCTAGGAGACATCAGGGTATCAATTTTCTTTATATATGGCCCACTCTAATTCGGCCATCTAGAAGGTCTTCCAAGAGTGTCTGTTTGGTGGATGAAAGTTGGATGCCACCTCGGGGCAAGGGTGGAAAAATCAACTCTCTCAACTTTCCACCCACCTATGTCATACCAAAATTAATTGAGGAAACTTGGGATATTGAAGGCTTGACCCAAGGCAACAAAATTCCTATTTAAGGTAGTGTTGGTGGAGGAGTTGAGGATATTTGGTGCTTTGTTCAATTGTAATGTTATGTTGCGATTATGTTGTCTCAAATTTGTCTTTCACATGTAAGTTGTTCAATTCACTTTGGTTTCTTAATAAAAGCTATTATTTTCCTCTTATTATATGTTTCTTAATATCACTTTTATACTGTTGGTTCAAGTTGTGAATTTATTCACACTAAATCCTTGTGAAATTATTCACACAACGGTGGAGTGATGATTTTCTTTTTATTGTTTTCTTTACTTCTTCAATTCCTCCCTCATGAGTCTACATCCCGCTTCCATTGAAACCATAGAATCAATGGAGGGCTAACCCACTTATGGGTTGATCCAAGGGAGTATAAAGGGGATGTATTGGGTGTTATTTATCACCCCATTAATGTATAATCACTTCTTTAATTGATATATTTATTTGGTGATTTTTATACTCCATCATCCTTGTCGAATTTAATGCCACATGCTTCAGGTGATAATACGAACCTTTACCTTGAATTGCTCAAAACTTTGATCCTTTAAGTGTATAGGTGATTAGTATAACAGTGATTAGGAATTAAACCAGTAAGTGAGGATGTTGTTTGATCTTCTTCAATTAACTTATCTCAAATTTAAAAAATTGAAATAGTTGAAGAAAGAATTTCATCCAAACCACCCCGAGTGATAACCTAGGATCAACTCATTATTTTAAATTGAATTCACTTAAATATTTTAGATATCCTTAAACCCATCTAAAATCAATCCAATTTCGCCACTTCATTTCCAAAAAAAAGTCTATAGAATGTACGTGTCTATAGGTTTCTTCTTAGGTCTCTGAGGATTCGACAACCCAAGCTAAACTACTAGGATCATTCTACCTTCATCTCTTGTGTAAATTTGAGCATGAATAAAATTTTGGCATCGTTGTTGGGGACCCAAGTAAGTCATCTAAACACCCATTATATTCTCCCCCATTTATTCTTTTCTCATCCAAATTCTCTTATCATGTACCTTTATCATTTTTTTTCTTTTGGCGCATGTCCGCCTACACCCGCGATCAATCAAACCTTTTAGTTAGGGTGGATAGTCCTAGGTTTGGGGAGTCAAGTAAACCAAGGGAACTCTTTACATTATATCCTAATCTTCCTAATACTCTAGATTCAAAAATTGATCTTATTTCAATGGAAGGTCTTCAAATAAACCAAATCATAAACCCGGGTGGGAACCAAAATGGAAACCCAAATGAGGCAGCCCCAAACATAGGGAATGCAATTGATCAAACCATGAATGACTACCTCACACCTTCCTAGACCAATGCCCCATCATTCGTTAGACACAATTCCATAGGATATTCCAACTTCATATTTAAACCCCATGTCCTAAACCACCTTCCCACATTCCATGGAATGGAGTCCGAGATGCCCTAACTTCACATTAAGGAGTTCAATGACATTGTAGAAACCATATGTCCCCCACATCAACTAGAATCTTCTAAGATGAGGATATTTCCTTTTTACTTAAAGGATCAAGCAAAAAAATGGCTAAACAATTTGAGACCATCATCCATAAAATCTTGGGTCCAACTAAAAAGATAATTCTACAAAAAATACTTTCCCCACAACAAAACAATTGCACTTAAAAAGAGTATAAAATTTTTTTTTAAAAAAGTGGCAGAGTCATTCTATGAAAAATGGGAGAGGATCAAAGACACTATAAAAATTGTTCCACACCATGGTTTTTCTATTCCTTAACAAGTGATAATTTTCTATGAAGGGTTGGCTCCGGGGAACAAACAATTCATTGACATGGTGTGTAATGGAACCTTTAAAAACAAATCCCTAAATTTTGCTTACGAGTATCTAGAAAGACTTTCTGAACAAAACCAAACATTGGGAAATTCACCTTATTCTGAAAAGACACAAAGAACTAATGGAATTCATACACTTAGAGAAGAGGAAAGCCTTAGGGCTAAACTCGCAGCACTCTCTAGGAAGGATGAAGAGATATACCTTAGGAAATTCCATGAAATCCAAACTGTTGACCCTGTTTTCACAATTTTTGAAAAACATGACCATAAGACAGACAACTGCCCAATAATTCCATCCATCAAGGATGTTATTTTAAGAGGACCCTCAGTATAAGTAAATGCTTTGAACTATCAAAAGCCTCAATACCAAAACAACTTCAACCCAATGTATAATGACCACCCAGGCTTCTGCTGGAAAGATAACCAACAACCTAGCCAAACACAAGGAAAAAAATCCTTACCCCCATCAGAAATACCAAACCCATAACCAGTTCCAAACCCAACCTATCCAATACCAATAGCCACCAGTACATTTTGAACAAACCATCCCACCTCCAAAATATCCCCCTGGGATAAACCAATCTTCTCAAGCACCAACCCAAACTGTTCCAAAAATCCTACTAGAACAACTATGCAAACAAATGGAAAGGATGAACTTAGAAGTCTATTACCCAAAACAAGAACTTCAAACAATCAAAAATGGAAAGGCACCCATGCCTACTCAGGCGGTGCCATCCTCAACTTCAAGGGGAGAGTCAAGTTGTACTCAAACAACTCATGAACAACTAAAGGTTGTGACTGTTTTAAGAAGTGGGAAATAAATTGAGAAACCTGAAAAACTAATTCAGAACCCACCTAAAGATTCAAACTTGTATGAAAATTCAAATGAACCAAATGATCAAACTGAAAACATGATAACATTGTCAAAGAAACAACTCTTCAACAAACAACCCCACAACCTGCACCATTTCCTCAATGCATGAGGGGGAAAACCAAGCCTAAATTCAGTGAAACATTGAGGGAGATATTCTCACAAGCCAAGTTGAACATTCCCCTTCTCGATGCCATAAAAAACATACCTACCTACTCAAAGTACATTAAGGACTTGTTCACTTTTAAAAGAAAATTTCCACATAAAAACCATGTCTTTTTGTCTGTTAATGTGAGTAAAACCATTCAAGGGACCATTCCTCCTATGTTGAAAGACCTGAGTTTCCCTTACATTAATTTTGAACTAGGAGAGAGCAAAGTTGTCAAGGATTTGTGTGACCTAGGTTCCAGTGTCAATCTCATCCCTTGTGTTTTGTACTACTAGTTAGGCCTAGAAGAACTCAAACCCACATCTATCACACTTAAACTTTCTTCTAGTAGCATTAGGGTTCCAAAGGGGATTTTAAAGGATGTTCTGGTAAAGGTTGAAAACTTCATCTAACCTGCTGACTTTATTGTCCATGAAAACCATCCAAACATAGAAAATAAGGAACAAACCCCAATCATCCTTGTTTCTCCCTTCCTTGCAACAATCAACTCTCTTATCTGAGTCTGAAATGGTAACATGACCATCACCATTTGAAAAATGAGTCTAGACTTGAACATCTATACTGCAAGCTCACAAATAGGTGATGACGAGGACATTCATGAAGTAATCATGATAGGAAGCATTGATAATGAATCCATAGAACATCAAGGAATATTTGAGGAATGTTTAAGTCCAGATGAGATTGATTTCCTTTGTTTACATGAAAAAAGTTTTATCTCCTTGGATTGAATCATTTTGAAATTGCTCTTATGATGAAGTCTTAGGTCCAACAATCAATGAAACCTTTCAGGAACCCACTTTCATAGAGACCACTCCAACTTCCTTCCCTAAATCTGATCAAGCCAATCTAGAAGCTGAAACTTCTAAATGTGGGGAATCAATCCTATCTAAAACATTAGGAAATAAAATTTATCTTGATCCAATGTAAAGACCCGTAAATTTCAAGGAAATTTTTTTCTTAATTTTCTTTGGAATTTTATAAGAACGCTGTTTCTGACGGCGCCAGATTCCGAGGCCCGGTGTGCCCGGAATCATTTTCCAAAGTTTGGCTCGGGTACGTTCAGTGAACGGACGAGCGGGTTTTTCTAACTTTTGAACCGGTGCCCGGAATCGAATTCTGAGGGCACCGATGAAATCGCAGCGCCGGTATTCTCTTAGAAATGCCTCTTCTGGAGTTGTGTTTGCTCGGGTGTGGTTTTTAATTTTCGGGCTTAAAGTTAAGAAATAAAATAATTTTGCGACAACTTTATTTTATTTCACTTAAGCCACTTGGAAGCCACTTGAAGCCACTTAAAGGTGGATTGAACTGAGTTGAACTGGATAGGATGCTATCCAGAAATATCCTACCCCCTTGGTAGGATATTTGTGAGGTGGGGCCCGCACGAGCCCCGCCGTTTCTTTCCGCTAAGAAACGCACCCGTGAAAACCCGTCTTAATGAAAGTCAACCGACATGTTTTCTAAATTCTTAACAGACCATTTAATTGGGCTGTTTCTTTCGTGAATTAAATGGGTCGTTTCTTTCGTTGAATTAATTCAACGAATTCATGGATCGTTTCTTAACCAGTTTTTCAAATTCGTTGGCGTAATAATAAAATAAGGCCAACGCTTAACCTCTGGTTATTTGCGCTTGAGAAGATTTGAGAGAACCCTCGTAACATATTCTCCCTCGCGAAGAACGCGAAGAACGCGAAGAACGCCGAACCCGGAAATCGACGACGCCTTCGCCCGAGACGTTCTTCCGATCTCCGATCTCCGATCTCCGATCACCGACCATTTGAGGTGAGTGATCTCGGACTTCCGCTCAAGGTTCTTTCTTTGGGTTTAAACACAGATTTAATTATTTATAATTTAAATCTGTTGTTCTTGGTTCGTTGAGTTCGCCGACTCAACGCCGGTTTCCGCGACGACGCGACGCCTCCCCGCGACGACGCGACGATTGATCTCTTCCGCGACGATCTCTTCCGCGAAGAACGCCCGCGCACGACGATCATCAAGGTAGGGATTTCATTATGGGGATTACCCCTTTTAAAATTAATTCCCGTCTTTGTTTCTTTAAAAAAATTAAAGAATCGGATTCAAGGAAATAATTTTATTTATTTTATCAAAATTAAAATTGTTGGTTCATGTGTTGAATAAATTCTTCCGGTTGTTTATTTCTAACGCGGAGGGTGCGGGCCAAACGAACACGGCCTGATGACCCTCCGCCGTTCTTCATTTTGTGCAGATTTGACGGTCGACGACGGAACGTGCCGCGCGGGTCCGGTTCGTCCAGGTGGGACGCGACAGAGCCGCATCCGCGGTTCACCAGCGCGGCCCGCACGCGGGCCGCGGTTTCTTCTCAGGCCGCGGGTCGGCGCCCGCGGCTTCCACCCGCGCCGCTCGGGGAAGACGAGCCGGCCGAGCCGGACCGGCCCTGGCCGGGCCGGGCCGGGCCAACCGGGTCGGCCCGGGCCCGTACCCCCCTTCTTCGGACGTTTTCGTTCAAACGCCTGTAACATGAGCTTCGTGCCTCCAAACGACTCGCCGGCAGCGGCAACGCGATCCTTGGATCGAGACGGTCGTTTTGGTATATCGCACTCAAGGTTTTGAAATACTTTGAGTTCGGCCGAGTTGGTTCGTACACGAGACCAACCGGGCCCCCGGGAGCGGAAACGCTCATGTCTTGAGCTATGGACGTCTGATTGACGTACCGTCAGCTTTGTTGAATTCCTCAAAGTGAGACAGATATTTTGGCATACTCCGCCCGAGGTTTGGATGTAGGTGGAGTGCGGTCGGGTTGGTTTTGCCTTAAAAACCAACCGGGCCCCTGGGACGAAAAATGCCAATATCCCTCAGACCGGGCGTCCGATTGACGCGCCGTCTGCGACGTTGAGTTCCTGTTGACAATACGGAACTTTTGGATACATCAACTTCGGACTTCGTGTTAGTTGATGTATCAGCCTCTCGGCTCGTGGAGCGGACCCTCCCGAACGAGCTTGCTGTGTGCGGGAACCCTAGGCTGGCTGCGATTGCTACTACGACAGCGACGACCGTTCAGAGATCCTCAGTGGACTGTGGCGACGACTGTGCAGAGATCCTCCGTGGACTCCGACGACGACCGTGCAGAGATCCTCAGTGGACTGCGGCGACGACTGTGTAGAGATCCTCAGCGGACTGCGACGACTACTGCACTCAGCGATCCTATGTGGATCAGTGTTACCGATCCTGTGTGGGTCCGATCATGTGTGGGTCATCTCTCAGCGGTTCTGTGTGAGCCAACTCTTACAGGTCCTGCGTGGGCCCGATCCTGTGTGGGTCACTGCAAGGTTAGTACCTATCGATCCTTCGTGGGTCCGACGACTTAGATGGTTCAATGATCATCTTTATCGTCATCCGAAGAAGTATACCTGTGTGAGCTGAGTCTTCTGTTTTACTCGATAGAGGTGGTGCGCTTGGTTGTAACGGCAGACCCGCGATACTGGAGATGAGCGTACGGAGACCGTGTAGCCAGCTGAGACCTGAAGACTGTTCGACCGACTCGACTTGGAGTGAGTCGACTAGCCCAGTGGACGGAGCGCCCGGTATTTGGCGGCAGACCCACGGCGGACGGAGCGCCTGGTAGTTGGCAGCAGACTCGTGGCACTCGACTGGAGGAGTACCTCTGTAGGCTATTTGGGTGAGCGCCCGGTATTTTGGCAGCAGACCCTCAGCGGACGGAGCGCCCGGTAGTTGGCAGCAGACCCGCGGTACTCGACAGGAGGAGTACCTCAGCAGTCTTAGGTTAGTGAGAAGTATCTCGGAGTCGTGACAGGACCACTGTACACTTCAGGGATGGGGCTCTTCAGCAGCTACGTTTTTTATAATGAAAATCCTATGTGAGCTGAATCATGTGTTACTCTCCTCTGTGCATTGTGTTGAGCTATCCTGTGTGGATTTACTGTTTACTCTCCTTTGTGGATTGTGTTGTTCTATCCTGCGTGGGTATGCGTTTTGCTTTCCTGTGTGGACTGGGTTGTGCTTGGGCTCGGACGTTGGAGCCGAACGGGGAATTGCAGACTTAGGTATATGTATGGGAATATACCTAAGCCGTGTCAGATGTTACTTCGTGATTGTACTTTTCCTTTGTGGATTTCGGGAGACCTTCGGGGGTCTCGGGGTCCCTACTGAGTAGCTTATAGTCACCCCTGCACGGGCTATGCCCGCACTTCGTGGTGTTGGTTGCAGACGACGGACAGCGCTGATCGTGGTGGAGGCGTGCGGAGCAGGACAGTACCTGGAGGTGGACCACTGGGCGGGACGTACTCGGAACGGTTAGGTGGACCTGAGGAGCAGTGGAGGCTATCTGTACCCACCCTTCAGGTGGGACTTCCAGAGGACGGCTCGACGCTGCAGTTTTCCCTTTTCAGTTGCTATTTTTCCTTTCAGTTGTACTTTACAGTTGGGCTTGTATTTCCGGCCCCTTTTTACTTTCAGCACAGCTTGTACAATTTTACTTAGTGTTTACTTTTCTGCTTGCTTTCTCTCTGGTGCTTGTTTACTTTTCAAAGGCAATGCCTTCCCTTTTTGTTGGGATTTACGCCTTGGTTCTAGTCGCCAGCCCCTGGCCTATGGAAGGCGGGCTTGGGGTAGTCACGGCACGGGCCCCGAGGACGGGTCGTGACAAATTGGTATCATAGGCGGTCGGTTCTACCGCAGACTCTGATCTTCCTCCTATGTGAAGCAATAGTGTTTAGCGTATTGAGTGTGGTTATCAGTCCAGGGAGTCTAGTGTTGGTGCGGCGGCCGACGTATCCATACACCAGGACCCTGACTTCTGATTTCCGACTTAATGCCCGAAAACATTGATTGCATGTGTGTTTCAAGTTTTCTTTGTGATTACTTGTGTCAGCTCACCAGGTATACTGTTCTGACCGTGGCTTACTTGTTTCCTCTTTAGGATGGCACGACGACAGCAGCCAGCTAGGGTTCCTAGAGTAGAGCGCGGCGACAGCCCGCCGAGCGACGAGGCCTCGGTACAGGGCCCGTTGACAGCAGAGGCACCGGCGGTACCTTTACCCGCCGAGCCCCCGATGCTTCCAGCACTGGCAGCTGACGACGCACGATGCCTCGGAGCTCTGCATGAGTTCCAGCTCCAGCAACCACCTAGGTTCCGTGGGGAGTCGGACCCCCAGGCAGCCGAGGACTGGCTGGAGGCGGTCGTCCGAGTTTTCAGGCTAGTGAGGACACCAGCAGACCTCATGGTGATCCTTGCGGCGAGCCTACTGCACGCAGCAGCCGGACGATGGTGGAGCCTGATGCTCCAGGTACACGATGAGGCCACCCTCATCTGGACGGACTTCGAGAGCCTCTTCCGCTCAGAGTTCGTCCCGGCCACCCTCCGTGCTGTGCGCATCCAGGAGCTTCTTCAGCTGCGGCAGGGCAGCTTGACGGTCGCTCAGTACGCGGCGAGGTTCACCGACCTTTCTCAGTACTCGACAGACATGGTACGGGACCCCTTCTTTCGGGCTCGGACCTTCGAGCAGGGATTGAGACATGAGATCAGGGCATCGCTGATCTCTCTTAACATCCCGACCCAGGCAGGAGTGCTAGAGCGAGCCCTTCTGATCGAGAGCTTCCTGGCTGAGTCCGCAGCGAGACCTGCCGTAGGGCGGCAGATAGCAGAGTCATCGGAAGCAGGTAGCCGACGGATGACTCCAGGTTCCAGGCAGACCAGACCTGCCGGTGGCCGACTGCACGACTCAGGCTCAGTTGTGCACGGGAGCCGGGGTGGAGTCAGAGCCAGGCGTGCCGAGAGTGGGCAGTGTTACTCCTGTGGTGGGGTTGGTCACATGGATCGTGACTGTCCGACCCGCCATGATGATGATCAACAGTTAAGTGAAAAACCTCCCAGGCAGAGGCAGAGGTTCGACCGTGGCGGTCTGCAGGGAGGAGGCGGACGAGGCAGAGGAGCTGGCCGCGCAGCAAAAGGTGGGCGACGCTTTGAGGCTCTGCCACCACCACCACCAGGAGGTCCGCCCCGACCACAGGGAGTAGGTGAACATGCGAGAGCTCAGATTCAGGCAGTCGAGGCCTTCGATCATGGAGCTCTGGGAGCAGATGGACAGGAGAAGAACTAGTGGATACGTCCTTTGTACTTCTGGTTCCTTGTTGCTTTTGTGTATCGTCTTGTATTATGAGCTGCAATAATAAAAGACGCATACCTTTGTGATATTTTCGTTCCTGTCCTCTTTCGTGATGTTACTAAGAGGTTCCAGTTTTGGCTGTTGACTTGACCCTCACTTGTGAGACATCTACTGGAGGAGACGAGTTACCACACACTGATGCCGACAGTGTGACTCAACCCTTGGAAGCGAGAGTAACGGTTGGATCTCTTAGTAGTAGCGTCGAGGCCTTACGACGTCATCCTTGGTATGGATTAGTATCATCCATGTTAGGATTGACTGTTTTAGGCAAAGAATTTGGTTCATACAGGGGATGAGACCAGGTTTCTCTTATCGGCAAAGAAGAAATCTTGCAGCTCTTGTGGGACCAGAGATGGTCTGGGCCACGTCAGAGAAGGTCCAGGTCATTCAGGAGCGGATGAGGACAGCACAGAGCCGGATGAAGTCATATGCTGACAGGAGGCGGAGGCCACTAGAGTTCGAGGGTGGCGACCATGTCTTCTTGCGGGTCTCACCTCGACGTGGTTTGAGGAAATTGGGCCGAGGCGACAAGTTGTCTCCACGCTTCATCGGACCCTTCCAGGTCCTCAGCAGGGTTGGCGAGGTGGCTTATCGTCTGCCTCTGCCACCTCAGTTGCACCGGGTGCACGACGTCTTCCACGTATCCCAGCTGAGGAGATACATGCACGACCCGACACACATCATTGACTATGGGGAGCTAGACGTGGATGATGGAGCAACTTTTGCGGAGGTCCCAGTGGAGATAGAGGATCGATAGGAGCGGGACCTACGTGGGTGATCGATTCCTCTTTTGCGCGTCAGATGGCAGCACGGAAACCTCCAGGAGAGCACTTGGGAGCGGGAGGCTCAGACGCGTGCTCAGTACCCACTTTTGTTCCCCTAGTTTTTGATGTATCTTTACGAGGACGTAAAGTCCTGAGGTGGTAGTAATGTAAAGACCCGTAAATTTCAAGGAAATTTTTTTCTTAATTCTCTTTGGAATTTTACAAGAACGCAGTTTCTGACGGCGCCTGATTCCGAGGCCCGGTGTGCCCGGAATCATTTTCTGAAGTTTGGCTCGGGTACGTTTAGTGAACGGACGAGGAGGTTTTTCTAACTTTTGAACCGGTGCCCGGAATCGAATTCTGAGGGCACCGATGAAATCGCAGCGCCAGTATTCTCTTAGAAACGCCTCTTCCGGAGTTGCGTTTTCTCGGGTGTGGTTTTTAATTTTCGGGCTTAAAGTTAAGAAATAAAATAATTTTGCGACAACTTTATTTTATTTCACTTAAGACACTTGGAAGCCACTTGAAGCCACTTAAAGGCAGCTTGAACTGAGTTGAACTGGATAGGATGCTATCCAGAAATATCCTACCCCCTTGGTAGGATATTTGTGAGGTGGGGCCCGCACGAGCCCCGCCGTTTCTTTCCGCTAAGAAACGCACCCGTGAAAACCCGTCTTAATGAAAGTCAACCGACGCGTTTTCTAAATTCTTAACAGACCATTTAATTGGGCTGTTTCTTTCGTGAATTAAATGGGTCGTTTCTTTCGTTGAATTAATTCAACGAATTGATGGATCGTTTCTTAACCAGTTTTTCAAATTCGTTGGCGTAATAATAAAATAAGGCCAATGCTTAACCTCTGGTTATTTGTGCTTGAGAAGATTTGAGAGAACCCTCGTAACTTCTTCTCCCTCGCGAAGAACGCGAAGAACGCGAAGAACGCCGAACCCGGAAATCAACGACGCCTTCGCCCGAGACGTTCTTCCGATCTCCGATCTCCGATCTCCGATCACCGACCATTTGAGGTGAGTGATCTCGGACTTTCGCTCAAGGTTCTTTCATTGGGTTTAAACACAGATTTAATTATTTATAATTTAAATCTGTTGTTCTTGGTTCGTTGAGTTCGCCGACTCAACGCCGGTTTCCGCGACGACGCGACGCCTCCCCGCGACGACGCGACGATCGATCTCTTCCGCGACGATCTCTTCCACGAAGAACGCCCGCGCACGACGATCATCAAGGTAGGGATTTCATTATGGGGATTACCCCTTTTAAAATTAATTCCCGTCTTTGTTTCTTTAAAAAAAATTAAAGAACCGGATTCAAGGAAACAATTTTATTTATTTTATCAAAATTAAAATTGTTGGTTCATGTGTTGAATAAATTCTTCCGGTTGTTTATTTCTAACGCGGAGGGTGCGGGCCAAACGAACACGGCCCGACGACCCTCTGCCGTTCTTAGTTTTGTGCGGATTTGACGGTCGACGACGGAACGTGCCGCGCGGGTCCGGTTCGTCCAGGCGGGACGCGGCAGAGCCGCGTCCGCGGTTCACCAGCGCAGCCTGCACGTGGGCCGCGGTTTCTTCTCAGGCCATGGGTCGGCGCCCGTGGCTTCCACCCGCGCCGCTCGGCCAAGCCGAGCCAGACCGGCCCTGGCCGGGCCGGGCCGGGCCAACCGGGTCGGCCCGGGCCCGTACCCCCCTTCTTCGGACGTTTATGTTCAAACGCCCGTAACTTGAGCTTCGTGCCTTCAAACGACTCGCCGTCAGCGGCAACGCGATCCTTGGATCGAGACGGTCGTTTCGGTATATCGCATCCAAGGTTTCGGAATACTTTGAGTTCGGCCGGGTTGGTTCGTACACGAGACCAACCGGGCCCCCGGGAGCGGAAACGCTCATATCTTGAGCTACGGACGTCTGATTGACGTACCGTCAGCTTTGTTGAATTCCTCAAAGTGAGACGGATCTTTTGGCATACTCCGACCGAGGTTTGGACGCAGGTGGAGTGCGTTCGGGTTGGTTTTTCCTTAAAAACCAACCGGGCCCCTGGGACGAAAAATGCCAATATCTCTCAGACCGGGCGTCCGATTGACGCGCCGTCTGCGACGTTGAGTTCCTGTTGACAATACGAAACTTTTGGATACATCAACTTCGGACTTCGTGTCAGTTGATGTATCAGCCTCTCGGCTCGTGGAGCGGACCCTCCCGAACGAGCTTGCTGTGTGCGGGAACCCTAGGCTGGCTGCGATTGCTACTACGACAGCGACGACCGTGCAGAGATCCTCAGTGGACTACGGCGACGACTGTGCAGAGATCCTCCGTGGACTCCGACGACGACCGTGCAGAGATCCTCAGTGGATTGCGGCGACGACTATGTAGAGATCCTCAGCGGACTGCGACGACTACTGCACTCAGCGATCCTACGTGGATCAGTGCTACCGATCCTGTGTGGGTCCGATCCTGTGTGGGTCATCTCTCAGCGGTTCTGTGTGAGCCAACTCCTACAGGTCCTGCGTGGGCCCGATCCTGTGTGGGTCACTGCAAGGTTAGTACCTATCGATCCTTCACGGGTCCGACGACTTAGATGGTTCAATGATCATCTTTATCGTCATCCGAAGAAGTATACATGTGTGAGCTGAGTCTTCTGTTTTACTCGATAGAGGTGGTGCACTTGGTTGTAGCGGCAGACCCGCGATACTGGAGATGAGCGTACGGAGACCGTGTAGCCGGCTGAGACCTGAAGACTGCTCGACCGACTCGACTTGGAGTGAGTCGACAAGCCCAGTGGACGGAGCGCCCGGTATTTGGCGGCAGACCCACGGCGGACGGAGCGCCTGTTAGTTGGCAGCAGACCCGCGACACTCGACTAGAGGAGTACCTCTGTAGGCTATTTGGGTGAGCGCCCGGTATTTTGGCAGCAGACCCTCAGCGGACGGAGCGCCCGGTAGTTGGCAGCAGACCCACGGTACTCGACAGGAGGAGTACCTCAGTTGTCTTAGGTTAGTGAGAAGTATCTCGGAGTCGTGACAGGACCACTGTACACTTCAGGGATGGGGCTCTTCAGCTGCTATGTTTTTGATAATGAAAATCCTGTGTGAGCTGAATCCTGTGTTACTCTCCTCAGTGGATTGTGTTGAGCTATCCTGTGTGGATTTACTGTTTACTCACCTTTGTGGATTGTGTTGTTCTATCCTGCGTGGGTATGCGTTTTGCTTTCCTGTGTGGACTGGGTTGTGCTTGGGCTCGGACGTTGGAGCCGAACGGGGAATTTCAGACTTAGGTATATGTATGGGAATATACCTAAGCCGTGTCAGATGTTACTTCGTGATTTTACTTTTCCTTTGTGGATTTCGGGAGACCTTCGGGGGTCTCGGGGTCCCTACTGAGTAGCTTATACTCACCCCTGCACGGGCTATGCCCGCACTTCGTGGTGTTGGTTGCAGACGACGGACAGCGCTGATCGTGGTGGAGGCGTGCGGAGCAGGACAGTACCTGGAGGTGGACCACTGGGCGGGACGTACTCGGAGCGGTTAGTTGGACCCGAGGAGCAGTGGAGGCTATCTGTACCCACCCTTCAGGTGGGACTTCCAGAGGACGGCTCGACGCTGCAGTTTTCCCTTTTAAGTTGCTGTTTTTCCTTTCAGTTGTACTTTACAGTTGGGCTTGTATTTCCGGCCCCTTTTTACTTTCAGCACAGCTTGTACAGTTTTACTTAGTGTTTACTTTTCCGCTTGCTTGCTCTCTGGTGCTTGTTTACTTTTCAAAGGCAATGCCTTCCCTTTTTGTTGGGATTTATACCTTGGTGCTAGTCGCCAGCCCCTGGCCTATGGAAGGCGGGCTTGGGGTAGTCACGGCACGGGCCCCGAGGACGGGTCGTGACATCCAATGTCCCAATATTCTGCTGAAATTCTGAACCAACCTGATCTTTAATTGAAGGAACTTCCCACTGCACTCAAGTATGCTTTCCTAGGGGACAATCGAACACATCCTATTGTCATTTCTTCTTCTCTTGAAGCCAATCATGAGAGGATGCTTCTATATGTCCTTATGAAACATAAGAAATCCTTTGGTTGGACCCTGTCTGATATTCCTAGGATTAGCCCACTTATCGGGACTCATATGATTGTTCTGGAATCTGATTCAAAGCCATGTCATCAACCTCAACGGTGACTCAATCCTAATCTCATGGAAGTAGTGAGGAAGGAACTTCTTAAATTGATAAAATCTGGTATCATCTATCCCATAGTTGAGAGTGAATGGGTGATCCCAATCCAAGTAGTTCCAAAAAAGGCTGGAATCATAGTGATAATCAATTAAGATGTAGAGATTCTTCCAACAAGGGTGAGTAGTGGATGGAGAGTCTGCATTGTCTATAGGAATCTAAACACATTCACCAAGAAGGACCATTTCCCCTTACCATTCATTGACCAAGTCCTTGAGAGAGTGGCAGGTCATGCCTTCTACTATTTCTTAGATGGGTACTCGGGGTATAATCAAATTGAGGTATCCCTAGAGGATCAAGGGAAGACTACATTCACCTGTCCATTCGACACCTTTGCCTTCAAACGCATGCCCTTTCGTTTATGCAATGCTCCTGGAACCTTCCAGTAGTGCATGATGGGAATCTTCTCAGACATGGTAGGGGATTTTCTAGAGATCTGCATGGATGACTTCTCTGTGTTTGGGGATACATTTGAGGGATGTCTACATAATGTGGAGAGAGTCTTGTCAAGATATGAAGAAAAAAATCTGGTCCTAAACTGGGAAAAGTTCCATTTCGTGGTTAAAGAGGGACTAGTTCTAGGCAATATGATCTTAGGTAGGGGGATTAAAGTTGATAAATCCTAGTTTGACATCATTTGTCACCTTCCATCACCCAAAACTGTCAAGGAAGTGAGGTATTTATTATGAAATGTTGGTTTCTATAGACGATTCATCAAGGAATTTAGTTCAATCTCATGCCCCCTTTGTGCTCTCCTTGTAAAGGATGCTCCATTTGTTTGGACAGAAAGCTGTGAGGGTTCATTCCGAACCCTCAAATCCTCTCTCACCTCTCCTCCCATTATGAAATCTCCATATTGGAACCTTCCTTTAGAACTTATGTGTGATTCCAGTGACTTTGCTATAGGAGTTGTTTTAGGACAACGTTATGATAAAACTCCTTATGTCATTCCTTATGCAAGAAAATCCTTAAATGATGCCCAGATCAAGTAAACCACTATTGAAAAGGAGTTACTTTCTATTGTGTTTTCCTTAGAGAAGTTTAGGTCCTACCTCTTAGGATCCCCCATAACTGTGTTCACTGACCATTCTTCTCTAAAATACCTCTTCCAAAAACAAGATCCTAAGGCTAGACTGATTTGGTGGGTCCTTCTCTTACAAAACTCTGACCTCAAAATCAAGGATAAAAAGGGTGTTTAAAATGTTGTAGCTGATCACATCTCTAGGAAGGAATTCAAAGAAAACTCCAATCACCTTTTTATGTCTGATTGATTTCCTGATGAACACCTATACTCTGTGAGTGACTGCCCTTGGTATGCGGACATAGCCAATTTCTTAGTTACAGGATTCATTCCAAAATTCATAGGGACTCAAGATCGAATGAAATTCCTTTATGATGAAATACACTATGTGTTTGATGATCCATACCTCTATAAGTTCTTCCCTGACCAAGTCATTAGGAGGTGTGTCCCAGAATCTGAACAAGAGTCCATCCTTAAATTCTTTCATAGTGAGGCATGTGGAGGTCACTTTTCCTCTAAGAAGACATATTCTAAGATTCTTCAATGTGGTCTTTTCTGGCCCACCCTCTCAAGGGACTCCTACACATTTTGTCAAAGCTGTCCTAGGTGTCAACAAGTAGGGTCCATCACAAAAAGGAATCAAATGCCACTCACTCCCATCTTAGTGGTTGAAATCTTTGACTGTTGGGGAATTGTTTTCATGGGTCCCTTCTCAAAATCTAGGGGATATCTTTACAATCTCTTAGATATTGGTTATGTCTCCAAATGGGTTGACGACATTCCTACAAAATCCAATGATAATCAAATTGTGATTAGATTTCTCAAGGAAATCATCTTTTCTATATTTGGAATTCCTAAGGCTATCATTAGGGATCGTGGAACTCATTTTTGAAATCTTCCATTCTCATCACTCATGTAAAAATATGGAATTTCTCACAAAGTTTCCACTGCTTACCACCCACAGACCAATGGTCAAGCTGAGTTAGAAAATAAGGAGATTAAGAATATTCTTGAAAAAACTGTCAATCCTTATAGGAATGATTGGTCCGAGAAACTCTTGGATTCTCTTTGGGAATATCGTACAGCATACAAAACCATCCTAGGAATGTCACAATATAGGTTGGTTTATAGAAAATCATGCCATTTACCTGGTGAAATTGAGCATAAGGCCTTTTGGGAAATTAAGAAAATGGATTATGACCTCTCATTGGCGGGAACAAAAAGGAAATTAGATCTCAATGAACTGGAGGAACTAAGGATAGAGGCTTATGAAAATTCAAGGATAAATAAAGCTATATTTCAAGCCAAGCAATCTAGGAATATCAAGTTCAAACATTTTGAACCAGGAAGACTTGTGCTCTTGTATAGTTGAAAACATCATTTACACCCAGGAAAGTTAAGGTCTAGATGGTCAGGTCCTTTTATAGTGCATCATGTGTACCCCCATGGGGCATTAGAGATTCAAGATCCCACAAGTGGTTACATTTTCAAGGTCAATGGTCAAAGGTTAAAACCATTCATTGAATCATTCAATAAACAGGAAATAGAGGTTGAGTTAATTGAGTCAATCTATGAACCAGGAAAAATTGATAGATTTAGGATCCATATCGGGATAACGACATTAGACAAAGTGCTGCTTGGGAGGAAACCCATGGTTTTCATGTTTCCTATCATTTTGTTGTTTTAATAAACTTTATATTTTAAATAAGATTAATTAATCATTTCTATATTTAAAAAATATATATTGTCGACATGTTCTTATATTATGAGTATGGATGGGTATGAAAGGGGAGAACCATATATATATGTGTCACGTGGGTTGATCCTTGAGTAATTCCTTACCCAGAAATTTAAAAAGAAGACCATGTATCATCAGTTTGTTTTATTTTAATGTGTTTGTAGGATTAAAATAAAAATAAAAATAAATAAATAATAATAT
Source organism: Viscum album (assembly GCA_963277665.1). Taxonomy (NCBI): domain Eukaryota; kingdom Viridiplantae; phylum Streptophyta; class Magnoliopsida; order Santalales; family Viscaceae; genus Viscum; species Viscum album. Next base: position 1,439,587,238 of record OY728127.1, on the reverse strand, counting down.
AATAATAATAATAATAAGGGACACATCTTGGGTCATGGGTCAAACCCCGTCACAACCGGTGAAGCCGTGGGGATTCAAACCCCAGACCGAAGGGAGACAGGGGCGTGTGCTTACCACTGACCTACGGATATCTGTTCTTCCTTGTTCTATAATTTATATATATACACACTTATATTTTACTTTACTTATTATATATATATATATATTGTCTTGTTTGTTTTTTTTTACTTTTTCTACTAGGGAACTCTAAAAGTGACATGGATATCAAAGGATTAAAAGAGAGCAGCAAGAATTTCATATTCAACCACCAGGTGAATCAATTCCATGATCTTCATTTTCAATTTCCTTTTTGAACTTTCATTCTCTACCTCTACCCCCTTCTAAATTTTCTTTTCTTTGAACACTGGTGATAGTGTTATTTTCTGTTGGGGGGAGATAAAATAAAAAAAATCATGTCAAAAAAATGAATGATTTGAAGAAAAAAATTTGTGTAAATGGAAGGAATAATTCTTTTAACTTTGAACATGGTAATACATATTTCATGATTTGAAACTGAATATCAAATAATTTAGAATTCCCTAATTCTGATTTTAATCCTTGTATAATTTCATTAGTACAGATTTTGGAAAGTGTGGCTATCTAATGTGATATTTCATCGTTTATATTTTCATCCAAATAAAAAAAAGATCATAATGCACGTCCTTTGGATAGTGGGGTATTAGTTTGAGTTCATGGGGTCCCCAAAATAAATAGCATAGGTTTGGTGATCATTTTAGTTTTAATATGAGTATTAAATAAAAAAATAAAATAATAATAATAATAAATTTGCGTGTAGAGCAATGAAATGACCTAATGCATGGCTTTCGGCACTTGGGGATCGTGACTCCATAGTTGTCTGGCCCAGAGTTAGTAATTTTATCTCTATTTTTGGTAATTTGAATTTTTTTTACTGAGTTAACTCGAGATGATGCCCGAGTATGTGGGCTTCACTTGGTTCTCTAAGGTCTTTGAGCCTGGGAGTCATCGGCAAAGTCTCTCTATAGGGGTTAACTCTTTTGAGTGAAATTTCAATTACCATGAAAAAATTTCAAAAAAAACAAAAATAATAATAATAATACACTAAAAAAATTGAATACTCACCTTAATAATGAAATTTTATTCCACCGAGAGCTTCCATAATTTCCCCCTTTAATAAATATGAACCCACATATCTATTGTGATGCACAACACATCCTCATACTTAATTGATATTGCATGAAATATGGCAATGAATTTGAACAAATGAATGGGATTGGGATTGAGATCTTCTTATGAAACTATCATGTATTAAAATATTTTGATGGCTTTCATGATTTTTTGGTATAAGTTTTTTTAGTGATCGTTGTGTATTAAAAGTTTTTTGTAAAAGGGAATTTGAATTTCATATTGTTGAGATATATTTTTCTCGGGACTAGAAAAACTTAAGTTGAGGGTTGTGATTAGCCACTAAATGAGGCTAATATTCATTGTTAATATATATAATATTCATATTATTTTTTATTAATAAACACCATTTTAGTGCATTTTACACTTTGAACATCATTTCACATTATGATTGTAATACCTTCTTAAAATGCACTATTATGTGGTACATTTTTTAACATCATTTGAAGTACCCAATGATTCATATGATTTTAAGGAATCTAATTATCCATATTTTAATTTTATATTTTAGGAAATTTATATACATTTAAATATGAACATTTTTCATGCAGGGATCAATGTAGGATTCATAAAGGATGATGGAGATATTTGGAGATGAATGGAAGCAATTCTAGAGAAGGCAGATTGGACACCAGCCCACTGATTAGAATTTGGGACCCACTTTACTAACCCGATTAATCACATATTTGGTGGGAGGCTATAAGAAAAATATAGGAACAAATAATTTTTTCATGATCGAGTGCTAATTCGGCCTCCGTTGTGGTCATTTAGGCGGCCCAAGTTAGAGATAACATTCTTGACCAGATTCTGCGGCCTAGAAAAACATCCCACTAATCTAATCATATCTTCTAATCCAAAACTCCAAATGGGCATAAATTTTACAGGAGGTTAGGTGACATTATGGAATCCATTTTATTCTTCTATGGTACACTATAATTCTAACATCTATAAGTTCTTAAAAGCGCATTTGTTCAGTGGATGAAAGATAGATTCCACCTCAGGTCCAGGGTGGAAAAATCAACTCTCCCTCAACTTTCCACCCACCTATGGCCTACCAAAATTAATTGAGGAGACTTGTCCTATTGAGGTCTCGACCCAAGTATTAAAATATTCATATTTAATGCAGTGGTGGTGGAGTGGTTGAGGATCTTTGATTCTTTGTTCAATTTTAATGTTATGCTGCGATTTTGTTGTCTCAAATTTGTCTTTCACATGTAAGTTGTTCAATTAACTTTAGTTTCTTAATAAAAGCTCTTATTTTCCTCTTATTATTTTGTTATTCATATCAATTTGATACCGTTGGTTAAAGGTGTGAATTTATTCACACTAATCCTTGTGAAATTATTCACACAACGATGGAGTGATCATTTTCTTTTTATTGTTTTCTTTACATCTTCAATTCCTCCCTCATGAGTCTACTTCCTGCTTCCATTGAAACCACTACATCAATGGAGGGATAAAAAACTTATGGTTTGATCCAAGGGAGTAGAAAGGGTCTGTATTGGATTTTATTTATCACCCCATTAATGTATAATCACTTCTTTAATTGAGATTTTTATTTGATGATTTTTAAACTCCATCGTCTTTGTCGAATTTAAGGCAACACGCTTCAAGTGCTAATACGAACCTTTACCTTTAAGTGCTCAAAACATTGATCCTTAAAGTGTATAGGTGATTAGTATTAAAGTGTTTAGGATTTAAAATAGTAATAGAGTATGTTGTTTGATCTTCTTAAATTAACTCATCTCAAATATAAGAAATTGAAATAGTTGAAGAAAGAATTTCATCCAATCCACCCCGAGTGATAACCTAGGATCAACTCATTATTTTAAATTGAATCCACTTAAATCTGTTAGATATCCTTAAACCCATCTAAAATCAATCCAAGTTGGCCACTTCATATCCAAAAAAAGTCCATAGAATGTTCATGTCTATAGGTTTCTTCTTAGGACTCTAAGGATTTGACAACCCAAGCTATACTACAAGGACCGTTCTACCTTTAGCTCTTGGGTAAATTTGAGCGAGAATCAAATGCTCCATGATACAACATTAGAAACCAAAAATTTATGACAAGGACTACAACTAGATAAGTTTAAAACATGACCCTTCCCTGTATCTTGGTAGATGACATAGGCACATTCAGAAATGTTCCCAATCAGGGGTGAGTGTAACAGTCAATAGGATTTCCCTAAATATTTTCCATCTCATGCCGCTAAGACAATATATGGTGAAAATAATTATAAAAAATATTTGATAAGTAGATATTTAAATCAGTGAAATCCATAAAGAGATCTCACATAATAAAACCTCAGGATAATTTTTTTGAATCCATTCCACTTACATTGGAATAATCTCCCATTTCAAACCCACCCACCCACATAATACATGAATCCATAGACCTCCTTACACTTGTGAGTGACAAGTCATCTTATAACCAAGCCATAAATTGGTTACAAATATGAATGTGGTATTTCTGATAATGATCCATCCAAAATTATCATTATTTCATGGTGATACTTCCAACCACTACCCATCTAAAATCAATATTATTTTATGGTGGTACATCGAACCATTACCATCCCAAATAATCATATGCACACACCACAACTTTTTGAAAAAAAATTCAATAAAACATATATTTGATAAAATCATACCACATCAAAACTCACCCTTTTGAAATCATATTAATATAAATTTTTCAAATATTTTCCACAAAATATTTTCCAAAAAAGGAACATGATTTAGAAAATATCAACCAAACAAGTTCATGAATGCTAGAGTGGGAGATAAGTATCCTACATAGATAAGATTCTCATAAAGTATCTATGATAATTCCATGATTTAATTTTTTTTCCCACATATTCATTTTACAAAATCCATGAATATCACTTCACAAAAATATGAACCAATGGATCCATATATAACAATACTGATATATGGATCCAATCAAGAAAACACATAGTGATTCAAAACGGGAAGGGAGAAGGTATCCCTAACCATTGATTCAATAATCTACCATTCAAATATATTTTTTCACTAGAGTTTGGTAATAAAAAATCACTATAATTCACAAAAGGAAACCATGGGAATCGGGAGGGAGGTAAATATTATGTGTGAGAAGAAATTAATTTCTATTCATATCTAACCATTATGGGAATAGGGATTTATAGGACATGTAACCCACATTAATTTCATGTATTTTTTTGTGCCCACATACCCCAAAATTTTGTTCCCTCAATTATATTTGGAAAAACCAATTACACAATTTGAATTTGTTCAATGTAATGAATATATTAATGAAATATATCTACATAATAATAATGTATTGTAAGAGATAAATGAATTTTCATTTTCGATAGAGTTTTTTAGCAGCCGACCCAATTATTATGACATAAAATTCAATTAATTTGTAACTCGATTAATAATAGTCAACACATAAAATGATGAAATTCCTATAAATGAGGGTTTTATATTCTCTATACCATTGGACTTTCTATCCTCTGGAAGCTAGACTAAATTTTCGAAATTTCTACCTTATAATTGTTTCCCTGTACTATTTTCACCTTGAACCTTACTTTTATATCATAACACTTGTACTAAAAAAATATCATCCTCAAAGGTTATGTTATATCATGTATAGAAACCATTCTAGTTTATCGATAAAAGTCACATCTAGATCAAATGTAACATGATCCCAATTGATCACATGTTGAGGATCTTAGAGACACTTCTTCAATTGAGAATCATGGAAAAAGTTATAAACCCTGAATCACAAATTTTATGTGAACTGATATGCAATAGTGAGAATCCATTTTATAACCTTGAACTATCCCACAAACCATGATGTTATCTTCCCTTGTTTCACCAATTTTGGTTGAACATGTCTTAGAGAAAATTTCAAGAAAACATAGTAACTGAAATCAAAAGTTAATAGCCTTTGATGATTATCATGGTATGACTTTTCCATAATTTTTTTTAATTCCCATTTATTTCTCATTCATCTAGATATTATCCATATACTCATTTAAAATAATTGGTTTAGAGATAAACACCTCTCTAGTTAATTCCTATCATAATGGAGAATGAAGAGGATGGCCATGCAATGACTCAGACTACAGAATCTGATTATTTTCTCATGATAACAATTATAATAATAGATTTCACCCCAAGGAATATAATCCTCTAATGAACCACAGAATTACATATCACATTCACTATAAGTATAATAGAATTCATTAATAGTGAAATATGAAAATCAATCAGTCTATGGATGATATGTTATTCTCAATTTCAGTTAACATCCTTGAGCTTGTTGTAATTATTATCAAAATCATGTAGTGAAGTGAGAATATTTGTCAGATAAAATTGAATCTAGAACTCCATGTAATCTGATCACATCTGGGATATATATTTTTTCATTTTCATCTACCATTTGGTTTAATTAATATGGATAAAGTGTGATTTATTATAAATTCAATCTACTAATACCATTACAGAATCATGTTTACCAGACATTCCTCGTAGGATGATGAAAAAATCAATCACAATCTACTCCATCAACCAAACTGGTATAGGCATTAGCTGTAGAATACCAGCTAGACATTGATGGTCTCTATTTACCTATTGAAAAGTTTAAAATTCCTTCACATACATTGATATCTTTCATTTCATTCCTTCCCACCATAAATGCTCTTTCATTTCCATTTACATTATCATAACATCATGACGAATATCCCATTTTTAATGCTGATATGATGAATGAAGATGTTTCTTGTAAGACATAGGATGTTAAATCCATTTCTAAAAACAAAATATAGAGTTCTCATATATTTTCCAATTTTCTAGAGTCTCAAAATAATTTAGGATTGACGTAATAGTGATGTATTCATTATCAGATATTTTAGATTCTTTTAAAAAAAATTACCATATCATAAAGAAAGCTTACTTGAAAGAAAACTGAATATCCATCATATTGATCACTATCTGAATTCATATCATAAATCATTTTAATCAACTGCCATTTCTCACATGCTTATCAAAAATCATTATTATATGATTTCAAACTCAAAACAATAGCCAGAAAATTCCCTTTACTCAGGGTTTATATCTTGTCTAAATCAAAACATAAGAAGGTAACCCAACTCTATTCATTTATTCATATTCAAGTCTCAAAGAGATGAGATGAATTTCAAAATCATATGATCAGTGAAAACAAGGAATTTTTCCCCAATGAGATAATGCCTCCATGTTTTTAGGCCATGGAAAATTATATCTAATTTGAGGTCATCCATAGGATAATTCATTCCCTTCAATTGCAACAACATCAACCTATAGACCAAAACAAGGACTCCCTGCATGAGAACACACCAAATACCAGATCTATATAAATTTTAATATAGTATATAGTTGTTATATAATTCTAGAAATATTAGGATTGCTATCGAGGTGAGATGAGGGGTGTCACACCTCGACCCTTTTATGTTATTTTATTTTATATTATTATTTCTGGGTTTCGGTTAGCCTCGTCAAGGAGTAGGTAAGGGCTGGTCAAAATTTGGGATGTTTAATAAATTTGGTGGGTTTGGACCAGTGCATGAGCACTGAATGGTTAGGGGTGACAGTGTGGTTGGCCTAGGTTCCCTTGCAGATGTCAAACGTTTAAAATAAATATTTTTTCGTGGAAATAAAATAAGATAAATGTTTAAATCACTATAATAATAACATTTTTATGTTGATAAAAATATATTTATTATTAAAAAATTTTCTTAATATTATTACTATAAAATTTATATTAAATATAATTTTTATTCTGTTGTTAATAATTTTTTTATTATTTATATGAAAATTTATAAAACTATGATAATCATTATTATTATTTTTTCTGTCACTGTTATTATCATCATCATTAAAGAAATTAATGATATTTTTATAGTTATAAAAATATTAATATTATTATAAATATTTTCATTAAAATTTTGTTTTTACAATTACTAAAATTATTATTACTATTATTATATATATATATTAATTATTATAATTAAATATGTGTGTTTGTAGGGTTTTGATTTACTTTTTTAAGAATAGGTGGAGGGAGGAACATTTCTTCTCTCCCCTACGTGTGGAAAGACCCCCTACAACCCTTAGAAAATGCTTCTCCCCCCTACCTTATTGTATCACACTAGCCCTATCTTGTGACCCCTATAAGAGATGGGTCTCAATGGAAAGTCCCCCCCTCATTGACCAGAACCCCACCTCAATTTGTTGCTTGCTACTCTAACCGATCAGTGCTTCCCTCCTCCCATCCGGGTGAGCCACTGGGCACCACCTCATGTTGCCCTAATAACCACATCCCACAATTATCACACCAAACAACATCACACCGCACATCCCTCCATGTGTGTCTCCTACCCTTCTCAGTTGGATTTTCAGCTGCGGATCATCTCTAAAAACCCCTATCATGCTTGGTCTGTCTCCCTCACCCTCACCACTGGTAAATTTTACTTCGGTTGGTCGTCTCTTCCTTTTCTAGGTTTTTGGGTTAGATATTCGGGTTGTGATTGGTTCGATTTATTTTTTATTTTGGTTCAATTTCATGAATTAGGGTCATATTGGTATTTCTTATAGTGTGATTGGCATGTAGAGGTAGTTTCACACAAAACTTTTAGGAATTTCGACACCAACGGTAGTGGTTCCATGCATAATAATTATTTTATGATTTATTTTTCTTGTTCAATTAATTCATCATGGTCATTGATTAAATATATTGATGTGAATTTTGTTTTAAGGGACTTTAATATATAATTGATCCATTGTGTAGCATTTTTATTTAGAATAGAGTGTGTTCGTGACAAAAACTAATTTTTTGTTTTTTATTAGTTTTTTATTTTGTTATGCAAGGGCTGTGAATTCTATTTGGATATTGTTTTTGTGTGCGTATGTTTTCAAAGTGGATTTGAGTTTTTAAAAGGGGGTATTTGTGTGTGTATTTCTTTTTTTTGAAAATCATTGGAAGTGTTCAGTCAATTATTTGAGTAGTGAGAAATGTGTTTTTGTGGCACTTGAGGTGAATGTGTGTTGAAAAAGTATTTTATATGGAAAATTTACCACTTTGTGCATGTTAGATTTCTGTGCATTTCTCAATATGTATTTTAAATTTTTTAAAATAAGTAAAGTATTATTTAATGGAACTTTTCTATATGTTTGGTTTTAAAGTGGTTTTTCCAACCTGATGTTGAGTGTGTTATTGGTACAAACCCTTAATGTGTAATTTTGAAATCTTTTATAGTTTTTATGTGTTTAATTGTTTTACTAAATTATATGTGTAGTGTGTGGTCCCTAATTATTTGTTTGGAGTCACCTAGTCTAACACGACTCACCAGTGTGTGCATAGTATATATATGTGTGTGTGTGTGTGTGTTGGTCCCTTATGACAAGTATACTCATCCATGGTAGTGAATAAACATGTGTCAGGCTAGGTGTTCCCATGTAAATATATAAAAATGCATATGTAGGTGAGTGTCGACAAGTATAAACATATATGAAAATGTTTAAGGATCCATCACACATGTTCATGGCCATGCGGGGGTGTCCATAGGGGCTTGGTGTCCTTACATGCATGTGGAAGTGAATATTTCTTGTGGGAGAGCATTAACTACTAGTTAGAAAGCACCAAGAGCTAAATGTTTGGTTTGGTTCTACCATGAGGTAGGTCCCCTATGGAAATGCCTTCAATTTCAATTCCATAATTGGTTTCTTGTTTTAAAAATATCTTTTATATTTACGATATATACACGTGCTGTGAAATATGGTTTCTATTTCTAGAAATGATTATTTATTTGTATTGGAAATTGAAATGTATTTCTAACGACCATTGATCTTAAGTGACTTTTCTAAGAAAGTGATTAGTTATGTTGTTTTCAATTGGAAATGAATATTTCCAAAGTCATTTGGCCTTTGGTAGGTTAGTTATAAAAAGTGTTCCGTGTATGTAATTAAGATCATTTGGAACCTTAAGAATAGTTTATGAAGAAGAAAACCCTCTCTTGATGAATTCCCCTTGTTTTAGAAAATGGTGTGTGTTTTGAATGTGTGATTTGTTATTTTTTAACAGTAAAGAGGATTGGGCATTATTTTTTGATTGAAAAATGGGGGATGGTCTCAAGGATGGAGATCAGTGGTGAGAGGTAGGATGCGTTTTTAAGTAATGAAAATGATAAGTACATATATGTTTTCTTGATAAAAACGCACCACCACTTGAAATAGACTAAAATGGGAAACCATTTTTTCTAGGTTGGTGGACTATGAATAGTATGCTAGATGATTCATAAGTTGTTTTTCCTAGTTTCTTCTAGAAGGATTGACACTACAATATTAACAAAACGTTTTGTGATGATTGGAGTTCACTAGGTTATGGGTTTGTTCCCTACTAGTGTCTCGTGTATAAGAACATAGATCATTGTGGTTCCTATAGAACGTTTCACAATGGTAATAGGATCCTAGGTCCCCAACTAACACTAGATTCTTAGGGATTTCTCATGATTCTTGTGATGTGACTTCCATTTCATACTTGATGTCTTATTTTTGAAAACCATATTTTAATCTAAAATGGGTTTCATTTATTTTGAAATGTTAATATATTCTTGGAAAATTTTTTTGAAAATATAGTGGGAGAGAAACAATCTACATGAAAGTTAAATCTTCTCACTTGAATTTTGAAAACAATGAAAAAAAATATTTTATTATCTCCTATTTTCAAACTAGAATGTTTTGGTTTTCATATAAAAGGCAAGGTCATAAGGAATTGTTGTATCTTGTCATTCCTACTGAGAATCTTGGTGCTCGTTCCTACTTTTATTTTAAGTTTCAGGATCCTCTAGTTTTGTATCTCTCTTGCAGCGAACATGATTATGTGTTTGGTGGTGACCCATGAGGTCACTTGGAGGTATGTTTAGAAGCCCAATTTTATTTTTATTTCCACTGCTAGTGTTTAATTTGTTTCATTCTATTTACATTTGTTTATTTATTGGTTATTTTTATGGGAAAAATCATTCCCAACAATTGAATTTTGAAGTCAGGATCTAGTTTCCATCCCATGGGGATTGGGAATGCCCTACGGGCCATGTCTTAGATATGCTCAGTTGATCGGTTTAGGGTCAATCCAGGCTGGTTTTGTAATGAAATGGAATTATAGGTAGGTTAATCTCTTTGGGTTATGTTATTATTTTGGATGAGTCATGTTAGAATGAGATTAGGTCTATCAGTACTTGAGAGGTATGTTCCAAAATATCACCATGAACTCTAGTTCACACTAATCCTCAAGTTACTAGGGGTAGTCTGATAATTGAGTCCTCATTCCTGGGTATCTATGGATTTAGGGATAAAAATGGAGGTAAATTCGGTTATGTTGTAGCCTCATAAGGGGTGGTGACCAATGTGGAGTCCATGATCCTGATTTAATGTTCTCTTAGGGTCATTCCTTACTTGGGGTATTTCTCACGACCATATTGTCTGTTTTTGAATAGGCACCAGTTCCTCATACGGATAGTCAGTTTTTGGATGTGTTCTATTTTGATTTAAATTTATGTGAGTGTGTATTAATGTTGAAATTGTACTTTTAATGTGAAAAATGTTTTGTAATGTAAGTTCTTTCCTCAGTGTTTTTAAATTGGTAAAGTGGGTTTTTTAAGTGGAAGTTTTTTTATTATGAAAATTTGGTCTCTGGTTAGATTTGATAATGAAAAGAGTTGTCTTGACCATGGAATTCCTTAAGGAGGGTCACATGTGTGTGGGTATCAATAAATATTTCATGGGGGAACATTTATTTGGATGATTTGAGTGGGATTTTATGAACTCACAAGTGACGTTTCATAAGATACCATAAAAGATTTTTGGAACTTAAAGGGGAATGGTGGTTCTGAAAAGGGGAAATGAATTTTATGAAGTAGATTTGGCCTAAAAGGAGGTTTATATTATTTTGAAATTGGTTTAAAAATGTACTAATTTTGAAAATTAATATTAAATGATATTTTTGAAATAGTTTTTTTTTTGTGTTTGAGTTTGTTTAGCTTCTGATTTGGTTATTTTGATCTCGGGGTGCTTTCATTTGATTGAGTATAAAACTTGATGTTGGTTTCAGGTTGTGTTTTTTTTCATGTTGTTCAAGATGTTATTCCTAGAATGTCCCATGAAGTGGCTAGTGGGATATTCCCAGTTCCCTATTCTTTTCATGTGTTTCATTTTAATCGAGGTTATCAAAGTTCGTTATAGGACGTTGTGTGGTTCAGGGACATAGATTTTTCCTTTGAGTTGCTGGGAACACCCGAGGGTGTTAAGGTTCGTGACATCTCAGGTATATTTGAAGTTCTAGTTCAGGACATGTAAATATATGATGTCTCAACATCCATAATTTTTGGGGAGTGGTTAATGGTTGTCATCTCTCAGGAAGGTTCCCCATCAGGCAGGGAGTTCATGCCAAAGTAGCATGTCTACATGAATCTATCCAGGTTGGCTTTGACATCTAATTCGTCAACCCATATTTTGATATGCCATAGGTATAGCCAGTTCAAGAATTATAAGCAGTCATTTTTCATCCAATTGAAAAAATACCACCATTTTGGTCATTTGAATCATTGGGGGGAAGGATTTTGGGACCGTAGGGTGAAAATTCCTAACAATGAGGTAGGAGATGCCTCACCCATATGGGACCTAGCCACCTGGCTCAGGGTGATGCTTGTGCACAGTTATGAGTTGCTGATGGTGTGTGGTACCTCGTTTCGGATCATTTTTTTTCATCTTTGGGATGGAAATATCTAGAATCTACTTGTTCTATTCTTGTCACCATTGTATGTTCATTCTTGTTCTGGTGTAGTGATGATCCCATTCAACTACAACCCAAGTGTCTTAATCTACTAAAAATGTGGCTTTTAGATCATTGATATTCCTTGAGGGGTGTTGGTCCGATGAATTTATGGACCCATTATTGTTTTGGGTTTATTTTTAGTCGGGTTAATTATGGGGGATTTTTGGTTTCATGAAATTAATGGGTGGTGTTTTTGAGCACTTTTTTAATTCGGGCACCTCTTCATAGGTTCTCCTCTATTGATTCGGTTTTGTAGGGGATTACTCTATCCCAGTGTCCTATTTTGACGGTTTTCACCATAATGGTTTTAATCATAGTGGTGTGGTTGTTCAATTAGAATTGATAATGTGGGTTGAGTTCAGGCTTCGAAATCTGTAGACTCCGGCTGTGGTGTGGATTTTTATTTGGTCGGTGTGGGAGGTGTTGAGTTAATTTCTCATCGTTATGTTTTGGGGATGTTTCATAGTAGCATATCTATTTAAATATATTTTATGTTCTTTAGTCAATGAGGATAAATTGAATGTGCTTTCCTGGGGATTTCATATGTTCCCCTCCCCCCCTGGGGGGTGATGTGTCCGTGTTTCAAGGTTTTAGTGCTAGTGTAATTGTTGTGGTGGGGAGAACCCTTTCGTTTTACCCCTTGTTCTTAAATTGTGGTTTCTTATTGAATTGGTTGGGGTGATGTGTGCTGGAAATGGGCACCTCGAGGCTCACAGTTTCTATTGGTTATGTCTACACATGGACACAAATTACATTAACTATTAGCTTGGTGACTTTCTAGGGGCAGAATATTTTCTAGTGGGGATAATTGTCACACCCCAACCCCTTTAAGTTATTTTACATTGTTTTATTATTTCATGTCTTTGGTTAGACTTGTCAAGGTATGGGTTGATTTCTGGTATACATATTTAATTTATTATAATTTTAGTGGGTTTTAGACCAGTGCGTGAGCACTGCCCAGTTAGTGGTGATCGTGCGGTCATCCAAGGTTCCCTTGTAGATGTCTACTGTTTAAAATAAATTAGGTTTTACAGAAATAAAATATGATAAATGTTTAAATCGTAATAATAGTTATAATATCATACAGATAAAAAATATTTTTATTATTTAAATATGTTAATAATATTGTTGTCATTAAAATTTATTTAAATATAATTGTCATTCAGTTGTTAATAATGTTGTTATTATTTAAATGGAAATTAATAGAATTGTGATTATCATTATTATAATTTTTATTTTTCATTAATATTATTATTGGAATTAAGAAAAACTAATGATGTTGTTTTGGTTATATAATTATAATTATTATTATAAATATTGTCACTAAAATTTTGTTGTTATTATTATTAAAATGGATATTATTATAAATAATATTATTTATGTTTAGTTATTGTAATTAAATACAGGTTTTAGTAGGGTTTTGGTTTATTATTTTTTAGAAAATGGAGGAGGGAGGCATACCTCTTCTCCCCCATTCGTGAGGAGTGACCCCCTGCAACCCTAGGTGCACGATTCATCCACCCTCCATTGTATTGTTGCACTAAACCACTCCTGTGGACCCTATGCATGATAGGTTCTCACTACTAGGCCTCCCCTAGATGATAGGTGTCCCACCTTTCTTTTTTGTGTGCTATCAGAGCCAATCAGAACTACCCTTCTCCCATCTTGATGAGCCGTTGTGCACCGCCTCACACCACCCTGCTTACCGCTTCATACATCCCTCGCACTAAACACCACCATGCCCCACATCCCTCCCAGCACACCTCCTACCCTTATCAGCCATATTTTCTATTGTGGCTCACCTCCGACACCCCCCATCTTGCTCGGTCTTCTGCCCATACCCTCGATGCTAGTGTTTTTTTACTTGGGTTGGCCATTTCTTCCTTTCATATGTTTTTGATCTTGGTATTGGTGTTGCGATTGGTTTGATTTTGTCGATTTTGGTTCAAATGATTGAATTAGGGTCAAATTGTGTTTTCTTGTGATGTGATTAGTGTGAGGTGGTAGTTTCACACTGAAACATTGTTGTGTTTTACAACAACGGTAGGGGGTTCTGTGAATAATCATTAATTGATTATTCATTTTACATGATAAATTAATCCAATGTGGTATTGGATTAAATTGTTTCATGAGAATTTGATATTAAGGGAGTGTAATATATATTTGATCCATTTTGTAGGGCATTTATATGGAATAGAGTGTGTTTGTTATGGAAACCCATGTTTAGCCATTTATTAGTGCTTTATTATGTTGTGAAAGGGCTGAGAATTATGTTGGGATATTGTTTTGGTGTGCTTATGTTTTCAAAAGTGGGGTTGAGTATGTATATGGGGGTATTTCTCTGTGTGCCTTGTTTTGAAAATCATTGGAAGTGTTCAATCAATTTTTTGAGGAGTGAGAAATGTGTTTTTATATATACTTGACGTTTGTGTATTGAAAAATTATTTTTATGGTAACTATACCACTTTGAGCATGTTATCATTTTTTTCACTTCTCAATATTTATTGTAAATTATTTTAAAAAATAAAAAGTATGTTTTAATGTTTGTTTGTTGTATATTTGGTTTTAAAGTGGCTTTTCCTATTTGAAATTGATATTGTTATTGGTGAAAACCCTTGATGTGTTATTTTGAAATGTTTTATAGGTTTTTATGTGTTTAATTGTTTTATTAAATTATATGTGTAATTTGTGGTCCCTGATTTGTTTTTTTGAGCCATAGGGTCTATGACAACTCACTAACGACTGCATAGGTTAGTATATATATATGTGTGTGTGTCTGTGTGTGTGTTTGTGTGGGTTCTCCTGTTACATGAATATTCATCCATTATAGTGAATATAAATTTATGGGGCTTGGTTTTCCAATTTATATATATGAAAATGAATATGTTGGTGAGTGGATACTACTATATACATATAAGTGTATGTATATTGATCCCCTTGAACTTGTTCATGACCATACAGGTGTAGTCCTAGGGACTATGTGTCCTTATATATATTTGAAAGTGCCTATTCTTAGTGGGGGAATAAAATCTTCTATTCAGAAACTGCCAAGAGTTAAATGTTTTGTTTGGTTCCACCCTCAGGTAGGTTCCCTATACATATGCCTTCAATTTCAATTCCATAATTTCCTACATGTTTTAAAAATATATTTTATATTTATGCTATATACACATTCTATGAAATCTTTTTGTAGTTTCTAAAAATGATTATTCCTTTGTTTTGGAAATAGAAATTTATTTCTAACACACATTGGTCTTAAAGTGAATTTTCATAAAAAGTTATTTCCCAAGTGGTTTTGAATTAGTAATGAATGTTTCCAAATGCATTTGGCCTTTCAGTTGGTTAGTAATAAAAAGTTTTCCTTGATTGTAACTAACCTCATTTGTCACCTTAATAATGGTTTATGAAAAATAAAAACATCTCTAGAGGCATACCCCCTTGTTTAAAAAAATTATGTTTGTGTTGAATGTGTTTTTTGCGAGTTTTTACTCATAAAGAGGCTTGGGCACTATTGTGTGATAGAAAAAAGGGGGGATGCACTAAAGGAGGGAGATCTGTGGTCAGAGGTTTGATGTGATATTATGTAATAAAAATGATAAGTACATATATGTTTTCTTGGTAAAAGATCACCACCACTTGAAATGGATCAAAATGTGAAAACCTGGTATCAAGGTGGGCAGATTAATGCTAGTATGTTAGATGATACAGAAGTTGGTTTTCCCAGTTTCATCTAGTAGGATTGATGCTAAAAAACTAACTAAATATTTGTGATGATTAGATACCACTAGGTTATATATGTGTTCCCTACTATTGGATAATGCATGAAAACGTAGATGGTTTTTGTTCCTTTTCCACATTTCATTGTGGTACAAGGATCCTAGGTCCTTAACTAACATGCACTTCTTAGGGATTATCCATGGTGCTTGTGATGTGATTTTGATTTGAGTTGAATCATACTTGATTTCTTATTTGTGAAAACCATATTTCAATATAAATTGGTTTCCTTTAATTTGGAAATAATAAGTCATGCTTGGATCCTTTTTTGGAAATTTTGGGGGAGTGAAATTGTTTACATGAAAATGAAAACATGTGACTTGAAGTTTGGAAAGAATGAAAAACATTATTTGTTATGTCATATTCCCAAACTAGAATTGTTAGGTTTTCATATTAAAGGAAGGTTCATATGGTGTTGTTGTATCTTGGCATTCATACTAATAATCTCATTACTCACACCCACATTACTTTTAGTTTTCATGTTCCTTTAGTTTTTAATCATTTTTGCAGTGAGCGTAGATCCCTGTTTGGGGGCGACGCATGAGGTCACTTGGTTGTAATTTTAGCCGCCTAGTTCTATTTTTATTTTCGCTGCTAAGGATTAATTTTTTCAATATATTTAAATTTTTTATTTATTTTTCATTTTTTATGGGAGAAAGCATTCCCAACAGTCAAATTTTGATGTCCGACACTAGTTTCTAGCATGTGGGGATAGGGAACACCCTTTGGGCCATGTCGCATATTGGCTCGGGTGACTAGTTCAGGGTTGACACGTGCTGGTTCATGAAAAGACTTATGTTCAAAAAATAATTTTTTATATTCATTATTCCATTCAAATGGAACTCATTTCTTTGTTACAATAGTCATCGGAGATTCACTCATAGAAAAATACAATAATTCATTGACAGTATCATATTAAAACCAAACAATAGAATACATGAAAATATTTCATTGGTATCTATAAGGACTCAGCCTTAAACATTACATAATCTTGAGTTATGTTGATAATTCACATTGAGGATCTCTTCGGGTTTAGTGTTTTAGAGAATTAGGCCATAACTATTAGATTACATCTCAAATATTAAATAGTAGACACTGTTACTCAGTATCTATTTTTTCATAAAATAAAAACCCTAGAATAAAAGAGTCATGTCTAGTTCCATGTTTTAATAGCCTGGTTTTTCCTTTATCCCATCCTTGACCCTATACATCTTTAAGTCCCATGAAAAACATTTCAAAAATGTGGGATGAGCATACAAAACTTAGTAATGATTATAAAATAAAGTAAGAAAACATTATTCCATCAATACATACCAAGCATAAGATCTTTAATATACCTCATGAAATCATAATATTTTTTAATAACACATGGAAAACATAAATCATAATGGTTACTTGTGGCATCTATAACATACTCTCGTTATAGATTTCATGGATACATAGGGAGTTACATTTGGAATACCCATCATAGTATATTCCCTAAATCTCTTAGGAGAAACATTAAAGATTACCACTGTCACGTTACCCAATGCATTGACGAGCTATCTTGGGCTTGCCCACCCTAGGTTTATCACGGAACCACCCGTATACGTAAAACATTCCCAATAACCAAAACATATTAATAACACATAAAACAAGAATAAAATAATGATAATATTTCCACATTGCAATCACAATATATCATTTCAAGATATTGACATAATCAATGCTTTATCAAACCATTTTCAAAACAATTTAAAACATTTAATAAATAGATTGTTGAATGAAAGTGTCTCATACCACATTGAATATTTTGAAAGAAATTTTAATTTCAATACATTCATTTTCATATAAATAAATCCTTAAAACTATTTTTAAAACATGCATTTTATTGAGAAATATTTATAAGAATAAATATTTAAAACATTTAAAATGATATTTTAGTTAAAGAGTTCCTAACCAAATGAGAGACGCTTGAATACAAATAATTAAGTAATAACAATAATTGAGGCATATAATATCACGAGAATAAGGATATTACTGATATAATAAGTCAAAGGGTAGTTTATAAAACATATAAAATTCAATTGGTGTATAACAACAAATAAGTCTAAATGGAATTTAAATTGAGACAAAGTCCCTTGCAATGAGAATATCATTAGATTAAGGACAAATCAATGAAATAATTATGTGTGAAAAATAATAATACACTTAAATATAATTGGATATTAATTGTAAAACCATAATATGCCAATCACAAATATTCATATCATAACATAATCAATAAGAATAAGTTTATCCAAAATAATTGAAATTTGGTTAAGAAGTTCTCTTATAAAAATTCGACAGCCAAACGATATGGCTTTAAAATTAAGAAAATGAGTTGATGAGAGAGAAAAGGGTCTCTAAAAACATTGGAATAAAATTTATAGAAATAATGATATATAAGAACGTATCCCAACACATTAAAAGGGAAATTAAAATACATGAAATTAAAGAAGTCTTTCACTAATATAGTACGGTGAATGGTTCCCTTACAGATTTGGTAACTTACGAAAGATACACCCCATGAAGGAAGGATCATACAATGAAGATGTAAATACACATAAATTAAAGTATATTACACAAGGAATACATTCTAGGGCAGTACATACACCACACAAATGGAAATAGTATAAAATAAATCATGAATCTCATGGGAATTAAAAGTGAGATAAAACCCCTTACCTCATGTCTGACTAGACTCGTTCATTCATTAATCACCAAAATAATAAACTAAAGTTAATTTCTAATTTCTTCATAGACTTTTTCATTTTTATTATTCCTTTTATTTTACTTATTACCACATTATAAAAATTACATAATCATTTTAGTTAATAACGATCATTTTTTCGATATTTGGTACTTGTGTCTAAATGAACTTGTTAAAATTAAAAAAATTCCATGGGGTCAAAATTACATTTTTTCCTGAATGATATTCATGATTTATATATCTTATATATAATATATATCCAGTATATATATGTATTTATAATATTACATAACATTTGGAGATAAGAAATTAAATGCACCTTTAATGGAGATGGTAAGTCGTACGTACGCATGAATGATACTTTCGATTCAATTTAGTATTTAATGGAATGAAAACATAATGATACTTATGAATATTATAATTAATGTATAATATAATATATAATTTTATTAACTTCATCCTTCATATGTTCCATGTATGGCGTGAATGAGTCATTTCACTTTGAGGGGGCGGTTTTCCGTACTTTCTCAAACGAAATTATAGTATTTACCCATTATGGAAACCATAAAGGTATGATATAAATAAAATATAAAGGATAATAGAGATTATATAAATTTAATATATATCACATATAAATACAGTTCCACCATAATGGTAACCATGATAGGTTGTAGAAGATAATTGAACAATCATCATTTCGTGAGGCAGTAGTTCGATGTCCAAAGAAACAGTATGTTCGTATCCATTAAATGGAGGTTAGTGGATGTGTGGTTGTAATACATATCATAAAAAAAACCTATTATACTGATGATAGTAGTTTTTTTAGGTAACAATGAATAAGAAGAGCATAGGGATTGAAAGAAGTAAAACAAAAGAAGAGAACTTGAGGGATGACGTTGCCTTTTAATCGGGTAACTCCCTATGGTTTGAAACAAAAGGCTTTCTTGAAGAGCCTTATTTCTAATGTAAGGCTTCTAGGTAGAAGATAAGGAATTTGGGGGCTTATTTTAGTAGTTTTTGTAAGATAAATGGGGCTTGAGTGGTGTGAGTAATTGGTTAGAGCTGGTTGCCTTTTATAAGATGGAGAATGGGCTGTTTAGGAAAGATTGAAAGTATTATTTTATTATAAATTTTTTTTGGTTTAAAAAGGTCTTAAACTTATTTAATTAAAATATAAGCTGCATTAAAGATGAAATAATATCCTACAATATGAATTGGATAGGTTTTGATTTTTTTAATCCTTATCTTTTTTATTTAACCCTTTGTCAACATATTTAACTTTTAACATGCACTCTTATATATTAATACTATATGATTAATATATTTACTATAAAATTCCAAGCGACCAAAAAAATATCATTTATGAAATTAGGAACATTATTTAATTCATTTGTAGGAATAATATATTTTTAGGATTATTTTATCATTCAATAAAATATTAAATGTTTTAATAACTCATTTATATCAATTTTTAAATTATCCATGTCAAGACTTTTAAAAAACAATAACAACTTTATTATTGTGATAAACCTTCCTTAATTAAAATAAAAAATGTCATTATTATGCCTAAAATTATTGGATGGTGTAAATGTTTCGAAATAAATATATTTTAATATTTCTAATAGCATGTATTTGAATCCATTATTAATGAAACAATTACTGCATCACCATTGTGTCGTAATTAAGATTATTTATTTAATGTATAAAAATTATAAATTAACTACCATGATGTAGGAAATATTTTTAGCTATAAAATGAAAATTTATAGTCGAAGAGATCACTTATGTAATCCCATATAAAAATTGTTTTACTAAAATATATATGTGTATGTTATTTTGGTCTTTACCTTAAATTAAATAATATAATGTGTCATTATCATTCCCATGTGGCTACATGGGTTCCCGAAATCGACCCAAGGATTCCATGGGTAGGAAATATCTCATCCAATAGGGTTAGGACAAGTGTAAGGGTAATTTAATATTATTATAATATTATATTTCAAACATATTTACCATATTTACCCTTTACCCATGGTAAATAAAATATTTACTTATGTAAATATTCATAATTTCTAAAAATAAAAGTTATATATTTAAAAACTTTGGACCTCCTGGTTCCAAATATGGAATCCATTTTTCGAAATTCAAAACACAGAAGTGGCAGAAATTAATTTAAAATTAATTCCCATTGTCAAAATAAAAAGAATTTTTTTAAATAATAACTCTCAAAAGACTGACACTTGTTTATGTCCAATTTCAAAATAAAATTACTTCCAATGACCCGAATTGTATTAATTGAGAAACATATAATCCAATTACAATTTAAAACCATTAAAAAGGTTATTGTAACCATATAAATAAATTATGATTAAAATGCAGTTTTGAATTAAAATGTAGAACTTTTCACTATTCATTAAAAATTGAACTTTTTCAATAAAATTCCAAAATATTACTCAAAGTAAATTTTTATGTCCCCATTATAAAGAAGAATTTTATTTTTTCAAATATAACATTCAAAAGTGAAAAAAAACATGAATAAAAATGGGTTCGACATCAAAAGGTGGTAAATCGACCTTTTAAAGAATATTAGAGTATTTATGCATAAAATTATAATTCATTCATATTTTAACCCTCTAACATTTATTTTATAAATGTAAAAACATTTAAAAACATGTATAATCATATTTTAGTTATTTATATTCATTCCCACCAATACAAAGACTAGGGGTTAACTACCATTTAAAATAATATAATATTTTTATTTATCAGTATGACTCGGGCTTATATGCGACGTGAGATTTTCAGAGAAAACCATTGTTGTGTGTCAGGTACACCGTCAAACATAGCATCCCCTTTAAAGTAAAATTAATATTTAATTCAAAAATATTAATAAATATGAAAATTTAATTTTCTTTATTCAGAGCAGGTGCCCTTACCAGAGCTGAGCCAAATGGATTTTTCAGAATGAGAGGGTATGGCTATACCATTGGGACCATCATGTGCTTTCACAGGAAGCCTAGCCAGACATCCATGAAAATGTGGAGAGATAATGTCCTTATGCAGATGCTGGGGAGGGGCAGTTCCTTGTAGATAGTCTGGCTGAATTTCCTAAGACCTTCGAGTCATGTAATCTCCTAAGCCTAGAGGCCTTGTAATCTCTGAGTCTACGAGCCTTGTAAGGGTTCTCCCTCATCCCTTGAAAGGGGGTTATCAAAAATCAATAGAAATGAAGGGCTTCAGGCCATTCGGGCGGGGTGATAGAAAACAATATTAGAATAAAGTTAAGCACCAGAAAACAAAAAACTTGTGATAGGTTAAACTGTCATTGGTTTCCCAATAGGAAAAGTAAACGGACAATATTTTTGTTTTAGGCTTCAATTAGTAAAGTTAGAGAATTTATTTATAAGATTGAATAAGTACATAAGTAAATATACTTACTTTTCATGTATAGTTCCATTTTTTAATAATTTTCTACCAAAAAGTCATATTTTCTCCAAACGATGAGTATTCAAGATGACTGGGTCACACCTAAAGCTATAGAATCAACTTCTAGAGAATCAAAAAATCCAAAAAAGATAAAATATATATTTCCATTGTCTTTATACATTAACCAAAACCAAAATGGTTAGTACAAGATAAGGTAATCCCCAAAAAAGGATAATACTTTATAAGAAGTAATACTTCTCTTCATCCCCAAAATTCGACAAACAATACCCAAAGTTTAGCAAATCCATTCAATAAACAACTATCTTTAAAATTCTTAAATGTAACCCAAACTGTGATTGAATCCCAAAACTCATAAGGATTTAATCACATTGTCTTCTATAATAAATCATAACATTTATCTCCAAATAACATCGAATAATCTTAAATTCTCATACTGAAGAGTAATTAACCTAATCACATATTATCTATGAAAGGATAATCATTTCCATAAATAAACCAAATTTGTATGTGTACACAATAAAAACATAGATTCTTCCAAAACAAAATTTCGACCATTACTCCCCAAATGAGATACCATAGTATTATATTTTCCATAAGCATATAGTGTTCCCAAAAGAGAGAACATCTTCCAAAATAACATTTATCACTTAATCAACAAATCATTTTCCTATACTAAGGATGTCAATTTGATAACACATAATTTCCAAAAATAAACTTATTCTTGATCCATAAAATCATCTATATAAAATGAGTTAGTTATACTAACTAGGGACTTCGCATAGTCTAGTGGTAGGCGGTAAATCCCAATTGCACATTGGTTGTGGGTTCGATTCCCACAGCTTTATTCGATGCGACGGGTGGTCACATGGTCTGCATGTTTTCATTTTTCAAAACCTATATAATTTTATAACATTCAAAAAAATGAGATAAATTTTTCAAAAATAACCACAACATATCTTAACCCCAATGGTTTTCTTATACCTTTTAATTTCATACCAATACATTAAGACCTAAACATCTTATATATTGTCATTTTTTTCACCTCCATATGATTTAATAAATATATTCCCAATAGAAATAACATCATACCTTGATCATGGGGTCTATATGGTTTCACCATCATCTTGTTCACGTACTTATATGGTCCATGTATTGATAAAATGATTTTGAGATCCTTAAAAATCATTTGCCTCCTTCATCCAAGTATCACATGTACAACATTGGCCATATGGATGTTTAAAAAAATAGTTTCAGAAAATAATCATATATGACATATAATTTCAAAACATCTGATAAAACATGATTTTTATAAAACAGTCAGAAAAAGATTAAGTTAAAACATTCAATAAATAGTCCTTTTAAAATAGCATTGGTATGTGCTGAGAGACTATATTGTAAATGAAAATATAAAAAGTATTATCAAGGGTCTCCTTCTTTATCACCTTTTTCAAAATAATTATATGCATCAAAATCCTGTGATAAGGTAAAATATTTGAAAAATCCTTGATAATATTTACCTTTCTTGAAAATATGAGAATATTGGGAAAATAGTATTTTATTAAATACAACCCATGATCCATGATGATATTAAGGTATAGTGGAGGTGTTTGATATCTCAAACAACTGATTTAAAGTGAGTTGAATGCTAGAAAAAGTTTCACAATCATCTAAACATGAATTTTCAATAATAATTGCAAGCATGTCATCAGGAAGAGATAGGAATTTTTTTTGAGATCCTCCCCATTCCATTTGTAACCAATATTCCTTGATCTAAAAAATATATAAAATAAGGATTTAACTGAAATAATAGACATAGTGATTAACCATGTGTTTAACAAAAACTTATAATCCCTTGAGTTGTCTAAACTAACCTTTGATGCCAACTATAAAGTCCCTTCCTTAAACATTACATAATATTGAGTTAAATAAATAATTCACATTGAGGATCTTTTCAGGCTTAGTGTTTTAGAGAATTACGCCTTAACTATTACATTACATCTCAAATATTTCAAAGTAAGCACTTATACTTAGTATCAATTTTTTCATAAAATAGAAACACTTGAAAAAAAGAGTCATATATAGTTCCATGTTTTAGACAACAAGACTTTTCCTTGATCCCATCATTGACCCTATACATCATTATATCCTGTGAAAGAAATTTAAAAAACATGGGATGAGCAAAAAAAGCTCAGTAAGTATTAGAAGACAATGAAAGAAAACATTATTCCATCAATACATACAAAGCATAATCTCTTTAACAGAGGTTATGAAATCTTAATATTTATGAATAAAACATTGAAAACATAAATCATAAAGGTTACTTATGGAATCCATAACATACTTACCCGGTAGCTTTCACAGCGATGTTGGGATTTACATTTGGAATACCCATAACTATATATTCCCTAAATCTCTTAGGAGAAACATTAAAGTTTACCTCAATCACGTTAACCATTGCATTGTAGAGCTATCTCGGGCTCACCCACCCTATGTTTATCACAGAACTACTCGTATGCGTAAACAATGACCAAAAACCATAACATATTCATAACACATAAAACATGAATAAAGGAAAGATAACATTTCAACATTCATATCACAATATATCATTTCAAGATATTGACATAATCAATGCTTTATCAAACCGTTTTCCAAACCATTAAACACATTTAATAAAGAGACTGTTGAATCAAAGTGTCTCATACCACATTGAAGATTTTGAATGAAATTTTAATTTCAATACATTCATGTCCATATAAATGAATCTATAAAATGATTTTTAAAACATGAAAATTAATGAGAAATATTTAGAAGAGTAAATCATTAAAACATTTAAAATGATATTTTAGTTAAAGAGTTTCTAACCAAATGAGAGATGTTTGAATATAAATAATCGACGAATAACACTAATCAAATATTATAATATCCTGATAATAAGGAGATTAATGATATAACATGTAAAAGGGTAGTATATACACCACATAAAATTGAATAGGTGAATAACAACAAATAAGTCTCAATGGAATGTAAATTGAGACAAAGTCCCGTACCAAGAGCATATCCTTAAATTAAGGAAAAATAAATGACATAATTTTGTGTGAGAAATAAGAATACACCCAATATAATTTGATATT
Source organism: Viscum album (assembly GCA_963277665.1). NCBI lineage: Eukaryota > Viridiplantae > Streptophyta > Magnoliopsida > Santalales > Viscaceae > Viscum > Viscum album. The sequence goes on along the minus strand of OY728127.1, from coordinate 1,439,562,092 downwards.
ACTTGTAAAACAATCATAATTAAATAACACGTATACATAGAATGACATAATCAAGAAGTATATTTTTAACCCAAAGAATTGAAATTGGGTTAAGAAGTTCCCTTACAGAAATTTGATAGCATAACAACGTCTCATTAAAATTTAGAAAATGAGTTTATGAGAGAGAAAATGGTCTGTCATCATGTGGACATAAAATTTACAGCAATAAGGATATATAAGAACATATTCCTTCGTAATAAAAATGAAATTAAAAGTCATGACTTAAAAGATGTTGTTGACTAAAAGAGGATGGTGAATGGTTCCCTTACTGATTTGGTAACATACGAAACATACACCCCATGAAGGCAGGATCATAAAATGAAGATTTAAATACCCATAAAATAAAGTATATTACACAAATAATAACATCATGGTCAGTACATACACCACACAAAAAAATAGTGGAAAATATAGATTGAATCTCATGGGAATAAAAAGTGAGATTAAATCCCCTTACCTCGTGTTCGGCCTGACTCGTTTGTTCTTTAATCTCCTGAATAATAAACTAATCTTGATTTATACTTGCTTCAAAATATTAATCGCACTTTCTCAAATGAAATTATCGTATTTTCTCATTATGGAAACCATAATGATATGATATAAATGAAAAATAAATGATCATAGAGCCAATATAAATATAATATATATCACATATAAATACAGTTCGATCATAATGGCCCCCATGAGAGGCAGTATGATATAATTGAACAATCATCATTTTGTGAGGAATTAGTTCGTCGTCGACAGAAACAGTATGTTCGTATCCATTAGATGGAGTTGTATAAAAGTACATTTATAATAATTCACATAAATATAAAATAGTATATTTATGATACTGGTGTTGTTATGTAAACAATGAATAATAAGATCATAGGGAGTAATAAAGTAAAATAAAATAAGAGAACTTGGGGAAAGATATTACCTTTAAATCGGGTAAATCCTTTTAGTTTGAACCAAAAGGCTTTCTTGAAGTGGCTTCTGCCTAATGTAAGGCTTCTAGGTGGAATATAGGGATGTTGGGAGATTATTGGAGCAGAGTTTGGATGAGCCAAGGGGATTTAGAGGTGTGAGTAATGGGTTATAGGTGGTGTCCTTTTATAAGAGGGAGGAGGGGCACTTTATGAATGTTTGTAAGTATTATTTTATTATAAAATTATTTTCTGTTTAAAAAGTTCCATAAATTATTTAATTCAATTATCAGGTTCCTATAAGTCTAAATAAAATTATCAAATAATAATTATACCAGTTTTGGATATTTTTTAATCCTTATCTCTTTTATTTAACCCTTTGTTAACTTATTTAACTTTTACCATGTCCTCTTATATATCCATAATATATGGTTAATATATTTAATATAAAACTTTAAGAACCCAAAATAGTTCATTTATGACATTTGAAACATTATTTAAGTCGTTTGGGAGAATATTTAATTTTTTGGTTTATTTTATCATTTAAAAAAATATTTATTATTTTAAAAACTCATTTATGTCAATTTCTAAATTATTCATATCAAGACTTTAAACAAACTATTAAAACTTTATTATTTCTAAAAACCAACATAAATTCAAAGAAAATATGTAAATTAGTATCCCTAAAATTTTTTTATCACATAAAAGCTTCAAAATAAATTTATTTTAATATTTATAATATCCTTTATTTGAATCCTTTATTAATGAAGCAATTAATGCATCACCATTGTGTCATAATTAAGTTTATTTATTTAATGTCTAAAATTTATAAATAAACTACCATGATTTAGGAAATATTTTTATCATTAAAATGAATATTTATAGTTGAAGATATCCCTTATATAATCCTATATAAATTTTTTTACTTAAATATATTTTTTTATGTTAGTTTTGTCTTTACATTAAATTAATTAATATAAAGTTTCATTATCACTCCCACATGGCTCCATGTGGTCCCAAAATAGACCCAAGGGTGCCCTTGGTCGAAAATATATCATCAAATAGGGTTCAGACAAGTGTAAGGGTAATTAAATATTATTATAATATTATTTTTCACCCTTATTTACAATATTTTCACTTTAACAATAGTAAATAAAATATTTACTGAAGTAAATATTCATAATATCTAAAAATAAAAGTTAAATATTTACTCGATTTTGACCTCATGATTCTAAATATGGAATCAATTTTTCAAAATTCAAAACACAAAAGTGGCAGAAATTAATTTAAAATTAATTTTCATTGTCAAAAAAAACCATGTTTTTAATAAATAATAACTATCAAATGATTGAAACTTGTTTATATCCATCATTAATGTGAAATTACTTCCAAATACAAGAATTTGATTAAATAGAAAAAATATAATCCAATTAAACATTTAAACTAATAAAAGTTTAAGGTAACCAATTTAAAAAATTATATTAAAAGGTAATTTTTAATTAAAATGCAGTATTTTTCACTATTCATTAAAAATTGATCTTTATCCGAAAAAAATAAAAATTTTACTCATCATAAATTTTGAGGTCCCGATTCAAAAGAAGAATTTTATTTTCTCAAATAGAATATAAAAAAGTGTCAAAACCCATATCTAAAAAGGGTTCACCATCAAAAGGTGGTAAATCAACCTTTTAAAGAATATTAGAGTATTTATGCTTAAAATTGGATTCATTCACATTTTAAACCTCTGAATTTTATTGATAAATGTAAAAAAAATAAAAACGTGTATAATAATATTTCAATTAATTCTATTCATTCCCACTAATACAACGACTATGCGTTAACTACCATTTAAAATAATATTATATTATTATTTTTCAGTATGACTCAGGCTTATGTGCAACATGAGATTTTTAGAGAAACTCGTTGTTGCGTGTCAAGTACTCTATCAAACATAGCATCCCCTTTAATGTAAAATTATTATTTAATTCCCATATATTAGTAAATATTAAAATGCCATATTCTTTATTTACCTGGGATGTTAGAGTATCTTCCAAAAGACTACTAAATCTTTATTTATAGGATTAATAGTTATTTATACATAATAAATGAAATTTTCTAGGAAAATAATATCTTATATAGATAAGTCACACAAAGAAAACATAGAATAAAAATAATTTTATCACAATATACTCAATACAATTTCTTTATACTCTTCATGATCATTGAAACTTATACAATGAATTATAATATCTTCAAAAAACACATCAATGAATGAATATAGGTTTCTATGTGAGATATAGTACATTAATCCCATGAAAAATTTATGTTAGTTTATTAGACCAAAAGTTATGAAAATATATTCATAAATTCTATAATGAATCTCGAATGCAACTGTCAAAATATATCATCTTTTGACTCTAAACTAGTGATATCTTGAGAAAATATCAATTTTAGGGAACCATTTGGATCCAATGAATTGGTCAAATATGTTATAAATCCAATTAAGAGGACTTAAAATTTTGGTATATCTTGATTAAATTTACAATTTACAACACATAACCCAAGAGTCCCATCTTCCTTCATTATAAGAAATGATGGTTCAACCAAAAGAAATATAATAGGTATATTGAAGCATTTAATTTCATACTCTTCAAGATGAGCCTTTATCTCTCTAAATTATACAATATTTATTCATTAATATGGTAATGAAATAGGTTTTTCCTAGGAGTCAGTCGATCAAAAATTCTATATTTTGCTCAAGCTGTAACAAAAAGAGAGCATTTTTAAAACATCTAAGTATTGATCCACTATTACATGAAGAGTGGAATTCTCTATTTCATTATTAGATGCCTATGTAATTGTCGCTAACTAGCCTGATATTTCTCCATCTATTATCACAATGGGTCCTTATCAACTTTAATTGATATTCTAATCTCCCTTGAATACATGTAGAGAACCATCAGAAGATGTAAACATTCTGTGTCCATCATAGCAATCTATATCAGGTTTACACCCCACCTACTAGTCCATACGAATGATGAAAACATATACATCCACCTTTTATACCATAAACATCCATGTAAACTATAATACATCAATGGTAAGGGAACATTATGAGAAATTAAATTCCTCATATTACTATTGTCCAAGTGGGGTCTTGATTTTCATGACATGATGCATCATTTTAATGTTAAATCACATTTTTTTAACTATAAAAGAAGAAAATAAACAATGTGATGTGTAAATATCAAACAGGACATGCATAAGAGTGGAGTTTATAGGAAGGGTACATCTCACTATAGAGGGGCCAGGTTTCTAACTTACAATAGCCTCATGTACTCCACAAATTTGTATATCAGATTTCATAAGATATCTCTTTCATCCCTACTAAGGTGTAGATTGAAAACCTGGTTTTTTCATTGAAAAATCCTAATTTATTTGTTCTTGTGTATGAAAACTAGTCTCATGGGACTCTTTTGTTTGAGCATATGAAGTTTGAGGCAATGTTTGTCCTATTCCACCTAATGATTTGAGAATATTATGTAAATACTTATTGATATGGATTTTTGTTCCACAATAGTGGAAATTCCCAAGTGGAGTAGTATGTTATTCCCTCTTGTGAATCAATGAAAAAGCTATGGAAATATCCTTGTTTAATACTAGATATTTTAGGAAAATTAAATTTTTAGTTAGTTTGAGTATGGGGTAAAAATCATCCATGAAAATAGAAATCCATTATTCTTTAATTTCAAGCACATGAGTTATAACCTCTCCCCAAGGGAACTAACACAATACCTTTCATAAAATTTCAAATATTTTCTACTTAATAAATTGATTCCCTTTTAACCATGTACGTATAAACATTAATATAGAGTACCTATATCATGTATTGAATCTCTTGTTGTAATCTGGACTCGAGGATGTGAACCTTCAAAGATACTCTAGCATCTACATTTAGGGTCAAATGAACAAGGTTTATAAACTATGTTATATATTCTATCATAGAGATGTTTGTTGAATTAAGATGACGAAAAATTCAGTTTGTGAAAATTAAAATGTGTTTGGATAGAACTATTTATTGAACTATTCCTCAATTTCATCCCATACAAGTCGTTATTCATCTTTAGTATGGACAACCAATTCCACCATTGGGATGCACATTAATTCAAAATATATGTTTCCAACATAATATCAATCTCTTATGGTGTACCAAGAAAATAATAGATTCAAATTATTCAATTCTTCAAAACATCTTCATTTTCTGGTTTAGAATCCCATTGAATCACTAGTGGATTCTTTTTCTGTAACTATAATGAGTGATCCATTTTTCTTGGTTAATCCTTTTGATTTCCACTGTCGATAGCTAGAAACACTTGCATAATAATTTTTAGAAGTTTTCTAGTTCACCTATGGTTCGAGTGAAACAAAATTTTCAGAAAAATTTTCTTGTTGGTTTCTATGACAACTTCCTAGGTCCATTTTCTATAAAGAGAGAAAACACAACATTTTGACTATTTCTATTGAGGATTTAAATTCATGAATAAATTAGAAAACAAGATAATAAAATTTCCCCACCATAATAAATAAGTATTAAATAAATCATTTCAATTATAGGTCAATTTATTCATTTTTCAAAAATAATTTAAATACAAGGTGAACATTACATCCCTAGTGGGATGTTTTATCATAATGCATTATTTGCAACACTCATTAGCTAAACCCACAACTATGAGATTAAAACACTCATATAAGAGTGTTATAACTCTTTTTTACCAAAAACACCATGCTAATATGAATTAATCCAATACTAGTATAGGCCAACATTAGGGTACAATATGAAAAGAAATAAAATAGAATGAGTAATACTCTAAGTAGAATGGAATTTTCCCCAAATTGGAACCATCCTATACAAATATGAAGACACTCCTAAGAACCATATTCATTAACCATGACATGGTGTCACATACGTCCACTTGGTATGTAAACAACATGACTGATAAATTTATCATGGAATATAACATCTGCAGACACACTATAGTGCCAAAGTAGGGGATGTTCATAACACTCAGTAGGACATCCCCAATGAATTCCCATCACATTCAACTAGGACAAGAATATGTTGTCAATTTTTAAAATAATGGGATAGAGTTATATGATAAAATCAATCCAGGTAACAATAAATATATATAATAAAATGCCTAGAAAATGGTTTTAAATACACATCATTTCCATTGGAATAATCAACCCATTTCACACCCATGCACATACATAATTTATATGACCATAGACCTCCCTATACTTCTGAGTGTTGAGTAATCATATCACCAATTCATCACTTTGTGACCAACATGAAAATGGAAATTTCAACCATGAATCTTCCCATATTATCATTATTTAATAGTTATACTACCAATAATTAGAGATCCCAAATTATTATCATTTGATGTTGGTACTTCTGAACATTACATTCCCCACATAATCATCGACACACACCACACCATTTTGTCAAAAAAATTCTATAGAACATTTATTTAAGCAAATTGCATCTTTAAAAATCCACCCTTTTGAAATAAAATTAATTAGGGGTTTCCAGTCAATTAGAAAAATGATTTTCCCCACAATTGAATCAAGATTTAGAAATGTTCAATCCAACATGTCCTAGAATGGTAGGATTGGAGATAATCCACTTTCCTCAGTAAGATTAGTGAAATGGATCCAATATGCATATGTGAATTAGATTTTTTCCCTCCCATTCCATTACCATAATCTAAGAATGTGTTATCAACCCATCTCTGAAACCATTGTTCTAGGAATAGAAACACTAATCGATGGTTCTGATTTGTCCAACACATGGATATCCAATACGAGAAGGGATAATGAAACCGTAATTAATAATTCCACAAAAACATCATAGATATTAGATAATACGATGGTTAAAACATCAAAAATCACCATAATTTTCCTTATGAAATACTGGGAATTTTGAGGGAGATATATAGGATGTGTGAGAACAAAATACATGATGAGAGTATCAAAACTTATTAGGTGCATTGATTTTTTACATTGTGTAACCCACCATCATGTCATGTATTTTTGCGAGTTCACATAATCTAATATTCACATCATATGAATTTTTTTTCCCAAAAAAACAATTACTTTTTGTGAATATCTTACCCAACATGAATTGTGTCATGACCCGAACCATGATGGAGATAGAGACACAACTATCACAATCCTTCCTACACTGGACATGAGATTTTGACCATCTATCATGGTATAAGTAACATTTAGTGGAATTTTCCTTTGTAAATTTATGAAAAAAAATAACCATATCAATTAATAAGTTTTGATTAAGTAATAGTAAAAGAATAAAAAAAGATAAGGGAAAATCAGGTAGGAAGAACCTCTCGAAAACTCAAGTGTAATGTAGTGTAAACTGAAAATTAAAGCATAGAAATACATGCCAAACCAAATATATATCCCAACCTGAAAAAAAATGAAAATTAAACTCGTGATATATTTCATCTCCAAATCTCTGAGTTGCGACTACTATACGTGGTCCAATGTACCAGGTGTATCTAATATCCTCTGATGTCATCACTGACCAACCTTCCATATGTATAGGACATGATTAGTGTGGGAAACTCCCATGTAGGGGTGACTATATATATACTCATTAGGACACCTTGAAATATTAAGGGGGTCTAGTAAGAGATTCAATATGATTGAAAATAAAACATATACTAAATAGGAGAAAGGTATAGTGAAAGACAACATATCAACCCAAACAAAGAGAGTGATATAAAGAGATAATAACCTAATCCAATCATCGAGGGATAAACATGGTAAGTATATAAATAACATATAGAGTCTTTTCAACCAATATTATGAGAGTAAACTCATCCAAACATGAGAATCTAGACATTGAAAGCATATGGAATACCCTATGCATCTCATGGAAATAGAGTAACCAAATCCATGGTATGGATACAGATGAATATATATATATATAAATATATATATATTCTAACATAAAATAAACCCAAATGGGAGAGAAAAAGGATCTCTTTCCCACAGCTCTACCCAAGATGAAGCATATCCAACATGTCAAAAAGTCCACCAATGATGCTCAGCTTCTCACACATCTCGCAAAAGTAACCATGAAATTCCTAAAATGCCTCATCACTATGTTTCAATCATTAGGGTCCAAAAATAGATATTGGGGACCCTATAACTACTATTTCAGGGTTCTTATAATCTATGAGCCTTTAAGGACTCACTTCCAAACTCTATGGGATGGTACCACTTGGTAGTAATCTATGACCCAATTTCCATATCTACTAGATGGTACCACTCAGTAATCATTGAGGAAACTACTACCATGCACTTCTAGAGTGTACTACTCAGAAGTTCTAGAAGACCCCACTGCCTTTCTCAACTAGAGGTTACTACACAGTAGCTATCGTGGACTCCACTTCTGAGTTCTACTAGAGGGTACCAATTGGTAGTCATTGAGGGCTCCACTGTCCAACTGTACTAGAGTGTACTACTCATAAATTTTCATCGAGGAACCCCATGAATAACCTTTGTGATAAATTGTTTTAACAATGTGTTTGTATTTGTCGAAAAGTAACATTTTTGTTTAAGGTTGTTTTTTCATTCAAGAATTAGACCCAATCCGTCATAATGAAGTTGTTTTTATGTCACATGTTTCTAGACCCTTATATTCGTATTGAGATGAACCATTCATAGAAGATGTCTGGAAGATGAATTTTGAGATTTTATATGTTATCTTATTTACTTCCATCATCATGAAAATTTAAAATCATTAGATTTAAAAAGAATCAAGGGCCGAATTTATTATTTATTGGAAGTCTAGCATTACTATAATGAGAGAAATAATGATGTTGGTGAATTGTTTTGAAATAATAATGAGAAATCAAGAGTAAAAATATTTTCAAAATAACTAAACGAAAATTAGATGATGCATTGTTGATAAAGAAGGTCTCATGGAACCTAAAAATATCATAACAAAATATTTCGATTAAATGATGAAGAGGTGTGATGAATTTCAGAGATTCATAAAAAAAATTTCATTATAATGGGATTTCCAATGTAATGGGGAATACATGGTAATGATCTGAGAAAGAAAATTATTTTGTGGAGCCTGAGGAATAATTTTATTGTACTGGAATTTTTGTTCTGGTATTTTCATATTTGGATTCTCATTTAAGGAAAATCATACTACAATTTTCCAACATGGATTTTCTTACTAAGATTTTCATTCTTTAGAAATCATAGTCATATTTTCGTACTACATTTTTTGTATTATGAAATTTATTCTATGATTTACATATTATGATTTCCATACTATTATTTTAGTTGTGGTGAAATCATACTCTTTTTTTCAAACCGAAATTTTCATACATGGAAACTCCTACTAAGATATCATACTCAGATTTTTGTACTTAGATTTTCATACTAAGGAAATCAAACTGGAGTATTCATAATGAAGAGTTTGTACTAATAAAGAAATAAAAATTATAATAAGATGATTATGAAGAGGACTCAAAACTAAAATTCTGTAACTTTTAACGATGAATTCAATGGTCAAATATGAATTTCAATTTTTCATAAATCTTGTAGAAATATAAGGAAATTTGAATATGTAAAAATTTATGTTTTAAATAAGATATATTTTCGAAGATTTTGAGATTGGGGAAGTGGGGAATATTTATATGTTTCTAACCGTTTTTTTAATAGTTTCCAATAAATACCCCCTCAGACCATTTTCTCTTTTTTGAATTATCACATATGTGGAAAATTCGGAGGTTTGGAGAATTATAAGTGAATGTTCCAATTTTATTGGAGAATAATTTTATTGATAATTCTATTAAAGATATATTTTTTCAGATTGAGAATGAATGAATTATACTAATTTAACATATTGGTAAAATCAAATCTAAAATATAGAATTATCATACTCAGAAAATGTGATCCATGATCCAACATTATCATACTAATAAAATCTAATATATGATCAAGCATGATTATATTCAGTGAATCTATTCCAAGATCATTATCCTTACAAATCCAGATCCAGGATCTAGCTTCATTGTATTGAGAAAATCAGATCCAGCATCATTGTATTGAGAAAATCAGATCTAGATTTATCATATTAAAAAAATATGATCCAACCAAATCGGAAAAAAGATTCAGATAGAGAAAATGTGGAGAAAATACAATAAAGTCATTATACTTTTTTGGATGAATTGTTTTATAAGAAATCATTTTAAACTGAAAGTGGTACGTATAATAATTCCTTTCAAGCTATAGAAGAGATCTAATGGGAGTTGGAACTTGTTGTATTCACTTATTCATAAAATTTTATTTCCATAGACCCACGTTAGTGGCTATGTCAAGGATGTGGGTTCTCACACTGAGGTTGAACCTTGTAAATCATGATAGAATTAAATTCATTCCTACCTTTTCATGAATGATTATTTTCTAAAATTATATATGTAAATAAATTGTAATATCTTGTAGGGGATACGTTTTGAAATGTTTTCAGACATACCAAAAGAGAACAACTGAATCAACCCCCCCCCCCCCCCCCCACCACATACACACACACTCTCTCTCTAAGTTGATATTCGATCCTTTGTAACTTCAATTGGTAACAAACGGAGGTTACCTTATTGAATATTTATCATGTTTAATATCAATTCTATCAAAAATCGAGGAATTCCAACATTTCATGCAAAATATTATTATGGATTGTAAAATAGAATGATTCTTCATCTATTGTCTCTTGGAATGGAAGTTGTTAATGCTACTACAATTTTGTTCCCACCAATTGAGAAAGATACCCAATGAACTTGTCTGATAATAGGGATATAGAAGATTATGGAAAGGATACAAATTTTATTCTAATGTCCTTATTAAAAAAAATTATCAAATGTTGATGGGCCTCAAAAGAACAAAAAATATGTGGGAAAAACTAGAATGTGTTTTTAAAGGGAATAAAAATGCTACGGAATTAATGAAACAAATTTTGTTTTGTAAGTATGAATACATCACAATGAGATAAGAAGAAACAATTGATGAATACTTCACCCAGATAATTGAAATTGTTTTCAACATCAGAGTACTCAGATATGTCTTATAAGATTCTACAATTTTGAAGAAACATATAAGAAATTTTCTATGATAGATTGATTCTAGAATTTCTTCTTTAAAATATAATGATGATTTATCTCTTGATGAATTTCAAAACATTCATGTTTCTTAGGAAATGAGTAATGATCCAATTTTTAAAAAGAATGTGAAATATTGAATTAGTTTCGATGCTATGAGAATGTTTAAAATTCATGATTTTAAAGATGTTAGTCCTTGTGACTATGAAGATAGAGAGGATGATGATTTGAATGAAAATATCGTGTCCATTATATCCAACAACTATCGTAGAGGAATAAGAATCAATTGAGGTAAACATCTATTGAAATGTACTGAGTATGATGGAAGATGGAACTATTCTATAAATTTATCATAGAAGAAAATTGTAGAATACCGTGACGATTTTGATGGAATACCTAAATGGAATTAGTGGAACAAATATGATAATTAAGAAAAGTCCCCTAAAAAATAAAAGAAGAATTTTTCTTGAAACTAAAGAAATATTCTATGTACGAATATTGAATTAGACTCAACCAACAACAATTCTTCTAAAGATGAATGTTTATAACAATTTCTAACAGTTATTGTAAAAGTTGAGAAAACAAAACATTCTCTAAAGAGTGAAGAAGGTGGTAAAGAATCTAATATAGAATATAAATATTGAACATAACATGTTGAATGTATTGAGAAAAATAAAATTCTCATGAATGAAATTAGGGAAATTAATAAAATTTATGAAGAAGATTTTGATGGACGAAAATATTTCATCACGTATGAGGATGAATTCATTCATATGATTTTAATTTTAAATCATATAATTTAAAAATAGATAAATATTATTGAAGATCATTGTAAAAAGATATATACTAAATAATAAGAGGATAATATGTTTCATTCAAATCATATTAAGTCCAAAAATAAATTGAGGGTAATGGATGAAAACTTCATAAATGATTTATATATAAAATCTCAAACATCTAAAGGTGAAGAGAAAGCTCAATATGAGAATCTTGTGAAATAATCTCTTAACAAAAAAATGATTTATATCATTCATTTAAGATTTTAATTTATAGAAAATATTGGGTGGATAAGTGATGTGAGAATCCGATCTGATTTTCAAAAGTAGATAAATCGCCAAAATATTTGTCCCACATCCTGAGTATGTTAGAGTTGAAGGATGTTACTAACCTCAATAATGTATAAATTGAGAAAGATCTTATTTAAATAGAAAATTAACATTTGATGGTTATTTCTATTATTGAGGAATATATGGTTATAGGGTTTATTACTTTTTTTCTAACATATCCTTGCCTGGAAGAAGGTTTGAGAAAATTAGAAAAAATAGTGAAAGTAGAATAAGAATCATTCCTAACACATCGAACATTGAAAATGTAAATTCTCAAGATGTTAGAAACATTAAAATATAAAATCAATTTGATTATCTAGAATAATTTTTTTGATGGAGATATCAGGCTGGTCATCATGATGAAAAATGTATGACACTCTATACTAAACAAGTTTCTTATTATAGAAAAGAAAATAAATCTAAAAAGAACAATGTTGAGGAAAGTGATTTTGTTTGAAACTACATTCAAAGAACTAAAAATGAACAAACCATGGAAATGTGATAATGTATGTTGTTCACCTATGATATGTGATATAAATATCATGAAATATATTCAAAGTCATGATGGAGGATCAATTACCTTTGGTAATGATAGTTATTTAAAAATCAAAGTAATTATAACGACTAGGATTGAAGCTGAAAAATAGAAATATAAGTATGTTTTATTTTTTATGGGATAAAACATAACATACATTGTGTATACCAACATTGTGGTGATGGAAAATTAGTTTTTTGGGAAAATATTTTTGTGTCTTAAATACTATTAATAATGGAAAAATCATTACAAAATGAGAAAGAACTAGTGGGATTCTATTCCAAATAAGAGAATTCAACAACTCATGTTATTTGAGTGTAGCAGATAAAACAAATATGCCACCAAAGACATGGGAACCATGGAAAGAAATGTATGAAAACATTTTTTAATATTGATGTTTTTTAAAACATACTTTAATTAGAAATTGGAGAAAATGATGTTTGTGTAACCTTTAAAAAAGGTAAAATGGATAACAAAAGTCCAAGAAGAGTTGAGATACGATTTACGAGACTACATGAGCTTATTCGTTCCATTTTTTGTGTGCTGATAAGACATCAATAAAAAATGATATTATTACTTCATAAATTTAATTTATTATTTCACTTGGATGACAAGAATTGTGTGTATGAAGTGGAAGCTATAATCTATCGAAATAGTAAAATTCTCTAGAAAATATGTTGTGAATGAAATGGGGCTTTCCACAAAGAAGATGAGATAGAAAATGGTACTAAATTCTGAAGGAATTATTTGGAATCTCAACTAAGAAATATTTTTATCAAACATCAGTATAGTGATCTATATACTCCACAACAGAATGGAGTAGTAGAAAGAAAGAATACAAGCTTGGTGGAAATGGTAATAATTATGTTATAAGAATAAAAACAATCAAAATTCTATTAGAGAGAAGTAGATAGTACTAATGTGCAAGTTAAATATAGATTCTTGGGGAGATTTGATAAAATCATTAATCCTTATTAATTATGGTTTGATAAAAAACATCATTGAAATATATCATTGTTTTTGGAAGTCTATGTTTTCTCAAAATACAAAATCTTTATTTGGGAATGTGTGATGAGAAAGGTGAGGAAGGAACATTTATATGTTATTCACCAAATGGAAGATGGTACAAATGTTGTAAAAAACATTTATAAATGATTTTTGACTCATATGATCTGATGGTAATTCAAAATCAACGTTCCTTAACGAAATTAGTATAGAAGTTTGAGGAGGATAAACTTGAGAATTTGAACAATAGTCAATGTAAGTCAAAAAAATACTTATCAGTACATAAAATAATCATTTCGTGAGGAAATTTAATATGGGAAATAAATTTTGAAATTTAATAACTTAAAAAACATGTTGAATCCAAAAAAACCTTATTGGTAATCATAAGGCTTTAGTTCATACAATAAGAAATTTGAGATTAGATAATTCGACTTCACTTATCTAAACAGTTAAACCGGAATCAATTTTAGATGCTATTCAACATTAATATTGGGTGTATTCTATGAATGAAGAGTTGGATCATATTGAGTATAAAGAAACATGGTAATTTGATTCATGGCTAGAAATAAAAATTTTAATCAGAACCATGGGGGTTTATATAAAGATGTTAAATGAACATGGAGATGTTTCATGTAAAAAATCCAGGTTTCTTTGTAAATTCTACGCATAGGTGGAAGGCATGGATTTTAAGGAAAATTGTTTCCTAGTTACATGATTAGAAAATATTATAATGTTTCATTCAATGGCCTCACATCTGTATTGCAATGTTTTTCATATGGATCTAAAGTCATATTTCTTAAATTTTTATATTGAGGAAAAAGTTTACATTGAACAACCTTGTGGGATTCCACATGATGAGTATAAAAACAATGTTTGTAAATAGAAGAATGCATTGTGTGATCTAAAAAAAGTTCCACATGCTTGGTATTCTAAACATGATAGTTGTTTGACAAGGTTTAACATTCCTAAAGGAGAAGTTTTTAGAAACATATGTGTGAAAGATGTTGACTTTGGATCTCTCATTATAATTATTTATGTGGATGATACAATTTTTCTGCTAATAGATAATATATTTTTAGTACATCTTCTAAATAAATGAATAATAAATATGAAATTTCAATGTTTGGAGAATTAATTTTCCTCATTGGCATGCATGTTCAACAAAAAGAAAAATGCATTTCTTTATCCCAAGAAATGTATGATATATAATTTTTAATGATGTTTGTGATGTAATTATCAAAAGTTGTTTCGACTCCTATTACCATGAGAATAAAGTTGAAAAATATGAATCCGGGTCAAGGGTAAATCAGAACGAACTTCAAAAGATGATAATAAGCCTTTTTTCCCTTATAGCCTCAAGGATTAATATTTTTTATGTTTTTACTTTGTGTGCCAAATATCCAAGTAAGTTAAAAGAATCACATATTTTGGAAGAAAAAATAATTCTATGATATGTCAATGAACCAACATCACATGTGTTATTATACAAAAGAAATAGTGAGATGTAGTTTCATGGTTTTAATGATAGTTATTGGGTTGGAGATTGTAATGATAGAAAATCAACCTCCTGAGAAACTGTTTTCTTAGGTGAATGTTGTGTGAGTTGGAATAGTAAGAAAAAAAAATTTAGTAACATTGAGAAAAATTTAATTCTAATTTGATGTCGTTACCCAATATTATACTCAAATTTACTTGATGAATTTTCAGCTGGAATATTTGAAATTAAATGTTTTTAAACCATTACAAATACTTTGTGACAGTCATACTGCATTTGATCTTTCAAATAATCATGTCCATCATTCAAAATCAAAACACATTGATATAAATTTTCCCAATATAAAAGGGAACATTTCTAGAAGATATGTTTTTCTATAATACAGTTCAACTATGTTTTAGATTGCTAATAACTTTGCAATGGAAATTCTAAAAAGAATGTTTGTGGAATTAAGGCGGCAACATCATGTTATGCCTCCTCTGATGTGTTCCTAAACATCATAAGGAAGACCCTCCATTATGATTTGGATTATTTTTACATATGGGGGGATAAAGTAACATCTTTTTAATTTTTAATATGTTTTTATTATTGTTATGTTATGATTCTGAAGTTGTGGTAATCATAAAATGGTCTAGAAAAATAAAGTGAGATAAGAAAGAATAGGGGAGTGATAAAGAATGTGATAAACAAAAAGTGAGGATGCCTTATCTTCACATGGACACAAAAAATCATTTCCACCAATGGATTTAAATCATTTAAAAAAATTACTTTATCTAGTAGTGTGGAGTTATGACACTCTTTTTTGGAAAAGTATAAGTTTTTATAAAATTAAAATGATGAGTTGTGAAAATTTCTGGGAGATGAAAAGTTGTTTACAAGTGTTGTCAACAAATCCAAAGGGGGATATTGAAGAATATTTGTGATAAATTATTTTAGACCTAGTCCACTGAAATTATGTTGATATCCAGATACAAGTTTCAAGTACCATGTTTACGTGTTGAGATGCACCAGACACAGAATATGTAAGGAAGATGAAGTTGTTTATCATAAACATTATCTTATTTAGGTCCATCAGCATGAAAATTGATAATAATTAGATTCAAAATGAATAGCGGGAATGATTTATTGTTTTCTAAAAGTCTATATTGTTTGTAATTAGAGAATGAATGAAGTTTCTGATGTGTTTTGAAAAAATAATGTGATGTCAAGTGTCAGAATGGTTTCATATGTTCTCAGAGAAAATCATACTATGATTTTCTAATCAAGAAGTTCTCATTGATCATGAAAAATATCATAATAAAATATATTGATGAAATGGTGCAGTGGTTTGATGAATTTACAAGTTGAAAAATGAGATTTCCATAATAATTTGATTTCCATAATAATGTGAATTATATTGTACTGAGCTATGAAATAAAAAGACGATGCTAATTATGAGGATGATATTAATCACACAGGGATGAACGTACTATAAATTTTCAAACTGTGAAATTTGTATTGAAATTTTTGTACATGTATTTTTATACTTGGAAAATAATACTGATATTTTCATACTAGAATTTATGTACTATTATTTTCATTCTGGGTAAATCAGGCTCATTTATTTTACTGAATTTTTTATAATGGAAAAATCGTACTGATTGTTTCATACTGAGATATATGTACTGAGATTTTTGAACAGGGAAAATCATACAGAATTTTTCATATTAAAATTTTCATACTGGGAAAATCATGCTGAGATTTTCATTATAAGGAAATCATAATGTAGTATTCATAAATTATATTTTTTTAATGGTAAAGAAACAAACATTGTAATAAGATGATTGGAAAGAATATTCAAAAAGAAAATTCTAGATTATTTACTGATGAATTGATTTTTTTTGAATTTAATTTTAATTTTTCATAAATCATAAAGAAATATATGGATGTTTGAGGAAGAAAATGTTGACATTTTATATGTTAGATATTTTCTTATATTTTGATATTTGAGGAAGTTGGGAAATTTTTCATGTTTAGCACCTTTGTTTTCTATGTCACCTATAAATACTTCCCCAAATCATTTTTTCCTTTTCAAATTTTCACATATGTTCAAATGGTGGATCACTAGATAATTCTAGGCGAACCTTCCAATCTGATTAACAAGGAATTGTATTGATAATTCAATCAATGTTTGAGTTTTTCATGTTGAGAATGAATTCAATATATTGATTCATCGTATTGGGAAAATATAATCCAGAACACAAAAAATTTGTACTCAGTAAATCAGATCCATGATTCAATATTATTGTACTCATAAAATTGAATCTACGATCTACTACTAACATATTAAGAAAATATAATCTACAATCATCATACAAGAGAATTGAATCCATGATCCAGCATTATTATATTGAGAAAATCAAATCCAGCGTCATTTTATTAAGAGAATCAGATCCATTTTTATTGTATTAAGAAAATGAAATCATGCCAATTGGAATGAGGATTTGGACTGATAAAATGTCGAGTAGATTGAAAAAAAGACTTTATTCATTTTTTTGGGTAAATTTATTTTAGAATAAAACCATGTAAGAAAATTTGTGTTAGTATAATAATTTTTATTGGGAGATAAAATGTGCCTAACTGATGATGGCATAATTTTCATTCACTTCTTCATAACAGTGAATTTCCATATAACCAAGGACTGGTTATGATCGGGATGTAGGTTCTCACACAGAGGCTGAAACTTTTTAATCTTATTTTATTTACAAACATTATTACATTTTCGTAAATTTGTACATACTAAAATATGATAAGGAACTAAATCATAATAGGTTATAGGGGTTATGATTATAAATGTTTTGATATTTATATAAAGTTAACAAATCATTCAACACTCTGTCTAAGTAATTATTTGATCCTTTGGAACTTTGCCTCATATTCTTAATCTATCGAAGGTTACCATATAGAAAGTTTCTTTTAGGAACCTCACTACCCATCTCCACTGGTTGGTACCACTCAAAAAAGTTTCTTTAAAGAACCTCACTACTCACCTCAACTCCAACGTACCAATCAGAAAGATCATTGGTGATCTTGTGTGATCACTATCATTATTGAGCATTTCCTAACCAAGATTACATACTAGAAAATTCCACATAATATCTTGAATTCCAAAATGGAGGGAACTTTTACACTATATGTGGAAATCACTCAGGATAGACTACTCACTAGACAAAATTTGATATCAAATGAAGGAGATAAAATGGTTCAACTTTTCATAATACGTAAAGAAAATGGGGGAACACTGCATGTGAGGGGACCCACAAGCATGTGTTCCCACTCCACTTATTATATATTTTCTTATATATTACGTGGATCCAAACCCATGTTGTATTACACATTGTTTAGGTGTACTACATGGCACTTCAAGACTAACCAGGATCGGGCAGTGTCCTTCTATCGTGTTTGTGTACTCTGGTATACAACCATGTACCTAGCCATGTATGACCACATGGAGTCATGACCATGTCATTCCCCACACATATTTTCTTTTGGGGAATGGGTAAATGATTTGGTGGAGGTCTACATGCAATTCCATCTTTATATTTTAAAAAATTATAACCTCTACACATATAGGGATGCACGCTGTCTGTTCATCCTTGTACACGGTGTGTAGTTGAGTTTTTCACAAAATATCATATGTACATGATGTTCCTTGATCCAATTCATTCCACTATATATCCAAACTTTATTATTTTCTAATGTAATGGATCTATCCATGTAATGTGTTTTATGGCCATCGCTCACTGAAAATCAGATCTCTATGACCCATGGGGGTCCCGTTATTCGTTCCACACACCCACGATCCATCATATGTCAATTAAACAATGTCCAATCATAAAATCCTTCAACCATGTCCCAAAAAGTTCCTATTCCTATTCTCGTTCCTATATTACAATGTTTTTTAATAAAACATTGTGATTCCGGGGGTCCGACCAGGCACGACACTACCCAGAAATGAAAAACTGGGACCACAGGGTCCAACCAGGGATGAACCCAAAGAAAAAAAGGGAAAATCACATGACCAATGTTTCAACCAAAACTAACCATGATTTCTTGGCCAAATATCAAGAAATAAGTTTTCAGGGTAAGATAATAATTCTGAAACCAATTCATTTGGTATATAGTTTCATGTAATCTTTTCAATTCACATAGAACAATATAAGGGAATGATCTACTCAATAAATTTAATAAATTACGGTGTGAATCCAAGAATGATGATTACTATCTAGAAATTAAATCATTTTTATTTGAATAACACATTAAGCAATGATCATTGCTATTTTTTTAATTTTTTTATTCCCAGTCTAATCTGATCCAGAGCTTCTTCATCGTTCGAGTTTATTCTCCAACAGAAGGGGAAGTAAAAGCTCTTGGTTGATCCCAGTATTACAAGGAAACCCAATGAGAATTAAAATTTAATTATATTTATAAAAATATTTTTGTCATAATGAATTAATGAATGAATTAATTAATTACTTAATTCACTAAACATACTTTAAAAAAGTATATTATCTGAAGGCCCCATGATGAACTATTTTAGATCGTGCCTAGGGTGAAAAATGCCTTCCATAATCAACCTTATTTTTATATTTATGATATGATCATCCTTTTGAGAGTTTTCCATTTTACATTAAGGAACCATATATGAAAAATATAAAATGTATTTAATATTTTTATAAAATTAATTCTTAGTAGACTGGTCCTCAAAATCATACACCGCTTAGGCACCTTGCTGTAGAAATGTATATATAAATATTTTAATGTCCTAAAATAAAATGTCTGGGACTCTAGAAAACTATCTCTTTCAATATTTTATTCACTGAAAAGAAAAAATAAACAATAATATTGGGATACTAATCCCACACATGGCTCTCCCTCTCTATGTAATTATCCTTCACATTCTAATTCCACCACAACATGAGAACCAAGGAGATGGTCCGTCCATATAGGGTCATATCATTTCGATACTCAATCATCATATAGTGCATTAAAAAGGTGGATCCAACCTTGATGTACATCTCACCCCATTCAATCACACATGTGGGTTCATGCACATATCTTCTCAATAATGACACATAGAAGATATCATGAAACCAATATATTTGAGTGTGTAGGTAAAGGTGGTCAGCATCATCACAAATCCTGTGTATGATCTCGAATAGAACGATAAAGCCCATAGATAGCTTACCTCGCCAAAAAACCTCAAAAATCTACATTATACAGAGACTCTCAAGAAAATGTGGAATCCCTACATGAACTCGAAGGCCCCGTGCAAGCGATCTGTATAAATACATTTTCTACTCTAGTCTATCCACATCTTCTTGTAGATAACCTAGACCTTCTCTATCATCACCTACACCATATCTTGAACTGAAAGAGATGTATAGACGATATTTTTTCAGTACAATAGTAACATGTAGGGTCTCCAATAGAGGTCCTCAAAAGGATCCATGTTGATATTAGAGTTGTAGGTGTTGATGTATTCAAACTATACTAGGTAATGTGATCCTCCTAGCTCCGAGCAAAGTCTAACACACAATTTCTCATCATATCCTCCAACTCTAATATAGTGTGCTCGATCTTCCCATAGGTCTAAGGGTGAATATATATACTCATCCCCAATTTCTTCTAGAATGACACTTGTAAGGCTATCAATAATCATGATTAAAAACAAGTTCCAAGATCAAATACAATCATTTAGGGCACCCCATGAAGGCGAATGATCTCCCATACATAGAACTACCCAAAAAACACAACTGAGCTTTACATACACAAAGAAAGTAAGTGTATAGAATTTTTGAGTCAATAATATATCACCCAGATGGGGTCATGGACCATTGTTGGGCATATAATACCTATCAAAATTTCAATCTATATGTCATTCTACTTACACTCTATGATCTTATGGGACCTCCACAAACCTATAGAAACATGGTGCTCATCCATCAACTATTGGAAGATGGGGAACAGAGAGATGAATTCATCAACATGTTTTCGCATACTGAACTACAAAAACTACTATTGAAGGACACTATACATAGTTCCCAAACTAGGATGTACATCTAGGGGAGAAGTGTGGATCTATCGCATCACATCCTCTAATATTATAATTAGAACTAGTATCCATACCTAGAAGAATATGATATGATTCCCCCATCTGAATATCCATATGGTGAGTCCCTCATAAATTTATGGTGACATAAGACCTCATAGTTGATGTCTTCTAGCAGGTACACTCTCACATGTTAAAAAACAGAGGATTCAACACCATCTACTGGAGAAACATTGGACCCCCCTACTCTGGTAGGGTCATCTGTAGGGATGCCAAATACTCTGTGACCACTTACACCAATAACGCCTTGTAAATCCTATTAAGTGATAATTATAATACCTTTACCTTCCCCAGAGTATAAACAATATCAATTTCATATTCTAATAGGAACTCCAACTAGTGATGTTGTCTCATGTTCAAGCCTATCTCCATAAATATGTACCTAAGACACTAATGGTTTGAGTAAACCAATAGGCTCTCCCTAGAAATGTATTAACTCCAAGTCATCAGGGAGGTGACTACCAATTCTAGCCCTATGTTGTGATTTATGTATTTATTCCCATAGGGTATCAATTTATTTGACCCATATGTGATAACATCCTATCGATGCATTAAAACATAACCAAGCTCATCTCTTATGGTATCATAATATAATACATACTCAGCCACAAATATTCATCATGGATAAAACTAAAGAATCTATTGGATCAAAAAATGAGTGTAAGGAGTAGGGATAGTAATCCTCATAGAATAGATGATGGATGTCGTGTCACTTGAATTTCAACTCATTGTACATCTAAAAAAAGATGCTCCACCCGTGCTCAAGTACTCCATGGAAGATCCTAGCTACCAGTGAAACCACCATACCCATAAGGGTATGAACCAACCTGAATATATGGACCGATATTTCTATCCAATCATCTGTTACATGATTATATGGATCATCGTTGAACTATAGTTACCTCTAGTGCTAGAACATGTAGATCGTGCTAAGCCTACATGTATCCTCATCCTGTTATACTAGGATGATCACATGCTTGATCAGTGGATGTTCTTATACCAAACCACCCGGAAGGATAGGCTCATGGGATGGACATCTAAATGTGGCCTCATTACTCATCATATCATCATCATCATATAGAATTGGTATCCTAGTTGGAATACATCGTAAGGGTATCCAAAAATATATCAATATGTACAATGGTTTGATAATCATATATATATATATATAACAACAAAGTGGAGCTGGATCAAGATGGAAATTAAATGTCTAAATCCTATATGATTCATGTACCTAAAATCCCTCCAACCATTATCTCTTAATTTAAGTTCAAAAAGATGTTAGTCAAGGTCTTGGTGAATCGACATGTTAGTTACCCATACCATCGTTGGATTCTGTAGTTTGATATCCTCATTCAAGACACTATGACATTTTTTCCACAATCCCAACCAAATCCTCAAACATTGACTACAAGAAACACTATTGAATGTATCAAGTAACTATAGATATCAATCTTTCACAACCTAACCCAAGTTGGGGTTCCATCCATAACTACGCCAATCCCACCTCAATAAGCTTGGGACTAGCGACTAGATCCAAATACATAACTAACATGGAGAGGCCTTTTATTATATAAATGTATGAACACACACATCCATCTTGATGAAAAAATACAGAGGAAGTAAATGTTAAATATGTAAAAAGGTAAGGGAACAATAATTCATGAAAAACTATTACATAATACAATTGTATGATAGTTCAAATAGAAATTTAAAGGGTTAAAATACAGTCTCAACTAGAAGTATATCCCAATATGAAAAAACTAGAACTGTGTACTTCTAAGAGATCCCAACACTTAATCTCCAAGCTATGACCGTTGTACGTGGTCCAAAGTACGAGGTATCCCAAAGCTCCTATGAAGTGATCATCGACCTGTCCGTCATCTACATATGACATGAAAAAAGTGGGAAAATACCTTATAAGGGTGAATATATACTTATCATGAATGAAACCCTGAGTATTTTCCACCCCTAGCATGAGAGGAATCTCAACTAAACATGAGAAGATAAGGATGAATAAAACGTTTCATACCTTGTGTGTCTTCACCTCTCAGTGAAAGATAGTAACCAAATCCAAGGTATGGATAAACATTAATGAATAAATAACTAACTATATATATATATATATTCATATTCAAATGAAACCCAAATGATAATGAAAGTGTATCTCCATCGAATAGTACATCCCAAGAAGAAGAGTATTCGGTAGGTGGAAAAGTACATCAATGATTCCCATCATCTCACACATCCGATTAGAAGTATTGGTGCTAGTCAACCCATGCCTCCCCACTTTGACTCATAGTCAAGGGGAAAATCAATGTAGAGAACCTAAAACATTGTCCATCAAGGGGTTCCAATATAGATGTTTTCAAGGACCTACTACCTAATTTTGCTGGAAGGTTCCACTTTGTAGTCATCAAGGACTCACTTACCAACTCTAATGGAGGTAATCACTTGGTGGTCATCATAGAATCTACTACCCATCTCTACTGAAGGATACTACTCAGTGGTCATCATGGAATCCTCTTCCCACCTCTACTTGAGTGTCCTCATATGTAGTCGTCAAGGACTTCACTTATAATCTCTACTTGAGAGTACCACTCAATAGTAATCGAGGACTCCACTGCTCGTCTCTACTAGAGGGTACTACTTAGAAAGTTTGATTGAGGAACCTCGCATCCTATATCTAATAGAGAGTGACACTAATAGATTTTAATCAAGGAACATCATTTCAAATAACTACTGGAGGGTACCACTTGGATTGTTTTGTCATGAAACCTCACTTCCCATTTCTACTGGAGGGAACCACTCAAAAACAACTCTGGTTATCCTAAATGATGACTACCATCATCGAAAATCACCTAAAAAAGAGTCATTTTAAGAAGATTCCAAATAGTATATAAAATTATCCAAGGAAGGTAGCCATCATTTTCTAAACTAGAAAACACACAGTATAAGAAAATCATGGGACAAATTCAGAGTTCAAGTGTAGAAGATATGGATGGACAAAGATTACTAAAAAATAAAAAGGGGGTACACTAGATGTGATGGGACCCACATATCATGTGGTATCACTACATTTCCTTTTCATGTAACTAGAAATAACATGGATCCCAACCCATGTAGTAGGACTCACCATGCAGGCGGACTACATAGTTTTTCTAGACTAACCCGCACTGAGCAATGTCCTTATGGTCGTGTCTTTATACATCGGTACACGTCTGTGTACCTCATAGTGTACGACCACACGGATTCAATACCATGTGATCCATCCCACTTATTTTCCATCCATGTAAGGGTAATAGTCATGTATGATGAATGCACTTCATTCCATCCTAATATTTTCCAAAACCCTATCCACCACACGTAAGGGGCTACACACTATGTGATCACCCATGTACATGGAATGTAGTCACGTTTTCCACAGAATCACATATCATATTATTTATTTATGATCCATGAAATTCATTCATAGATCCTACCTAAATTCCATTCTAATATTATGGATCTGGATTTGGATCATGGTTTTCATCCATCGTTCATCAGAAATCGGATCCCATCGACCCATGATGGTTCCATCATTCATTAGACATGCCCCTGATCCCTCTACCAATGATTAACTAATCTTAAATCATAAAATATATCATTATAGTTATAAAATGACCACTAATAAATGATTGTTCATCGATACAAACCTCATTAATAAATCTTTTTTGATTCCACGGTTCCGATTGGGCTCAGTACCGGCAGACATTGTCATACCAAGACCATGGGGTCCAAATGGTGGTGAACGTGAATAAAAAGAGAGGTAAAATCACAATATCTAAGTATTATAAATATTTATCCAATATCTCATGTCAAATGATCAATAAAAATGATTCCAGGGATAATTAAAAATTAAATAACCAATTTATTCGGTACATGGGTGCATAAATAGATGGTAATTCTTGTCGATCGATTGAAGTGATTAATCATCTTAATTAATTTAATCAAAGATGGTGTAAACCAAAAATTGAGTAATCCTGCATAGATATTTGGTTTTTATTCATCATATAACTCATTCACCAATGATTGAAGTAATTCATTGAGTTCGGTGCATTCTGATCTACTTCTGTATGGAGTTTCATTGTCATCCCAAGAGATTCACTAATGGAAGTAGGAAACAATGGCTCTCAGAAAATACCAGTATTATGAGGCTAAAACTAGGGAAATCATAATGTGAATATATTTATAAAAAAAATTTTAGGTTAAAAATTAATGAATGTAGGAATTATTTAATTAATCTACTGAATGTACTGCCAAAGTGTGAGGTGTCTGAACACCTCGTGCTAGACTATTTTAGGTCGTTCCTATAGTAATCCATGTGTTCCACACTCAATTTTTTTCTTAGATTTTTTATCCAAGAATCATTTCGAGAGGTAGAAAATTTAATTTATGGATCCATTCATGCAATATAAAATATATTTAATATTTTTATAAAATTAATTTATGGCTCACTCTCCCTCGGAATCACATGTTGTCTCAGTGCCTATCTCTATAAATATATATATAATTGTTTCATACTCTATCAAGGAAAAAATAAGATTCAAAAAAATTGGTTCAACAGAATTAAAATATCCTCATCATCTATCCCTGACACTTTCACATCATGTAACAGATACACGATGTGTATTTTTTACACAGGGTTTTCCTTCCACCGTCTTTATTGTTCACACATCCGACTAAATAAAACCACTACTACCTAAATAAACAAAAAAATAAAACCATGGAGTACCTAAAACCAGGGGTGATACATTCGATATGGATTTATAAATATTTTTTAGTTACACTTCTTAGAAAAATTATCAAATTCTTCTTCAGGAATATATTAAAAAAATAATATCTTTCTTTTTCACTCCATAATTGACTCTATTTTTTATTTCATCGTGATTTTATTAGTTCTGATTTCAATGGTTTATTTCTATTGATCCATGGTATGAACTATATTTCTAGAATAGATTCATATATTTTCTTTTGACTTGACATTATCAAAATCCATCTTCTCAATCTCTTTACGATTTTTTTGTTTGCATCTTTTCATCTTTTGAATAGCTTCCTTCAACAATGTACCGCTGATGGAAGCTTATTCTCTGTTTTTTCTAACTTATATCCAATAGGGAGATGTTACTCTATTCTTATTTTTAATATAGTTGATACCAACAAATTCATTCTATGTGACCACAAATGTTGAGGTGCACACAAAAATCTTCAATATATTTGAATATGTTTGTAGTTAACATATTCATTTCCTTTTGTGTAATCTGCTTTTGATTAGATTTTTTATTCAATTATTCACCTCTAATTTGACTTAATATTGTAATTATATAGTCTAAAAACATTTTTATATTATTCAAACATCCAATAACCTAATGCCCAAACACCCACAAACCCCAACAATAACCAACAGGTCCCCTTCTTTTTCTTTTACTACTAGTCTAACTTTATTTAGTACCTTTTGGTTTCCCTTTTTGACTATTCTTCTTTAGTGAAAAATTTTGGAAGTTATTTTTCTATTTATTTCCAATATAAACATTTTTTTTGGTTTATGTATTAAAATTTTTATCTACCAACATCGTCCCATATTATAGAATTGAATATGTACTAGTAGATGTGAATTATTTAGTAGAAATAGAATTACAGGTACAAGTGTTACCTTCTTCCAAGTGATTTTCAATGTTTTATCATGATATGTTTTTTATTTATTCTTTCTATTGAAATTAATCTATTTATTTTAATGTGTCTCTTGAATATTTTTATATCATTATCCCTTTTTGGTGCTTGAATCTCATCATATGTTTTGGTGGAAAAATTATTTCTCTCATTTACATGTGAAGTTCTATCATATCTCCATCAATGCTGTCAATTAAAGATCTACATAATCTCATTATATAATGAAGTCATATTCTCATTTTCATATAATTTTTTAACCTTACCATTTTATGTTAATTTAATTCATCATATCTTAATGATGTATACAACAGTCATTTAAAGAGTTATATTGGTTTTTGATTCATATTGATGTAACGTCAAATAAGTTTTTCTTTACACTCATGGAAAATTTTTGGGATTATTACCAATAATCAATATTTTTAATATAATATTCATCCATCTTGGTCTCTTATTACACTATTTTGTCAAGCTTGTTTACCTTACATGTTTTTTATACAAGATGAAAATTTCAGGTAGTCATGGATAAAATGAAAAATTATTCAATTTCATAGATTACTTCCCCAAATACAATTTTTATTATAAATATACACAAAAATTAATTTTCTATTATTCCTCAATTATTCAAATATTTTAATTTTATTGATTCACATAATATTTTCTTCAATGAGGCATTGAGATGAATTTAGCTTTTGAATTTTTTACCAATTATATCTTCTTGTTAATTAAATTATTCTTAAAATTGTGCTTTGTAATCAAGAATATCCTTGATCAAACAATGTGTATATATAACCACTTCATCATGGAAATTATTCATTTATCATTCAAATGTATATTCTAAGTATTCAAAAAGTTAATACATCCTCATCATACTCTTCAAATAATGAGAATGTTATTTGAAAATTATAATTTTAAAATGATTTTACATGATCTCACTGATCCTTCTCTTATTTATTTTACATTTTCATCAATATATTGGATTCACTCTTCATCGTGTATTTTAAATCCACAAAATATACAATCTTACCTTTTTTAACATGAGTGGAGACTATATAGGGATCCTAGATATTTACATATATTATTTAATGATTTAAAGTATAATTAACAAGAAATTACAAGCCAAGTATTATAAATTCTAGTGTCTTTGGATGATAACATAAATAAAATTTTAATAATGGAAATTGAATAAAACCTAATTATTTTAATAATAGATAAAGAGCTGAAAAATTACATTGATATTCTATATATACATAGGATAACCTGGGGAATACATGAACAAATGTGATGAGCTAAAAAGGAATGTCATGTATAAACAAATGAATATTGATAAGAAATAGGGTTATATGGCACTGCATGATGACATAAAAAAATGGAACATGAATAATCTTAAGTTTTCATAAAATTTAGAACATGGGAATGTGTAATAATGGAATCATATGAATTTTTAATGAACACACAACATGACATAAGCATGATTCAAGGATAACTTCCAAGACCATTGACCTTGGCGGTCAAAATCCGATAAAAGAATCAAGTTCCATCCATATCCCAACATGATTTATCTTGAGACCAAACATTACCCAATCCATTAGAGTTCAATATAGATACATCCCTAATAATACTATCATTCATTTTTTTAATGAAAAATCAATCATAAACAAAGGGTTTACCCATGGAAAGAAATAGGTATCGTAATCATGTCATGGACAACAATAAAATATCGTTTCATAAAAGATTCTATGAAATCGTTGATTAAAAAAAAAATAGAAGGTAAAACAGTTATATATCATGAAAAATGAGGTCCAATTGAATTTTAAACCTATAAAATAGTGTTTAGGAAACATTTTAAATGAAACATTTTAGTGTGGTTTAAGTATAATTTTAAAGACCATTTAAATTTGAAAAGGAATATTCATTTTCATACAAGAAATGAGAAAAACTTTTTTCATTATAAAATGAGTTTTTTTAGAAAACTAATGGTGTCAGAAAACATATTATTGTCTTAAATTAAAAATTCTTATAAAATCAAGATGTTCCCATTAATCGGGCCTTCTTATCAGAATGATTTGAGAAGGGAACATTTTTAAAATATGTATTTACCCTTAAAACAAGGATGAAATGATATATAAATGTGTTTAGAACATATAAAATGATTTTAGTAGACGTATATAAAAATAATTTAGAGTTACATTGTGGTATATAGAGGGAAACCGTAACCAAAAGGAAAAAATGGATGTTCAGAAATAATCCCATCAATATGTATGAATGTGTTATGTACATGAACTTAATATCCTAGATAATAAAATTAAATATGTTAATTAATTAATTATGAACCTTTTATAAATTTAATTTATTTGTTATTTATTTATTATGTTAATTTATGAATTTTTAGATGAGGTATATAGTTTAATTCAATCATTTGGGAGTGTTCGTTTTTTTGGGTTTCATGATTTGTTCACTTGTATAAGAGTAATAAGGTTCATATAAAAAGAGAATAGTTATCCAAAACTGAAATTATATGTTATTAATGATCATCCAAAAATTAAAATCTTTATATAATTCATTTGGTTATATGGGTTGATGATGAATAATTATATTATAGAATAAAAATAGTCATTTAGATTATTTTAGCATCTTTTCGATCATCATGAGCTAGTTTTGTTTTATTAATTAATATTATGTATATAGGTTTTTTCCAAAACACTAAATACTATGTGAAACATATAGTATAATATTTTTTATCAGTAAAAATGTGTTTTTTACCGTCCTTGAAGGTGTTAATGTAGATTAAAAACTCTTCATCCATGAATGTGATATATCAACACATCATATATGATGGATTCATTTTTAGGACAAAAATAGAGTGAAGAAAATTTATGATGGAGTATTCTCTCAACAAAATAAAATTATATTATATAAAAGATACTAGGGATTTCATTTCAGTTTGAGATAGGTAGGTGAGGTGAATATAAGAAAATAATATAACATGAATATAAATTAAAAGAAAACATATGATGTTTTTACCTCTTGAACGTCTTCTCCTTGAGAACCTCCTTAAGGAAGGGGATTGGTATTTTGTTGAGACTAAAACCTCATGGATGTTAGTAGGATACATGGTAATAATAATAGGTTTAAATTTTACTTGTTTATAAGATTAATATGATCGAGGAGAAGAGGTGGCGATAGTTGTTATTTGTAGTGGAGGAGAGTGGTATTTTTTTATTTTATTCAACAGATTATTATTTTTACCCCAAGACTATGAATAGTTTTTATTCCCATGAATAAATATATTAAAGTAAGATGAATAGTTTTTTATTATTTTTTTACATCATCTATACATAAACCAAGACTCAATAATTCATGTATTTAGCTTATACTGTAAATTACAGTATTTCACTATTCATAAAAAATTCAACAATTTTAGAAAAAACTCTAAAAATTCTCTCTGAACTTTTTTCATTATTTAGATTTCAAAAATAAACTTTATTTAATGATAAAAAATTTCTAAATATCAAAAAAATTAATTTAAATCATCATTTATTTGAAAAATAATAAATATAAATTTGTAAGTAATTTTAAAACACTTTGAAAAATTAATTAACGTCTCATAAAATAATATTATAAAAAAAAGTCGATGAATCTAAATTTATGAATATTTTTTCTGAAAATAAATTTTCTTTTAAAACACTATATTAATTACATAATTTTGTTAAAAAAACATTTATACCAACACCTAATTTATCATTTTCCATAAAATTATTTACTTAAACTGTGATATAATTATATCATATTTCCATTTATATGATTGATAAAATTTATTTACACATTCTTTGGCGAGGTTACTATTCTATTGGCTAGTTAACTATTCATATGGGTCACATTACTATTCCAATGTTCAAGTATATATTCCATTGGTACATGTTCCATAATTTCTAGAAATATAAATTATTTCAATCATTCTTAATTAATAATCTTTTTTGTGTTATATGTGTGATTTTATTTTCTTTTTACTATATTACACCATTTCAAGAAGGTAAATTTCATTGACATAATTCATTTCCATTACACTCTTCCCCCTTTATAAAAATTCACCCATGAAATATGGTTTTATAAGATATGTGGAAAATATATGAGGTTACTTATCCTTCATTTCATCCCTAGGTTCCAATGTTTCTTATTCATGCTTAGAGTTACACCATAGTACTTTAACAAGGTGAGTTTTCTTGTTGTGAAAAATATTATATATAATTTCCATGAATTTCAGTGGCTATTCCTCATATGAGATATCATTTTCCAACTATACCACCTCTGCAATTATTACATGTGAGGGATAACACATGTATATACTCAAGGGGATATGTGGAATACATCATGTTCTTGAGAAATGGATGGTGTATGTACTATTTTATTGGAAAAAAATCAAATCAAATAAAGATTATTAAAGGGGCCAATGTAACTGGGACATAGCTTTCCTTTATTACAAAATATTATGACCCTAAACCATTGACATATATAGAGGAATAACATGTCTCAAAACTTAATGTCATGGTCTATAAGATGATTATATTTATATATATTCTGTCAACTTTGGGCTACATTAATGTGTTATTGAAAGGTTTTCACCTATTCTACCATTTCATCAACCATTTCAAGTCCAATAGTCTTATGTTCACTATCTTAATACCAACATGTAAGGATTGTAAATCTTTTTCAATAAAGGGATTCTCATGGATCAAGTTGGATTCATGAGTTGAAACTATTATTGTTAGAGTACTCAGCCAAAGGTAGATGAAGATCCCATACTCCATTGATGTCCATAGAACACTCTCTCAACATGTCTTCTGGTGTCTAAATAGTCCATTCATATTGGGCATTGGTTTTATAATGATAAGTCATGCTGAAGTTCATCTCTATGTTTAGAGAATTTTGGAATCTTTTCCATAACATGCTGGTGAATCTCTATTATTGATCAGTGATAATCAATAGTTGTTCTCCATTCAGACATAGTACTTTTCTAATTTATATATTTCCATGATGATCCAATGATATGTCCCTTAGAACTGTGATAATGTGAGCTTCCATTATAAGATGATCCATAAAACCCATATATCATTTTTTCCTCTGGATTTCATCAAATGTCTAGTGACATAGTTCATGATGATGTTTTCTAAATTCCATGTTTTTGTGGGTAATGGTTGCATCATCCTATTATACATTTTCCTTTCATCCTTCAATATTTATAGTACTAGGAACATTTATGTATATTTAGTGATCTCCTTTTTTATATTGTCCCAACAATAGTTTTCTCATATATCTTAATACATTATTGTGCTTTGAGGGTGAATAGAGACAGTAGACCTACGTACATCACTGGAAAGCTAATTATTTACCTATAAATTGGATATTACACATCCTCGTGATTAAAATATTATAAATTCTCCCTCATTATTTTTTAAATCTGAGGATTTCCCCTTTCTCCTGGATTACACCTTATTCTGAATTTCCACACCATTTCTTTCAACACACGTTATTTTATCCATGAGGTATGGTTGAGTAATCAATTTATAAAAGACGGATATTGTTCCTTCAATAATGATTCCCATATCTATAATTTTCAAATCAATGATGATTTTACCATTATCAGTACTCATCATTGACATGGATGTATGATCCTTTCTATATAGAGCATATGGCACCTTATTTCCTTACCGGGAATGTAGTGGATTATGTATCCATAATCCATGATGATTTATAACAATATTCATTGGCCCATATGATTCCCCTTCTTTTTGAGTATATATATAATGCTCTTATGATTAGTATATATTTCAATCATGTCCCCATATAGATAATACCCATTGATTTTCAACACAAAGACATAACATCCAAATACATATTTTGTGTATGATAGTTTTACTAATGAATTTTCAACTACCTTGTGGTGTAGTCCATGACATTCCCATTTTTCATCTCTATATAGTGTAATCCCCTCTTTTAAGCATTGTTGTAAAACACAAAGAGTTCCCCACTTGTCAGAAGTGTAAGTATTGGTGTTGTGATAACCAAGTCTTTTAACTCTTTAAATCATTCTTTAAATTCACTATCCTATATAAACATTGATCCCTTCATAGTCAAGATTGTTAGTGTGTTTGATAATCATGATATGTTCCTCACAAATCATTAGTAATACCCAGAAAGAACATGGAAATGACAATTCTATATTACAGATTATGGCATGGTCGACTGCTCAATTTCCCATATCTTGGAAGGGTCCATAAATAATACTTTGTTGGCGATAACATGCACCAAGAATGACACTTCCTCCATCTAGAACACCCATTACAATAACTTTTATAATGATTCCCCATATTCAAATTCTCTTTCACATAATTCATGTTCTCATAATGTTCCCCATTTCTCATAGAGTATATGATAATATGATGAATAAATACTTCCATAATTTTTTTTAGTATTCACTAAATACTTTATTCGTTAAATCAATGAAAATTTCTATATCATTAGTGAGTCTAAAGGGAATCACTGTAAAAACATAGTTTCTATACATAATTTTAACAAAAATCACTAAAATATCATCCTTACTCACCTTGAGTTGATGTTATCCCAAAAAAAGGTCCACCTTATAGAAATAATTGGCCCCAAATAGTTGACTTAACAAGTCATTCATATGTGGAAGGGAATACTTGTTTTTATCATTATTTTATTGAGCTCACAATAATCATCGTAGCAGAGCATTAATAGATCCTTTATTTTGATAAAGAGAATTGTTAAACCCCATGTTGAAGCACTCAGGTGTATAAAACCCTTTACCAGATTCTCTTGTATCTTCTTCTATAGTTCCTCTAACTTGATGGTGGTAATTATATAAGATGAATTAGATATAGGTAGAGATATATGAATAAGATCAAATGATAACTCAAACTCTCAATCACAAGGAAGACCAGTGAATTCATTAAGGAACACTCCAGTATAATCCCTCACAATGGAAATTTCTTTCAGCAGGATTATCTTATTTATCTTAATCATTTGAGTTACATATTATTTCTCATAAGGCAATAATTTTCACCTTCAAGATTATCATTATTAAGGAGATTCATCGTGATCCTTACACTTTTATAGGATTGGGGGATTCTTTGGGATATGAAGAGTGGTCTCCCATTATGGTATGTTGATGTTCGCTTTGTATAAACATAGCCAATTCATGATTAGTATAGCATCTAACTCCACCAGAAAAAGTAAGACAATATATTAAAGGAGGTTCAGTCCACAAACATTAACTAAGGATAAATTATATACTTTTGATTTAGTAATTTCTCTATTTTATTATCTCATGGATAACAAGACCTCTATTTTTGAGGCGTTGTTTGAATAGTTTTACTTAACATGGATTATATTAAATAATTGGTAGAACTAGAATCAAAAATTACATTAACAATTCACGAATGAATAATTGGCATACCTGTCACCACATAATTGTCAGGATTTACATCAATAGTAGAAATAACATATTCCCTTATTTATTTCCTCTGAATTTGTTGTTGTTGATTGACTCGAAAAACCCTTGGATTGGTGAAATGATTTTAATAATTCCATCGAACCTCGTAGTTGAAACACTAAACTACATGATGAGGGTTTATCTGAACCTTTTTTCCCTCTTCTACATTAGTGTGATTATTTGTATCCCTTTTTCTATTATTATCCATATGCCCCTATCTTACACATTTTAATCATCTCATGGCACCCTTTATGTAGTTTATGGGATAGTTCTTCCAACACTTTTGACACGTGGGATATAGGGTCCTCCCTCCATCATGGGATTTATCTGCTGATCCACCCATATTAAACTTCATTTTACACTTTTTCTCACTAGGCCCACAAGACCACTAAAGAAATTCATTCTCTAATTCAACCTTAAGGACTCAACTGAATCATTTCCCCCTAACTATCAAAATCTCAAATCTCCAAAGATATTTATATTCTCATAATTTATCCACTAAAGATGAAATCTACCTTTCTTTTAGTGTTCATGAAAATAATAGAAGTGTACAATGAAATACTTTTGAGGTTTTCATCCTATGCTTCAATAGACTCATCTACCTTTTTATTTAGTCTAAGGAACTCCCTTTCCATCTTATGATGAAGTATTTGGGGAAAAATTATAAAAATAATAATTTTTGGAATTCTTCCAATACCATGGAATCAATTTTCTTTTGGAAATTGTATTGTTGATCAGTTTCCAACACTAATCAGTTTACCCATCAAAACGATGTACTTACAACACAAATTTTACTTTATCTAAGCACTGGAGGATAAATAATATCTTCTCTATAGATTTTTTACATTTTTCAGCAAGGAGGGTATCTAAAGATTAACTAAGATTTGGATACCTTTTGTATAAAAATTATTGGACAGGAACATGATCATTATTAGGATAAGATGGGAATTCCATGTGATTTAGTTTATTATTCATAACATGATCTAGTTAATCATATACTGTCATGTAGTTTTTAGATCTTATTCCCCTCACATTTGTTATATCAATATTGAAATTATCACATTTCCTATCACATTGATTATTGGAATAGGTTCTTCAATTTTCATCTATTAATTGAGAAAAATAAATTACAATTAGGGGGTTTGATTACATAACTGACAAGTATAATAAAATTAAACCCTGAACATAGAGGGATAAACTTATAAATGAAAAGAACATCTTATCATGTGATTCTCAATATTCCAATCTAGATTATTAATGTTGAATGAATCATCCATATGGTTCATAATAAAAAAAATTAATTTTAATGTAAAAAAATAACTAGACAGTGCATTGATACCAACTATAGTGACCCTTGCATTTTACAAATATTATTGTATGATTTTATGAAATCATTTACCACATCAAATTAAAATCCAGTGATCATAAATTCTAGTGTCTTTGGATGATTAGGTAAATAAAACTAAAAAATGGAAATAAAATAAATCATCATTATTTTTATCATCCATAAAGATATTATAACTTCCATTGAGCTCCTACATCTCCATAGGATAACCTATGTTGTTAATGAAAAAAAATATATGCACTAAAAATCCTAGTAAGTGTATAAACATAGGAATAAAGAAAATAACCAGGGTTGGATGGCATAACATGATGGCATAAAATGGCATGGAACATTACTAATCATAAAGTAACATAAAATTTAGATCATGGGTACATGTAATCATGGAATCATAGGAATATAGAAATAACATGCAACACAACATAAGTATGAGTCAAGGCTAACTACCAACACCTTTGCACATGGTGGACAAAGTTCCATAAAGGAATCTGGTTCACACCATGTCCCAACATGACATCTCATGTGACTAAACATTACCCTATGCATTGGATTAATATATGAGTGATACCATAAAAACATGTTCATTCATTTGTGTTCCACAAAAAAATCATACATAAACATAACAGTTACCCATAAAAAGAAATGGGTATCATAATCATGTCTTTAAGTAAACAAAAGAGTGTATTATAAAGGTGTCCAAAAATGAATGGATTTAAATAATACATGAAAATCAATAAGTATGAATAAATATATATATAATGATTAATTATTTCCAATTTAAGTGAAAACATATAAAAAGAGTGTTTTAGAATCTTTAGAAATGATACATTTTAGTGTTGCGGAAGGGAATATTTTAATACAATTTTTTACGGAAAAGGAATATTCATTTCCATAACACCAAAAATGAACTAATATATTTTTTAATTATAAAACATATGATTATATAAATATAATTTTTCACTAAAAAATATTATGGATTTCACATGAAAATGGTTAAAAATCAAGAATATTCAATTAATCGAGATTTTTTATCCGAAATATTTGAGAAGGGAACCATTTTAAAAAAATTATTTCCTTATTAGAGAAGGATGAACTAATTTTGTTACATGATTTTGAAACATATAAAAATAATGTAGAATACATATATAAAATTAATGAAGAGTTAAATTGGTGTAATGATAGATAAATAATCACCTGATAGAAAATGGAGGATCGGAAAAAATCTATTACCGAATGTATGAAAGAGTTCTTCACTTGATCATGATGTAATAGATAAAAAAAATTAAATACATTAATTCATTCATTCATAAAATTCTCAATATTAATTTGTTTTAAAATATTTTTTATGTTAATTTATGGATTTTTTAAGTTATCATGTTCAATTACAGTGCTTGAGAGTGTTAATTGTCTTGGTTTTCATGATTGGTTCACTTCCAAAAGCATCTAGAGGTTCATTTAAATGAGATTAATTATTCGAAATTCAAATTATATGTCTTTAATTATCATCCATAATATAAAACATTTATATTATTCAATTGGATATGTTGGGTGATGATGAATCATTAGATAATACAATAGTGATAATCATTTGGATTATTTCAGCGTCTTCTTGATCATCACAAGCATGTTTTGTTTTATTATTTAATATTTTGAATATAAGTTACTCCCAAAACATTATATAAGTTGTAATACATGTATTATAAACTTTTAAAAAAATAAAATTGGTTTGTTACAATTCATATAACAATTAATGAATTTTGAAAACTCTTGGTCCTTGAAAGTGATAAATCAACACATCACATACGATGTTTTAATTTCTAGAACAAAAGGAGAGGGAAGAGATTTGATGATGGATTATTCCCATATAATAATAATATGATAGTATATATATATATATTTTTTATATGTCATGTCTCTTTGGGATATAAAGTTGGGGATAATATAAGAAAATAAAATAACATGAAAATAAAGTAAAAGTAAACGGAAGAGGGTTTTACCTCTTCAACCTCTTCTCCATGAGAACCGCATTAGGGATAGGTAATGTTATTTTGTAGAGACAAGAACCTAAATGAAGTGGGGAAGAAACATGGGGAGATAACTGGGAAGAAATTGGAAAATCATCATGTCTTAAGAGCTTTTATGAGAAGAGGTGGTGAGGGTGTTATTTATAGTGGAGGTTAGGATGTTTTTTTTATTATTTTACTCATTAGTTTGTTATTTTGGATTTTTAGAATATGAATAGTTTTCATTCCAATGAATAATTATTTTAATGGAAGAAGTATATTGTCAGTTTATAGGCTTACATTAGCCATACATCAATCATGAATCAATAGTTCATTTATTTTTCTTATATCGTAAATTACTATATTTCACTATTCACAAAATTCAATTATTTTAGAAAACTACCAAAAATTTAACCTAACAATTTTCAACACCTTGAATTAAAAACTGAACTCCATTTTATGGAAATAATTTTATCAATATGGGAAATTAACTTTATAATTAAGATCATCATTTATTTGAAAATACAAATTTTAAAATTTTTACATATTTTCTAACAAATTAAAAAATTAATTATGGTCTTATAAAATAATCCTAAAATAATATGAAAACAAAATATTAATTTTTTTAATCTATGTTAGGTAAATAAATTTTATTTTAAATCATTACATTAATTAAACAATTGTAAATCAACATTTATACCAATACTTAATTTATCATTTTTAAAACATTTACTTACCTTAAATTTGTATAATTATGTCATATATTCATTCATATGATTGATAAATATTATTTATACTTTCATTGGTGATGATACAATAATATTGGTTGGTTTACTATTCATAAGGGTGACATTACTATTCCAATGGTCAAGTTATTATTCTATTTGTGTATGTCCCTTAATTTCTAAAAATACATTTTATTTAATTAAATATTTATTTTTCATGTTTGTGTTTTTTTATCTATGTGATTTAATGTGATTTATACTATATGAAATGGTTATAAGAAGGAAATAGATTGATAGAATTATGGGTCCTTATAGACTAAGTCTTCCACCTGAGGTATATTAGAATCAAATTCAAGTGTAAAATTTAAATAAACAAAATTAAATAAACTATGGTGAAAAAAAATTTTATCCAGTCATAAGTAGACCTATGATTTGATACCACTTTTAGAGCCCAGATGGGTCATGATCGCAATCTAACTGGGGGTTGAATCAGTGTACCCAAATTTTTTGGGTTTATACATTCTTTCCAATTATCTCCCTTACCCTCAAACCTCTAAACTCGTGAAGTGGAAAGGATATTATATTCCCTCTCAACAAAATAATGTATATGTTAAATGAGATAACAACACAAATTTTCTCAACAAGTTTTAATAAATTTGTTAAAACATACTTGTTGCAACAAAAAATTCGTGGTTGTTTCATGGATGTTCACATGGCAATAATTTTTATTGATTACAGGTTTAGTTCAATTATCACACAAGTTTTATATATAATATTTATGTCCTATAAAGGATTGATAAAATTATTTATAGTGGAACCAACACTCATCAATGATTTTATTTATAATGGAACTAGAAATTCCCTATGGTTCATCTAAAAAATATATCTGCATAACAACTCTCAACTATAATGGATTTATTTTCATCAACTTAATAAAATTGTTCCTCATATACAGGTCTTTGACTACTACTATATAAATATTATAGATTATATGTATTTTGTCCCAATACTCTTCATCATGTGTAATATGAAACTTTTACACTAACATAATTATTTCTTATAAAGATAAATGGAAGAATAACTCCACACATTGTAAGTATTCATATTCATTGATTATAAAATTATTGGTTAGATACTCCATATTTCGATAATTTTTGGACTTCAATTAAATTATTAACATGACACATAAATCATTTTCAATAATCATTTATTTAATAATAATTTTTGTTAACCTCCACATAGTCATATTTATTTATTCCTCAACATAATTACTGCTTACATTAAATAAAGAGTCATATTTTTACATATCCATTTTTTATTCTCATTATATTTTTTCCTTCTCCAATTTATTCATTATATATAATACCACTTTTATTAAATGGATTTTTTTTTGAAAATTACATTTTTTTTAATTTAGAAAATCTTTTGTGGGAAATTTGATGACCCATGAAGTACCAAAAAAGAATGAAATACCATAATATATTTAAAAAACATTAATGTTTAATTAAATCCAATTTAGACAAATTACCATTAAATAATTTTTTATTGAGTGTGTTCACCTTTTTACTCAGATCATCCATGATATAGTCTTCTAACCAAAAATTCATCATTTCCAACATTATAATGTACTTATCCATTTGTATTTTCACTATATTGAAAAATCTTAATAGAATGTGGTCTTGCTTATTGACCTATTTTTTATATTCCTTGTTAGTATCAATAAGTTATAGTTTCTCAGAAATCTTTTTAGCATCCTATCTTGAGGAATTAATCAATAATTACTCCACTAACATTTGTTCCCCCAAATGAAGGAAAACTTCCAATGGCTTGAAATTATTTAGATCCTCCTTCCATGCCTCACACTACTTGTCATTAGGATCGTCCTTATAATTATCAAATTGGTCTATGGTTTTCTCTTTATTGGAGTGTTCCACCACCATCGAGGCTTTTTGGTCTTATTGTGTTCTCCCATCCCACCTTTAGCCTATTTTTCTATGGAGAAATCACATTTTTCCATTTGGGTTCCACACTGTATTAACACACTCACCTTCTGAATCTAGTCCTTTTTATTAGGTTCTTTTTCCATCACTATAA
Source organism: Viscum album (assembly GCA_963277665.1). Classification (NCBI taxonomy): domain Eukaryota; kingdom Viridiplantae; phylum Streptophyta; class Magnoliopsida; order Santalales; family Viscaceae; genus Viscum; species Viscum album. The sequence goes on along the minus strand of OY728127.1, from coordinate 1,439,521,274 downwards.
GCCTCATTTCCATTTAAGACCTTATCTCCATTGGTTTAGGTATATAGGAATATTCCTTACATCCCTTAGATTTCTGTTTTTTATTTATAATGAAGCTGCATGAATCCTTTTTCCCTTTAAACCCCATCTTTATCCTCAAATTATGGAGCTCTCTACCATGAGTTCCCTCTATACTATCATCTGTGAAGTCACTGGAGACCCCATCACATACATATTAATTATTAATGCATTGTAGTTGATAAAAACCATTACCATGATATGGGTTGGTTAGACCTTGAACCAACCATTCCATAACTAATCCTTTGAAGTGGTTACCCAATTTAATTGTTGGAAAGAACTTCGTTGAACTAGACTCGTTAGCTACATACTTAACACCCGTTATAACTTGTATTACTAAAATCATGTATTCCCTTCAACCGTTCTCTATTATCTAATGTATGACCACTCCATATGACATTTTTAGGATAGAAAACATGGTACATGCCCCATGGAACCCCTCATTGTGCATGAATACATTACCAGCTCTTACAAACTCAACATAAGAAGTTTTCTTCAATGAATTAGGGGAAACTGAGCCATATAATCACTTTAACCCCTTACCTAGACATGGAATTCTCCTCTGAAATAGCCAAATGATGTTTCAGTATACTATACACATCCATAAATTTTTGGATCCATATCTCTCAGAATAACAAATTTCCAAATGATAACCACTTTTGAATCATTTCCCACATCTTGTTGTCCACCTTCCTCAATAGAAGGAGAATGTGGCTCTAGGTACACACAAACATAAAACACCTTCCTAAAAGAGTCATTAACATAATATCGACAACTTCCTCCCATTACTAGCCCCTCCTAGACATTATTTTTAAATAAGATGATTGTCCCACACCTACATACTTCCATAAGATAACCATGGTTCTTATACAAAGAACAATAATCAACCCACTGTTCAATGTGGATAGCTTTGTTATATTTTATTTCATTTCCAATCACTAAACACACATACTCAATATGATTTAGTGAAAAATCTACTTATTACAAGATTCTTGGAGAAATAGGATGACCAACCACACCTATTATTCTATCCAACCACAAATAACTCCCCAATGAATTCCCTAGAATATATAGGATTGAGAAATTTTGAAATGGGAGGGGGTCTGAAAAACAAACCCCAATCGTTTTCTTATATGGTTATTGATGCATATGGAACTCATATGACCACCGGACAAGAAGAAATGGTAACCATTTCATACACGGGGTGCACTGGACTGTGATAAAATCAGATCCTCCTCCTCAGTAAACCTAATCATTAGTTGTATGTTATCTAGAAGACAAACTACTTCTTGATTCTATAAACGCCATGTTTCAAATAAGAATCTTTAAAAAATCAATTGGGTTATTACGTGGATCCTAAATGGTTATTAATGTTAGAATAATTTATATTTGGAACCTCTTCTTCAAACAACAAAAAATAGTTCAATGAACCTTCTTTCTCCTTCATTTAATTAAGTACATGGGATCTAAATTATGTTAAACAATTTATCTGAAGATCAGAAGAAGTTTACATAGGATCATCTTTTCACATGTTATAGTGGAAGATATCTTCTATTTAACATTATCAAGTAAGGTTCATTAGAGGATTTTCTTCATGAAAGAAGTCATACTTTGGCGATCTTCACTTCACAAAACTAGAGTTCACAGATGCTCGATATTTCTTATGAAAATTGAGATATCTCATTCATAATCAGAAAAAACATTATTTTTTTCTCAATTATTAAGTATTTATAGAAAATTATAATTATATTTGATCTACATTTTATTTTAATTTCAAATCCTTGATAATAGTTTCATGACGATACATTTTTTTAAATATTTAATATATCAGCATTTAAATTCTCTTAATAAAGGTTATGTGAAGATAAAAACCAAGTTGACATTTGGTATGTAATGTGGAATACCTTTATATTATTATAATATCGTGCTCAACTTTTTTATAATCTCATGCAGGTTTAGTTTCATAAATACAATATACACCTCCTCTAACTATGTTTTCATTCAACATTATTAACTACCAAGAATTTCCTCATGCGTGAAGGATGAATATTTCATATAAAGTGTATAAAATAATCACATCTTCATTATATTAAACTCATACTATCCCTAAAAACATTTTTCTCCATTATTAGATAATCATCCATAAATATTTGTGTAAATACAATTCCACAGAAGTAAGTCCCCCACCTTAAAAAATATATAATCTTGATTTAATTCAATAATATGACTTTCATTCACGTCAAGGATATTTTTAGGTTTACAGATTTAGATAATTAGGCAATAACTCATACATAAAAACTAAAATACTGAAAAACAGACACTTCTACTAACTGTACATTTTTATCATAATACAAAAAAAATCTTTAAAAAGAAACATGGTTTTGTCTTAGGTTTATACTTCATAACATTTCCATGATCCCATCATTGGTAGTATTATTCATTAAATCTTGTAAAAAATATTTCAAAACATTGGATGAGCATAAAAATCATAGAAATGGATACAAAAATAAGGAAATCAATTATTTTTTATGAAAACGTGAAAACCATGAATACATTATCATAAAGTAATACTTTTCTACATTAATAAGTAGTAAATACACTTCACTGAATAAAATCTCATTTCACAACCTTTTTTATTAAATATATTAAAAGAAACCCCATGGAAAATAACATATGACATACAAAGGTATCTTGGGACATAATTATAATTAAACAGAATAAGAATACGGTCAAATTATATACATATCACTCTTACAAATAAAATATCCTTACAGTCGATTTCCATACCCAATGAATTAGAAGTTAAAATAAAACCACCCATCCATGGTTTATCACAGAACCACCCATCTTTAGTTTATCATTTCACCTCCCATCTTTGCATTATCACGTAACCACACATCAAATGTCTAAGTACCATTATATAATTTTAACAAAAAAAGATTGCAATTATCATCATTTCACTCATAAAGTTTAACATTCAATCACAAGAAATTATTTCAAGATATTTAAATTGTAAATCCACTTTCAAAATAGTTTTTTATATAATAAAAATAAAATAACCAATTTCATTTCCATTTTAAATACATTAAGTCTTATAAAAGAATCCAAATATCAAATAATGGTAATGGAGATAGAGAATTCATTATCGTCGTATAAAAAACATCAATTTTATTTATATATAACGAATGTAAATTATTAATATAAAAATATTCCTTTTTAAACCCTTGTAATGAATCAAAAGTCAACGATACTGATTATACACCTTATAAATGATGTTATTTTTTAACATCAAAACAAGCCTTAATGATTGAGACTAAGACGATGCCCCTTTCCTCTAGTCCAAATCTTCTTGTATGTTCATTATCTTCATGAATAATAAAATTAGGTTAATTTATACCTTCTTGATATCATTTTAAAATTTCATCATTCTTTTTATATCATTTTTTACCATGTTATTACAATAAAATAATGATTTATGTTCATGTCAGACATTTTGTCAAAATTCAGAACATAGGTAAAAAATAAACATGGTACGATGTCAACAGTCCATGTGGTCATATTTCCTTCACCTCTAGAATAAAATTCATGACATTATTTTTATTTTTATAAATAAATTATTCCATTAAATAAAACCATGAAATGATTTTATTAAAAATGAATAATGATATAATGATAGAGATGGTAAGTCGTACATACGCATGAGTAACATTTTCCACATTTCAATGATCATTATGAAAAGAAGTTAAGTATTATTTTGTATTTAAAAACTTATTGTAATATTATAAATATAATATTAATAATTTAAATATTCTTATATATATCTTAAAAGTTATTCAATGAATAAAAATTAGTCACATCGCTTTAGTGAGGTGATAGTTCACATGTACGCACGAACGACATTATCATTTTTATGTGCTTGGAATGAAGAAAGTAATTGATATGTTATTATAATAGAATGATTAATATGTCATTAATATAACATATGAACACTAATTCCATTGTTATAACTATCCATTAGAGATGGTAATGAAAATATAATTAGATCAGTTTGTGGATGTGATAATTCACACATGCACACAAATGATTATTTCTTTTTCCATTTAACGGAAGTGGAGATGGATTTTGGTGATGATAATTTCATGATAAAATATTGGTATATTTAGGATACTTGATTTATTATTTCATATAGTATTAATAAGATTTTAAGGAAGTGGAAGAAGAAATAAAATAGAAATACTTAATGAAAACAATACCTTTTTCCGATTGATCCCCATTGAAGAACACCATAAAACCTTTAAGGAGGATGTTATACCTAAAATAAGGCCTCAAGAATGTGGGGAGAGATTCTAGTATTGTTTTTAGGAAGATAATTTCTGGCCCAAAAGGGTTTGTTAGTGTGAGTAATATAGAGTAAGGGGTTCCATTTTATAGGATAGAGGAGGTGCACTTTTTTGTAATTAATAAAAGTATTAATTTAAAATAAATTCAATTTGAATTCAAAAAGGGATTAAACTAACTTAGTTAGAATATAGGATGAGAAATATGAGATATACAATCATACAATAAATATTATAAAAGTTTTTTTAAACCATACTTTTTCAACCCCTTTTAACTATTGCCATTTTATCAAGTAATTTACACTTAGAGGGTTAGAAAAATTACTAAATCATATCAAATAACCATTGGATTAGAAATTAATGATGTTTTTGGAGTTATATAAACATTTTAAAAGAGTCTTATATTTTTATATATTTTAAATCATTTATTTAAATAATTTATATTTTAAAAATATGAATTATATCAATTTTGACACTATTCATTACATAATTATTTTGAAATATCATAATAACAAGATTTTGAATAAAAAATATATTAGTACAATACAGAAAAGAATATAAATCCATAAATAAAATTTGGTGTAAAATATTTCACTTCTATTTATTTTAAAATTATTAATATAATTTTTTTGATTCTTTCTTTATTAAATCTATTACCACGTCATTTTCTGTCATAATTAAATTTAAATACTTAATTCATAAAAATATTAAATAAATTTCCATGTTTTAGGTAATATTTATATCTTTATAAGGACAATTCATAGTCGAATATATCACTTACATGACCAAATATCAAAATTCCTTTAGTTAGAAGGGACATATTTATGACATATTTTCCGTTACTAGAGATTAAATGTTATAAATTTCATAATCACACCCAAGTGGCTTCCAAAGGTCACAATATGGTCCAAAGGATATTAATGGATGAAAATAACACATCCAATAAGATTAGGACAAGTGTTATGGTAATTTTATAATATTATAATATTAATTTTACAATTGATTACACTATATACTTTTAACCATAGTAAATAAAATAATAACATTGTTATTCACCAAAAAATATTTTGATCCTATTGGACAAAATTTTTCCATTTTATTACAACCATATATGTATTTTTCTAAAAATTTAATAAAAAAAAGGGTTAAATTAAGTTTAATACAAATCTTGTTAACATATCAAGAAAACACGTTTTTAAGGAAAACGTTCAAAATTTCACATAGTTATTCTATTTATTTTTTGATTGAATAAGAATCCAAAGAACTACATTATATTAAATAATGGAAACATAATCTAATTATACCTTGAAACCATCTAAAAGGATAACATAACAATATAAAAAAATTATAAAAATGTATTTTTGAATTAATATGCATTATTTTTTACTATTCATTAAAATATGATAATTATCATGAAAAAAAATAATCCAAACTAAAATTTGATGTTCTTATTCAAAATAAGAATAATATTTTGAAAAATAGAAGATATTAATGTGTATAATACTAGATTTAAATATGTGTGTTCCATTAAAAGGTGACAAAACTGTATTTTTTTTAATACATCTTTTCCCCAAAAAATTATTGATGTTCTTATTTATTGTTTACAAAACATATAAGATGATATTTTAACATTAAATTGAATATATTACAAGAATATTTGCGTAATAAATAATTGTGAATTAATTATTTTCTAAACTAACTTATTTTCATTGAAATAGTTTTTTTTAGAAAAACATATCCTTTATATTCAATTAGTTTTTATTTAATTCCCTAAATAATTTGGTATCCAATAAATCATTATATAAAAAAAATTAAATATTTTTTTCATAATTCAGTTAATCATTTTCATTCCCACAATTCTAATGGATATTTAAAAACAATCATAAATAATAATAGTATAAAGTAGTTCATTTAAGGTAAATGTTGTGTATCCTGTGTTTTATCCAACATAGTGTTTCCTTTTAAAAAAACTCATGATGTTACATTATCTCCTCCATTTTAAAATTTCATCCTCACACTCTAAATTTGGATTCAGTAACTAACATATGAGTTTTCAAAAAACATTTACTGAAATCCCATAGTAGAAAAAGGATTGACAAAAAAGTGAACTTTAAAAGAAATAAAAGAAAGTATGAAGGTCACCTGAGATAACACATACTAGGGTTCCTTATAAGAAAACATGGATATTGAGGAGAAAAATAAAGATAAATTTCTGATGGATAATAATAGAAAACGTTTTTAGGAGAAATTTTATAATAAAAAACCATAAATTTGGGATGGGTTAAATAGTTTTTCATTTTGTAGTAGGAAAGTTAAAGGGAAAACGTTTTTATTTTAATTCTATTTTCATAGAGTGTGGAATTAATTTACAACATAAAAAAATATAATAAATAAATACACTTAATTAAAAAGTATAGATTCATCCTTTAATAAAATTCCACCACAAAATCATATTTTTCTCTAAATGATGAGTATTGAAGAGTATTGTTTTCACTATTGAAACAGAAGAATTAACTTCTAGAAAATTAAATAATCCCAAAAAATTAACTATCTATTCATCATGCCTTAAAAAATTATATAAAAACCAAAACTTATGATAAAATAATATAATTCCCCTATTTTAATGTACATTAAAATAAGTATTACTACTTTTAATATCCATAATTCAAAAGTAATACGCAAAGACCAACATAGAACATTCATCAAATAACTATCTTCGAAATTGTTCAAAAATATTAAAACTAGGATTATGTCCCAAAAATAATTATGATTTAATCATATAATCTTCCAGGATATGTTCTAACTTGTAACTCCAAATAAAATAAACCACTATTAATGTATCAAACTAAAAATTTAGTTTCCAAAATCACATATTCTCCAAGATAGGTAAACAATCTCAATAAATCACCTCAATCGACATAAGACCAAAATAACAACATACATTCTTCCAAAAAAAATTCAATCATTATTACTCTAACAAAATCCCATGGTATTCAATTTTAAAGAGGATTATACAGTTTTCAAAATAATGAATGTATTCTAAAATAACATTTGTCACTAAATCCCCAGATCATTCTCTTATAACAAGGATATTAATTAGATAAAACATATGTTCCCAAAATCAAATTTTTCTTATTCCATCAACTCTTTTGAGTAAAAATAAATATACATACTAACAAGGGACTTCCCATATTTTATTGGTAGGTGATGAATCTTTATTACACATCGGTTGTGGGTTGGACTTCCTCAACCTTTCTGACATGATGGGTTATCACCCTTCTTGAAGGTTGTCCTTTTCCTCAAATTATATAATTTTATAACATTACAAAAATGAGTTAAAATCCAAAAAATAATAATTATAACATGTTTTATCCAAAATATTTATTTCATACATTTCATTTGGAAACCCAAAATATAATAACCCATAATTACCTCAAAATAAAAGATCATATAATCCCTAACTGTTATCCTTAACTTTTTAATTATGTCCACACAAGAAAATTTAATTCTTCATCCAATAAAAGTTTCACATAACACACTTCAGGGTTTCACATACTATAAAAAATTATTCTAATATAATCTCATCATCAATTGATAATTAATTATTTTAATCATTTCATCCTCCTACAGTATACAGTAACTCATGAATACATTATATGATGAAATTTTAATCATTAAGCATTCTTCGTGATCCTTTAACCATGCTTTTACATATTATTCCTGAATATTTTTTTCCTACAAAAAAATTAATCATGTGTAAATATTTAATAATTTAAAAAATATGAGACAAGAAATAATCTATAACTTTCAAAGGTTTTTTTCAGTTTCATCATCTTCAATTAGAATAGCATTTGGAATTGCTAGACATATATTGGTACGATATTCTGGATTCCATTCACCAAACATATTTAATGTACATTTATTTTCATAATAACTATAATCCCCACATTTAAAAAATTAAATTGATAAGTTGGAAGGAACTTCGTTCCCTTTACTTGATTCAACTGAATGATTACTTTTTCCTAGGAATGTTATTGCTATATTACCTTCATTGCCACATCTATAAAATCTTTCCATCCCATTCAACATTTTCCTAGGTGTTTCATTCAACATCCTCAATACATATGTCATTGAATATACATACCATTATGATTGTTACCCGAACTTCCACAGTGATTTATTTTGCAAATATATGATGCATTAAAAACTGACCAAGGATTCAGTTGTTAATCAAGGATCGTAATAATTCATTTAGAATAACTGAAAGTGTTCTAATTGGAGCTCCTATTTTATTCAGTTTCATATTCAGTGAAACACCACATTTTCCTTTACATCCATCGTTACATTGGGGCCGAATGGATCTATCCATTTACTAAAACAAAAAAAATAGATTGTGAATTTCAATAAAATCATAATATACAATCTTATGATAAAGTTACACACTAAGATATACTTATTCATGCTATCTAAAACTCATTATATTTATCTAAAATAACTATCTCACTTTATATTTTTCTAACCATTGAGGTTATATATAACATATAACTTATTTTTAAACATAACCCTTACCTCTGATGTTGTTTAAACCATCATACGATAACAACTATAAGGCCCCTTCGTTAAACATTACATAATCATTAGTTAGGTAAATAATTTGAATTTAATTCATATTGAGGATGTTTTAAGGTTTAGATCATTATAGAATTAGTACATAAACCATACATAATATCTCAAATATTATAATGTATACACTTCTAATTACTATATGTATTTTCATAAAACAAAAAATTTTAAAAAAATAGTCTTGGTTTGGTTTAATGTTTAAACATTTTAAAATTTAATTGATCCCATAAATGACTCAATTATTCTATTAATCATGTAAAAAACATTTCAAAACATTTTATGAGAATAAAAAGCTCTGTAAGGGATACAAAAAAAGGAAAACTATTAGTCTTCCAGAAACATTTAAACCATGGATACTTTATCATAAAGTAACAATTTTCACCTTTAAAAGTAGTAAATTCGCTTCACTTAATATAAGATCATTACTTACACTTTTTGTAATTAAAAAAGTATGCTGAAACTGATATAATGTAACATATTACATATAAAGGTAACTTGGTAAATAATCATACATAAATGGAATAACCATAAAGTCGACTCCACACGTATCTCTCTTACAAATGGAATAACCATAAGCCCAACTTCCATACCCAATTAATTGGAGGTTATAATAAAACCACCAATCCTTGGTTTTTCATGCATCTACCCATATTTGGATTGTCACTTAATCACCGATCTTTGAGATATCACGTAACCACATTTCGAATGTCTGACAACCATTATATAATCATAACACATAAATGAATTCATTTATTAACATTTCACTGATAAAATTTCATTTTCAATGACATGAAATCATTTCAAGATATTGAAATAGTAAATACACTTTAAAAATCATTATAAATACGAAAAAATGGAATATGGGATGTCTTTTCCAATTTAAAAACATTATATCTTGTAGAGGAATCTAAATATTAAATAGTGGTTACTAAGGAAGAGAAGTCATTTTCACTGCATAAGAAACATTCTTTTTGTCATTTTGTAAGTAAAGAAAATAGATTCATTTAAAAATATTACATTTTAAAACCATGGAAATAACTAAATTTAAAAGGTGTTTATTATACACCGTATTAAATAATTTGGTGTATAACATCAAAATATTCATCAATTAAATGAGATTGAGACAAAGTCCATTACCTCAAGTTTGAATCGTCTCGTATATTCTTTATATTCTAATGTAATAACCTTAGGTTATCATATAAATGGTTTTGAACATTTTTCATGTTCATAATACCTTTAATATATCTTATTACCATGTGATAACATTTATATAATGATTTATGTTCGCATCGGATGTTATGTCAATATTATGTACTTGAGTCGAAAATGAAAACGGTACGATATAAATTGTCCAAGTGGAAATAAGTCTTTAATATTTGGAATAATATTCATGAAATTATTATAATTTTTATACTTAAATTATACCATTGAATCAATCCATGATGTGTGGTTATGAAAAATGAACAATGTTATAATCATGGAGATGGTAAGCAGTACGTACACATGGCTAACATTTTCCATTTTTTTATCATTATGAAAATATTTTATGTATTATTTTATCACTAAATAATGATAATAGTGTCATTAATATCATATTAATAATTTAAATATAATTATATATATCATAATAGTGATATAATGAATAAAATCAAGTCACATGGCTTCGTGGAGGTGATTGTTCACACGTACACAATAATGGCGTTACAATTTTTATGCGCATTATATGGAAGAACATAATTGATATATTATTATCTAATAATGATTAATATGTAGTTAATATCACATATGATAATTAATATCATTATTATAACTTTTCATTAGAGAATCTTATGAAAAATGAATCAGATCAGTTTGTGGAGGTGACAGTTCACATGTACACACGAACTATCAATTACTTTCCCATTTAATGGAATTGGAGAAGGATTTCAGTGATTACATTTTCATTATAACATATCACTATTTTTATGATAATATATATATTATTTCATCTATGAATAATAATATTTGAATATATTGGAAGATTAATCAAAATAGGAATACTTAAGGAAAACGATACATCTTCTTTGTTTGATAACTATTGTTAAACAACTTAACACCTCTAAGTAGTGTATTCTGCCTAAAATAAGACCAAGGTAATGTTGGTATAGATTATATAAGTGGTTTGAGAAGGTCATCGATTAAAAAAATGGTTTTCTAAGTGTAATTAATAGAGAAGAATGGGTTCTTTTTTATAGGGGAGGGGAGGGGACCCTTAGAATTATTAAACGTATAAAATTAATATAAATTAAATTTTTATTTGAAAAGGGTCCAAACTAATTTATTTAATAGATAGGATGGGTATGGGTTAACATATAATCATAGAATTTAATATTATACATGCTATAGTATTTTTTTAATCCTTGTCTTTCTTAAACCCTTTTAATTTTTAACATTTTATCAAGTAATTTACACTTGGAGGCTCAAAATAATTACCAAATCATGGTAAACGTCCAATGAATGAGACATTAATGGAATTTTTTGAGTTATCTCAACTTTTTGACATAATATTAGATTTTTATGAAATTTTATTTCATTTATTTAAATATTTTATATTTTGAAAATAGGAATTATGGCAATTTTGACACTATTCATTACATGACCTTTTTAAAAAATCATAACATCTTGATTTCTTATAAAAAGATAAATAAACTAAATATAATAATTTCATATTAATGCATAAAATTAGTGTATGAGATAAAATATTTCGAATTTTATTTATTTTAATGTTATTAATATCATGGATTTTATTCTTTTTTTAATAAATCAATTACAGAAACATCTTTGTGTCATAAATAAAGTATTTAATTCCTAAAAAATATAAATAAATATCCATGTTGTAGGTAATATTTTTATCTTTCAATGTAAAATTCATAGTTTAATATTTCTCTCAAAAATTTTTTTGTAAAAATAGACATATTTAGGACATATTTTCTATTACATTAAATTAAATGTTATAAATGTTATAATTACACCCCTTTGGCTTCCAAAGGTCGCAATTTTATCCCATGGATGTTAATAGTAGATAATAACTCATCAATTATTATTAGTAAAAGTGTTAGGGTAATTTTATAATATTATAATATTTAATTTTCCTTTAATTTCCATATTTACCTTTAAACACAGTAAATTAAATACTAAAGATACTATTCACTCAAAATTATTTTGATCTAATTGAAAAACACTTTTCAAACAAAGTAAAACCATGTAATTTTTAAAATTTAATTCACATTATTGGTAAAATTATATTTAACACTACTCCCATTCATGGGCCGATAAAACATGTTGTTTTATGTCAAACACTGAAAATATTACATAGTTATTCAATTTTATTTGAATAAGAAAATGAATCCAATGAACTAGATTGTATTAACTAAAAAATAATCTAATAATACCTTAAATAGTGTTAAATTATATTTCAAAAATATAAATAAATTAGGAAAAAAGGTAGTTTTAAATTAAAATATAGTATTTTTCACTCTTCATTAAAATATGAATGTTTTTGGAAAAATAGAAAAAATTTATCTAAACTAAATATTGATGTCCAGATTCCAATGAAGAAGTTAATTTTTTTCAAATAGATTATATAAATGTGTGAAAACTAGATTTAAAATGTGTTCTTTATCATATGGCGGTAAAAATAATTTTTTTAAACACTCTATTTATATAAAAAATTTAATTTGTTCTTATATCATGTTTAAAAAACATATAAGATTAATTTTAAACATTAAATTGAATTTATTACATATATATTCCATTAATAAAATCTATGGAGAGTGTTTTTAATTGTTTATAAACTCACTTATTTTCATTTAAATAGTTTTTTTTAACACATCCTTTATATTCAATTGGTTTTTATTTTACTTCTTAATGAATTTGTTAACCAATAAATCATTATATAAACATGTGTAAACCGGTTTTTCATAATTCAGTTAATCCTTTTAATTCCCTCCATTCTAATATCAATGTGATAACTATCATATTAAATAATAATATTTATTTTTTCATTTAAGAAAAATGTGGCATACTATGTATGCTATCGAACAAAGAATTTCATTTAGAAAACGTGGGATGTTACAATAAATGATTATAGGCATAAAAATACACCCCAAGATAAACAAAATGACCCTAATAAAACATATTAGGTTATATACATTATTTATGAATTTTAAAAAATGGAAGAATAATGTCGTGGATTTCATGTCTAATATCACTTATCTGCACTGTAGACTTATTCTATGTTAACATCATTTTTCCAGTATTTATTTAATCTAGAACTATGTTTGGCACATGAATACACATTCAACACACATAAATGGGGTGGACTAACCCACTCACCCCAATGAACCCACACCATATTAGCTTTATAGGTGACATACTACCACACCACATGCATTCCCATGTAGGAAATACATCATAGCCATGATCATTCACAGCCTAGAACCTTGGAGTTGGCTCCCCCGTATAGTTAAGGTTTCCTCCCACACATAAGAGGATAAGATAACCCTTTTATTGTTGGAGGTTTCCCAATTGTTTAATATTCTAATGAAAAAAGGATCAACATAAATCTTCAATTATAGAAGGAAATTCCTTTCTCAAATATTTTCATCAAAAATATATTTTATTTTTAATGTGATTCCTTAACTACCTCTCTTAATTATCAATTGATCATCAGGAAAACGTTGTTTTTTTTGGACTTAAAATTCCTTATGAAAATAAATCCTTTCACAACCATATTTAAATAAAACTTCTTCATTACATTATACGAATGTTATATTAATTCCCTCATCTCTACTTAATATTCTACACTTGAAATGATATTAATTTTTCATTTATATCAATTCATCATGTTTAATAATTGATTTCATTCTTATATGTAATATTCTCAAGGTCTTCAAAAATTGAAGTAAAAAATACAATATATTTCACATTTAATGGTTTAAATTTTTGTCTTCACAAATAACAATTAAAAATGATGATTATCATTCCATGATCATAAAAAATAAATTAATCACAAACTCATAATTTGTTTTGAAATATTATGATTGATAATCATCATCACAAGATCTTATCCAGGTGATATTTATAATTTAAATTATAATAATGACATTTTAACATGTTTGGAAAATTAATAGCATTAAATCATTACATTAAAATATACATATTTCTCAAATATTTATATCCAATTCCATTTCATTAATTAATAAAAATATTCCTGAATACCCAACAGTTATCTCTAAAAATTCTCAAAGTATTTCCATCATTCCATTACTTTTATTAATCACTAATCATCACTAAATTCATAATATATTGACTGTGAATCATAATTTTATATTGAAAAACAATATAAACATCCTCACAATCACAAATCAATAAAATAATCCACTAGAATGAATCCCCATACAACATGTTAATCACTAGAAGAACCTTATATTCCCATGGATCATGACTGAAAATGAAGAAAATATTTACCTCCACCATCTAAGATGTTAAAAACAAATCCAAAAATTAATGACCTATATATTTGTTGGATCTATCAATAAAGGTCTAGAATCATGGTCTTCCAAACATCACCTATGTCTACATCAACACTATAGTGATCTAAAATATAATCATATTGAACATCATTAACTCAAATTGGATGAAAATATAAAACTAGATCTATACCTATAATAGAATAATGGTTTGGGACTCATAAACATAGAATATGGAATATTTAATGAAAATTTATTTAAATTATTCCCAACTCTCATTTAATATCCAATTCAATAAGAAGCACATACAATCATATTGTATGATCCATACCTAGGTATCTACCCTGAAAGAAACATCACTTTACATTGCATGATCATTAAACTTAAGGCCCTTACATAGGATCACAGTGGGCCCCTAAAATCTCATTTCATAAACAATACCCAAAAAATATATCACATACCATTTCTAAAAAAATAAATTTCCCTACCACCACATTCATTTATCATAAGGTTACATCCCCAAAATCCATCACATCATTCAATTGTTAACTCTAATACCACTCTGTCATTTCATACTCTCCTATATAAACCATAATGAGTTAGAATTGAAGACATGGATGATCCCTTAAGATTATCTAAAATATGAAATTATTTGGAAAATAGCACGGATTTTATAAAATTTATAAAAATGGAAGCCATTACTATACAAATACATTAAATAGTAAAATAGATAATATTCAACTATCAAATCCAAAGATTAAAAAAATAGGATATCCCAATATATAAAATCAATGTCATTAAAGGTTGTAAAAATAGAAACACAATGACCAACAACTAAGCAGTGACCACAGACTTGGAAGACTTATGAATAACCCCATGATATAGTAATTCCCAATTTGATCACTGAACGACCTCCAAAGAACTAAAAGTATATTTCTATATATTTTAGTGAGAATATGTGGGTACCTATTATGATACTACTAGATATCTCTTATGAAAATGTGAATTAATGATACTAAATCCCAATGAATAAACCTGGTTAACCAACTAATTAACTCAAATGGTAAAACAATATCTTATTCTCACCATGGCTCTCTTACTAAGTAACACACTATAATAATCAATTCTATATAAAAAATATATACATAATAATTTTACCATGAATCCATTATACACTAATTTAGAATCAAATATCCAAATGTATTACATACATTTTCCCCAATATAATTTAAAATTAATCATTCCCATATATCAATCCACGTCACAACCAAAAAATCATCTTAATCACCCAACATATAGACAATAAAAACCACATCCAATCACTTCCAAAAATAAATTAGTCATTTCAAAAGTCTTTGCATCCCATAAAACATGAACTACATGTCAAGACAATATATCACATGAAATAAAAACTCTAATAACAATGTTCAATACTACAAAATAACATGTATAAGTGATAACATCAAGTAGCTTCATCCCACACATACATGTTTGGTAAAAATGTGATCCATAGTAGCTCAAATTAGCACACACCAAATATATTAATCCATTAAATCCATGATATTAATGCATACTATTCTATATTTAGATGTTTGAGTAGGGTTGTTGAGTAGTTTGATATCTATATCCATGACACACCATATTCTACGAAGACTCATGGAACCTAGGCACATTATTAGTGTCATCATCAAAATAAACTTGGGAAGTTGAATGAATGAGTTAATTAGACATAATGATAGTAAATAAAAAAACAATTATGAGGGAAACAATCCAGCCCTAGACATATTATGTAGATTACATACCTCAAAACAAACCAACTTCCATCTCTAGGATAAGAATGGTTCATCTAAACTAAGAACACAAGAACCAAAGTTTATCATCTTGAATCATAATATGATTTAAAAATTACCATTTAATTTTTACATTCCATACATTAATTTTGGTTTAAATATTTTCATATATCAACCATTCAAATCCATTTTACTTTTAATAATTCAACATTATAATTTCCGTAATTCAAACTCTGGTTTTTAAAGCATTCATTCTAAATCAATTCAGGGTCCCCTTTAATTTTATAATTACCGTCATTGAATACCATTGCATAATATTCATTTATAATGTCATAAAAAATACCATAATCATGGGTATTCTATAACATAACCAAACTTATCTCATGGAGAGATGATTATTGAATGTACACTAAAACTACATTAGTCATGAAGGAAAACAACAGATAACCTAGACCAAAATAGCCTTTATTAAACAAACACGAGAAAAATTGGCCATTCTAGCTCCCAAAGAATACCAACCAAGCTACCATCAACCCTAACCCATCAATATGGAAAATAGTAAATTCTGACTCTCAACATGTGCCATAAATTTTACCCCACCATCATTAAAACCAAACCATCACCACGGAAAGAGAAAACATGTAACATTTTCAGATTTTTAAGATTTTTATTTCAAATATATTTAAACTTTTTGATATTTATAATTACATGAGACATCTATTTTATCTTTCATCACACACAATAGAAATGTAATCTTGCATTACACACAATTCAATGTTTTAATTAAAAGTGACACACTATTAATGTTTTAATATTTAATTCTATAGTAATCACTTATCAGTTTGAATGAAATTTATTAATAAGATTAACTAAATTAAGAAAAATATATTCATTACGAATTTATCTAAAATTAATTATTTGGTAACCAATTAAATAGAATTAAAAAATGAAACCATTAGAAATGAAAGGAAATATTTTCTGGAAGAAATAATTTTATGTGTGCAAACTCGTTTTACATTAAGAAATTAAAAAATAAATTTTAATGAATTATTTTAATGAAAATATTATATTATATATTAAATAAAAAAATTTATCATTCATGTTGTGTGTTTTATAGACAAGTGACAAAAAGTAATCCAATTTTATTTTTAAAATTTTATTTTTTGAAAAATATGTTTTGTCTTTTTTTGAAAAAATATTTTAAAATTAGTTTTCTACACATTTAATTTTTTTAAAAGAAAATGTTAATTTTTAAAATATAAATGAAAAAATTAACATAGGGTCAATTTTTGATAATTTTTTGAAATGATAATTTTGAGAAGATGAGTGAAAAATACTAGTTTTTATGAAGACTTTTCATTTCTATTGAAGTATTTAATAACATAAATAATTTTTTAATATGCTTTGTGATGTAAGATAACTTCAATTTTATATCTATTAATTCAATTTAGGTTAATTAAATCAATCCAATTATGAATTCTGACATTTTGACATTCTCTAGTTATGAAAAATTTCTCATTGAAATCATGATTTCATATCACATATATGAGTTTAATTTCAAAATATATTTTGCCACTTCTATGAGATGAATTTGGGAAAATGGATTCCATATTTTTAATTATAATAATTAATATTATTTATTAAGTCCAACATAAAATTTTTATAATAATGAATAATATATGCTATTAAAATTATTTACCATGGTTAAAGTAAAAAATAAGTGTACTCATAGCTAAACTAAATAGATATGGGGTAAAATCACCGAGATACATTCTTAAAACACATTGGAATGTAATATTAAGAAATTTTATATTTTGGGTTCTATATTTCAATATTTTTTTAACATTTTCATGTGAAAAATGTTGGTACACCGTTTTCTTTTAGAAACATTACAAGTGTTCCACTCACCACATTTATAAAAGGAGACCCATTATCCTCTCATATTCACACATAAAAATAATCTTTTTCCAAAATAACTACCAAAATATAATAAATAGTTCTATTCTCTCATTCTATAGTCCATATTTGTCTCCGATATCAAATTTTGGAAGGCATTTGGGGAAAACCTTAGGAGGTTAACTAAATAAGAGTTAAAGTTATTTAACAATTTTTTTTATGTTATTTCATCCCACACCTTTATATAATCCTGCTTTTTATCATATAAACATTCATTACATTTTACAAAACCGAGGATCTTTAAGGTTTAGTGTCTTGGAAACCAGGAACTTCAAACATGAAAACATAAAACATTCTTCTTAAACACTTGAAAGGCTTCTCCTTATGCTCATCCTAGGTTCATTACTTTATCTCATAACCTGGGGACACACATCAAAAGAAAGGGTGAGCAGAAGGCCCAGTAAGGGAAACAAGGGGAAACATTTAACATGTCAACTTGGGATACATCAACAATGTCATCAAAAAGAACTTTAAGGCATGAGAAAGAAATCGTGAGGCATATCATAATAAAAATAACATTTTTCATAACTTGAATATGTGGATACAACATTTAATATTTAAAATCATTTCTTTTCACCAAGTTTCATCCCCAAGGTGTCATAAAAAAATTACCAAGGTTATTCACCAATGTATCAGTCTAAAAGGTCATCTCCGGAGATTAAGTCTTTACCCAATGTATTGGAACTCTATCAGGGAGCACCCTTAATTTTCCTTTATTATCATGTGAGACATATATATCATCATCAATAATTTCATAAAAAATACATATAGAAAAAAAAGGAATGGGTTTCATTTCATAATCATAACATTTTAAAAACTGCTTTAAAGACATGATTTTTACGTCACTTTAAACCCACGGAAAGGGAGAGTGGGTCTCATGTATGTAAATCCCAGAATTTAAAATATAACAACTTGGTATATATTTTAATACACCTATATAATAGAGATATTTGAGTATTCACTTAATAAAATAAATGAACTTTAGAAAAAGAGAGAGACATTTTGAGACGGAAATTCTGCAGCATAACAGCTATGTTTCGGGGTTTTAGAAAATATTGAAAAGAGAGGGGACATGGGTCAAACAATCATAAATGACCCATAAAACTATAGAGGGACAGAATATGAAGGATATATTAACATGGTAATGAAATTTTAATGACATACCATTTGAAATGAAAAATATGGAAGGATGAAAAAAATTAGATTTCTCTTATGAAAATCCCGCAGCCTAACGGCGTCACTTAAACTTCAACCAAAAATGAATTGACAAGATAAAATAGGGTCTATCATCATATGAACATAAGAGTTCAGTATGATAGACATAGAGATCATACCCCCAACATAATAAAAAGTAACTTGAAAGACTTGACATGAAAATAGTTCTTGAAAAAGAGAAGGGTGAAAGAATCCCTTAAAAATTCGGCAGCCTAACGGTGCCACTTAAAATTTCAAAATACTGAATTGAAGAGATCAAATAGGGTCTCCCATCATATGAACATAAGAGTTAAGTATGATAGATATAGATATCATACCCAACATAATAAAAAGGAACCTGAAAGACTTGACATGAAAATAGATCTTGAAAACGAGAAGGGTGAAAGAATCCCTTAAAAATTCGGCAGCCTAACGGCGCCACTTAAAACTTCAAAATAATGAATTGAAGAGATCAAATATGTTCTCTCATCATATGAACATAAGAGTTCAGTATGATAGATATAGAGATCATACCCCAAAATAATAAAAATGGACTTGAAATACTTGACAAGAAAATAGAACTTGAAAATGAGAAGGGTAAAAGAATTCGTTACAAAACTTTCGGCAGCCTAACGGCGCCACTTAAACATTCATAAAATTAAATGGTGAGAGTAAGAGGGGGTATATAATCATATGAACATAAAATTACAGTATAATTAATATAAAATAACATACTCCAACATAAGAACATGGAGCATAAAAGAAATGACATAAAAGAGATCACTTGAAAAGAAAGAGAGGGGTTGGATCCCTTACCTTAAAATGTAACTCTTAAAACTCAAAGGTTGGGACCTTGAGGGCTTGAGGGAACCTTAGGAGGACACCTTGGGAGTTAATGAGACCAGAGCATTGTTGGGGGATATTTGGGAGTCGAATGGATGACAGGATGGATTGGTATTTATAGGGAAAGTGAAGGGACAAGGCATTAATGGCCAAGGGACACCTCATTGGCGGTTTTGGAAAAACCATGGGCTTGCCCATGGTATTTTCCCATGGTATTGGCCACTTGGGACACATCATACCTTATATTACTATTCATAATTCGACCATATTGATTACATACTTAATACATCATTTAATGATGTCATTAAACACACGTAACTTAAAAACTGTATTTTCACTATTCATCGAAAATTCAACTTTCTCAGAAAAATCCCAAAATTTCAACTTTACCAAATATCGATGCTATGATTTCAAAAATGAACTCCATTTTATAAACATAAGTTTCTAAATATGTTTAAATTAACTTTTAAATAAAAACACTATTCACTGAAAATTCATTTTTTCAGAAAAATCCCCAAAAATTACCTTAACATAATATCGATGCTCTGAGTTCAAAAATGAAATCCATTTTATAAAAATATTTTTAATTAAATTTTTAATTAAAAAACACTATTCAATCGAAAAAACTAATACTTGACTAATAATTTATGAAACCATTATTTAACCATTTTATTGAATCACATTACTTAATCAAGGTGCCTAGATTATATTAATGCTTTATTTAAGTGAGATTACTAATTCATTTGGTCATGTTACTAATCCTAAGTATAAAATCACTATTCATAATTTACTATTCATCAAAAATTAAGTTGATCTTATTAGACTCTAAATTTCGTACTGAACATAATTGTAGAATACCATTTTTTGAAAATCAATACACATTTTTAATTATTTAAAGTTTACATAAAAAATTTTAAAATATCCTTTTTCTAAAATTCATCAAAAATATGTATAGTATATTGATCCGGTCATTTGAAAATTCATAAACTTCATCATAAGAAGAAATCCGAATTTTTATTTAAAACAAAGGATTACACAAGGCAGTTATGATCTCCTTACATAGCCCCTTATCATACCAGCATAGGACCTAAGTGTAAGGTGTTCTATGGTGAGAGAATCTGAGGGAGGCTCGGTCAACATCGCACGAGTAGTAATTTCTATCAGTTTGAACTTCTCGTGAAGGCGATTCCGTTCTTGCTTCACATGATGATGTTCAGCTTGGGTTTGGTCCATAGAAAAGCCCATTGGTGCTACCTCCTTCCCAAGTTCTGTTAGATGGGCTTCGATGGGTCCAAGACTACTGGGTGAGGCCATCAAATCTTCTTTCTATATTAATTAACCAAGATTACTTGAATTTAGAGACAATAATCCAAATGTTTAGTTTCCAGCGGTTATATTGACCAATGGTCATATAACAGTCAAAATCCAACGGTCTCATTTTAATAATTCTCATGTTATCAAATGAAACAGTTTTGTTGAGTATAAAAAATAAAATAACACACAAATATGGGAAACAAGATTTATTCAAAATTTCGGGTCGTTACAATATTCCCCCCTTAAGAAATTGCGTCCTAGCAATTTTTAAAATTGGGTTTTGAAATTTCATTGAAAGTCCCACATCGGAAAAAGAGTCAGTAACACTATTACTTTAAAAGAAAGAAAATGAAGTACAAAGGCCACCCGAGTTAACCCACACTAGTATTCCATGTAGGAAAACATGGACATGGAGGAGAAAACAAAGGGTCAAGTTCTGAGGGAGAGTGATAGAAAAAATGATTAGGATAAAGTTAACCACGAGAAAATCCCAAACTTATGATTTGTGTAAACGGTCTTTGATTACCTAGTAGGAAACGTAAACCAACAACGTTTTTGTTTTATGTTCCTTTTCATAATTTTGAGGAATCCATTTACTACATAGAATAAAAACATAAGTAAATATACCTAACTTCAAGTATAGTTTCATCCTTTAATAAGTTTCTAACAAAACTTATCTTTTCTCTGAACGATGAGCATTCAAAACTACTTGGTCTCATCAAAGCACAAGAATAATCTTATAGAGAATCACATAATCCACCAAAGATTAATTATCTATTTATTCTATCTTTAAACATTATCCAAAAAACAGAGAGGGTAATAAAAAACAACTCTTCCAAAATAAAGAACCCCAGAGGAAGGGAAACTACTTTAAATCTTCAATGTTCCATGGTACTACCCAATGTTCATCATAGACCATCTTGTAAATAACTGTCCTTAAAAAGCCTCAAAATAAACCAAACTAAGATTGAAACCCAAATACAAGAAGGATTTGATAACATAGTCTTCCAAGGTAAACTCTATCATTCATCTTCAAACAACATCAACCACTCCTAACATCTTATAAAAAAAGTAACTAACATAAACATATTTACCCCAAGATAGGTTAATCATTTCCATAAGTAACCTAAATTACTATAAGTCCACATTAAATTCATCGATTCTTCAAAATGTATGTCAACCTTACTCCTCAATGAAAATACCGTAGTAATCTATTTACCTCGATCATATAAGGTCCCCAAAATAGTGAACGTCTTCCAAAATAATAATCATCTTTTAATCCACTAATCATCTCTGTCATATTAATACGGAAATCGTCGCATTTCCTATCACATTCGTTGTTGGGACATGTTCTTCCATTTCCCACCATTAACTAAGAATAGAAAGTATAATTTGGGGCTTAAATACTTAGCCAATAATCATGAAAAGGAACTTAAAGCATATAAGAATAACTTGTAGAAGAAAAGTATACCCTAACTTATGATCCCCTAGGTTTCAAGCTAGGTTATCCATGATCATATATTCTTATGTGAATCTTTATTTTATTTTATCTTTGTTCCTTTAATAATGGTTCATACTAAGCTTATGAATTTACCCAAGCATATCCCCCGGGAGTGTCATAACCAAGAGTGCAGCAAGGCCCATTGTCGTGTACCAGTTCCCGCTCGAGTCTATCTCAAAGCGGTGTTTTCGGGTTTTACCCCTATGTACATTTGTGCCAGAGCCACCTCTACCTGCTCGTATCCAGATAGGGATGTATTTGCTTGGAAACCCCTTACTCAATACTCACCAAAATACGAGGAATATTTCCTATATTTAAACTTTTCTATAGGGTTCTTCCTAAAGTTTTCATATCCTAATTTCCACAAATAACTAAACCATACTTTGATACCAACTACAGAATCCTTCCTTGTTATCACATAAACTTTCATTACATTTTACAAAACCGAGGATCTTTAAGGTTTAGTGTCTTGGAAACCAGGAACGTAAAACATGAAAACATAAAACATTCTTCTTAAACACTTGAAATTATTCTCCTCATGTTCATCCTAGGTTCATTACTGCATCTCATAACCTGGGGACATAAATCAAAAGAAAGGGTGAGCAGAAGGCCCAGTAAGGGAAACAAGGGGAAACATTTAACATGTGAACTTGGGATACTTCAACAATGTCATGAAAAAGAACATTAAGGCATGAGAAATAAATCATGAGGCATATAATAATAAAAATAACATTTTTCATAACTTGAATATGTGGCTACAACATTTAGTACTGACAATAATTTTGTTTCACCAAGGTCCATCCCCAAGGTGTCATAAAAATATTACCAAGGTTATTCACCAAGGTATCAGTCTAAAAGGTCATCTATAGAGATTAAGTCTTTACCCAATGCATTGGAGCGGTCTCAGGGTGCACCCTTAATTTTCCTTTATTATCATGTGAGACACATATATCATCATCAATAATTTTATAAACAACCCATATATCAAAAAAAGGAATGGGTTTCATTTCATAATCAGAATTTTTTAAAAACTGCTTTAAAGACATGATTTATACGTCACTTTAAACCCACGGAACAGGAGAGTGGGTCTCATGTATGTAAATCCCAGAATTTAAAATATAACAACTTGGTATATATGTGAATACACCTATAGAAGAGAGAGATTTGATTATTCACATAATAAAATAAAAGAACTTTAGAAAAAGAGAGAGACATTTTGAGAAGGAAATTCTGCTGCATAACGCTATGTTTCGGTGTTTTAGAAAACATTGAAAAGAGAGGGGACATGGGTCAAAAAATCATAAATGACCCATAAAACTGTATAGGGACAGAATATGAAGGATATATGAACATGGTAATGAAATTTGAAGGACATGCCATTTGAAATGAAAAATATGGAAGGAAGAAAAAAATTAGATTTCTCTTATGAAAATCCCACAGCCTAACGGCGTCACTTAAACTTTAACCAAAAATGAATTGACAAGATAAAATAGGGTCTCTAATAATATGAAAATAAGAGTTCAGTATGATAGATATAGAGATAATACCCCAACATAATAAAAAGGAACTTGAAAGACTTGACATGAAAATAGATCTTGAAAACGAGAAGGGTGAATGAATCCCTTAAAAATTCAGCAGCCTAACGGCGCCACTTAAAACATAAAAATACTGAATTGAAGAGATAAAATAGGGTCTCTAATCATATGAACATAAGAGTTCAGTATGATAGATATATAGATCATACCCCAACATAATAAAAAGGAACATGAAAGACTTGACATGAAAATAGATCTTGAAAACGAGAAGGGTGAAAGAATCCCTTAAAAATTCGGCAGCCTAACAGCGCCACTTAAAACTTCAAAATACTGAATTGAAGAGATCAAATAGGGTCTCTCATAATATGGAAATAATAGTGAAGTATGATAGATATAGATATCAAACCCCAACATAATAAAAAGGAACATGAAATACTTGACAAGAAAATAGAACTTGAAAATGAGAAGAGTGAAAGAATCCGTTACAAAAATTTCGGCAGCTTAACGATGCCACTTAAACTTTCATAAAATGAAATGATGAGAGTAAGAGGGGGTCTATCATCATATTAACCTAAAAAGGACAGTATAATTAATATAAAATAACAGCCTCCAACATAATAACATGGATCATAAAATAAATGACATAAAAGAGATCACTTGAAAAGAAAGAGAGGGGTTGGATCCCTTACCTTAAAATGTAACTCTTAAAACTCAATGTTTGGGACCTTGAAGGCTTTGGGGCACCTTGGGAGGACTTCTTGGGAGGTAATGAGACCAGAGCTTTGTTGGGGGAGAGTTGGGAGTCGAATGGATGAGAGGATGGCTTGGTATTTATAGGGAAAGTGAGGGGACAAGGCATTAATGGCCAAGGGACACCTCATTGGCAATTTTGGCAAAACCATGGGCTTGCCCATGGTATTTGACCATGGTATTGGCCACTTGGGACACCTCATACCTTATATTACTATTCATAAGTCGACCATATTGATTACATACTTAATACATCATTTAATGATGTCATTAAACACCAGTAACTTAAAAACTGTATTTTCACTATTCATCGAAAATTCAACATTCTAAGAAAAATCCCAAAATTTCACCTTAACCAAATATCGATGCTATGATTTCAAAAATGAACTCCATTTTATAAAAATAATTTTCTAAATATTTTTAATTTAATTATTAAATAAAAACACTATTCACCGAAAATTCATTTTTTTCAGAAAAATCCCCAAAAATTACCTTAACATAATATCGATGCTCTGAGTTCAAAAATGAAATCCATTTTATAAAAATAATTTTCTAAATATTGTTAATTAAATTTTTAATTAAAAAACACTATTCACCTGAAAAAACTAATACTTGACTAATAATTTATGAAACCGTTATTTTACCATTTTATTGAATCACATTACTTAATCAAGGTGCCTAGATTATATTAATGCTTTATTTAAGTGAGATTACAAATAAATTTGGTCATATTACTAATCCTAAGTATAAAATCACTATTCATAATTTTCTATTCATCAAAAATTAAGTTGATCTTATTAGACTCTAAATTTTATACTGAACATAATTGTAGAAGACCATTTTTTGAAAATAAATACACATTTTTAATTATTTAAGGTTTATATAAACATTTTTAAAATATCTTTTTTCTAAAATTCATCAAAAATATGCATAGTATATTTATCCGGTCATTTGAAAATTCATAAACATCATCATAAGAAGAAATCCCAATTTTTATTTAAAACAAAGGATTACACAAGGCAGTTATGGTCTCCTTACATAGCCCCTTATCACACCAGCATAGGACCAAAGTGTAAGGTGTTCTAAGGTGAGAGAATCCGAGTGAGGCTCGGCCAACATCGCACGAGTAGTAATTTCTATCAGTTTGAACTTCTCGTGAAGGCGATTTCGTTCTAGCTTCACACGATGAATTTCGGCTTGGGTTTGGTCCAGAGCAAAGCCCAGTGGTGCTACCTCCTTCCCAAGTTCTGTTATATGGGCTTCGATCAGTCCAAGACTACTGGGTGAGGCCATCGAATCTTCTTTCTATATTAATTAACCAAGATTACTTGTATTTAGAGACAATAATCCAAACGTTTAGTTTCCAGCGGTCATATTGACCAATGGTCATATAACAGTCAAAATCCAATGGTCTCATTTTAATTATACTCATGTTATCAAATGAAACAGTTTTGTTGAGTATAAAAAATAAAATAACACACAAATTTAGGAAACAAGATTTATTCAAAATTTTGGGTCGTTACAACCTTCATAAATTCTTATTAAACCATTATTATATGATAAAATCAATATATAAAAATAATGAAACATAATTTTCTCAATTTATTATAAAAAATGATTCTTATCTTCTAATAAATGGGTTTAAAAATCATCATTCATGGGAATATAAAACTATATCCTTGCAAACTAAGGTTATTCATTTTCACTTACCACCTATCACATATGGATATAATGATGTGATAAATATTTTTATATTATATAAATGATATTATTATACTTCTATCATTAATATATCACATTTACCTTATTTCATTCCATTCTGTGGGAATATGATAACATTGTTCGTGTGTATGGTGAACTACTCCCTTACGAAGCAATGTGGTTCATTTATGTGTTACATGAAAGCTAATAAGTATGGGTTTAATGAAAAAATCTTGTATATATCCTATAAAACATATTATATAGTGTTAATATATTTTTAACCATTCATTCAATTCATCTGTTTAGGAAATGGAAATGTAATTCATGCATACATACTACCTACCATTTCTATGAACAGAGTATTTCATTTTTAATCTCTATAATTTATTAATTAATAAAAATAAATATAACATTAATATGTATGATATTTATATAATGGTTAATATTATTTACATTAATGATCCATTTTCAATGTTATAGGCCAAAAAAATAACAAATCAAATCATACACAAAAATGTAGTTACATCCCGAAATGTGACATTAACAAGTTATTGATAATAAATGGGAAATAATTGGTAATAAGTAAATAATATAGGGTGTGATAAATTTTGATAAGTTTATATTAAAGAGTTATAAAAAACTTATATTTCATAGACTAGTGGTGTGAACATGTATGAGGAAGTGGAGAGAAGTTATGGGATTTCTGAATCACATTTTTCTTCAATGAGACACATGTAATATTCAACACCTATTTATTATATATATTGTGTATAATCCTAATTAAAATTTTATAATATTATTATACTTAATATTATTGGGATTTACATATGTATTTTAGGATCTTCATAGGATTTATGGTTCAAATGTTACCAATGCAATAAAGTAATTTAGCCTCAATTTGTCTTCTTTAAGATATATGATTTTTTGTGAACATATCTTCTTTTATGAGGTTTATATAAATCCTCATTGAAAACTAATAACCTGAATTTGTTTATTGTAATTAAATCATAAGATTAATTAAATGTTATTCTTTCATGGGTCATATGATTCAAAAAATACCAATGTTGTAGGGGTGTTATTATATAATCTCATCATTTATCAATATTATTTCAGTCTATTCATATGATGATAAAATATTATGATCCAACATATAACAACTTATTACATTACTTAAAATATTATTATGTAATGAGAATATATGTATTCCTTTATTTTAAACGTTTTACGGACATATAAATTCAAAATATATTTTTTTAGAAATATCATATTCATTTCTGTCTTCTGCCAAAAACCTTTTTCAATTATACCCCTGTTTTCTAGGCATGTATTAACATTATTGAATGTTTTTTCATTTATTTGTTCCAATTTTTCTAATTTATAAAAAAATAATTAATTGAATTATTGATTATGTTTTCAAATAAATCCATGTATGGATTTTAAAAAAATATGATAATATATTTTTTAGCTCATATGACATTTCCCACCATCATTACCTGTCAAATTATTAATGACGAATTTATAAGTATTAATGTTTATTTTCTAATAAATGGTTTTTGAGATGTTTTTTTGTTTAAAAAAATATTAACTAAGAGAGGATATTTTTCACATTGAATTTATTAAAATATTTTTAAAACATAATTTATATTTTTTCATGGTTTATTATGGGGATGATTTTTTAAAAAAAATTAATGAATTTTCATTTTTAAAAAGATAAATTTTCTATAATTATATATTCCATAAAAAAATTACATGATCGTTAAAAATTATTTCAATATATTATGATATCCTATGAGTATATATATATTATTTTATGAGGATATGATCCAAGGATATCATTATTATTATTTAAAAGGATAGTTTTTTACTATGATGACATGATTTTAAGAAACCTATTTCCCTTCTATAGTTTATACCATGAAAAAATAAAAATGAAACATTATTATGTTTTCTTGGGTTCTTATTTTATTAAATGATGGAATGATTATAAAACATATTTCTTTTATATAGGTTATATTATGTAAAAAACATTATGAAACTCATTTCTTTTCATGGGTTCTGCTTTGATGAATTCTTTATGATCTTATGAAACTCATATGTATGATTATAAATATGTGATTATGGTTAGGTTATAACCTAGACCAATGGTTACATTAAAACCTAGCCCAATGTTTATGCTATAACCAAATAGGTGTGGGACCTATAGCTCCCTCTAAATACTGAGGTATGGATTTATATCTCACATGATAAACAATACTAAAATTGGGAGTTAACTGAGTTATGTGAGGGACTCTATCTACTATGGTAGTATATGGAGTAAAAATTTAATAAAATGATTTTTTAGGGGGTGAACCCATTCAAAAATGATATATTTTGAAATAATAATTGACTACTAAGGAAATAATTTTATATACTTATATGTATATCGAAATTTCATGTCATATGTAAATCTTATTTTCCATGGATCGTGTTCTTAAATTTCATTATGATTAATGTCTTATGAACATCCAATATTTATTTCATGACTCAATATTTGAATCTCTGATATACATGGAATATTTTTCATATAATATTCTAAAGTTCTTATACTATAATGCTCATGCTATGTTTTTATATTTCCCCTTTTTTACCCTTACTCAGCATCTGACCTCACATTTTCTTATATTTCCATTCTATAGGTTATAAAAAAGGTCTTAAAATGGGTATGTCTATGAATAGTACAAAATGGTAAGATATTTTGTGAGAAACATATAATATATTTCACAAAATATGATGATTTGGTACCTATTATCCAATTCATATAAACCATTATACTCCTTAGGGATTTTTTTCTATAAAGTAAATGACATTCATTTAAAATATTTAATATCAATGTGATAAAAGATTGGTTCAATTATTTTGGTATTAAAAAAATGGTTTAGTAAACCTTTTTAAATTAATAATAGAAAAATTAATTGAAATCCTAATGAAAATTTATAAGGTTATTTCTGGGTATATGCGTATGGATAACTATAATTATGTGTAAATGTATATGTTAATTTCATTGTATTTTTTTGAATAATGGAGTTAGTTGTTTCCAAAAATTAAATCCCTATATAGATTCTACAAGTGTTTTTGGACCTATCAAAGATATACCTAGGGGAAATTAATCTGAAAAGGGAACATTTAGTGAGAATTGATCGTCACTTTGTGCATAAAAATTGTCTTTTCAGAATAAATAGTTAGGAACTCCCATGGGAAATGATTTGGAATTTTAAAAATTATTTATAAACCATCAAGAGGGATTTATATATATAATGATAAACAATGACCTATGTTAATATTAAGGTTTCATATATCTATAATAATGTTACATGATCAGGATATGCTATATTTTTTCATCACTATGTGTAAATCCACTATGGTTCTTACTACAGAGACTATGGTTTTTTATTTTTATAATAACAACTGCAAGAAGAAGGAATCATGCTTACACTAAATCTGATGGAAAATTCAATGACTATGAGTATCCAAATTGGATGATTAATGGAGAGAAATATATTATCATTATACCTAATATTCAATCTCAATATATGATTAACAACATAAAAATCAGTGAGATTATTAAGTCATCCAATAAGAGGAATAAGAACATTTATGAAATTTTCATGTATTATATATCATAGAGGAAATAATATTCATCCTCCTATTTTTCAGGATGTTGGGAAGAATAACCTAGAATAATATCTCAAACATTGCTGAAGTTGTTTTCTTGTGGTAAATTAAGGTTATAGAGCAATTAATTTCAATGGAATTTGATTTAGTATATGAGAGTAACATGGTAATTATCCACTTAAATTCCCTTACTCATGAAATGACTTCTAGAAAAAGGAATGACCACTTCTTGGTCAATCTATTAAGTATTAGGATTGAAGTATTTATTTATTGGTATTCAATGATTATATTGTAGAATAATTTTTTCTCAATGGTATTTGGGTTGTAATAATAATGAAAAATATAGGAATTTTGTTGATATAATATGAATATGTGTCTCCTTGTAGGATTAACATAAGATTAATGGATACCCTCATGGTTTTATGAGTTTGTGGTTCATCAATAGTTAAAATTAAAATACATATACTATATGGTTTTATATTGTTGGAGTTTATCATGATTGGTGATATTTTAAGATATATTTATGGAAATACAACCCTTTAATTTTGTATATGTTTTAATCACAATGTTATTTGATGAGGAAGGCCTTTACACATTATAAATGTATGATTATTAGTATTGGTAACCTTTAGGGTTTTTATTATATTTCATGTGGAGTTAATTTTTTGTTGTAGTCGATAACTATATGAATTCAACACACTTCTTTGCCACCTAATGATTTTTCTCTCTGGATCATCTATCCATAATATAAATGATAGAAATGATAATGATTCATAGAGTATTATATTTAATAGTCTCTAATATGGATCTTATGTTTACCTCAATGTTCTGTAAAATTCATTAATACTCTCATGACCCGAATCTATATTTTAGCACTATGCATCATCCATAGATAGATGGTCTATTAGAGAGATCAATTTTAACCTTATATGATATTTTAAGACCTTATTTATATTTTAAAGGTGGCTAAGATCAAATCCTTCCTCTGTTTGAGTTCTCATTAAATAATATAGTTATCTCATTCATTCAAAATGTTCCTTATAAATCCTTTTATGGGATGAAGTGTAGGAATCCTATGCATTAGAATAAATTTGCATAAAAATCTATTGAGAACTGAGCATTCCAATGAAATAGAAGAGATTGATAGATCCATTTTGCAATATGTAATGGAAGATATAATTTACAATAATTTTATTTTGATAATTGTTTATGTGTTATTGAATTTGAAGTTAGTGAGAATATATTTCAATCAATTTATTTATGGAAGAAATAAAGGAAATGTAGAAATATGAAGATTGGTCCCCTTGAAATTATGGATCATACCACGATGAAATCTCTTCAGTTGTTGCATCAACTAAACCTATATCAAGTAGATGATGTATTCCAAATATCTCTCCTAATGAAGTACATACCTGATCCATCATAATTACGAAAAATAAAGGTTTTATTGGTAGAGAATCATATTACTTATAAGTAAAAAATATCAAAGAATATAGATGATAGAAATTACTATGAAACAATATCACTCAAATATTCATTTTTTTTGCAAAACCACCATCTTGAGAATGTTATATGGTAACATGGGGATGTAATGATGTGTATATATCCTTAGTATTTGGTACTATAGAAATGAATATTGAGTAAATTCATTGTATTGGGTGTACATTGTGACACCCTATGATTATCTGAAATTTATTGTTTCAAATAAATTTAATATTCTTTTTTTATTTTTTGTTACCTATAACATTGATATTCGATTTCATTACATGCAACAACGAGCTCTAAAAAACATGATGTACAATTAAAATATTATTTTTCATTATGATAGTTATCACTTACAATTTTTTATATAGGGTATGAATAATATTAACAAAATAATGAAAATATATCATTTACATATGTATATAAAATTTATTCTTTGGTTTCTAATTAATTCTATATTTAAAAATAATCAATTTCACAATAAATAAATATTTTTTCTCTAAAACTGATTTCTATGTCAAAACGAATTTTAACATAATATATAAATGAAATAACTTTTTGTGAGTTATTTAAATAAAAATTATATTTTAAATATTCAATAAAATTATTAAAATTTATCACATGTTTTCTTACTAAAAAGATAATAATAAATCTAATTTTATTCATAAAAATAATATGTTTCTAAAAATTAGTTTTTTTACCTATTACAAAATTATATTCAAATTAATCATTAAAAATTTTAAAAATATATTTCATAAAATAAAATTAATTTTTATTTATATATGTCAAATTTAACTTATGGTATGTTTTACTACTTTTCTTAAAATTTAAATTGTTTAAATAATAGTGAAAATAATTTTTTATATATATAATTGACATTTCTATTAGCACATTTCAAAACAAAAAAACTATTTTATGATGTCTTTAAAATAAAATTTGTAAAATTTAATTTCTATTTATGCAATTTTTATAATTATTATCTATTCCAAATTGAATTTGGTTATTAAAACATTATCTACTTAGGAAAATATTTCATCGAAGACCCACTTTCTCATCGCATCTACACGTTTAATTTTAAATTGAATTATTCAACTTATATGAGTTGAAATGTGAAAAATGGATTGAATATTTGGAATCTGTATAATTTATATAATCTATTAATTCATACCAATTTTTTGAAAATAATGAATATTAATAAAAATAAATAATTATTTCTAATGGTTGAGGTAAAAATCGGTTTACAATGTGGTTAAACTAAAAATAGAAATGAGAAAAATCACCTATAAACCATCAAAAACCCATTATATTAATATATTTAGACCTAAAACATTTTATTATCGATAATAGAACCTTTTGGAAACATTTATCTAGGGAAAAAAATAAGTATACCAATCTATTTTCAGAAAATTACCAATGTTCCAGTCACCTCACATATAAACGGCCATCCCTTATCCTATCCTCATAAAACACCCAAAAACATTATATTTTTCAAATATATTACAAAATATTTTCCTCCATTCCATACTCCCATCCTAGAAGACTTATTTTGGTCATAATTCCAACCTAGAAAAGATTTTGGTTCTAACATATGGAAGTTACCTGAAGAAGAGGTAATGTTCTTCAATGTCAGTTTTTATTTTATTTCTTACTCCACCTTCATCAATTATTATTGGAAAGTTATTATATGATAACATAAGTACCCTAAATATAATAATACGTTATTTTGTTAATAAAGTAACCTATTTCTATATCTTCTTGTGTCCAATTAGACATGAAATCATCAATCACCTGTACGGTGTACTAACACCTCACGAACAGATGTTATTAATTTTCAATCACTACCTCTATTAGATGGATATAATGTTGGATAAAATATTTATGTATCAAATATATGATGTTAATATACTTATTAATTTATTATATCATTCATACCTTCTTAGATTACATTTATTTTGAATACGATAACATTTTCTTGGGTGTATAGTAAACTACCTCCTCACAAAGTGATGCAATTCATTAATTCTTTATATATAAGGTTATAGGGATGGGTTTAATAAAATATTGTAATATATAAGACACAAAAACTATTATTTATAGTTAATATATTATATCTATTTTTTCACGTCACTAGTGAAGAAAATGGAAATAATGTTCATGCATACATACGGTCAACCATCTCCATAAATGAAGTGCTTCATTTTCAATCTCTAAAATTAGGGAATACTATAAGTAAATATATAATGAATATAAGTGATATTTATATAATAGTTATAATTCTGTATATTAGGACACTATGATCCAATTAATAGGACAAAAAATCAAAACATAGATGAAAAACAATGTTTTTATTCTCTGAAACATGATCTTCACATAGAATTGTAAATATACAGTCAGCAAAAGGACAGAAGTAAATAATATATGGTTTAATATATTTATGTATGGATCTTTAAAAGTAGTATAATAAACATTTTTTAATATAAACTATGTTTGAATGTTTTTGAATGAATTTGAAACTTAAGGTATGATATTTCATTCACACTTTTTACATCTGTGAGACAAATGTCATATTAACCTCCTATTACATTTATGTGGCTTTTATACTTACTATGAATGTATGTTATTATGATTTTGAGAAAAAAAATTATATTTACATATCCATTGGTGGATCTATCTTTCATGGGGCTTATAGTTCAAATTATACCAAGGCGGTAATGGATTTTTGTCACAAATTTCCTTCATTGATACACATGTTATGTTTTGCCCAATATTATTTTATGAGGGGTATATATAGCCCCATATTTATGTAATATAATGAGTTTATTTACTCTCACTATTTTTTTTAACATTAAATGTTTTTCTCTCATGGGGCCTATTATTGAAAATATACCAAAGTTGTGATGGTTTATGAAATAATCTAATCATTTATCAGGCCTGCATATTTCTATAATTATGATGATGAAATATTATGATCAATCTCTACAAAAACAAATTATTTTTATTATCTTCTATTTATTTCATGGTAATAGATTTTTAATTTTAATTTTTCACTCTTTATTCATCCAAGAGTTCATAATATTATTTTAAATAAAAATAATTATTATTAATATCTTAGGATATAACCATGTTTTCTTCCATATCCACATTCTCTAAAACCTTTTACCAATCCTTAATGTATTTATTAATGTATTATTTACACATTGTTGGAATTTTAATTTTTTTAACAATATCTACATTATTTTTTCAAAATAAGGCCAAATTGTATTATACCAAAAATGTGAAAGATTCTTTATTTTAAAGTGCTTGATATTTCCCCCCATCATGATGACTAAAATTTTTAAATAATACACTATAAATTTGAAATATAATTTTCCAAGAAATGGTTGTTGAATTTTTTTATGTTTCAATTTTTTTAAAGAATAATAGTTACTTTTCTCATGAAAATTCTTAAAATGTTTTTACTAATTGAATTATGTGTTTTTATGGTTTTCTTTAAAAAATGATTTCCAAATTTGTTTGATGATTTATTTTTTAAATTTAATTTCAATAGAAAATATATTTGTTATAGTAAATGATCTAAGTGATCACTAAAATTCATTTTATATATAATACAACCTAATTAGATGTTACATATGCTTTACTAGAGATATGATACATGTATCCAATTATTATTCTTTTTTGGATGGTTTATGTTCACTATAATATAATGTTTACTAAGCCCATTTCTCTTACAAATGTTTTAATATGATAAAATTCTTATAAAACTAAATTAATTTTTTTAGGTTATGATTGGATGAAATAATTAAATGATTGTGAAACATATTTCTTTTCAACATGTCATATTACGATGACCTATTTATGAAACCCATTTATTTTCATGGTTTATTATATGATCTTTCATTTATGACCATGTGGAAAATATATTTAAGATTTTTCTTGTGTGAAATTGTAAACATTATAAAAAATTATGGAGTTTATTTTATAAAAATATATGGGGGGACCAATATCTATTTCCAATGAAGTGGGTAAAGATTTGCATATCATGTGATAAACATGATTCGAATAGAGAGTTAACCTAGTTTAGTTAGGTACTCTGTCACATATGATAGATTTGGGAGTTACCCTTTATTACTATAACTATTTGGGTTGTGACCCCATTCCACTATGATAGTTTTGTAAATGATCCTTGACTATTGAAAAAATTGTTTTCTATGTGTATGAGTTTGAGACAATTCTATTTATTCTGTTAATTTAATTCTATAATGGATAATGTTCCTTGATTTCCTTATGATATGTGTCTTATAAACTGCCATTATTTATGTCCTGACCTAAGATTTTGATCTTAGATATGAAGGGAATGGTTTTCATATGTTATTCTCACATTCTCACACCCTTATGATAATATTATTATTAAATATTTTTCCTTATTTACACATACAGAGAACCTGATATTCACCATTTATTAGATTTCATTTCCTAATGTTATGAAGAAATGTCTTATATAGGGTGTATATAAGTATATTAAAAAATTTCATGTTATATGTTAGAAATATTGATGACAATTCACTAAATATGAAGGTCATGTACCTAGTATGCAATGGTTGAAACCATAGTGATCTGATGGTGTATGTTTGGGTAATTTAATGGAAATTTATCTAAATGATTTAATATATATTAAGGAAAAATATGTGTTATTAATAAACAATAACACCCCTCATCTAATATTCCTAACATAATTGGTTGTTTATAAATTTACAAGAAGGTATATAGCACCCTAAATAATATAAAAATTAAGAAAACTTATATTTAGTAAAAAAATAAGGGGGTAACCATGTTCTTCACATTAGGCATACAATCATTGAAAAAAGATACGGATTTAAATCATTTTCAACCATTTAATTTCTACAAAGTAAATTTTCCATTAGTATATAAAATTAACTGATTCATTGTAATACAATTCCATAAATTGGAATCTAAATATTATATAGCCTAGTATATATATAATCATCCATATACCTTCTTCATGTAACAACCTTACATGAACCATAGTTTTTCGAAAGTAAATAAAAAATAATGACCCTCACCATAAATATACAATAATGAGGGAGGTATATAATTTTCACCAATTGTATCCAATAATAGGAATTGGGATGGAGACTAGCACAGAGCATATAAAAATATAATCTAATATAGGAATTACCCTATATAATATAAATAGGTTCAGGGGATATGATGAATCATCCATAAAAAAATCCATGATATATTATAAAATAAATAAAAAAACATTCCACAATTAATTGAAAAATAAAATTGATATAGATAATATTATCCAAATTAAATACCCAAAAGAAAAGATAATGTAACGACATAGTAGGTCTCCATTGGTCCTGGATATTAATCTCCACCATAGTCTTTATAGTCCTCATGTAAACCTAAAAACTGTTTTATATATGTATGATAAGCATACTAGTGTACATAGTAGGAAAGAAGACGTATCTCATGGACATGTGAAAATATCACACTAAAGCACTAGTGAGAAAACAACATAACAAAAAAACACCTAAATTGGTCAACTACCCATCCCAACCTCACCAAGAAACACTTACCAAATTTCACTAGCCATGTAATCTAATAGAGCAAGAGGCATATAGATAAAGGGTACCCCAAACCACTTTCCCACTAGAAAATCCTTATCACACCCAAAAATCATTCATCCGGGAACCCCCATCTCTTCCAAATACTACACCATACCACATGAATGATCACACTATATATAACCCGTAAACAACTAGAATCACTACCCCACAATCACTATAATATCACATCTTTCTTGAAAACACCTTATCCACAACACATATACTTGCCCAACCATTATAGTATAGTTTTTTTGAAAATGAATGATATCATCATTTTTCCTCCTCCCAACATGATTGACCCCCACCATAATCAATCTCTTTACATCTCATCCTACCCATAGACACCTGGGATAAGTCACTTCTTACATGAATGCATATGGGATTGTCGCACAATAAGCACGACCACATAAAATCTATCCCAAAGACACTAGGGATATCAAAACCACCATCTAATTTAATAAATGAACCACGTCCATCACATTCTATGAAATACCTACTATTCATGGAATATAGTGTGGGAAATGGTAGAAAACCATCCATCTGTCCTCCTCATGAGATTTTGGGAAAGACACCCCATATGTGACTCTACAGGTGTCAGAAAATAGTTCTCGATGTGGGAGGTGTACATATAGAAATCCCAAGGAATACATAAATATATAAATATATCTTCACATAGGTCCAACCTATGGGTTTAAAACCAAACACTTACCAACTCACTATATCATCTCTTTTTTTTCCTCCCCTAAATGTTGAAAACCCGCCACAAGACACAAGGAACAATCACATTACCATCCAAAAAATTCCATTATCCAACTCATTTATTTAATTATTAGTAATCATTATATTTAACGACACACCCACCCTATATTCATTCTATATCTATCTTCATCCCCTTAATCTAGCCAAAACCCAACCATTTTAATCATTCTTAAAGAATTACTTATTCCATCACTATATATGCATCATACATAAAGACAAACATACATTACAGAAATATCATCACCCCTATAATACCATCACCAAACCTCTTTAAATGTATGGCCATAAGACAACAACCTCACCGCCCAAAAAAATCCAAAAAACAACCACCACTCAACCCCAAAATCATGGCCAACAAACAACCACCTCATGACCAAAACAAGAAATACATCAACAACCACCTCTCCCTACACTAAAAAACCCCATATCACCGCTCAAAAGAAAAATCACACATAAAAACACATCAAGGATAATTTAAAATATTTACAAAGGGGATTTAATCACCTTCCACATTATTTTACGGGTTTTATCACACAATCTAAAATCCTGGTGAAAAAAAATTCATTATAAGAATATGAATGGATAAAAAAATTTAATTTTATGGTCATATGAATCAATCAAAAAAAATTAGCAGTCACATCACATATTATCCAGTGAAAACAAGTCACCCAACAACCACAATTATCAGTGGAAAATCTCACCCATATAATCAAAATATCAAAAATAATAATATTGTTTTAAAAACATGAAAATCAAAACCATTTACCCTTAAATATCAATTTAACCAATTATTTATCATTGAATAATCTTGTAGAAGCATATCTCATATATAAACATGACAAAACACCTCCCAAATGACAAAAAAAGAAGAGAATATATTTGGGATTCCCTACATCAAAAATGCTTTTCCAACTTGATTCACATAGTTGAGTGAACAAATTTCTATAAACCACATCTGCACCTGGGAAACAATGGATCAACCAATACCTCAAAAAAAATCCTCAAAGCGCATCAAAAACACCCAACACAAACCAAAACTCACCACCATAGTGGAATTATGATGAATAAGGGAAGTAAATAGATGAGTATACACCACAGATCGAGGATGGGAAGTCAGGAATCAATCCCCATCAAATGAAATTCCCAACACATGATGAATTACCTATTAGAATACCTGGAAAGGGAGAATGGAGTGATTTCTAAAGGGTTTGAGGGAACCCCCAAGTGAATTAAGCCTTATAAATTCACTTTTCATGGGATTTATGCAATGTGTAATCCAGTTTCACATATTATAATTTTAATATATTTTGTTTTATTCAAAAACAAGTTTCATCAAAGGATTAATCAACTGAGTTATTACATGTCATTAATTCAACTTACACTCCATATAATCATCTAATAGTATACCCCTTTAGATATATACAATCTTTGAACCTACATATTGTGCAATATGTGAACTTCCATTACACAATTAGTAGACAATACATGGTGTTTATTTCTTGCAATAGCTATTCACCACCTACAGCCTCCATGGAAATCTCCAGGAACCTCCCTTGAACACCCCCAAACACAAAAAATCGAAATGTAATGGGCTAGGAAGGAGTGAAAACATACATCAAAAACCTCTCAAAACAATTATCACCCTCAATTATCCATATCCAAGAAAAAAATTAAAGGGTTCTAAAAAACCTCTATATGAGAAACCTCTCAAGAACCTCATCGCACCTCAAATGCTACCTCCATACAAACATACCAAACCAAATGACCAAAATGATTTTCCACAACTACATCACCACACGACAAAAAAAAGACTCATCTCACACTACCACAAAACCCAAACCATCATAACCCAAAACCACTACAAAACTATCTGATCCTTCAACCAGCAGTAAGAAAACAAAAATTAAACAACGAACCAACCCATCTCGAACACATGAATTAAGAAAAATCTTCCTCTTGGTCATGATACAATGCGCTCTAGGTGTCACTAACTTTCCTATATGGGTTTAATAATATCATTTTCAATGGTTCTATATTAGTAATATAGTATTCTACTTACATATATAAGAATATTATCAAATATCATACATCAAAAAAAATGGAATATATCTCATCTCCTAAAACAAGATCCAAACATCACATAAATAGAAACAAATGGGAAAAAAACTCTGGGTACGGGGCCTGAATCTAGATAACTTTCTCCCAAGTACTATCCTCTTAAACACCATTCCTCTATAACTCATGATCCAATGGAATGGTCCATATATGAAACACCTTCTCCTAGAGAATATGGATCTCTACTAGGCACTCCAAAAATATCATCTCATCCTCGATATCAAACTCTCCCAAGTTAATGTCAAGGGAGTCATTATGATGATACTGACAAAGAATAGAGATGTGGAATATGTCATTGAACCTCTCTAGCCATAGTTTATATTACATTTGATATTCCTCCCCACTAATTTGTCCAAGCACCTCAAGAGGTCTAAAAACCTGAATGAGAACTTATACCCCCATCCATACCTCAACAGCCCACGTCATGGGGAGGTCTTGATGAACACATAGTCCCCAATCTAAAACATTATCCCCCCCTATGATTGGTATAAGAATTATATTAATCCTCCACTACATTCAACCTCTTGTTAAGAAGATGAATATCATCTATTTTTCTCTAAAAAACACTTAGATTAAGAACTTCTACTTCCCCACACTCCATCCTACATAACAGAGAATGACATGGCCTTCCATTCAAAGCCTCAAACTGCACCATTTAAATGGAATCATGATAACTATTTCTATATGAAAACTCAAAAAAAGGTAGGTGGCATTCCGAAGATCCACTAAATTCCAAGACAAAAAACCACACTATATTCTCCAATTCCTAGATGGTCTACTCCATCTTCCCATCAGTATGACGGTGGAAAGTAGTGCGGAGGAATAACTGAGTTGCAAAAGCATATTATAATCCCCTCTAGATTCATTTGGTAAATTTTTTATAACTATTTAAAATAATGTACCTTGGAAATATATGAAATAACATCAAATCATCCACATACCTCTTATCCAAAGCATCCAATATTCTTAACTCCATGATCACTAATATGTCGGCCAATTTTGGCATCTAATCCATGGTCACCATAATATAATTGCAATATCCCTGAGCGTAGAAACTCCCTTTGAAAAATAATCATATAGGAACCCCCATGTCCACTCAAGAACATCAAACAAATACAAAAGCATCCAATAACATGGTTTTTAGCCTTCAACTTCTTGAAAATCAAACACCTCTCTAAGAACCCAGCCACTTATCATTTCATACTGGGCCAAATAACTACATCCAAAATCCATAATAACTCTTTGAAGATCCAGAGTGTACCAAAAAAGGTGATCTAAAAATTAAAATGGAGTTAATTCTGAATTTCAGTTGGTAAAAACAACCTCCAACCAAAACACATTCAGATTTGACTATAGTTGGAAATCCCTCTAGAGCATCACCAATGAAAACATGATTGTGCATCACCTGTCCATCTGAGTCGAACCAAAAAAACTCATTCACCCATAAAATAAAAGATGGATTAAAGTCATCTAATAAATTCCCTACCACCATCCAATTCTATTTCATTGTGTAAGGTTATCAAATCCTCCATGGCTATCCATAAATCCTCAAACTCCTGAATGGAATCCTTCTACGAATTCCTTGTCAATGTGTCAGCAACAACATTTAACATTACCATGGTGTAATAGATATCAAAATCACAATCTTCAAGAAAATCTATCCTCCACTACTACAGCAAGGTTATATCATACTGAAAAAATATATACCTCAGACATTTTGGATTTGTGAAGACCACAAATCACTCCCCAATGTGGTAATGCTACCAAAATTTCCGGGAAAACAAAATCAATAATTTCATGAGATCATGGTGGTAACTTTTATTCTCATGAGGCCATAACTTGTGAGACACATAAGGGAGAACTTCTATCTAGTTAATTAGCACAAAAAAATACTAGATTGTAATAATAAAAGAACATTTCAAGCATCTCATTCTCCTATTGAAACTAAAGCCCTGGGGCATCGACCAACATTCCCTTCAAATAACCAAACATTAATTGGAACTGATTTTTCCTCAAAAAACATATTCCTTATTAATCAATACTTATAGTGGGGAAAAACATGATCGAAATCAGGAAAAAAACTCTGATAATTTCCTAAAGTACTAGGGGAATTTCCAACCTCTACCTCATTCTGTGGAGTTACCTAAGAAATAAATTCATATACATTGGATGTTTAAACTACCACACCCTTTTGATACCCCATACGTCCATGTAAACTGGCCTATTATTTATAAATCCCACACATAGAAAAATTACCATAAATATGGTAATGTCGATGGACTTGGAAAGAAACACTAAGATGCTCAATATGATCCTACTATGACTTCGAGAGGAGTAAGATATCATTGATGAATATGATGATGAATCGATCCACGATCTCAGGGGAAAAAGAGTTCATATGACACATGAACCCAATTTTTTGCATTCATAATGATTATTGGAATGGTTAAAAACTCAAATTTCATATAAACACTTCTAAATGAAGTCTTTAAGAAATCTCCCCCATTTAATCACAAATGGTTATATCTAGAATATAGATCAACCATATAATACCAACTCAACCCTCTAAGATGTTAAAAAATATCATTTATCCTATGAATAAGGTAATGGTTCTTGACCATGAATTGATTCATCCTATAGTAGTCTATAGAAAACATTATACAGTCATCTTCTTTCTTAGATAAAAACACTCGAGCACCCCCTGGTGTCACAATGGGATAAATAAAACCCTTCTTTATAAGATCTTTGATTGGGAAAATATTTTCAATTTATTTACATTTAATTTTATTATTTGAAAACCCACCAATGTGTAAATTTAAGATAAATTTGTTCGTATTATGATACTAGTGATATATTGAGGATAATTGTAAAAATGGACCATTTTATATTTTAAACTGTTTCAAATTATTTCTTTATTTTGGCCATAACATTTTCTACATTAATAAAAATTGAAAATTCTGTTTTTAATAGATTCTAAACATCGAGGGCTTCATTTAATCTTTCTTGTCCAAAATATGATTTGACCATATAGAAGCTCAAAAGAAGCTCA
This sequence comes from Viscum album, assembly GCA_963277665.1. Classification (NCBI taxonomy): domain Eukaryota; kingdom Viridiplantae; phylum Streptophyta; class Magnoliopsida; order Santalales; family Viscaceae; genus Viscum; species Viscum album. Next base: position 1,439,477,474 of record OY728127.1, on the reverse strand, counting down.
CAAGTTGGACCATAAAAACAATTTATAGATCTGTATATTTTTTGGTGTGGGGTCCATAACTCATTCATCATTTTCTCAATTACTCTAAAATTCAGTCAGTGGATGTGCAAGACATTTTTGAACATTTTTATTGAAGTCTAGTATGCGTTAATTTCCCTTTTTAGGGTCATTAAAGAATCTTAATTTGGAGGATTTCGATTTTAAGAGTCTGAATATACAGAATAAATTGTCAGAGTTAAACGCATATAAAACATGGAATACTTTCCCACATACCCTAACATTATTAGGATAGTTTTCCACGTCATTTATGAACCACAATTAAGAAGGTGAAACGTGTGAAGAGGTCATTTAATGGGTCTAAAACATGACATATTCCTAGGGAAAAATTTGAGCTATAAAAGTAGGGGTGATCCTCCCTCTCAAAGAATCTCTCTTCCATCCCAGTCCTTCCAGGACACCAAAGTGGAGAACTTTTCGAATTTCTCTATTTTATTTCATTTATTTACCATATATTTGTAAAGCCTTCTTCGTCCCCATTAGTCTCAATTACCCTTACCATGGAGGGGTAAACATTTTTTGTGATTGGGGAAGGGTTTTTTCTCTATTTTATAACTCCTGAGTTCTTGGTCATAATTGAATGGAGTTTCTTTCTTCGTCAAATTTGTATTCAATTTCATATGGAAGATTTTATTACCATGTGTGATCATTTTTGAATTTTAATTTTATTATTTATTTTTTCTTTGGTTAAATAATCATTATCCCTCACTACTGTTTTCTAGTTTATATACGATGGAATATACTAGGGATTACTGGTGAAGTACTTGATAATCATCAGTACGTGTAAAAGGGGTAGTGAATGATTGATTGGGATAAAAAAAGACATGATCGTGTATTTCCAAAGTCAATTGAGGATATTCTATAACACTCTTTTGCATAAGAAAGGAGAGTTGACAAAACTAAGATGTTGGTAATGTTTTCTCTCACCATCATAATTTCACCAAGGAGGTGAGAAGAGACGATTGTGGAAACTCACATTAATCAACTCAGAAGAATATGTATGAATTAAATTGAATAAGGATAGTATTATATTTAATAAAATAACCCAGACCTAATAACCCTTTTAATATCATAGTTTTAAAATCTTTGAATTTCAAATGTAATTTTAATAATTGTTTATTGATTTATTCTAAGAAACATCATTTTTAACATCATTTAAAAGTGACAATCTATTTTTTGAACACTCAACTTCAGGAGACTTCTTAGGTTTAATCATTATAATACACTTAGAGAATATAAAAATTGTTTTCCCATTCCCAATGATAGGTGAGCTTCATACTTGGGTCCATTTCCAGAGAGGTAGTGCAATAAAAAAATTCAAAATTGAATGACCCAAGACTCAAAAGAACCACTAATTGAATTTGATCCAGAAATTGAATGAACATTAACCCAACTAAAAAAAGTAAACCAAACAACAAATGAAAATATTAAACTACAAAGTTTCCCTATGATATCACCTATGCTCCACCATATTGCCTGTACATTCTCTTTCAAAATCTCAATCAATGGTTTTTCTTGGGTTTTAGACAGATTATTTCAAATTATCACTAGTAATTTCCCTTCATCCAAAAGGTATACATATTTCAAATAATTGGGGAGTTGTTTCAATTCATGTTTAAGGGTATTCTCATTATATGTAATTAAACTGACATTCCCCACTTAAAAAGGGTGGAAGATACCTTATGGGATTACAGGATGATCTACAAAACCCCAATTGGAATGAGTCCATATAGGCTAATTTATGGTAAAAGTTTCCACATACCTGTGGAATTGGAGCATAAGGAATATTGGGTTGTGAGTAAAATGAATTTGGACCTTGAAAGTTCTTGGAAGGAATGAATATTGAAGTTTCAAGAGTTGGAGGAAATTAGAAGTTAAGCATTTCAAAATTCTAGTTTTTATAAAGAAAGAATAATAGTGGCCCCAGGAAAGCTTATCCTATTGAACAACTTCTATCCAAGAGAAAAATTGTTGTTATTAAACTCAATACTCAAGCTGATACAAGGTAAACATTGTTCCATATGGGAAGGTCAATTTATAGTTACTCAAGTATATCCTTTTTTTGATGTGTAGATTATGAAGGATGGAGATAAGGATTTATTCACTGTGAATGGGAATAGGTTGAATAAATTCCTTGCGACCCAGCCATCAGATCTAGTGGAGGAGATCACACTCCTCCAACCTGTTTATATATAAAATACATCTGGTCATACCTATCCTTTACATTTTCTTGCTTGTAGTGATTCATTTTCAAATATTCTTATATGATAAATCCAGTTGAATGCCCAAAGTAAATTTCATCATTTACGTGTGGGAGAGGGAACCTTTATATATTAGGATTTTCATTTTATGTTTGGTTTACTTTTGAAAAAAGAAATATTTTTTTTTTCAAATATTATTGTGTTGTCAAAACATTTTAGATGAAATAATTATCATTTCTATTTTTGAAACCCTTGTCAGTGAGTGTAGAAATCTATTTCAAGAAACTGAGCTTAAATGAATGCATAAATGAATTTTTTTCAAGTTCAAATCTATTGGAATTTCATGAAAAGTAGTCTTATTTTTAAATCCCATGATACATATCATAGTCTTTATTTTTGAAATCACTTTCTTGTGAGGATTATTTACCATTTTTATCATATTCGTTACATTTACCTCAATTCTTGAGAGAACCAGACCCTTCTTGCTTAAACTAGAATTTAATTTATTCTTGTCAAAACTTGATGCTTAGAAGTACTTTTGTTTTAAATGATTGAGGAATTTATTTGTTTTTATGTCCCTTTTCAAAATATGCCTTTTTTATTATTCCCTACCTTATATATTAATCCTTATATCCCTTAGAATCTATAAACAGCCTATTAGGTTGGCCACATTACAAGCCAATTGTCCCTATATAACCTTCTATTGAAGTGAAATAGCATTATCTAGTTGAACTTATGTGTGGGGGAGGATGTCTTTTGATGTACTACCTAATTTTGTGATACATTGGGTGGAAAATTAAATTTTGATGAGCTGATGTTTCTGTAGAGGATTGCATTATGATAAAAAAAATTTACTTTCTAGAACTTTTATGACAAAATAAGTTGTTCCTTTCTGGAGCTTCCAAAGTGGAAATAATGTTGTACCTGTGGACAATATTCAAGAGAAAATACGATTTTTGAGAATAATTTTTTTCCAGTAAAATGTTAAATGGTGTGAACATTCCTTGATTATTCATGATTATAGAGATAATTTGATACACAGTGTAAGAGAATGAGTCTATACTTATGTGAAATTAGAATCACACAATTTTTCTTCAAAAAGATCCAATCTTTCCTTTTTCGACCATAGATTTTTTTGACACATAAATCCTACCAACCTGAAGCCACAAAACATCCCAAAATATTTCTCATGAGAAACACGTGTCCTTGAATCACATCAGGTGGAGATATAGTAATTAATAAATCCTATGTTGATTCTTGCATGAGTTTGGATGAGAAAAGGCATGTAGAACATTTACAATTATTAGTAGAGGGAAAATGCATTTGAGGTAGGCGTTTTGTGTGCATGGGATAAGAAATGATGTGGAAATATATTAATTAATATAAAATGGAGAACATGAAATAATTGTTTTTTATGAGGCATGATATCTTTCTATTTCTTTGTGTGGATTTGGTAGATCTCATTGGTATGTGTTTTGGACTTCATTTGATTTAATTTTGATGTCTATTTGATGAGGATTCCATGTGGTATGTGTGGGAGAATTGATAGGGAAAATATTTTCAATTAATTCAAATTTAATTTCATTGTTTTAAAACCACCAAAGTGTTAAGTTAAGATAAATTGTTTCATTTTATGATATTGGTGATATTTGATCTTAATAGAAAAAATGGATCATTTTGTATTTTTAATTATTTCTAATTATTTCTCTATATTGGTCATAGGATCTTTTACATTAATCCAAATGGAAAAATTATATTTTTACAGATTCTCCATATCATGGGTTCCATTTCATCATTATTAACTAAAAGTTGAATCGACCATATGGAAGCTCAAAATAAGATCACAATATGGATCATTAAAAATGTTTACAGATCAGTCGATTTTTGGTGTGGGGTCCATAACTCATTCATGGTGGGAGAAATTACTGTTAAATTCATTGTATGGATGCACAAGACATTTTTTAACATCATTCATTAATATTAAGGTGTGTGAATTGGCCGTTTTAATGTTCTTTAAAGCATCTTAATATGGAGGTTTTTTATTTGAAAAGTCTGACTGGATAGAATAAATTGTCAGAGTAAAATGGTCATAACTCTCAGAATACTTGTCCACATAAACTTTCATTTTGAGGAGAGATGGCCAAGATATTTAGGAAAACATTCAAGAAGGGTGAAACTCATGAATATTTAATTTAATTGGGCTAAAATTCATCATCTTTTGGGGGAAAATTATAGGTATAAAAGGAGGGGTGATCATCCCTCTTAGAACATCTCATTCACATCTCATTCCAGCTAAAACACCAAGGAGGGGAAATTTTCATCTTTCTCTATTTTATTTATTTTATTTTCTATTTAATTTTAATGCCTTCTTCTTCCCAATTCATATATGTTTCCCATTCCATGTTGTGGTAAACATTTAGAGTGATTGGGGAAGGGTTGGTTTTCTATTAAAAAATGCTTGAGTTATTGGACATAATTGAATGAAATTTTTCCATTCTTCAAAGATATTTTCAATTTCGTATAGAGGATTTTATTATAAAGATTGATAATTTTTGAATTATAATTCCATTATTAATTTTTTCCTTAGTTAGAAAATAATTATCTCCCTCCACTAATTTATGGTTTATATATGATGGAATATACTAGGGATTAGTGGTGAAGTACTTAACGATCGTTAGTATGTGTAAAAGGGGCAGTGAATATTCATGAATGATTGGGATAAACAAGACCCAATCGGGTATTTTTCAAGTAAATTGAGGATATTCAATTCCATCCATTTTCACATGGAAGTAGAGTTGAAAAAACTGAGATATTGGTAATGTTTTCTCTCACTATCATAATTTCATCAAGTATTTGAGAAGAAAAAAATGTTGAAACTCAATTTAATCAACTCGGATAAAGTGATTTGAATTAAATTAAACAATGATAGCATTACAATTTGAAAATCGAACCTAACCTAATCAGCCTTTTAATATCATAGTTTTTAATCCTTCGTATTTCGAATTTCCATTCAATCATTTTGTGGTTGATTTATTCTAAAAACACACCATTTTAAACCTTGGTTAATGGTGAAAAACTATTCTGTGTGAACTCCTATTTGGGAGAAATCTTAGGGTTAATCAATTGACTATACTTAGGAAACTTAAAAATTATTTTTCCAGACCCCACGACAAGCATACGTCAAACATGGCATTGTTTCCATGGAGGCAATGCAATACAAAAAAAATTCAAAATCAAATTCCCCACATCTCAAAAGAACCATTAATTGATTTGGATCTAGAAATTGAACGAACATTTACCAAATTAAATAAGATTAAACCAAACATAAAATAAAAAACCTAAACTATAATTCTTCCCTAGGATATCACCTAAGCTCCACCCTATTGCTTTGAAATTCTCTCTCAAAACCTCAATAAAATATTTTTCAGTGGTTTTAGACATATTATTTGTGATTATCACTGGTAATTTTTCTCTTTATATAAGGTACACATATTTCAAATCATCGGGGAGTGGTTTAAATTCATGTTTATGGGGAATCTCAAGGAATTCAATTAAACTGACATTCCCCACTTCCAAAGGGTGGAAGATACCTTATGGGATTATAGGACGACCCATATAACCCCGATTTTAATGAGTCTAAATAAAATTATTTCTGGTAAAATATACCACCTACCTATGGAATTGAAGAATAGGGAATATTGGGATGTGACGAAAATGAATTTGGACCTTGAAAGTGTCGGGAAGGAAAGAAAATTGATGTTGCAAGATCTAAAGGAAATAAGAAGGTAAGCATTTGAAAATTCATGTATTTACAAAGAATGAAAAAGAGTGTCCTGTGACAAGCTTATTCAACAGAATAACTTCTATCCTAGAGAAAAAGTTTTTTATTCAACTTAAGACCTAAGATAATTCCATGTAAACATTATTCCAGATGTACAGGTCTATTTATAGTTACTCTTGTATATACATTTGTTGTTGTAAAGATTATGAACAATGGAGAGAAGGATCTATTCGCTGTGGATAGTATTTGGTTGAAGAAATTACTTAGTACCCCACCATCAGATCCAGTAGATGAGATCACACTCCTCAAACCCGATTATCAACAAAATCAATTAGGTTTCACCTCTCCTTTAAATTTTATTTATTGATGTGATTCATTTTATAATATTATTACATGTTTAATCCATTTGAATAAACTCAGAACACTGCATCATTTATGTGTTGGGGGAGGGAACCATTATAGAATTTGAATTTCATTTGATGTTTGGTTTACATTTAAATATATATATATATATATATATATTGTTTGTTTTTCTGATATTTGTGTGTTTTCAAAACATTTGAACTGAAATGAATATCATTTCTAATTTTGAAACTCATGTCAATGAGTAAAATAATCTATTCCATGCAACTGAGCTTAAATGAATGCTGAAATGACTTTGTTTTAAGTTCAAATATTCTTTAATTTCATGAAAAGTACTCTAATTATTAAATCTAATGATATATCTCACTATCATTATTTTTGAAATCACATTGCTATGATGATTTTTTACCATTTTTTTCATATTCATTAAATTCACCTCATTTCTTAATAGATCCAGACCATGATTTCTTGAACATAAATTTCATTTATTCCTATCAAAACATGAGGGTTTGAGGTACTTGTGTTTTAAATTATTGAGCCATTTATTTGGTTTTAATACCTTTTTCATAACAATCAATTTTTATTATGGCCTACATTATACATAAATCCTTTTATTCCTTTGAAACCATGAACAACCTATTATATTAGACACATTACAAGCCAATTTTCCATATTTTACTAGATCTTGAAGTGAAATTGGATGATCAAGTTGAACTTAGGTGTGGGGGTGATTGTCTTGTGCTGTACTACCTAATTTGGTGATTCATTAGGTTGAAAATTAAATTTTGATGATCTGATGTATCTGAAGAAGAGTTAATTTTGTTAAAAGTGGTGCATTTTTAGATCTTTCATGATAAAAGATGTTGTGCCTTTCTGGAGCTTCCAATTTGGAATGAAAGTTGTTCCTATCTGGATCATTCAAGAAAAATAACAATGTTTTAGAAGAATTTTTTTCCAGTGAAATGCTTTATGTTGTGAACATTCCCTGATTTTTCATGATATTGAAGATAATTTTATAAAAAGGGGAATATAAGGAGACCATTCTTATGTGAAAATTAGAATCATTCATTTTTTTCTTCAAATAGAACCAATCCCTCATTTTTCAGCCACAAAATATTTTAACATCTAAATCATACCAACTGTAAGCTAAAGAACAACCATGAAAAGTCCACATGAGAAAAACATGTCATTGACTCACATCGGGCGTAGATGTAGTAATTTATCAAGCGTATGGTGATTCATGCATGAGTTTGGATGAGAAAAGGTTTGTTGAACATTTACAATTGTGAGTGTGAGAAAATTCATGTGTGGTAGGTGTTTTGGGTGCTTTGGATAAGAAATAAAGTGAAAATATCTTAATTAATATAAAATGGAGAACTTGAAATAATTGTTTTTGATATGACATGATATCTTTTTTCAGTTTGGATTTGGTAGATCTCTTTGGTATTTGTTTTGGGTTTGATTTTATTTTATTTTGATATTTATTTGACTAGGAGTCCAAGTGCTAAGTGTGGAAAATTGATATAGAAAATATTTTCAATTAATCTAAATTTAATTTCATTGTTTTAAATCCCAAAAAAGTTTTAATTTAAGATAAATTGCCACATTTGTTTATATTGGTGATATTTTGAGATCAATAGTAAAAATGGCCCATTTCATTTTTTAAATATTTCAAATTATTTCTGTATTTTTTCCATAACATTTTCTAAATTAATCTAAATTAAAAAATTATTTCTTTTAAAAATTATATTCATCTTGGGATTCATCTCATACTTATTTACCAAAATATGAATTGACCATATGGAATCTCAAAATAATCTTGCAACTTGGACCATGAAAATTGTTTACAGATCTATTGATTTTTTGTGAGGATTCCATAACTCATTCAATATGGGACAAATTTCTCTTAAATTCGATGGTTGGATGCACAAGAAATTCTTTAAAATCATTAATAAATACTAGGACGCGTGAATTGACCATTTTAATGGTCATTAAAGAATCCTAATATGGAGGTATGAGATTTGAAAAGTCTAACTGGACACAATAAATTGTTAGAGTAAAATGGACAAAACTATCAGAATACTAGTCCACATACACTGAATGTTTGAGGGGAGACGACCAATATATTTATTAAAACCAAAAAATAAGATTAAAACATGTGAAGAGGTCATTTATTGGGGCTAAAACACGTCAACTTTTGGGGGAAATTATGTCTCTAAATGGAGGGGTGCTCTCCCCTCTTGGAGAAAAACATTTCTATCCCATTCCTTCTAGGACAAAAGGGAGGAGAAATTTTTTTCTTTTTCTCTTTTATTTATTTTTTACATAGATTTTTAATGCCTTCTTCTTCCCCATTCATCTCGATTATCCTAACCTTGGTGGGGTAAACATTTTGATTGATTGGGGAAGGGTTGGTTTTCTATTTTATAAAGCTTGATTTCATGGACATAATTGAATGAAATTTCTTTCTTCTTTAAAGTTATATTCAATTTCATATAACAAATTTTATTATCAAGTGAGATTATTCAATAATTTAAATTTCATTATTGTTTTTTTCTTGGGTTAAATAATAATTATCTCCCTCCACTAATTTCTTGTTTATATACGATGGAATAGACCAAGGATTAGGGGTCAAGTACTTGACAATAGTTAGTACCTATAAAAGTTGTAGTGAAGGTTCTTGATTATTTGGGATAAAAAAGAACCGATTGGGTATTTCCCAAGAAAATTGTGGATATTCAATACAAATACTTTCCACATGGTATAAGATTTTACCAAACTAGGATCTTGGTATAGTTTTCTCTCAACATCATAATTTCACCAAGAATGTGAGAAGAAAAGATTGTGGAAACTCACATTAATCAACTTAGAAGGAGAGGTTTGAATTAAATTAATCAAGGATAGAATTACAATTGGGAATCTTACCCTAACCTAATAACCATTTTAATATCATATTTTTTAATTCGTTGAATTTCAAATTTCCTTTAAATCATTTTCTTTTTGATTTCTTTTAAAAACATACCATTTTTACCATTGTTTAAAAGTGAAAAACAAAATTGTGTTAACTCCTCTTCGAGAGACATCCTTGGGTTAATCACTAGAATACAGTTAGGGAATATAAATTTTTTTCCCATTCCCCATAATAGGCATGTATGTTGGAGATATATTTATGGAGGTAGTGTAACACAAAAAAAATAAAAATTAAATGACCCCCAAATCAAAAGAACCATTAATTGAATTTGATCCAGAAATTCAACGAACATTAACCCAACTAAAAAATTTTGACCAAACATCAAATAAAAATACAAAACTTCAAAGGTTCCCTAGGATATCACCAAAGATATGCCATATTTCCTAGACATTCTCTCTGAAAAGATCAATCAAATATTTTTCTTGGGTTTTAGACAGGTTATTTGTAATTATCACTTGTAATTTGTCTCCTTCCATAATGTACACATATTTTAAATCATTGGGGTGGTTTTAATTCATGTTATGTGGGATTTTTAAGGGGTGAAATTAAACTAACATTACCCACTTCTAAAGGGTGGAAGATACTTTATGGGCTTACAGTACAACCTATAAACCCCTTATTGTAATAAGTCAATATATGATGATTTGTGGGAAAACCTAACACCTGCCTAGGGAATTTGAGCATAAGGCATATTGGTCTATGTGGAAAATAAATTTGGACCTTAAAAGTGCTGGGAAGGAAAGAATATTGACATTGCAAGAGTTAGAGGAAATTAGAAGGTATGCATTTGAAAAATCCTGTATTTACCAAAAAGAACAAGAGTGGACCATAACAGGGGTACCCAACCAAAAGACTTCTATCCAAGAGAGAAAGTGGTTTTATTCAACTCAGGACTCAAGCTAATGCTAGATTAACTTCTTTCCAGATGAGAAGTTCTATTTATAGTTACTCATGTATTTCCTTTTTGTGTTGTGCAGATTATAAAGGTTGGAGAGAAGGATCCATTCACTTTGAATGGGAATAGGTTGAAGAAACTCCTTGGGACCTTGCCATAAGATCTAGTGTAGGAGATCACACTCCTCTAACCTCTTTATCAATAAAATTCATTAGGTCGTAAATCTTAATTACATTTTCGTACCTACTGTGATTCATTTTCAAATATTCTTACATGTTAAATCCAATTGAATGCACTGAGGAAACTGCATCATTTAAATGTGGGGGATGGAGCCATTAAGGTTTAGAATTTTCATTTTATGTTTGGTTTACTTTTAAATATATATATTTTTTGTTTGATTTCAAATATTTGTATGTTGTCAAAACTTTTGAGCTGAAATTATTTCCATTTATATTTGTGAAACCCATGTCAATGAGTGAAGAAATCAATTCAATGAAACTGATGTTAAATGAATGCTGAAATGACTTTGTTTCAAGTTAAAATCATTTCTAATTTCATTAAAAGTACTCTTATTTTTAAATCCCATGGTACATATCACTATCTTTATTTTTGAAATCACTTTCCTGTGAGGCTTCTTTACTATTTGGTCATATTCATTAAATTCACCACATTTCATGAGAGAACCAGACCACGCTTTATTTAACTAGAATTTGATTTATTCATTTCAATACTTGAGGGTTTTTGGTACAAGTGTTTTAAATGATTGAGAAATATATTTGTTTTTAAACACCATTTAAAAATAATACTTTTTATTATGGCCAACCATATACATTAGTCCTTATATCCCAAAGAATACAAGAAAATATTGTCAGGTTATCCACCTTACAAGAGAATTTTCCATATTTTACCATCTCTTGAAGTGAAATTGCATGATATAGTTGAACTTATGTTTGAGGGAGGATTCCATGTGGTGCACTACCTTATTTGGTGATATACTGGGTGGAAAATTAAATTTTGATGAGATGATGTTTCTTTAGAATAGATCATTTAGTTAAAAGTTGTGCCTTTCGAGAGTATTCGTGATAAAAGAAGTTGTGCCTTTTTGGATCTTACAAAGTGGAAAGAAAGATGTGCCTATCTGGAGAATTTGAGGAATAAAACATTGCGTGAGAAGAATTTCTGGCTGGTGAAATGCTAAATGGTGTGAAAATTCCATGATTTTTCATGATGATAGAGATAATTTTATACAAAGGGGAATCGAAAGAGACCACACTTATGTGAAAATTAGAATACTACAATTTTGATTCAAAAGATCCAATCCATCCTTTTTCAGCCATTAAAATTTTAACATCTAAATCCTACAAACTAGAAGTCACATAACAACCCTGAAAATTCCTCATGAGAAACACGTGTATTTGAATCACGTTGGGAGAGATGTAGTAATTTATCAATCCTATGGTTATTCTTTCATGAGTTTGGATTAGAAAAGAATTTTTGGACGATTAAAATTGTTAGATAAGAGAAAATTCATTTGAGGTGGGAGTTTTCTGTTCATGGGATAAAAAATAAAGTGAAAGTATATTAATTTATCTAAAATTAATAACTTGAAATCATTTTTTTGATAAGGTATGATATCTTTTTTTTCTTATTTTATATTTGGTAGATCTCATTGGTATGTGTTTTGGATTTGATTTGATTTAATTTTGATGTTTATTTGACCAGGAGTCCAAGTGCTAATGTGGGATAATTGATAGAGAAAATATTTTTTATTAATTTAAATTTAATTTCATTTTTTTAAGTCCCCCTAAAGTGTTAATTTAAGATAAATTCACAAATTTTATGATATTGGTGATATTTTGATCATAATAGTAAAAATAACATGTTTCGTATTTTTAACTATTTCAAATTATTTCTGTATTTTGGCCATAACATTTACTAAATTAATCCAAATAGAAAAATTATTTATTTTCTAGATAATAATCATCTAGGTATTAATTTCATCCTTCTTGACAAAAATCTAAATCGACCATATGGATGCTCAAGAGAAGCTCATAAGTTGGACCATGAAAATTGATACATATCTATCAATTTTTGGTGTGGGTTCCCTAACTCATTCATTGTGGGACCAATTGCTATTAAATTTGGTAGGTGGACATGAAAGACATTTTGTAACATCTTTCATGAAGACTATGACACGTGAAATTTCCATTTTAATGGTAATTAAAGCATCCTAATCTGGAGGTTTGCGATTTGAAAAGACTAAGTGGAAAAAATAAATTTTCAGAGTAAAATAGACATAACTCTCAGAAAACATTTCAAAATATACTGAGATATTGAGTACAGATGGAAAAGATATTTATAAAAAATAACTAATTAGGGTGAAATTCATGAATACGTTATTTAATAGTGCTAAAATGTGTCAACTGTTGGGGGACAAATTATGGGTATAAAAGGAGGGGTGCTCCTACCTCTTAGAACATCTCATTTCCATCCCATTCCTTCTGGGACACCAAGGAGGATAAATTTTTACCTTTATCTCTTTTAATTAATTTTTCCATATATTTTTAATGCCTTTTTCTTCCCCATTCATCTCGATTACCCTTACCATGTTGGGGTAAACATTTCTAGATATTGGGAAAGGTTTGGTTTTATATACCGTACTGCTTGTGTTCTTGGACAGAATTTAATGAAAGATATTTCTTATTCAATTTTTCATGCAATTTCATATATAGGAATTTATTATCAAGTGTGATTGTTCTTGAATTTTAATTCCGTTATTTATTTTTTTCCTTGGTTAAATAATCATTATCTCTCACCAATAATTTCTAGTTTGTATATGATGGAATAGACCAGGGGTTAGTGGTGATGTACTCGATGATCATTAGTACTTGTAAAAGTGTTCATGAATGTTCTTGAATGTTTTGGACAATCAAGACATGATCAGGTATTTCCCAATTCAATTGAGTTTGTTTAATACTATTCTTTTTCACAATAAAGGAGAAGTGACCAAAATGAGATCTTATTAAGGTTTTCTCTCACCATCATAATTTCATCAAGGAAGTGAGAAGAAATGATTATGGAAACTCACTTTAATCAACTCATAAGAAGAGGATTTAATTAAATTGAAAAAGGTTAGCATTACAATTAGAAAATTGACCCCAACTTAATCACCTTTTTATTATCATAGTTTGGAATCAATTGAATTTCAGATTTCTTTTCAATCATTTTTTAATGGATTTATTCTAAAAACACACCATTTTTACCCTTGTTTAAAAGTGAAAAAATATTTTTTGTGCACCCCTCTTTGTGATACATCCAAGGATTAATCACAATAATACACTTAGGGAATATAAAAATTGTTTTTCCACATCCCATGATAGGAATTCATTAATCATCTATCTAAATCCTTAGTTACCACTACTCAAAAAAATCTATCTGATAAGGATCCATCAAAATTGTAGAATAACTAGGCAGAAATTCTATCTCAAACACAATATCACCTTGAGGGTGTAGTAACCCAAACTCCTTGGAAAAAACATCCAAAATTTCATTAACAAACCTTGGAACCTATACCATACTTTCCTTTACTTATACTTATGAAAACTCCCAAATAAAGAAACATGGTGATCCACACACTGAATTCCCACATGAAAACCCTTCTTTCCAATGAAATCCACACACTGGAAATCCACATCTAAGAACGTGAATCTTCAATAAAATAAGTCGATAATAGAATGTACATAATTCCACAAATCAATTATGAGGGAAAATTAAATGGCTTCATCAAATAAAATAAAAATATCACCCTAAGACTAAAGTCACCCCATTATCTATTTGTGACCTTAAACACATCAAACAAGATACTCTAGAATCTGACTCGTGTTGTCAACACCAGTGGAATGGGAAGATGATCTTTATTTTTCCCATGAGCACAAACTATAGTGGGTGTAACAAAGAAGTGTGAATCTCTTGTATCAATAAAGGCAGAAACCAGAGTACAAAACTAACCAACCATACCTATAGTAATATATGGACCCTGTGGAACTACCCAATGCAGTACGTGAAACTAAAACTTCCCATATAATTCACTACTTGGATGATAGCTAGTCCCATGACTATGACCACGATGATGACACTGAATAATAGGAATTTGATGAGGTTGGTATTTATCTAATCCATCTACCCTCAGAGGAGAATAACCCCACTTCCGATGTAACAAAAATGGTATCACTGTAAAATACTTCGGAGCTGGGTGATGAACCTATCCACCTTGACCAAATTGAACTCATGTAACCTTTGGGAATTATTTCTAGAGATGAATACAAAAACAAAATACAGTAGCACAAATCCCTAAGGAAAGTAACAGAAATCTCATTCCTAGAATGATGGAAAGTAATCTGCATAGGTCAAACCCGTACATGATGAAACCTCAAATGTCTCGGTTCATGATACCTTCCACTGATAACTCCACTCATTGACGAACCCTATAGGTTCCCCTCATGTGCTAAAACTCTTTAAAAGATCATCCTTTCAATCTATTATTCCTTCTACTAAACCTCCAAATATATTGGAAACGTAAAAGGATTAACTACATACTGTAGAGAAGGATGTAGTTCCTATCAAATATGTTTCTCACATGAATCCTCATCTAGAAAAAGATTTTTGGAAAATTTAGAATGTCCTTAAATGTTATTCACACCTCCCGTACGGACATACTCCCTTGAGAAAGTGACAGAAACTCGTGTCTCTTCACTTCCTTCATGGTTGAAAAAGGAACTTTCCACTGAACTATTTCTGAATACTAACCCACAAAACTTCTCCCACATTCCACTCTCCAAGATAAAACTTCCAATAGTAGCACACATCTCCTCATTTCTGACTTATTACCAAATGTTACTAGTATTATATTAGAGCATAGATGAAATTGAATGTGGTCTCGAGCTCCTCTATATAGTTCTTTGTCTCCGCATCTGAAACACTACACTTTTACTTCCACAATGACTACCTATAGAAAGCGTGAAATGTCCACTTCAAATGGACATCATCCTCAACCAGATAATCCCAATTCTAATTTACAGAATCACCCTACTAAACCACTACTATCTGAGCCACATTCCATTGGTGAGAAAGAGCCATAACTGATAATAAAATAACAATCTCCTAAGCCTAGTAGTCTAAAATTTTATTAATATTCATTTTATTTTATTTTATTAATTTTAGTTTAGTTTTTTATTTTAACATTTTGAAAACAATCCAATTCAACAAAATAACACGTGCCATCATGATGCACATGCCTCTCTTAGGTATATACCCTACAATCATGTCCACCTCACTTGTTCCTTAAATAACTTCACAGTATATGCAATGGATCATGTAGGGAACTAAAATACCATTTCCAAGCAGGTCTCCCTGGCCCATGTCATGCACCAAGGTCCACCAAAACTATTTTTATACCAACCCATTCAATCCACAATTTTTTAAACTATAAAATTTATCCTATAACTAAAATATCACACTTTATACCACTCTTTGTTGACCCCCACCCTCCAAATATATCACAATGAGGGGAGATTGATAATGACCCCACTGAGTCCTTCATACAGTAGTCCACGAGTTTGTGACTTTCATCAAGGGTATAAAAATATTATGTATGGGAGGGATTACCCTCTAAAATATAAATATGATCAAGAGAATAGTTGAATTATCGAAAATAAACTCCATGAAAAAATATTAATGAAAGTAAAAATCATCCCACAATGCTTGTAGAAATAAAAATTATATATACAAATGTTGACAAGGTTAATACTGAATAGAAAATTTATGGCAGTGACACATCATATATCTAAATGTTTAAGAAAGTATTGTCCATCATAGTCTATGTAATCCACTAGAAAATCTAAAAATATTTTTATATACAACTGTTTTGAATACTGGTCTACTCAGTAGGAATTCTAATGAGTCTCATTCTCATGTGAAAGAACTATACTAATTCATTTATGAGAAAATATAAGAACCAAAATACACATAAACAGATCATCTTTCGATTCCAACATCACTAATGTGTCCTCACAAAATATTACATGCCATGAAATATAATATAACAAGAATAATATCGATAAAGGTACCCTACACCAAATTCCCACAATTATGATTCTTTTACACCAATACATAATACTTCCTACTATTCCCATATAATTCAAATACCCCACCATTCCACATCCATGATCACATCTAATCACACTCACAAACACATGGGATCACCGACCCATAATCATGACCATATCCCGTCTCTCCTGAAAACACCTGGTCCAAAACACATCCAAAACTATAACCATAACATAAGGGTATTTAGAACATGAAGGAAATTAACCATGTTCAATTATCCCACCATCCATGACCTCCACTATAAGCCATTTCATCACATCTCATCCGACCTATAAAAACCTAAGCTAAGACAAAACTCACCCAAGGACACAAGGGATTGTTACACCATAAGCATGACCACATCGCATATAAACTAAAGGAACATGGTCTATCATGACCACCATATAAGAAACTAACATACCACCATCCATCAAAAACTCTAAAATACTTACCTCTCCTAAAAGAGTGACTAGGAAAGAGAGTTTACCCAGCCATCCGTCCTCCTCATCCGATGTCAGGAAAAACTCCTCCTACATGAAAATGTAGGCATTGGAACATATTTCATGACATGGGTTGGATATTTATAGAAATTACAAGGAATATAAATATATTTACATATATCCACACAAAAGCCCAACTTATGGGTTCATAACCAATCACTACAAACTCACAACATCATCACTTTTGTGTCCTCCCTTAAATGAAGAAAATCATACAACCGGACACAAGACACATTCACATTAATAGACATAAAATTAAATGATACTTCCCATTTGGTTATTTTTTTAAAAATAATCACATTTCAATAGATATCACATTATTTATTTGTTATTTATTAATTTCTATCCCACTATACAAACCATTACCCAGCAATTTCTATTATTATAAAAAAAATCCATCACTACCTAGTAATCTTGTATTAAACAACCCCACATAGTGAGAAACTCATCACCACCATAATACCATCACCTCACTTTCATAAAGTAATATAAAAAAAATAAAAACCTGACCACCCAAAATATGTGGCCAAACAATTACAACCTCAACTCCCTAAAAGCCCAACCAAACAACAACCACATCATCACCCCAAAAGCAAGGCCATCCACAACCATATTTCCACACATTACCCAACCCCATATAACCTCGCCCCAACCAAAAACACACATCGAAACATATATAGGATAATTTTATAGACCAAAAGGGTATTTCATCACATTCTAATTTATTTTAGGGGCATTATCACACAATCCATAATGTTGAGGAAACCAAATCAATAGAAAAAATAAGTTGTTAAATTTTTTTAATTTTAGGGTGATATAAAACAATAAAAAAAACATCTATCACAACAAATATCATCCTATATAATTAAATCCCCTAACGAACACAATATTTAGTGGGGATTAATTCTCATATAATCACAACAAAAAAATAAAAAATATAGCTATAAAACCAAGTGAATCAAAATAAATTACCCTTTATTTTTAATTTAACAAATTTTATATATTTGATTAATGATGAACGACCATATCACATGAATAAACATGACCAAACCACTCCAAAATATACCTAATAACTGGTAATTAGGGATTCCATACCTCAAAAAATATTTTCTGATTTGTTTCACAACACATGGAGAAGAATAATCACCAACAATCCAAAATCGTACAATGGGAATGGAGGATCAAACTACACCAAACCAAATGATCATAAAAATGTATCCTAAATGCACTAATGATACCAAACATCACAATTGTATAGAAACTCAAATGAATAAGAAAAAGGGAAAGTGAGAATGGGTGGAGAACTCACCAGAAATAGAAGATGGGAATTCATGAATCAATCCACATTGAAATGAATCCCAAACACTTGAATAATACACCACTAATTTTCTATAATGAGACAATGGAGACCAATCCATCATGATTTAGGAATACCTAAGTCACTAAAATCCTTATAACCACAGTACATAGGGGATTTATACAATATATAATCCCTTTTAATGTCATGTAGTTTTGGGAATTTATGTTCTTATGAAAAACAAGTAACCTAGAAGGATAAATCATCTGAATTATTACATGAATTGAATTCCACTTACACAATTTGTAATCATCTCACAGGCTACCCCTTAGCTAGGTACAATCCACGAACCAACCCACTACAAATTTTTTGAACCACCATTACATGTTGTGCAAGTAATAAATGATATGTATTTCCCACATTAGCTCTAATGCACCACCAGCCACCATGTAAAAAACCTAAAACTCCCCCAAACACTACAAAGCACAAAAACTAGGAAAGAAAAAAGATGGTATTGAATGGACCACTATAAAATTAAATACACTTTCCTCATGCATTATTCACATTCTCTTACATGATTTTCATTTTTTATCCAATTTTATCTAGTTGAATATTCTTCATAAGAACATTAAGAACTATAACGATGCTTTAAATTATCTAGAAAATATTAGGCATCATCAAAACATAACATAACCACATGTGAATCAAAAAACCATTTTCATATTTCTCTAATATATAGTTTCAAGGCAGTTATATTAATTAGGTTAACCTTAACCACCTAATCATTGATGATAAATAATGTTAATCCCACGCTTTCACAAAATATATGTAAGGACATGACTCCATTTCCTCGATATGAAGCTTTAAGCAATCATCAAATAATAACATAAGAACAAGTAACCAACCACCTCTAAAATGGATGAAAACCACTATGGAACCTATCAATTGTGAACTTCCACTATACTATCTGAAACCATGTATGAATAAAAAACTCAAAACACGAGAAACCACTTCAAAATAACCACTTTAATAGAAGAGGATATGAAAGAGGGGGAAGAGAGGAGTTGTTTTTTAATTGAATAATGAGTGATTGATCCAAATGAACAAAGTGTTTTAAACCCTCAATAAAAAAATGGAAAAACTAATGGGTTATTTAGTTGACTAGGGATGAAGATAGAAAATAATATTCAATCTAACGGAGACCCAACCACATATTTATTGAGCTATCAAGATAGTAATCAATGATTTCATGGTAATTGCAATGACATCCCATATTAATTTAATGAAAATGAGATCTGATTTTCAGGTTTTCAAAATGGAAATATCCACCAGAGTAAAATGATATTTACAAAATAAACTTTACTAAAGATTATATTGAACCATGAAATACACCATAGTGTGAAAAATCCTATTTCAATTCCTAGAAGATCCCTAAAACTACTCACCATGGTGCATAGAAAAATCCCTCATCATTACCACTTAGTATGACAATAACCATGACATTGTGAGGTCATGCTCACATTTTCCAATCCTATTCACTTATATCTCTCAACTCTGCTCCATTCAACCACACCCACACCCATAATAATGGAAACCCTTGGGGAATAATGCACTACACAATGAAATAGAATAGATTATAGAAACCCAAGGATATAAATCCCTATACCAAATACATGGAGCCTTTACTTATATTATATATTGGAATTCTATAGACACATATCCCTTGACTGTGAGGGTTTCAATCATCCACATAACCAGCCACACCAAGGGATGGAAAATCAAAGCATGCCTCACGATGACCACCATTATTCCTATCACCCTCATGTGTTAAACACATCACCCCCATCATTGTGATCTATTTAAGGTAGTGTAATAATAACATTGAGATGGAGTTGTTTATGATATATTTTATTGAATCAGTAAATATAATTAATTATTTTGAGGATTTTGATTAGAATAATTTTTAACCATTACATATATGGGAAATTATCTACCACATGTTATCTCAGTGAAATTAAAACATATTTTTCTATCTATGGTGAATAAATAATTAAATATAATAAGAAAATAATAATAATCATAGTAAAAATTGTAAATAAAATGAGATATGAACTCGACAATGATGTGATATGACTAAATATATAGAGAAAAAATAGTTTAGGTCATTTTTTTCATAAAATATTTTATTTTATTTTTTAAGAGAGGAATTATTAGATAAAAAAGGTATAATAAATTTCATTGGGTATTTTTATATATATATTATGGGTTTATTATGAATTTTAATGATATATTAATTACTGTTTAAATTTTTATGTGATAAGGATTTTAATTTTACAAAAAAAAAATAGTGTATATGATTTTTTAAATATTTATAATGTGGTTTTATCCTTTCTTTTTCTTCTATTATATCATAGAAATATTGTTTTTCTGTTTGATATATGAGTACTTTTTCTGTTTGATATATGAGTACTTTTTCTGTTTGATATATTGAATATTGGTTTTTATTATGGATATGATTTTGGTATGGTAGTTTTTTGGTAAAAAAACATTTGGGATAAAGTTACTAATTGGAATGGGTCAGTATATAGGGAAATTATATTCATATATATCATATTTATTAAGAGAATATGAATTTATATAATTTTATATGTAGGTATAGTTTAGTGGGAATATTATATTGAATTTGATGACAAATTTTTTGTCCACGTTACAACAAATTTCATTATTAATCCATTTCCAAATGGACATATGAGGTGATAAGGGAAGTTCCTATTGAGTATATCTATATAATCAACTCTATTTTTAAATATAGTTTTTATATTTTAGATATTTGGTTTGTGTTTGGGTTGGGTGATATTATTTTCTTCACCTTTAGTTGAAGATAAAGTATGTGTTCTATGCAACATATTTTATTATAATTTATGATTTATTGGATGGTTTTTATATAGTTATTCATGAATATTATATTTTTTATATTTATTATAATGTTTTCTTACATTATATGAAATATTTTCTTGTAAATTTTCAAATAAGTGTGGGTTATTTAATAATTAAATGTTGTTAATCCATATAAATTGTCAAACAATAATGGATGGATAGAGATTAAGATAAAAAATATGGAATTTGATATTATTAATTTTATATAACTTCTTAATTCAGATATTATATATATTTATATTTTTAAATATAAATTTCATGATAATATTTAAATGATTGATACATTTAGTGTAAATTTATTGTTTATTAAAAAAATGTTTTCCAAAATAAAATTAGAAAAAAATTTCAAAATTTGAAAATGACTTTCACTAATAGTTTTTATAATTATTTTCAAATAAACACGCATTCAAAAATCAAAAAAAAATAATTTCCATTTCATCATCGTAAAAAAATTATCCATTAATAAGCCTCTTTATTATTTTTTACTAAAATACACCACTTTAATTTCCAATTTTTTCACCAGTCATAAAATTTCTTATTTACATATCATAAATTTCAACCATATAAGTATATATTTACATATATTCTCAACTACATAAAATATATTAAATATATTTATAAATAAAATCAGTAATATCATACTTAAATTTCATTAAATTTAAGATAACCAGTTAGACATGAAATAATAATTTGATTTTCCATTTATTTATGTGATGTAGAGTTTTTTATAGGGATATTTATCCAATAAATATAAGCATATATATTATCCATACTAAATAACATGTGACATGTTTAAGTAAAGTCCTCATATATATTTTCACTCATTCAAGGTGGTTCCCTAATGAAATCATGTAATGAAATAATGGTATATGGGTTGTTTTAAATAATTAATTTAGAGATATGTGTTGATATAATATTTTTTGGGATTTTAAATGTAACCTATAAATATTTATGATCAATATATATATACACACACAGTTGTGGCTCACGAATGTAGTTGTTCATCCAAAAAGTGATATTGCCTAGGGATCTCACCTATTTTGATTTTTATTTACATATTTAATCTCCCAATGTTGGAGTACTATGTGTATTGATGGGTCTCAAGTATCATGAGTATGCACATATGAATCTTGAAATTAATGTTATTATATGTTTCCTTGAATTAATGTGACATCGATATTTTTTTGAACTATGATGGGGTAATGGATTCATAATATCGTCATATAATTATTAAGTGTAATTATTCCCAAAAATAGGTGATTTTAGTGACCTTATTGATAAGATGAAATGTAGATTTTAAATGTGTTTTCCCAAATATTCTCAAAGGCTGAGTGAATTTCTTATGAATTTTTTATTAATGATTAAACTATGTAAATCACTTCTAATTCCCCCTTACTAAAAATAAATTTACATACAAAAATAATAAATGATAATGAATTTAAGTTTTCACTATATTTAATAAAACTAATGATCAATAAATACATAAATACAAAAGATAAAATATATATTTTTTGAAACATATTTATTCTAACCATGTATAAAAAAACATCGAGAAATAATATTATAGGGTTAATCACTTATTATATGACATTTTTTAAAAAGAAATATATGTATTAAAGTAATGTTTAAATAAAATTAGTATGATTTAAATGGGTTTATATATGAATTAAGAGAAAACTATAATAATAAAAAGACAATTTGAACCAAAACATAAATTAATGGAATTTATCCTAATGTTCATATCTAAGGCCGATCAGATTTATATCCACATAATTTAATGTATTTACACTTATAAACCAAGATTCTTTTATGTTCAAGGTAACATTTTACAACTAAGTAAATGGTTTAAACAATATAATAAAAATATTCTAAAATATGAACATGATAGTATTTTTTATAATTCTATATGGGAATGTGTGTGAATTTCTGAAATAATTTGAAATGTTTAAAGAAAATTTTAGTACAGTTTAGTGAGAGGATATTATATTTATATAATCACTATAATATAAAAACATCTTAATAAATGTAATAGAACGTATAATAATTTAAATAGATCATTTTGTTATCTCTCAAATGTTGTTGTAATGAATATTGTCAAATAGTAAAAATTATCTCTATGAATTGATTTGAATCATTATGGGTCATGTAAATATATAAGTATTTGTAGAGGATCTAGAATTCATTTTTTTATTACATTGTTTTATATTCAAATTTTATCATATACATGTTTTTACATTAGCTCTAATATAGGGATATTATGGTATTTAAAACATACATATTTCCCTGAAATTATGTTAATAAAAAATCATTATGTTTTCTATTAAATTATGTCATTCATCTCTATTTAATGATTTTATGTGATCATCATGAAAATATTAAACAAATATAAAAAAATATTAGACTTGGTTCAATAAATATATATCTCATTCATTATATTTTTTTATCATGGTCTACTGATAATTCCATCTTGTTTAATTAAAAACTTTATTAACATATTATTATATATATTTTTTACAGTCGACCCATTAATTAGATATTTTTAGTAAACCTGGATGATATATTGTTAACATTGCCTTAAAAAATATCCCCATTATTCACTTGGTTGAACTACATGGTCAAATCCACTAAAAACCAAGATTTTATATTGTTGTTTTCTTAAGAACTTCTATAAACATTTCATTTGACACATTTGAAATGAATTATTTACTTAGTTAATCAACGGTACTTGAATGTCTAGAATATCTATTCATAGTCACCTTGGGCCTTTTTTACAATCAACTATGACTCGACTATAAAAATATTAAAGTTTTTAAATTCCACCATTACTAATTTTTTATAATGAAAATATAATTCATTTAAATGTATAATGTTTTCAAACATTAAAAAAAATATTTTTTAGTATTATAAAAATTGACTTATACACAGGGATGAAAAATATCAAAATTTTTTATTGTAAAAACCCACGACATTTTGATAAAAATTATATAAACCAAATACATAATTTTGAAATAGAATATTTAGAACAATAGTATCCTAAAAAAATATCCCCAATTTTTTTAATATAAAATCAATACACAATTAATAAGAAATGTGAGGATAACATATATAACTAGTGATTAAGAAATGTATAATACTTATATTAATAAATGTTTTCATATGTTTAGAATATTAAACACAATGATGTTAGACTGATTTAATAGAAAGGATTTTTAAATATAAAATAAAAAAACATCATTCCAAAATTAATATATACAATTAAATAAAATTTAAATCTCAACATTTTTTATTAGAATTTCATTTGAAAAATAAATCAAGAATTTGAAAATAACATGTAAAAATAAAATTGAAGAAAAAACACACCCAATTCATTATTATAACTGAGTAAATATTTAATACTCGACTCTTCATATGAATCATTCGCTTTATCATAAATTATATGAGGAAAATATTTATAAGGGGTTTTCAAGGGGTTTTTTATATCAGGATGAGGGTTGTATATTAGGTATGTAAGGATTTATTCTTCAATTTAGTCTTAAAATATAATTCATCTATGTTTTCATAGATATAGAGTAACATTGAAGTGCATTTGATCCATTAGTAAAAATACTCAAAAATTTATCATTTAAAAATATAAATTTCTCCATTTTATTTGAAATATTGATAATCCATTCCATATTAAATAACATTAATAATTAAGATGGGAATATTTAGGTATTACCTCATACGGTTAAAATAGTCCACTATATTTGTCTTGACATTGAAAATATTAATATCATGGGAAATATTGTTCCCTATATCATGAATATTATCCTCTTGTAGAATAATTGTATGGTCCATCTAATAGAAGAATATTAACACCCCAAATTTTATGTATATTACCCTTTTTATGAATTTCAAGCATACATAATTATTGGTTTTATTTTTGTGAGTTTTGGTTGATTTTGAGGGGATTTTGTATGGATTTTGACCATTTTTGATGAGGCAATAACATGGATAATATTTTTCATCATAGGCCTTTGAGCTTTTTAGTGTAGAGTGGAAGGGCTGCAGCATAGCCAATTTTTTTAAATCTGTCATATTCGATGTGGCTATATCTTGGAGACCTAGTTGTGGCATGGATTCCTGGGAATAATAATTGGTTGGTTCTGCCGATTATGGGTTTGTTGTTTTGGGAATATTGGGAAATGATGGAGCATTTATTAGAGACAAATTCTTTTTAGGGATGGCTACATTATTTAGGGGATGTGTTCAATGAAGCCTATTTAGGTTTCTCTATCATCTTGGGGGTATCTGTGGCACTGTGTTGGGGTTGTGATGTACCACTAGCCAAGGTAAATAAGATCTATTAACTCCCATCGGAATGGATTCTAGATTCCGGCTAGTCTGGGTGTCAATATAAAACATATCTTGGTTATTCCTTATAGTTTTTGATAATTATGACATGAACCCATTCACTATGAAATGGTTTGGTGTTCATTTCATCATTTCTACACCATGGAGTAATAGGTTGCATCATAATCCTATATTTCCATCGTTAGTTTAAAACATCATCTGGTTGTCATCAATTATTTTTGAAAACACCTCTCCTCAACTTTACCACCATGTCTACCCTATTCATTTCCCAGTGATCTTCAACATGTGAAATAAAATTAAAGTTGACCTTCAAGTATTTTATTATTGAAATCAAAAGTTAGGATTTTATTCTTCATTCTTGCCAAGTATGAAATTAGGTTATCTCCAAATAAACTATAGTTCAATATTGGTACCCATATCTATGGAAATAGATGATAACTAGACATAATTTTTTGTATTTAGTGAATATAATGTGTCGTGAACTTGGATATATAATTTTTATTTCCGTTCTTCAGTTTTATTATCTATAGGGAGGTCAATTTCTTCTCTCTCAGCTCCACCTATTCTAGAGCATATGGGATTTATTTTTATAATTATTTTCTCTAGTATTTTCTATAGATAAATGTTGTGATTTCTTTTATAATGGTGTATATTGATCCATTTCGATGATATTGGGATGAATTTTAGTGTCCCATACTATAGACCAGACAACAGAGCTAATTTCAAAAACTAAAAAGCTCTTTAGTAGTGTGCACATACAATGATAGTGTGTGACTTGAAAATATGGTAGTGTTGGATTTCATACGTACCTATAGAATAATATGAATAGTGAAACTGAAAAGTCACTATATCTCCATACACATTAATCCACTGATCACTACAGCAACATGTTACAGGAGACACTAGTCATTCCCTGTATCTCTATAAATTTCTTGCAACCATTATTATAAATACATGGTATTTGGTGCGTATGACATTATAGAATAGTGTACATAGTGGGGGTTTGTGGAATAGATTCTTCATCATAAATTATGTGATAATTTGAGATAGGTTTTCAATGTTCTTGAATCTCTGATTGTAACTAGTAAATTTTCAAAACAAGTGAAGTGTTCTTACTCTCTATGGATTTATGGATTTTTCCCGAACCCTGCAAATCTCTTTATTAATGAATTTGGAATTTCTTTTTATAAATTTTTCTATTTAATATTCTTTTAATTTTTTTTCTTTTTTCTTTCTCCAAGTTTTTTGGAAAAAATTTAATAAAAAAGTACATGTTTCATGGTGTTTTGATATTGTGTACAATAGATGGAATGATAAAAACAAAATTTAAAGTATAAATTTAAAATAATTATTTTATAATTGTGTAATGTGTTTAACTTTATGATAAAATATTGATGAAATTATTTGAATATATTAATTGTTTAATAAAATGGGTTTTTCGTAGGATTTGTCATATTTGGGTTGGCTTGTGATTAAAGTTGATGGGTAAGGTCCAAAGTACCTCTATTTTGGTTGCATGGGTTATGGTCATGGAGTACCACTTTCAATGGTAACACTAGAATAGAGAATTTGGTTTTATGTGTTTTTTTTTCAATAGAATAAAAGATATTCCAAACATGATTGGATGGGAATAATATTTTTTATGGTTTTCATACATGGTTTTTAAATTTTGGATTAATAAAATATGATTGATTATTTTCCAAATGTTTATATAAATAGTATAAGAAAGTTCATGTCCAAACAGTATGATTTTGGATGTCTATGGAGAATTCCTTCTTAGTTTACAATCACCACTTACATGGGATATTTAGTGTATTAATATAGTTCATATGCCATGATATAGGAAAATAGAAGATATATTAATCATATAGAGATGAATATTGCTTCCATAGGCATTAATGGTGGGGCTAGTTCTTGGATATGGTTTGGTTGGTACATGGGTAGATTCCACATTGGTATCCTTGAGTTATGTGGTATTTTGGGATGGTTCACTCTTTATTCCATTTTCACTCTTATATAGTTTTTATATTCGATATATGTTTGGGTTTTAATATTTACAATTATTCACTGAATAGTGAATTTGGATTTTTAAATTTTTTATTTTCAATTTATTATATTTTATAGGTAAAATCATTCCTTAAAAATTTTCTAATCCATTTTAATTAACTTATAGCCTTTGGTGTCACTAGGAATCTACCAAATGTTAACAACACCTTCTCTTCCCAAGCTAGTAGGTGTGGGCGGGATGTATCAAATGGTATCATTCATGGTTTCATATATTTTTTTAGGATTCTAACAAGAATATATGAATTTAAAAACATAAAATGTTTAGATAAAAAAATATGTAGAAAATCATTTTATGCTTAACATCAAGTTACCACTGTGTAACAACCTCGAATCGAGAATCCCAGAGTTGGCTGTTATTTTATTACAATTTCATTGACACAAGAGACCACTTATCTAAGGATTTACTAGTTTAGTAGACTAGAAAAACAAGATACAAACATGTTTCACTTATAACATTGGTAATTAAACATAGAACATAATAAAGTAATATAAACTTATCCTTTAACAATTATTACAAAATTCCATCGTCATAACCTAGGAATGGGAAAAAAATAAAAGGGTTAGCTCAAATGATTTGTGAGGGATAAATAATACCAAAATGTGATTCAATAATAAGTGAAGAAAAATAGAATAATCAATATAAAAAGGTAAATAATTGAAATACATATTCCATTCAACTAATAACAATAGAATGTTATTCATCCACATATTTTTGTCATAGTAAAAATCTCATTGATCAAAATAAATGAACTCTGAATGAAGGAAATGCTTAATTACAGGATGTAATGTATCTGAACGTGAACCAACACTATAAAGAACATTCACAGTATGGTTTATGAATGTGGGTAGAATTCTATTTGATTCTTCATGGAAAAAAACATGCAGAACTTTTTTCCAACTGATGTGTCTCATGAGACAGGTCGATGCATTGAGGGGATATATAATGTTTGGAACCACCAATCACTATAATTAAAAATAATTATTCATACATAGATTTAATTTTTGAACAATATCTCTATAAAAATATCCATATTGGGTAGATGATACATATTTATCAATATTTCCCCAATTAAAAAATGTTCAAAGTAACATCATTTGTAAAAATGGTATACATCGTAGAAAATAATCATATCCATGATACATTAAATATATATATTTAATGAAATATTAAATTATTGATGATTATACATAAAAGGGTTAGTAAAAATATGAAATAAGGTGTGAATATGGAATAAGTCCCATATGAATTAATGTGATTTGAAAAAACCTTACAATGTTATAATTAGTAGAAATGTATGCCCCATAAAATTAATGGTATCAAATGAAACATTTAATATAATAAATATATAGAGAATAATTAGTTTATATATTAATATATTGTATCTACACCAGAAAAATAAATAATGGTTAAATAATGAATAGATTTTACAGAAGTAAAAGTGAGATGGAAAATACATCACCTTTTGTCTAAAAGAATTCTACACTTGTACTAAATATACATGATAATCAAATTAGATTCATGGGTTACTTAATTCATAAACATTTAAAAATATAATTTATGTATTATAATTTTATTATCATCATTTATGTCCATTCTGATGAGATATAAGGTTCAATTTTATTATTTTGGTAGTGTTTGTTTCATGGTTGTATGGTTGGTTCTCTTGTGTATAATTATGGGAGTTCTTGTCAAATGGATGAAAATATCAATAATTGAAATTAATTTGTATTAGAGAAAATCCATGATTTTAAATAGAATCAGATAATGTTTTTTATATGGTATAAGGATGGCTAATTTGATAAAATGATAATGAAAATGTTTCTGTTTATTTTGGTTGTTTTTACGACCGTTGAGAAATTGTATCGTTTTATTTAATATTATAATTATATTTTGGTTATATAAAATTATATAACTTCTAATATGTTTATAAAAATATTATTTAACCAAAAAAATGTTTTTAATACCATCCATGGAGGCTGTAACATCCTAACCTAAGATCCACACACAAGTGGCCTAAGCTGGTTCGCTATGCGACCTCAAGTGTGCCTCCCCCTACACTAGAGGATACTGACTCATGGGGAGACTATACCCTCTTAATAAGAGTAATAGACTTTTAAAAATTAAAAAACAATAGTTATATGTAACCAAATGATATAACAATGACTATATCAATAAAAAATCCCATGATGACCCAAATAAGAAAGACAATATAAAAAGAGAATAGTAAATATGTCCTTCCAAATTACATGCCATTTCTAAAAATGAAAACCCAATAGTAAAGACATTTAAAACCCGCATGAGAGATTCAAACAATGTTTGGTTCCCACATCTATGCTATATCCCAAATTAGTCATCTAATATTCGGACTTTGCCCTTATCTTGTTCTTCATATATGAATTCTATTCATGTACCGATCAGGAATCCCATGTACGGTGTGGGTACAACTAAATAGGCTCCCACTAATGGAATATAAAACTAATCCAATTAGTAAAATTGTATGAAATTTTATAAATAATTAAAGACATGTAATAAAGTAAATAATTTTCATTTATCAATTAACCATTATTTTATCCCATAAATCCCCCAGGTTCTCGAGGAAACCTGAATCCCAACACCTATGTTGGCCCATTCTAGAGTTTGAATCATACAACATATTTAATATACAATTCAATCTAAAAAAAAGGGATTCCACTTTCCATTTCATTTCAATTCATAATTTGGATAATGGGTACCATGGCCCAGTGCCAATGTTTTGGGTCTAGGTCACCAAGCCAAGGACTCTATGGGATTTTGATGTAGCCATATGTGTGCCACACTCATTAATGATGATATCACACAAGTAATATTTTTAATGAAGTAGACCACGTCCAACACTCATTTATAACAATTCATCATTATGGGATTTTGATGTAGTAAGTCATGTCCCACACACGAATATCAATTTATCACTATGGGCTTTGATGCAGCCAACCTTATACCATACATGAGTACCAAAATAACCACATGAATCATAATTACAAATACATATAACTTGAATAATTTTTTACTTTTTACCCTTCTTATCACATTTCATAAAAAATTATTAATTAACTCAAAAATTCCAATTTCAAAAATTTATATTCACTTTTAAGAGCCTAAATTTCCATGAATTTTTTTTTAAAATATAAGGGAATTTTAAGAGTCTGTAAAAATTGATGGTGTGTGATTCTGAGGCCTGGAGTGCGCGGAATGAATTTATGAACTTTTTTTCGGTTATGTTCAGTAATTTACAAGTGGGTTTTTGTAACTTTTTAACCGGTGCTCGGAATTAAAATATGAGGGCACCGTATAACTTGCAGCGCTGATATTCACTTAAGAGTACTTTCACCTTGACCACAGTAGGTCGAGGGTGAAAGATAGAATTTGGTTTTTTCGTGAAAGAATAAAATAAAATAAAATGGTGTATCATTTTATTTTCTTTGAAACTCTTTGTGGATGTTGAGAGGTGGGGGCTACCAGAATTAAAACTCCCCTTGAGGTTATGGAGGTAGGGGCCACCGAACATAAAACCTCCCATGAGAGGTTGTGGTGGTGGGGATCACCTGAGATTAAAACCCCTTTGAACCACCCACTTAAATGAGGGGAAGTCTCTTGAACTTTCCCTTGATTAATTATTCCATCCCCCTTTAATTAATACACCAACTCAATTAATTTATTATTCCAATATGATATTATGCCCACATATTCTATAATTTTGGATAATTATTTTTTGGTGGAATTGGGAGGAAGGAGCCTTGGGATAAATCTCTCCAACGAAGAATTCCAATGAAGAATGCGGACTTCGACTTCGACTACTTCCTCGTAACATTTGTTGATGTTGAACGTCTTCAACATCAACAAACCAAAGATCGAGGAAATTTCAATGTCACCAATGTCTTTCTATTCCCAACGACATCGTCTCCTTCCCCATGGACAATCTTCAACGAATAAAATGAACAAGGTAGGGGTTGTTATTGAATTCATGAAATACCTTGTTCTTGGAAAGCATGGAGAATATGGATCAACCTAAATGAGTTGATCCACGATTTGAAGGAAATTTTAATGTTTGATGATTCTGGATTCATGGTCTTGTTAAGCCGCTTAATACCGCCCTAACGCGGAGGGTGTGGGCCAAAAAAAACATGGAACAACCCATCTGATGTTCTTGTTTATTTGTGTGTTCATCACGGTGGTGATGGAAACCGGTGTCGGCATTTGGCATGGGTGGAACACGGTAACGGTGGCAGGCACCATGGCCAGCCATGACAAAAGAAAAAATAGAGGGCAGCTGGTCTAGCTGACCACTGAAGAAGACACAGTGCGCCTCTCCACCGCCCGGTAAGCCACGGTGGACCGCCACCCCATGGTTCTCCCGCCCCGTGGCTCAACTACCCCGTCGCGCCGCCTGCGGCCCCGCCACGCCACCCGCAGCCCTCCGAGCTGTCCAACGGCCCTCCGTCGCCCGCCCTGTGGCCTTTGCCTCCCCGCGAGTCACTGCCTAGGCCGGGCCACCCAAATCGGAAGGGCTGCCCTGCTCGGGCCGGGCCGGGTCGGTCTGATCGGGTCGGACCGGACCCATACCCACTTCGACCCATTTACACTCTTTTGGAAATAACATCAGCACCGGACGTCCAATTGACGAACTACTAGTGGTGATGGAAACCTTGGAGTCAGACAGTCCCTTTGGTATACCCCAATAGAGATTTGGATAATGTTGGAAAATAGTTGGGTTAGATCAATCATGAATCCAACCAGGCCCTTGGGACTAATAGCCTAATAACTTACAGACCGGGCATCTGATTGACACACCGTCTATTACGTTGAGACCCCTATGACATGGCGGTCCTTTGGGATACGTCTTCATGGGACTTCGTGGCAGTTGGAGTATCAACCAGTGGCTTCTGGAGCGGACCCTCCCAGAGAAAAGAAATCATAATGGGGGAACCCTATAGCTGGCTGTGATTTGAAGTATCAAGATCGATCCTGTGTGGGTCAGCACCTAGTGATCCTATGTGGGTCAGCACCAAGAAATCCTGTGTGGGTGAGCACCTAGTGATCCTGTGTGGATTAGCACCGAGTGATCCTGTGTGGGCCATCACCTAGCAATCCTGTGTGGGTCAGCACCTAGTGATCTTGTGTGGGTCAGCACCATGTGATCCTATGTGGGTCAACACCGAGCGATCCTGTGTGGGTCAACACCTAGCGATCATATGTAGGTCAGCACCGAGCGATCCTGTGTGGGTAAGCACTGAGTGATCTTGTGTGGGTCAGTACCGAGCGATCCTGTGTGGGTATGCCTCTTAACAGAGTAGGATGATTCAGTAGCTACATCTAATCATCTCTCCTACTGTACTTAAGTTATACCTGGTTTGAGCTGAGTCTGTACATGTGTGGTACTTTCCTTCATGGTAATACCTTGGTGCTATTGTTCTGTGTGGCGTACCTGTGTGGTACATACCTTGGTGGTATTTCCTTCCTTTGTGGAATAGTTGATCTTGGGGCTTTGGAGTTGGACTCTATGTTTTCGTCATGGTTGAGATGGGTTTACTTGATAACTTAGGTATATGTATGGGCTTATAACTAAGTAAGGTTATCAGTTATTTCCTTTCTTTATGGTTTATCCTTTTTTGGATTTTGTGAGACCTTGAGGGTCTCGGGGTCCCTACTGAGTATCATTATACTCACCCCTGCATGGGCTATGCCTGCACTTCATTGTGTTTGATGCAGACGACGAACAGCAGTGACTGAGGACGAGGGGAACAGGACTAGAGGTAGCTCGGAGTTAGACCATACACGAGGCATACCGCAGAGATGACCAATCAATATTTGTACCTACCTTTCAGATACGATCCTTGGTGGGTGTTCATACGAGTTGTTCCAGTTTAGTTGTACTTTCAATTCTTGTACTTTCCAATTGGGCTTGTATTCTGACCCCTTTTACTTATTGTACTCACTTTGTTATACAGTTTACTTGTTGTTCATATCTTTTTGTGTGCTTGGTAGTGTGTGTTTATAGGTTATAAAGAAAATTCCTTTCTAGTTTTAAAGAATACAACTTTCAGTGCTAGTCGCCACCCCCTGGCCTATGGAAGGCAGGCTTGGGGTAGTCATGGAATGGGCCCCAGGGGATGGGTCATGAAAAATTGGTTTCAAAGGAGTCGGTTCTACCGTAGAACATCAGACTCTGATATTTTTAACGGAAATAGTGTTAAGCGTAGTGAGTGTGGTTATCAGTTTAGGGAATCCAGTGTTGGTGCAGCGGCCAATGTATCTATACACCAGGACCCAGACTTCTGATTTCAGACTCAGTGCAAGAAAACACTAATTGTGTGTGTGTTTTGAAGATTTTTATTTGTGATCTCTTTGAGTCATCTCACCAGGTATAACATTTTGACTATGGTGCACCTGTTTATTTTCAAGATTCCTCCATAAAGATAGATGGCTAGAGTTCTGAGAGTTGTATACACTAATAACCCACCGAGTGATGAGGCCTTAGTGCAGGGCCCTCTTCCAATAGAGGCTCCATGGAGGCACCAGTGGTACCATTACCCGTTGGGACACTAATTCCACCAGCCCCAGTAGTAGAGATTGCACGCCGCTTGAGCGTGTTGCACGAGTTATAGCGCCAGAGGCCACCCAGGTTCCGGGGAGAGATGAACCCACAGGCAGATGAGGATTGGCTGGAGGCCATAGTGAGAGTCTTCTGACTGGTAGGGACACCAGTAGATCTCATGGTGATCCTTTCCGCCAGCCTTCTACAAGTAGAAGTGGGTAGATAGTGGAGCTTGATGCTCCAGGTTCACGATGAGGTGACACTTCTCTAGGCAGACATTGAGATCATGTTTCGACCAAAGTTTGTTCCAGTAGCTCTTTTTGTAGTGCCTATACTGGAGCTTCTTTATCTACAGTAGGGCATCATGACTGTGGCTCAGTAATCAGAGAGGTTCACTAACCTCTCACGCTACTCCAATGATATGGTGTGAGACCCATTCTTCAGGGCCTAGACCTTCGTACAGGGGCTCAGGTGAGAGATCAGGGCTTAGATTATTTCACTTAGCATCCTGACCCAGGCAGTGGTGTTAGAGTGAGCCCTCTTAGTGGAGAGTTTTCTTGTTGAGCAGTCACCAGTAGCGAGACCCACCACTGGACATCACATAGTAGAGTCTTCTGCAGCTGGCAGCAGACAGATGTCACAGAGGTCCAAGAGGACCAGACCTACTTGTGGATGACTGCATGACTAAGGATTGGTTTTGCGGGGTACCAGAGACAAATCCAGTCATGAAAGGAGTGGGCATTGTTACACATGTTGTGGGTAGGGTCACATGGCTTGTGACTGTCTGAACCACTATATGGATGATCATCAGATGGTCGAGGGACCTCCAAGGC
Organism: Viscum album; assembly: GCA_963277665.1. Lineage (NCBI taxonomy): Eukaryota > Viridiplantae > Streptophyta > Magnoliopsida > Santalales > Viscaceae > Viscum > Viscum album. The sequence goes on along the minus strand of OY728127.1, from coordinate 1,439,442,503 downwards.
AGAGACAGAGATTCGACCGAGGTGGTCCGCAGAGAGAAAGCGGACATGGAAGAGTAGCTAGACATGCAGCTGGCAGTGGGCGATGATTCGAGATGTTACTGCCACCACCACCAGGTGGTCCACCTCGACCACAGGGAGTAGGAGGACATGGGTGAGCTCAGCTCCAGGCAACTGAGGCCTACGATCACGATGCTCTAGAGATGATATGACGTACGATCTGTGTCTACTCCACCTTAGTTGCATTACTTATACAAGTCGGTGCTATTAATTATTTTATTACCATTTCCCTCATTCGGAGCTCATAGATTCTGATGGATCAGTTGGATCAATCCTTAAGGTTAGAGACATCTACAGGAGTGGATTCGACGATTACGCACTGGTGTCGTTAGTGCGAGCTTACTCTAGGAGGTAGGAGCTTCAGGTGGGATCTCCTAGTAGTAGCATTGAGGCCTCACAACGTCATCTTGGGTATGGAATGGTTATCTACAATCCATTCTTAGATAGACTGTATTAGGCACAAAGTACGGTGTGTCCACACGGATGGGACCAGGATTACCTTCACTGGTGATAAGGGAGCCTTTACAAAACATTATGGACATACCTGGGGGAGAGTGCAGCTATTCACTCATCAGTTGGCTAGCCCTACCCTTGGAGTGGTTGATGTGGAGAGTTTGAGCTATCCTGTAGTAGTGGACCAGTATTCGGATGTCTTCCTTGATGATGTCTTGAGTCTACCTCATCATGGAGAGGTGGACTTTTACATTGACTTGTACCCCTATATAGCAACGATATCTACACCAACGTATCAAATGGCTCCCACGGAGCTTCATGAGCTACGGGTATAGCTAGAGGACATGCGGGTGAAGGGATTCATTCAGCCCAGTATTTCACCTTGGGCAGCCTCGATTTTGTTCGCCAAGAAGGTGGATAGGAGCTTGAGACTTTATGTCAACTATCGACCCCTGAACCAGGTGACTGTGAAGAATAAGTACCCACTTCCGAGGATTGACAACCTTTTTGATTAGCAGAAGGTAGCATGGTGGTTCTCAAAGATATTTCTCAGATCAGGCTATCACCAGCTCAGATTACGAGACAAGGATGTTCAAAAGACGGCTTTTAGATGTCGGTATGGCCCCTACGAGTTCTTGGTTATGCCTTTCGGCATCACCAATGCTCCATAATTGTTCATGGGACTCATGAACAGATTCTTCTAGCCATACCATGATCGTATTGTAGTAGTCTTCATCAACAACATTCGGATCTACTCAACTACCGAGGAGGAGCATTCCTATCATTTGTAGGTAGTACTAGACACACTCCGAGAGCACCAGCTTTATGGTAATTTCTCTAAGTGCCAATTATGAATCCGTGAGGTTCACTTTCTTGGACATGTCATATCGGATGCTGGAGTTGTAGTTGATCCAGTGATGTTTGAGGTGGTACTAGATTGGGAGCCACCTAGGAGTGTGATAGAGGTACGAAGTTTCCTAGGTTTGGCTGGATACTACCAGAGGTTTGTGCCAGATTTCTCCAGAGTTGCAACACCTCTATCAGCGTTGATGAGGAAGGGGAAAACCTTCAGGTGGTCAAAGATATTCTAGTGGAGTTTTAAAGAGATAAGGTAGAGGCTTACTAGTTCCCCCATCTTGAGTCTTCCAGAAGAGGGCGTAGGGTACTTGGTCTAATGGGACACTTCAGAGACCATGATCAAATGTGTCCTGATGGACGAGAGATCGGTGATCACATATGGTCCTCGATAGCTGAGACAACGTGAGAAGAACTATGCTACCCATGACCCGGAGTTTTCATAAGTGGTCTTCGCCTTGAAGATGTGGTGACACTATATGATGGGAAAACGTTTTATAGTCTACTCGGATCACAAGAGTCTCAGGTATATCTTCTCTCAAAAGGACCTGAACCTGAGACAATGACATTGTCTTGAGTTCCTCCAAGACTATTACTTTGAGATAGTCTATACTCCTGGTAAAGGGAACGTTTTAGTAGAATCACTTAGTCGGAGTTCTGGTATAAAGATTCTAGGTGAGGTGATGGAGTAGTTGGCTGCTTTACAAATATCCTTCTTGGAAGGTGATGGAGCATATTTCCTTCAGTCTTTTATAGTCACTCCCCCACCTCTTCAGCAAGTTAGGGAGGCGCAGCGTAGGGACACTGACTGCGAGACACGACGTGCTAGGATATCCATAGGGCAGGTACCTGATGGATTTTCTGAAGGTGGGTAGCACATCATCCTCATTAGAGGACGTACCACGGTACCAGTGTCGCTTCGGGAGGAAGTTATGAGGGAGTTCCACACATCTCATCTAGAGGTACATCCAGGAGTGGAGAAGATATACCAGGATCTCCGACGACAGCACTAGTGGCTGGAAATGAAGAAAATTGTAGCAAAGTTTGTCTCTCGGTGCCCCACTTGTCAGTAAGTGAAGGCAGATCATCAGGTAAAGTAGGATTGGTTCAGCCTTTAAGGGTCCTAGAGTGGATGTGGGATGGTATATCCATGGAATTAATGATAGGAATTTCACGTACATCAGGGTTCATGACTCAATTTGGGTGATCGTCGATCGACTCACCAAGTTAGCCCAATTCCTACCAATCAGAGAGAAGGGTTCAGTAGAGAGCATGGGACGCCTCTATGTGCAGGATATTGTACGGATACAAGGAGTACCCTCGACGATTGTCTCAGATTCTGATACACGTTTTATTTCCCGGCAATGGAAGGGGTTGCTGGAGGCTTTCAAGACGCAGCTTCGTTTGAGCACCGCCTTCCATCCTCACACGGATGGTCTCACTGAGCAGACCATTCAGACCCTCGAGGACATGCTACGTGCTTGCGTCCTCGACTTCGGTCGCAACTTGGAGGATCACTTTTCTTTGGGGGAGTTTGCATACAACAACAGTTATCAATCCACTATTGGGATGGAACCTTTTGAGGTGTTGTACGGGCAACCATGCAGATCACCATTGTGCTAGACTTACCTAGGGGAGTCAACACTAGTGGGACCAGAGATGGTATGAGCTACCACAGAGAAGGTGCAGATCATCCAGGAGTGGATGAAGACTTCAGAGATCAGGCATTAGTCATATACCGATAGGATATGGAGACCTCTAGAGTTTGAGGATGGTGACCACATCTTTCTACGGGTTTCTCCTCACCGAGGTTTGTGGGGACTTGGCCAAGGTGACAATTTATCTATGAGGTTCATCGGACCTTTCTAGGTCTCGAGAAGAGTTGCGAGGTGGATTACCGCTTAGCTCTTCCCCCTTAGTTGCACCGATTTTACGACTTATTCCATGTATCCTAGCTGAGGAGATACGTGCAAGACCATTCTCACATCATCGACTATGTCGAGCTGGATGTCGACGATGGGGAGACTTTTATGGAGGTTTTAGAAGAGATTGAGGATCGATTGGATCGGGCCCTTTATGGGCGGTCGAAACCTCTGGTTCACATTCATTGGCAGCATATGAACCTCCAGGAGAGCACATGGGAGCGGGAGGCTCAGATTCATGCTTAGTAACCCCCACTTGATTTCCTTGTTTTGAGTTGTGGCTTACAGGGATGTAAAGCCCTAAGGTGGGGAGAATGTAAAGACCTGGAATTTCCATGAATGTTTTTTAAATATATGGAAATTTTACGAGTCCGCAAAAATTGACGACGCATGATTATGAGTCCCTGAGTTCTGGAATGAATTTCTAAACTTTTTTTCTGGTACGTTCAGTAAACATACGAGTGGGTTTTTGTGACATTTGAACTGTTGCTTGGAATTGAGATCTGAGAGCACCATTGAACTCGCAGAGCTGGTATTCACTTTAGAGGACCTTCACCTCAACCGTAGTAGGTCGAGGGTGAATGATAGAATTTGGGTTTTTCATGAAAGAATAAAATAAAATAAAATGGTGTAATAATTTATTTTCGTTGAAACTCATTATGGATGTTGAGAGGTGGGGGCCACCAGAATTAAACCTCCCCTTGAGGTTATGGAGGTAGGGACCAATGAACCTAAAACCTCCCATGGGATGTTATGGTGGTGGGGACCACCGAGATTAAAACTGCTTTGAACCTCCCACATAAATGAGGGGAAGTCTCTTGAACTTCCCCTTGATTAATTATGACACCCCCCTTTAATTAATACACAAACTCAATTAATTAATTATTATAATTTGAAATTATTCCAACATATTCTATAATGTTGGATAATTCTTTTTTAGTGGAATTGGGAGGAACGAGCCTTGAGAGAAAGCTCTCCAAAGAAGAATGCCAACGAAGAACGCTGATTTCAACTTCGACTTCTTCCTCGGAACATTTGTTGACGAGGAATGTCTTCAACGTCAACGAACCAACGATCAAGGAAACTCCGATGTCACCAACATCCGTCTATTCCCAACGACATCATCTCCTTCCTTGTAAACAATCTTCTATGAATCAAATGAATGAAGTACGGTTTGTTATTGAATTCATGAAATACCTCGTTCTTGGATATCATGGAGAACACAGATCAACCTAAATGAGTTGATCCACGATTCGTATGAAATTGTAAAGATTGATGATTCTTGATTCATGATATTTTTGAGCCTCTTGCTACCACCCTAACGTGGAGGGTGTGGGCCAAACAAACATGGCCCAACCCCTCCACCATTATTCTTTATTTGTGTGTTCATCACGATGTTGGTGGTGACTGGTGCCAGTGTTTGTCACCGGTGGAACACGAGAACGGTGGTCGGCACCACAGCTGGCCATGAGGAAGGCGACAACGGAGGGTAGCCGGTCAAGCTGGCCGCCGACGAAGACATGGCGCACGACCGCGCCGCACGGCCAGCCACAAAAAACCACCACCCCGCGGTCTCCACCATCTGCGGTTCTATCTCCCAACGGCTCTTCTGCCCCATGTTCTTGTCACGCCACCCACGACCCTCTACGTCACCCATGACCCTCCGAGCCACCTCGTGACCCTCAACGCCTCCCATGGCCCTTTGCGCCGCTCACAGCCCTCCGAGCCACCCCGCGGTCTCTACGGCCTCTTCCACCCTGCGGGCCGGGCCGGACCCAGTGGGTCGGGCTGGGTCGGTCCAAATGGGTCAGACCGGACCTGGACCCACTTCGGCCCATTTACGCTCTTTTGGACCTAACTTAAGCACCAGACATCCGATTTATGAACCACCAGTGGCGATGGAAACCATGGAGTGAGACGGTCCCTTTGGTATACACCACTGGAGATTTGGATAATGTTGGGAAATAGTCGGGTTGGATTGATCATGAATCCAACTGGGCCCTTGGGACTAAAAGGCTAATAACTTATAGACCGGGCATCTGATTGACACACTGTTTATTGCGTTGAGACCCCTATGACATGGCGGTCCTTTGGGATACCTCTTCGTGGAAATTCATGGCAGTTGAGGTATCGACCAGTGGCTTGTGGAGCAGTCCCTTCTAGAGACAAGAAAAAATAGTGTGGGAACCATGTAGCTGGCTGTGACATGAAGTATGAAGAGTGATCCTGTGTGGGTCAGCACCTAGTGATCCTGTGTGGGTCAGCACTGAACGATCCTGTGTGGGTCATCCCCCAGCGATCATGTGTGGGTCTGCACCGAGCGATCATGTGTGGGTCAGCACATAGTGATCATGTGTGGGTCAGCACCTAGTGATCCTGTGTGGGTTAGTACCAAGCGATCCTTTGTGGGTCAGCCCCTAGTGATCATGTGTGGGTCAGCACCAAGCAATCATGTGTGGGTCAGCACCGAGCGATCCTGTGGGGGTCCGCACCGAGCTATCCTGTGTGGGTCTACTAATAATAAAGTAAGATGATTCAGTAGTTACATCTAGTCATCTCTACTACTGTACTTAAGTTATAACCAGTATGAGCTGAGTCCGTACTAGTGTGGTACTTTCCTTCGTGGTAATACCTTGGTGGTATTCTTCCATGTGGTGTAACTCTGTGGTGCTTACCTTCGTGGTATTTCCTTTTTTATGGAATAGTTGATCTTGGGGCTTTGGATTTGGACTATGTGTTTTCCTCATGATTGGGATGGGTTTACTATATAACTTAGGTATATGTATGGGAATATACCTAAGTAGGGTTATCAGTTGTTTCCTTTCTTTTGGGTTTATGCTTTTTGGATTTTGTGAGACCTTGAGGATCTTGGAGAACCTACTGAGTATCGTTATACTCACCCCTACACAGGTTATGTCTGCACTTCGTTGTGTTTAGTGTAGACAATAGAGAACATAGACTGAGGACGAGGGTACCAGGACTGGAGGTAGCTCGGAGGTAGACCTTATACGAGGCGTATCGCAAAGAGGACCGATTGAGATATGTTCCTACCCATCAGGTAGGATCCTTGGAAGGTGTTCACAGGAGTTGTTCTAGTTTACTTGTACTTTCAATTCTTGTACTTTCTAGTTGGGCTTGTATTCTGGCCCCTTTTACTTACTGTACTCACTTTGTTATATAGTTTTCTTGTTGTTCGTATCATGTTGTGTGCTTGGTTGTGTTTATTTACAGTTTATAAAGGCAATGTATTCCGAGTTTTAGGGAATATGCATTTCGGTGCTAGTCGCCAGCCCCAGTCCTATGGAAGGCAGGTTTGGGGTAGTCACGGCACGGGCCCCGGGGGACGGGTCATGACATTCACATAATCCCATTAATTAATTACATGAATAAATAATAAATTCAATATCTCAATATTCTATAATTAATTCAATAATTAATTACGAAAATCAAAATCTCCATTTCCCATAATTAATTAAACAACTAATTTTTTAGATCACAATCTCAATATCCCCTAATTAATTCATCAATTACTCATTCAAATCACAATCTCAATATCTCATAATTAATTCAAAAATTAATTACTCAATCTTAACCAATTATTTATCCCCAAAATTAATTCAGAAATTAATTATAATGAGTCAAAAATTCAATATCCCCATAAGAAATTCATCACTTAATCATTTAGATTAAAAAATTTCAGAAGTATCACAATCCCAATTAATTAATTTACCAATTAATTCATCCAAATCAACAATAATAAAATTACTTTCATTAATTCATTACCCAATTAATTAATCCAAATTAATTATCATAACATTAAATCAATTATTTAATTCTCCAATTAATTAATCCAAAATAATCCCCATAAATAATTAAGTAATTAATTAATCTCATTTAATTCCTTTAACTAATTTACCTATTATTTTTTTACATTAACTCCATCAATTAATTAATCAAATTCAATAAAATAAATTAATTTACCAATTACTTGGTCACATAAACTCCATTAATTAATTCCATAATTAATTAACCACATTTAATCACATCAATTAATTGAGCAATTAATTGCTCAGAATATTTCCATTAATTAATTCCATAATTAATTAATCACACTAAATCCCTTCAAATAAGTCATCAATTTATTTCTCAAATTAATTAAAAAAATTAATTCCCCAATTAATTAATCACATTCAATTCCTTTAATTAATTTACAAATTAATTGCTCATGCAAATTTAGTTAATTAATTTCACAACTAGTTAATGAAATGAAATCCCTTAAATTAATTCACTAATTAATTTCTTATGTTAATTATATTAATTAATTCAAAAATTAATTAATCACATTAAATATCATCAATTTAATCACTAATTAATTTATCACGTTAAATCATTTATTTAATTCCAAAATTAATTAATCACATTCAATTCCTTCGATTAATTCACTAATAAATTGCTAAAATTAATTTCATAAATTAATTTCTCAAGTAATTAATCACATTCAATCCCTTTAATTAATTATCTAGTAAAATTAAAATTTTAATTATATTAATTAATTTCACAGTTAATTAATCACATTTAATCTCTTCAATTAATTCACCAATTAATTTCACATTTTAATTCTATTAATTAATTCCCAATTAATTATTCACATTTAATCCCTTCAATTAATTCACCAAATAATTTCTCAATTTAATTACATTAATTGTATCCACAATTAATTAATCAGAGTCAATCCCTTCTTTTAATTCACCAATTAATCACCCACGTAAATTCTATTAATTAATTCCACACTTAATTATTAATATTCAATCCCTAAAAAATTCACTTATTAATTTCTCATATTAATTATATTAATTAATTCCATAATTAATTATTCACATTAATTATATACAATTAATTATCCAGTTAAATGATCACATCAATTAATTCCACAATTCAATAATCACTTTCAACCCCTTCTATTAATTTACCAATCAATTTTTCACATCAGTACCATTAATTAATTTATTCAACTCCCAAATTCCATTATTAAAATAATAAATTCAAAAATTAATTTTTACCATTTCACAATTTAATGCTTCAGTAATTAACACAATAATTAATTATTCCTAAAATCCCACAATCTCTATATTCTGATAATTGATTCAAAAATTATTTATCCCCAATTCAAAATCCCTTAATTAAATAATTTAAAAAATTAAATAATTTGATTAGGAAACCCAATTTAATAAAGAAATCCGAGTAGTTATATAATTACATGCATGTAATTGAAATAAATACTAGGGGATTTGAATAATAAACCACCTACCTAAATTTGATTATGAATGATTTTCTGGCATAAATATGGAATTTGAAGATGATCAATCCTGAACACAATGAAGAACATGATCTAGATCGGAATCCAAGATCTACGATCAGAAAAATTAGGATCTAATAATCCGAAATCTAGATCATCAACAAAAAGTTGATAAATATTATTATTTTATTTGTGAAAAGGTGTATTATTGTGATATATTTTTAAATATGAAGAAAACACATACCCAGAAGGTGAAGATCATTAATCTGCATTTTGATTCACCATGAACAGACATCCAAAGGGCATGGAATCCATCTAAGAGCCTAAAAATGAAGGGATTTGATAATTTCTTGGTGGGGGTTGATTTTGGGTGAATATAGAGGGTTTTTTAATTTTAAATATAATTGTTGGATTAAATTAAATCTTGTAAATGGATTACTGGGAAAGGGCACATTGTTCTCAAAACTGTGTGCCTCATCTGGGAGGGCCGACTGCATGGTTTCTCTTTATTGGGTGCACAGTGAGAAAAATTGTGCACCACACATGTGAATCCCTTCTACCAATGTTTGAAATTTTTTCGGAATAGGATTTAGGCTTTGGGAAAACCTTGTTCGAATCATTGACTAGCCTTCTCTATTAAAAAAATTCATGAATTTCACACAAAAACTCTCGAAAATGATTACCCAGAATAAAGTACTCAAAACTAGTCAAAAAGTATTTAAAACGGGCATGAGAAGTTGCTATAAAAGTTCTGGTTTTATAATATCCCCACTTTATAAAAAATCATCCTCGAGTTGTACTCCCATGAATCTCTAGGATTTTGAGTCTAAAATATTAGGCCACTGAGTACTCATATCCATATCTCCTTCCCATATTTCCTCTGAAACATGGACATGTTTCCCTAATACAAGCATTATCGTCCGGGTCCTTCCCCATGACGCATTATCATTTTGATCCAACACACGCATTAGATTCTCCTCATAGGACACATCATTCTTAAGCTCAACATTCACATCATACACAAATTTTTTCCCAACTCACCATTCCCAACAACCACAATAACACTCTCCAAAATTTCCACTCATCATTGACATCAAAAATATCATAGAAAGTATGTACATCAACAACCTCCAAGGCCCACCAGGCGTTTCCCCATGAAATATATACATGAACCTTACAGGTTTCTTATTGGCATATTGATGCCACCACATCCAACCCATGGTCTTTCTCTACAAACCTATGAATAAAACATGTCTTCCCACCTTTGGAGAGTTTTTTAAAAAACTTTTTCACAAAACTCAACCAACATATCCAACGAATAAATGAAAATTTCAACACTAAAACATGGACATAGTTTTATAGACAATCAAATCACAACAAAACAACTTCAACTAATACCTGTCCCCAGCTTCTGAGTGTGAAAAACATGGTATCCATCGACCTCCAATCAATCATGAGATCTGGATCTACAAACTATTGAATTAGTACCTCCCACCATCCATATCCACATATAGCTCTTCATAAGCACAACCTCTAAGGGTACTCTTATCCGACCAAAATATATTCAAGTAGCTATTCATAAATCCTAAGCTTTAACAGATCACCAATGACAATGTTAAGGTAATATACATGATTTAAGATAATTAAAAGTACAATATGGTGTCTTTAGTGAACACCACTAAAATCATCAATCCATGAAGTTAACTCCCATTACAAAAACACATATAACATGTTGAATGTCTCAGCCTTCCATACCGACCAACATCTTAGGACACCAATCCAAAACAAGACAACCTCTCGCAAAACTAACTATTGATTTCTCAAACTATGGTGTTCTCACTAACCAAACAACCCATGTCAAGGGCCAAATAAACTAATTAAATATTACTCATTTACCCCTCCTCGTGGTTTCATCATTTGTATAAAAATTGAAGGTTCCCACAAAACAACCCTCCCCTTTTAATACTCAGAACCAATGGTGGTTCTTGTTCCACAACCGGACGCTCATTTCTAGAAATTTCCTCTTATAGTCCTACAAATAATTATTATTCATAGAGATACTAATGTACAAATGCAATAACATATCTTAGGGAAAATTTAAAAATAGTAAAAACATTCACAATTGAGTTTTCACATTAAGTCATAATAGGTCAATCCACATTTTCCCCACCACATAGTAAAAATGGAATCTCTATCATTAACCTTATCAATCCTACATCTAGGTCATGGTTAAATAAGGATAAAAACATTATCATTTCCTGTTTCTAATTTTACAAGGATTTATTCTCCGCTTGCATCAATTTAAAATTCTCAATTTAAAATTCGGCACATTTCAATTTATATTCACACAAGAAAAGAAAATAATTTCAATTTGAACCTCTTACCCAAAACCAATATTTCTGTGACTGAATAAAACAATAGATGTCAAAAAATATTATTTAGTTCCTAGAATGATGCATGAAACACTACTCCCATTCCATACAGACCTAAGAGACAAACCTCAACAAATCTCAGAAAAAAATATCACCTCACACCACAAGTGTTTCAAAAAATATGAAATAACAGCAACTATAACTCCAAATTAAAATAACAGTAATTTGACCATGAGTACTTGGGTTTCCCCTTACACAGGTTAGCTACTCTCATGCATGATCACATAAAAAATGATCAAATCATCTTAATCTCTTGTCTTCCTTCTCCAAATAGTGTGACCAATGAAAATAATATAACATTTACCATTAACACCACATTTTAACATCTTGACTTAGGTTCCACACATAGGCTCCCCAAGCTGGTTCGCTACATGACCTCAAGTGTGACTCCCCATATTCTAGAACCTACCGACTAAAACTGATGGTATATTATCAATAATGGGGAGACTATACCCCCTTTATCAGAGTCATGCACCAATAGAAATAGAAAGCAAATATTTAAAAAATAACCAAATGATATAACCATAACCATATCAATACAAAAATTATAGGATGACCACAATTCGAAAAATGATATAAAAACGAACAATAAATATGTGACGCCAAAGTATGTGCCAAGTTTCAAAATGAAATCCCAAATGTAAGGACACTGACAACCCCCAAGGTGGTATAAAACTATGTGTATTTCCCTCGTCAATGATCCATCTGAAATCATCCATCTAATATAGGGCCGCTTCCATTATCATTTTCTTCAAAAATGAAGAACATTTGGGTACCGATCAGGTAGCCCGAGTATGGTGTGACTACAATTCAATAGGCCACCACCAACGATGCCTAAATAAAATCTAGTCAACAATATTTTATAAAGTTTTATAATGAATTAAATACATCTAATTTGGTAAAAAAATTCATTTTCTCACTTATCAATTATTTTACTGCATAAATACACCATGTTCTTGAGGAAAATCGAATCCAAATACCTGTGTCAGCCCAAGATGGAGTGTGAATCATATCACATATTTAATGTACAATTCATTATCACAAACGGGCTTCCATTATCCATTTTATTTCTAATTATAATATAGATAATTAGAAATGTGGTCGAGCGACACCATTTTTTTCTAGGTCACCAAGCCTAGGACCCCATTAGCTTTTGATGGAGAAGACCATGTATAACACTAACTAAACATGAAATCATACATGAGGTATTTTAATGCATTAGAACATTTCCTACACTCATTAATATAAATTTATCACCACGGTATTTGGACAATGTATACTGTGTCCCACACATGGATTTTATTATATCCCTATGGGATTTTGACCCAATAGTCCATTTCCAACACACAAGCATCTCAATAATCACATGTATCACAATTACATAGATATCACTTCGATCACAGTTAACCATCATTATCCTTCTAATCACAATTTATTATGACAGCATTTATTAATTGCATCAAAAATTAACTATTCAAATTAATCAAATTAATATTAACTTCATTCCATTAATTAACATAATGATTAATTAATCAACCAAAATCACAATATCCCATTATTAATTCAAAAATTAATTACTCAATTCAAAATATCAATATCCCAAAAATAATAAAAAAATTAATTATTCAAATCACAGTCTTAGTATCCCATAACTAATTAAAAAATTAATTATTCAAATAACAATCTAAATATTTCATAATTAATTCAATAATTAAATTTTCAATCTCAATAAATTCAATATCCTCATAATTAATTAAATAATTAATTGTTATATCTCAATAAATTCGATATCCTAATAATTAATTCCAAAATTAATTATTCTGATTTAACAATTCAATATCCACATAATTAATACAATAATTAATTATTTTGATTCAACAATTTCATAACCAAAATTATATCCATTAATTAATTCCATAATTAATTAATCGAATTCAATATTCATACAATTAAATTCATTAAAATTTTCCCTTATTCATTAATCCAAATCAACATTCATAACAATACATCCATTAATTAATTCACCAATTAATTATTAAAATAAAATTTTTTAATTAATATTACAATTAATTAATGTATTTTAATCCCTTCAATTAAATAACGAATTAATTGTTCACCTCAACATCATAAATTAGTTCTACAATTAATTATCTATCATAAAACCCTTCAATTAATTCACCAATCGATTATTCACATCAACTCCACTGTTTAATTACACAATTAATTATTCACATTGAATCCCTTAAATTAATTCACCAATTAATTAATCACATTAATTCCATTAATTAATTTAAAAATTAATTAATAACATTATAACCAATAATTAATTACTGAATTAATTTGTAAATTTAAATCAATTAATTCTTTCCATAATTTAATTGTCACATTAAATCTCTTCAAATTAATTCAAAAATTAATTTCTCCCATCAATTCAATTAATTAATCATAATAAATCAGTCTCAAACCATCCAAACTACCCTAGTGTCCCAATAACTTAGGCAGCCCTGACATTGACTGAAGGGAGTTCTCGATCCCAATGGGTCAGTGACAAGCACCTCAAATCAATCAAACTGAATGTGGAATGCTTTTTTCACTAACAATGTAGATGTAAATTAATCAAGACAATATGAGTATAAAAAACACAACTTTGTGCAATGTACTAAAATTGAAACCAAAATTAAACCCAACATTCTAGAAATGAAGTACCATAATGGGGAAAATTGCTCATGTCCCTAAGGAAACAACTCACCACGTCTATGGTTCAACAGTTGGATCCACCTCCAAGAGTTCCTCTCCCCTTGTTTGAAGCTTGAATATAATAATCTACAAACACACAATGTCAAAAAGATGATGTCAGCTAAATCCCAGTAGGATTTCACTAATGATTACATAACAATATGTTAATAACAATTTAACCAAAAATGTGCTTTCAATTTTCAAATAAATAGGTTTTGATTTACAAAATCATATTAACAAAAATAGTTATTTACAATTCAAATATGAAAATACATTATCAGTTCATGATTAACATTTCAAATGACGGAAATAAATTTCAACATATGTAAGTTACCTTTAGTCATGAGTGATTTACAAAAATTGAACTATTCACAAAAATAGATTTAATAAAAACATTTATATAAAAGCATATATATAAATTTTCAAGTCACATAAAAAAATTAATAAAAATAGAGTATACATTATAAATAAATAACAAGAAAACAACATGTCCATGTTCCAAATAGGTTTGATTTTTCCAAGATATAGGGACCCAATACTATGAATTGGCATGTATATATATACGCACCATTGGGCCTAAGGAAAAGGGGACTCAAAACCATTTCCAAAGGAATGGTGATGTGCTGAGATGATGTTTTACAACGATTTATGTTTTCATGTGTTGTTAAATATAACACACTAACTACCTAAGGCTTGCATGTTCTATACTACAAAAAATGATGGAAATTTTATTTTAAGACTTCTTAAAACAAAATTAATTCTTATGACCCCATTTGAAATAATCCAATTATCTCTTTAAAATTCATAATGGGGTTTTAATAAAAAATATTCCTTTTTATGATGAAACCACTGGCTTTCCATAAAAACAATTTTAATACATTTTCACAAAAAATGTTGTTTAAACCAATTGATTCAATTTCATAATCATATTTCAATATTAAAATTAACAAATTTAAATTTTAAAAAATACCAATCAATTTCATAACAAACCCCAATTTCACTAGAATTGTGATTTTTCACAATTTTCCAAAAAAACAATTTTCCCAATGAAATTAAATAATTAAAATTTTCAAAATAGGATTCTATCCAATCCACAAACTCAAACCAACTCACTGTAAATGAGGGTTTTCCCCATTTTATGCCCAATTAAACCAAAACCCAAAATCATTACAATTAGGTTTTCAATAAAATGATTAGGTGTAGTTTATTAAAATTAAGAAATTTAATTTAAAATAAAACTAAGTTCAAATCATAAAATTAAAGGTTAATTAAATGGGAAACCAATGATAGAACCACCTACCTTCTTCATATAATCACAACACCCACAATAAAACATGTCAACGAGAATAAAGGAACAAAAGTTCTAGGAACACAACATAGAAAGAAGATTCAAAAAATAGATCTTAGATACATCAAACTCGTGATGATACATCAAACTCCAAAGAAGGAATATAGAAAGAGATTAAGAGTCATGAAGAACCCTTACCCAGAAAGACACAATGTGATCATATCAAAGATCAATCCCTGAACAAAAATGTATGGAGGGGTTTGATTCTCCCTTAATTGCCTGGGAAAGGCTCTAGGTTGAGAGAAAGAAAGTCTAGAGGAGGAACAAAAGAGAAATTAGCTAAACTGACTTCATAAAAATGGGGTTACAAAATCTCTAACCGAGTTACATGTCATGAAATTGATAAGTCTCATGATCACAAAATAACACATCACCGTTTTGTCAAAAGCTTAATTATTATTATATTTTACATGATGTGTAACCCCCATACAAGACATGTAAATTTTCACTAGGCTATTGAAAAATATGATTTTTAGTGATTGAAATTTCCAAAAAATATGTAACATAAACATCATATATATCCCCTCAATTATTTCTAGATTTAACTCATTCAATGAAAATAGAAATACACAATAAGGTCTAGTACATACCTTATATAAAGGTAATGTGATGTTATAACCTCCCCACTATAAAAGAATTTCTATCACTAGAAATCCTATGATGAAGTATTCATGCTAAAAAGATAAGGCCACTTCTCTCTCATCAGTGCCCCGCTCGCCCACATCTCATTAGAATCAAAAAATTACTTCCATAAAACAAAAACCAAATGTATCTTCCTCCCATGAAGTACCTTGGTTTCAAAATAAATTATCATGACTGGACATTTTTTCACAGATAAATCATGTTCATCTTCAAGATCATCCCAACTGAGAACATGAGTTGGATTTGATGGATACTTTTCGAGATGAGATAAATGAAAAAAATTATATATCAACATCTGCTATGGTGGATGTTCCAAATGATAAGAAACCTTACCCACCTTATCAAAATCCACAAAAGGTCACACAAAATATGTATAATGCATCCCTTGCCTCTCTAGCTATCAATGACCCATCCTAAGTGAATCCTTTAGGAACACCTGTTCACAAAATGATAATTCCAATGGTCTACTTAGATGATCATCATCGGTCTTATATTGTCTCTGTTTCATCAACATTCTCTAATGAATCAAAAAATCTATGATAACATCTATTTCACCATGATTGTTCTAACCAAGGAACTTTCACCAATCTCCGACCAACATAACAAGGATTTACAAGGCTTGCCAAACAAGGCCCTAAAAGGAGCCATTCCAATCCTAGATTGATATCTATTGTTTTATGAAACCTAAACCATCCCCAAATGACCATCCCATTCTCCTCAAAATATGAGAACAAAAGAATGAACCATATCCTCAATAATCTATATAGCTCTTTCTATATGTCCATCCAACTACGAATGGTATTCCTTACTCAAACAGACGTGAGATCCCAGTGTATTATAAAGGCCTCATCCAAAATGATAAGTGAACCAAGGATCCCTATCAGAGATTATAGATTATTAAACCCCGTGAAAATGAACAATCTCTTTCAGATAGATATTTCCCAACTCCTCAACATTTGATGTATCATGAATGGGTATGAAGTGATCTAATTTCATTAGCCTATCGATCACTACCCATATCACGTTCATCTTTCTCAATGTTCGTGTAAACCAAACTAGAATGTCCATAGATATATCATCCCACTTCCATGTAAGGATTGTAAGTGTATGGATAAACCCTGATGGTTTTTCGTGCTTAGCCTTTACATGTTGGCATGTATAATAAGGATAAAATAACTCAGCAATGCCTCATCTCATACCTGGCCACCAAAACTGCCACCACATGTCATAGAACATCTCTATGATTCCTAGGTTAACATACCACAAAGAACTTTAAAAATCCCCCATCACATATTTCCTTACCACATATAGTAGAAAAAATGATTCTGATAGAATATAATGCCCTCTTTGGAGAACAACCATAGGGAAATTGTCTCCCCACTATTATGAGAGTCTCTAATGCCATGGAACTCACCATAACAATGTTGTTCTGGATGAATAAATTTGAGAATAGAATAGGTAAACTGAACACTAACCAAAGAAACATTGACACGTTTCCCATGAACACTAATATGAAACTGTGAAAAAATGAAAATAAAGATCCACTCTTCTGATGTTTCATTCAATTCTTGGGTCAGAAGTTTCCTACTCAATGCATCACCAATGAAATTCCCTTTCCCAAGGGAATTAGAGATGTTAAAATAAAAATACTATAGGTATTCAACCCAAATCCTCTAGTGTAGATTAAAATATTTTTGACAGAACATATAACTCAAGATCTTGTGGTTAAAATACATTGTAAACAATTATATATAATGGTAATGCTGGAAAATATTAATCGTTTGCACCAAAAATTTAAGTTCAATGTCATGGTTTAGATAATTATTATTGTTTGTACAAAGATTATGAGATCCATAAGCAACTACATGATCACCTTATATAAGAATGCATCCCAAAACTGAACCTGATGCATCGCCAAAGACCATATTGACTTTCCCAGCCTCTAGAAGAGTCACATTTGGTTTAGTTGTCAAAAGATATTTCAGGTCAACAAAATAATTCTGAAATATATCATCCAAATAAAACATCACCCCCTTCTGAGTAAGATATGTCACTAATGGTGAAGTTATACTAAAGGTACTCTCACAGTCACTGGACCCATATCCACTTCTTCTGGATACTCTTACACTATGTGAAGAAGCTTCGTTATTGATGCATATTATAACGGCCCATACATTACATATAGATAATACTTCAAAATTGATGAATATTTATTACATAACATTAAAATATCAATTCCAGGACTGTATAGGTTTAGTGTCTTTAGAGACAGTGAATCATAAACAAATGGTTCATAATACATCCACATTAACTCCCACTTATTTCATCATAACTAGACTCCTTTTTGACATATCTAACTTAATACATTTCTTTGTGACCCGGGGAAAATAAACATATGAAAGGGTGATCTCAAATTCTTAGTAAGAATAAAAAAGGGGAATATCAATCATATGATATTCAAAACAACATAATATCTCAAAATCTTATCCGGCATATAAAAGTTCAGAATATCATGTTAGGGGATAAATCATAAAAGTAACATGAAATCCCAATAGTCAAAACACAAGTCTATAAATTTCATGGAATACAAACATAAGCATATAAAATCATTTCATATTAGTTAAGGTTCATTTCTAAGACCATCATAGCGGACAAAGTCCATTAATGAACCATGTTCACTCCTCGTTCAAGCCCTATATTACTCAACAAGATTTACTTTTCATTCCCATCATGTCTATCTCATGAGATATAAATCTTTTCCCAATTAATTGGAGGGAGATATAGGTCCCAAAAATCTCATAATGAAAGAATTATTATGTGTTCCACTTAAACATAAATAATTTATCATAGAATATCCTATGAAATAAAATGGGTTTCTTAAACATCATTCCATCATAATCAATTTAAATTAAATAGATTTCAAAAAAATAATTCCATCATAAACATAATCAAATAAAATTAACAATAGGGATTGAAACATAACCTTATGTCATCTTATATGTAAAATAATATTGATAAAATAGCTAAACTTAATTCCTAAGAGAAATATCCTTTCTTTTTTAAAATCCTTTTCTTTTCTCAAAATGCCACAAAATTTCCCATAAAAAGAATTTAGTTGAAAAAAATCATGACATTTAGTAGAGGAAGCTTCATGGAAATAAGGTTTCATGAAACCATAAAAACCATGCATGCCGTATATGTTAAAAAACTTTCTCCTCGTACTTTTGCAGGAAAAGAAAAAAAGTACCTCAAATCGATTGACAACAAAATATTCCTTCTATACCGTTTCATACAAATTCACCAATGGATACAATTAAATTTAAAAAATTCTAGATAAGTTTAAAAAATATTACATAATTTGAAAAAAAAATGTTGTGTGTGATAAATATACCCCTGTAAATACTTACGTATAAACAATCTCGGATAAAAATTAGATTGTTAAATTATCCCTTACCTTAGGATTGATATCCTTTGTATGTATCTGAACCTATTTTATAATGATTTAAATAATGTTTTCGAATTATTCTAGAATCATATTCATTTTTATTATAATATATAAGATTATTTTAAAATTCATTTGTTAGTAAAATTTCATTGGCACTCGTTATTCGAATATTAACTACATTATTTTCTTATGCAAGATTTTTCAAATAAGTTCATGTTCCACTTATTAGTTTATCGTTAAATAATTTACAGAATGCTATTAGTATAATATATATCATATTTATTCATTAAATTCATATATATATATATAATCATTCTTTAATGATGATCATGTAGAATGAATCGCATCTCATCATGGATATGGTAGTACATACATACGCATGTGCCATTATATCATTCCCAAAATTGTTTAGTGGTATTGAAGTAGATATTGTACAATATTTCAGAATTACTAACATGTTATAATAACAATATTTAGTTATTATTTCCATAAATACACCCATCCATGTATAGTGGGGGTGAAAACAGATTATACCCCGATGTGGAGATGGTATGTCGTACATACGCACGTGCTGTGATTTTGTTTTTCATAGGATGGATAGAAGGTGAAATATGATTGTTTCATATTTATAAGAACATATCATTATATTATTAATACTGATGTCATTAATTTTTAATGAAACAACTAATGAAGATGAAGTAGAAGAAGAAAGATGTTTGAATGAATCGGTAAAAGAGATTACATCTTCCTTGACGTGATTCCTCTAATTCCCTTCTTAGAAAGCTCAGGGGATGGCTGAGATTGAAAGCTCAAAATGAATTGAAGAGGTGAGGGTGGAGGTTCCCTTTTATAATTGAGGTGAGGGACACATTTGGAAACTCCATAAAAAGTAATTTATAAAAAAATGATAACCTACCCAAAAGACCTAAAAAATGTCCCAATTTCGAAGATTAGATTAGATAGGGTTGTAATCTAAACGAAAAATAAATTTTGGATGAGTTATTTGTGGATTTAAACCACATCATTTTAATTGACACATAGCTATTCTAATTAATATTAATTGTGGAGATAACATTCTAAGTATTTAATGAATATAAATATTTACTAATATGGTGTTAATTTTCTATAAATGGATATTTTATGACATTTTAGACATTATAAGTATCATTTTTTAAATTTCAAATATATTTATCATTTTTAAATAATTTAAAAAATGTTATTTTTTTAAAATATAAATATTGTTTATTTTAACACTATTA
This sequence comes from Viscum album, assembly GCA_963277665.1. Classification (NCBI taxonomy): domain Eukaryota; kingdom Viridiplantae; phylum Streptophyta; class Magnoliopsida; order Santalales; family Viscaceae; genus Viscum; species Viscum album. The sequence continues at coordinate 1,439,422,058 of OY728127.1, read as the reverse complement.
ATGTATTTGAATTTAAATAAAATCCACATTGAAGATAAATTCAAAAACAATAATACACTACAAACATGTCAAAGTTGCCTATAAAATTCATTGAGAAAATTAATTAGTTCATATAGTATTTATTTTAATATTTTCAATACCATTTCATTTATTTATATTAATAAAATATTTTCAACATCACTATTGTGACATCATTAATGGTAATTATTTAATCTTTAAAAATTATAGTTAAATTTCTATGATGGTGGTAATTATTTCAGATTTCCATATAATATATATAGTTGATATTATCTCTTAACTATCAATGTATTAAAATTAATATACTTATATAAAATAAGATTGTGGTGGTTTGTCACATTCATTAATTTTTATTATGTTCATGTCATATTCAAAGGGAAGTGTCCATCAAGTGATTCCATTTCAAAAAATCGATGATAAGGGTAAAATATATTCATCCTATAGTATTTTACATGTGTTAAGGGAATTTTATAATATTATTTTTACCGTTAATTATTTGATTTACCATTAAACATGGTAATAAACAAAATTTCCAAATTTACTATTCATAATGCCCTTAAATAAAAGTATCCTATTAACATAATTTGGACCCACTAATTCCAAATATAAAATAAATTTTTCAACATTCATAATTCATAATTTTCAGCAATTATTTTAAAATTAATATCATTGTTGAAATTAGAAAACGAGTTTTAAAAGATAAAATATAGTAAAAGATTGAAATGTTTTTACATCTGAATTTAATGTACACATAATTAAAATAACCAACATTATATTAAATGGTAAAAATATATTCTATTTTTAATTTTAAACCATTCAATAATAAAATGTAACCATTTAATTTTTTTAATGAAAAAAAGTTGTTTTCAATTAAAATTTTGGGTTTTTTACTATTCACCAAAACATGAATGTGATCGGAAAAATATCACAAATTCATCCAAGGTAAATTTATATATCTTCTTCAAAATAACATTTTTATGTTATCATATATAAATTATTAATGTGTTTAAATATTAATTTAAAATGGGTTCACCATTCAAAGGTGTAAAATGAATATTTTTCTAAAAAAGGTATTTATACATCAAATATTTTTTTATTGATACTCTATGACTAAAATATCCATTGGATGAATATCAAATAATACTTTATTAAGTATATAAAACATTTATATATAACATTAATTTCATTTTCAAAATTAATTTACTAAAAAATACAAATATCTAATTGATTTATATTTTTTATAAATAATTTATATCCAATGAGTTCACAATGCATTTTCATAAGTTAGTTATAATTATTCCTGATAACCTAATGGCTATTCTATAACTGTAATTTTATAATAAGGGAATCTTACGGTTCGTTTAAACTCACAATTTCAGGAAAAGAAGGATACTGAATAATAGAAAAATTATTTAAAGAAAATATTTCATAAAAACATTCTCATGTTACATTATACCCCCAATAAACATAATTTTGATGTTGAAATGCATCACATGTAAACGAATAGTTAAGGATACCTCTCCCCCATAATATACCCATGCTATCAAGTAGCTTCATCAAATTGTTTGTTCCTCAATAAAACATTAATCATGTGAGTGGTCTTGTATCGTGGAACTTTTTTGCTAGGATCTAGAAACTCTATTAGTTGTTTTTCATAAAAAAAGATCTTGCCCCAACAATACGACTTATGAGATTAGTAATTTTTAAGGATTGATTATTTAATTTATCATGAGAGATACATGGAACACATCATGGACTTTAGAGATATTTGGTGGAAGCACCAATCAGTAATCTACCGACCCAACATGATCCAGAATTTTAAAAAGACTGATATATCTAGAGAAATGCTTTCCCTTTATTCCAAATCTCATTACTTTATTCTACGGAAATTTTTAAAGAAACACCTTATCACCCACATAAAACTCTAGGCCATTTCTTTGGTTGTCATCATAACATTTTTGTTGACTAAGATCTATACTTATGTGTTTTTAATAGATCTGTCCTTTTCTTCCATTTCATCTACTAGATCAGGTCCTAATAGCTTTCTTTCCCCAACATCATCCCAGAAATTTTGATTTATGCACTTCTTTCCATATAGGGATTCATAAGGATCCATCTGAATACTAGAGTGAAAGTTATTATTGTATGAAAATTCCACCAATGTTAGGTGTTGATCCCAGCCACATTTGAAATCCATAGAGGAGGATCACAACATGTCTTCCTGGGTTTGAATTTTTTCCTCAGACTGACCATTTGTCTGAGGATTATAAGAAATGTTGAAACATAAATCTATATCCATAGCATGCTAAAGAGTTCTCCAGAACTTCGAGGTAAACCTCATAATATGATTAGATATAATGTAACATGGTACTCTTGGAAATCATACAACTTCCTTTACATATATCATGGAAACCTGATCAAGAGTAAAATCCTCTCTAATAGAAATGAAGTGTGCAGACTTTGTAAGGCGGCCAACTATAACCCAGATAGCATTATTGCCTTTGGATGTTTTGGGAAATCTGATGACAAAGCCCATATTGATGTTTTATCGTTTCTATTACGGTATGGGTAATGGTTGTAACATCCCCTTATACTTCTTTCTCTCAGCCAAATCTTGTTGACAAACCATGCATCGAGAGACATATTCAGCAACATCTCTTTTCATGCCATCCCACCCGAAGTACTCTTTTAGGTCCTTGTATATCATATTTATTCCAAGTATAATAGAGAATGAATAATTGTGAGGGTAATATAATATCTCTTTATTTAATTCTGGTATGGGATGAATACAAATCAGGTTCTTGAACATTGCTATTTCATTACAATCAAGGTGGAATTCAAGAATATTTCTCACCTTCTTTGGTCACTCTACATCTTCCTTCTATGCCTCATTAATATTAACTTTTATAGATGGTTGAAAATTTATATGTGAAAAATTTGATTTCTCCTCTTCCATTAAAATTTTCAGATCCATCCTTTGAAAATTCATAAATATTGGATCTTCAGTGATCCTCATCAGGGATAAGCTAGCATGGTCTTTTCGACTCAAAGCATCTTCAGCCTTGTTCACTTTCCCAGGGTGGTTATGTATTGAGCATTTTTAATCTTTAATCAAATCCAACCATATTATTTGGATCATATTCAACTCTTTTTTTCAGAAAATATACTTTAAACTATTATGATTAGTATAAATATCACACCTTTCACCATAAAGATAATGCCTCCATATCTTTAATTCAATGATTACTGCAGCTAACTCCAAATCATGATACAGATAAAATTTCTCATGAATTTTAATCTTTCATGAGGATTAACCTATCACCATATCATTTTTCCTAAGGAAACATCCTAATGCCTTTATGGATGAATCACTATAGATCAAAAACCATTCTCCACTTCAAGGTAGTGTGAGCATAGGTGCACTGACTAACCTACTTTTTAACTCTTTTAAATTCTCTTCACATTCCTCCATCCATACAAACATGACTCATTTCCAAGTCAACTGTGTGAGTGGATTATATAATCTTTAAAAATCATAAACATAATATCGATAATATTCTTCTAAACCAAGAAAATGTTGGATCTCAGTTACCATTGTTGGTCTCAACCATCTATTATATTCATCTATTTTTTGTTGGATCCATATATATCCCCTCTCTTGGAATTATATGACCCAAAAATAAAACATTCTGAAGTTAAAAATTCACACTTAAAAAATTTGGCATAAATCTTCTCCTTTCTCAGAGTCTTCAGTACAATTATCAAGTGATCATCATGATATTACTTTCTCATAGAATAGACAAGAATATTTTCTATAAATACTACCACAAACTGATCAAGATAGTCTCTAAATACCCTATTCATTAGATCTATGACGATAGTAGAGGTATTAGTAAGACCAAAAGGATTCACTATAAATTCATAGTGTCTATACCTTGTACAGATTGAAGTCTTTGGTATATCCTCATTTTTTTAAACATAATTTATGATATCATGAATGAAGATCAATCTTGGAAAAATATTTATCTCAATGTAGTTATAAAAATAATTCATCAATGTAGGGAAGATGATATTTGTCCTTGATAGCATTCTTGTTAAGTTGTCAATAATCAATACAGTGTGTCATTGATCCATCTTTCTTCATAACAAATTGAACAGGTCCCCCCCCCCCATGGTGACGCACTAGGGTGTGTGAATCCCATATCAAGATTCTCTTGTAGTTTCTTCTTTAGTTTCTGCTACTCAATCGTTGGTATTCAATAAGGTGTATTTGAAATAGGAATATCACCTTGTATGAGTTCTTTTGAAAACACAACTTCACGATTTGGTGGTAGAAAATAAATTCCTCCGAAAATATATCATCAAACTCTCATACATTGTGGGTATTATTAATCATGATTTTCTCCCCCAACCATTTGAGATAAATAACCTTTATTTATAGGAATATAAACCCATAAGATGGAAGAAATTTCTACTGGATGGTTATATTTGTCCTTTCATTAATTGATGATCATATATTGATCTGGAATATGAAATGTGACTTCCCTTCCATGGAAATTGATATGATATATATATATATATATATAAATCCAATCCATTCCATGAATCACATCAAATTCCACTATAGGAAGGATCAAAAGGTTTTTAGGAAGCACTTTCCCACAAACTTCAACTGGAGAAGAGTTATATACTTTTTATGTGACTGCAATTCCATTAGGAGTTTCCCTATCTTACCCAACATATAATTGTTGCGGTAATATGGAGATTCCATAAGAAATTATTCACAAATAAATGATTGGGTTTATCTAGAATCGAATAAAATATTTTCTACTTTAGAGTGAATGGTGAGTATACCTTTCACCACATCATTAATGTACTCCATGTCACTGATAGTGATTGCATGTGACTTTTTTTTCATTGGCCTTAATATTTTGTTCACATTGATCATCATTAGTAACCCTTGAATTAGTGAATTGATTGACATAATTCCCCATTTCCTTGAATGTGTAACATTTATGTGTAGGAGGTACATTCTGTGTAGCCTTTCCATTGTTCACATCATTAGACAACTTTTTCCCATCACTTTTTTATTCAACTACCTGATGATATTCTTTTCCACACTTAAAACATTTAATAGTCCCTTTGAGACAATTCCATCCATGTTTCTTTCCACACTTTGAGCATCAGGGAAAATTTGTCTTTTTGTTAGTGTGGTCTTTAGATTTTCCTTTGAATTCCATTTTTCTATTCTTATCAAACTCATATGACTGATGGGTTACTCAAATTTCCATCTCAACATTGAGAGCACAAAGGAAAATTTCTACATAGCTATTGAATTCCCTTGTGGCTAATTCCATTCGGTGAATTGGTTTTAAGCAACAAAAGAATTGATCAATTTTTTCCTCATGTTGGATAATAATTCCATAAACATACCTTGAAATTCTTGTCAAATTTTTTTCATAAGTACCAACGGATTCATCATCCTTTTTCTTATGTTCACGGAACTCATTCTTCATATTTTTTCAAAGAATATGTGGAATTTACTTATTTAAAAATAAATTTTTGAACTTTTCCCATTCCATGGACTCAATTTAATCTCTTTACATCATATTCTTGATAATATTCCACCATTGATCAGATTCACCTTTAAAACTATATACTTATAAGATTAAATTATAATGTTCATAACATTGTAGAATGGAAAATATATTTTCAGTGGTACGGATCCTTTGTTCAACCACTAATGTATTATAAGACCCGCTAGAATGGTGGTGGCTACTGCCCCATGAAGGATTCAACGGAATGTTTCTCCCCCTTTTTCTAATTCTGAAGACGTTCTTGATTCAAATCTTGAGATAGTTGTGTGAGCATGGAAACATGATTTTTCATTCCATCTCCCATAACATTTTCTTTCTTAGGGGGACAATCATTTCATTGCCTGTTGTAGTCAACATTAATGTGTTTCCACGAGGTTTCATCCATTGACTAAAACCAAGATTCATAGTGTGAGAAACACTAATCATAATGGGTAAACCATATAATTCATGAATAAAATTTCAATTTATTACACTTTAGGTTTCGTCCTAAGTTATTCATGAACATATCTAAAACACTTGGATATGGTTGTAATCCATACTTACTCATATCCTTAGGGTTCTTAATAAGGATTTCACATCCTAGTTTCCAACGGATAACTATACCTTTTCTCTAATACCAACTATAATGGACCATATATTACATATAGATAATAATTCAACATTGAAGAATATTTATTACATAACATAACAAAAACCATGTCAGGACCATATAGGTTTAGTGTCTTTATAAACTAGGAAACATAAACATCTGGTTCATAAAACATCCACATTGTCTCCCACTTTTTTCTTCATAAATAGAATCCTTTTTGAAATATCTTACATAATAACTTTCTTCATAATGTGGGGAAAAGAAACATATGAAAGAGAGATCTCAAATTTTTAGTAAGGGTAAACAAATAAATAGCAATCATATCATTATCATAAGAACATAACATTTGAAAATATTATCCTGCATATAAACGTTCATAATATCATGTCATGGGATAAATAAAAAAAGTGAAATGTCATCCCAATAGTCATATCATAATTCATGAAATTTAGTTTCATACACACATAAGCCTATAAAATCATTTAATATTAGTCAAGGATCGTCTTTGAGACCATCATAGCAAAAAAAATCCATTACTGAACTGAGTCCATTGTTCGTTCCTACCCTGTATTTCTAAAATGTATTTACCTTCCATTACATTCATATCTATCTCATGATATATAAATATTTATCCAATTAATTTTAGGGAGATATAAGCCCCATCCATCTCATAATGTATCCATTCATACAAGTTCCACAAAAACATAAATCGTTTATCATAGCATAACCCATGAAATAAAATGGGCTTCTCAAAAATCATTCCATCATAATCCATTTAAAATAAATGGATTTCATAGAAATAATTCCATAATAAACATAATAAAATAAACATAGTAATATGTATAGAGACATAACCCAATGTCATCTAATATGGAAAATAATTTTGATAAAACACGTGACCATAATTACTCAGAAAAATATCCATTTTTTCAGAATCATATTCTTTTCTCAAAATGGAACCAAATTTTAAAAGAAAATAATTTAGTTGAAAATAATATTGAAATCATGTAGAAGAAGATTCATGGAAATAATTTGTCTTGAAACCGTAAAAATCCATTCATGTTGTATATGATAAAAAAACATTCTCCATGTACTTTTCCTAGAAAAGTCAAAAAGTACAACAAATCGATTAACGTCAAAAGATTTCTTTCATAATTTTTAATAAAAATTCAGTAATTGGTAAAATTAACATTAAAATTTTAGAAGAATATTAATCATATTAAATAATTGGGAAACATGAATTTTGATGATAAATATACCCTAGTAAATACTTACATATAAACAATCTCGAATAAAAATGAGATTGTAAACATATCCCTTACATTAGGTCTGATATCCTTTGTATATATCTAAAACTCCTATATAATGATTTAAATAATGAAATTGACTTATTCTAAAATCATAATAATATTTAAGATATCATTTACTATTATAATATCACCCGTTTGTTAGTAAAATTTCATTGTCACTCATTATTCGGATATTAACTGCTTTATGTTCTTATGTAAAATTAGTCAGAAAAATTCAGGTTCCACTTCTTATGTTATTATTAAATAATTTATAGAATGATATTAGTATTATATATATCATATTTATTCATTAAATTAATTTATATAATTGTTTTTTAATGATTATCTTGTAGAATGAATCACATCGCATTGTGGAGATGGTAGGTCGTACGTATGCACGAGCGATTATATCATTTCCAAAAAAATTGAATGGTGTTGAAGTGGATGTTTTATAAAGTTTAAGAATTAGTAACATGTTATAATAATCATATATATTTATTATTTCCATCATTATTCCCATCAAATTAAGGTGGTGGTGAAAAAAAGATTACCCCACGGCATGTAGACAGTAAGTTGTACGTGCGCACGCGCGGTGATTTCATTTTTCATAGGATGGAAATAAGGTGAAATATGGTTTTTCCAAATTTATAATAACATATTAGTATATTATTAATATATATTTTTTACTTTATAATGAAATAACTAATGAATATTACGTAGAAGAAAAAATAAATCGGAAAGAATCGATATAGGTTATTACCTCTTCCCCGACATGCTTCCTCTAAATCTCTTCTTAGAGCACTATTGTAGGTCTTTAAAGATGATCAGAACCTCTAGAATTTAAATAGGGAAGTTTAGAAGGAAATAGTTTAGGGTATGGTAGAGCTTGAAGTCACAAAATGAAGTGAATATGTGAGGGAGAGGGTTCCTTTTTATAATTGAGTTGATGGGCACTTTTGGAAACTCCATAAATAATAATTTATATTAAAATCAAACCCTACTAAAAAAAACATCCAAAATATCCTAATTTAGATGATGAGAAGAGATAGGGTTGTAATATAATTACCAATAATTTTTGTACTAATTAATTTGTCTATTCCAAGTGTATCATTTTAATTGAAACTTAGTTATACTATTTAATATTAATTGTGGTAATAACATTCTAAATATTTAATGGTTATAAATATTTTATTATATGGTGTTAATTGACCATAAATTGATATTTTATAACATGTTAGACTTTATATTTATCACTTTGTAAAATTTATATATATTTATGGTTTTTAAATAATTTAATAAAATGTAATTGTTATAAAATATCAATATTATTAATTTTGACCGTATTCATTTATTTGACATTAAATAAAATCCAAACTGAAGATAAATTGGATCCAAAATATTTAATACACTCATAACATTTTATATTCACCTATAAAATTCTTGTAGAACATTATTTAATTCATATGATATTTCTTTTAGTATTTTCAAAACCACTTTTTTGATATTTCAATTTGTAAAATTATTTATGCATCACTATTATGTCATCATTAATGGTAATTATTTAATCTCTAATAATTATAAATAAATTTCCATGATATTGGAAATTATTTTATATTTCCATATAAAATCTATATTATATATTATCCCATAGTAATCAATATATTAAAATTATTATACTTAATGAGATTGTGACATTTTGCCACATTCATTAGTTTTTATTACATTCATGTATTATTCATAGGTAAGGGGCCATCAAGTGATTCCATTTCGAATAATAGTTGATTAGTGTCTAATGTTTTCATCAAATAGTATTTTTTCCATGTATTAAGGTAATTTTATAATATTATTTTTACCTTTAATTACAATATTTACCTTTAACCATGGTAATAAAATTAATTACCAAATTTACAATTCATAACATCAAGAAATAAAGATAGCCTATTAACATAATTTGGATCTAGTGATTCCAATTATGGAATAAATTTTTCAAAATTCAAAATAGAGAATTTTTAGTAATTAATTTAATATTAATCCAATTGTTGAAATGAGAAAACACGTTTTAAAAGTTAAAATATTTCAAAATAATGAAATGTATTTACATCTAAATTTAATGTAAAATTATTTCCAACGACCTACATAATATTAAATTGTAAAAAAATATATTCTATTTACACATTGAATCTATTAAATAATATAACATAACAATATAAATTATTTCAATGAAAATAAGTTATTGGAAATTAAAATTTATCATATTTTAACTAGTCATCAAAACATGAATGTTATCTGACAAATATCATAAATTCATCAAAAGTAAATTTTTATATCATACATCCAAATAAAATGTTTATCTTGTCATATAAAAATTAATAATGGGTCAAAATCTTAATTTAAAATGGGTTTTCCATTCAATGGTCTAAAATTAATTTTTTTTTAAATAGTTTTTGTGCATCAAATAAGGTTTTATTCATACCCTATAACTAATATATCTATAGTATGAATATAAAAAAATAGTTTATTATGTATATTAATTATATATATAACATTAATTTCATTTCCAAAAGTAATTCACTCAAAAATATAAATATCATATTGAATTATATTTTTTTATAAATAATTGATATGCAATGATTTCAAAATTCATTTTCATAAGTTAGTTATAATTATTCCCGCTAACATAACTGCTAGGCTATAATGGTAATTTTATAATAAGGAATTTTCATGGTTTGTTTAAAATCATGAATGCGTTTAAAGCATGCTATTGAAGAATAAAAAAATTATTTTTAGAAAATACTTCATGAAAACATCAAGGTGTTACACATGTGGATGGAACCCAATTCCATGTGAAGAATCTTATTATCCCATAGTATTGGGAAGATATTATGATCACTTTCCACTATGTTGAGTGGAATAATTATGACATAATCATTTCAACTTCCCTAAACATCCTCCAAAGTCACCATTCTTAGGTTATTTAGTGAAAAAACTAATTTAATACCCCAACTTCACACACTGGTTACAAATAAAAGGAGCACTTCCAGGCACTGTATAAGGTTTTGAAAAACCCTACCATCGGGAAACAAATCAAGATTCATTAAATATCCACTTTCCCATACAGTAATTCACCCTTCTACTGGGAGAGAAAGAATATCCTGATAACACTAACATGATAGTCAGGTCTATCTTGACCATCAAACCTATATTTATTACATCAGTATAAGAAACAAATTTCAGTTATAAAACCTAAAAATGAATATCCAAACGAATTCCTAACTTTTGAATTTTATCCTTCATCATCACATTCCAAATTGTATCAGGTTAAAAATGCATGAGATTAGAGAAATGGTTTTCATGATCTATTATGGTCCTGTCACCATGATCAAATTCGAAAACCCCTATTGACATGTCCAATAGCATTGAATCAAGATAGAATTGTTCAGTGAAAATAAATTTTAATACTTTTCATTAAAATCAATTATTATTTTTTTCATCACCATAGTGTCCCACCAACTTCTTTTCAATCCTTTGAACACATAGGTTGTGGACTTCACGTTGATATCCTCAGGTGTGTCCATAAAACCAAAAAAATTAACATTCTTCTTGACCACTCCATGTCCTTTTGAGGATCATTAGAGCCTTGGAAAGGTTCTAGAATATGGAAAAGGAACTCTTGAGAACAAGATTTTAGGACATCACTTTGTGGATCCACCCCTTGAGCCTAAATGGGAAATAGAGGTGCTTCCGGTCTTAGACCATGGATTGTGTGCATGATCACCTCTACCATATTTAGATCCACAAGAGGATTTTTTGGCTAAGATTTAGAAATAGCGTCCTCCTAGATCAAATTCACTAATCTTCTCGGTGGTATGATGCTACCCAAAATCAATAAATAATAAGAATACATTAGATTAATGCTCAAACTGAGCAACAAGAATATTTAACCTAATAGATAGAACAAACATTATTTGGATTTCAATCCATCAAAATAGAAATAGGGAAAAGAGTAGAACTAATACAAAATAGATCATTACCTAACCATAATTGGTAACTAATGGTTCATTGAAGGGAGAGGTAGTGTGGAAATCAATCACAACTACCTCCTATGTGTAGTAAATATTTCACAAAATCGTACAATCATCAAGAAAATATATCAACCTTGATCATTGATACAACTTTATAATAAATGATCCTAGGTACTCAGGTAACCTGATAAATAAGCCTTCCTTGACATATCCCTATGGGTGTTCCCGATCTCCATGAGTTAGTGATGAGAACCTAGAATCATAGAAACTGAAAGTGGGAATGATTTTCCCTCTAGAAATGTGAAATTAAAAGAAATAGTTAAATATTAATATGAAAATAATATACACTAAAATTATTGTACCCTAATTAAAAAATGCATTAATCACCAATGTAAAAATACCCAAGAACAAAAACTGGGGGAAACAACCCAAGTCCCAAAAGACACAACTCACCAAGTCCCAAGTTCAACAGCTATATCCACCTCGAAGAGTTCCTTTCCCCTTGCTCAAATCTGGAAGGATATAATCTATGAACACCTGAAGGCATAGGTATGGCGTGATTTTAATCCTATTAGGATTTCATTAAAGATTCTATAAAAAGATTCCAATTTCAAATTAACCATGAATGTTCATTTATTTATCAAATAAACAGTTTTTTCATTTAAAAAAGAATATTTAAAAATGTCACGCTTTACAATATTTTATACTGAAATACATTATAAATTCATGCATCACATTTCAAATGATGGATATACATTTCAAAATATGTAATTGACCTTTAGTCAAGGGTAATTTACAAAAATGGAAGTTTTCAAAAAAATTCTTAAGTAAACACATTTATATAAAATAGTTCATTTAAATTCTAAAGTCATGTAAAAAAATTTATAACAATGGAATATACATTTGAAATAAAAACAGGCAAGGAATATAGTCATATTCCAAAAAGGTATGATATTTTGAGGATATATGGACCAACACTATAAAATTAATAGTATGTACATATGCCCCATTGGGACTAATAATAATGGGACTCATCACCATCTCCTAATGAATGATGATGTGTTGATATGAGGTTTTAGAATATTGTATGACATAATTTTTTTTCCAATATAACACACTAACTACCTAAGGATTGCATACTCTAAAGGACAAACAACGATGGGGAATTTATTTAAAGACTTCTTAAAAAAATTATGTCCCATTCCTCGATTTCAAATATTTCAATTTGATCCTAAAAATGATTACTAGTTTTTAATCAAAAAAACCATTTTTATGATGAACCCATGTGATTTCCCTCAAAAAAATTATTCCTTTTTAAAAAATATATGTATTTGAATCCAATTCATGAAATATCACAATTCAGGTTAAAAATTAAATTTAAAAAATTGAATTTTCAAACAAATTCCATCAATTTCATTATAAACCCCCAATTTTCTAGAATTGAGGTTTTCCAAAATTTTCCCTCAACACAATTTTCAAAATTAAATTAAATAAAATAATTTTTCAAATCAATTTACATACATTCCACAATCACACCCCAATTCACTAGAATTGGGGGGTTTACCAATTACATTCCAAAGGGAATGAAAACTAAAATTCACTAGAATTGGGTTTTTAATAAAACAATTGAATAAAATTTATTCAGTTTAATGAATTTAATTTTAAATAAAACTGAATTTAAATAAAGAAATTAATGTTTATTTAAATTGGAAACCAAAGACCAAACCACCTACCTTACTCATGGAAGAAAAATGCCCACAATTAAACCCACCAATAAGAACAATGGAATAAAAGATCTAGTAACTCATCCATGAAATTATATTCGACAAAACTAAGAATAGATCCATCATACTCAAGATGATCCAATAAAATACATGGAAGGAATATAGAAATATATGGAGAGACATAAATAACTCTTTCCTGGAAACCCACATCCTGATAGTAGCTACGTTCAATCATGGAACCAAAATGTTTTGAGGTGTTGGAGGCTCCCAAAATCACCTAGGGAAGGCTCTCGATCACAATTAAGGAAGATTGGAGGAGTAAAAAGAGAAATCAACACCACATTTGGCTTAAAAACAATCATAAAAACATTTTATGATGTTTAATACAATTAAACATTACACAATTGATAAGTCGCGTAATCAACAAAAAAATAATCACCTCTTTGAAATAAAGAGGACATATTATTATTTGAATTTACATGATGAGTTTCCCACATAAAAAACCTGTAAATCCCCAGCAGGCTACTGAATAAGCATATTTTTTCTAATGTAAATTTCCAACAAATCTGTAACTTCACCATCACAGATTTCCTCCCAATTCCTTCCTGGCCATACCAAAACAATAGAAAATGATATCCAAAAAAATGATTAAAACATACATAATATAATGTTAATAAGATGTTTCACAATCCCTTGAATTAATTCACAAATTAATTTCGCATTTTAATTCCCTTAATTAATTCCACAGTTAATTAATTACATTCAATGCATTTAATTAATTCACCAACTAATTTCTCACAATAATTCTATAAATTAATTACATAATAAATTAATCTCATTTAATATATTTAATAAATTCACTAACTAATTTCTCATGTTAATTAGATTAATTAATCCCACAATTTATTAATCACATTCAATCGCTTCAATTAATGTAACAATTAATATTTCACATCAACTAAATTAATTAATTTATTCAACTCCACAATTGAACTATAAAAATAATTATTTCCAAAATTAATAATTCAAAATTCACAATTCATACGTCAATAAATAACTCAAATCTAATTATTCCTAAAATCCCAAAATTTCAATATTGCAAAAATTAATTCCACGGTTAATTATTCTCGGTCAACAATCCCCTAATTAATTAATTTACCAAATTAATTATTTTAATTTGTAATCCCAATTTATAAGAGAACTATGTAAATTAAAAAATTACATTCACATAATTGAAATTAATACTATGGGATTTGAATAATATACCACCTACCTCAATTCATTGATGACTCATTTCCCAACGTAAACCCCAAATATGAAGAGGATAAATCAAGAACATGATGAAGAACAAGATTTAGATATCAAAACTAGATCCATGATAATAAAAATAAAATATCTAATAAAACAAAATCTAGATATATGATGAATAGAAGATAAAAACATTAATATATCTAGGGAGAGGATAGGGATGAATATGGATATCTAAACAGGAAGACAACACTTACCCCAAAAGTGAAAATCATCAATCTTCCAATCTATTCTCCATGAACATATGTTGGAAGTGTTGGATTCCATCTAGGATCCACCAAAAATGATAGGATTTGATAATTTCCAAGTGGGGAATTATTATTTTTAATATGGATGGTTCTAAAAAATTAATTCTAATATTTAGATTATCTTAAATCTCGTGCATGAATAATTTGGATGGGGACCATGGTTTTCCAAAAAAAGCACCTAATATGGGGGAGGGGTCATGGTTTCTGCTTATGGGAAACGCATTTTGAAAAATGGTATTCCAATTATGAAAATCTCCTCTACCTGTGTTCATATGATTTCCTAGACTAGGACACACGGATTGGGAAAACTATTCGCCAACTGTGCACATACCTTCTCCCTTAAAAAATTCCCAAATTTCCCAAAAAAACTCCCAGAATAATAAATTAATTTAAATGTAGTCGAAATTAGTTAAAATATACCTAAAAATGAACCCCACACATCTCTATAAAAGATTTTGGTTCTACAAAGGCAATAAAAGACGATGAAAACACGTCATCCACGAAGGTAGTGAATCGACATGTCATGGATGATGTTTTAATTTTTTTGAATAAAAGGAGGAGGGAATAGATTAGATGATGGATATTCCATTAAAAAATTAAAATTAAATTATATGTGTGATACTTTACTTATCCTTCCACATTTGATAATTTTAGGTTTGGATATAATAAAATATAAAATAAAATAAAAGATAAAGATGGGGGATTTTACCTCTAAAAAAACATCTCCCCCAGAACCTCCTTAAGATGATTTGATTTAGAATTTTGTTAAAAGAATAAGGTCTTGGATGTGGTAATGTTACTTGGGAAGTGAATTGGGAAGAATTTTTACATGAATCAAGGCTTAGAAGGTGTGAGGATAAGTGGTGGTGAGTGTTGTATTTATATGAAGAGGATATGGGTGTTTTGGATTATTTAATTCATTTGTTAATTACTTTGGATGAGGAATATAAATTGGGTCGGTTCCCATTATAAAATAGAGTATTTAAAAAATTTTGTTCAATTAAATGAATTATTATCCTATCAAAAAAGAATCCATGACTCTATAATTCATTTATTTACTTATAATGAAAAATACTTTAAATTGTCGTATTACACTATTCACTACAAAAACAACTATATGAGAAAATTTCATAGATTTCACCCTATAAACTGATCAATATGTAATTTAAAAACATATAATCAATTTTATGAAAATATTTTTATAAATATTTTTTATTTAATTTTTCATTAAAATCATTAATTCTTTGAAAAATACAGATTTTAACACTATAACTCATTTTACAACTCTTTCAAAAATTAATTACGGTGTCAAAAAATTATCATATAAATATAATACAAACAAAATATATATTTTGATATATTTTATATAAATTAATTATCATTGAAATTAATATATTAATTTTCAAATTTTAATAGAAATTTTCTGTTTTACAAAAATACCAACACTTAATTTACAATTTTTAGAAAAATTATTTATTTATTCCATGATATAGATATAATATATTTTCATTTTTTAGATAAAAATTTTATATATACATTCATAGGTGACATTATTATTCTAATAGTCTCATTACTATTCTTAATGGTAATATTAATATTCCAATGGTCATGATAATATTTAATAGTATATCACTTTCTGTTTATGATCAGTGTTGCATGTAATGTAAGCTATAAAATAAATTGATTTTTTTAAGAAGATAAGTAACATAAAATATTGGGGTGTTATATTCTTCCCTCCTTTGTAAATTTCACCATTGAACTATTTCATGTATAATTTTATCTAAATAGATGGTGGTGGTTCTATCTCATAGCATCCTTAGGTTCCCATATTGCTTCTTCCATTTTATGGTTTCTCAAATGAAATTTTACTATCGAGTCAAAAAAATTCTCAATACCTTCTCTCTAGTGTCAAAAATATTGAGAGGAACTTTGTAGTATGAATAATCAGCTTCCAGTTCCATTTCTTCATAGTTGAGTACATGCATTCTGTTTGGCATGTACTTCTTTTATAATGATATATAGAACACATCATGATAATTTGATGGGTCTGGTGTCATTTCTAATTTATAAGATACAAATCAAATTTTTTACATAATTTCAAATTTAATGATATACCTGGTGCTCAATTTCCCTTTTTTGCTAATCATTATGAGACCATTTCATGAAGATACTTTAAAAAACTCATGATCTCCCACTTGAAATTCTAAATCCCTTCTCCAGTTATCAATATTACTATTTTTCAACTTTGTGATTCTTTAATGTGAGCTTAAATAGTCTTTATCATTATTTTTCTCTCTTCAATAAGTGTTGTGCACACATGTTTACTCTCACCAACATCATCCTAGCGAGTTTGACTACAAAATATCTCTCCATATTAGGCTACATATGGAACCATTTGATTTCTAGAATGGAAACTAATATTTTTGGAAAACACTACCAAATGTAAACTCTGATCACACATAAGATGATCTTCAAGTGATCTTGATCTCAACAAGTCAAAAAATGTTCCAATAGTCCTTTTAAATGGTCCTTCATTTTTTGGGTGAAAAGGATTACTCAAATAAATCACAGAAACTAAAGCCTTCTAAAAACTCTTTTAGAATTTTTATTTAAAATGGAGATAATGACCAGATTTAATTGAGAGATGTGCCCCATAAAGTCTTACAGCTTCATTAATATGAAATCGTTCTAGGTTTTCATGAGGAAAAACTTATCTTATATCATGAAAATATTCCTATTTTGAAATCCTATCAATAATAACCCATGTCATACCATTTTTTGGGAGGGGATTTTTTAATCTAGTAATGAAGTCCAAGGTAGTGTTTTTCCACATTCACATAGAATTAGGTGGTGGTTTCATTAATCCTTTAGACTTATTTCTCCTATCCGTGACTTTTGGAAGACTATACATATTGAAACATACTCATTAATTCCTCTTTTCTTATTATCCAAAAAAACGGTTCCTTTAGATATCTATATAGATTTTTAAAACTAGGTTTTATATATAAATTTCATCCATGAGAATCATCTAATTGTTCCCTTTTTATCTTAGTTAATAATGGAACACATAAACTTGTTCCAAATTTTAGAATTCCCTTCTCATACAAGAGGTATTCAAACATACTATCCTTAATAGATTTAATTTTCTTCTGAAAATTCACATCATAAAATTGAGATATTTTTAAAATTTCCACTTATGACTGTTTCACAATCATTTAGAAATGGTGTGATATTTACCCTTAACAATTCCCTTATCCATATTTTCTAAAACCATAAACATAGTATCTTTCTCTATCCTTATTTTGGTTAGAATTCCATGATCATTCCGACTTAATGAATCTTATACATTATTTGAATTTCATTGGTTGTAGTGTTTTGGGAAAACATAATCATCGAGAAAATCAATCCATCGTCTTTTCCTCTTGTTGAGTAATTTCTCTGTTATGATGTATTTCAAAATATTTTTATCTATATGTATCTCACATATTTCACCATAGATATAGTTTCTCCATATCTTCATATAAATTATTATGGCATATAACCCAAGATCAAGAGTTGGATAATTTTGATCATGAATCTCCAACTACCTCGATTCACATGCAATAACATAAACATTTTGTTTAAGGACACAAGACATTCCTTTCTTTCATGCATAAATTTATATCAGAAAACTATTATTTCATGATGGTAGTGTCAAAATAGTAGAATAGACTAATATTAACTTCAATTATTCAAAAAATATCATCTAATTATTTTGTATATAAAAAATTAATCCCTTTATGTGTGAGATTGGTTAACAGGTTATACATCTGGGAAAAATTCTGAACGAAATGTTGATAGTAACCTACTAATGTAATGAAAGAATGTAATTAAATTATTTTTTTTAGGTTAAACCATGCTTGGATTCTAATTTTTCTCAAATTATGAACTAATATTCATGCCTTTGAGATAATATGGCAAAGAAAATAAATTTCTTAAATCTATTTTTCACACATTCTAATTTTTTCATATAAGTTATTAATTATGAGAGTCTCAAGAATGGTCCTAATGTGATTCTTATAGTCTTCATAGAATTTAGAATAAAACATAATTTCATAAATGATTAAAAAATAATAATTCAACATATTTCATGAATACTCTATTCATTATATCCATGAAAACTGATGTTAAATTAGTCATACAAAAAGGAATTATGGAAATATAATACTTTTCATAACTCATCAAAAAAATTATTCATTAGAATATCTTCCTTCTTTACCCACAATTGATGATTCCCAAAAAAAGGTCAATGAATGATAAATGTTGAGATCTATGAAGTTGATCAAATAAATCATCAAAGAAGGGAATATGACAATTCTTCATTATTGTAATATCATTGATTTCTCTATATTCAATGAAGAGCCTCATGGATTCATCTTTCTTCACAACCAAGAGATAAGGGTATCCCCATAGAGAAAAACTATAGAGTATAAATACCTTATTACTCAACTCCTTTAGTTGTTTCTTTAGATCCACTATTTCTACATTGGAAATTATCTAAAGAGTCTTTGATATTGGTCTCACGTTATAGATTTAAAAAATGGTAAACACAACTTCACGCTCTGGGATGAGTCCACGTAATTCTTTAAGAAATACATCATTTAATTCATGTACAATTAGAACATCCTTAATTTGAATTTTATAATCCTCATTCCAAGATTTTTTTTTCACTTCTTCCTTAATAATTTCCTTCATTATTTATACTAGTGGTAGATCTTGATAAGAATCATATAATGAATTTTCTGATCCAAATAAATCGAATTGTATATCATCTTCAAAAACTATAATTTACTTTTCATATAAAAAATTTACAAATCTAATTTTGAAATCCAGTCCATACCAATGATTATATCAAATTAAAACACAAGTATGATGATATGGCCAGAGAATAAATCAAATTTATGTGTCATAATGGGGACATCCTGTCACATTTTTTTAGTGAAACCTACCTTAGGATTTTTGTAAACAAATCCCTTGTTAAAAAAAATGGAAAAGTCTAATTTTGTTAGAAAAGTGAATTGATATAAAAGAGTGTGATGATCCCGAATCGAATAAATAATTGTCTAAATATGAACATAGGATTAATGTACTTTCCACTATATCATTGTGAACTTCTACTTCGGTTGTAGTGATCACACAATCATGGTCATCTCCCATTGGCATATTCAGTGTTAGATTCCCCTAAAACTAGTGACATTGAGTAGAATAATGTCCCATTTATTAAAAGTTTAATTATTGAACATCATTTATTTTCATCATCCCCTTTCCTTAATTAACTATATGGCCCTTTTCTCTATACTTAAACTCAAAATCCTTTCAAGAATTTCCCATTATTATTTTTACCCAATTATTGTATAATGGGAATTTTTCGATCCCAACTTCTTCATTGATGGTTTATCTTTTTCATGGTTACTCGAAGACCCCTTATTTGATTTATTTCCCTTGAACATATAGGATATAGAAAATTACTTCTCCATTGTGATGAAACCTTATAATATTTTATCAAATGATGAAAATGTTTGAGAAGCAAGTTCCCTTTAATTACATGGATTACATCCTTCAAATAAATGATCAATTTTGTTTCCAAATCATGTATGTATTATATATAATAAATGTATAGTCTTGTAAAGGTAACCTCATACTCTACAAAAATATATTCTTCCTTTTTCATTAAATAAGGAATTTTCTCTTTATATTAATTCATTTCTCATGAGGGTACTATTTGATAAAAAAATTCATTTAAAACATTCTCATTCCATGTATTCTATTTTATCTTCCACCATACTATTTTGGATCAATGAACACCATTTTTTAGAATCTATATTTAGGAAATATACCTATAGTAGTGCCTTTTCCCTTTCACCACTTCCATATTATTAAAATATATTTTAAAGGTACTTGATCAATTTTTTAGCTACCACTAGATTAGTGTTCCATCTAAAATAAGGGGGATTTTTTTGAATGAGATAATCCAATATTGTTTTATTATGGTTATTTTTCATAAGCTGAGTAATATTTCATAATATGATCATGATCTTCTTATCTCCAAAAACTAATTTTGTTGACTTTATTAGCGGGGAAATCTGTACATTTCTTGCAGATATTTATTCCCTTTCTTCCATTAGGTGTCATCACTAACTAATGGAACACACTGAGTATGCATATAATATTCATGAGTATTTTTCCAACATTTCACTATATATAATTATTATAATTCTCATGTTTATTTAACTTTATATTAACAAGGATTGTACTAAAAATTATCTAATACCAATTGTAATAACCCTGACCCATGTATCCTAGAGTCAGTTGATATTTTTTCAAAATTGAATAAATAAAAGAGATAACAACAAAAGTATTAATCAGTTTAGTAGTCTCGATAAACTAGATACATTCATGGTTCCATTATTAAATAGTTATTTCAACATAGTCCATAATAAAGGAAAAAACATCTCCATTAACACATAATCAATGATTTATTCTTCATAACCTAGGGGAGGAAAAAAATAAAATGGTGATATCAAATGCTAAATAAGGGGTACATATAGTAGAATGATGAATCAATAATATGTTAATCATAAGGCATAATCAATATATCTTGGTAAATAACATAAACACACCTACCATTTCATGAATATCTAGGGAATTATATTCATCTATAGATTGTTCATATTGAAATTATCGTGGATAATAATAAATGAATAGTGAATGAAGGAAATTATAGATTATTAGACATATTGTTTCTTGAAGATGAACCAATACCATTAAGACCGTTCAAATGATAGTTTAGGTCTATGTTTAGGAACTGATCTGATTCTTCTTGGAAATAAATGTGAATGGTTCATCTTCAATTGTTTTGACTCATGATACCTATCAATGGATCGAGGGGCTATATAATGTTAGGCCCAAACCATAAATTCATGTCCAATTAATTATTAATACATATATTTAATTCATAAAATATTTTCCTTATCAAAATTTTTGTATTGTGTAGATTATATATATATATCCATATATCCCTAATTAAAACAATATTCTATGTAAACACCATATGTAAAAATTGTTTACGTCTTAGACAATAATCATAACCATGATACAAGAAAATTTTATATTTAATGAATTCATTAATGAATTTTGACTATATATAAATGTGGTAATACATAAATGAAATTAGTGATGAATATGGAATATGTACCATATAAATTTAATTGAGAAGTAAAACCCTTTACACTTGGTAATCAGTCGAACCATATACCCCTTAAAATTAATGATTTTAAAATGAAACATTGAATAACAAGAAGTTAATGAGATTCATGATATGATATATTAAGGGATATCATGTACATCACACACATGAAATAAGGGTCGAATAAATAATATATCTCATAAAAGTAAAAGTGGGATGAGAAACACCATACCTTATTTTTGAAATAAATTTTCACTTATATGTTATTTCCTAAAATATAGAATTAGATTAATTAATTAACTAATTAAGAACCTATTCAAAATATTTATATTATTTTTTAAATATTTATTAAATTCCTATATGTCCATTATGATGAGGTATACTATTTAATTTTTTTGTCTGATGATTATTTGATTCATGGTATTATGGCTGGTTCCCTTGTGTGTAATTATAAGTCTTCTTGTAAAATTGAAAAAAAATACAAAAGTAAAATTTTATAGTATTAAAGAACATAAAAATGTTTAAATGGTATCATATATCAATTTTTTATATGGTATAAGGATTAATTAGTAGATAAAATGTTTACAAAAATTTATTAATTTATTTTGGTGTGTTTACGACCATCATGAACATATATCATTTTATTTAATATTTTGTTTTTATGTTGGATACATAAAATTATATAACATATAATATTTATATTAAAATCCTATTTATCAATATTTAAGATTTTATTTCCATCCATGAAGGTGGTAATAGAAATTGAGAACTCATCAACCCTGATGGCAGTGAATCGACAGGTTACAGATGAAGTTTTCATTTTTAGAATAAAAGGATGAGAGAAGAGATTTGATGATGGATATTACATCAAAAAAATAAAATTCCAGTATATATATGATAATGGTGATATCATTCCACTTTTTATAAGTAAATGTGAGGATAGAATAACAAAGGAGTGTAAAATAATAGAGAATGAAGGAGGATTTTACCTATTGAATATCGTCACCTTCTGAACTCCATTATCACACTTGGATTTGGACATTTGGTAAGAGAAATTATACTTGGATGCAAAGAAGAGGCTTCATAATTGAATTGTTAAGGATGTATAAAATATTTATGTTTTAGAAGGTTTGATGTGAAGGGTTTGTGAGGGGTGGTATTTATAGGCAGAGGAGAGGGGTATTCTTTATTATTTTAATCATTTGTTTATTATTTTAGAACAAGTCTATCATTATTGCTAATTACCATGAATAAATATAGTAACTGGAAAATGTGAGTTAGTACTAATATGGGACTACCTCATCCATAAATTATCCATGTCAAAATTGTTCATTTATTTACATATAATGTTAAATGGCATAAATTAACGTATTTTACTATTCACCAAAAAATTCAGCATGTTAGAAATATCCCAAAATTTCACCCCAACCATTTTTATGTGCATATTTAATAAAATTGTTTCCATTTTATAAAATTATTTATATAAATAAGTTAAATTTAATTTTTAATTAAAATTATTAATTATTCAAAAAATGCAAATTTTAATAATATTACTGAATTTACAACACCTTGAAAAAGTAATTATGCTATAATAAATTTGAATTATAATTATAATTGAGAAAAATATTGATTTATGAGTCTTAATTATGAAAATATTTTTTCTCTTAAATAGTTATATTAATTTTAATATTATAATTAACCTTTTACATTTCACAAAAAAATTGACATGAAAATCATGAGCCATAAAACATTTATTTACATATTCAATTATATAAATATATAATATTTTCATTTATTAGAAAAAAAAAATTATTTATAATTTCATAATTGAGGTTATTATTATAATTCTCATGTTAAAATTCTAAATGGACATATTATAATTGCAATTGTCATTTTAATATTTAATTGTATATCACAATTTTCTAAAGATCTGTGCTGCATAAAACATATGATATCAATTAAATTTAATTTATATAATAAGATAAATAATTTCAAATATTAAGGGTGATATTCTTGTAGTTCGAGTAAAATGGTACACTAAAACACTTCTATGTGTATTCTCATCTCATCTGTGTGGGTATAGCCGATGAGTATTTCGAGTCATGCATTGTTACCAAGAGATCCCAATTGGATTTAACTATTTATTTAGAGTTAAATTATTTATTTAAATGATAAAACACGTAATTTTTTTTAAAATAATTATTATTTCATGTTTCTTGGGGAAATTATCATAATTTGTCTTAGACAACTATTTCCAATTGTGTGATGACTATATTGAGTTTTATAGTAATTATAGTGAATGGAACCAAGTATACATCATAAGAATTAGCATGAAGAGGCTTTTATAAATGTTGTTTTACATGATCCATAAGTTAAACAAGATATAGTCTAATGTAAGGTTTAAAATTTTCATGTTATATATATAGTAAATCAAAAAGCTGGACCTCGAAAGGTGGACCACTCAAATATGTTTCAAAAGAAGAATTCACCCAAACATTGTGGGTATTGAATGTCAAAAAAATAAGAGGTTTGGATTTATTAGATGAATAGATTCTTTGAAATATTAGGTACACAAGCTGATTTGAGTGTTAAGTTTGAAATATAATTGATATAAGATCATTGATGCTAATGGTGGGAATTTGTTTTAGAAAATATTTTTTACTAAGGAATCTTATGGGAGGAGTTTAGATATTTTTTTTGTAAATGAATTAATCCTCACACTAATAATTTCATGAACAACTGATTCTTCAGATGAAAAAAACAAGATAATCTCTTTGTTATTGGATATGTTGCTAAATTCCATAATTTAGTTCACTTTTCCCAGAATGATTCTGATAGTGCATCCTTGAAGGCACACATATTTGAGTTTGGGATTTAAACAATGGTTCTCTCTATGATTTATGTTATTTTCATTTTAGTGAATACAGAGATGTTGAATAGATTGATCCTCGAAGGAAAATATATTTCTAGAAATATTTCTATATGGAGTATGTGTAATGTCTCATATTTTTGTGTGTGTTATTTTTAAATATTTTGTCGATTAATTTCGAGACCAGGTGGTGAGGAGACATGAAATTATGAGGTCAGGTGAGCCCAAAATAATTTTTTTTAACTCTTAAAATAGTATGTATCACGCTCACAATGTGTTCTTGAAATAGTGGAATATCATCATAATAAGTGCTCATATCAGAAATCAGAGAGAACCATTGAATTTACAATATCAGTTTTACCCTAGATGTTATATAACATTGGTTAGTATTAGTATTTTATTAAAATGTTTCCATGGGTGTAAAATGGATTAAAATATTTAATAAAATTATTTTTATTCATCTCATTGACACAACGACCAGAAATCCTTAATGGTATCATTATGTTGAGATCCAGGTTTATCCTCTTAACCCATGAATCTCTAGATAGCCACTAGAGAGAACCTTTGAATCATTCTCTCAAATAAATGGTGATAGAAGTTGGATCAATGATCAATGCACAACTAATTTTATGATTCTTTCCAAAAATGACAATGCAATGATCGTTCAACCTCAAAGACCGATCCAAATCGAGGATGCACATGTGTTTCAATTTTTTCTCCATTTATAATTTTTTCAATGAATGCGGACTAATCAAAGAATAGATTGTCCTATAGATTGATATTTATGTGGGATGGGTATTATTTCAGGGTTTATTGGGATATTATAAACATATATATTAAACCATTTATTGATCCATTTATCATTTTTACAGAGAAGAACCAAGATTGACAATAACATCAATCGAGGTTCATCCATCCCAATTTTTTTTTTGTGATTTCCTCCCTCGATTAATTGTTCTTTGTGGTGTTCTTAATTTTTACTTTGGCTCAACTTTTTATTGTATGATCAGTTGTTTCACATTCAATTCTTGGAACAATGATATGAAATTGTAGATCTGACATCAGTACGAATAGAAAGAGGTGCGAGAGTCTTTGTGGTAGTAGATCGAATGATCGTTGGTGCCGATTTTTCATTATTTGGATCGTAATGAATAATAAAGACAATATAGTTTTATAAGACAATTTACAGCCCGAATCTTTACTATTTGGTGATGGAAAGAGCTAATGACCTCAAATATTGAGTTTCATGGCATGGGGATTGAAGGAATGAAGGTCGGGGGATTGATTGGGAGAGATGGAGAGGAAGAACATGGGTTCTGGAAAACCCCTAAACACACAATGTGTAGTCCATGACTACATGGTGTGTACCCCCCATTAGAAAGACTCAGTGAGTACCTGAAGGAGTACATAAGCATGGGGTGGAGTACATGGTTTTTCTATATAGCATGTACTCCCTCACATGGAATGGCCAAGACCATATACATAGGCTACCCCATGTACTGGTACATGGGTAAGGATACACGAGTTGACCACATGTACTGGAACACGAATGTAGTACACAGGTAGAAACTAGATATAGAGACATGGTGTGTAACTCCTTCACATGTCTTGTACTATTCTACACGACCTAGTTTTAATAAACTGGTCCATTTTAAACGGATAGTACCTAGGGTCAATAGACATGGCATGTACCCTTACTAGATGTTTTATATCTCTTTCTACATGGATTTAGTCTCATCCCTCTTTATCTTTAACATGTTTTGTTAGGGTTCTTTCCCTTTATCATTTCCACAAATATTGTTTTGAATCATTTTGTATTCTTTGGAATATGATCCCTTCAGTATGAATTTCTAGATTGAGTGGTTGGAATCCACCTGAGTTTCCCAGAGTGCGATCCCTTATTCATCATCATGCCCTTAGTGGAGTTCATGTTATCCACATGACCAACACTATGTGTGTGTCAATCCTCTACATAGTAGTTTAACTTAAATAGAATTGTCTTTATCACCCCATGGCCCTGGTTGTGACCATCATATATGTATCATATTAAATTCGATATGAAATCTTAAGGCAGGTATACTATGGTTGTGTCTTACCTCAAGACTATGTTTCTTAGACTAGGTATATCTAAATATTGTTATTATTTGTGTTGTGGACATATACCTATGTAGAGATGAATAATTTTTTTTAATCGATTTGTAGTTACAGGGTGTCCTAATGAGTATTTTTAAACCCACCCCTTCATGGGATTTTTCATCAAATGTCATGTCTTGTAAAGACAATAATCCTTTTGATAGATTCATATGATGACCAGGACCAGACGATGCTTTGTGACACTAGATAGACCGAGATGTGTTCCTTCATCTTTCAGGAAGTAGTCCCAATAACATTATTTATAGGTTGGAATTATGGTTACAAATACTTTGTAGTGGGATTTTATTCACCTTGTTTAGTTTACATTACTTCCTATCAAATTATGGTTAGGGGATATATATGTACGCATGAATTTTTAACATAATGGTTTTTAAGTTATAGTATCTTTTTCTCTTTGATAAGTGTGAATTTGTATAGGAATTTCGCGAAAGATTTTGATGTTTTTCATATGCATACTCGGTGCTAGTCATGATCCCCTGGACTATTAGAGGTAGGCTTGGAGAGCCACAGAACAAGCCACATTGGGATGAGTCATGAAAAGTGGTAATACAGTGATCATTGATACTTTAGGACTGGGAGTCTGTGATATTAGTTTGTGGTGGAAATGTTAAGTGTTTCGAGTTTGGATTTTATGCTAGGGACTCCAGTGTTGGTGTGGTGGGCAACGTATCCACACACAAGGACTCTGGTCACCTTATTTTTATCTCGGTACAAGATAACACTACTTTGAGGGAAAATAGCAGTACATGCATCATATAGGAATGGGTTGTGGTTTCCATTTCCTTCTAAATTAATCTCTCCAGACATAATCATTGTCCATGGATCATCTTTCAGTTACTTTGAGGATACCTATGTGTTGAATACCCACTTTGATTCAATAGCTTGATCATGAGGATGGCCCCTTTACTTATGGGCTTTAATACAAGGAGCAGTTTATATAATTTTTTATTAAGGTGGTACACCAGCCATACCGCCACCTATAGGGTAGCACATGGTACCCATAGTTTAAGAAGATGAGGTTAGTAGGATGAGCGCACTTCATGAGTTTCAGTGGAAAATACCCCTAAAGTTCTAAGGAAATGTTGACTCATAGGCATATGAGGATTTCCATGGGGTGGTGACCCATGTCTTTCATCTAGTCAGGAGACCAAAAAACAAGATGGTGGTCCTGGTGGTGATCCTTCTTCCCAGCATAGCAGTTTGATTGTGGATTTTGGTTACCCATACATATGATGAGGTGACTCTTTCACAAATATATTTTAAGCACCTCATCATAGAGTAGTTATCACCAGTTATACAGAGGGTTGTGTGAATCCAAAAGCTTCTTCAGCTTCAGCCGGGCAACATGTCAGTGGAAAATTATTCATCGAGGATTACCATCCTTTCTGGGTACTCAATGGATATGGTTATACATTAGTACTTCAAGGTTATTTCCATTGAATGACATGTTCATAGAGGCATATGATCCAATTTTATCCCTCTGTACATTCCAACTTATGACGTGGTTATTAAGTAGGATTTTGTGGTTGAAAGATTCTTGGATGAGCTGATATAGTTTTTGACTATCAGCAGTGGGAAAAGAGGAGGAGAGACCTTGAGAACAAGGAGCTGATTTCATTCCCAGGGTCATGGATTTGGGATACATTTCAAAAAGAGGTACCAAGATAGAGGATATATAGTTTAGGGATCATTGGGTGGGTCTAGTTACCCTAGAGATAGGTGGTGCTACTCATGTGATGGTAGAGGGAATCTTACCTATGATTGTCCGACCCACCGTATAGCTGAGAGGGAGACTGTGGAGGGACCACCGAGGAATACAAAAAAAATAGAAGTTAGTAGATATGTAGGGAGTCAGGAATGGAAGAGAATCTGGGAGAGTAGAAAGTGGTGGTCAATGTTTTGTCTTGTTAATACCACCACACCTATATAGTCCACACTAGGCTCAAGGAGCTAGAGGACTGGGGAGGGGACAACTATAGGCTTTCGGGGCTTATGACCCAGGGGCTCTATAAATGATTCGACGTATGATATATGAATTTTTTACATTAGTTAAATTAATTATAGAAACATGTTATAGTTATTTCTTTCTTTCCACGTACCTTTTACAAGAAATAGATTTTCTCGTTGAACAGTTTATTGATCCCTTGCACATGGAGACGAAAACTGGAGAAGACTAAATTATCATGCACTGGTGCTGATAATGTGACCTCGTAGTTGGAGGTGATAGTTTCAATTGGTATATCTTGGTAGTGGTGTTGAGTCCTTACGAAGTAATTATTTCCATGGATTGGTTGTATATAGTACATGCCCATATTCCCTATTATAGGCAAACAGTGTGGTGTGTTCACTCTTATGGAACTAGGTTTTCATTTTTCAGTGAAAAGGGATCACGGGTAATGCAGCATGGACTCATTCATAGAATGTTGTAACAGATTACTCATTAATAGGATTGCCTAATCCTAATTTTATTGGATCTAATGAGTTCCCAATTTCCAGCAGTGGTGGAGGAGTACGAGGATGTATTTCTTGAAGATATTCCAGGATTACCTCCCCAATGAGAGATATAATTTTTCATTGATCCAAATCCCTTGATGGAATGGATATCTACACCATCATATCATATGACACCCACAGAGCTTTACAGGTTGAGGGAACATTTAGAGGACCTATAGAGAAAGGGAAATTTGAGACCCATCATTTCAACCTAGGAACCCCAGTTTTGTTTTCCAAGAAGAAAAACACGATATTAGGGATGTGTGTGGAATATTGGTGATTGAAGTAGGTGAATAGGAATAAATAGTATCCATTAATGAGGATAAATTAACTATTTGATCAGTTGAGATGGGTATGATGGTTCTCTATGGGCGACGTCAGATCTGGCTATCACCAGTTGTGTGTATAGGACAAACATATACCGAAGAATTCATTCTGATGTTTCTACAGTCACTATGAGCACAAGGTGATGCCCTTTTTCAGGATAATCTCCGATGTATTTTTCATGGGGATCATGAACCAAATCATTCATCCTTACTTATATCGGTACATGGTAGTTTTCATCAATGATATCCTTGTGTACGTAGCATCTGAGGATGATCAAATGAGACACTAAGGATAGTTATGGATGTACATTGAGAGCACCAACTTAATAGAAAGAATTTAAATTTATAGTTATAGATTATGGAATTAAAATTTCTAGGATATATTATCTTAGTGGATAGTGTGGCAGTGGAACGAGCCAAGATCGAGGTAATGTTAGCTTGGGAGCCACCTAAGAGGATGACAGAGGTACAGATCTTCCATGGGATGGGAGGCTACTACCAGAGATTCATAAATAATTTACCTATTATATCAGCACCCAAGATATATTTTACTCAAAATGGGAAGACATTAATGTGGATAGAATGTTTCTTATAGGATTTTCAGTAGTCCATGATTAGTTTAATGAGTAATACCATCATAAGATTACCAGAGGAGGGTTTTGAGTACGTAGTGTTATGTGACGCATCATGAACCAGGCTTGGTTGTGTTCTAATGTAGATAAGATAAGTGATTTTCTATAGTTTAGTCTCATTGGGACCACATGAGAAGAACTATATTTCCCATGATCTTGAGTTTCAGTGGTAATATTCGCTTTGAAGATGTGGCGACACTGCCTGATGGAAAACTGATCTATCATCTACTCTGATCCCCAGAGTCTCAAGTATATCTTCTCTCAGAATGATCTCAACATGATACAGATTTGATGAATAGAGTTCTTCTGCAACTATGACTTTGGGATTTTCTATACTCCTAGGAAATGGAGCGTGGTATAATATTCTCTTAGTTGGACTTCTAGTTCATAGTTTCTGAATGAGGCATCAGGGAAGTTAGCCTATTTTCATTTATCCTTTTTAGATGGTGATGGAGAATCTTATCTCTAATTGATGTTTATCACCTCTCCACTCTTAATGTGGGTACGGGATTTATTGCTTTTGGATACTGACTATGAGACTGTATGTGTTAATATATCCATAGGGCATTATCCTGATATATTTTTTAAATGTGGGGAGGATGTCATTCTTTTCAAGGGATGCATGATTGTACCAATGACATTGTGGGAGGAGGTTCTGAGGGAGTTTCATAAATACCCCTTTCTGGTACATCAAGATGTGTAAATTAAGTACCATGAACTCCAACATCATTTTTGGTGGCCAGGGATAAAGAAATGAGTTACAAATTATGTGTCCCAATGCCTTACTTTTTAGGAAGTGATGGTTGAGCCCCATGTTTCAACAGGTTCTACTCAACATATTAATTTTCTAGAGTGGAAGTGAGATGGGATATATATAAACATCATGATGGTGAACAAAGCTCAGTAGAGATCTTGGGAACCTCTCATGTATGAGATAGTTCAACTCTATGGGATTCCATCGATGATTGTTTCTTATCGTGATTCTCTATTAACATACTAGTTGTGAAAGGGGGTATATGAGGCATTTGGGTCCCACTTATGCTTGAGAACATAATTTCACCCACAAACTGATGTCCAGACTGAGCAGAACATTCAGGTCCTAGAGAACATGTTACGAGAAATCATATAAGTATTTGGTTGTCTTTGGTAGGATCACATACTTCTAGGGGTATTTTATTACAAAACCAGGTACCATTCATTCATAGTTATGGAACCATTAGTAGATTTGAATGGGTGAACCTACAGTTCAACACTTTACTATGCGGATTGAGGAGAGGTGACACTCATGAGACCATAGTTGGAGTGAGCTACAACATCGAAGGTTCATATCATCTAAAAGTGGATGATGACTACACAGAGCTATCAGATGTCTTATGTTGGAAGGTGATGGAGACCTTTGGAGTACTAGGAAGGATAACATATGTTCTTATAGATTTCATATTGCATGGATTACAGATATTTTCCTATGAAGTAAAGTCATATGCAATGTTCATTATCCCGTTACAGATACTTTGTAGAACTGGATAGGTGGGATATAATTTAGCTCTACCTCTATAATTAGACCAAGTACACAACATCTTCCATGTGTTGCAGCTGAGGATGTATGTTCGTGACCCATCGTGCATCATCGTTTATAGAGATCTAGACATCGAGGATGGAGTGGCGTTTTCTAAGTAATGAGTTGAGATCATGGATTATAAAAAGTGGATCCTTTTTAGGTGATAAATTCCTTTGGTGTGTGTTTTTTGGAAGCATCAGAATCTCCTGGAGAGCACTTGTTAGTTGGAGGCTCAAATTCAAGCTCAGTACCCACATCATTATGAGTAGCCATTGTTTTGGATTTTTAGGGATATAAATCCATAAGGTGGTGAGAATTTAATGTCATATAATTTTCCTGTATTGATTTTAAATAATATATTGATCAATTTTGGGACCATGAATTGTGGCAATATGGAATATGAGGCTTTAAGATCCCAGAATAAATTTTTAATTAATAATTAACTAGTAAATATAAGGTTCAAATGTTTTTCTAAAAAAATTAGTATATCATCTATAGTATTGCCCAAATCAAACATATGAGGGCACCCCTGAATTTATAATATATGTTTTACCCTAGGAGAAACCAAACATTAGTCAGAGCGAGTCATTTATTAAAATATTCCACATGCATAAAATAGATAAAATAATTTAATAAAAATATTTTTATTCATCTCGATGATGCGGGGGATATAAATATATAAATGTATTCATATTAATATCCAAGGATATCCTCAAAACTCTACAATCTCGGGAGATCCCATGTAGATAATATTTGAATAATTCTATTAAATAAACTGTAACGTATCATGGATCAACAATCAATGTGCATCCTATTCGATAGATCTAGCCAATGAAAATGACCCAATGATTATTCAACCTTAAGGAATGATATGAATTAAGGTAGGGTGTGTGTTTTGATATTGTTTTTCCCCATTAAATATTTATTCTATGAAAAATGACCAATCAATGTACATATTGGAATAAAGATCAATCGTTATGTGGGATTGGTATGATTTTGGGGTTTATTAGATGATTATAATCATTGTGATTAAACTGTTGCATGATTTGTGTATCGTTATAAATGAGAATAACCATGATAGACACGAAAATTGATCGAGTTTCATCCCTCTCAATTTGGATTGTTCTTTTCTCTTCTAATTCACCGTTCTTTTGGGGTCCTTTATTTTCCACATGGTTTGAATTTTCATTGAATGACTAATCATTACACATTCGATTATTAGTTCAATGATATGAAATCATAGATCCAACATTGGTGTGACTCGATGGAGGTGAAATAGTGGTTGCGATAGTAGATCAAAAAAATTAGTGTAAATTTTACATTCTTCATCAAGTAACGATGAATAGAGACATTCTCATTTTCTGAAATGATCGATGGGCCTAACCTGGCTGATTTACTGATTGCATGACTGAATAATCTCAGATCTCAAGTTTCATTTTATCGTTATTAATGGAAGGGATATCAAAGGATTGACTGGGAGGGAGTGGGAGGAATTGGATGAGTTGTGTAAAAAAATGATACAGATGACGTGTAGTGATTGGATACATGGTGTGTATCCCCCTTCGAATGACTAAGTGTGTACCAGAAAGAGTACATAGAAATGAGGTGCAACATGGGATTCTTACATGGAATGAATGCACTCACATGACATGTCTTGAACCATCTACATGGGATAACCTGTGTACTGTTACACGGGATAGGTGCATAGGCTGACATCATGTACCAGCACATGATTGCAGTACATGGGTGGTCCCCGGATATAGAGACCTGACTTGTAACTCCTCCACATGTCATGTACTCATCTACACACCATAGATTGAATGGCTTGGGAAATTTTACATGGTAATTACCCAAGGTCAAGGGATATAGATTATACCCTTAATACCCATTGTCTACACCTTTTATCAAGGCTTGGATCTCTTTTCCATAGTATCTTGGATATATTTCAAAAGGGTTCGATCCCATTATAGTTTCCTTAAAGGTTGGTGCAAACGATTTTCCAATACATGTCCTACGATCCCTTCAACAGGACATCTAGGGTAGTGTTATTGAAATCCACCAATGTGTACTAGAGTGGGATCCTCTATATATCATTGTTCCCTAGGTGGAGTTATTGGTATCAACTTTATCAACACTATGTGGGCTTTGATCCTCTACTTAGAAAGTTAATCCAGATTGAGTTTTTTGTATCACCCCATGGACCTAGTTGTGATCCTCATCTATGTATCATATTCTTCTCAAACTAAAATCCTCGGGATGGTATATTATTGTTTTTGTTCAACTATCGAATGTGTGTATTGGATTGAGTATATCTGGATATTTTTTTTATATGTTATGTAGAAGTATACCTTTTTAGATTTGGATTCACTTACTTCTGTAGTATTTATTAGTGGTATTGAGGTGTCTTAGTGAGTGATGTTATACTCACCCCTTCATAGTATCTTCCCGCACATGTCATCTCTAGTGCAGATGATCAACCTTTTTATAGATTCATAGGTGAACCAAGACGAGACAATTCTTTGTGAGACTTTACAAATCGAGGTCTATTCCAATAATTTTTTACAACAGTCCTAGTACCATTATATATAGGTTGTATATGTGGTTATATATTATTTTCCATGGGCTTGTATTTTGACTTATTTACACTACAGTACTTCCTATCATGATCTGATTGTGAGATATAGATTTATACATTCATTGGTTACTTAGTGGTTTTATATTTCATCATTTTATGGGATTGGAGATCTCTTTGTGTCTTTGTGTGTGTACACGAACATTGTGAATTCCTCCAATGCTAGTGATATTCCTACTTAGTGATAGTAAACAGCCCCTAAACTATTGGAGATGGGCTTGGGGATTTGCAGTATGGGCCCTACTAGGACGGGACATGATAGTATGTTAATCAACATTGGAATAGCTGGGAAATAAAACAGAGGGAATAAGAATAAGTGGTTAACCTATTTACATGGTTGCAGAGCATCTTAGAATTAGATAATGGGAATAGAATACTAACCTCATTGGCCCAATATAAATCCTTCTTGTTTCAAACGTGTTTATACCTATCTTAAGAAGATATACTATACGAAACATCCAAGAACATGTGATAATTGTATCCAAATGAGACATCTTCATATTTACTTTTATACTACTCCAATGACTAGTTTGGGAGATGCATCTCATTTTTCATGGAAATCATATACTTATATAGGGAAATATCATTAGAATAACCCACATCCTTAGTGCCAAGCAAGCCAAGGTGATTCAAGGAACCCCACAACTCTTAAGGGCGTGAAATATCAAATAGAAAACAATGAATATGTAAAGTCTTCCAAGAAAAACTATGGTGTCGATGAGATGATGATGGATGATCAATGATGTCCTTGTACGATCGAAATAGTGATGTAGATGCTTAATTAACAAAAAGAGGTGAATTGTATGGTTAAAAACGTTTTTTAACCTTAAGGAATCCAATTTTTAACAGGTTTAAACAAGGTAAATTCACATTTCCCCTTTTAGTTATACAAACTTGATTGGTTTTGGAAATATGGTTCTGAAAAAGCGACATAATAAATGTTTACAAGGAAAGTATTATACCTTAAAATGTATATAATATTACATATTAGAGTATAAAAAAGTACAAAAAAGTATAAAAAGGTTATACATTCTTCCTTTATCAAAATACACCATAAATAAACTCGAAATAAAACAAGTAACAAGTATGAAATCCTCTAACCCAAAGAGATGTGTATCCAAAAACCTTAGATAATGGCCCCTTGGTTTATACATTCAAGAAAGTCTATCTTACCCACACCTGGGTAACCCTCGATAGAAATATCATAATTTGTCTTGTTATCCCGACAAGACATCGATCATTAATATAGTTGAAAACTCTGTCTTCCAATCCCCACATGTCCTCGAACTTTAAGGTAGTCGGCACCTCTGTCTTTTTATCCCCATAATTCCTTGACTGATCACAGTAACAATTGGAGTCGCACAAAGAAATCTGAACAAGATGTTCTGTATGCATAAAGCACGATAATCTCTCTCTCTATAAATCAATTCAACATCATGTAATCTCTAGAGTGATCATAATGTATTGATATTGTTTAAATGAGCTCCTTTTTATAGGAACTTCTCCCACCATTGGCCCCCTCCTCCAGCAGTAATATTATTCCTTGAATCTCGGATGGACCAGTACATGTGTCACTCAAATAATGATTAGTTAGAAATTGATTTTATGACATTGTTTCATAACTATAACAAGTTTAAGAAAAATAAGGTTCTTTAACCAAATCTAATTTTCACAGTCTAAGGAAAAATAAATTTCTGAGCCTAACCAAATAAAATTCGAAGACAATAACTCATGGATATTGGGATTATATGTTTTCAGGAATTCAAAACCATATTTATATAGATTTTGGATTCTGAATTCCAATGAATTTAGAATCTTAATTATAAAGAATTCAGTGTCTAAATTCTCAGGAATTCGGAGTCTGAATTTTAATGAATTCAGAGTCCGAATCTTAAGGAATTCGAAGTTAGAATTCCAATGAATTTGGAGTCCAAATTCTGGGGAATTTAGAGTCCGAATTCTATGTAATTAGGAGTCTGAATTATTAGAAATTAGATGTCTCAATTCTAAGGAATTCTGAGTCTTAATTATAATGAATTTGGAACCAGAATTTCGATGAATTCAGAACATGAATTTCAGAGAATTCGGATCCGGAAAACAGAATACTCTATATCTATGGATTTCAAGGATTATGATATTTTATACATGAAACCTAATTTTTCATTAGTAATAAAATGAGTTATATTA
This sequence comes from Viscum album, assembly GCA_963277665.1. Taxonomy (NCBI): domain Eukaryota; kingdom Viridiplantae; phylum Streptophyta; class Magnoliopsida; order Santalales; family Viscaceae; genus Viscum; species Viscum album. The sequence continues at coordinate 1,439,385,187 of OY728127.1, read as the reverse complement.
AGAGAGGCTATAAAATTAACAATGAAAACATATGTAAGTATAAAAATTTCCATTGGGAATGGAAATTTTCCTTAGAGAATGGAAATTTTCCTTATGAGAATAATTCTTAGGGAAAATATAATTTTCCTTAAAATAATGTGTTTCTGATTTTCAAAACATCGAATAATAGAAAATTCATAATGAAACATTATTGACTCAATAATCCTTAAAAAGTGTATGGTATGATTATTTTTCATTTGACCCTTATTCATTCATTGTTTGATATATGTGAATCCCACTCATTTATAACTTCTCATATTGGAGATCATATATTTCTTCATGTTGAATTGAATCCTTCCATTGAAAATCATCAAAATCCTATGAGATTTTAACACCATTAGATTTTGTGGAATATTTTTTCCAAAAAAAATAATCTTTTTGATATATTTCACTACACACCACATTGTGTCTAGAATGCATTACCTGCAACACTATGTTTAAAAGAAACATGATATTCTATTAAAATATTATTATGTAACGTAATTCTTAATGATTAGTCATTGAAATAAAGGTTATTAAAAGGATTTAATAAATTATTATGTAATATGGTTTTCAAATTTATGTAAAAATTAATTCCTTTTGGACTATTTACTTGTAAATGAATATAAAAAACTATTTCAAAATAAAGGATATATTTTTCTAAAAAACTACTTTTATGAACACATACAAAATTTCTCTCAATAAATTAAATAATAACTTATTGTGAATGATATTAATAAAAATTTTATATATTATATTTTAAATGTTAAATTTTACATTATCTTATGTGGTTTCTAGTCATATGATAAAATAAATCCAATTATATGCCAAAAATTGTATTTTTCTAAAAAAATGTTTTGTCAAATTTTGAAAACATAATTTAAAAGTAATTCTCCTAATTATATAATTTTTTTTTAAATTTTAAATTATTTTTTGAAATAATAATTTCAAATTTATGGTAGAGTGATTTTTTGAAATGTTTTTGTGATGTAAAATTTTTCAATAAATTTTATTGAATTCGAATTTTTAATATAATTTTAATTTATTTTAAATAATTTTAAAACTTATAAATTATTTAAATATGTATTAGAAAGAAAAATTATATCAATTATATTCCTAATAATCTAATTTAGGTCATTGTACACAATTTCATATTAATTTTTAATATAAAAACATTTTAAACTCTTGAATATTTCAGTTTGGAAAACATTTTTTTCAACACCTTTGTTGGTCTAATTTTAAATTAATATTTTCCAATTATGTTTCATTAATTTAAAATTTGTTTATTATTATTTGGTATAAAAATAATATTTTTTATCTAATATGGTAAATATAATTTTTAACTTAATTTTTAGTGAAAATACTAAAAAACATTCACCATGGTTATTGATAAAATTGTGTTTACTCGGGATTACACTAAAAATATAAGGGCTAGAAATGACCCAAAACATTTAAAAAACAAATTTTATAGATATATTTAGAACTTATAACCTTTAAGGTTCATTAATGGCCTATTTTTTAACCATTTTCATGTTAATAAGTTGTGTAAACCTTCATCTTTTAATAAACTACAAGTGTGCCACTCAACTCACTTATAGAAGTCCACCAACTCTCATCACATTTTCAAACATAAAAACCCATTGGTTCAGAAAATAGATACCCAAATAAAATTAAAAATTCCCTTATACCATCCAATATTCATTATTTTGGTCAAAAATCTATCCCAGGAATGATAATGGTAAAACCTAAGGAGGTTACTCCAAGAAGAGCTAACATTATACAATGAGTGTTTTTTCCATATGCCTCCTTCAATTATTTTTGAACCATGTTAACATGATAACATCAATATATTACATATATATATATATATATAATTTTGTTAATGTAATGACCATAAACCATATCTCATTCAATCAATTGGGATGTGAAATCATCAATCATGTGTATGGCGCTCTACCTCCTCGTGAACTGTTGTTCTACATATTCCATCACCAAATACAACTGATTTATATAATGATGGATTAAATGTTTATAAATTATATATTTGATATTATTATACTTATGTAATAATTAAATCACATATAACTTACTAATTTACATTCTATTAGATTTTGATAACATTGCTTGTGTGTATAATGAACACCTCACGAAATGATGAGATTAGTTATTGCATTACATAGATGTTAATAAGGATTAATGAACATATGTGATATATATGAAATAAAAATAATTATATAATGGTTATATATATATATTTTACCTTTCTTTATATCAATCTATCAAGTAATTGTAAATAGTGTAAAAGGGAACTTACTACCTACTAGCTATGTGAATGGTGTATTTTATTTACTGTTTGTAACTTTTATTGATATATTGAAATATATATGGTCATTATATCATTTTAATAAATATGGAGATGTTGGGACCTTTTAAAATGTAAGAGGAATAATGAAATCAAATCACACTCAAAATCAAATTAGTTATTTCTCAAAACACGACTTTATCATCGAATTGTTGATAAATAGGTAACAACATGTCATAAGTAAATCATATATTTTATGAAGTATATATGTATGGTTCTATGAAATATTTAAAACAAACATATATTTATTATCAAATAGTTCTTAACGTTTATGAAGGGAGTCTAGACTTACAGTAAGGGATTGTTTTATCAATTTGACTTCCTTGAGACATATGTTACGTTATGAACCTATGTTCTTTAATGATGTGTTTATAAAACCCAATTTACATTTACAATTTTAACATGCCTAAAATGTAAAGTTTTAACATTTTATTGGATAGAATTTATGAGACAAATCATTAATCATGTAAGGTAATTAATATTCTGTTAGCACAACTAGGTTAAATACCCTGTGAGGGGTGTGAATCGGGGTATGAAATGTTAAAAAAACGGCCCATACAGATCCTTTTACATCATTCAAAAAACACTCTTATCCTCATTTACTATGTAAATGTATGAACATAAATAAACTAATGCTTTAGACAAAAAAAATTCCTGGTTCACCGTCCCTAGGATAGGTTCAAGGAACTTACAATGACAATGTATCGATATAAAAATTCACAAAGGTGCACTTCCAATAAGAGGTTTGAGATAGATCAATTCTATTCCCAAACTCACTAAATTTATAATGTTTTTAAAGGATTCAATTTCCAACCCTTTTTACAACCAATCATAATTTAAAATCTCTTTGATGTCTCAAATGATGTGTGCTCACTATTCTATCATAAGAATCCACATTGATCACTATAATTTGTATTTTTTACACCCAATTTAGTGTATTATTATTGTATACTTTATTTCACTTGATGAAAACCCATTTACCATTGAATTACTAGATAATTTTTTTATTACATTAAACCATTGATGGTCTCCCACAAAACATTATCACTTTCTCTGAAACATTTGAGTTTAGGTAAAGAACTCCAAATATTCACTCATTATCATGGAACAATCCTTTTGTGTGAAAATAGTATGGTTTATGCACAAATATCATTATCTGAAAATCCTTTTTCATGTAACTAAAGCACCATTCAGATCCCAGTATTTCTAAAAGGGTTGAGCTATTTAAATGAGGGGGGTAGCTACTTATTTATATAAATTTCTGACATTTCATGCAAGTTTCTCACCCACCAATCTCCTTGGGTGTGATATTTACCTAAGCATGATAAATGATTTTTTATGTTTCACTAGGTTTGTAATTAAATTTTATGCACAATATCCATATCAAATTTGTAGACAAACCCCACTCTTCCTTTATCGTGAAAACTTATCTTTCCCACATATTCAATGATATTTTAAACATCAATATTTTTCTCTATTATGATAAAATAATTATGAATCTTTTAATTCATGCAATATTCAGATTCAACATAAATATTGAGTGCAACTCCCTTTTCCAAAAACATCTTCCTCCATCCTCTATTTTTCGACCCCAACAATTTGGCTAAAACTAGGAAAATACACCACCTTGTATATGTATATTTTTATACATACTCTAGAGTATCAATAAATTTATCTTATATCTTTTCCATAAAACATTCTCAATAATATCTCTAGAACATCACATCTTTCCATGGAAACATTCTTTGTTAACAAACATAATCAACCCAACTACACAACAATGTTACCTTGAGGAATTTATTTCCAACAAATCTAGAGACATTACTGTATATTTACTATTTAAAATAGACTAAAAATAATATAAATATTTCAATACATGACATGTTAGCATTAATTACATAGAATAGATTCTTTCTTCGATAGCTTCCATTACACACAAGATGGAGTTTTACTAAACAGTAACATATTGTTAATTATTATTATTTAATATATTAAAATTTATCATAGGCGTTAAATTAGTATTAAAGAATATTATTAACTAAATTATGAAAATATATGGGATAAATGAATATAAAATCAACTCATTGGTCATAAATTAATTATAAATTAATATAATAACCAATAGAATATAAAAAGATACTTTTTATAGAAAATTGTCTTTATGCAAACAAAGTTGTTTTATCCTAATACATTAAATTGTTTATAATTAGTGAGTGATATTAATTTAATATAAATAATATATTTACAATACAATATTTATGATATCCATCAAATATATTTTATAAGCATAAGATAAGAACAAACCTAATATTTTACCTAAAATCAAGAATTTTATTATGTTACTTTTTCCACCTATCAAAGGAGAACATATTTTAAATAAAATTTTTGGAAAATTAATATATTATATATTTCAATATAAACAAAATATTTGAAATAGAAAAATATAAATTTTAATAGGGTGAATTTTTGGGATTTTTATGTAATGTTTCATTTTTAGTGAATAGAAAAAAATACTAAAATTTAAATCAAAACTACTTTGTCATCTAATTTAATTATAAGGATTAATAATATTTTAAAAAAATTAAGGTATAACTAGATTATATTTTTTTCAATTAAACTAATTTAGTTTAATTTATTCAATTTCACTTTGAAAATGACTATAAAATCAAACCATAATTTTGAGTGTTTTTACATTAAAACCCCTCATTGTCGTCCCTTCTATGGGATTAAATTTAAATTAATTTAATCCACATATATAATTGGAATATGTAAAATAGATTAAATATTTTGAATCATCATAAATTATAATTTATTATAATTTCATTTTATTTTTAAAAAATTATTAGAGAAGGTAATTATTTATAATTACAACGATTAATGTAGAATTAGGCTTGTGAAGGGACTAAATAATATTAAAATCAAAAAAAACTAAACACTTGTGCAAGAGTCATTTTATGACCATATATAGACCCTATCCTCCCTTGGATAAAAATTTCATCACTATGGTATCCACATTCCATGGGGTAAATGTGGTTGGAATTCCCTTTACCAAAATTTACAAGAGTGTTACTCCTTATCCATTATAAAAAGGCCCCCCTCCACCCATTTCCTCACACCATTGAAGCCACAATGTCTTCTCCACCATATGAAAAAAAAAATCATCATAATACCTCCCACTATCCTATAAGACTCCTTTTTTTAAATAAATAAATACATTTAATCCCATTGTCGAAAACCAAAAGGATTTACCCAAATAAGAGGTCTAATTCTTCCCAAGGTTCTTTTATTTTATTTTTATTCTCCTCTCTATAAATTATTCCTATATCATTGTAAAATAGTAACACTAGTATCCTCAATATACTGAGATGTTTTATGTCTAGTTTTAATCCTACACTTACAAACACTTCTATAAAATGGTTAACAAACTTACCGTTTATGCGTATGATGAATTGTCAACTCAGGAAATGAAGGTTGTTCATTTTTCCTTTACCGCCACTTAGGGTGGAAATAATGATATAAAATATGTTTATATATGATATATATAAGAAATTTTTCATTAATTTATTTTTTTTAATTATTTTGTAACACATACCTCTCTACCTTCAAGATTTTTTAAATACAATAACATCGTTTGTGGGAGTGTGGACTACTGCATCCTTAAAGGGATCGGATTCATTCACCATATAAATGGAACTTATTTCAAATTATTTTTATAAAAATATGAAACATATATAAAATATATATGATTATTTAATAATAATATATATACGTATCACCTACTTTTCCATCTGTTAATATGAAAAATAAATAGAAATATTGTTCTTATTTACATACGAGCTATCGTCTCCATTAACGGTGCACTTTATTTCTTATCTCAAAACAATAGATATTATTATAAATACATATGTAATGTATAGATATGATATTTAATTAATATTTTAAATTCATTATATGGTCAAATCATGATCAACTTAATAGGAACAACATATGACAAGTCAAAACATACTTGTAAAAACTAGGCAATTAACACCCAAAATAGTTAAAATAATGAAAGAGTGTCATAAAAAATGTAATAAAATATTAAAAGAACTTAATAAATAATATCATAAATATTATTATGGTTATGATATAAGTTATAAAAAAAATTAAACCCCTTTAACATTTGCTTAAATAATATTCACTTAAAATGATATATTGGGTAAGGGATTTTCATCTCAAATTTTATATCTGTGGGATAAATGTTTTGTTCACAACTTACTTATTTAGTGTCGTATATCTTCTACATATTTTTATATATTATATAATGAGATAAATTATATTCATGGTGTTTATAACATTCATTTAATGATATTAATTAGTGAGGCTTATGATTTAAAATGTTTTAATGTGGTATGGGACACTTTGGGATGTTTAAATTTTATTTCACTCATGAATAATTCTATTTATCATTAAATGTTAATGTCATTCATCAGAATTATAAGAAAATTTTTATATGAAATCTTTAATTTTACACACATCAGGTAATTAATGAACCTTTTCATGTAATAATACCATTTTCCAACTCTTTGGTATTAAAAATTTTTACAAAATCCTTTTAGGAAAACACATCATTATTTCTCTCTTTAATCGCATAACACATTTTCTTCTAAAAATATTCTTTCATTAAAATGTTTTAAAAAATTATTTTACCCTTTTCAAAAAAAATCAACGTCGTTTCTACCCCATTTATATATTATCAAATTTCTCAAAACAATATTTTATTTCTTTTCAGACAAGAAATTTTTTCTATGCTTTTTAATATGAAAAATGAATATTATTTTTTCCTCATACAAAATTAATGGATTTATCCACCATAATTTCCGTGAAGCTAAATTTTAATGTTTAAAAAGATAGATTTTAAAGAAAATGTTTCCAAAAGTGATTTTTGAGGAGATGGTTTTTCAAATGGATTTACAAAACAATAGAATATTTTTTCTAATAATGTATTTAAATGATATTCTAATAGTACTTCCATTCATCAATGAAAAACCCCTTAGTTTTACTCCACATGGGATATGTTGTATTTATACCATACTTATTATTCCTATGAATGGTTTATGAATCCTTTGACTAAGGAAAATATTGACATTCGGTACCTTTAATTCCTTATTAGTCCCCTTGAAATATTCAATTTCCTATCATAATTAGGAATTTAATTTCACAAAATATCTATATAATTTATCACGTATGTTATTATTGACTAAAGCATATTGAATTCTTACATATGGTGTATACATAGAAAATTATTTTATTTTGTGGGAAAATATTGATAAATCTGTATTCTTTATTCTATAAGTATTTTTTATAAGGTATATTATCTATTTTGATTGTTCGATTTGAGGATTGATTTGGAATCGAAATGATGGGTGGGGTCCCAACTTTATAAAACATTTTGATTCATTGACATGTTCTCATTAGATAAATAAGTTGTGAAATTTAAATGGGTTTCTATCCATAGTGTTAAACTGTCTTGTGAAAAGTATTGATTGTATAGGTTTTCATGTGCCTTATACATGAATCAAATAATTATGAATTTCCCTCATTAAACTCATTTATTATTAATTCATGATATTTTCCATTGACATATCTATGGAAGCATTTTATTTTTATTTCATTTATTGAATTTCATGTGTTTCAGTTTTATACCTTTCCATATTTATTTTTCTATATCTATATATTTTGATGGTATTTTTTCCACTTATTACCTTTCCATATTGTTTATGAACTTCCTTCTTAGATTGTTGATTATATGGTATGTGTATTCTGGTATTTACCATGAAATATACATTATTCTCATTTTTTCAATATTTTTTTGACAATACTTAACCATTAATAATAATTTTATGTCACCATTATTATGTTTCACTTCCCCATGATACGCTAGATGGAAAAATGTTATTATCATCAAAAGAAGAATAAAATTATATTATAGTTATTTTATTCATTTGTAAGACAATACTCGTATATTTTTGTGGTTTACCTAGACAACTAAATAACTTGATCCTTTGTCATGTGATTTACTTATATCTTGTGAAAATTTAAATGAAGCACGACACCAACTATGGGATCCCTTTGGTCGGGTCAATACAATTGTTTTCCAATCATGTTTAGTAGAATAATTGGTAACTAGATTTTGGAAAACCTAGATTATAGAATATATCCCTAACGTATAATTTTAGGATAATTATAGAATAAAAACATAGAATTTAGTTAAGATATATATTATATTGGTGTTCTTATAAATAAATCCCAATATATATACTATAAATGGACATGTTTCTAGAAGAAATATATAGATGGGTAACCACATTAACATGGTTTTTTAGGCCTAAATCGATGTAATCAGGTGCACCACAACAACCCTTACTCTTCCACGTGTTCAAAAATCCTGGGGGATATACTTAGGATAATTGAAATTTTCCTTAAAAACTAATTTGAAGGATTTTAATAGTTAATTAAAATAAATAACCTTGATTAAACCTAAGGTGTTTAGTTTTAAAATAAGGTTTAATAATTCAGATATACTATAAATGATCATATTATTTTCTCACCATGACTATTGTTACTGAATGTTTTATTTTTTGGTTTTAGTCAATGGATGGACCCCAAAATATTCAAGTTAACATTGAACATGAATGATTATATAATGATTATAAGAAACAAAATGAGTAGTTGATAGGAGTGAAATATATAATATTTATTCCTATTCAGTTTTTGGAAAATACAATTAACTAAATGTACCCTAACCGACAAATAAATTCAAAAAAGAAGAAAATTTTTGCGGTTCATAATTATTTATTAGTGTAAAACTTAATGAAAATAATGATATATTTCCATAATGTATGAAATGTAGAAGGAGGAACCCAAGAAAGAATTTAAATAAATTAGGATAATGATTTATGTGTGGGAAAGGATAGAATTGATTAATAAATTTCCAAAGAAAAATGAAGAGTGTTTTTGAATGAAATAAATCTTAACATATGGATTAATTTTTATATTATTATTATATATTTGGGGAAAAAGGAAATTTACCAAGTCAAAAAACACTTATAGAGGATAAAAACTACACCAAGAATGGATCTATGTGAAAATAACTGGATAAAGTATTTATGTATTAGGGTTTTATAGAATACCATGGTTAAAAGGATTTTTAGATATTAAATTTAAAACAAGTATTTTTATTATATTAATTTTTTTAATTATATTAAATTTGTTTTAGAAATGGAAAACACACATTATAGGTGAAAACTCATCTAATCTATCGAGGTCGTGGAATGTGAATCCATGTCTAATGAACGATAAGTGTTTGACTCTAACTAGTGACCTGGACAATGTCCTGGTAAATATTTCATTAGTTTCAGTTGAACAATTTGATGAATAGATATTAATTATGAACTATTAGAGTATATTTTTAGGTTTTCAAATTAATGTCCTATATATATTAGTTTTGAAAAATAGTTAGACTTTTCACACTTTTATGGCCCTTAAGATCCTTTAGAAGTTTATTTTAGTGCTTCAGACATCAAAATTAATTTTTTTATTAATTGAACATTTTATCAAAGAACAATAAAATGATGGGTTTTTTTTATAATAATATATCATGAAATTATGCATGGTTATTAACATAATTACTGAAAATTAGGAAAATGACTTTGAAAAAAACTTTCCTAATACCTTACTTTTTCTTAAAGTGATGTTCTTAAAAATAATCCAAACTTCATAGATTTGTGGAACTCAGCATTAAATTGATCATTAAATTATTTCTGATTGATTCCATTAGTCACTCACTATAAATATATATACTTTTCCTCCATGTACTTATATCTATATTACATTATTTTCTCTAACTTAGGGACCTAGTTATATGTTATCCCATGTGACGTTGTACTTCACATTCTCTCATTTCTAAAGGATATTTTACGAACCCTTCTCATGATGTGGAATTTGAACATGGTAAATATCAAAAAAATTACTACCATGGTTGACTTTAAATTGTGGGGATGTAAATTATATATGGTGGGTAGAATGAAATGCCCCAAATTCTAAGGTATGATAATTTTATTTACTAGTATATATGATAGGCATCACCAATCACGTAATGGAATTAATATCTTGACACATTACAATATACTTAATATTTTAAATAGATTTGATATATTCTATATATATTTAAATTCACGAAACACTGAGTTATCATGCGTTACATGTAATAGTTACTTTCTTTGATAGTTTCTATTTTACACAAGACTTTGTTTTAGTGAAAAACACCATATTATTAAATAATATTATTTATATACTAAGATATAACAAAGCTGTATAAAAAATTTTATGAAGATAACTAACTAAATTATGAAAATATATTTCTTAAATAAATATAAAATTAATTTATTGGTCATAAATTAATTAGAAATTAATATAAGTACTTATTTAATATAAAAAGAATATTTTTAACGAAAACTATCATAATGCTCATAGTGTTATTTTATCCTAATTAATAAAATAATTGAAAATTAATGACTTATATTAATGTAATATCAATATAATATATTAAATATAATATTTTTGGTATTCATACAATAGATTTTATAAGCATTAGATATGAATAAACCAAATATTTAATATAAAAATAAATATTTTTATTAGGACGTTGTCTTAACCTTTTAATGGAGAACATATTTTAAATAAATTTTTTAGAAAAATATAAAATTATATACGTAAAAAAATTTCATATTTTGAGGATAAATAAAAAATTATGTTCCCTTAATTTTTTCGTATTTTCTTGTAAAGTTTCGTTTTTTAATTAATAGTGAAAAATAATTAAATTTTAATCAAACATGCTTATTCATCTATTTTATTTATAAGGATAAATAAATATTTTATTTTTTTTAATATCTAAGAATATCATTTATTTATATATTAATAAAATTTATTTCATTGTAATCAATTTCACTATGAAATTTTCTTCAAAACTCATCAAACTTTTGAATGTTTTTACTTCAAAAACCGACATTATCGTCCTGTCTGCAGGATTGAATTTAAATTAATTCATGACAATTATCTAAATGTAATTTGAAAAAATGAATTACATATTTATAATAATAGTAATGTATAATTTATAATAAGGTTAACTTATATTTTGACCAAAAATATTAGTGAATGTAATTAAAATTAATTACAATGAATAAGTTAAAATTTAGATTAATAATAGACTAAACATTAATCATATGGGACCAAATGATCTAAAAACATTTACAGGAGCCATTTTATTGAAATATATCATCCTTATCCTCCCTTTTATCTAAAGTTTACTATTATGGGTGCCACTATCAATAGAAAAAATGTGGGTGTAATTCCTTTTCCCAAAATTTACAAGTGTCACTCCTCATCCAATTTAAAAAGGCCTCATATTCTCCCATTTAATCACACCTAAAATCCATACTGGATCAACCAATATCTACCAATATAACTCATAAATATTACACCCCTAATCTTAGACAACCTAACTAGTGATGAATTCAATCCATGTATACCCTTTGATGCAAACCAAAAAGAGTTACCCAAATAAGAGGTAACATTCTTCCTTAAATTATTTTTTATCATTATAAACTCCATAAATTAATCCTATATTATTATTATATAATGAAACCTATATAATAAATATAAATATATAATTTTATATCTAGTGGTGTACCTACACATATATACACTTCCATATAATGGGTAATAAACATACCTTTTATCTCTATGGTGAACTATTGACTCACAAAACAAGGATTGTTTTTTCTTCATCTACCACCTTCCACAGTGGGAATTATGATGGAACCAATGTTAATATATTATATATCTGATATTTATTACATGTGTATTCTTCTGTAATTATTTTAAAATAGATACCTTTATACCTTCCATTTTGGTAAATATGATAACTTTATGTGTGTAAATGTGGACTATGAACTCCATAAAATGATGTGATTCATTCATTCTATACATGGAATGTATTAATGATAATTAAAATAAAACTATATAAAAAATATTACATATATATGATATATTAATTATAATATAAATATTTATCATTTACTTTTCATTCTTTTAATGTGCCAACAAAATGGTAGTAGCATTCATGTGTATGTACAACCTACCGTATCTAGGGACATTGCACTTCATTTATTATTTACAAACATTATAGATTATTAAAAATAAATATATACAATATATATATGACAATTAATTCATTTATTACATTATTTATATGATTAAATCGTGATATAATTAGTATGAACAACAAATTACACATCAAAACATACTTGATAAAACTAGGCAATTAACAACCGAAATAGCTAAAATAATGAATGAGTGTTAAGAAATGGTAGTAAAATATTATAGTAGGTTAATATATGATATTAAAAATATTATTATTGTTGAATTATAAGTTGTTAAAAAATTTCAACCCCTTAAATATGAGTTTATTGGACATTCACCCAAAACAAACGCAATGAAATTTATTTTCATCCCACATTTTACATCCATTAGATAAATGTAATGCTAAACTCTTACTTCATTTATGTGGTGTATCTAATGCCCATTTTTATATATGATATCATGAATTTTTTTATCCTCATGGAATTTATGATTTTCATTTAATTTTATTTTATCATGAGGCTTATGACTTAAACTGTTTCAATGTGGTATGGGACACTTTGGTAGGTTTAGTTACTATTTTCCTTAAGAATAATTCAAGTGATCATTCAATGGTATTTCTAATATGATAAATTATATGCTTATTTTTCAAATAAAACCATTATTTTTCCTCTATTATAGTTATTAATGAACCTTTTGATGTAATAGTACCATTTCCTACTCTTTGGTACTTGAAATGTTTTTAAGAAAACCCATCATAATTTCTCACTTTAGTGGGAGAACATGTTTTCTTATAAAAACCATGTTTTATTTAATTGTACAAAAAAATGATTTAAACATTTTAAAAATAATTATTTAAGAAATTTTTACCATTTTTTTGTTTTACCAATTTTTTCAATGGAATCCTCTTGTTGCTTTCAGGATATGGCATTTTTCAATCATTTTTACCATGAAAAAGGAATGTTCTTTTTACCTCATAAGACAAATAAGGATTTACCCATGATAATTTCTTTGCATCTTCTTTTTTATGTTTAAAAGGTTTCTTCATTATGAAATTCTTTTAAAAAATCAAATAAAATATTTTTCAAATTGTTTTAAAAAATATATATTCCTCAAGGATGTTTTAAAAATGTATTTTTACTGTATTTCCACTAATAAATGAAAAAAATAGTTTCTTTCAGTCCACATGGGGTATGTTGTATTGATACTATAATTTTTCATCCTCTGGATGGTTGATTAATCCTTTAACCAAGGATAATATTGAAATTCACTACAACTATTTCCTTTTTATCCTCATGAAATATTCAATTTCCTTTGGGAATTAGACATTTAATGTTCCAAAATATCCATATCATTTATCATTGATATTATTATTCCCTAAACCATATTCCATTTTTACATATGGTGTATACTTGGACTATTATTTGATAACTTGGGGAAATATTGATAGATGTATGTTCTTTATTTATTATAGATATTTGATAATTCATATTATCTATTTCGATTTTTCTATTTGAGGAATGATTTAGACTATAAATGATTGAGGGGGACCAAACATTATATAGCACAATTATGCATTGACAAGTTAGCATGAGACAAATAAGTTGCAAAAAATAATCATTTTTATGTCCATAGTTTTAAATAGACTTGTGAATGGCCTCGATGGTATAGTTTTCCAAGTGTCTTAGACATGATGCCCAATAATTAATAATTTCCCTCATTTAGATTCAATTATTACTTATCCATGAGATTTTATATCGATGTATCTTTGGAAGCATTTATTTTTTAGTTTTTTATAAATATCTTGTGTTTTATTTAATTAAATTTCCATATTTATTTTTCCTTATCTAGTTATTTTTATGGATGTGTTTCCATTTATAACCTTTCAATATTGTTTATGAAATTCCATATTAATTTTTTGATTATATGGTATTTATTTTCATTTAGTTTCCATTCTATAATTATTATTCACATTTATTAATTATTACATCTGTTATATCATAACCTTACCGAACATTTTGTCACACCTTTATTATGTTTCATTTACCCAGGATTCTAATAACTGTTATAAGAAAGATATGAATGGTTACAGTAGATGTAATAATGTTTTTATCATCGAAAAAAGAAAAAAAATTATATTGTAACTAGTATATGAATTTTTAATAAATGGCTCATGTTTTTATATTATTTTCTAAGACTACTAAACTATTAGGTCCTTTGGGAATGATACTTACTTGTATCTTATGCCAATTAAATGGTAGAACGACGCCATCTCTAGAATATATGTGGTCAAGTCGCTAAAAATATAATGAATTTATTTGTTATCATGAAATTTTATATTTCACTTAACATTATTATTTCATGGGTCTTATGATTCAATGTTACCAAGTGGTATGTATTTCTATGTTGAAATCTAATCATTTGGAAGTATTTCTCATGATTAATCATCCTATATTGAAATCATATAAAATATATCTACAAAATAATTTATTTTATTATCCTTTATTTATTTTTTAGAATACATTTCCCCCACATTTTCCTCTATATATGTACTCAATAGATCAAAATAAGGTTTCTATGAAAAATCATATATATTTCTATCTTCGGTCGAAAACCACTATTTCATCCAAAACCATGTTTCTAAAAATGATTTAAAATATTGTTTTTAACATTATTCAAATGATTTGGGAATGAAATTTTTTCCATTTTTTTATTTTTTTAAAATGTTACTCAAATTAATATTATTGTTAATTTCCAGGAAAGGCTCATTTGAAAATTACATAAAATGTGGAAGGAAAAATTTTTATAATATGTAAACTATGAATGGAAATTTATTGATGTTATGACCCTTATATTAATTAAATATTAGTTTTTTATTTTAGGGTTTATTTTCCAAAAAACGAGATTAAAAAATATTTTATGAATAAATAAATTTAAAATTTTATTTTCAAATAAAAGTTATTTTCCAAAAATAAATGTTCCATGTAATATTTCTTCCAAAATTATTTTCCATATAAGAAGACAACCATTGATATTACTTATGATTTAATGAGGATATGATCTAAGCATACCATAATTACACATTATCTGATTGTTTTATGTTTATGAATCTCATTTCTCTTCTACGAGTTATACCATGATATAATTTTTATGAAGCATGCTTCTTTTTTCCAAGATTATGCATTGCTCAAATAATAAAATGATTATAAAACGTTTTTATTTTATAGAAGTTATGTTTCTTTAATATTTTCATGAAACAAATTTTATTTAATGAGTTTTGATATAATAAATGTTTTATAAACTTTTGGAACACATAATTATGAATTTATTTATTTGATGGGTCATACCTATATACCAATCAAATTCAATGGGTAATGATTTCTATATCATGGGATAAATAGGAATGGAATGGTGATTGATCCTTGTTCAGTATGGTACTCCTTCCATTATTATAGCCATGTGAGTGAACTTTTATTACTATAATGGGTAGTAGTTTGAACCCAATCCACTATGATGTTCTTAAAAATGACCCTTGACCTACTAAGGAAATGTTTTTCTATGCTTATTTGTATGCCAAAAATCAATGTCAATATTTTTTTCATGGTTTATATTATTCAATTATTTTATGATTCATGACTTATGAACATACATGATTTATGTTATGACTCGTGTTTATGATATATGATATGGAATGAATGATTTTAAAATATTATTCTCATGTTAGAATACCCATATGCTCTTGATATATTGATGTATCCCTATTTTACCCTTAATGATCATCTAAGCTCACCCATTATTATGTAAATATTCCATAGGTTATGGAAAAAATTATTTGGTATGATATGTATAAGAATGGTTATAATTATGAAGAACATAGTTTGGGGTGACTTATATTACATATAGACCAGTTGTTTATGTTGAAAAGTATCTAATGATATTATACCATTACGATCATATGGTGTGTGTTTATATAATGTAAATAATATTTATCTAAAAATATTTAATACCTATGTATGAGATTTTTGGGTTTTTACAATTTGTATTAGATTTCTATTTTAGTTATCCTTTGTAAATAAGGATGAGGAAACATTATTCAGACCCCTAGGAGTATTTATAACTATCTTTAAAGGGATATGTCTATGGATATTTCTATGGATGAGTCAAAAATAAGAAAATGACATGAAATATTGGTAAATAATATATAATTATGATTCCATTTAATTTTATCACATTATGGATAATAAAAGTGGATGTGGATTTAGCTCAAAGGTACCTAGTGGAAATAAATTCAAAAGACTGAATTTAGGTAGAGTCAATAATCACCTTGTGCACAATAATGAGCCTTTCATCACGTATAGTTTGATTCTACTAGGGTATATGCATTGGAAATTAACAAAATATTTACAAACTAACCTGAAATGATTGAATAATAACCATTCATGGCCTAGTTTAATCATAATGTTTCATAGAAATAAAAGGTGTCATGATTTAGATTTAATATAAGATATTTTTAATTATTATGAGGTTTTACACTATGATTATTATTTCTCATACTTTAATTTGGGGTTTAATTTTATTATTTTATCTAGGAGAATCATTTTGACACTAAATGAGAGGTAGAATTCAGTGATTATGAGAAAATAAATTTGATGATGGCTAGATGTAAGGATATTTTGATTAATCCTATTCAAGAATCATGAAATATGATTAATAACATAAACTTTGGTGAGATCCAGAATTCATTAAAAAGGAGGAAAAATATATTTTATTAATGTTTGTGTAGTAAATAACATATAAAAAATAATATTTTTCTTTCTACAAGTCAAGAATTTGGGTAGAGGAACTGAGTAGAATATCTCAAAAGGAGGGGAAATGTTTTTATATGTAAATATAGGTCATTGAGAAATGAGTTATAAATGAATTAAAGGACTAATATAAAAATAGTAAAATTTATAATCATAATAATTTACATTGTATATTAAATTCAAAATATGTTTTTACAATAATGAATGATAAAAATAGTAAAATTTATTTACCACATTTAAGGATAAAAATAGGACTATCAAGGGTTAAATTAAACTAATAAAGGTTAAAATTATCTGAAAAATGTTAAAATAAAATTGTATTGAAATATATATACCTTATGACTTTTTATGGTTAAAAAATGGTCCATTTGTGATACTTGTTTCTTATGAAAAATGTGTGTACACTATTTTTGTTTTCAATATTTACAGGTGTCCCACTCATTTTAGTTATAAAAGGCCACCACTCTCATATACACTTAAAACCTTATAATATAGTTATTTCATAAAATATCATTCAAAATAATATACTTATAACCCTCCTAGAATCCTAGAATCCTTATTTTCATTGGAAATACATCCTAGGAAATCGTTTGGTGCAATCCAAATAAGGTTACTCAGTGAAGAGGTTACATTCTTCATTGAGTGTTTTTATTTTTTTCTTTATCCACATCATTCAATTATTACTAATCCACGGTGATATAATAAAATCATTATAATCCATATATTGATTTTTTTTGTTATAATAATGAGCTACAACAATCTATACTTCCATCAAATTGGATATGATACCATCATTCGTCTATTTAAGAGATTACTGCCTGGCCAAATGATGTTATTCATTTTCTATCACCAACTATCACGAATGGATATAATGATGGAATAATTTCTTATATAGTATATTTATGATATTATTATAATTATTGGATTCTTATATTATACATATCATTTTCTTTCTATTCTTTGAGAATTCGATAATGCCATATGTTTGCAGGGCGGACTATCATCTCATGATGTGAAGTCATTAATTTACACTTTAAAAGGATGTAAATAAGGATATGTTTAATGAAAATATGTGATATATATGAAATTAATATAATTATTTAATTATAATATATTATTTACCATTATTTCATTCAATCTTTCAGGAAAATGGAAACAACTTTCACGCGTATGTACGGTCTACCATCTCCATGAAGTATGGATTTAATTTTATATCTCGAACCATTATAGATTACTTGAAGTACATATATAACGAATATATATTATATTTATATCACTATTAAAATTGTGGATATTTTTGGACCTTGATCAAATTAAAAAATCCAGAAATATATCAAATCAAAACATACATGAAAATCAAAGTAGATATTTCCTAAAACATGACTTTAACATTGAATTGATAATAAATGGGTAATAAGTGGTCATAAGTAAATCATATATGTTATTATATATATAAATATGGTCAATTTATATATTTATAATAAAAATATATTTATTATACATTACGTTTTAACTGTATTAATTATGTCAAAACTTAAGGGAAGGGATTTTTTCTCCATTTTCCCTCTGATAAATATATTATGTATTGAACATATCTTCTTTTAAGAGGTTTTTATGAATCCCCTTTGACATTTAATGTAATGAATTTATTTATTCTCATGATATAACATGTTAAATTTATCATTGTACTTCGATGGTACTTACTATTCAAGGTTTCCAAAGTGGTATAGGTTTTATGTTATTATCTCATTGTTTATTGAGTTTTCTCATCATTATGCTTCCAGTCATGAAATTAAATGTTCTATCTCTCATGTAACTCATGTATTTTATTATAATCCTATCATTTAAAGAGAATAAATTTTTTAAATTAATTTTACTCTATTTATGTACACAGGGGTATACAAATTTTATGAAGAAATTTCATTATTTCTATCATGAAAAAACTCGTATTGACCTCATAAAAGTCACCTAAGATAGAGAAGGACAACCCTGGGGATGTTCCTAATAACCATGGGGTGGAAAAAAGCATGAAGGGAATCAACAAGATAAAATGGGAATGATTTAAGACAATATATATATGAAAAATCAATAGAATAAAAATGAGAAGCCTGGTATAAATAAAGATAACCAGACCAAACATGAAAGGTTAAACTTGAAATAGTTCCAAACCAAACCTAAAAAGTAATACATCCCTATGTGACCCATTGGGAAAAAAATTATCCCAAAACCCAACATCACACTATAACGATTGAAACCAATATGGAACTTGCACCTAATGCTAAAAACAAGAATGAAAGTATAGTCATGAGCATTAAAACATAATTGGTGTTCCAATAAAATCTCTTCTGTAAGCATTTACATTAAATAAAATATTCATTTATAACTATTTTTAAATACAATATATAATCATAACTTTTCCATATATTTATTTTAAAAAAACAATGTCAATTTACTTATTAATTTAAAATATTTTTCTTTTAAAAGGGAGGGGATTTATGCATTTAAGAAAGAAGAGGGGAAGAGTAAAAAATAATTTAAACACTAGAGAGAAGAATTTTTTCAAAATATTCATTATGAGAACAATATGAAACCCCAAACATTAAATTTTACCAAAGAGAAACACATTATCATCAATGAAAACACAAATATTGAAATGGGTATCTATACACGAGTAACCATATCAAAAAAGACACATATATTATTCACCACATATAAAAATTGTTAGGAAAACATAGGAATACAATGGATATATGGTTTCATCTAGAACAACTTAACCGTAATACATCATTTCAGCATGCCTGATGCAATCAACAGCCCTCAAACATAGTCGTACTCTACCATTCCTAACTAGGGGTCATAATCCCAATGATGAACAGATCCACACAAAGGCCCACCAGCACAAGCATAATTCTAAACTTCTACAGAAACAATTCCTAGATAATCCACTAGCTATGAAAAGTTCTTATGATTTTCTTAAGATTGGGTTGAGCCTATAAATTGAAAAGAATCAACCAAATATATAAAATAAACAAAAGCAATCACACAAAAAACCTAACCAAGAACCAACCCTGAATCACCCCAAGGAATAGTCCCCTTGACTTTTAACCATCAATACATGAGGAAAGTCTCATTACAAGGACCATCTATTCAATGTATCATCCAATAAGAAAATATATATTTCACAATGGAATTTTTTTTCATGGAATTTTTTTTCAATGTTTCTAACCAAGCCTCACATATCCTTTGAACGAATTTTTTTTCCCAAATTACAAAATACAACACTTATTAAACCAAATAATCCATTTTGGGAAACTAAAATAATTATTTAAGAACCAAAACACATTTGTAAATCTGAAAAATAATTTAGAAACCAAAAATCATATATAAATCTCTATAAATAATTTTATTGTAAACTTGTTGTGTAAAGATTAATAAAATAATTTCATACAATTCAATACAACAAAAAATTCACGTCATTTAATATCAAATAAATATTCAATTAATTATATACCACTAATTAATATAATTAAATGGTGTGAAAGACAAGAAATCAATGGTTCTTTAAATTCAAAGGCCAATTAATATGGGAACCTACTTAAAACTCAATGTGATTCAACAATTTCAACTAGAATCAACTCCAAAAGGGTCCAATGATACAATAACATTGAATGAAAACCATAAGAAAGAAAAAATACCAAATAAGAACCAAATAAAGATGAAACATAAACCAAAGCGACTAAGGGTGAAGAGGGACTATGATGAAAATTGAAGAAGGATGAAGTGAGAGATGTTTTGAGGATATTACCTTGAAAAACCACCCTCAAAACGTGAATAAATTCAATGATTCCACAATTGGAAGAGGAGGGGAGGCATAAGGAGGAAAGGTGGACCCTTCCTCAAGTCGCATTAGCCATCATGGGAAGAAACTGGGGTTTATGGGTTAAAATTATAAGAATTAAAATTGTAAATTAATATTAATAATGAATAAAGCAACAACACATGGTTAGCCTACAGAGTTTGGGAACTTTTGTGCCAAATTATCACCCTTTATTGCAATCATAGGGCACCCGAGAGATTTGGACTCACATTTTTTGGAAATAGTGCTCCTACAATGTGGTCTGGTTCATTAAAAACTTCCATAACTATGCTCATTCTTATCACATGGTTTCTACCATCGATGATCTATAACTGCACCCTCGTCTATTGGAACCCAAAGAATCACATAGTTACTACTAGGGACTTTATGGATAAAATCTAACCATTCACTACTCATGAAACACTAACCATACAAGAGGTAAATGAACTGAAATTTTACTCAACATTAGGAGGCCACACAGTTTCGCATTAATCTTGCAAAAAAAATCAATTGAGGAAAAATAGCCTAAACACAAAAAACATTATCCGAAAAAACCAAGAATCAAGTGAAAATTCAAAGAAAAAAATGATAAAAAAATAGAAAAAATTAAATATTGGGGTGTGATAATTCTCCCAACCTTAATCCTTTCTGCCCTAAAATAGACATAATGCGTAAAGTTTATCTTGTTTGATGAAAAATTTTCATCACTCACATAATTCTCCCATTAAACCAAATAACACATCAACTACCACTATACAAAAACATGCTTCTCTAACCATAATTTCACTATTGGACGCCGACCATTCCCAAAATGGTAATGAAAATCCAGAGTTACCTTCCAAAATCCTTACCACATCCAAATACATCGAGTCTACCCTATAGTCCCAAAATTCACCAAAGGAGAAGATAAAGTCAATGTCAAAAGACACGGGAGGGAAAAGAATAAATGTTGGATACATTCTGAAATATAAAATGAGTAAAATGTTTGGGTATAATAACCTAAAAAATCTAAAAAATAAAAATTAAATGAACAAAATAGATGACATGGTATTACCTCAATACATAAGGGAGGCTATGGTGTACTCCAAACCATTTGAAAATTCTTTTTAGTTACTAATCTAACACCATTGATAAAATAATTGAATTTTAGACTGGAATGGCCCCAGATATTTTTTTGAAGGAACCAAACAATCACAACACACAATGAATCATGATTCACATGAAAAAGAATAAATTTTAAATTTTACCTATAAAGAATTGCAACTAAAACAGAATTTTACAAGTGATACTCCACACCTTCATTCATTAAAAAAAGAAAGATAGAAAAAAATACCATTACATCCATAGAAAAAATTACACATATTACAAAAAATAGAACTCACATTAGTTCCACGTTCATCTAATCAAGCAACACACTTCTTTAGAATATTGGATCAGTCTCTACACTTATTTTGAGAAACACCCTTGAAAAACCATAAAGATTGTCCAAACTACCACCACAATGATAGGTATTTGAATCACATTGACATGAGGGCTTCTTATGAATGGTCTTGTGGAATTGGTGACACAATTTGATCCTATACCTGGAGAGAGGTGATGAAAGATGAAAAGGCCTATTAATTCCAAAACTCGGTCACTAACATCTATCTGGTTTTTGTTTTATTAACATGAATTCCCTTCATAACTTATATAGACAAAAGAGGATTGGATACATTTTTAACTCTCTCTAATATATCCTTAACCCTCAAAACATTCCTCACCACCTAATAAATGTAGGTTAATGGGAATTTTTACACCATCAAATGTAGATAAAAATGATTCTTATTCTCAAAATCCATTTCTTTCCAAGAATCATCCTTGACTAATACCAAGAGATATGGAACTATATCTATAAATAATAAATTAATTCCAACACCAATACATCACTCTACTAAAGGAAAAACGTCTCCATCACCTTCACCTCTATCATAGCTTAGGATAAGTACAATCAGATGAATGAATCCTTGATGAATTTCCATGGGAGGCCTACTTGATTATTTGTCCTAATGAGCTACTTCCACCAATTCCAACATAGACCTTCAATCCTAATGGTAGAAATATAAACCATTAGATACTTAGGAGACTCATGAAAACTAATGATCATTTCAATATACCCTATCCACTATTCCACATCAAAAGTATCTTCATGGACATAAATGAGAAGAGAGTTCATCTTCATAAACTCAATGTGGAAGTGTTTGTTTATCATCTGAATTTTCTTCTAATGTGGAACCTCCTCTAGTTGCACCTCTAATTTCTATTGAGTCACTAGTGGGGGACTAATATAACAAATAAGGGTAAAAAATCAATCAATTAAATTCACTATAAAGGGATCTGAATACTTAAACAAATAATATAAATTGAATCCAAATCACAAATTTAAAAAATCTTTTTCAAAAATCACATTAACCACGACTTAAATTTTTTCTAAAGTACACATTCTAAGCCATTTTATTTAAAAAAATTCATCAATTAAAATTTTATATATAACCCTTTTCCATTAAAACAGCTAATAATTGTAATATAATATTTATTTTATCAATATTCATTTAATTAAAAATATATTTAATCAAAACTCAGTTTATTTAAAATCCATTTTAATGAATTTCATTAAATAAATGGTAAAAACCATTAATCATTTAAAAAAACAAAAAATATGGAACACCCCAAGATTTCATAGTGTGTTACTTCTTCAAAATAATTCAATAACTTGCACTACACACAACACTGAGTTCAAGCGCACCATGAGTTACCAAATAAGCCGTTCAAAAGAGGTCAGGAATAGTATTAACTAAATTTTAAACTTTATATAATCCTTATAATTTTAGAATCCATATTATGAGTTTCTTAGACATAATGTAAGAACAAATTCATTTTTTTCAGATAAAAGAATTATTTTTCAAAAAATGCAATTTTACCAACTTTTAATAGTGAACCCCTTTTTTTAAATCCAATATTTCAAAATTTTATATATTCAATTTGACTAAATAAATTTATTCTTTAGAATGGGGACATCAATATTTTACAAGGTAAAACCCCAAGATTCCACGGTACGCTTCTCTTTGAATAATACAGTAGCGTGTGTTGTACGCAACTTCGAGTTCTAACACACACTACAACCAATCAAACAAGCCGTTATGAATAGTAATTCCTACTTTTTGAAATTTTATAAATTTTATCTCTCAAAATGGAATTAATTTTTGGATTCGGAATATCGAATTTATCCTAGGGTAAATTTTTGGAACTTTTTAGATAACATTTATATTTTGATGAATAGTGAAAATTACTAAATTTTAATTAAAAACAACTTTTTTAATCGAAATAATTAACAGTGATAAATTATGAATTTGAGTAGTTTTAAAGTATATTTAGAATATATTTTTACCATTTAATACAATTTTGGTCATTGTACATTATTTGACAATTAAACCAGACATGAACAAGTTTCAATCTTTTGATAGTTATTATCTCTTAAAAACACGCTTTTTGTTTTAACAACGGGAATTAATTTTAATTTAATTTCTGCCACTTTTGTGTTTTGAATTTGGAAAAATGGATTCCATATTTGGAATCAGGATTTCCAAAATTTTTAAATAGGTAACTTTTATTTTTAGATATTTTGAATAATTACTTCGGTAAATAATTTATTTACCACGGTAAAAGGGTAAATCCGGTAAATAAGGGTAAAAAATAATATTATAATAATAATAAATTACCCTAAAACGTGTTATAACCTTATTGTATTATAAATGTTCGACCATGGTCATCTTTGGGTCGATTTTGGGACCCCATGGAGCCAGTTGTAAGTGATAATGACACTATATTAATTAAGTTAAAATAAATACAAAAATGACATAAGCATATATCTTTTAGCAAAACAATTTTTACATAGGGTTATATATGTTGTATTTTCGACTATAATTATTAATTATAAATATAAAAATATTTCTTACATAATAGTATTTTATTTATAATTTTTAGACATTTAATAATTAATATTATTTATGACACAATAATGATGCAGTATTTTCCTTATTAATGAAAGAATCAAATAATTGGTATTATAAATGTTAAAATTAATATAATTTGAAAGTTTTGATGACATAAATGAATTTTATTTCTTAATATGACATTATAGGATTTCTTAAATGACTTTTTTTCAAATTAATAAACTTGTTACTTTAACAAAAATCAATTGTTGAATAGTGTCAAAATTCACATAAAAGAGTTTTTAAAACAAATATTATATTATTAATTGATATTAAATTCCTAATAAAATCTAATGTTCAGCCAAGAGACTTATATAATGATATTTGTATCATTAATTCACTAATTGGGGGTCTCTTGGATGTATATAGTAAGTTTATTAACTATATAATATAAAAATACAAAGTGACATGGAAAATGTTAAACTAATTAACTAAGAGTTAAAACTAAAAGATAAGGTTAGTATAGTGACCCAAACCAGTCTAAAACCTATTGTTTGAGTGGTTTTGGGACCTATCCCCACCTTAACCATTAAATAATATACTTTGGAGCCATTAGAAACCGAATATGAATTTATTATAAAATAATATTTCTAGCTTTTCCAAAGGTGCCCCTCACCCCTCTAATAAAATCGAACTCCCCATTCTCACTAATTCAAACCTTCAAAGCCATTTGGCTCAGCCAAACCCTACTCAAATATCCTCCCAACTTCCATAAATTCATCCTAGAGGCCTTATTTTGATCATAAATCCATCCTAAGGAGACCTTTTCATCAAATCAAAAGGAAGAACCCAAAGAAGAGGTAATGTTTTCACAACCCTCTTTCAAGTTCCTTTCTTCTTCAACTTCTTCTTTATTTGTTATTCTCATTATAAAATAATAAATCCAGTATCTTATATATACTGTGATGTTATTATAAATATGGTACAACCATATTCAGTATTCTATCCATCCTTTGAATGACATGTCACCATACGTGCGTACGTACGGCTTACCATATCCACGTCGTGGTGTAATTGTTATTCAATAAATTATTATTTGGATGGTTATAATAATGATGTGTAATTCATTTAAATAATAAATATAACATGATAATAATTATGTATATATGATATAACATCCAATTATATATTATTTTAATATCAAAAAAATGATATTGTCGCTCGTGCGTACGTACGGACTATCGTCTTCACGAACACGTTGAGATTCATTCTCCATCATGTCCATTCAAGTATAATTATCATTAGATGATTAAAAATAATGTTTATGGACTTGATATAATTCTGGATATGAATAAGATACAACCTATCCATAACAAACACGGCTTATGTTACAAAACATATACGAGTAAGTTAACACCCGAAACGACGATAATACTAAGATATTATTAACAAATCAATGTTAAAAGATCATATATGATATCATATTAATGTATATGATTCTTGTATAATTTAATAAAAATTATTTCACAATTATAAATGAGGTTAAACTACCCCCAACCAAGGAAAAGTACAAGGTAAGTGTTTTTTATCTCACTCCTTATTCCCGTGAGATTCATGCCATATTGCCACTATTACCTTTTGTGTGGTGTATGTACTGCCTATAATTGTATTATTTGTGTAATAAACTTTAATTTATGTGTATTTACATTTTCATTGTATGATACCTCTTTCAGGTGGTGTATGTTT
The DNA here is from genome assembly GCA_963277665.1 of Viscum album. Taxonomy (NCBI): domain Eukaryota; kingdom Viridiplantae; phylum Streptophyta; class Magnoliopsida; order Santalales; family Viscaceae; genus Viscum; species Viscum album. Next base: position 1,439,358,253 of record OY728127.1, on the reverse strand, counting down.
CGTAAGTTACCAAATTGTTAAGGGTTAATTTCACAATCTCCTTATTATCTGAGGTTGTTTTTACGTAAGTATCTATTGGGACATATTTATTATCCATGTACATGTTTTGTGAAAGAGTTTTCAAAGGAATTATTTTTAGGGAAATTTTACTGAAACATCATTTAAAATGTTTTAAATATTTATTCTTCTAAATCTTTCTCTTTAATGTCCATGTCTTCAAAATGGTTTTTAAGCATTTATTTATTTGGACATGAATGTTTCTAAAATGTTAATTCCTTTAAAAAGTTTCAAAGTGGTATGGGACACTATGATTAAAAAATGTCTTTAAATGACTTCTTTTCTAAATTGTGTGACTTTTAAATGTTTTCATCAAAAAAGGGGTATTTCTATCAAAGAGTTTTACAAATCATTTTCATCTATGTCAAAATTATTTATTGGATTTTAAACTTGTTTTGAAGTTGATTTATCATGATACAAATCTTTCATATTGTGTTGAAGGTTTTGTGATATTTTTGACTATGGATGTGTTATTTTTATACCATTCATGGTTTATGGAGAAAGTATTGAAAGTTCGTATGCTAGTTTTAATACGAATGTTTATGTTGTGCTTAAACCTGTTCATATGAGGAATGCATTAGACTTAATATGTGATGGGTGGAGCCCGCTATAGCTCCTCGATGCATCGGTAGGTCTCATGAGACAAACTAGTGTCTTGGCACGAGGCCTTGACAAAATATTATTTATAGTCTTGGCACGAGGCCTTGGCTACGTGGTTATGATAGTCTGGCATTATGCATTCCATCATTATGAAAGTGTTTAGTGATATTGCATGTGATTATTCGACTAATAGAATATCCATGTGAATAAGTAAATGGCTTTATTTCATTTTATTTTTTCCATATTATGTTGAAGTTCAAGTTTAAAAGGCTTTTGTTTTGGTTATACATTGCCTTAAATGTTTATGCTTATTTATGAAAGTTTCTACTGTATTTCTTACCCTTACTGAGCATTTGAGCTCAGCCCTTTCTATGTTTTATTTTTCCCAGGATTCCAAGAAGTGTATTGTGATTGATATGCAGGATTAAGATAAGGGAATAATTGCATTAATAAAAGATTATTTATGTTGGTTTGTATATTATGAAGTGTAATGTAACATTCATGTATATAATCTATTTTCCAATACTTCTAAACTGATCGGTCCTTTGGGACTTGATTCCTTGTAATCGTGCCAATGTATTAAAATAATGCTCTGACTTTGGGTAACTGGGGTCGGGGCGTTACAGTTGGTATCAGAGGAAGTTTATCAATAACCTTGGAATCTAGATTTAGATAAACTCTGATTAGAGCACGTAGACCTAAGATATACTTTGAGGATTAGTATACAAGAACTTCCAAGAATTTTGGTATTGTAGAGATTTTGTGAGTTTTTCAAGCAATACATCCATGTATGGATACGAGCAGGTAGAGGTGGCTCTGGCACAGATGTACCTATGGGTAAAACCCGAAAACACCGCTTTGAGATAGAATTGAACGGGAACCAGTGCATGACAATGGGCCTTCCTGCACTCTTGTTTACAACACTCCCAGGGGATATGCTTAGGATAATTATCGTTTTCTTTACAAACCATTATGAAGGGTTTATGAGTATATATTTCCTCAACGGAGACATTTTTATGATTATGGATTATATCCATAAACTATTTAATTTATGTTAAGTGTTTTAAAAGTTTGGTATTAGTTATTTCTATTCATAAAATAATCTAGTGTATGCCATTGTTTAGAAATGGCGCCTAGTATAAGGAATGAGAACTCCAGCAATGCACATGATCCAAAGAGAAATAAGGGTCACATCTTTCATTGTCTTAAGCCAGAATTTATAAGAGAAATAGTCTCCCATGCATTATCATCATATGAAGAAATAATATCATGTGTTGATAAGATAAATAAAGAGTTTACTGAGTCCTATGGCTTTAAAGGAAAGCAATATAAGAAAAGGATGGAAGAGAAAAAGATGGATAAAGGGAAGAGGGAAAAGAAGAATTTTATCTTATGTGATAACTGTGGGAAGAAACACCCTGGAACTTTCCTGAAAGGAATGGGAATTTGTTATAAGTGTGGAGTAAAAGGGCACCAAGTACGTGACTGCAAGGGTAAGAAAATGGTTTCAAATGTACAATGCTTCATTTGCAAGGAGTTGGGACACTATGTGAACCTATGTCTCGGTCATCAGACTATGCCGCAAATGATGCTATTGGATAATAATCAAGTTATGATACTACCATAGATGAAGAGGAATGATTAGAGTTATTATGTTGATTATGTCATTTGAGTGTTATATCAACAATGTAATTGTTATAATAATTATGGAGTATATAAGGATTGTACTGCAGTACTATTTCATTAAGGACTTGAGACTGTGTGGAACAAAGAAAAGTGACTCAATAACAGGTTAAATTTTTGGAAAATATATGGTTGAGAGAAAGATAAACCATAATATGGTTCTGATACCGAGGTAGTAATTTTAGAATAATACCTAATTGATTTGGATAAATTATATTGGATATTCTTGACTAACTTGAAACTGATTAAGGATTTGTATATTCCATCATTGTTGGGGTTTACAACATTTTTGGATTGAAGGAGTATATCCATTATTCTTTAAGGAATAAGGGATCATGAATGTAATCAATAAGGTTATATGGTAATTTAGGATATTGCAGTGTTTTAAAAGAATACATGATGAAGGTGTTCACATGCTATTACGTGGAAAAAAGGATCTTCATTATGTTTACCTTCCATATAAATTTTGGACTGAAGTATTTTGGATAGTTCTAGTTTGGATTATTTTTGGATTTCCATAAAAGGACAAACTGGAGGTCAAGCGGCAACCCGTCGCGTCCAGAAAGGCCGCGAGACTTGAACCCAGAGCTGAAGGGCGACAAGGGTGTATCACTTACCACTGGCCCACGTGATGTCCGGGATTAAATAATGTAGTTTTTTTAAAAATATATGGTAGATCAATTATAAATTTATTTTTTAGAACCCTATACGAATAAGATAAATAGAATATATTTTTTATGTTCTATTATCTTTTAGAGTGAAAGATGAGTTTGTGGTAGAAATTAGTTAAAGGATGGAACTCTACTTGTCAAGAATATATTTTTATTCTTCTATTATTCTATGAAGAAATTAATTCTTATACTTTATTTAAGGGATCCTAAAACCAAAAACGTGTTATCCTAATACCCTATGTTTTGTTGAACAGATGGTATTTCAAATCATCATAGATTGATGAATTTAAGGACCTAAATTTTTCACTTGTTTGTGATTGATGACCTCAGTCACTACCTATAAATATTTATGTTTTTCCTCCAATTATATGTCTCTAATTTCCACCAATGTTCTCCTAATAGAGATCATAATTCGGTGGTGACCCTTTCATTTCTCTTTTACTCTTATTAAGACTAAATTTTATTAACCCAATTTCCGATGTGGGTTTTCCCACAAAGATATTTTCTATTTTCAACCTTTTATTTTTGAAGAACAATTTAAAATTGAGAGGATGCAATTTATTGAAGTAGGGTAGAATGTACACCCCAATATTTCATAGTGTGTTACTTCTTCAAAATAATTCAATAACTTGCACTACACGCAACACTGAGTTCAAGCGCACCATGAGTTACCAAACAAGCCGTTCAAAAGAGGTTATGAATAGTATTAACTAAATTTTAAACTTTATATAATACTTATAATTTTAGAATCCATATTATGAGTCTCTTAGACATAATGTAAGAACAAATTCATTTCTTTCAGATAAAAGAAGTATTTTTAAAAAAAATCACCTTTACCAACTATTAATAGAGAACCCCTTTTTTTAAAATCCAATATTTTAAACTTTTATATATTCAATTTGACTAAATAAATTTATTATTTATAATGGGGACATAAAAAATTTACAAGGTAATACCCCAAGCTTCCACGGTACGCTTCTCTTTAAATAATATAGTAGCGTGTGTTGTACGCAACTTCAAGTTCTAACACACACTACAACCAATCAAACAAGCCGTTATGAATAGTAATACCTACTTTTTGAAATTTTATAAATTTTATCTCTAAAAATGGACTTCATTTTTGGATTTTCAATATCGAATTTATCCTAGGGTAAAATTTTGTAACTTTTCGGATAACATTTATATTTTGATGAATAGTGAAAATTACTAAATTTTAATTAAAAACAACTTTTTTAATCGAAATAATTAGTAGTGATAAATTATAAATTTTAATGGTTTTAAAGTATATTTAGAATATATTTTTACCATTTAATACAATGTTGGTCATTGGACATAATTTTACAATTCAACCAGACATGAACACGTGTCAATCTTTTGATAGTTATTATCTCTTAAAAACACGCATTTTGTTTTAACAACAGGAATTAATTTTAAATTAATTTCTGCCACTTTTGTGTTTTGAATTTGGAAAAATGGATTCCATATTTTTAATCAGGATATCCAAATTGTGTAAATAGGTAACTTTTATTTTTAGACATTTTGAATAATTACTTCGGTAAATATTTTATTTACCATGGTAAAAGGGTAAATCCGGTAAATAAGGGTAAAAAATAATATTATAATAATAATAAATTATCCTAAAACGTGTTATAACCTTATTGGTTGATACATTTCTGACCATGGTCATCTTTGGGTCGATTTTGGGACCCCATGGAGCCACTTGTAAGTGATAATGACACTTTATATTAATTAAGTTCAAATAAATACAAAAATGACATAAGCATATATCTTTTAGCAAAACAATTTTTAAATAGGGTTATATATGTTGTATTTTCAACTATAAATATTAATTAGAAAGCTAAAAATATTTCCTAAATAATGGTATTTTATTTATAATTTTTAGACATTTAATAATTAATATTATTTATGATACAATAATGATGCAGTATTTTCCTTATTAATGAAAGAATCAAATAATTGGTATTATAAATGTTAAAATTAATATAATTTGAAAGTTTTGATGACATCCATGAATTTTATTGCTTAATATGAAATTATAGTATTGCTTAAATTAATTTGTTTCGAATTAATAAAGTTTTTAAGACTTTAACAAAAATCAATTATTGAATAGTGTCAAAATTCACATAAAAGAGATTTTAAAACAAATATTATATTATTAATTGATATTAAATTCCTAATAAAATCTAAGTTTCATCCGAGAGACTTATATAATGATAGGTGTATCATTAATGGACCACTTTGGGGTCTCTTGGATGTATATAGTAAGTTTATTAACTATATAATATAAAAATACAAAGTGACATGGTAAATGTTAAACTAATTAACTAAGAGTTAAAACTAAAAAATAAGGTTAGTTTAGTAACCCAAACCTGTATAAAACCTATTGGTTGAGTGGTTTTAGACCTATCCCCACCTTAACCTTTAAATAATATACTTTGGAGCCATTAGAAACCGGATATGAATTTATTATAAAATAATATTTCTAGCTTTTCCAAAGGTGCCCCTCACCCCTCTTATAAAAGGTCACTTCCCCATCTCACTAATTCACACATTCAAAACCATTTTTCTCGGCCAAACCCTGGCCAAATATCCTACCAACTTCCCTCAATTCATCCTAGAGGCCTTAGTTTGATTAGAAATCCATCCTAATGACCCCTTTTCAACAAATCAAAAGGAAGAACCCGAAGAAGAGGTAATGTTTTCACCACCCTCTTTCAAGTTTCTTTCTTCTTCAACTTCTTATTTCTTTGTTATTCCCATTATAAAATAATAAATCCGGTATATTATATATACTATGATGTTATTATAAATATGGTACAACCATATTCAGTATTCTATCCATCCTTCGAATGACATTTCACCATACGTGTGTACGTACGGCTTACCGTCTCCACGTCGTGGTGTAATTGTTATTCAATAAATTATTATTTTGATGGGTATAATAAGGATGTGTAATTCATGTAAATAATAAATATAACATGATAATAATTATGTATATATGATATACCATACAATTATATATTATTTTAATATCAAAAGAATGACATTGTCGCTTGTGCGTATGTACGGACTACCGTCTTCACGAACACGTTGAGATTCATTCTCCATCATGTCCATTCAAGTATAATTATCATTCGATGATTAAAGATAATTTTTATGGACTTGATAACATTCTGGATATGAATAAGATACAACCTATCCATAACAAACGCTGCTTATGTAACAAAACATATACGAGTAAGTTATCACCCGAAACGACGATAATACTAAGATATTATTAACAAAGCAATGTTAAAAGGTCATATATGATATCATATTAAGGTATATGATTATTGTATAATTTAAAAACAATTATTTCACCATTATACATGAGGTTAACCTACCCCAAACCAGGGAAAAGTACAAGGTAAGGGGTTTTCATCTCACTCCTTATTCTCGTGAGATTCATGCCATATTGCCACTATTACCTTTTGTGTGGTGTATATACTACCTATAATTGTATTATTTGTGTAATACACTTTAATTTATGTGTATTTACATATTCATTGAATGATACCTCTTTCATGGGGTGTATGTTTCGTAAGTTACCAAGTTGGTAAGGGTTAATTTCACAATCTCGTTATTATCCGAGGTTGTTTTTACGTAAGTATCTACTGGGACTTATTTATTATCCATGTCCATGTTTTATGAAAGAGTTTTCAAAGGAATTATTTTTAGGGAAATTTTACTAAAACATCATTTCAAATGTTTTAAATATTTATTCTTCTAAATCTTTCTCTTTCATGTCCATGTCTTCAAAATGGTTTTTAATGATTTATTTATATGGACATGAATGTTTTTAAAATGTTAATTCCATTCAAAAGTTTAAAAGTGGTATTGGACACTTTGATTCAAAATTTTTTTTAAATGAATTCTTTTCTAAATTGTGTGACTTTTAAATTTTTTCATCAAAAAGGGGGTATTTCTCTGAAAGAGTTTTACAAATCATTTTCATCTATGTCAAAATTCTTTAATGGATTTTAAACTTGTTTTGAAGTTGATTTATCATGATAAAAATATTCCATATTGTGTTGAAGTTTTTGTGATATGTTTTACTGTGTATTTGTTATTTTTATACCATTCATGGTATGTAGAGAAAGTATTGAGAGTTCTTATGCTAGTTTTAATACGAATGTTTATGTTGTGATTAAACCTGTTCATATGAGGAATGCATTGGACTTAATATGTTACGGGTGGATCCTGCTATAGATCCTCGATGCATCGGTAGGTCTCATGAAACAAACTAGTGTCTTGGTACGAGGCCTTGACAAAATCTTATTTGTATTCTTGGCATGAGGCCTTGTCTATGTAGTTATGATAGTCTAGAATTACGCATTCCGTCATTATGAAAGTGGTTAGTGATATTGCAAGTGATTATTTCACTAGTAGAATATCCATGTGAATAAGTAAATGGATTTATTTCATTTTATTTTTTCCATATTATGCTAAAGTTCAAGTTTAAAAGGCTTTTGTTTTAGTTATAAATTGCCTTAAATGTTTATGCTTATTTATAAAAGTTTCCGCTATATTGATTACCCTTACTGAGCGTTTGAGCTCACCCCTTTCTATGTTTTATTTTTCCCAGGATTCCAAGAATTGTATTGTGATTGATATACAGGGTTAAGACAAGGGAATAATGGAATTCATAAAGGATTATTTATATTTTTTTGTATGTTATGAAGTGTAATGTAACATTAATGTATGTAATCTATTTTCCAAGACTGCTAAACTGATCGGTACTTCGGTACTTGATTCCTTGTAATCATGTCAATGTATTAAAATTATGCACTGACTCTGGGTAACTGGGGTCGGGGCGTTACAAAATAATAACATTAAATGTGGTTTTCCACAATTTGAAAATAGGGGTTTAAAAATGTTTTAAATGTATGAAAGAACAAAAATGAATTCAAGGTGGGGACTACTATAAATGGGTGACTTGGCCATATTTTTGGTGGTCATACACCAACAAAACCACAATCACAGAGAGTCATTCTGATCCATGTCCCTAGGTTCCACATTGGTTTCCAAGCCCTACAAGCTCACTAAAAACACTGTAATAACTCCCATTTCATACCCCAAGTACAAAAAACCATTAAAAATACCACAAAATCTAAATAAATGGAATTTAATAAATAAATATGAAGAAATACTGATAAAAATAATGAAAACTAGAATTAAAATAGAAAACACAAAACACGACATCACATTATGGAGGTAAACCCAAACCAAAGGCCTTCTAGGTTTCATTTATTTATGGATAATCCCCATTTTATTATTTAAGGGGAACCCTTATTTGACCCGTAGGCCCAGTGGAACATGGACCATTACATGACCCCAAGGCACAAGGCACAATTTCTAATACATGACCTAAAGTTCCAAGAACCAATAACCCAATAAGTACACCTCCTCTCCATCTACAAAATGAAGTCATCTAGCTCCCCATGTTTCATGTCTGGTCGGTTAGAATCTCCCTATGAAAAGATTTGTGTCTATTTGTACCAATAGAAATTTCCATACCATCTCATCCATCTAAACATTTAATCTATGCTCTGGTGGATTTTACTTGCTCTGAGTCATTATCAGGGGCCTCCCCTATGTGAAATTTTCATATAGATTCTGGTCCATTATGGGCCAGAGTTTTGGTGGCCCATATCCCATTAATGGAAAGATTTCCCTTTGGAATGAAGACCTTGAGACCGATTGGACAAAACTAATGGCCCAAATGGGATGAATAGTTTCAGCTTCTACCGAACCACATTATTACTTCAACATTAATTATAAAATACCATAGACATTCACACCAACCGGAAATGGATCTTGGGTTTCTGGATTCCATGCAGGAACCTCTACCACTATTGTATTGGCTTGTCGGCCCGACATTCCATGGTAACCCGCATTGGGGTACATATAGTTTTTTGCATACACTACCTCATACCTACATCCCATGTCTCGACAATCTTACTCCAACTACCATGAACAATAAAATAAAAAAGGGAGATTAAAAATTTAAACACCCAAACTTTTATTAATGATATTCCTCTTGATCTAATTAAATGTAATATTATGTAAAATTGATATATAAAACATATTTGATTCCTTGGTTTTATCTTATTGGATTTTAGAATACCATTATGAATTGTCATTATTGCTAATATATTCGTTGAATAGTTATCACATGATTAGTATAAATATAGTGCTTTAACAAATCCAATTTACTCAGACAATGGAATTGATGACCTCCTCGAGTAGAATTACTCTGTACGAAGCCCATTTGTTGGAGCTCAGAAGGGAGGTTGCATCACTGGGCTTCTCCCTTGACCAAGCCCAAGCTGACCTTCAACATGTTATGCTTGAACAAAACTGCATACAGTAGAAGTCGAAGTTAATATAGATTACCACCAGAGCGATGTTTTCTGAGCCACCCAAAGAGTCTATCACCATCGCATGCCTTACCTTTAGTTCTTATGTGGGTGTTATAATGGGTAATATAAAAAGACCATAGCACTATGATTATGTTCATTAGTTTTGAATAGAATAAAAAATATTCATTCATTTTATTATTGTTACATTGTAAATGGGTTTTAAAGCACAAATAATATTTTTAGTTAATATTCTACTAAGAAAGTTATTTTTATGAATTAATGGATTTTTTAATTAAATAATATTTTAATAAAATATTATTACTAAATTATATTTTATTAAATATATTTGATCGTATAATTTTTTTTACGAATACAATTAAATTTTATTAATGGTTTGAAAACTGTTTTTGTCAAAACCCATGAAATTTCAATAAAAGTCAGTTTTTATTTAAAAATTAAAAGTTAAAATTTTTATAAAATTATTTAGATAAAATTAATATCATTTTTAGATTCATGACATTTAAATTATCTAATAGTTAATTTTTCATAATTTTCCATGACATCCGAATTTTTGGGTAAAAGTTAAATACTTTTTAAATATATAATGTGTTCTATGACATTAGAAAGACCCAGTAGTGATGTAATAAAATAATATAAAATTTATTTTTATCCAACATATGTTTTAAATTTAAAATAATTTGATTTTAGAATAGTTTGATAAATATTATGGTTCCTTAGTGCACCTTCCAATACTTATAAAATATTTTATATTTTTAAAATGATTTCCTTTAGAGCGTGACTCACCTCCACAAAATAAAGCCAAATATTTTCAGAATACATGCAATTTAACTTATAAAATAATGTCTTCCAATCCCCTTTTTCAAAAACCATGGTCAAAAACCGTGGTTTGGTTTGATGTTTTAAATATTTAATTATTTATATTCGAAAACCAATGATTGTGAAATATTAATGAATTCCCATATCTTTTCTTATATAAACCCACCCAATATCCCACTTCACTTTACTCAAAACCCTTGGATCACATCCCTACTCTTCCCTCCTCACTCGAGAATCCTCCCTTGGTTCCCCAAGTTCCCAATAGACCTCTGTCAAGCCTCTCCCAATCCATTGGGATCACACTTCCAAGTAAGAGATTTCTTCCATTATTAATTTTGTCTAAATGTTATTATATTTTTATACCCTTTTTCAATTAAATAAGTTGGGGTTTTATTTTTCACCTCCCCCATAATTCATCCCATAGGTTTGAATGATGATATATATAACACCCCGAATCCGGATGCAACTCAACGAGCGCCCCAAACCCAGTTGGTCACATGACCTCAAGCGCATTTCCCCAAATGTCAGAGGCTACCGACTAGCAGCGAGGGCCCAGGTCTGATAGTGAGGAAACTATGCCCTCATTTTTCAAAGTGTAATGTTGCATAAAAGATAAATAACATACAATAGCGGAAGCAATAAACAATATACAACTGAAATGATCAACTGAAGTAAAAGAGAACCAGCAGTCATATATATAAAGATGCAGCATGTCACCAATTCTATTAAAGAATCTAGAATAGGATACACTACAATACAATAAAATACAATACAAAGTACAAGGTATGGCCAAACAAAACAAAGCAGAGTAAACAGAACGTAGCAGCATCGCAAGCCTAAGCTCAGTCCCATGCTCTCCTACTCCTCTGCTACAATCATGTACCTATATAGGGACCCTTTCCCCTGTCGACACATGCAGAAATATAGTCTGTTTGGGACAAATACATGACCCAAAGAGGGTGTGAGAAATAAATCCCAGTAGGCACCCACCAAAGGCCTATGCCCAACTGTCAGTGAAAATGTGCAACAACAGTGTGCAAGGTAAATGCAATAAACTAAGAAGTACTCAAAAGTAACTAAATCTACTAGTTATATTGCAATTTTAATATTCATTTAACCATTCCAAGATTGTGTGTTAACTTGGAAGGTATAACATATGAAAATCACCATGGTGAATACTCATGATAACACTATCCTCAGACATACAATCCTTACCCTCGGGTAATCAGAATTGAAACCCACAGGTATCTGCCGATAGACATAACGAATATTACCCTCAGGCATACGAGGTGTTTCCCACAGGCACAAAAACTACTGCCCATAGGCACAGAAAAAGGTTTCCCACAGGCTAAACAAACACTGCCCTCATGCTATATAAGTAATAGGGTCAAGCCCAACACCTAAGCAAGAAATTATATACAATTCCTCTCAGGGAAATTTCAAATCATTCTAAAATTCACGGTATACCCACAAGTATTATTTCCAAATGGATGAATAGAAGGACGCACCCTTGGGGTGGTCCTAGATCAAAGTAGTTTTCCCAAACCGTAGTATTAACTAATCAAAAGTTTATGTATGCAATTCTCGATAACTTTCAGAAAATGCCACAGCCATACGACACCCCAAACATGGGTTTGTAGCACAAAGGTGCAAAAATTCAACTCAATAGTTGGAAATAAACACCACACCACCTACCTCAATCGTCTCTAATCGGTATACGTGAACGACGCCTCCCGAATCGTCCAATAATGACGTAGATCTGGGATAAAATAATTCTTGTTCAAATGTATATAACTTCCCTTAGAGGAATAATTTGTAAGAAAAACACAAGGAGAGGGAAGTGCTTACTCGTACAGTCCCAACGTGATCAACGGAGGCAGAATCGGATTCCTGGTGCGTGATCGGGTGATCCTCCAAGGTTCAGTCGTCCTCCCGAGCTCCAAATGGAGGTTCTTCCTCCTCTCTAGAATGAGGAGGCTACTGCCTATTATAAGAGAAAAAACAAACTACACGGCGTGTACTCTCAAGTACACGACATGTACTTTTCATTTATTAAACTGTTCCTCTGGCGGCTACTTTCCACCACGGAACTATTCATCCATCAACATGAGTACACGACGTGTTTTCCTGATTACATGGCGTGTACTGTCGCTCCGGTGGCGGCTACCTCCACCGCCTTACTGTTCACCTGCCGACTAATTACACAGTGTGTAAATACAAAGTACATGGCATGTAATCAGTTTTTACACCCTTCATTTCCGACAGCCCTACGCGCCCTGTGTACTCATCCCACACGGACAAAGTACATGACGTGTGGAAAAATACACGGCATGTACCCACAAAATTTGGTATTTTTCCCCATTTTCCTTATTTTCTCAAAAACACTAAAGGAAAAGGGAAAAATAAGAAACTTGTACCTCAAAAAAACTGGGTTCTTACAAACTTCCCCCATTAATGCAATTTGTCCCCAAATTTCCCTTTCAAGGGTGCCGAAGATAATGCTTAGAACAACTCTATCCACTAAGAACGTGCGTCGATCTCACACTCCTAGGTTTCATCCTGCACTCGTCCATGCTTCCATAGCACCCGAACGAGAGGAACTGACCAGCCTTGGAGAACCTTCATTCTCTTATCAATAATACGAATCGGATGCTCCTCAAAGGATGCATAGACCTATAGCTCAACCTCCTTGGGTTGAAAAATGTGAGACGGGTCTGAATGATAGCAGCGCAGCTAGGATACATGGAAGATGTCATGCATGGCCCAGTACCTCTTTGGTAACTGCATCTGGTAGGCAACTGGCCTGACTCTCTCAAGAATCTCAAACGACCCCACATATCTCGGTGAAAGTTTACCCTACCTCCTAATCTACCTGTGTCCCAGCCTCGGTGAAACACATAAGAAAACCTGATCCCAAAACACAAACTCCAAGGGTCATATGCGATCATCGGCATAATATTTCTGATGAGACTATGCGGTAGCCATCCACTTCTGAATCAACTTGACCTGCTTAGAAGTATCATGCACGAGACGTGGCCCCAGTAAAGCTGCCTCACCTACCTCCAACCAGCAAAAGGGTGATCGGCTTGGCCTACCATACAAAGCCTCGTAAGGTGTCATATCAATAATTTCCTGAAAACTATTATTGTAGAAAACTCAGCCAGGGGTATGTGCTTCTCCCAAGAGCCCCCAAAATCTAGGATGCATGAACACAACATATCCTCTAGCCCCTGTATCGTATGCTATGACTGGCCATCAGTCTGAGGGTGGTAAGTTGTGCTCAGAAGAACCTATGTACCCAGTGCCCTCTGAAAACTCTACCAGAAACAAGATGTAAAGTGGGCGTCCCTATCTGAAACAATAGAACGAGGGACCCCATGAAGGTGTACTACCTCTCAGATATACAACTTCTTGAGCTCATCGACATCATAGGTCTCCTTGATCAGAAAAAAGTGAGCTACCTTTGTAAGTTTGTCCATGACAACCCACACAGAATCACTGCCTCAAGGTGACCTCAGCAACCCAGACACGAAGTATATCGTGACATCATCCCATTTCCACTCTAGAATGGGTAACTGTTATAACAGTCTGGCTGGCCTCTGATGCTCTAATTTCACTAGCTGACAGGTGGAACATCTTGCAACAAAACCAAATACTTTATGTTTCATACCCAGCCACCAATACTGACGTCTCAAGTCACGATACATTTTGGTAACTCTGGGATACACTGCCCAGGCTGAACTCCTCATGTATATCCCCCAGAACCCACATTCATCCATGGAAACGCAGTACCTCTTCATTGTCTATCATCCATCCAGGAGGAGGGTCCTCACTTTCCACCGACTCCCGTAGAACTAGGTCTTCTGAATCCAATATTTGTCTCATCCTCACTCTATCCAGGAGGGTAGAAGTCACAGCTAAGGAAGAAAATAGGTTTTCCTCTGACTATCGTGCACCTCCAAATGCATCTCAGAGAACAAAGCCATAAGTTTCCACTCACTACTAGCCTCATGCACTGCCTATGTCTAAGTATTCCTACTCACTTCATTAGCTACTGCATTACCCTTACCAGGTGTATAGGAAAGCTCAATGTCGAAGGACTGAAGGTATTTGACCCACCTGTGCTGTCTCAGATTCAGGTCACGATGAGTAAAGATATATTTGAGACTTTTGTGGTCCGTAAACACCAAAAAATGTTCTCCCAAGAGGTAATGTCTCCAACAGAGCAATTCATGAACAATTGCTGCCAACTCGAGGTCATGCGTCCAGTAATTCCTCTCTTGTGGCCTCAACTACCGAGACCCATATGCAATAACTCAATCACCCTACATCAACACTACTCCCAGACCAATGCTTGATGCATCACAGTAAATTGTATAGATCTTCCCTTGCTCTGGAAGTATCAAGACTGGTGCTGATGTCAACCTTCCCTTCAGCTCCTGAAAGGCTGTCTCAAAAGATTCTGACCAAACGAACTTCACACCCTTCTTAGTCAAACCTGTCAACAGCACTGATAAGCGGGAAAAGTCCTGTATAAAATGCATGTAGTAACCAGACATCCCCAAGAAACTCCGTATCTCAAACACGTTCTTAGGATACTCCCATGAAACTACTTCTATCACCTTCTCTAGGTCTACTACAACTCCTGACTCTGAGATAATATGACCTGGGAAGTGAATCTGGTCCATCCAAAAGTGGCACTTTGAGAGCTTAGCATATAACTGATGATCTCTCATTGTACTTAGTATGATCTCAAGATGGGTGGCATGCTCATGTCGAGTGTGAGATTACACCAAGATATCATCCATGAAGACTACCACAAAAGAATCCAAATAAGGGTGGAACACATGATTCGTCAAATCCATGAAAACCACTGGTGTGTTCGTGAGTCCAAATGGCATAACCAAGTACTCATATAGACCATATCTTCTCTGAAAAGTTGTAAGTGTTATGTCCAATGGTCTAATGCATAACTGATGATATCCAGATCTCAAGTCAATCTTCGAGAAAACTTGTGCTCCCTTAAGTTGATCAAAAAGATCATCAAACCTTGGAAAGCGATATTGGTTCTTGATCGTTAGCTAGTTCAGCTTCCGATAATCCACACAGAGTCTGAGGGTACCGCCTACCTTCTTTGAAAAAAGGATCGGCGAACCCCAAGGAGAAGTACTGGGTCAGATAAAACCCTCTGCCTGCAACTCCTCTAACTGCCTCTTGATCTCCTACAACTCTGGTGTAGTCATCCTATAAGGAGGAATGGACACCAGTGCTGCTCCTGGCACTAGCTCAATAGAGAAATCTACCTATCGCTCTAGAAAAAGACCAGGGAAGTTGTCTGGGAAGACATCCCTGAAATGATTAACCATTGGAGGGAAATCCTTCTGAAAAGTTCCTTGGTCATCCAGATACAAACTCGCAATCTGGGTTGTCACTCCACCTCGCCTACAATTCTCAAGTCCATCTCATCTCACCTAGACATCCCATTAGCCCTTATATAGAAACTCTCCACCCTCTGGTGACGTGAAACTCACCCTACGACGATAGAAATCCACAAAGTCTCGAAAGGGTACCAACCAGTCCATCCTGAGAATGACATCATAATCTGTCATCTCTAAGACATAGAGGTCCCACAGAAAGTGACACCCACCAACCTCTAGGGGGAACTCCCTGCACTGACGCACACCAGTTTTTCTAGTTCCCAATTGAGTGTCAAGCGTCATAAAATCATAAGAAGAAGAAACATAGAGCCAAAGGCTCTCCACAATGGGCAAAAATATAAAGCTATTTATAGCACCCATATCAAAAAGTACATATGATAAAACAAAAGCTACTAGAATAGTACCTCTAACAGTAGAAAGTTTGGGATCCTGCTCCTGCTGGGTCTGCTGCACTGCATATGCCTGCCTAGTGTCACGGCCCTGCGACACAGCCTGGATACCCTGAGCTGACCCGCACTACTGCCTCAAAGATCATGGTGTCTAGATACAATAGCCACGACCACCATCTCTGCCTGCACGCCCTGACGTACCCCAATTTCCTGACTGGTAAGAAGCTGTCGGTCCTGCTCCTGCATGCGGAGTCTGCACAGAACTCCTCTCACTAGCCACTGGTGGAAACGCCCTGCAAAAACGCTGGAGATGACCTATCCTGCCGCAAACTCATCACTCCATTGGGTCACGTGGACACTGCAGTCACTTGTTCCCCTCTTTACCACACTGGTAGCACATGACCTGGCCACCTGAAGTATTCTTCTGGCTATCACTGCCACCGTGAGAGAATTACATCTACCTCTTCCTCTTACCGGTAGAAATAGTACCAGAAACTGGTGTAGAACCACCCTGGCCCAAACCACTAGCTTCCCACAGGTTTTGTTCAGCAATCAGTTCCTAGTTCACAATAGCATGCACTATAGGAAACCTGAAAACATTCACCAATGCTCGGATGTCATATCGAAGACCATACTCAAAGCGTATATCCCTCAACGTCTCATCACCCACTAGAACAGGTGAAAAATGTTGAAGCTCGGTGAATCGGGAAGAATAATGCATCACTGACATGGCGCCCTGCTGCATATTCATGAACTCTCAAGCTCGATCTTCCCACAGCATCTCGGGGAAGAAGAATTCATAGAAGGCATCCTGAAAATCTTCCCACACCATGTCTCGGTGATGCTCAGGCTGGGTGGTAACATCCCACCACCTCTTGGCAGAATCACACACCATGTAGGTAGTGAGCTTGACCCTCCTCCCAGGAGGCGTCTCCAGATGCTTGAATATCGTCTACATCTAATCCAGCCTTGACTCTACAGCCTGTGGTCCTCCATCCCCTGAAAACGTAGGCGGATGCTACTATTGGAAGATACGAGTCAACTCTTCCATAGATGTGGCGACCTGCGGTGCTCCCTGGAAGGTCTGTATGAACCGCATGAAGCCTTCATGGAATTTTTCATCCACACCTATGTCCGATATAACGGTTGGCACTGCATCTAAAACTACTGGAGGATCCATTGGTAGCCCATGGCCCACCATCTTGGGAGTAAAATCATTTCTGCTCTCCTGGTGAATAACTGCTGGTCATCTCAATGGCATGACTCTACAGGGTCAAATACGTACCTTAGATTAAGTTCATAAAAGACTGAAAACAAGGAGTGTAGGAAGGGAACAGGAGAATAAAAACATTCATGATTCACAAAACTTGACTACACGGGGTGTATAAATACTACACGGCGTGTACGTGAATTTTCTTCCCCTGCTCGAGTCCTCCTACAAGGCTTAGCCACATGGATCTCCTTTAAACAGAACTACACGGCGTGTATAAAACCTACACGGCGTATAATCTACATACTCTTCACTGGCCTTTGTTGTTCGTGACACGGCCTGTGTACCCAGGTCACACTACACGGTGTGTTCCAAAAAGACACGGCGTGTACAAAGTAAGTCTCAGACCGACCCATGTTGCTCACTAGACAGCCGACTTACACAGATGACACTACACGGTGTGTCCCATAGGTACACGGCGTGTACAAGGTAAGGTAACACTGACCCGTGTTGTTAGTGACATGGTCGGGTACCTGGGTCAGACTACAAGGTGTGTTCATGGTAGACACGACATTCATGTCTTAAGGTTTCCTCCATCCGTGTTGTTAGTTACATGGGCAGACACCAGGTCAACACCCCCACGGTGTGTACATCCGATACATGGCATGTTCCCCCCAAGCCATTTCCCACCCCGTGTCCCTGCCCACACGGCCAATGACACGGGAAGAGACTACACGGCGTGTACTGAGGGTACACTGCGTGCACTTAAAAAGTTTTCATTTCTTCCTGAATAGAAGAACACACGGCGTGTGTCCATAAAACTACACGGTGTGTTTGTGGTTTGTTTCCAGATAGTAAGCCTCAGAAACTACTCTAGAACCTAGAAAAACACTAAAACCAACACCAAAGTGCCAAATTCCGATCCGTGAGGGCCCATACTCCCCATGAATCAATGTTTGGCATCTTATACATGTTATAATAAGGAAAACACATTAATGATCCACCAAATTCCAGTCATTGAGGGCTCATACTCCTCAAGAACCAAAGTTTGGTGTTCATTCTATCAAAACCTCACACCCAAATACCCTAACAAATAGCAGGTATTTATCAAAGTAGCTATCACAACAGCATGCTTTTCTAGCACATACACTATCACAAGAACATGAAATTTCTAATGCACCTACATGGCATTGAAACTATGCATGGAATATGATTCTAACATGTTCATAAATGATGCATGAGATGGAATACCCTCATCTCATCGGGTTGTAACTAAATAGAACCCATTATAAAAATAAACAGCACAACCACAAGTGCCTCACCCAACGGGGAAAATCAAGTCAACTGTAAAATTGAAACCAGTAATAATTACAATAACGAGGTAGACTAGATTTTCTCTGTACAAGGGTTAGATACTCCCAGGCACAGCTTATTACCAACAACCATGTATATCCTATCCCTAACTAAGGCTCCAAACAGTAAGTCAAAGAAAAGAACCTCCTTTGATACCACTTTGTAATGCCCCGAATCTTGGAGCCACTCAACGGGTTCCCCGAACCCGGTTGGTCACATGACCTCAAGTGCATTTCCCAAAATTTCAGAGGCTTCCGACAAGCAGTGAGGGCCCAGGTCTGATAGTGGGGAATCTATGCCCTCATTTGTCAAAGTGTAATGTAGTGGAAAAGATAAATAACATACAACAGCGGAAGCAGTAAACCATATACAACTGAAATGAACAACTGAAGTAAAAGAGAATGAGCAGTCATATATATAAAGATGCAGCATGTCACGAATTCTATGAAAGAATCCAGAACAGGATACACTATAATATAATACAATACAACTCAATGTACAAGGTATGTCCAAACAAAACAAATCAGAGTAAACATGACGTAGCAGCATCCCAAGCCTAAGATCAGTCCCATGCTCTCATAATCCTCTGCTACAATCATGTACCTATATAGGGACCCTTTCCCCTGTCGAAACTTACAACAATATATTCTTTTTGGTCCGAAGACATGACCCAAACAGGGTGTGAGAAATAAATCCCAGTAGGCACCCACCAAAGTCTCATGCCCAACTGTTAGTGAAAATGTGCAACAACAGTGTGCAAGGTAAATGAAATAAACTAAGCAGTACTTAAAAGTAACAAACTCTACTAGTTATATTTAGATTTTAATATTCATTTAACCATTCCAAGCCTATGAGTTAACTTGGCAGGTATAACATATGAAAATCACCACAGTGAATACTCCTGATAACACTGTCCTCATACATACAATCCTTACCCTCAGGTAATCAGAATCGAAACCCACAGGTGTCTGCCCATATGCATAAGGAATATTTCCCATAGGCGTATGAGGTGTCTCCAACAAGCACAGAAACTACTGCCCACGGGCACAGAAAAAGGTTGCCTACAGGCTAAAAGAACACTACCCTTAGGATATACAAGTAATCGGGCCGAGCCCAACACATAAGCAAGCAATTATATACAATTCCTCTCAAGACAATTTCAAAGAATGCTAAAATTCACGGTATACCCATAGGTATTCTGGAAAAATGGATAAATAGAGGAACGCACCCTCAAGGTGGTCTTGGATCCAAGAAGTGTTCCCAAACAGCATTTTTAACTTATCAAAAGTTTATCTATGAAATTCTAGATGCCTTTCAGCAAAGGCCAGTGCCATACGACACCCCAAACATGGGTTCGTAGCACAAAAGTGCACAAATTCAACTCAACAGTTATAAATAAACACCAGAACACCTACCTCGATCATCTCTGATCGGTATACGTGAATGAAGCCTCCCGAATTGTCCAAGAATGACGTAGACCTGGGATAAAATAATTCTTGGTCAAAAGTAAATAACTTCCCTTAGAGGAAGAATTGGTAAGAAAATCACAAGAAGAGGGAAGGGATTACCTGTATGTTCTTAACGTGATTGATGGAGGCGGAATCAAATTCCTGGTGCATGTTTGGGTGATCCTCCAAGGTTCATCCGTCCTCCCAAGCTCCAAACGGTGGTTCTGCCTCCTCTCTCGAATGAGGAGGCTACTGCCGGTTTTAAGCGAAAAAAACAAACTACATGGAATGTACTCTCAAGTACACAGCTTGTACTTTTCATTTTTTAAACTGTTCCTCTGGCATCTACATTCCACCACGGAACTGTTCATCTGTCGACATGAGTACATGGCATGTTTTCCTGATTACATGGCATGTATTGTCGCTCTGCCGGCGGCTGCCTCCACCACCTTACTATTCACCTGCCGACTGAGTACATGGCATTTCAATACAAAGTACACGGCGTGTAGTCAGTTTTTACACCCTTCATTACCAATAGGCCTACCGCACCCTGTGTACTCATCCCACATGGCCAAAGTACATGGAGTGTGGAAAAGTACACAACGTGTACCCACAAAATTTTGGATTTTTCCCTATTTTCCTTATTTTCTCAAAAATACATAAGGAAAGGGGAAAAAGAAGAAACGCGTACCTCAAAAAAGAAGAACTGTGTTCTTACAAGATATCACTTTCACTCTCATTAATTCCGACCATGCACACCTGTTACTATGATGAAATTCCACACATAATTTCTCTCTTCTCATTTACATTCAAGAAATTCTTTTATATTAAGAAATAAAATTCATTACATATGTTGGGAAATGTATCTATATAACCCCCTTAATGTCTATTTCTTGTAAATATGATGATATACCCCTTTCTCTCTCATCAACAATTTTTATGAATTCTTATGTCACGTCATTATACTGCCAAAATTTTACCACAATTATCCAAGGCAAAGTCATTGTGTAGTGAATACCTTCCCATTTCTCTATCAAGGGTATTCAACTTTATGAACATATACATATTGATTATAGAGTTTCAATTATTAATTCCACATTCCTTTATCATGGATTAAATTATTTTGTTTAATTAATCCATGTTCTATGATCAATGTGGCACACTTACGCATGAAATAAAATGATTATGAAGGGTGCACCCTGATAGCACACAAATGCATTGGGTAAATATTAGTATCACGATACATCAAGTGAAATGTGATTTTACACATGCTAATTCAAGTGAAATGAGGGTTTACTCATGCACCTTGTGCAATGGGCCTAGGCTCATGCTAATATCACGTTAAATGTTGTTTTCACAATTCCATGTTATGATAATCATGCAATATCATGCCTTTATGTTCATGTTTCTCTTTCACTCCATTGATATGTCTGTATATTAACATTTACTATATTCTTCATGTTATGCCCTTCTCACTCCCTTATTGGGCTTTATAGCTCACCCTTTTCTTATTCATGTCCTCAGGTTTCCACATGCAATGCTAAGTACGAAGGAATGTTGTGGTCACATAAAAGAAGTATTCAATAAAGATGTTGAACATTATGTTCATGTTTTTTATGTAATGTTCCTAATTCTCCAAGACACTATTCCTATAAATCCAAAAAGTTATCATAAGTTAATTTTTATGTAATAAATCATTTCAAAGTGTTTAATAAAGAGTTAGGTTGTTATAGTTGGTATCAAAGAGATGTTTATCTATTTTTGGGATTAGGATTAGAAAGCCCTAGTGAAAGCCTTAGGGATAGGACTAAGTATAATAAAAATATCCCTAAATTTTATTGAGTATATAATAAGTGGTTTATTAATAAAATACATCCCTATATGGATACAAACAAGTAGAGGCATCTCTGGCACAGATGTATCTAGGTGTAAAACCCAAAAACACATCTTTGAGCAAGACTCGAACGAGAACTGGTGCACAAAAACAGGCCCAAATACACTCTTGGTTATGACACTCTTGGGGGATAATATTTTGTAAATTGATATGCTTAGTATGAAACATTATTAAGGTAATAGAAAAAATTCCCCCAAAGAATAGATATTGGGATGTTGATCATTGATAACATAGATTGAAGCCTATAAATTCATAAGACAAGGGAAAAATGTTATTTATGAGATATCACTTTTTGTCATTGGATTTCCCTTTATGTGTTACCCCTAACATTAATTTTATTCTATAAAATGGCCAGTAATAGGAGGACACGAGCTAACAACCGATGTGAAGATCCATGTGATTACTATTCTAATAAGATGTCCAATCTGATGGGAGCGGGAATCACAATCTTTTTCATGGTCCTCTCTTAGTTAACTCAAGTTTTGAATAGAAACATGGGTCAAGATGAATGTTCACCCCCCCCCCCCCATAATTAAATAACTAGGTGTAATGGAGAAATTCATGAGACAAAGGCCTCCTACATTTAATGGATCATTTGATCCCTCAATTGCTGACCAATGGATCAACTCCATTGAAATGATCATCTCCATCCTTTAATGTTCCCAACAAGAGAAGGATCATCTGGAATCTTATCGTATGGAGGGTGAAGCTGATCAATGGGGGACATTGATCAAAAATACGAAGCTTGAGAGGGAGAGAGAGGCATTTGAATGGAAGGTTTTCCGAAAAAAAAAATTCGATAAATATTTTCCGTGAACCCTCTATTATAAGATGGAAAGGGACTTCCTTGACCTCAAGAAAAAAGATGAAGAATCCATCGGAACCTATAAGGGAAACTTCACAAGGCCTTCACGATACACCTATGGAATTTTCATTACCCCCGAATGCAAGTTTTACCAATTATTTTGTGGGATACAACCTAGACTATGGAAATCCCTAGAAATCTGTGACTTCAATTGCAACGAGGAAATTTTCTGATGTGACCTCAAAGTTGAAATTGAGATCAGCGAATCATAGGGGTATCATGGGGATAAGAAGTGTAAAGTGGAATTTAATTATGGTGGTCCGATGGATAAGTCCAACGATGTTAAGAAATTACAGCACCCCACATTCCAATGGTGTGAAAGGAAACACCCTTGGAAATTGCCTAAATGGGATGAGTAAATTCATTATGTGTGGAATAGAAGGCCACCTAGCCATTAAATGCCAACAAGAAGAACCCACTTCTATGTTAGAGGAGAGAAATGATCTGTTTGACCCTTAACTCATTGTTCATTGATTAAACTGCAAATAACCAGGGCACTTTGCAAAACAGTTCCCTGTGCTAAGGGTGTTCAGAGGCAACAAACAGCCTCCAAGGTAGCGAAGACGAGCTTTATACATCACTACCACTGAAGTGAACCCCGAAAATGAAGTGGTGAAAGGTACGCTAGTTATTCATTAAATAATAAAGAACTTAATTTTTTATTTTAGTTCTATGCATTCTTTTATATCCCAAATATTTAGTATAACAATCTCAATTCCACCACAAATCATGGAATTAAATATTTTAGTGAGAATGGAAAATGGGGTTATCATTACCACACATGAATATAACTCCTCCCCTATCACAATTTTTCGATTTAACTTCTTAGTGAGTCTCATCATACTCCCTCTAGTTGAATTTTATGAGTTTTTTTCCTGGATTTTCATTCCATATATAGAGCCAACATAAATTTCCATGAGAGGGAAATAACTCTCCATAGGGAAAATCATCCCCCGGTTCTGTACAAGTGCAAGGAGGATGATGAATCTTCTTTAGAACCATCATATCAAGTGTGGATATTACAACCCTATGAGCATATTCATCATGTTTAATGATTGAGTCTAAGGAAGCTACCATACTCGAAGAAATTTCTATTGTAAAGAATTCACTAAAGTTTTTCCCCAGTAATTGCCTGATATTTCTCCTGGAAGTGATATTGAATTATGGATTGATCTTATACTTGGGGAATTTCCAATATCCATGACACCATATAGAATGGATATTGTAGAGCCTGAGGAGCTAAATAAACAACTACAGGAGAATCTGGATAAAGTGTTTATATGACCAAGTGCTTCACCATGGGTTGCACCGGTCCTCTTCATCAAGAAGAAGGTTGGGTCAATGTGCCTTTTCATTGATTATCTTGAGCTCAACAAAATCACGATAAATAACTAGTATAATATACCCCAAATTGATTAATTGTTCGATCATCTACGTGGAACACAATAGTTCTCTAAGGTGGATTTTCGTTCGGGATATTACAAAGTAAGGGTTAAGAAGGAGGATATCCCCAATACTGCTTTTCCTACAATGTATGGGCACTTTGAATTCATAATAATGCATTTCAAAATCGCTAATTCTCTATAATTTTTATCGGACATGATTAATAGGTTATTTAGAGCTTACATCAATAAAATTATAGTATTATTTCTAGACGATATTCTAATATACTATAAAACCAAGGAGGATCATGAGGATCATCTAAGCACTATCCTTGACACCTTAAAAAAGGATAATATATATTTGAAGTACATCATGTGTGAGTTTTGGTTAAAGGAAGTCTTATTCTTGGGTCATATCATCACAATAAAGGGTATATCTGTAGATCCCTCCAAGAAAACTGCAATTGAGGGATAGCTAAGGACAACATTGGTGACAAATATCTATAGTTTCCTAGGGTTATCTAGAAATTATCATCGGTTTGTCAGAAATTTATCACAATTTTCAAACCCTTTTACCAAGCTAACTCGAAAGGGAGTCAAGTTTTCTTTGAGTAATGAATGTGAAGATAGATTCAAGGAGTTTAAAATGAGGATTATCATTGCGCTTGTGCTCACACTACCCACAAGTGGGGATCTTTTTATGGTATTCAGCGATTCTTTGAAGAATGGCATGGGTTGTGTGTTAATTAAAAATGACAAAGTCATTGCATATGCTTCAAGGAAATTGAATGTTCATGAGAAGAATTATCTAAGAACATGGTGTATTCTATGTATCACTCTTCAGAACATACATACCTGACCCATCACATGTACTCAATCCAGATATAGTACCATTTGAGAATAAACACTCTTATGAAGAGAAGATAGTGAAGATTTTAGATTTTAGGGAAAAAGTTCTTCAAAAGAAGACAATGCTCCTTGTCAAGGTGTAGTGGTGAAACTAAATGTTTGAAGAAGCAACATGGGAATCAGAGGAAGTGATGAAGAAGAGTTACACTCATGTATTTTATTTTGGGAAAAAAAATTTGTGGGTGAAATTTCTTTAGGGGGAATATTGTTATGACCCAATCTTTTATTAATGGCATTTCTCTTTATTTAATTAAATGTCTTATTATGTAAAACGGTTATATAAAACATATGCACTTCCTTATTTTTATGTTTTTTGATTTCAAAATAGAGTTATTAATTGTTACCATTGCTGATATAGTCATTAAATAGTGATCACATGATTAGTATAAATATACGGCATTAAAAAATACAATTTACTCAGACAAAGGAAGTGATGGACTAATCTAGTAGAATTTCATCATACAAAGACCATTTGTCAGAGCTCAAAAAGGAGGTGGTGTGACTAGGCTTCTTTCTTGACCAAGAAGAAGTTCTGCTTCAACTCGTTAAGCTTAAACGAAATCGCCTACAAGAGAAGTGCATGTTAATAGATATTACCACCCGAGAGATATTATCCAAGCCACCCCAAGAGTCTGTCACTATCGCACACCTTACCCATAGGTATTATACAGGTGTTATAAGAGGTTATGTAATAAGAACCTAGAACTATGGTTATGTTCATTAGTTTTTTATTGAATAAATAATTTGTATTCATTTTATCATTGTAACTTTGTAAATGGTTTTTAAAGAATAAATAATATTATTAGTTAATATCAATTAAGAAAACTATTTTGACGAATTAATGGATATTTGAATTAAATAAATTTTTTATAATTTTTTTTTACTAAATTAATTTTTATTAAATATAAATGATCATATATGTTTTTAGGAATACAATTGATATTTTTTTATGGGTTGAAAACTCTTTTTGTCAAAACCCATGAAATTCAAAAAAATGTCGGTTTTAAATTTGAAATTGAAAATTAAAATATTTATAAAAATATTTAGATAAAAATAATATCATTTTTGGATTCGGGACGTTTAAATTATTCAATAATTATTTTTTAATAATTTTCTGATATGGTCGCATTTTTGGGTAAAAATTAAATACGGTTTAAATATATAATGTGTTTTATGACATGATAATGACCCAGTAGTGATGTAATAAAATACTATAAAAGATATTTTCGGCCAACATATGTTTTAACTTTAAAATAATGTGATTTTATATTTCTTTTATTAATTTTATGGTGCCTTATTGCACCCTCCAAGACTTATAAAATATTTTTTCTTTTTAAAATGATTTCCTTGAGAGTGTGACTCACCTCCGCATAAGAAAGCCTAATATTTTATGAAGTTCAGCCATTGGTCATACAAAATAATATTTTCCAATACCCTTTGAGAAAATCCTTGGTCAAAAAACGTGGGTTGTATTAACGTTTTATAAATGTAATTATACAGATTCCAAAACCTATGTTTGTGAAATATTAAAGAATTCCCCTCTATTTTCCTATATAAAATCACCAAAGAACCCACATCTATTCATGAAAAATCCTTGTAGAACGTCCCTACACTGACCTAATCTCTCTAGAATCCTCCCATGGTGCCACAAGCTCCCATTAAGCCCCTCTCAAGCCTCTCCCAAGCCTTTGGGACCACACTTCCAAGTAAGGGATTTCTTCCTTTCTCATTTTGTCCAAATTTCTTTATATTATTATACCCTTTTTTCAATAACCAATGATGGGGAATGATTTATTACCCCCCCCCCCCATACTTCCATCCTTATGATTGAATGTTTAGAGACCTCTTTCTCTCTCATTAATTCATCCCATGCACACATCTTACCATGTAGAAATTCCATAAGGAATTTCTCTCTTCTCATTTACATTCAATCAATTTTTTTATATTATGAATATAAATTCCATTACATATGTTGGGACATGTATATATAGGACCCCATTACTTTCTATTTCATTACATATAATGTGATACCCCTTTCTCTCTCATCAACCATTTTTTTCAATTCTTATGTCATGATATTATGTTGTCGAAATTGCACAACGATTCTCCAACCAAAGTCATTGTGTAGTGAATACCTTCTCATTTCTCTATCAAGGGTATTCAACATTAGGCACATTACTTATTGATTATAGACTTTCATGTATGAATTTCACAATCCATTATTGTGTAATAAATGATGATGTTTAATGAATTCATGTTGTATAATATATGTGGCACGCTTATGCATGAAATGAAATGATTAAGAAGTGTGTGCCCTGATAGTTCTCCAATGCATTGGGTAAAGATTAATATCATGATACACCAAGTGAAATTAGGGTTTACTCATGATAATTCATCTATAAGTATGGTTTAATCATTTTCCATGTGCAATGATCCTTGGCTCATGCTAATATCATGATATATTTTGTTACTACATTTCCATGTAATGATAATCATGGTATATCATGCCTTTATGTTCATGTTTCTATTGCACTCCATTTATATGACTATTTCCTAACATGTACTATATTCTTCATGTTATTCCTTAATTACTCTCTTACTGGGCTTTATAGATCACCCTTTGCTTATGAATGTCCCCCGGTTACCCCATGCAATGCTATGTACGAAGGAATGTTGTGGGAATGTAAAAGAATTTTTCAATAAATATGTTGTAATTTATGTTCTAAGTTGTTATGTTATGTTCCTAATTTCCCAAGATAATAGAACTATCAATCCTAAAAGTTCTCTTTACCGCAATTTTATGTAATAAATCATATTAAAGTGTGTAATAAAGAGTAGGGTTGTAATAAAAAAATCTAGGTCCTGTAAATAACATATTTTTCAGTGCCATTTTTTCATGATCAAACCTAGGTTGACCCTGTACCGGTCACCCAAGCTGGCCCAGGATATCCTTAATACATGTACCTGATCATCCTATAGTGGAAAAAATCACCAAGTAAATTGACATGATATAGTTGGAATGATTTTTCCCATTATAAATAAACAGAAGTATAATAATGAAAATGATCACCCTATTGTTAAAAAATAGAACCAACCAAAAATCAAAACATAAATTGGAAATAAAACTAAACTGAATATGAAAACTAAAAAATCACCATGTGACCCCATTGGTCACTCATTGATCCCAAAATATAAAATCACACAATGAGGAATCAATCCATGATGGGACCCACAATTGAGTCTAAAAACATTAATTAATATATAGGTGTGAGTATTTAATCTTAGTAGAAATTATTAATAAATCTATTCCTTGTGCATTACATTTACATAATAGATTAATTTATAGACACTTTGAAATAAAAAATAAAAAATATATTTATTCAATTATTTTTTTTAAAACATGGTCAACTACAATATGCATTTAAAAAATCTTTCTTTTAAAAATTACTAGATTTAGACATTTAATAAAAAACTAGGGAAGAGAGAAAAATAAATTGGAATAAATTTATATTTTTTAATAATTATTTTTAAGAGTACAAGAAAAACCAAAAAAAAATTTACCATTGAACATTTACCATTTAAAGTAAAACAAAATTAGTGGAATGTGAAGCTATACAAATATTACCAAAATGAAACATGACACCTATACTATTCATCATCAATGAAAAAGTGTTGGCATAACATAAGAATGATTAGGATCTTAGTGGATAATCTAGAACATACTAACAGTTATCCACCCTATCAGTGTTCATTATGTAAAAAAACCTATTTCATGGTCATACTCTACCTATCCAAATTGAGGGGGAAATCAAAAATTAGAGTACGTCCATACTAAGAGCCATTAGCCAGAGTATAATCCTAAACTACTAAAACAAACATTATTGTATAATCAACTAGGTATTCTAGGTTCAGAAGACAAGTTTAATATGGGTGTGATCCATGTTATGAATAACAATTAAAACATATATATAATAAACACAATCCATCACAAAAACCACATGACCGAGTACCACCCCTTACCCAACCCAAGGGATAATTCCATTACAATTAACTGTCAATACATGAGGGATTTCCCATGCCGAGGACCTCCAATTCCATTTAGCCTTCAACATGTATGTTGACATAAACCAAAGGGTGTTTCCCAAGGAAATTTTTTTTTCAATGGTGGTAACTGGGCCTCACATATCATTTGAACAAAAAACCATTCCATATGATCTCAAAACAACACATATAAAACAAAAAAACATTTAGAAATCCATTTTGTAAAACTTGAATCCCAATTTTTGAACCAAAAAAAAATTAAAATGTAAAATATTAATTTAAAAACCATGAATCACTTTTAAAATCCAAAAAGACATTTTATTGAAAACATTGTATGGAAATTATAATAAAATAATATCACACAATTCAATACAAAAATAAATTCACCTCATTTAATATCAATTAGTTATTATAATAATTTTACACCAATAATTATAATAGTAACATGGTTTCAAAAGGCATGAAATAAATTAATAATTAAATTCAATGATCAATTTGTAATGGAAACAACCTAAAACTCAAAACACTTTGATAATGGACATCTAAGTCAACTCCTCAAGGGCCCATAGAGACATGAACGCCCAAGGAGATCCATAGAAAAAACAAAATAAAAATCAAGGAAGTATGAACCCTAGACCCAAGAGACTAAGGGATTAGAGAAAAAAAGAAGAAAATTCATAATGAATGAAGAGGGAGAAGGTTTGAGGATATTACCTTGAGAAATCACCCTCAAAACATGTGGAAATTCCTCTGATTCTAGAATTCGAATAGGAGGAGAGGTGTGGTGAGGAATTGAGGATATTTTCATGAGTCTCACAAGCCAAGAGAAGAAAAAATTGGGTTTTTGGTTAAAATCAAAATTTGTAAAAAAATTAAAATTACATTTTTAATGAATTTTGGAAATGCACACAGTTTGGGAAACCATGATCCAACTATTTTCCCCTTACTGGGCTTATATGGAACCGACAAGATTTTGATGCATAGTTTGGGAAATAATTGACCAATAATGTTATTTAGTTCTATCATCAATTGTAGATCCATGCAAATGTTCTCACATAGTTTGTACAAACCATGATCAATCAGTTCACCCTCATTGAGGGGCACCCAAAGACCTAAACAAATACTTCTTGGTATGAACAATTTTAATCTAATTTTCCACTCTTAGTGAAACACTAACCATAAAATAGGAAAATATATTGAAAATAGACACAACAATAGGAGGTATTACGGTATTCCATTAACCATGTACACAACCCATTAAAATGAAGAAGAGCATCCCAAAACACAAAATTTTTATCTGAAACACCATATACTCAATGGGAAATTGGAAGAAAAATTATTAACCAATATAAAGTATAAAAATAAAAACTAAGGTGTCACAATTTTTCCCATCAGTAAAAAAAATAATTTCTTCAAAACCCGAATTTTCTCAAAAAAAATATTCCTATAATTCTCCAAATTATTTATCAAATAAATTTTTATAGATATTTTAGATTTATATTTTTTGAAAGAAATCTACTTTTTGTTTAAAAAAATTAATATTTGGCTCTTGATAAAATTTTCAAATGAATAATTGTTTTAATAAGTATGTAATAATTGGAAATTTCCTGACTTTATGATCATTTTTTTAATATTAAATTATTAATTTTAATGTTATTTCAAAAATACATGCAAATTATTTATGAATTGTTTATTTTAAAAAGTGACTTTCAAAGAAATGATATTTTCCTCAAGAAATGTTTCATGTTATTTTAAATTCAAAATAATTTTCTATCTATGTTGAAATAAATTAATGATACTTATGATTTAATAGGTATATAATCTAAGGATAACTTTATTATTTGTTATTTGAATGGTGAATTTTCTTTATGACATGTTTTTTGTAAAACTATTTTTCCTCTATGGGTTATACCATAGTAAAATACTTATGAAACACACTAAATTTTTTACAAGTTATACTTTGATGAAATGATGAAATGATTATGAAACATATTTCTTCTCCAAAGGATATGTTATGATGAAATGTTTATGAAACCCATTTCATTTCATAGGTCTTGATATTGTAAATGCTTTATGATCTTCTAGAATACGTTTGTATGATTTCCATTATGTGATAGGTGAGACTGATATCTAACTTCAATGCATTAGATAATGATTGATATCCCATGAGATAAATATGACTAAAATGGTTAGTGATCCGATTTTAGTAATAGACTTATTCTACTATGATAGTATTGGTAGATAACATTTACTAATATGGTGGTTTGGGGAGTGAACCATATCCACTATGATATTCTTGGAAAGGATCAAGGTACTAGTTGGGAAATAATTTTCTTTGATAATGTGTTTCCAAAAATCACCACCAATGTTATGTTATCATGGTTCATGTTCTTCAATTAAATTATCATCCATGTCTTATAAAATACCAAGATTTATTCCATGACTCATGTTTATTATCAATGATATGTATGGTATGGTTATCAAATGTTATTATCAAGTTCTCATTGCCTTATGCTCATGGTAAGTCAATATATCCCTTCTTTACCCATACTGAGCATCTAATTTTACCCTTTTTAATGATTCCTTTCACTAGATTATGATGAAAGGTATTATTTATGATATAACTAAGAAGGTTTTGAATTATCAATAATGTATTGGAAGATGACATATCTCAATTTTGGACTAGTTATTCATGTTTCCAAGATTCCAAATGAAATATACAATTATGATCATCAAGTGTAAGTCTGATTTAATGAATATTCATCTAAAAACAGCTAAAATCTATGTATGATATTTTTGGGTCATTATAGGTACAACATGTATGTTAAGACTCTATGTGTGCATCATGTTCAATAACACTCAATGGTACTAATTTGTTTTGGGATTTCTGTAATGTCTCGGACCTCTCCGATCCATTACTTTGTGAAAATTAGGGTTAGGAAGAGGTTGTGTGAGTATCGTGGGAGAGAGGGAGTGATTATGAGATAATAATGGGCATCAATAATAATTATTATTATTAATGATAATGATGGCGGCCTGTTGATGAAATTGAAAGAGGATTTATTACTATTATACTAAATAATAATGGTAATGGTGGCCTTTAGTGTTTGATTAATTAAATGGAATGGTTTTAATTTAATATGATAATAACCATGATAAACTAGCGGTATGGTTTATTGTGAACGAATCATATCATTACAGCAGGTTCATGTTTGTGGTTGGATGTGGTCAACACGACAAGAGTTAATTAATATTATTAATAATGATATTGGTGACACAAAAATGTGTGTGATTGGTAAATGAAATTAAATGGGTTTAATTTGTTAGGAGTTGTGCTATTATTATTATTTTAATAATACTAATATTGCCTTATTATTATTATAATTAATTCATATTAATAATAAAATTTAAAAAAAATTCAACTAACAAAATTAAATGGTTTTAATTTTGGTTAGTAAATTAAATGATTTGAATTTAATAAAGGGAAATGGTTTTAATTAAATGGTTCTTAACTAGGTGAGCTGGGCACGCATGGGGTTTGGGGCGTGGGATTTACCTCCCCTCAATAATTAATAGTTGTTATTAATTTTTTGAAAATTAATAAATCATTTTTGGTTATTAAAATAAAAATTTAAAAGGGTGGTTTTTCCTATGAGGCGCTAGTAGCGTGAGGAGAAGGGAGTCTCCATGCAAATTTTTTAACTCCAATTCAAGTTTTAAATAAAATAATAATGATAATGGCAGAGTGTGATTGGAGAGGGATTCGCTCCTTTTTGGTTTGTGTGTGGGTTATCTTGGATGTGAGATTTTAGATAAATCAATTACAAAACAAATGAAGATAATATAATAATAACATTATTATTTTTGGTTGTCAAAACACTTTTTCTTCGGTATCTTCTTCGTGCGACCTCAGTTTTGTGAACCGTTAGTGGAAGTGTGACCCTGACTTCAAGAAGAAAATTATGAGTCCATTATTGAATGTATTTTTCAGATTTTCGGATCAGGTACCCGAAACGCTCGTGAATTAATAGATTTAATATTATTATTAAATCTTCAACCCGTCATAACTCCCGCATGCGACGTCCGATTGACTTCTTGTCAGTGGTGATGTGATCCTATCATTAATATGATTGATTCAAGTCTAATGTGGGATATTAAATTATGGTTCGTGGCTCGGTTCCACGAAACACCCAATAATAATAAATATTGTTATTATTACAGGATCTTGTATTCAACATATCTCCTTCATATGGTGTTAGAATGGTGAACCGTCTGTGACATTGCAATCCTGAAATTAAGACAGATGATTCAAAGACCATAAATACTATATTAATTATTTTTATGTCTTAGGATGTTTTTACTTGGTCAAACCGTGTGGGTTAATGCGATCTGCATTTAATGGGGAATAAGCGTATCTTAAACCATCATCCCATTAAATCTTTAAAAGGGACAGGATATCATCCTCCCTTGTTCTTCCACTTTGTTCTCGGCTATGAGACGCTAGAACCTTTCAATCCTTCCTGTAGGAGTTGCATAATCAAACTTTACTCCTCGGATCGGTTCCGCTCTATTTTGATGTAACCAAGTTGTATCAATCAATCTTTGATATAATGTATGTTTTATCGTCATTCCTTTGGGATCATCTTCTCCTGTTTCTTCTTTCCATCTTATAGAATGTAATCTCCATGCTTCTAATGGGGTTTTCTTGGGGCTTGGTTGGTGCGAACGTATTGTGGCATCCTCAGGTAGATGCAGTTGTCGCGAGAGGAGGATCGTGACCCGTTGTGTGGATAAAGAACGTGACGAACTGATAGAGGTAGGGGATTCAGGGCTTCTTTAATTGTTTATGTGAAATCGTAGAGTTATCATGATTTGGCCTTTGTATCACAATGGAATTGACCTAATTAAATACTTTAACTGGATTAAAATAATTGGTTTGATCGTATGTTGTTGCTTTGTGCCGTAATAACGGTTCGCCTCTTGATTTTCTAGATAGTGTGATATATATGCCTTGCTTGTTATCATGTTCCTCTTGGTGAAATTTATAAAGAACATAAAGGTGAAATTAATTGATAATTAATTGGCTAAAGATAAGGAAACATGTAAATGAATCTGGTTGTTGTTGTTGTGGTTGTTGTTCTAAATTGATGTTAATCAAATTGATGCTGATGTATGTGATTAATTCAGTTGGTTGGTAAACCTGAAATCTGTTGGTGCTTGTGGATGAAGGCGGGATGCCTTGTTAAAGGGCTAAGAGCCCAAATTGATGTGATGTTTACTTTCCTACTGCTTTTACTGATGTGATCCTGGATGGATGTTGTGATATGTGGAGGCATGGAGGCCTTGTGGTTGTGGTAGCGGATGACGCCTAGAGTGGCGAGATACATCGGTTTATGCATATGGGTGTCAGGGAGGACACCAGGGATGATGAAATGGGATGACTTGATTGTTGGATGTTTGGTTCTTTGTTTGTTTGTTTATCTTCTTTACTTTTCCCAACATCTCAAGGCAGTTGGTTTTGCTTACCCTTCTTCTGAAGAAGGCGAAGACACGTGGGGTATGCCACGTGCTTTCCATGTTTAGCCTCTCAAGGTAGAATGGGTCTACGCTCTTGCTATAGGTGGCAAAGACTTGACGGGTAGTACATCTACTCACCGTGTTGAGCCCCCTTGTGTTTAGTAGCATAGGATGCTTTTCTTGAATGCATGGGAATATGTGAAAGTAATTCTTTAATGAATTTTTGAATAAATGATTTTAACCCATGGGGTTTGACTTTGTTGGAACTTAATGATGAGGTTGAGAACTTTTGAAGGGACAATAGATTTTGGATGTGATGTTAATGGAATTTAGTGTGGAATTGTCCATGGTTAATTAATGTTTGAATAATTAATTAATATACAGTGGAATTGATAAAAAGGGAATAAAGTAATCTAATAAAGCCCTTGAAATGGTTGTGTGCTTATAGGATACCTATTCTTAAAAGTGGCAGCCCGGAGTCTGAGAGATGTTAGCTGCAGTTGTTTCTAAGACTAGGTTATTCCCATAGTGTGGTTGTGAGTTATAATATATTCTGTACTTTTTATGTTTCTATATGCTACTCCACCCTGTCAGTAAGGGAAACTGACTCCCATGTGATTATGAGCCCTGGGGGTGTTTTCCCCAACATTCCGGTGGGAGGATGAATGGCTAACTACCCCCTTTGGCCCTGCTCTCTTCTCTTGGTAGTTACTTGTGATGATAGGCACATTGGTTAGTTTTCCACATATATGTTTTTAGAGGGATGTAATGGCTTGTGGTTATTCACACACATATATTCTGGATATAGTATCCTATGGACTACTATAGGTGTAACGTGTATAGGCTGTGATGGATTGAGGATCCTTACTCCGTGTATGGGCTGTAATGGCTTGAGGTATAATACCTGATGTATGATACACCTTATGCAAGATATGGTGGCTCCCGAAAACTACCTGGTTGCTTTGGGTTGTGAGGATGGTGTGGTGCTTCGCCCAGGTGTCTACGGGAAAGCATTTGTAGTGCATGAGGTGCAGATTGTGGTGCTTCGCCCAGGTTTCTGTGGCCAAGCCTTTTTGGAGAGAGATTCTTAGGACGTGCGACGTTGGGGAAAAGCGGAAAACCAGTGGGGAAGTAGTAGCGGGGTACCCTTAATATTACTTATTATATGCTATATTCTTGTATACTTTACTTGGTGAGAGTAGCGATGGTGAGGTTGGGAACTTAGTATACATGTTTAGGTGATGTGTTAGATTTACCTATTGTTCACTGTGCTTTAGCATGCTTTCTTTATCTTTGCACGAGAGGCTTCAGGGAGGATCCTGCTGATTATACTGTTATACTCACCCTACGTATATATAAACTGTTTTTTTCAGGTAACTTGGAGCAGGTTGGAGATCAAGCTGGTTTCTACTAGCTTGTGGTTGCAAGAGCTGTTCAGGCTTGTGGTCGCTGTTGTTTTTACTTTCCTTTGGGTACTTGTAGTTTTACCCTTTCATTTGTAGTTCTTTTGCATGAAATTACATATGTTTACTTGGGATTTCTTTTACTCTTCAGTTCTGAGTGGGAGTTGGTTGGTGTCTATCTTATCTCTCTCTTTCGCATGTGTTATCTTAGAGGGTAATGCCTCCCATTTGTGTGTTCATTATACCCTCGGTGCTAGTCGCCAACCAGGGGCCTACTGGAGGTGAGACTTGGGGGTCATTATCTCCCTTCTCACATTTCTGGCCTAAGAGGGGTACACTTTGTGGGAAGGGGGTCATGACAGAGTGGTATCAGAGGTCTGGTTGAGGGATAGGATGGAGTTTGGAATTAGAAACAGGTGAGATTGCATGGGTTGTTAGGGAAACAGTGTCATTCATGTTTAGCAGTTGAGGTAAACATTGGAGATCGGATGATACATAAGCGTTTAGGGCCCCCTATGATCTGATGTAAGAACCTTTAAGTTTACAATGGCTACTAAACGGGGTGATACTAGTTGCTGGGTAGAGAACTAGGAAAGGATCAAGAATCATTCTTCTTTGTGCCCGTGTTTGAATGGGTATACCTTGGGATAGGTTAACCTAAAAAGAATAAAAGAAAAAAATTAATTAATTAATGTTGAGTCTTCTATATTCTAGGTTTAGGAACTGTAACGGTTGTTATTTTATAGGTATGGATCTAGGTCAATGTTCGCATCCGGTTTGCGCAGAAAATATCCAGCAGGCTATTCCAACAGATCGATGCAGGGTAGAGGTTGACGACGACGACACTTGGAGGAAGACACTCTGAGTGTTTCAGCGCCAGAGTCTACAGAAGTACGAGGGCTCCATTTCAGATGCAGTCACAAAAGACTAGTTAGAGGAGGTTGAGATTAGGTTCAGTTCGATTCGTGCTTAGAAGGAGTATTGGGTGTCCTTGGTTGAGATGATGTTGAGTTCTTCAGAGGTTCAGCAGTTGGCATTTCCTACAGTCGTAGAGGAGTACCCTGATGTCTTTCCAGAATAGGTTGTAGCATTACCACCTTGACGAGAGATCGAGTTTGGGATCGAGCTATAGCCAAGATCGTCTCCTATCTCTATACCTACATATAGGATGGCCCCATCTGAGTTACGAGAGCTACGTATATAGCTTGATGGTCTGTTGTAGTGTGGTTTTGTTCAGCCAAGTGTGTCACCATGGGGTGCACCAGTTTTGTTCGTGAAGAAGGTCGACGGCAGTTTGCGGTTGTGTGTCGATTATCATCGCTTAAAAAAAGTGACAATAAATAATCGCTATCCTCTTCCGTGGATCGATGAATTATTCAATCAACTAAAGGGTGAAAGTTGGTTTTTAAAGATCGACTTACGGTCAGGATGTAATCATATGCATGTAAAGGATGAGGATATCCCAAAGACTGCTTTCCGTTGTCGTCATGGGCATTATGAGTTCGTTATAATGCCATTTGGTATGACAAATGCTCCAGCTGTATTCATGGGATTGATGAATGTTGTGTTCTGTGAGTTCCTAGACAAGTTCGTGGTAGTTTTCATCAACGACATCCTTGTGAACTCCACATCTGAAGAGGAGCACGCAGAGTATCTACGAGCCATTTTGAGAGTTCTTCACCAACATCAGTTGTTCTGGAAGTTGTCGAAGTGTGAGTTTTGGGCTCGAGAAGTCCATTTATTGGGGCATGTTGTATCCCAACAGGGAGTAGCTGTGGATCCATCGAATATAGAAGTAGTTGTGTCTTGGGAAGTCCCCAAGACAGTGTCAGAGGTGCGAAGTTTCCTTGGTCTCTCAGGCTACTAAAGGAGGTTCGTAGACAATTTCTCTTGATTTACAACTCCTATAACAGCTTCGACTATGAAATATTAGGTGTTCATATGGACTGATCAGTTTCAGGTATCTTTTGAGTATCTAAAAGATAAGTTAGTAAGTGCTTCAGTCCTTTGTCTTCCAGCTGAAGGAGTTCAGATTGATGTCTTCTGTGATGCTTCACATCTGGGGTTAGGCTGTGTTCTCATGCAGTGGAGGTCAGTTGTTTCTTATGGGTCTCGGCAGTTGCATCCCTATGAACGCAACTATTCCATCCATGATCTTTAATTGGCAGCCGTGGTGTTTGCTCTGATGTTTTGGAGACATTACCTCATCGGTGAGCGCTTTTTGGTTTTAACTGATCATAAGAGTTTGAGGTATGTCTTCTCCCAACGTGACTTGAACTTACGATAGTGTCAGAGGATGGAGTTCTTGCAGGAACACGGCTTTGAGATATCATATACACCTAGAAAGGGGAATGTGGTAGCTAATGCGCTGAGCCGAAAGTCACGTAGTGATTCTCTGTGTGAATCCGGTGATTCCTGGAGAGTAATGGAAGAATTGTCGGCCTTACATCTTGATATGGGAGAAGTTGGGTGGTAGTATATCATTTGACAAAATCATCCCACTTCATAGCGATCAAGGAGTCGAGCTCAGTGAAAGTTTTGTCGAGGCAGTATCTGGAGGAGGTGGTGAGACTTCATGGAGTCCCAAGGACGATCATTTATGATCGAGATCCTCGTTTTACCTCCAGGGTATGGAGAGGTCTCCAGCATGATTTTGGTTCTCAGCTATTCCTTATCACTGTTTTTCACCCTCAAATGGATGGTCAGACAGAGAAAACCATCCATACTCTTGAATACATGTCACGCCCTTGTGTTCTTGATTTTGGAGGTTCATGGATGAGGCACTTACCCTTGATAGAGTTCTCTTACAACAGCAGTTTTCACTCCACCATCGGTATGGCGCTGTTTGAAGCCTTGTATGGCCGACCTTTCTGTTCTCCGTTATGCTGGACTGGGGTCGGAGAGTCAGCAATTCTCGGACCGGAACTAGTGCAGAATACAATAGAGATGGTTCAGGTGATTCATGAGAGGATGAAGACAGCGCAAGATCGTCAGAAATCATATGTTGATCAAAGAAGGAGGCCCTTAGAGTTTAATGTTTGGGATCATGTGTTTCTTAAAGTGACTCCCCGTTGTGCGCAGTGAAGGTATTGGTCGTGGAAGAAAGCTTTCTCCCCGATTTTTTGGGCCTTTCGAGGTGTTAGATCATGTTGGAACTGTAGCGTATCAAGTAGCACTTCCCCCACATATGATTCGGATACATGATGTTTTCCATGTATCACAGCTTCGTCGTTATCTTCATGATGACTCTCACATAATCAATTGAGGAGAGATAAATGTTGATGATGATACAACCTTCGAGGAGTGACCTGTGGAGATCCAAGACCGCAAGGAGAAGGTGTTGCGCAAGCGTTCTATCCCCTTAGTTCGTGTCTTGTGGCGACATGTTGGCATGGAGGAGAGTACCTAGGAACGTGAGTCACAGATATGAGCTCAGTACCCAGAGTTTTTTGATGTTTAACTCTTTTCATGTAATGATGTTCCCTTTGTGGGTAGACCTTTCATGTGTTATTTTTGAATTTCTTTTTTTGCTTTTGTGGCTTTCTCTCTTTTGAGATTTATCTCAATGGGTGGTTGTTCGTACCCCTTTTCTTTTCTTGTCTCTTTAGGTTGGTTTTGAATTCTCGAGGACGAGAATGTTTTGAGAGCTATCTGATGTAATGGTCCGGACCTCTCTGGTCCATTACCTTGTGCAAATTAGAGTTAAGAAGAGGCCGCGTGGGTATCATGGGAGAGAGGGAGAGATTATGAGATAATAATGGGCGTCAATAATAATAACTATTATTAATGATAATGATGGCGGCCCGTTGATGAAATTGAAAGAGGATTTATTACTATTATACTAAATAATAATGGTAATGGTGGCCTTTAGTGTCTGATTAATT
The DNA here is from genome assembly GCA_963277665.1 of Viscum album. Classification (NCBI taxonomy): domain Eukaryota; kingdom Viridiplantae; phylum Streptophyta; class Magnoliopsida; order Santalales; family Viscaceae; genus Viscum; species Viscum album. The sequence continues at coordinate 1,439,318,250 of OY728127.1, read as the reverse complement.
AAATGAAATGGTTTTAAATTAATATGATAATAACCATGATAAACTAGCGGTATAGTTTTTTGTGAATGAATTAGATCATTACAGCAGGTGCATGTTTGTGGTTGGATGTGGTCAACACGACAAGCGTTAATTAATATTATTAATAATGATAATAGTGACACAAAAATGTGTGTGATTGGTAAATGAAATTAAATGGGTTTAATTTGTTAGGATTTGTGCTATTATTATAATTTTAATAATACTAATATTTCCTTATTGTTATTATTATTATTATTTATTCATAATAATAGTAACGTTTAAAAAAATCGTGCAACTAACAAAATTAAATGGTTTTAATTTTGGTTAGTAAATTAAATGATTTGAATTTAATAAAGGGAAATGGTTTTAATTAAATGGTTCTTTACTAGGTGAGCTGGGCACGCATGGGGTTTGGGGTGTGGGATTTAACTCCCATAAATAATTAAGAGTTCTTATTAATTTTGTGAAAATTAATAAATCATTTTTGGTTATTAAAATAAAAATTTAAAAGGGTGGTTTTTCCTATGAGGCGCTAGCAGTGTGAGGAGAAGGGAGTCTCCATGAATTTTCTTTTACTCCAATTCAAGTTTTAAATAAAATAATAATGATAATGGTAGATTGTGATTGGAGATAGATTCGCTCATTTTTGGTTTGTGCGTGGGTTATCTTGGATGTGATATTTTAGATAAATCAATTACAAACAAAATGATAATAATATAATAATAACATTATTAGTTTTGGTTGTCAAAACACTTTTTCTTCAGTATCTTCTTTGTGCGACCTCGGTTTTACGAACCGTTAGCGGTAGTGCGACCCTGACTTTGAGACGAAAATTATGAGTCCAATATTGGATGTATTTTTTGGATTTTCAGATCGGGTACCCGAAACGCTCGTGAATTAATATATTTAATATTATTATTAAATCTTTGACCCACCATAACTCCCACGTGTGACGTCCGATTGACTTCTCATTAGTGGCGATGTGATCCTTTCATTAATACGACTGATTCAAGTCTAATGTGGGATATTAAATTATGGATCGTGGCTCGGGTCCATGAAACACCCAATAATAATAAATATTTTTATTATTACAAGATCTTGTATTCAACATATCTCCTTTATACGGTGTTGGAATGGCGAACCGTCTATGACGTTGCAATCCTGAAATTAAGATGGATGATTCAAAGACCATAAATCCTATATTAATTATTCCAATGACTCGGGATGTTTTTACTTGGTCAAACCACGTGGGTTAATGCGATGCTCATTTAATGGGGAATAAGCGTATCTTAAACCGTCGCCCCATTAAATATTTAAAAGGGACAAGATATCATCCTCCCTTGTTCTTCCTCTTTGTTCTCGTTTATGAGATGCTAGAACCTTTCAATACTTCCCGTAGGAGTTGCACAATCAAACTTTACTCCTCAGATTGGTTCTGCTCTATTTTGATGCAACCAAGTTGTATCGATCAATCTTCGATATAAGGTATGTTTTATCATCCTTCCTTTGGGATCATCTTCTCATGTTTCTTCTTTCCATCTTATATCATGTAATCTCCATGCTTCTAATGGGGTTTTCTTGGGGATTGGTTGGTGCGGACGTATCGTGGCATCCTCGGGTGGATGCAGTTGTCGCGAGAGGAGGATCGTGACCCGTTGTGTGGATAAAGAACGTGATGAACTTTTTGAGGTAGGGGATTCATGGCTTCTTTAATTGTTTATGTGAAATCATAGAGTTATCATGATTTGGCCTTTGGATCACAATGTAATTGACCTAATTAAATACTTGAACCGGATTAAAATAATTGGTTTGATCGCATGTTGTTGCTTTGTGCTGTGATAACGGTTCGCCTCTTGATTTTCTAGATAGTGTGATATATATGCCTTGATTGTTAGCATGTTGCTCTTGATGAAATTGATAAAGAACGTAAATCCGGAATTAATTGATAATTAATTGGATAAAGATAAAGAAGTATGTAAATGAATCCGGTTGTTGTTGTTGTGGTTGTTATTCCAAATTGATGTTAATCAAATTGATGTCGATGTATGTGATTAATTCAGTTCGTTGGTAAACCTGAAATCTGTTAGTGCTTGTGGATGAAGGCGGGATGCCTTGTTAAAGGGCCAAGATCCCAAATTGATGTGATGTTTACTTTCCTACTGCTTGTGCTGATGTGATCCTGAATGGATGTTGTGATATGTGGGGGCATGGAGGCCTTGTGGTTGTGGCAGCGTATGACACCTAGAGTGGCAAGATGCATCGGTTTATGCGTATGGGTGTTAGGGAGGACACCAGGGATGATGGAATGGGATGACGTGATTGTTGGATGTTTGGTGCTTTGTTTGGTTGTTTATCTGCTTTACTTTTCCCCACTACTCAAGGCAGTTGGTCTTGCTTACCCTTATTCTGAAGAAGGCGAAGACACATGGGGTATGCCACGTGATTTCCGTTTTTAGCCTCTCAAGGGATAATGGGTCTACGCTCTTGCTATAGGCGGCAAAAACTCGAGGGGTAGTACATCTACACACCGTGTTGAGCCCCCTTGTGTTTAGTAGCATAGGATGCTTTTCTAGAATGCCTGGGAATATGGGAAAGTAATTCTATAATGAATTTTTGAATAAATGATGTTAACCCATGGGGTTGGAGTTTGTCGGAACTTAATGATGAGGTTGAGAGCTTTTGAAGGGACGGTGGATTTTGGATGTGATGTTAATGGAATTTAGTGTGGAATTTCCCATGGTTAATTAATGTTTGAAGAATTAATTAACATACAGTGGAATTGATAAAAAGGGAATGAAGTAATCTAATAAATCCCTTTAAATGATTGTGTGATTATAGGATACCTAGTCTTAGAATTGGCAGGCTGGAGTCCGAGAGACGTTAGCTGCAGTTGTGTCTAAGACTAGGTTATTCCCATAGTTTGGTTGTGAGTTATAATATATTCCGTACGTTTTGTGTTTTCATACGCTACTCCACCCTGTCAGTAAGGGAAACTGACACCCCGGGGATTTTAAGCCCTGTGGGTATTTTCCCCAACATTCCAGTGGGAGGATGAATGGGTGACTACCCCCTTTGGCCCTGATCTCTTCTCTTGGTAGTTACTTGTGCTGATAGGCACATAGTTTAGTTTTCCCCATATATGTGTGTAGAGGGCTGTAATGGATTGTGGTTATTCACACACATATATTATGGATATAGTATCCTATGGACTACTATAGGTGTAACGTGCATAGGTTGTGATTGCTTGAGGATCCTTACTCGGTTTATGGGCTGTAATGGCTTGAGCTATAATACCTGACATATGATACATGGTATGCGAGCTATGGTGGCTCCCAGAAACTACTTGGTTACTTTTGGTTGTGAGGATGGTGTGGTGCTTCACCCAGGTGTCTGCGGGCAAGCCTTTATGGTGCACGATGTGCAGATTGTGGTGCTTCACCCAGGTATCTATGGGCAAGCCTTTTTGGAGAGAGATGATTAGGACGTGCGACGTTGGGGAAAATCAGCAAACCAGTGGGGAAGTAGTAGCGGGGTACCCTTGATATTACTTACTATATGTTATATTATTGTATGTGTTACTTGGTGAGAGTAGCCATGGTGAGGTTGGGATCTTAGTATACCTATTTTGGTGACGTGTTAGTTTCACTTGTTGTTCACTGTGCTTTAGCATGCTTTCTTTACCTTTGCATGAGAGGCTTCGGGGAGGATCCTACTGAGTATACTGTTATACTCACCCTACGTATATATAAACTATTTTTTTCTGGTCACTTGGAGCAGGTTGGAGATCAAGCTGGTTTCTACTAGCTTGTGGTTGCAGGAGCTTTTCGGGCTTGTGGTCGCTGATGTTTTTACTTTACTTTGGGTACTTGTAGTTTCCCCCTTTGAGTTGTAGTACTTTTTCATGAAATTACATATGTGCACTTGGGATTTCTTTTACACTTCATTTCTGAGTTGGAGTTGGTTGGTCTCTATCTTATCTCTCTCTTCCTCATGTGTTCTCTTAGAGGGTACTCCCATTTGTGTGTTCATTATAACCTCGGTGCTAGTCGCCAACCCGGGGCCTACTGGATGCGGGACTCGGGGGTCATTATCTCCCTTCTCACATTGCCATCCTAGGAGGGGTACACTTTATGGGGAGGGGGTAATGAAAATTTCTCTATTATAGATAAGTATTTTTATGAATTGATTCATGGTATGGATTGGTTAACACCCTTCAAGTACCATATAGACTGTTACAGATGGATGGATAGTTTCAAATCATTTTATATTGTTGAACATATCTTTATAGTATTTTTGGGATGTGAATGCAAGAATAAAGTGCCATTAGTACTGGTGGTTGAGAAAATCACTTAACAGTTTGTAGTGGTTTCTTCGGCCATGATTGTTGATGCAAGACAAAGTGATTTTCCAAAAATCATTGACTAATTTATAGATGAATTCATATGTAATTTCTCTAGGTTTCCACCAAAAATAGAAATATATTCTTTTATGTATATTCTTCCTAGGACAAATCTTATTTCATTTCTATGTTATTGGATGGATCCAAATAAATTTATAGCATTGAAAGTTAAAGTGAGAGATTTGTGAATCAAAGGGTTGATTCGAATAAGCAAGTAGTTATTGGAATCATCAATTGTTTTCATGAAAAATGAATATATAACTCTTAGGCTTTGTGTGAATTATATTAAACTCAACAAAGTTATGATAAAGAATCAGTATCCCCTTCCACAAATTTATGATATGTTCAATCATTTTAAGGGAGTAACAAGGTTCTCTAATGTTGATATACAATTATGGTATCACCCACATCATGTTTGAAATGAGAATATTCCATGAGCACATTTTTTGTTGTTATGGACGCAATGAGTAAATGGTTATTCCATTTGGTCTTACAAATTAACCCAAAGTGTTTATCAAATTAATGAACTGAATATTTTAGAGGTATCATGATTTATTTACAGTTCTGTTTATTTATGATATTCTAGTATATTCTATGACTAAATCATATCATGATGCACACCTCTTTACAGTGTTGAGTAACATGTAGGAGAATCATAATTATACTAAAATTTCAAGTGTGATTTACGGATACATACAATATCTTTCCATAGTCACGTCAATTCTAGTAAATGATTTTCAGTAGATCCTTAAAATATAAATGTTTTTTCTCTTGGAAATCACTAATGAAAATCATTAAGATACAAAATGTCCTTTTCTTAGAGGGATACTAATGATGATTCATTTGTGAGTTTTCATGTCTTTCCATACTAATGAATGATTTATCAAGGAATGATGTTACATTCCAAAGGGAAAATGACTTTCAAATATTTTTAAGAACATGAGGATCAACTTCATTCAACACCTATACGTATATATCCATATTTGGGACATGGTTATGTGGTATATTATGATTCATTTTGATCTGGGTTGGTTTTTTTCTCATTTAGGGAGATCATTTCATTTTTTATAGCTCACAGGAGTTAAAATCCGGTGAGAAGAACGACCCAAAAAATGATTTGAAATTGGAAACTGTAGTTCATGCCATAAGGACATGGAATCACTATCCAATTGTTGTGGAAATTATTTTGTTTACATATCATAATATCATGAAAAAAAATTCAAAAATATATTAGACTCTAAGACAATACCGATGGATGGTTTATCTATAGATGTTTTGATTTTACATGATGTATACACCATGTTAATGAAATTTTGGGGAATATGTATTTAGTGGGTGGTCATAAAATCAATTGGATAAAGATACTTCATATCAATGGAATATAATGTTATTAATGGATGATATGAATCTAGATTGTGTGTAAAAAGATAATTTTGTAGTTTTCATTTATGTTTATATTATATCTATTTTTATGGATCATGTTAGATATTCTCAGAAATATGATCCAAAATGTTTAACCATGATATTAAAACTCAATGGTGGGGAACCATTGAGGGATAAATACTATATATGAGATAAATATTGGGGTTTAGAAATCATATTGTGGTATCTCCATCTTATTAGATAAAACTACATTCTACATATAAGTATTTATGATAGGTTGTTCATCCAGGTATCCAAAATCGGTATAATGAATTGGGAGCATCGTTTTGTGGGTTTATATGAAGAGGAAAGTCACAGAAATTGTGTATACATTCCTTAGCTATAAGTATGTTAAAGGGAAGATAAATGGTTATCTGGTGTGATTCATTATTTACCAATTCACATGAAATAATGAGAGATTATAACTATCTATTTATTTATAGGTATACAAAAAATTGTTTGGAATCACGATTCCATAAGTGATTGTGCATTATCTCATGAAGTCTGCTCACATCATCCTTATTATTGAATTGCCTATGGTGAATGATTATTCCAAACTAAACATTTAGGGATTTTTGATGTTCCATGTAATTCCTATTTCAATTGTGTATGATGGGGACTCCAAGTTCTAATATTATTTTAATATGTCCTTATAGAAAACCATAAAAACCCCAATGAGTATGGATATATATTTCCAGCCACAAGTGGATGGACACTCTAAATAAATAATCCAAACATTAGAGAACATTATAAGAGCCTCTGTAATAGATTATAGAGGCCCATGGGAAGATCATATACCATTAGTGGAGTTCTCATAGAATAACATTCAGGTATCAAAACATATGTCTCCATTCAATGTGGTGTTTGTCCATAATTTTCATTGTATATATTTTTGGGTGGATTTGTGTGAGGTGTTAGTTATTGGTCCTATCCAAGTGCACAAGACAAGAGATAATATTTAGATTATCAAAAAAATAATAGTATAACTCAGATCCATCATAAATTTAATGTGGATCATTGTTGATTAGCATTATCATTTGAGGTGGTCGGTCTTGTTTTCTTGATTATCTTTCTAACTTTAGAAAGTTATCATTTTGTTCTGAAATAAATGTTTTCAACACAGAAAACTGTACATTTGGGTATATTGGAATAAGTTGTTGATTTGTATTATCAATTTACATTACTACCATTTTTTAACACTATATGTAACATGTTTGATGTATCTCAATTGAATAAGTACCATCCTAATACTAACCATGTTATTCGTTAGGAATATATTGATCTTAAACTAGATCCTATTTTGATTCATCAGCCAATAAAAATTATGTTTAGGTATGAGAATCACCTTCATTGGAATAAAAAAAATTGTACAAGTTTCATGGAAAAAATGGCCATATTGAATAATATACAAGGGAACATGAAAAGAATATGTTAGAATAATGGCCTGAGATGGTCCAAAAAATCAATATTTTTCCACATTATAAGGACATAATGTCCAATAGTGAGGAAAATGTAACACCCCCAGTTCCATTTACATTATAATTGTTTTATTTTTTGGTATTACATAATTCTTGGGTTGTTTTTCAAGAGTTTTTGTTGGTTTTGAAGGGATTTTTTATGAAATTATACCCTTTTTTATGAGAACATATTATAGAGTGTAACATTCAATGTTGGAGTTTGATTTCTAAGACAAATAGTTAAAGGGATATGACTTATACATTTTTGTTTCCTATTTTATATTTTTCAAGTTACGTCATTGAGACCTATCTCCATCATGGAGTATTATAATGAACTTTTTGGTGGTTTTGTAGATTACAGCATTGTTACATCGTCATGATAGTGCTATGACATATCATTTTATAGAGAAACATCCATTTCATGAATGGTTATGACGTAGTGGGTGGAGCTCGTTTGGGTGTCTCTTCCATATTTCAGCAATTGTGGTGTCATGTTTGGGATGGATTTTACACTTATCAGACCTAAATAAGATGTTAGTCTTCCCCATGACCTAGATTTTGGAAGTCAACAAGGACAAGGGTCATTAAGGTTCAACACAATTGTTTGGGTTATTGTTTTTTATATATATGGTGTTTTTCCACTCACAACACATTGGTTAAATATATTTTTCAGAATAAATTTTTCGTTAATTATGAAGTTGAATCATGGTCTTATATTTCCTTCCATGGTTTAAAATGAATTCTTGTATTTTTAAGTTGTTTTTTATAACACACCTCCTCTTATCAACCACTATGGATACAAAGAAATTTCTATGGATCATCGACATATATACTCTAATAGAAATGTATTTTCAACCATATCTATATGGAAATTAATGATTAGGATTTTGTTAGTCCTTTCATACCAGATATCCTTGAATTTCCTCAAACTAGACCATAGATTAGCGTTGGTGGCTATATCTATGAAAATTGGTGGTGTTCTAATGATATATTATTATATCTATTGAAGATAATCTATTTTAAACCTACTTCTAGATGTTTTAGTGATTTTTTGTATTCTTTACATTTGTTTAGATCTAGGTGGATTCTCTCTCATATTCAGTTCTAAAAGTACATGAAATCATAGTTATATTAAATGGGGTTTATTAGATTTTCTATTTATAGATGGTGTTATTTCATAAAAGGGAACCAATTAATTTGTGTTTTGAAATTTAACAAAATTGATGGTAATTGGAAAATCCATTTTCATCTTATAATTTTAAAATGATGATTTTAGCATTATTGGATGGTTTTAGATGTATAAGAAATGTATAATGAGTTTTTATGAATGTAATAATTTTTTAATTGATTTTTTGGCATGGGAGTTCATATAATTGGGTTATGGTGTCTTCTAAGTGATTCGGTATGTTATAAGTTCTCATTTCAATGTTTTATGGGTTATGGTTATGGAGTACCACCAAAAATGGTAACACCAAGCTTATGTGTATAGTTGGATATATATATATATATGTGTGTGTGTGTGTGTGTGTGTGTGTCTATGAACATGGGAAATTCTATGGAAAATGTGAATAGATGGAAATAATATATATTTTTGTTCATAAATGGTATTTTAGTAGTGGATTTAGAGAAATTGTTCTCTTATTTAAAAAATGTTTATATTAATTTTGATAAAAAGTTCATGTCTTAGTAATATGAGTTGGTTCATCTTTAGGGAATGAATATTGAGTTTATATTCACCCCCTACATAGTCCCATGTGTGTGTTTTCTTATATCATATACTAATACATAGGCAAAAGGAAGATATATTAGTTATCTAGAGATGAATATTTGTTTCATGGGAATGAAAGGTGGTATGAATATTGGAGATAGTTTTCATAGTACTTTGGATGATACCAAAATGGAATCCTTGATTCATGATATCATTTGTGATTGCCCAGTCATATTTCTGTTATATCTTTAATTTTAATTTTCTTTTGGATATATCTTTGGGTTGTATTGTTTACACTCATGCATCACATAGTGCATTTTTATGCTTATGTTGTAAATTGTCTGGTTGTTTTATTTTAATGTGAAAATCATTCCTCAAGTATTTCACAATCCCTTAGGATTATTTTCCAATTTTTGTGTCTTGGGTATGTCACCTAAGGATAGTATCACCCCTACCTTCTCCCAAGTCAATGGGTGTGGGGTACGATATTACAGGAATATAGTGTTCATTTTCTCTATTTTTTTAGTATACACACTCAACTAATCTACAAAAATAATTACACTACTATATATGATATTTTCTTTTGGGAAATATCTATTTTGTTTCTATTTAATAGGTGAAATATTTGATTCTTCCAAATAAATATGTGAATCCATCAAAATTTTTAATTATTTTCTAACATATTATAACACTTCTTCATTAATCAAGATTATGTAAAAAAATGAGGGATGGAATTTTATTCTATAATAGTTATACAGGTACAACATCTTTAAACCTTAAAAATATCTACTATAGTTAGAATGGAATAGAATATTTTTCATGTTTAGGTAGACAATAATGCATAGAAATATTTCATTACCTAGATATTAACCAAAATATACCACTCTACATCTACTACTCACCCAATATATGATTGATAAAATTTTCTTTCATATAGAATATAGTTAACATTTTCATTAATATGGATTCTTTGGAATGTTTTATTTTTTCCTTCCACATGACTACTTGAAATTTCATGGAATTAAATATTTAAAGGTTAACAAAACTCTTCTTAATAACCTAAAAATTCATGCTAACAATATATCATTTCAGAATTAAAATAAATCAACTTCTATTGAAATGAGTTGTTATGAGATTAAAATTGTAAACAATATCATATATTTGATGTATTAATATAAAATAATCCATTACAAAAAAATTCTACCATTGGGTTAAACCTAAAATACAATCCAATAGTGTCAAGAAATTATATCCCATGTAAACCATTTCCTATAATAATTTATTTAGGAACATCAAATCCATTTTTTAAATTATCCTCCATAACTAGAGTAACACCTAATAAATCAACCTTTCCCAGGATTAACACTATTCTATTAATTATATCCCTATTTTATCATAACATCTCATCCAAAATTCTAGATTATTTTATAATTGGTCATTAATCATTTATTGTAGCTACCCTATCATCAGTTAATATCACTTCAACAATTCTACCTTCTTCTAATATGTCTTCAATAATTATATATTATTCTAATATCACATAAAAAATATAGTTTCATCAATTTTTGGTCTTTTATCCCAAACTTTAATAGCCTATATTAGTGAAACATTGTCTATTTCTATGTTCACTATCTCAATTTCATCTAGAGTCTTAATAAAATATATTATTTTAATCTATTCTAGAATAACACCTTCAACTTGTGTGGTTTCTTCAATTGTTAAGTGTTACACCTAAGCCTCAGGGTCTCTTCAGTTGATGCATAAAAAAATTTGGAGCATGTTTGGTTATTAGGGAGAATCTAGGGGTAATAACAATTTTTTTTGGGTGAAAATTTTATTACCCCCCACACATGGTAATCATATTATGAAGGAGTTCCTTATTTTAGTAAAATTAATCCAATAAAACCATTCATCGGTTGATAGAGAGTTTAGGGGTGACCCCCAATTATTTCCTCCAATAAGGAATGGGTTGGTGACTCTAACTAAGGGTTTATGAAATTTTTTATTGGATGAATTGCACAATTTCATACCAAAAATTAAATGATATAAAAATATCAATAAAAAACATCAATGATGAAATATTCTTAACACCCTAATAATAATATATAAATGCATGTGATGCTATATAATTTTTTTTTAAAATAACTATAAAATGTAAATTTCAGTAATCATAACATATTAAATAAAAATAATAAAATCCTCCATTGTCCCCTACTTAATATGATCACAAGAAAGTATAGCCTATACAATTATCTAAAAAATATTAAAATCAACATGTGATCAGAATACATGCCTACTGAATATGACTTATTGCTCCCAACACTTATCATATCCATATACTACATACTACTACAACAACGTCATAACAAAATATCATACCACAACCACATGTCCCATCGAATACATTTCACAAAAATGGACACACAAACATTGACATGAATGGAAATGGGAGAATGAATGATAAAGGTGGTTAATCAGTCAACAATATCATTGGAATGATATATCTTTGGTGTCAACATTGTATATAAATACTAATATGATCATTATTTATGTTATCTTAAATGGGTTTTGTTTTATAAATAAATATAGAAAAATTAAAATGATATATAATAGTTGAAAAGTACCATCATAGGGAATATATCCAATCAATTCACCTTTGAAACCATCCCATATCTTATATTACCAAAACCACAGAACACATATGGGTTCCTTTAACTACCTGAAATAATTTAATAAATTATCCACAATATTTAGAGGAATGTTTATTGCATTATTTTTTCTAATTCATGATTATATAAAAATTAAACACAATCCATTATTATTTTCTCACTCAATTCATTAACCGCATTTAATAATTAATTTATGTTTCTTATTAAAAATTTCATAGAAAATTTTCCTTTACATTCATGTTTTTAAAATTATCCATTTATTCATTACACATCCAGAACATAGGCACAATAAAAATCCCCAATATAATTATGAAATACATACATTAACATATATATATATCATACTACCACTTTCTCCACATTAAATATTATCTAAAAAATTGAAAATTCTATAATAATCATGAAATAATTAAAAACCAAAAATCATATATGAAACATAAAACTTACTTCCCACTTATGACTAATTTCATTAAATGAAATCAGACCAATCTCATTCAATTAATCACGGAATCTAAAACTTGATAACTCTATGTTAATAACATCAATTAGAAAGATTCAGTTTTGTAATTTCATACCAAAAACCTCCAAATTATTCATTTCTTCATTGAATGATGATATCTGGTATAAAAATCCTAATTTCCTCATGAATAATGTATTCCATCAATCCATATCAATTCTGAAACAACAGAAAACACATTGACCACTATCCACAAATATCAAAGATGTGTGACTAAAATATAGGATAAAATATCATATAGAATTATATATTAACTCTTTTGGAATTCATCACATAATCTCTATAACTCAAATTTACTCTAAGTAACAGTAGAAACCCTTTGAAACCTCTCGATGTTATAATTTTCCGCAAGGAGTATTACTGAGTGAGAAAAGAGTGTGTTATTTTAATTTACTATTAAATGGTCATAGAATAAAACATAATGTAAAATGGGCATGTCAATATTGATTCAAAATCCACCATGACATATATCTCAAACTCATGAAAAATAAAAAACATTTTCATTCAAAATATACATATCTGACCAAAATAATTACATGCCATTATAAACAATGAACTATTTTCCTAAAATTACACTCAATTCACTCAATCAAAAAAACATTTTATTTCACCAAACCACACTATTTTAGAAACCATGATAATGAATAATGATGAAGTTCATAAATATTTAGACAAAAAAACACAGAAATAAAACACATTTAACATAGACTAAGATAATTTTTTTCAAACCATGGAATGACTATAATTTCCTATAATTTTATGAATGAAATTTATATTCTAAATATATACATGTTTATATTATTTCATTTAGTCTAGTATAAATATAATGTCCCAAATAATGTAAACCAACAAGGCTTTTTTATGTAAATTTAGAGAATTTAATTTATAGACTACATATACGAAATAAAATTAATATTATTAAAATGGGAAAATAAACACACACAAAAATAACTTGAATATGGGAATTTTTATCAACGTAGTCTCCATGAATAATCACACACATGATAAAAATTTTAAAAAGAAATAAAAAATAAAAAATTTAACATTAAATATTTAATATAATTAATATAATAATGAGGGAAATTAAATTGAATGAGGAATTATGGATATTAGAGGTATTTATATGATATAGAATAAATATAAAGTTATTTTAATATTTAAATGACTATAATAAATAGTAATTTGACTATTTGGAATCATAATATTTTTAGAGTTGTAGACCTAGAACCAGCTTCAGTGTACTTTATATTACGTGTGTTAATTTTTTTAATGTTAACAAACATTATATCGTATCCTGAGTGTTATTTTTTGTGGTAGAGTATGTGCTAATTTCATAAGAGTAACAATCACATTAAAATGTCATCATAGTAGTTCTCGACTATTATGATATCCCAAAAGTTCCTTCATAATATTATTAAATAAATTTTTTATAATTGGATGACAACATTTAATGGAAGAAAATGATATAGGCTATCAGGGGTGGTGACACATATAACTTTGACTCACCAAATAATTGTGTATACCCTTGGTAATTTCTAGTACAAGATATTATGATAATTTTAACCACTAGTATGAAATTAACATTTATGTGTTTCATTGGGTGTTCTTACAAGTGTATTTTTGATTCATCTTTAGATATTAAAATTATTATTAATGAATATTATTATTCACATTCTTTGATATTTTGGTGAATGCCCTGATGATATATGTTTGTGGTGGAGTATGATATATTTAGTGTGTCGTGATTAATATTTCATTTATTAATAATTCAATAATGTATTTTCCCTTCTATTCTATAATAAATTTTGTTATCTTGGGACATTTCATGGGAATAAAACAACATAAATAAAGACATTCCCATTATGTTCTTTCATAAGCTTCATTTTTTGAAATTTAATGAATGAAACATTGGGCACATTGGTAAATGATACCATTAGGCAACCCAATTGATTAGAGATGTCATGATAAATGAAATATATATCATATTATGTGTCTATATTAAGTTAAATATCCATAATAAATTAACATCATTCCTTATGGGTGTCTTGGATTATTTTTAGATTTGGCCTTTGAAATTAGGAATCTCCATCTATTGCCATTGAGAAAAAGGTCTTGGGTCACACACTAACTGTATCAAAAACCTCAATTAAATACTAAATTTTATTTATTATTTAAACTTATGAATACATATTATTCCCATATGAGGTTTAATAAATATTCTTAATTATCTTGATCACATATATTTAGTCACCAGTAATTTAAGGGAATATTTTTTAGCATAATATTTTACAAATATGAATTTTCAATTTAGTGAATATGATATTTATTTATTTATTAGTGAATAATTCATTGATACTTATTTATAATTTAATTAGCCATTATTAAAGGCTTTATGAATATTTTGGAATAATTATGGATCTTGTTTAATGATCTGATGTGAAATAATACATATTAAATATTTCTTGTCTAAAATTTAATCAATTTACTCAAGAAATAATTTTTAATGAATTCTTATTTTTTGCACATGTTAATAAAAAATATTGTTATTATTATTGAAATGGTTTTTTTAGTAATTAACAAAATAAAATGAGGTCATTCCAAATTATTATTTTCTAACTCTATCAATATTTAAACTCAATTTTATTGTTTATGACATTATAGTCACTCATTCATTTTGTGTGGCCAATGAGATCTTGAAATTATTTTAAAACCTTAGTGATATCCTCTCTGAGAACACTATTGTGAATGGAGAGTGGTCCTAATCTACCATCCATCTTGATTATATATATATATATATATCAATGTCAATCCTTCATGGAAGATATTCCCATATAGGACAAAGAAAAATGATATAATCATTAGGATCCTTTGTCCTAGCACATGGATATTCCTAGAATGATTCACAAATGATTTTGGGGAATTTATGGATCACCGTTGGAGAAAATCAACACATGATACATGTTATAAAATGATAAACCAATTTAAAAGCTTTATTTTCATCAATGAATAATGAATTAAACACAATGTATTTCAGTAACTGCTTAAACTAATTATAAATCCTTTTGTGATGATCTGGTGTTTGGTTTCAGTGTTATCATTTTAATTCATAATTGATTCAATTATATTGGTCAAAACATTTTTCATTGATATAAATATTGTAATAATCTTTTATTATAAAAAAATTACTATTTTTTAATACCCCACAAGTGCTTCCGTGGTTCCCAAAATGTATAATTTCTATTAGATCTGCAAAATTAGTATTTAAAATTATTTAAATAATATTGATTTATTCACTTGTTTACAATTTCTTTTCAATTCCATTTTAATAATTATTTAATTTAAATTGTGATACATTCTATTCTTCCCCTTCATCCATGAATATATAACAAAAAATGTAATAATTTTTTTATAAATTTACACCTTACCTAAATGAGAGGTTGAGATCGTTATTTATAGATAGAGGAAAAATAATACATGATAGAGGAAAGAATCATGGGACTCAAAAATACGCATTAACAGGTCTAACACTCTTCATTATTCTATAATAACTATACATTGGAAATGGAATCCTGTAAACTAAAAAAGAATAGTTAAGATATCACAAATACTAAGCACCCCCCCCTCAAGCTTGGTCATTGATGTTGTGTGTTCTAGATTTGTACATAGGGAAATCAATTGATCTCCTAGAGATAATTTTGTGAATTTTTAAACAAGACTACGAGATATTGTAATATATTTATGGGTTATATTATTTTTATCATTGTTATGGAGGAGGAAGATACAATAAACTTAAATATGCTTTGTGTGTTAATGGAATGCTGGATTATAATCAATATTTAACGATTTTTTATCATCACAAAAAATATTATTTAGAGCCGGCAGCTAAAAAAATCAGTATTCCAGTATGAAGCCAATGAATTTTTTTAGTGACCATGGATATCTCATGGTATTAAGATTCATCATAGGATCTGGGGATAATGATTTTTTCATTCTTCACTGGGAGGTTAAGTTACCGGCAAGAAAAAAAAGAAAAACTAGAATAACAATTTTAGTTAGATAAGAAACAAATGTAGTAAATATCATATAATGCCTCAGCATTCATATGATCATGTTCTGAATAACAAATACCACTATCAAGGTCATTTTTAATGTATTTGAAATTGTAAAGGATATTTTCCCATTGTGATTTCATTCGATGGCCCATGAATTTAATAACTTAAAAAATAACACAGAAAATATTTGGATGATTCATTGTATGATAATTGAGATTTAAATAAAGTTATTGAGAACTATCTTGATGGGAATATGGGTGAGTGGTTTCATAGAGGATTATTTCCTCATGTTTTAGAGGAGTGGAATTGACTATTTATTAAATAAAAATGAGTATTCTCTAATCTATCTAACACATATTACCATGGTGAAATAAATATGCATACTATAGAGTGAGAGATTACAATGCTAAGAAATTATGTCAATGGAATGATTATTTGGAATGAAACTATTGCTGATGGAAACCCTTGATATATGAAATGATTGGAGTATCGATACCAATAATAATGATAAAACCAAAATACACAAAAAATATGATGTTTATAGATGAAAATATTTTATAAAAAATAATGTGATCCTTTATATTCATATATATAAAAATTTTGAGATGATAGTTCAAATCATCTAAACCAAGAATGAGGAGACATCTTGAGTCTATAAAGAGATCAACGAAGATGTTAGACATGTGAACTAGCCCCTGAGGTGAAAATCTAGGAGTTTATTATGTAGATACTTTATCCCCAAGAAATCCACGAAAGAATGTATTAATGACATCATGTTCATGTATATTCCAATTATATGTGGAGGAGTGATGGAATTTAAAATAAAGGATATTAAAGAAACTGAATAAAAGGTGTTGAAATAATAAACACCATATGTCGGAGCTATGCCTCTGGCCACCTATCATGGCTTAAGGCAATAAAGAGTACCATCATCACTGAGAAAAAAGGTATAAACTCATTTGATGACAACAAACAGTTTAACAATTAAATGTGTGACTTGATCCTAGGTATGATTATCATCAAATTCCTATAATTTACCACGAATTACATAAAGCCAACTGGTGATGGATTTTTCCTCAGCAACCATAAATGGAATATATATTGTCTCATGAGAATTGAAATATTTTTTGGACGTGTTGTATATAGTATTTTTATGGAAATAGAGAGTACCATTTGTAAATTAAATAGAAACATCATATATTCTAATAATAGGAATTTCCAAAAGAGTTGGGGAAATGTTATCCTTGTTCTATGATGAGGTTGTGTTTTATGAATAAAGAGAGTAAATATATATGAAGGTTCAATCATTATATTAGGACAACAGAGCCATTGGGGTGGATGGTGAGGGGAAGATAGTTGTCAATTATGGTATAAGGGTGGGGAGAGGCCATGTTGTATGATAATATATTTTTCATAATAAAGGGGAATCATCGATGTTGGTATAACACCAAAGGTTATGATAGAAATAATACCTGCATTGGGTGAGATAGTATCCTATAAAGATGAAATGAATGCGTTTTGGGGACAATTTAGAGAGTTGGTGATGAGGGTCCTGGACAAAAAAGTGAAACAAAAATATAAAATATTGGAAGATGGTGATGGGGGAGAGAGTGGAATAGTTCTTCAAATGGAGTCTCTCTTGAGGAATAAAACTATAATGATGATTTATATGATGGGTGGTTTTAAGAATATGATTCCACAAAAAATGAATAGGATGATTCATGTGACATAATATGGACAAAGATGTTTCAAAAATATGATTTTTTTATGATCAGAAACAATATTATTTTGAAAAGTGTCAAGGTAAGATGATTGGTGAAGGGAGATATGATCCTTGAGAAAATATTTGATGAGAAGAAGATAAATATTATTACCCATTAACTGAGCAGTTGAATTTAATAGTAATTGTGAACTGATTTTGAATTTCATGTTAAATTTTTTTGAAAATTTCACACATCATAGAAGGATCATAAAGAAGATAAATCTGAGTAATGTGAGATAAATGATCATTAATGGATGCATAATAATTGTACCCTAACTGAGTTGGGACTAATTAGGGATCTCATACATCATAATTGACTAATAAAAATTATGTAGACATATACATCCCAAATAAGTAACATATTGTGCCTAGTGATTTTTAAAAGACATACATGACTCACAATGGAAATATTAGTGAAAATTGTAATGGGGGAAACTGAAGAATGAAAAAATATGGTGGATAAACATGAAAAAATGATAATATATAACATGAGAAGAGGTTTAATAGAATGAAATATATGGTGGGATATTGAATATGTACACCCCATCAAAAATATTACTAATATTAAGCTCTGGAGTCATTGACCACTCCAAAAAACAACAACATAAGTAGTAAAAATAAGAACATAGTTCATGTAAATTGTGATATTATAGGTGAAGAGGAGATTAACAAGACTACAAAAAATATGATGAAATAAATATAGGATAATTCAATGAGAAAAAGGTTATTTTACAAATCCTACAATAGGGATTGTGGATTGGTCAGTAACAATAATTACAGTAGCACCAGTGTACAAAGGATATGAAGCCAGCAGACATGAATCACCAATAAGATAGTTGAATGCACCAAAATCAAGTATAGAATGTACCTCCATGATATTGTAACAAAAACTATGTCTGATAGCATATATGATAGGCAACATCGAAACTAAATGAACAAAAAATCAGATTATTTAAATATATTTATTAAAATAGTACCATTAAATTTGTGAGTATGAAAAGTATTAAATGAATAATATATATATAATATACCTACTCAATATAAATTCATTCATTAATTATTATTAAATAAGTAATCAATTTCTAGTAAAGTTATTTTTTTCTTCAAAAATATGTATTATTCAAAAATGATTTTTATTGATTTTTATGTTAAATTTTTATAATTAATTTTTCCATCTTTAAAAAAATTTATAAAAATAATTTAAATTTAAACATCAAAATATAAAAAAATTATTAGTGTGAAATTTTCATATTTTTCTCAAAAGATTCATTTACCACTAAATATTGAATAATAATAATTTTTACTAAAAATGTATTTCGAGTTCTGATATTTCAAAAGTTCCATATTATTTTAAAATATTAAACGTTTTATATTATATTATTAATAATACAATTAATTTTTTGGATTAAATTTTAGAGTATAATTTGGTATAAAAAATTATTTATATAATTTTTTTGAGAAATTGTATATTTAAAAAAACACATTTCATAACATTATTTGCAATTATTTAAAAACTAAAATTTTCCAATTATATAAATATAATTTTATAAAATGGATTACTTATTTTTTATCTGGAGGATAAAATTTAGTAAATAGATCCCTTTCATTTTTGGTCATATGAATAGTTAACGTACTAAAATTTATCACCCCATTTAAAGAGAAATATGGATAATCTTGGTAAAAACTACATGATTTTGACATATGTTTTAATCAATATTCTTATTAGATAAATGAAATTATACCCATTTTACCTCATGTTACAACTGTATTTTTTTAAATCTACACTTTCCATGAAAATGAATTCTATATTATTTTAATCAAATGAAGGTAAAAAATTTCACTCTACTTTTTAATATATCATAGGAAACTATACAAGGAAAAATATTAAATGAATGAAAGAAATGTATATTTTTATCATAATGAAATAATTCCATGATATAAATTTATTCATGATTTTTAAAAATAATATAATTATGTTAAATGCTCATACAATGCTAAAAAAATAATATTTTAATTAAAAATATAAATAAATTAAATAATTTTAAAAAGATTAAAAGTTATATAATTTTAAGAATATAATGTTTCCCACTAATTTTATAAAATTATTTGAAATATTATTTTTTAAAATGAATTTTATATGAACTAAAACATTTTATTGATGTATTTGAAGTCATATTAAATGAGTAATGTCAAAAATTACATTAATTAAATTTTATAAAGACAATATTTTATTAAATTATTTACAAATAATAATCAAATTTAATGTTTAAATTTAGGCTAATATATGGATTAAAATTTTAAACCTTTTCCATTTATGGTTCCATAGTTATGTTATATGTAAAATTAAAACCCATTAAGAATGGAAAGTCATTATTATAGTTAATGATAAAATAGGATAAATAAGTGGTTAATAAAAAACATAATGATTAAAAAGATAAAAAAACATTTCAAATTTTCATTTAATTATTTTATTTAAATATGATACACTTTTTCTTATAATTAATAACCATTTGGATTCATTTTTCTCTCTAATAGTTTAATTATAGTTTATTTTTTATTACTTCCAAAAGTACCCCCACATCAATTATAATATGGAACCTCCTCCCTCACATATTTACACCACATTGAGACATATAAATAATCCAAACCCTCACCAGTACTCTTATCACCTTCCATAGCCACATTTTAGAGGTTATATAATCATCAAAAGACAAAACATTAGGATCCTTAAAGAAGGATCTAAAACAGGTCTTCCAAAGATGATTTATTCATCTTAGCTTTCCTATTTCAATTTATTTCTTCTAGTACATCAAAAAAATATTTTTTAAATTCTCATAATAGGGTGTCATTATTATTATAAATATAATGAAATTTTTTCATGATTATGAAATAACTATTAACCAACATCTTTCCCTTGAAATGACAATTGAATGTATCGCTCACACGTACGTATGAATTACCTTATCCATGTAGAAATACAATAATATTTTTATCACCATTTATATTGGTAGATAATATTATTATTCTAATGTTTATATACGATTTCTTTAACATAAATATACATCATGAATTATTGTATCATATCTACCATATTACCCTTCATACCATTGGGAAACGATATTGAAACCTGTGTATATGTGTGGACTACCACCACCACCAACTGATGTGATTTGTTTTTAATTTCGATATAAATTTAATGGTAATGAGGAATGTTTTTCTAATATATATTATTTATATGAGATAATAATAATTATATAATGTTGAATTATCATTTAGCTTTCTTTACTTCTATATGTCGAAAAGTGAAACCATTGTTTATGTGTACGTACGACATACCTTCTCTACGAACAATTTAATTAATTTTCTATATATATCTATTATTGATTACTCAAAATATTTAAATAATAAATATATATGATATTTTTATCATCAATACAATTATTAATTTGATAAAATAATGATCAAAGAACAAAAGGTGGAAACAATCAAACCAATTCATATATGAATTGTGAAGCAGTTAATACATGAAAAGTATACTATAACTAAATATTGTTAATAAATGGGTGATAAAGGATTATATTTAGGTAATTAATTAAATTATATATGTGGGTACAATTCTGTAAAATATGTAAAATATATCTATAATTATTATATAGGATATTCAAATACATATGACATAAATGAGACCAATGGTATGGGTTTCTCATCTCACTTTTACTTCTTTGAGACATATTCCATATTCACCACTTATTTCTTTTTTGTTGTGTATATACTACCCATTTTATATATTATATCATTAATATCTTTCAATTAATGGTCATTAATGTTTTATTTCAGGTTATTTCTTTCATGGATCTAACATTTCAAATGATACCCAATTGGGAGGGTTTATTTTAATATCACATCATTAATAAGGATTGTATATTTTTATCTATCAGTTGATGAGTATTTCTCCTCCATGTACATATTTTATAATAACATTTTCAATTTTTGTAATTATTATTCAATATTTGTTTAATGTCATTTTTACCCTAGTTTATATTTTTACAAAATGTTTTAAAATGAATCTTCCAATAAATTTCTAAATGATTTACATTTTGAATGTTCTTGTAAAAGGTTAAATAGAATCATTTTTAACTTATATAGTATGAAAGTAATTTCCCATTTCCATAAAACCTAAATTATTTCAAAAATAATTTATTTTTTTCAATATTCTTTTTCAAATATTATTATTTCATTATTACCGGTGATTTTTTTATATTTTAAAAAGTTATAATCAATGTAGAAATTTTATTTGCTCGAATAATTTTTACAGTATACTTTTTAATGTCTTTTAAAATACAAATAAATAATTTGATGAATAATATTATTAGTATATATGTAACACCATATGATTTTATGGTACGTATCTTATAAATATAACATCTTTAAAAGCTTATGCACCTATTTTAAAACCATGATATACAATAAAATATTAACATAACTGTTGAAATGGTAACATGACCATTACAAATAGTAATCCAGCATATGGAATAGTAATCCTGCCTATTAAAGTATTAAAAAAATATATTATCTTATTATTTAAAGTATAATATATTTATATCATTAAATAAGTAAATAATTTTTAAAAAAAATTATAAATTATGGATTATAATTTTTGTGAATCATGACTATTCAATTAAAATTTAATAATTAATATAATGGTTTAAAAGAAGATTAATTTTCACATAATAGATCAATAAATTAAATTTATTTTCCATATGATTAAATTATTATTTTATGAGATTTTAATGAATTTTAAAAAGTCTTGTGAAATGAGTCATAAATTTTATATCAGTAATTGTTTTATATTATATTATTTTAATTAAAAAATAAATTTCACATATTAATAAAATTATTTTTTTAAAATGGAGTTCATTTTTTAAATCTACACATCTATTGTTTGTTAGGGGAACTTTTTTAATTTTTATAAAAATATTTTACTTGTGGTGAATTGAGAAATACCATACTTTATGGTATAAGATATATACATGAATTATTGATTTTTTGATGATTCTTGGATTATATAAGAACCGCTAGATATAATTGTCATGAACAATTTAATTACATTGTCACAAGAATCAACACTATATATAGTCTAGATAAAAAATAATAGACTAATGCATACAATAATCTGAAAACACCTCTCTCCTCCACTGTAAATACCACCCTTCACTACCTTGTATCCTCATGCCTTCTAATAGATTGAATATGATTAAATTATACTTATTGACTCTCCCATTCCTATTCCCCATGTTTTGGGCTCTTTGGTCCAACCAAAATACCATTTACATTCCCCTTATGGATGTTCTCATGGGTACTACACACAAGAGGTAAAAATTTCTCTCTGTCTTTAAATTTCTATTCATTTATTATTCTTCACTCTCCTACCCTTTACAAAGTAACATGACAGATAATATATCACATATATATAAATTAATTTTATTATATTAATGGTATATCCACCATAAAATCTATTATATTCCCCATTTTTTCTAAAAATGAAAACATCATCTGTGAGGTGTCGATTCACCACGTTCATGGATGATGATTTTATGTTTTCTAATAATACCTTCAATGCTGGTCATATAACCATTTTTTGGAAAAAATATTTTAATATGTGTAAAAAACTAATTCTATTTTCTATAAGTTATATATATATATGTGGAATATTAAGTAATAAAACAAAACTATTTTTTGATGATCAAAAAACATCAAAACAATCTAAATGGTTATCATTAACATTTTATCAAATAAATAATCCACATATACGGAAAATTTTTATATACGATAATTTAAATTTCATAGATGTTCATTTATAAAATACAATTTCAATTTTTTAAAACCTTTCCCACTTTATATGATCATTCATATATATATACAAGTGAACTAATCCTGAAAACCAACGAAATGAACACACACTAATGATGAAATTGAATATTATAACTAATCATAAAGTTTATAAATGAAAATAATAATATTATGATATATCAAATAAAATTTTAATAAGTTCTAATTTATATTATTATTGAATCTAATTTAATTATCCATTCCATTAAGTGAAGGTGTAGAACACTTTTGAGACATAAGGTATTGGATTCTCCCCAAACCTCTATTTTTTCTTATGGATACACATTCTCTCTCATTACAATATTTTAATTATTAATTATTCATATTTACTCCTCAAAAATTATATTTTTATGTTCCAAATATATGTACATATATCAATTATTCTTTATTTGTTGGGGAAATACATTTCTTATAAGGTTTTCTTTTAAATTTTTCCGAATAAGCAAGCCCTATGAATGGGAACTTCCCACTTTTACACCCATTTTCATGTATACTCCATAATATTTTTTACACACCCATTATTTATTGGAAATTTATAATTTCATCATCAAAAATTTTCATAGTTTATTTATAGTTTTATTCATGTAATTATTCATTTTCTATTTTCAACACTCTATTCTATTTTACCTAAAAGTGCACCAAAGTGGCTCATTTAGAAATTTTCTTAAACAATAGTTTTACATGTTTTCACTTTGGTTGGGAATCATTTATCATGATCACAGGAAACTTTATGTGTTAATATTGTTTTAATATTCTTAAATTATAATTTCATTATACTTATATTTTCATTTTTGGTATATACATGTCTACAATATGATTTTGTGAAAAATAAATATGATTTTCCAAATGAACTCTTCTTTTCATTATAAAAAAGATTATTTCTATAAATAATGTCTAAATGGTTTTATTATACTATATTCATATATTTCAACACCCTGTGTTGATACTTAAGAATAATTTATATTGGTCTCTTATTTAACCATCAATTATATTTCATTGAATGGTTTATGGTTATTCTGATTTTGGATGTACTATCGTGATACTAGTCTCTATATTACTTTGGATTACTTATGATTATGTTTACCAATTGGGGAATTTATTTTTCATTTCATATTCAAGTTTCAATATGAATGTATATGTTTTTTATGTTTCTACCCTTTCATTTGAAGAATGCATTGGACTTAATAAATGTAGGGTGGGGCTCCCTCTATCCCCTAGATGCATCAGTAGGTTTCATGAGACAAACTAGACCAGATTTTCGACATGTCCTTATCCATTTATGAATAACTCTAGGATGAGGACTCTATGGTATGTTTATGATGTCTCACATTATGTATTCCATCATTATGAGAATATTTTCTAATATTCCATGTGTTTATTCGAATAGTAGAATATCAATGGTTACATTTCATTATCACGTAATTTTTTATATGGAATTATTTGACTATATCTAACTTCGTCCATATTATACTCTATATTTTGGCTTCTATTATTAGTTATTCACCTTCCCTTAATTTTTATGTTTACTTGTGATAGCTTCTGCTATATTTCATACCTTTATTGGGAATCTGAACTCACCCTATTATTATATTTTATTTTTACACATAATTCCATGATTTATATTATTTTTGACATGTAGGGACAATCAAGTATAATAGGGTTTTTCCAAATGAGATTCTATTTTGTATTTATTTTCATTTTTTTAGTGTAAAATATTTTTGAATAAACTTTTCCAATGATAAATAACTATTCGGCCTTTTAGGATGTGATTACTTTCATATCTTACCAATGTAATAATGTGATCCATCGTCTCGAGGATACTCGATTCAGTGTCTTTATAATATACTATAATGATACCATCCAATATTTTTTTATGGGTTTTTATC
The DNA here is from genome assembly GCA_963277665.1 of Viscum album. Classification (NCBI taxonomy): domain Eukaryota; kingdom Viridiplantae; phylum Streptophyta; class Magnoliopsida; order Santalales; family Viscaceae; genus Viscum; species Viscum album. The sequence goes on along the minus strand of OY728127.1, from coordinate 1,439,292,471 downwards.
TTTTTGATTTGGGGAATTCATTTATTTTTCATAACATAAATTTTCCAATATCGACAGTTATTTATTTTTAAGGTATAATTATTTAGTTGTATTTTCTCTTCATGTGAGGAATGAATTGGACTTAGTATATTATGGGAGGGGCTAACTATATAACCTATATGAATTTTTAGGTGTCATGAGAAAAATATCTTGGGTTCTAGAGAATGCCTAATCCCTTTTTTTCACCTTTTATGGAACAAATCATTGATCATTTTTTCAGATACCTTGGTCTAGGCCTCGATGGTATATTTCAGGTTCCCAACGTAAATAAATCAATAATTATTAAATCGGTTATTGACATCATTTTGATTATTTCATTTTTTTAAATTAATATATACTTTTCTAGAACATGTGATTAGTTATATGGAATTATTTTATCATCATTTATTCTTACCAAATTATTCCTTCCATATTTATCACCAAGTTTATGCATACCCTTATTGAGTATCAGATATAACCAATATGATATGTTTCTTTTCCCCGCAATTTTGGGAAATATATTATGAATGATAATTAGGTTTATAATATAATCAATAATATTTTCCAAAATGAAAAAAATATGTTCTATTTCATCTCCTTAAATATAATTTCATATTAATGTGTCTATTTTGTTTTCCAAGAAAAAAACCTATTCAGCCCATTGATGTGTGATTACTTAAATTTACTTCCAATTATATAAAATAAAAAACTAATATGGGATAATAGAGTTGTGTTATTTTCATCCAATCAGTTGAGTGATAAATTACACAATTAGTAGTGCCACTAATATGAGCTACATTCGAAAAGGAAGAAACAGGTCACAATGTGGATCGAAGAGATTGTGTATGAATGATATAAATTATGTTAGTTCTATTTTGTGGTGGATATAGAGTTATAGTGTGTAATATTCAATATTAGTAGAAAGATTCATAATATTTAATAGGATATCACCAAATTAGGAAGAAGAACTAAGTTTGTAATGCAACAAGAATAGATGGAAACTAGAAATATAGACTCAACATGAAAAGTAGGAACTCAATAATGGTAAGAGGTTGATAATGTACGCACTATCTTAGGAAATCATGATGCTAGATAGAGGAACCACATGGGTTGGGGTGAGTGACTGAGAATTCCAATGGAAGATATGTCACATGGCTTGAACCCATAAGAGGATAACGATGGGTCAGAGGCACTATAAGGGAGGAGAAATCATAGGATGTGTGAAAATATAGAGCAAGGAGCCTGAGTGGGAATGATGATAAGAAAACAATAGCAGTAATCTCAATAGACTTACCCAATGATCCTTGATCAATATTGTAGGGGTTTCATCAAAGCGTCATTGAATATAAACTAACTCCCCAGAATCATTGAAAACCAGAATACACAAAATCTATCACTTAAAAATTACACCTAATATCATGATCTGAAAGCATCGACCTGATCAATTATAATGAGATGCTAAAAATCATAGATTATATATGAAACCACTCTAAAACCAATTTCGTGATCCATGATGTCCTAAGAAAAAAGTACCGTGAAAGAATCATACTAGAAACATGATCATATAGAGTTCACTATTAGGATCAGATGTTACAAAATTACGACACCATCAAGAGTAGAAACAATCTTGGCATATGTACACACTCTAGGGGAGCCACATTGATGTTGGGAAGTTCCTAGGAGGTGTGTTGGGGACATGATCAATACAAAGTATTATAATGATGTGATGTGTAGAAGTGAGAAATGATATCTTCCAAGAATGAGCATGAAAATGGGGTTGAATTTGGCTTGGATAGAGATTGGTGGAAGGGATGATGTCGGAATATGTATAAAATGTCAAAGAGAAATGGATGGGTAAGAAATAATGGGGACGAATGCTATCTCGGATACCATTTATAAACATAACCATTTCCTCAATGGGAGGTGGAGCCCCTTATTTATAGATAGAGGAGAAATGGTAAGTGATAGAAGAAAGAAATGTGGTAATATAAATTATAAATTATTGGGTTTAAAAATTATGAACAAAGAGTATTCAATGAACTCATCAGAAAGTTTAAAGGGGTATGGTCGGATAGCACAAGATTACATGATTTGTATCTTATAGGTACACATCATGTACCCATGGATAATGAAATAAGAATACTCTAATATTAATTTAGAGTGAATGTATTTATTTCACATGGTGTTTATTTAATAAACAACATGTTAACCAGTATATCTCGATGCAAGATTAGCTGAACTACACTGTTTCTATATTTCATACATGAAGTGTGGTCCATTAGTCAAATATGAGCCATGTGGATTTACAAAACACATGTAACTGGTAACCATGTAACTCAGAGAAATAATTATTTACAACTATTGTACACACCATTTACTTCATTAATTTCTATGTTAATACCACCCACTAACTCCCTAGGAATTTTTCACAAATACTAGGTGAAGAGAAATACATATTTTTTATAAATACATTACATGATGTGTATGATACATTATTATGTAAAAATTCTAAATTAAATAATATACATCATATTCCTTATCAACGGGTGTTCTATGTGTCATTTATTTTACTCATACACACAAATGGTGGGTTATATATATGTATGTCATTGTTTAAAGGGAATTCCCGAGAGTGGCCTTTTCGAACCCTCCACACTCAAGAACCCCCCCTCCCCACGAAGAGATCATTCGGGGATGCCCCAGCCAGGGAGGAGCCGTTGTCAGCCAAGATGACATTGCGTCCCACGGGGTAACACCTCGATCAGCGATGGTTCGTCACAGAAAGTTGTCAGCCAGGTGAAGTGCGCCCATTCTGCCCACCCGGTGAGACACCGAGTGACCCGGCAAGACGAGTGGTACATGGGAGGCAGAAATTCCCCCAAGAGCGGGCTCCCAGGAATCGAACCCCAGACCTCACCGAACACCGTTGCTATGGTCCTCGACCCTGAACCACTACGCCACCGCCGAAGCGGAAAACATGTTTTTGGGTAACGAGGTATTGGGCTGGCCTGCCCACCTGCGTGCCGCACGCCCCCAGCTAGGCCCAAGGTGGCCAACCCTTAGGCTTGGGCCAGTTCCCGCGGGGTCGAGGGGACGAGAGGATCGTTGGCGTATGGTGCGCGTTGCCTTTATGAGGACTCGAACCCGGAACCTCAGCGATGGGACGCCACCACCTTGAACCAACTCACCCAGCCCCTGTGGGCATCAATGTGTTGTATGGGTAGCGAGGTATAGGGCTGGCCTGCCCACCTGCACGCCGCACGCCCCCAGCTAGGCCCAAGGTGGCCTACCCTTGGGCTTGGGACAGTTCCTGCGGAGTCGAGGGGATGAGAGGATCGCTGGCGTATGGTGCACATTGCCTTTGCGAGGACTCGAACCCGGAACCTCGACGAAGGGACGCCACCGCCTTGAACCAACTCACCTAGTCCCCGCAGGCTTATATATATGTATGTGTGTGTGTGTTTAATGTGTAATTAATGTCTATGTAATATTATGAACTACATTATTGGTATATGTCATATTACTATAATTACTCATTAAACAATAAGAAATAACACATCAAATAAATAAATACGTGTTTTTGGGTAACGAGGTATTGGGATTGCCTGCCCACCTGCGCGCTGCACGCCCCCAGTTAGGCCCAAGGTGGCCAACCCTTAGGCTTGGGCCAGTTCCCGCGGGGTCGAGGGGACGAGAGGAGCAAATAAATAAGATTTTTTTGTGAGCCATTTGTTTGATAGTAAACATAGTGAAAAATACGGATAATACATGTTTATATATGATTGGGGAGTAAAAGGTTTAGGAATATGATACACATTAGGTAGTCCAGATGCGTACTTACTTCATTTCTATCAATGACCATGTTTTGTAGATGCTAAATTTTAAATAAATTATTTAATTTATTTAAAATTATGGTGTATGTTCATCTCAAGGATGTGTGGCTGGTAAATCAGATAAAAGAACTGATTAATTAAAAAGGACAATTGAATTATTCTAGAATGATTTATCTTAAATAAAAATGATTGGGAATGAATGAATTATTGTAAAATGCATACATATTTATTTATATATAAAATATCACGATCATAGAGAAGAACATAATATGTGATTGGTTTAATTTTAATTTATTAATAAATTATATTGATGATATGGGCTTCACATCTCCTCTAATTGTGTAAGGGTCAGTGTGCCCATAGTTTCCTTTCATGGAAATACTTTTAGTAATCATTTGGTACCCCCTAGAAATATGTGAGAAAAATATTATGTACTAGATTGATCTCCTAGTTGAGTAGAGGTGGTTTATGTTTTGAGTCAAGGTGAAACAAAACCAAGAGATACATGGGAAGATAGGTGGATAGATGTAACATGAACTAAGTCATTGTTCAATTTGTTTTCTCCTTAGTAGATGATTAGGTTAGTATTGTTTGGGAACATGTTTTTCTATACAATAATTTTGAGAATAAATTTCAATTTTTCTTATGAAATTATTATAAGGGGTAAAATAGTAATTTTTCCTAAGAAGATAATATTGATTTATTTTTATGGAAACTCATTTGGTCATAGAATAGATTTTTTACCCTAATAATGGAGTTTGGTGAAATTATGAACTATTTCAATTTATGTGGATTATTTAATATTTAATATATATTTAAACAAATATGTATATTTAATTAAATATTAGTTTATTCACACAAATTCATTCATCTATAAATTTTGAATATAGAATCATATTGAGATTAGGACACCACCATTTAGCCTATAATAAATTATTTTCCTAATTGAGGCATAAACTCATGTTGGGCACTAGGGCCAGGCGAGAGCCCCTTTTCATTTTCCTTTTAATTTATTCCTTTATTTTTTTATTTTTATCATTTCCTTCCTTGGATTGTCGTGAATTCACACCCTTAGGCATCCTATATAAAATATTCAAGATGATAACGGGAGAGATGGAGAGAGGGTAGAGGTGAGATGCCACCACATAGCTCCGTAGGAGCCAGATCATCATACAGTAGATGCAGATCATGGATATAAGAAAAGGATTTGTGGATTCTTCCAAAATTTATGAAAAATTTATGTTATTCAATAAATACCCATAGATTTAAATTTTTCAATTTTTATATCCATTATATTTTTTATTTGGAACCCTTGGGGGTCAATCTATAGCTTTTGAGAAAGAGTTTTAGATTGATTTAAGGGTTTATAGTTTGGAACTCCCGTTCACATGGCGGGTAGTTTTGGAACACTGGTTGTGTCTTCTTATCATCTAGGGAAGATGACTTTATATAACTAAATACCATATATGGGGGTACAAACACTGTGTACTTGGATTTACCCAGTAGTCAAATACCTGGGCAGATATCCCATATAGCGGAACATGGACAAGTAGAGTAAATGGAAGGACCCCTTGTGGGTCGTACATCATGTAGAGGTACACAACGAGGAAAAATACATGGTTATGCCATGGGAGGTACATGAGAAGGTACACTATATAGGGTAAAAATCATGTATATAACCAACCCACTGTGTAAGGTGGACTTAGATGCCAATTCTAGCTAGAGTACACACCCAGGTGGAGGTTTGGTGGTGCACGTTATTTTCTAGTGTATAGACGTCACATACTCATCCCTAACTAAACTATTGAGCAGTTTTCATATTTTTCTTCCCTAAAGTCATAATTTGACACATGAGTAGTAAATTTTTATTATATTCCCATTTTGATCATGGTTGTGAAACCCTTGGGGTGATTTGAGGATTCTGAGGAGTCATTTTTTTATTTTTACTAAACATAGAGGTTATTCCTCCAGTAATAAAATTACGCTAACTCTTTAGAATGATAACATTGATATGAGATGATACATGAGAAATCCATATTAATTATTTCATTCAATGATTGTATTTTGTGGATGCATCTCTTGAAAAATGACCCGTTATGGCCAAGGATGCCATCAAATTAGTTGATTATAGGGATCCCATGTGGGATGCCTCTCCTTTTTTTCAACCTAGTTAACCCCATTTAGGATTCATGTTTCTTACTAATGATACCAAGGGTCCTCTATGGGATCAATAAAATTAAATGTTTCCCTATAGAATCCCATGTACGATTCCTCCACCTTTTTACTCTTTCCAAGGATCCCTCATAGGATTCCCCTACATATGTACATTTTAATTAAGGGTCCCATATATTAAGACTTTCTTATGTACCATTTTTTGGATTCTGTATAGGATCCCTATATTAACATATTATCAAGGATACCATATAGGATTACTCCTTTTACTATTAGACCTTAGGATCTTGAGTAAGATGCATTATATTATGTATAAAACTCATGGACACCAAATAGGATGCTTCTCCAATGCCATGACTTAGTGGACCTTTTGGGTGTCGTGATATTTAACAAAACCCGAGTGAGTACATTGGGTTTTGGTAAAGATGGTAGAGGGTTAATATTTATAAATCATACTAAACATATAATACCAAGAGTATTTTGAATTTTTTATGGGTTTATGCATTCATCCACCCTCATAGATTTTTTTATCATTTAAAATATTTAATGTTGATGAACCGAGGATACCAGGGGTGTTTCCTAGTTTGTGGCTATTAGGAGGATTGGTTGCAATGCTCATTATTTCTTTGGGATTCTTAGATGTATATCCTGAGGTTGGATTTTGAAACCCTTTAATTTATATCTTTGATATTTCTATAGGTATATCCTAGGATCAGAAGAATTTTAATATTCTAATGGTGAAACTTGGATTCCAATGTTGGAATTCGATGAACAGACTCAGATGCAATATGATTATGTTTTTCTAAGAGTTGTACCTATATTCTCATGTAGGAATTCAATAGACACACTCAGAGGACAGATGAATAAGATATTTTCTCTGATTTGTAATTGGGTTACCTTTATGTTGAATCCTAGTGAAATTATCAATGGGAAGATGAATTATATTATGATAAGAGTGATACATGGGTTCCCTTTATGGAATATCAAGGATAGACTCAGAGCGAATACGAATTATATTATTCAAAGAGTAATACTTGGGTTACCATTATGTAATTCCATGGATATTCCTAGTGGGATTATTCTTTATATATTTCATGAGTGATACATGGATTCCCATTCTGGAATTAAATGGATGGAATTATAGGGACGGTTTATTATGTATGTCTTGGGTGATACATGGATTCCAATTTATGAATTCCATGGATGGACTCATAAAGAAACTATAATATTTAATGGTATATTTTAATCATATACAGATGCCCTTGTTACATACATTGATTCATTGTATTATTTATATTTTTAAATTTGATGTAATTTTTTTATTTCTTGTTTATACCTATTGGCCTTAAATATAGTGATTGGAGGCGAGTATGGGTGAATCTTGGGCTATGAAATGAATCCCCTATAAAGATATAGCTTATTATGAGAATTTTATAGCCCTAACAGAATTATGTATTATATATCAGGATTACAAATGTAGGTATTGACTTAATTATACATGGCATGAGTAATATAACATCTAACTCAATGCCCATTTCATAAGTTATCCAGTGAATTTGTATTGTTAATCAAAGATAAAATATTGTTGTCTAATTTTATTTTACATATTACTTATGTTTATAAATATTTTTGTATATATATATATTTATTGGTATATATATAAATATAATTATAGTTATACATTATGGAACCTTTCCTAGTTTATCTTGACTACAAGATGAAGGATTGACTGTTGTTTCCCATTATTTTTTTATAATTTCCAGTAGTGTCTCAATTGGAATGATAATATTTCATTGTAATGTAATTATGAAATATTATTTATTGGATCGTCATTGGGGTGGACCACTAATATTATTTCTCACCCTTGTACATGAAACTTAGTGTGCTTGTAGACCTTGAGACTTATTTTATGATTTATCAATGATTTCCTGATGGAGAGGACTAGGGCTCAAGGATGCATGATTGAGTAGAACCATACATGTGGAATATTTATATTAGGATGGATTATCTCAGTAGTTTCTTGGATACTAGGTATGTAGTCTAGATCAGAGTTAGTATTATATCCGTGTACATTTATTTTAGTTTCCTTTAATAACACCTACATGTATGGTTGGCCCAATGGGTGACTCGAGTTGTATGTACACCATGGTTTTTTGGACCTTTTAACATTTCATTTATTATTACAGCATACTACTATTAAATTTTTTTACTACTTCCAAAAAAAAATTAAATGCTAATTTGGATGATATCTAGTTATTTACACTATTATTACTCTAAAATAAGGGTACAATCACCCCATTGTACCACCATTATAAACTTGCTCCTAGTTGGCAGCCTCTAATGTACGTGGTGGCATGTTTCATGTCTTGTGGTGAACTGGATCAGGGCACTAGATTTGTGGAATCCAGGTCAAGGAATTAAAAATGTGGTAACAAAGAGGTTCTCTTCATATTTATTAACTATTTGGGATATCATGAATAATAGTTTTAAGAATGATTCAGAACATATTATGGATGTCATTCTAGTTTATCAAGAAAATCAATTAGGGTGGAAAGTCTAGGTTTCTAGGGATACAATATTGTTTTTCTTGACATTTGTTCTTACAGTTTAATGTCTTTCAATTTGTGTGACCCACATGTTTTTTGGCTGTTATGATTTGTTATGAGTTCCAAGATCATATCTATTCACAGTAGGCCATTGACTAATTTTGACTCTAAGACAGAAAGGGAAAGAGGGTTTGCATGAATCATATTTGGTATATAGGATTCACATGTTGTAGGCCTACTAGTGTGTGATTATTGGTTAAAATAGAGGCCAATTGATTCAAGAATGAAAAAAACCTAAATTTAGTTCTCCTATATAGGTTCTTGGTGAAATTATACTCAATTTATGGGACTGTTATATATTTCCTTATGATGTAAGGCTATGTGGATCTATAGTGAGACTTTTGATGGTGAGGTTGATGACATAGTCCATATGCACAGGACTAGTAGAGAGCACTGTGGTCAATAGAGCACATGATGACCATGTGTTGAACCCATTGTATGTAATTGTAACATAGTTTCAATTCTGTAATGTGTCAATAACAATATATATTATTTTTCCTATATAACTAAGACATCTGATTATGGTACTGGCCCATATAAGTTAGTATCAATCGTTGGTGTTTTCTAGTAGACCCATTAGCAGTGTGACCCTTTGATTTAGTATATCTAATTGTGTTTCATTTTATGCTTCAATATACAACTAATGTTTATATTGAATTATACCTATATGTAATATAACCATATACATATTCCCAGTGAGTGGTAGTTCTATATCTCCTATAAATTGGTATTGTGGTCTCCAAGGGAGAGTTCCTTATGAGGACGAATGAAGAGGATCATGCCCCTGTAGGACGTGTTAATAGTTTTGACCCTCATAAGATTAAGTTTTCATTACCTCAATTGTAAATGTTTGACTTATGGTCTAGGTGGTCATAAATAGATATCATTTTATGAGACATGATAAGCAGGGATAGTTGGGATACTTAGAGGCCTTTAGTTTTGACTCAGTCCCTAGTAGGTCGATGATCTGTTTGATCAATAGAAACATGTGTGAGTGGGGATGGCCCAAGTTTATGGATGCATTTTTAGCCAGTAAACATGGTAAACTACATTTTTTGAGACTAATACATGGTTAGTGCTTGGATTTTTAATATAGGAATGCTAATGAAATTGTAATTTGACAAAGATTCTAGGGTTCTATGGTATCAATAATTTCTTTGATGAGTAGGACTATTCAAGTACCTAGCCCTATTTACTATTATTTCCACTATTGCTAAGGTAGTCTGAGCGTGGATAAACACTCTTGACTAGAATGATTTCGGGTGATTAGAAGCTATGGAATAAATCATGGAATAGTAAGTTGACCTATTTTGATGAGGAGTTCAGTTAGATATTCTAGATTAATGAGACTAACATGTCATGTATCATTATCCAGTTATCCTTGTGATGGATGACACATGAGCGCACTGGTTGGCTGATGACAGAACCCATCAATTACGTGTGGTACCATTTAATCCCGAAATCATTGAGTAGTTTTGTGTAAGATTATGACCTATAGATTAAATAAATGATGTGGGAATGGTTGCTAGTTTTTTAGATAAAAGTATAAATGTCCCTCCCTTGTGGAGGACACATTAATAATAGACTAGTTCTATCAGATGATTGACTTGTGGTTGAACCGTTGATATGTTGTTTCAGGAGTTAAATAAATGAAAATATATCCTTTTTATGTAATCATTCCTTAGATAGAGATATAAATCACTATCAATGGAATAAAAGTGTACTCATCGTTAAATATGATCATTATCATTTATGACATCATCCATAGTATCATGACAGTGTTTCGCCTCTACATTGTCCTCCATAAATTTTCCTTTCAGGTTTGGAAATGAAACCTATTGAGGTTGCACTTGAGGAGTGATATAAGTAAATCCATTTGTTGGGGAGTACACCATTAGCTATTTGAGGATGGTGATCATCATTTTTTATTGAATTGTTTTTTTCAGTGGTCCATTAAGCACCGAGTTGGGTTATGAGATGATTATAACAAAATTACAATGGTGGAAAGTATCAAATTAGTTGTGGTTGAATATCTACTTTGATGGATGTGTTGTTGACATTGTGAGACTATTTATTGGAATGCTAAGATAAAATGGTTTCATAGATTCTTAGGATGAGAACATGGATACTAGTTTTATCCCAAAGTCTTCTTAGGGATGAGAAGGTTGATGGTGGGGAGATCGTAAAGGCTCATGTTTGTTTTAAATGGAATTTTGAGAATAAATTGGAATATTTTATATTGAATTATTCTTGAGCTGTAAAACAGTCATTTTTTCTTATAAAATTATGGTAGATAATTTTTATGACCACTCTGTTTATCCGAGAATATGGTGTGAACCCTAGGATATATGTTTGGTAAAATTATGAACCGTTTGAATTTATGTGAAATAATTAATATTTAATTTACATTTAATTATGTAGTATTCTATTATCACATTTTTTTCATCTATATATAATGAATACATCATCATATTGAGATTATATATCAACTTTTTATATTGGAATTGTAACATCCTAATTTTTAAAATGAATAACTAAGTTTGATATTATACCCAATACACCACAATGATCATAAATGAATAACTAAACATTTTTATTTAAATGATACATTATAACCAAGCCATTAGAATGGATGAAATGATTATTATTAAAAGAATTATTAAAATATGGTTTACACATGTATATATAATTATTTGGTGACCAATTTATTATAAATTAATGTATTAAACTTTTTTATGAAATAAAAGGAATTTTTTTTTGAAAACAAATTCAGATGCGAAAATGCGTGTTTATAAAATGATAAAATAACTATATTTGGATTATATTAATGAAACAAATATATAATAGATTATATATAATATTTAGATTTCATATTATGTGTTTTCTAAACATGATTTAAGATGAAATCCAACATTATATATAAAAGTATTATTACTTCAAAAAAGAAGTTTTATCACCTTTTGATTGAGCACTTGTTTTATATCTATATTTTGACCCATTTATAAATTCTATTTAAAAAATTAAAATTCTTCTTTGAAATAGTATCATCAAAGTTTATTTCGTTGGATTCTTTTTATTTTTATGTGAAGTTTAATTTTTTTTTTGAATGATGAAAAATTATTGTATTTTAATTGAAAATTCATTTTTCAATAAATTAATTTATAGTGCTAAATCATATATTTGAATGCTTTTAAATAATAACTAGATCTATTTTTATCATTTAATCTAATTTTTTTCCATTTTTATCAATTTCACAATAAAATGGGATATAAAAAAATTACAATCATTTGAATGTTTTTACATTAAAACCTGATTTACTTATTCCGTCATTGGGATTAGTTTTTTAATAATTTCAACCAATTAATTATTTTAAATTTGAAAAAATGGATTCCATATTTTGAATCATAAATTTTGAATTATGTAAGTGTGTTTCTTTATTTTTTGGACAATATGAATAATAACTTTAGTAATTTTTTGGTTAACATAATAAGAGGTAAATCATGTAATTTAGGGTAAAATTAATATTGTAAATATTATAAAATTACTTGAACAATTGTCCTAATTTCATTTTATGAGTGTATTTTCAAAAATATATTGATCTTGACGAATTTATGCCATTTGGAATCCACTTGGATATGTCTATGACATTTATATGATTATATTAAAAGAAAAGTAAATTCAGTCACACTTTTGTTTTTAACAGGTGAAATATTTTTTAATATGTGGCAATATATTGGATCTATTCGAAATTAAATATTATTCTATAAGGTAAAAATTTATCTTTATGATGATTATTTATTTTAAATTTTTAGAGAATATATAATTTAATTAACGGCTTCCACAATGATGATTTGTTAATTGTTTAATGTAAGGAAATATAAAATAAATGATATTAAAAATACTAAAATAAATATATCTTGAGATGATTATTTCATCCAAGAATTTTTTAGATTAATTTTACCTATTAGTGATTTTTTAGACGAATTTTTTATAATTTATCTTTCTTTTATGATATATTTAAAAAGTAATATAATGAATAGTGTCCAAATTGACATTATTAATATTTTTTGATAAATAATATTTTATTAAATGATATATTATTAATAATAATATAAAATTTGGGAAAATAATTGGAATATATCTAAATATGTCATCAATGATTCATTTATTGGACTTTTGGCATTTTAATGTAATTACATTAACCATTAAAGTGTAAATTACATGATATCACTATATGAATTAAAAATGTTAAATAAGGGTTAAAACCAAAAGATAAGGACTAAAAAATTGAAAAAATAATATAATTATCATTGGATAATTTTTATTGTACCCAAATCGTCATTTCTTCTAAATAAATCACTAAGGACAAATATGGAATATAAAGGAAATGTATATAAAATTAATATTTTGATGAACTCCATTAATGACCCTCCCATCTTCTATAAGAGGGTACCCATTCTTCTAATTTAAATAATATTAAAAACCTATTCTTTCATACTATATCTACCCAAATACCTTAAAATAATCTCTAAACATATTATATATTCCTTATTTTAGGTAGAACACCCACCTTAGAGGATTTAAGGTGTTAATCAATGGATATTGTCCGAGAAAGAGTTTTCTTTTTTAATTAAGTATTTTCATTTTTTTACTTCTTCCACATCCTTAAAATAACATTCAACCATGATTAAATAATAAATATTGTATCATCAGTTTAATGAGATTTTTTTATGTTAATATAAACACACAAATCCTTCTTCAATTTCATTAAATATGAAATGAATTATCCATTCGTTTGTACAGAAGACTACCACCTCAAGAACCAATATAATTCATTTTCCATCACCATCTCTCAATACTAATTATAATGATGTAATTACTATTTTTATATGATATTAATGAAATATTTATCATTAATAAATTATAATATAACATTTAAATTCATACCATTTAATGAAAATAAAAATTATAATGTTCTCCATGCGTATATGTGAACTATCACCTCCATGAAGCGATGTGATTCGTTTTTTATCACCACATCACATGGAAGATATATATAAGTATATTTAAATTATTTATATTATATTGATGATATTATGATCATTATTTAAATATTAAATATTAATTACCTTTATTTCATAATGGTCCTTGAGAAATGAAGACGTTACTCATGTGTATATACGGTATGTCGTCTCCATGATTATAACATAGTTTATTTTCCAGAAAAAACACAAAATGGTTTGATTTAAAATTATAATTATTGTATAAATATGATAACCATGTAGTTTATATTATTATAGAGATGATTTACTAATGGCCAATTTCACTATTGATATCACACCAATGTCATATTTGTACTCAGGTACAGAATATCATGAAAACGTTTGACAGGAACATAAATAATTTAATAATTGTTAAAAGAAGATAATAAGTGATTCAAAAGGATTAATAAACTTCGAAAATATTCTCAATGAATTAAATAATTAATCTATGTTTATTATTCATGAGGATAAATATTGTACATGATGATTCAAACTCAATGTAAGGGACTCTTTAACTAAAACATTGTTTTATTTGTTTTAAATATTTATTATTGTAAATATTTCCATTTAGTGTCCATGATTTCAGAATGTTTTTTATGAATGTATTTATATTAACATGAGTTTTTTAAAATGGTAATTTTTTAGTTTCATTCAAATGTTTCAAAGTGGTATGGGTCACTTTGATTTAAAAATCTACTTTTAAACGTTTAAAATGGGTTTTGAAAATTGATTGGTTATTTAAAGAACATGATTTTTTTTCTTTTGTGTTAAAATTAAATTTAATGATTTACATGTTGAAAATGTAATTCTTTAATATATTATGAACAAATAATGTTAATTTTAAATTTTAAAGTTGGTTCCATGATACACCAAGGGCGGGTGGTTACATTATCACCTCTAATGAATTAGGTATGGAAGCTGATGTGGAAGTATTTTCACACTTTTTTCCACATCCTTTTTATTTTTTTTTTATTAACTTTTTAATACCAAAATGTTGAATTTTATTAAAAAATTGATAATTGTTGTGGTTTTGTATCTTGGTGTGTAAAATAATCAATTTTAGTTTAAATCATGTGTTTTTAGTGTTCATTATTGTCATTTTAAATAATTCTTAAATTAAATTATTCATGTGAATTTGACTTTTACTTTTTATTCTTTTATTTTTACAATATTTCATTCTAGTTAGTTTATCAATTCATTAATTCATTAATTATTTATTTATTAAATTATAAGTAAATAAATAATTTTTATTCTTAATTCTTTAATTAGTTTGACAACTTAATTTTATTAAATTCATGTATTTATTCATTAATTAATTCGTTATTTAATTCATTAATAAATCAATTGATTAATTACTAACTTTGAATGTTTTAATTCATTTTAAATTAATTTGTTTATAATATTTAATCCAAATAAATTTATTCTTTTAAATAATGCATATGTAATTTTATTATTTAACTTTGTTTTATTTATTTTTATTTAGTTTCAATTCTTTTTGTTAATTCAATTGATTAATTTATTAACCTTTTTTTTTAGTTTTATGAAAGTTTTAATTAATTTAATTTTTGGTTTGTTTTGTAGGTGTTAGGGTTGCTCTAGATCACTCTATTGTGGTGCCACAACAACACAGTAACACACTTCATCCTAGTACTATTCTTTCTCATGGTGCCACAGGTTCCTTGACCTACCATTTCAAATCACGGTGCCACGGTGTCCACACTGACTGTCCTAACCCTTGATGGTGCCACCGTTTGGCCCATTTTCCACACGGGTGCCACAATTTCACTAAAAAATAGTGGCACTGCTCCCTGGATCAAATTCTTCACATTCACCCTCATCTAGCATCACCCATGCATCGTTTCTCCTCCATTCCATCAACCGGCACTGCTCCACTCACTTGCTTCACCATCCAACACTTGGACACCCACTGTCTTGCCTCCATTCCGCACCTTCCAACTCACAACACCAACCTACCACAACACCGTTTTACAACCAAACGGTGGCACCGTCTCCCTACCTCCATCCCAATTCCATCAACACAACAAGACACCAGCATACAAGCAAACCAAAAGCAGCATAACAACAACACAATCACAGCAGCATCAAATTAACCAAGAAACTACTGATCCTGTCAAATCAAGAACCCACAAGCACCGAACCAGATCTAAAGAAATCAAAACAAAATCAGTGAAGAAGAAGAACCAATCCATATTTGATTACCCCATGCTCTGCCTTATCCAACTCCAGCCTAGCCGCTGCTCCTCCCTGCTGCTACCTGAGACGGTCCCCACATGAAACCCTAAAATACCAGGACCTAGCCATGATTCAGAGCCTCCTCCTGGAAGAACCGCACTGCAATCCCTACTGATCTCCACCTTTCCCTACTCGGAGAGAGTCCCGCCACACTCCCCCTGAACTGTCACCGCAACCCACACCCTCTCCTTGGACCCGAACAGCCACGACTCCGCTGCTATTTGTGCACCCTATTGAATCCAGCACCGCAGCTCCCCTCTACCTCCTACAAGACCTACTTGCGGGCCGACCCCCATGTCTCCCCATTCTCCTCGCTCACGAACCCGCATCTGACCCATCTCCTTGCTGGTGCCATTGTGTCGCACCTCCCCTTTCCCCTGTTCTTCCCCTTCATGGTGGCCCAGTCACGACCGTCCCCTCCGCTCCGCACGAACATTTCTTCCCCTAGCTCTATTCTATTTTTATTTTTAGTTTATTTTCTATATAATATAATGTTTATAATGTATATAATAACATAAATAAAATTAATATACTATAATAAATTATAATAATAATAATACATAAGATAATAAAAATAATATAATATAACATATACAT
Source organism: Viscum album (assembly GCA_963277665.1). NCBI lineage: Eukaryota > Viridiplantae > Streptophyta > Magnoliopsida > Santalales > Viscaceae > Viscum > Viscum album. Next base: position 1,439,275,950 of record OY728127.1, on the reverse strand, counting down.
ACATATATATAATATACGCATAATAATAATTATACACACACATATATATATTGTTAAAACTAATCATATATTAGTAATTTTAACATTAGTTATTATAAATATGTATATATATATTTATAAGTATTTACATTAATTTCCGGTAGTGATATAATATATGGAAAATAATATTTTCATTTTATTTTTAAATGATTCACATGCATTTTTTTGTTCCATCTAGAGGAATGGTTGTGGCTCAGCGCGCATGATCTATTCATTCAATTAGGACCAACTGCTCTAGTGACCAGCTAGAGGAAGCAACACTGTGAAAGCCCCATGTGAAGGTCGAAGAACACTTCGGGCGGGATTCCAGAGAGTTCTTTTCATTGAGCAAACGATGGGGAGGACGTGACTTGAGGAGGTAACGAATTAGCCCGAGGCGATCAAGCATTGAAGGGGAATTTTATTAGGGACGTCAGACGGTGGGACTTCTATCATCCAACCATAGGATCTGACGATCCCTCAAGTCTCCACCACTCACAGGGAGCAGAGTCCAACAATCGGAGCAACAGATCAATATTCGACATCCCGATTCCTAGGGTGGGACATCGAGCACACTCCATCGTCGCATCCACCATTGAGCAGCAGGAATGAGAACTTTCAGGAGACAAAGTAGGGAGACGAACATCATTATTTTTCTTATGCTCTATTTTTCTGAAACTGGTTTCAACATGAAATTCATTGATTTTAATTCTATTTTTTCACAGAAGCCATCTATTATGTCCGGCTAAACTCCCTTGGGGGGAATAAGCTGGATGGTTAGATTTGTTTACTTTGATTCATGCACTGCATCTTTTTTGGGAACATCTATCTCTCACTATTTGCAGGACGATTTTCTTTTCAAAACTATAAGGTTGAGTGAAAGCTGATCTTGTTTGAATCTAAATGAAAATTGTTTCAATTTGAGGAATTCACTGACAAATGAATCATGCTCAAATGAGAGAGACATACTGAAATCAACTGACAGTTTGAGCTGAGTGACATCTATCTTTTATCACCATTGGATGGAATTAATTTTATCGTTGAAGGACTGTAAGAGTTATTTCATCACAAACTGACCAAACGATAAATCTAGCCAATTACCTTAAGTCAGATCCAAATTTCTTAAACATCAGTGCATGAACAAGGCTAAGTAATATCAAAATCATCCAGTGTTCATTCCTCCATACTCATATATTTGATGTTTTCACCGCAAGCTTTCTTGTCGTCTTGTCTTCTTCTGTGCACTCGCCAATTCCTTATCACTTCATCACACACTGAGTTTTACTCACTTCTCCCCAGTACCACCATCTGATTTCTTTTCGTGTGTGTTTTTTTTGAATTGATTTTTAGTAGATCACTAAGCACAACTTTTGGACTCTCTATGGTTAGAACCTATCTTGCCACTGTTCTAAGTAGTGAGTATGTTATATATTTTTCTTTGTCGATCGTGCCTAACGACACACCATCATTTAGAAGTCGATTATATGGTTATTCCATTTGTAATAGTGGAATATATGGACATCAACTGTATGGGTATTCCATTTGTAAGTGTGACATGTATGGATATAGACCGCATGGTTATTTCATTTTTATATAGTATGAAGTTACCTTACTGACTTTTATATGCATTCTTATGAGTTTCTATAAAAAAAATTGATTTTGAAAAGGTAAGATAATGATATTTTTAAAATGGTGTCCTTCTTTTAAGGGTAAAAGTTAGGTTTTAATGAAATGTTTCACTATCTTTCACTTGAAAACTAGTTTATTTTCTTATAAGTACCTTACAATGCTTTTGTTCTTATCCCATGGTTTAAAATATTTTGATAGGTTTTAAGGAAGAGTTGGATCAAGGATGAGATCTAGGGAATATTATGATGATATATTAGTATAAGAAATATTCTTTTAATTTGATGATATCTGTTTTATGGAGAAAATGGATACTGAGTATAAGTTTCCACAAATAATGTATGGGTTTACTATGTAAGATGTTTTCCTATTTCTCTAAAACTCTAAACCTAAACGACAATTGTGAAAAAAATGTGATTTCAATTTTTAAAATAACTAGAGTATGTAATGATTAAGGTCAGGGCTTTAATGTTGGTATCATGGTAGGGTTTAAATAATGTTGGATATTAGGATGTCTTCATAAGAATTATGGATATCATCATGATTTTATAATTTTCAATTTAATCGTATTTTTAATTTATTAGAAACTCTTTTGAGGCTTTTTTATGTTATGAAATTTTAGTGTGATTAATAGTATTTTTAAAGAAATTTATTTTTAGGTAATTATCTGTTATTACTTTTTTGGAAAAAATATGAAAGGTTATTTATGAGGTCTATATAATATTCTAGTAATTTTATAATAATTATATATTTTTAGGAAAAGGATAACCCATTGGATTGGAGAAGAATTTTCGTGCATGGTAAGTCCACAGGAATCAAACCCACAACTGAAGGGTGACAAGGGTGCATCACATAACACTAGACAATATGAAGTACTGGTTAGTATGAATTTCTATTTTCAGTTAATCAATTTTATGAATGATGAATAAATCTATTTTGGCAAAAAAATATCTAATAGATAACCTTCAGATTGGATAATGACTTGGTGATTAAGTGATTAATGTAATTTTTTAAGATGATGTATATTTTGGGAATCCAATATGATAAGGAAAATAGATTAATATAGGATTTTATTTTAGTAATAAAGGAGGAATAATATTTTGTAATAATATATGAATTTATATTGGAATTATTATTATTTTTGGTATTTATGTAAATTATTACAATATCATGGAGATTATGTGATATAGAAAATTACATTTTTTATGACACATTACGAGTGATTAATGTTATTTGCAGACAAATTTAAATATTTAAATTTCAAGAAAATGTTATGAAATCCTTCTGAATTTTGGGTTTCAATCATAATTAGGATAATTTTGAGGAATTTTTAGGAAATCTATTTTTTGAATGGTGTATGTTGAACATTTGGTATTACTTTTTAATTATTGGATATTAAAGTAGTTTCTAATTCTATAAGGTTTATTATTTATAGGGAGTTATCTTATATTGTAATAACTGTATTGGTTTTGGTTAATGTATAAAAATATTAGAAATAAATCGTTTATATTTATTGTATTATTTGATTATCTAGAAGTTTATCCTAGTTCATCATTCATGAAAAATTCATCTTTAATACATATCATTTGGAGGTAAAGATGAATCTATGGAGGAATTTGATAAATTGATGAAAATATAATATTCAAATTAGTAAGTTTCAATATGTTCTTATTCCAATAAGTAAAATAATTCCTCAACACTTTGAAATGGATTTAAAATAAAAAAATGAACTCTTTTTTACATCTCTTAATTGGAAAACAATAACCTTCTAACCCATCAAATATTTATCATTTTTTGATTGTTAAATTTTTCATAACCTTGTTCTTTATCACCCTCCATTAAAAAATGATAGTTATGATTTCTTTTATATACATTTCTTCTACATGGAACCCTATGATTTTTTATCTTATGTGACCTTCGCACTTCCCTTTCTTTATTTTAAATTTGATGCTTCATTAGTCCTTTTTCCGATGCGGGAATTCAAAAAATGTGTTTTGAAAATTCAAACCCCCCAGTTGTTGATATTTCGCTCAAATAGAGAGGAAAAATTCATTGGGGGGGGGGGTGGTTAGAATGTAACATACCTAGTTTTTAAAAGGAAACACTGTGTTTGATAGCATACATTAAATTCCACATCGAGATCAAACATACAACTAAATATTATTATTTAAAGATTAGCATTAAAACATAGAAATTAGAGTGGAGGGAATGAAAATAATAGTTTAATAATTAAAATATGTTTTAAAAAAGTATATGTAATTATTTATGGAAAATTTTGTTATAAATTAATTTTAAAACATTTTTTATAAAATAAAAGAAAATCTTTTTTATAAAAAAATATATAAATGAGAAAAAGTGTGTTTATACAATAATAATATAACAATTGTTTGATTATATTAATGAAATATATACAATATATATAATATACTATATAAATTCATCTTATGTATTTTATAGATTTTATATAAGAAGAAATCAAATTTTACACAAAGAAGAACTATTTTTTCTAAAAAAGTAGTTTTACTGCCTTTTGATGGAGTAGTTGTTTTAAATATAGTTTTGAAAATTTTGTAAATTATATTTCAAAAAAATAGTTTTTTTATTTGAAATTGAATCATAGAAAATTTCTTTAGTTTAATTTTTGTTAATTTTATGATACTTTTCATTTTTTGATGAATAATGAAAAATACTGCAATTTAATTGAAAAATATTTTTTCATAAAATTTATTTATATTGTTAAATTATATATTTGAAATATTTTAAAGTATAATAAGATTATTTTTTAATATAATAAAATGTAGATAATTTAAATTAATTTCACATTGAATATGGATATAAAAACATGTCAGTCTTTTGTATGTTTTTACTTTAAAAACTAGTTTACGTGTTCCGCCAATGAGATTAACATTAAATTAACTAATTATAATTATAATTTTTGAATACGGAAAAATGGATTCTTTATTTGGAACCATAAGGTCCAAATTATGTAAATAGGTTCCTTTTTTGTACATCAAGAAAGGTAACTTTAGAAAAAAAATTATTAACACGGTTTAAAGTAATTAAGTCAATTAAGTATAAAAATTATATTATAAATATTATAAAATTAACAAAAAACAAGTCATAGTTTTATTTTATGAGTGTGTTTTAAAAAAAATAATCCTCGGGAAAAAATCCTGACCTTTTAATCCACATGGATTATAGTATGGAATTTATGATATTATATTGAATTAGATTTCAATTTCATCACACTTTTGTTTTTATAAAGAAAAATATTTCTTAATATGAGGTTATATATAGGATCTTTTCAACTATAAATATTATTTTGGAATGTAAAATGTTAATATTTATCATGATTATTTATTTTTAATTTCTGGAGAAGAAATAATTTAATTAAAGTCTTGCACAATGATGGTGAAATAATTGTTTAATTAATGAAAATATAAAATAAATGATATTAAAAATATAAAAGAAATATAATTTGAGATAATTAATTTTGCCTAAGAAATTTTAGTGATTTTTTTACAAGAATTGGTTTTAATTTATTTTTCCTTTATGAGTTTTTAAAATTTATGTAATAAAAAGTGTTAATCAATTCATTATTGATATTTTTAAATAATTAATCATTTATTAAATTATATAAAATTAATACCAAAATAAAATTATAAAAAAATTGATAAGTCTAAATATATCTTCAATGACCCATTTATTGGTATTTTTTAAATTTAATGTAATTATATTATCCCTCAAATTGTAAATTACATGATATGGTGGTAAGAATTAAAAAGGTAAAATAAGGGTTAAAATAAAAATATAAGGATTAAAAAATAGTTGAAACTTATATTATTTTCATTCCATGAATTTGTTTTAACTGAAAAACGCCCCGTATTTGAAATAAATCACTTTTGAATCATTTTGGAATTGAAAATTAATTTATATTATATTAGTATTTTAATGAATTCCAATAGTTCCACATCCCTCTCCTATAAAAAAAACCCATTTTAATCATTTTAATACACATCAGAACCAATTTTTTTCAAAATATCTACCAAAAGCACATATTATATTCCCTCCAAACAATATAAGGGAATTATTTTATGCATAAACCCATCTATAGAGTTGTTAATGTGTAAATCAAAGGAGATCATCCTAGGAAGAGGTATCATTTTTAATTAATTCTTTCTATTTTATTTCTTCTTCCACTTACTTCATATATTTTTATACCATGATGAAATAATTACTAATAGATTATAAATATACTAATATTTTATTATGTTAACATAATATCCTTAATCCATCTCTAATTTCATCAAGGTGGAAATGAATTATTCATTAGTGTGTGTTTCCGACTACAACCTCATGAACCGGTATAATTCATTTTCTTTCACCATAATTTAATAATAGTTATAATGATTGAATTAATGATTTTATATGATATTAATGAAAAATTTAAAATTACTAAATAATAACATATTGTTTACATTCATACTATATTTTGAACATATAAATGATAACATCATTCATTAGTATGTGTGAACTGTCAATCCCACAAAGCGATGTTATTCATTTTTCATCATCACAACAAATGGATGATATAAATGTATATATAATTATATTAACATTATTAATATTATATTCATGATATTATTATCATTATTTAAATATAAAATAAAAATTACCTTATTTCCATAATGATCCTTGAAAAATGAAAATGTTACTCATTATTACTTACGACCTACCATCTCCATGATTATAACATAGTTCATTTTTCATAAAAAATAAAAATGGTTTGAGTTAATATTATAAGTTATGTATAAATATTATAAAAATTACATGAATATTATTTCAGATATTATGTAATGATGATCGATTAGACTATTGACATGACACCAAAGTAATTTTAGACTAATGTACTGAAAATCATCAAAACGTCAGAAATGAACATAAATAATTAAGTAATTGATATAACATGATAATAAGTCATATAAAAGGAATAATAAACATAAAATGTTTCTCAATAAAGTTAACAATTACTTTTATTTTATTATTCATGAAGATAAATATTGTACGTGTCAGAATTAAGGTAAATGCCTCTTTAACTAATACAACATTTTAAATGTTTTAATGATTTTTTCATATAAATATTTTCCATTAATTTATTTAATTTCAAAAAAAATTATGAATTTGTTTATATGGGAATTAATGTTTTAAAATGGTAATTTTTTTGTTTCTTTTAATTTTTTCAAAGTGATATGGAAAACATTGATCTAAAAATCAATTTTTAAATGTTAAAAATGTGTTATCAAAATGTATTGGTTATTGGAATAATGTGAAATGTTTTTTATGTGTGAAAATAAAATATAATGATTGACTTGTTGGAAATTTCAATTTTTATGTGTTATGATTATAAAATGGTTGTGGGACATTTTATAGGAGGATCTCTGATAATCAAAGGATGGGTGGTTACATTATAACCTTAAACGCATTGAGTATGGATGTCGATCGTATGGTTATTCGATTTGTTAGAGTGACTTGTATGGAAGTCGGATGTATGGATATTACATTTGCAAGGGTGACATGTAGGGAAGTTGATTACATTGTTATTCCATTTCATTATAGTCCCTATTTAACTACATATCATTTTTATACTTTCTTATGAGTTTTAATGAAAATGGTTTGATTTTAAAAATGAATGATAATGATCATAATGAAATTATGACCTCTTTTTCAGGGTAAAATGGTATGTTTTGAGGAAATGTTTCAATTGATTTAATTGGACAAATAATTTTCATTTCTTTTAAGTCCCTTAATGGTATTTTTTCTCATCCTATGTTTAAAAAAATCATAGAGATTAAGGAAGTGTTTGATCAAGTATGAGATCAATAGAAAATTGTGAATATATATCAGCATAAGACATCAAGCTTTATATTAATGATTTTTTTGTTTTATGAAAAAATGGATACTGAGTATAATTTTCCATGTGTAATATATGGGTTTACTTTGTAAGGTGTTTGTCATTTATTTATAAAATTATAATGCAAAATGATCTATGGTAAATGAATGTGATTTATAGTTTTAAAATAACTTTAATATGTAATGTTTAATCTCAGGGCCTTATAGGCAAGGGATTTTTTAACTAAGTAATCCATAAACTCGTGATGGGCACCGGGGTCAGGCCCAAGCCCCTTTTTACTTTTAATCATCTATTTATTTTTATTATTTTCTTATTTTTTTCCCTCCTTTCACCCATAAACCCACTTAGTACTCTTTTGTCATGCGATTGATAAAGAAGGATATATATATATATATATAGGGAGAGGTAATAAGGATGGTTCTGTCATGGATCATGGGAAGATCAAGATAGTTGGGTGACTACCAAAAACCCTGGATATAGTTGAATATTTAAGGGATTCCACCCAAAGGTATATTTAATTGGTTTTATTTTAAATACTATTAGATTTAATATTTTAATGTTGTTGATCAACTTCGTTACTTGTTTGGACCCATTGTAGGAAAAATCAATATATTTTGGGTAGAAAAATAGTGTTACAAATCGATTTGAGTGATTTCTCATTAGGGAATCCAGATCACAGGACATGTAGCTTAGGAACACATGTCTTGTGATCTTCCCATTCGGGGAAGTTTACATTTTATAATTGAACTCTATTATGGGGGTATATATACCATGTACTAGGAATCGACTATATTATCGAGTACTTGTACAGACATCCCATGATAGGGCATATCATTATGTATAGTACACGACTAGACCCTGTATGGGTTACAGACCATGTTGAGGTAGAAGATAATGAAAAATACATTTCCAATCCATTTGAGGTAAATAGAAATGTTCCATTGTAGAGTATACAAATTTTACATGTCCCACATGTCATGTAATCATGTTTTACATGCTATATTTAGTTGAAGTACTCAACCAGGTGGTTCTTTTGGGGTACACACCATGTGTAAGGGTATACAGGCAGTATACTAATCCCTTGCTACCATTTTGTGTGTTTTCAATATCATTAAAGCCTAGATTCCTAATGGGAAACATTAGTTTTCCATTTTGAGTGTCTCTCTACATATATTGTGATGGTGAAACCCTTGATTCCATTTTAAGACTACAAAATGATATTTTGAATTCTTACAAAATTTATATTTTCTTCCTCCAGTAATATAATTTAGAAACCTCTCAAGAGTGACACCATTTATGTGATATTTTACATGAGTTATCTCTCTTGAATAATGATTTCATTAAATTTATTATATGGATATATCCCTTCGATGATGTGACCATCTAGCCTATGAGTTAATGAATATAGTTGTTACTTAGGATCCCATGTCAGATGCCTCTTCTTATGTTTCGACCAATGGGATCCGATGTAGGAGCATCAATATTATTGTTTTTGCTGAGGGTCCCCTACAAGATTCTGTATCTTACATGATGACCTCCTAAATTCCATGTAGGATTCCTCTACCTATTTACTCTTTCCATGGATACCATGTAGGATCCCCCTACCTACATACACTTTTATTGATGGTCCCATGTAGGACACCTTTTCATATGTACTATTCCTAGATTCTCTATTGGATGCCTCTGTTTACTAATCATCTAGGATCCCATGTAGGATTACTCATTTTCCCATTACATATAAGGTAATTGAGTAGGATGTATTCTCTTATGTTTAGACCATGAGGATCCAAAGTAGGTTACCTCTCTAGTTTTGTGACTTAGGGGACCAAATGGGTGCCTCGATGCTTAACTGACTCTGAGATAGCATATAAATATTTGGTATATATGGAAGTGATTGTCACATTATAACAGTTTCCAAACTTGTAAGCCCCAAAGTCAATTTATTAGTTATTTTTTTGGTTTCAGGACACCCACACTCATTTGATTATGCATTAACCCATTTACTAATAGTGTACAAATGATACGATAGGTTCTTCATAGTTTTTGGGCACTTTTCCTGATGTACTATGACATTTATTATATCGTTGAGATGTATAGACACACTTCCTAGGGTTCAGATTCAAATCCCCTTTCATTTATATCTCTGATATTCGTAGAGGTACTTCTTATTATGTAATTAAATAAATAATTCAACAAGTGGTACTTGTAATCCCATGTAGGAATTTATTTGATGAACTAAGTGGGAATATGATTATGTTATTTCAATATTGATATATATATTTCCATGATCAAATTACTTAGATGGACTGAGTGGTAAGATGATTGTGTTATCCTAGGAGTGATAATTGGGTTCCCATTATGGAATTACATGGACAAACTCATAGGGAACATATATTATAGTATTCTAATAGTGATACTTGTGCTCCCTATATGGAATGGTAATGACATACTCAGAGGGAAGATGAAATTTATTATTCCATGAATGATATGTGGGTTCCATTTTGGGAATTAAATTAAAAAACTCAGAGAGAGAATGTTTTAAATAGACCTTGTGTGGTAGTTGGATTCCCGTGTTATAATTACATGGATATACTTATAGAGTTGTTAAATTACGTACTCCATGGATAATACATATAATCGCGTATAAGAGTTCCCTAGAAGGAATAATATGGTAGATTAATTCTTTAATGTTTGTTCAATGTCATATACAGACACCTTGGTTATGTACCTCAGGTCCTAGTTTAATTTATATATATATAAATGCATTAATTTCATGATTTCTAGTTTATAACTAGAACTCATCATTATAATTATTGGTGGAGATTACTGTTGAACCCTATCCTATTAATTGTATTCCCTATGTGGTTACATAACATACTCAAAGACATTTCCAATTCTATCAGATGTATGTATTTTTTATTGGGATTATGAACATAGTGACCGACTTCATTCTACATATCTTAATTGGTAAGATGTATAACTCAATTACCTTTTCATAGGGTGTCCAGATGATCTATATTATGGATGCATGGATAAAATACTATTCATTTATGTCACTCCTCATCTTAATCTTGTACACACAAATACACACACAAACACACACATACATATATATATATATATATATATATCATAATATATATATATATATACACAAATATAAATATAAATATACATGAGGGAACATTCCATGTTGATTGGGATTATGGACTAAGGGATTTAATGTGGTTTTAAGTTATTTGTTTTATTAATTATTTTAAGTTGTGTCTCAGATTGGATGATCATATTTCATGAACATGTACTTGTGAAAATAGATTTATGGGGTCATTGTAAGAGTAGAATATAAAGATTATTTCTCACCCCAATACATGATACTTGGTGTGCATTCACACCTCTGGTTGATCATAAATTTCATGATGAATTGGGTTGAGGCCTTGGGTTTCATTATATAACATATTCACTCATGTGTATTATTATCATCTAGCTCTAGAATCTTGGTGGTGTCTTAGATATTATGTATGTGGTCTGGATTAGAGTTAATTGTATATCCATATAAATTTATTTTAGTATCCTTTATGTACTCTTGTATGTATGGTTGGCCTAGTTAATGGCCATTGTTTTTTTATTACAAAGATATTTAGGCTTTCTATAATTTAATTTATTATTACTTAAATCATCTATTAGAGTTTAGTTACTACTTGTTTCACTTTGTTTATTTACTTCTTTGGGTGATATTTGGTATTTTAGCTCTTTTTAGTCTCATATTAAGGTATAGTCTCCCCACTATCCCCCCTTTAGACCCTTCCTACCATTCAAAATCCTCTAGTATATATAGAGGCATGTTGGCAGCCTTATGGAGAATATTCTCGGGGTACTAGTTTTGTGACATCCGCTTTGGGATGTTATAATAATCCTCTAGATAAACTAACATTTTGGAAAAGTTCTTGATAATAAAGCTCGTATAATATTATTTTTGTTCAATTATATAGTTAATTTCATTAAGTATGTTTTTTCATGATCATATGAATTAATGAATAAATAATCAATTTAGATAGAATAAAAATATATTGAATAATGCATAAATTTTATCAATGATATGGTTATTTACTTAAGTAAATCCAATTAATATTAACTAACATGAAATAAAGATGAAATGAGATATTTACAAATAAATGATAAAAAATAACCTATTATATATATATATATATTAGGACAGTATAGACATCCACTAATTGTGTATAAATCAAAACATAATTCAATTTATATAACCAATGTCCCTTGAGGATCTTTCAATTATCGTCAAATTTCTATCATCATTTTTGGGTTGACATAAACAAGTTTGCATTAAGGGTTGATCACATCAATGATACATAGTAAAACTAGTAGGAAACGTATTTTGGAAATCCAAATTTAAAATTTTGTAGTTGGTGATCCCACTCAATAGATCAATGACCTATGATATAAAGAAGTTGACATGTTACACCTACTTATATACCTTCAAATCGAATGAATGACCACTATCGGGATTATGAGATGTGGCATATGGATCCATTATATAAAAATATCCAGGAAAAAATATATTTCAAAACTAATTGTGAGGGTGATTATGTTTTGATAAAATAGTGGGAGATTAGTACATTTAATATTTATTATATAATTTAAAATAAGATAATTTACTAAAATTATGTTATTATTAATATCAGTAAAGGTCATACACATGAAATAAACTATACACACATTGATCCATAATTCTATACTATAACCATATCATTAGATCAAATTTCCATGATCGAAAATAGTTTATGTGAGTTATTGTACCTCATGAAAAGAAAATTATATGTGTTGAAAATCCCAATTCTAAAAGTACAGACAATGGGGTGGTGAAGAATAATTATCACAGTACGAGAAACATGTGGATGATGCCATAAAGGTCCATTGTTTCATGCTATATTTGATGTCGAATGAGCTTTTAAAGAAACATGAGGATATGGATACCTATAGAATGATGTATCCCCCTTTGATATCTCTACCAAGTGTATTTGAGGAAGGAGATATATGATAATTCGAAATCACTTCTCACATATTTTCTTGTAGAATCAGTGACTCATAGGCTATATATTGTCATGGTCATGGGATACACAGTGCACTTAGACATTTAGGGAATTAAATTCAATAATGTGTTGTTAATATATATCATCCCATTCCCACTACCTAAATCATTTTCTAGTTTTATTTTGAATTACAATAGGAGAAATAGCAAGAAGTATCTTTTAGAACTTACTTATTTTTCGAGATGACATGAACATGGGTACTGAAAAACCCACAGTCGTTATGGTGAATTGGAAATGGAAGAAAATGATAAAGGGTACTAAGAGATAAATTATGTATAAAGCACCCAGGTAATATCCTTTTTGAGAATATGAAGATTCAATGTAATATGGAGGAATATAAAGCATTAATTTTTTCATGTAACAATCTAAGGCACTAGAAAAGATGCACCCCTAAGAAATGGGAGATAAATGTGATTTTATTGTAGATTTTAGTGTTTATATATCAAAAAATTGGGTTTCAAATATAGCTTTTGGTGATAAAATCTATATCAAAATGTTGGAACTAAGATTATGACACACGATTTCTAGGGTAAGGGTGGATCATTATGTAGCCAATGGAGCATGACTCACTACATTTACAATAGAATATAACCACCTTCCACTGCCATCTAGAATGATTTTGGTTTTAATTCATTTTTATTTTCAATTATGTGAAACTAGAAGCATCACATCTTCTTTGTAGCTTTGCATATATAGATTTATTTTAAATTTTTTAAATAAGGAATGTAACTTTTATAAAGACAAAATTTCTTATGAAATAGAAAAAATAATATTGATAAATCAGTTTTAAATTATGAAATCCAAATATTTAAAATTTATAATGAACCACGTTATCACAAATAGTTTATCACATAGTTATTGAATCACCATCCTAGTCAGGTAAATGAGAGGCATCATATAAAGATTTATAAGGTTTGTTATTTAGAATCTTTTGAGAAAATACCACCTGGAATATTTCATTCTTGTTTTCAATGAAAAATGGATAAATCACCATTCAGTGGATAGGGTGAAAGGGATATAGATATTCTAGGATTTCTAAACAGTAATACATATAGACCATTTCTTGTTATATCAAGTGGTGGATATTATTAATTCATAAAATTTCCTCATGACTTGAGTAAATGTGGCTTTTTCTATATGATGAGGTATAAGTCTTATTACTTTGATAAATTAAATGAATACAAGATTGATGTCGAGAATTAATATGGTATGAAAATAGAGGATCTTAGATTTGATAGAGGTGGTGAATATATTAAGTTAGATTTTATCACCTTTCCTTGATAATATGGTATTCTATCCCAACTCACTGAACATTATACACCAAAGTAGAATGATATTAGTGAAAGGAGGAACCATACCATTCCTAACATGGAATGTTCGAAGATGATTCCTGAAGATCATCCATTATCCATTTAGGTATATGAATTACATATTTTAGATCCAATTCTAATTTGAGTATCAACAATGTCAGAAAAGAGAATTCCATATGAGTTATGGGTGTTAATAAATCTAGTTGTCACACACTTATGTATTGTGATATTAATAATTTTTAACACAACCATAGGAAAAAAACTCCTCAATGCATGATGTGTATCATTATAGGGTATCCGAAGGAAATTATGGGATACTATCATTACAATCAATCAAACAGTAAATGGTATGTCTTAAGAAAATACATCTTTCTTTAGAAATAGAATATACTTAAAAATGATAGTGGGACTAATACTAACATAAATGAAGTGGATTTTTAAAATGAACAATATTTGGTATTGTAACATATTTCATAGGACCACATGAATGATATTGTTCTTGTTTCACAAGTATTGCGTATGTGTACAAGAGAGTAACGAAAAATAAAAAGATATTGTTTTCTAGTCAATGATTATGGATACTCATCAATGGTTGAAAATAATGATCATATCTCATAAAAAAATTATTTAATTATCTCTTAACCTATAATATGGAAACACACCATGAATTCAGAGATAGATTCTATGTGTAATAACCATGTTTGTGTTCTGGTCAATCCCCCAGGTGATGTAAACATTTTTGGGTGTAAATGGGTATTCAATAGATAAATTAACATGGATGGAAGCATGGACAGTGACTAAAGGTTAAAAATAGTGCTAAGTTAATGAATATGATGGGACATTTTCTCTGATTGATAAGTTTAAATTCATCATAATTATACTTCCTATAGTACCTTACAATAAGAACAAAACTCAGTATACAGATTTAAAAATAATATTCATTAATGGGGACCATTATAAAGATTTGTAGATCACCCAAATAAAAGGTCTTTTTGACTCTAGAAAATTCTAAAAATACATGAATATTGAAAAAAATACATTTTTGGAATGAAGACAACATCTATGTCATGTATTATTTAGTTTAACAAAGCTGTAAAAGAATTTTGTTTCATTAAGAATGAATTTGAGTCATGTGTTTAAAAGTGTCTAAGTGTGTGTGTGGTCATTATCAAGGTAGTATATGTAAATGACATAATACATAATAGATATGATTTACCAGTCATGCAGTAAGTTATGGATTGGTTAAATAAGTGCTTCTCCGTGAAGAACATAGGTGAAACAACATACATTTTAGGGCTCAATATCATTCGTGTTATATCCAAATGGATTTTGGACTATGTAGAGGTGTATACATTAACTAGACACTGAATAGATTTATTATGGAACAATTCAGTTGGTGATTGGTTCTACAATGACATGGTTCACATCATTCCAAAAAACATATCCTTATAATCTAAAGTAGAAATGGAGAATGGGTAGGATCTCATACAATTATATGATTTGATCAATCATGGGTGTCATGTTATAGGGTATATATTGAATATTCTGTTAGCATGGTTGGAAGATATCATGATAATCCATGTGAACAACATTGGTCTACTATTAAGGATAAGCTAAAGTACATCAAAATAACTATGTATATATTTGTGGGGTATGGAGAAGATGAGGATCTAGTCATAAGAAGATATCCTAATTATAACCTTCATATAAAAATTATTATATAAAATTATAGTCATGAAATGTATTCATTTTCAAAAAATATTTTATGAGATGGAAGATTTCAAACCAGCCAATTTTCATTGACTCAACAGTAGAGTTAGAGTATATAGAGGCTTCAGATGTAACCATAAATTTAGTTCGGATATTATAATTTTTCCAAGAGGTTTATGTGGTACCTAGAAGTGGGGAACATGTCACATTATATTATAATAATATATTAATTTTTGATCTTGAATAGGAGAAAATGTTACACCAAAAAATAAATCACATACTACGAAATGATCACTTATACGAGGATTTTTCATAGAGGGGTTAAGCTATAATCTGTTGATTTTGAATGGAACAAAAAAACCATCCTATTTACTAAATATGTTTCACATAAAAAATGTGTATCATATGAAAGCTAGTAGACTGAATATTTATAGTAGTTGAATCTAGTGAAACTAGGACTCTGTTGGAGTTAGGATACAATAACCAATATCTGTGTACATTTTGAATACATGTATTCATTATTTTTATTAGTAATGAACTATTTATCATATCATGACTTCTATTATATGTCACATGGTATGGGATAATGAGTAATATAACAATAAAAGGTTATAGCATATCCATAATATGATGAGGATCCAGAAGTGTCGCAATATTATAATTAAATATATTTTTTTTTATAGATGTATGGTATAGTTTTAGGGGAAAATGATATTGGTTATCAGGGGTGGAGACTCATAGGTTATTGAGACACCTTCTCCTAGTGTACAACCTTGGTAATTTTTAGTATATGCGATTATGAAAGTACATAATTCCAGTTTGAATTCCACATTTATAATTATCATTGGATATTCCAACATGTGGATGTGTGTATTGATCCTAAAAATTACTTATTTTTATTTATTAATTTCATTTGTAATGTAATTATATGTACTGATAAAAACTATTTTTACATATGTTTGTGGTGATGTAAGATACATTAGGTGATTCACAATTAATACTACAACAATGAATAATGAGAGAGAATATTTTTTTCCTTTGGTTATTAAATAAAAGATGATATCTTAAGGAATATTTTTAAATGAAACAACCTATATAAATCGATTTACATGGTATTTTGTGGGAAGTTCATTTCTCGATTCTCAATGAGAAATTGAGCACATAAGATGATGACACCAATATACAACCTGTTTGATAAGAGATATCATGATAAAGGGAATATATTACATAGTAAGCATCGATATGATGTTATATGTCATTTTTTACATTATCATCATTCATTATGGGTTCCTTGGAGAATTACTAGATTCCTACATTAGTCTTTGGGTGACTCCACTTAATGTCACTAGGAAAGAGTCCTAGAGGTCCACACACTTCATATATCCATAAACTTAGTTGAATATTAAATATTATTTTTATTCAAAACTTTGTATAAATATTATTCTCATATGTGGTTTATTAATTATTCATGATTAGTATGATCACCTATATTCTGTCACTAGTTATTCAAGAGAATATTTTATTAGTACAATATTAAATAAATATTTATTTTTCAATTTAGTGATAATGATATTTATCTATTTATCAGTGAATAACACAATGATATTTATTATTAGAAAAGTATTTATTATTAAAGGATTAATAAATTTAATGGTGGAATGGAGGACTAAATTTAATGGTTTGGTGAAAATTAATAAACAATATATATTATTAAATAAATTTTAAAACAATTATTCAAAAAATAATGATTATTTTATCTATTCGTTTGAACACATCAAAAAATATTAATACTATTATTATTATTGATATAGTTTTGGGGGGATTATATAAATAATATCATATCATGGGAAATTATTTGTTTTTAACTATATCACTATTTAAACTTTGTTATATAATTTTCAACCTTGAGGATATCCATTTTGGTGTGGGAGCTACGGAATACCCTCACGCCACAGAGTGATATAATGCATGAATGTTCTCAATAATTGAGAGTGATTATCCTCCTCCAACACTCAATATTATATAGAGATAATTCATAATTCTTCTTAATAACAATTCTTGTGGTTATCAAAATTGAATTTCCCATGCATTAGGATATTTCATTCTAGCACTCAAGGGTTCATACAAAAGATATCATCAGTTCTTGGTGGATATTTTGATCTTTGTTAGTTGTAATATATACATTATTTGTAAAGACACGGAAATTTCAAGGAAATTTTTTTTTCTTAATTTTCTTTGAAATTTTACAAGAACGCATTTTCTGACGGCGCCTGATTCCAAGGCCCGGTGTGCCCAGAATCATTTTCCGAAGTTTAGGCTCGGGTACGTTTAGTGAACGAACGAGCGGGTTTTTCTAAATTTTGAACCGGTGCTCGGAATCAAATTCTGAGGGCACTGATGGAATCGCAGCGCCGATAATTGCTTATAAACGCCTCTTCCGGAGTTGCGTTTTCTCGGGTGTGGTTTTTAAATTTTTAGGCTTTAAGTTAAGAAATAAAATAATGTGGTACGACAAACTTTATTTTATTTTTACTTAAAGCCGCTTAAAGCTGCTTAAGCTGAGTTGAAGCTGATAGGATGGAACCCAAAATATCCTACCCTCTTGGTAGGATATTTATGAGGTGGGGCCCGCACGAGCCCCACCATTTCTTATCCGCTAAGTAACGCACCCATGAAAACCCCTATTAAACGAAAGTCAACTGACGTGTTTTCTAAATTATTAACGCCCCTATTAATTGGGTGGTTAGTTCGTTGTAATTAATTCTATGAATTAATTGTTCGTTACTTATCTTTGTTTTTCAAATTCTTCAGTTGATAATAAAATAAGATGAGGACTTATTTTATTATCAGCTTGTTGTGTTAGACCTTTGGAGAATCTCTAAAGATCTTCACCCTCCTATGCGAAGAACGCGAAGAATGCGAAGAACGCGAAGAACACGAAGAACGCCGGCCTCCAACGAAGGGCGACGAAGGACGCCGGACCTCCGGAGATTGACGCCGACGATTCTCCCTCCGCAACGCTTCTTCCGCGACGATCCAACCCAGCGACAATCTTCGATCGACAACGACAAGGTAGGGGATTGCGGTCCTTTTAATTATTTGTGGATTATAACATCAACATGGATTTAATTGTTATAATTAAATCTATATGTTCTTGATCCTTGGAGTTTGTCTGTGCGACGCCGAGTTCCGTGCGATAGTGACGCCATTCCGCGACGCCGACGATTCTCCCTCCGCAACGCTTCTTCCGCGATGATCCAACCCCGCGACAATCTTCGATCTAAAACGAAAAGGTAGGGGTTGTTTTGAAAATGATAATACTCCATATTTGTTTCCCTTCAAGGCAATAACGCGGGCCAAATAATTAACAAGTTGGTCCGTGGATTAATATTGCGGTTCAGGGTTTATCAAATTGATGGGAAATATTATGGTGTTGTTTCAAACCGCTAACGCGGTGGGTGCGGACCAACGAACAAGTCCGAACCACCGCATTCTTTCCCGTTCTTAGTGTGCGGAATGGTGGACGATGAAAAACGGGGCCGCAAGGGAGATTTGAGGGCCTTACAGTGAAGGTCGGGTCCCAGGAGGACCACTGGCGAAGACCGCATGTAAAACGGACCACCGGAGCGCGTCCGGTGGTCCGCGAAATCTCACGCCGGGGCGCCGCCGGAAAAACCCGTCGTGGCTGAATCCACGGTGGCGAGGCAGTTCCGCGACCGCGTGGAACCGGGAGGCGGGACGCGGCCGGCATGCCGCGTCCGGGTGCTGCGGAGCGGCCCCCGCGCGGGGGCCGCGGTTCCTTCGCTCGGCCGCTCGGTCGGGCCGAGCCGAGCCGAGCCGACCCGCCGGGCTGTGTCGCGCCCAGGCCGGGCCGGGTCGCACCAAACCGAGTCGGACCCAGACCCATGTCGGGTCGACCCGGTTCGGGCCGACCCGGGGGGGGGGGGGTCGGGCCGGGTCGGTCCGGGCCCAGACCCCCCGTTTTCAGACCCTCTTTGGTCTTTTGCCCATATCATGGGCTACGGACCTCCGATCGATGCACCGTCAGTTGCGTAGCGATGCTTGGAATGAGACGGTCGTTTTGGTAGATCTCACTCAAGGTTTAGGAATACTTTGGGTTCGGCCGGGTTGGTTCGGATACGAAACCAACCGGGCCCTCGGAGCGGAAACGCTTATATCTCGAGCTCCGGACGTCCGATTGACGTGCCGTCGACTTTGATGGATTCCAAAAAGTGAGACTGATCTTTTGGCTTACTTCGCTCGAGGTTTGGATTCCGTCTGAGTGCGGTCGGGTTGGTTCGCTCACGAAATCCTACTGGGCCCCTAGAACGGAAAAGCTGATATCTTTCAGACCGGAAGTCCGGTTGACAAACCGTCAGCGGCGTTGGTGATCTTGTTAAGAAGCGGTTCCTATGAGTATACCCTATGAGAGTTCGGGGTACAGTTGAGATACGGCCGGGTTGGTTCGCTCACGAAACCAACCGGGCCTCTCGGACGAAAAGGCTAATAGCTCACAGACCGGGCGTCTGATTGACGCGCTGTCTATTGCGTTGAGACCCCTATGATGAGGCAGTCCTTTGAGATACTTCTTCGTGGGATTTTGAGATAATTGGATTATCGACCTGTAGCTCATGGAGCGGACCCTCTTGGAGATGAGCATGCGGAGTACGGAGACCGTGTAGCCTGCTGAGACCTGACGACTGCTTTACCGATCGACTCGATGTGTTTCGGATAGACCAGTGGGGATCGCTTGGTTGTAGCGGCAGACCCACGGCGGATGAGCGCTTGGTTGTAGCAGCAGACCTGCGGTACTCAACTGAAGGAGTACCTCTGGAGGCTATGAGGGGGAGCACTTGGTTGTAGCGGCAGACCCGCGGTACTCAACAGAAGGAGTACCTCTTGAGGCTATGAGGGGGAGCGCTTGGTTGTAGCGGCAGACCCATGGTGGGAAGCGCTTGGTGGTAGTAGCAGACCCACAATACTCGACAGGAGGAGTACCTTAGCAGTCTTAGGTCAGTGAGTAGAACCTCGGAGTCGTGACAGGACCACTGTACACTCCAGAGACGGGGCTCTTCAACAGTTACGGTTTCGATAATGAAAATCTTGGTTTGAGCTGAGTCTATGACCTTTATGTTTCATAATTATTGAGATGGGTTACTTGATAACTTAGGTATATGTATAGGTATATACCTTGTAGTGGTTATCCGTTGATTTCATGACCTTTTTGTTTCCTCATGATTGAGATGGGTTACTTGATAACTTAGGTATATGTATGGGCATATACCTGGGTAGTGGTTATCCGTTGATTTCATAACCCTTGTGTTTCCTCATAATTGAGATGGGTTACTTGATAACTTAGGTATATGTATGGGCGTATACCTAAGTAGAGGTTATCTGTTGAGATCTTCTTTGTGGTTATCCTTGTTGGTTTTAGCGAGACCTTGAGGGTCTCGGGGTCCCTACTGAGTATCGTTATACTCACCCCTGCACGGGCTATGCCCGCACCTCGTTGTGTTGGTTGCAGACAACAGACAGTGCTGACGGAGGCCGAGTGTTCAAAGACTGGACGGTACCCGGAGGTGGACTACACGACGAGCCAGTATCCGGAGGTGGACTTCATGTCGAGACGACACTTGGAGGAAGTTGACGGGCGAGAGCGTTGTGGAGGCTATATGTACCTACCCTTCAGGTAGGATCCGTGGTGGATGATCCAGGAGCTGCGCCATCTGTACCTACCCTTGAGGTAGGATCTGAGGAGGACGACCCAGGAGCCACTTCCGTCCTACCAGCTGTTGTCTTTTTCTGTTGTACCTTGTTCAGCTGTAGTTGTACTTTCTTTTGGGTTTGTATTCTGACCCATTTACCTTTCAGCACTTCTCTTTGTACTTAGTGTTTTTCTTCTGCTTGTACTCTGTGGTGTTTTGTTTAATTTTATAAAGGCAATACCTTCCCAGTTATCGGGATTTACGCCTTTGGTGCTAGTCGCCAGCCCCTGGCCTATGGAAAGCGGGCTTGGGGTAGTCACGACATGGGCCCCGAGGACGGGTCATGACAAATTGGTATCAAAGGAGTCAGTTCTACCACATAACTTATAACTCTGATATTCCCTTTCTGTGAAGCAATAGTGTTAAGGGTACCGAGTGTGGTTTTCAGTTCAGGGAGTCCAGTGTTGGTGCGGGCGGCCGACATATCCATACACCAGGACCCTGACAACTGATTTCCGACTTTGTGCACAAAAACACTGATTGCATGTGTGTTTCCAGAAGTTTTTAAAAATCAGCTCAAACCAGGTCAGCTCACCAGGTATAATCGTTTGACTGTGTCACGTTGTTTCTTTCAGGATTCCTTTTCTTGGACGACCAGCTAGAGCCCAGAGGGATGTGCGTGCTGACAGCCTGTCGAGTGAGGAGGCTTCGATACAAGGTCCTCTTGCAGTTGAGGCACCAGCGGAGGCACCAGCGGTACTACCATATGTTGGGCCACCGATGCCACCAGCCCCTGCAGTAGGCGATGCACGCCACTTGAGCGCGCTGCACGAGTTCCAGCGCCAGAGACTACCCAGGTTCCGAGGAGAGACAGATCCGCAGGCGGCTGAGGATTGGCTGGAGGCTGTGGTGAGAGTGAAATGCACGGCCGATTGTCAGCTATCGACTGATCAAAGTTCCGGTGCTCTGCTAATGTGTATAGCAGCACTCGGGTCGAATCCTCGGTGATGATACTTTGTAATAGTCGTTTGTTTTTATTTAATTGTATTCTGATTGGGGGGTTTGTTTGCAGAGCTTATGAAATAATTTATGGATGATGTTTGATTTAACAAATTGATAAAGATTGGGGTGAGTTCATTATTTGGGAGTTAATCTTGTGATATCCTTGAGCTTTGCTTTATATTGCATTTAAATTAACACCCACTTCACAAGTTGACATCGATTAGAATTCCTAAGTGTTAAAGATTTAATCCAAGCCTTAAATTAATTATGATTTTAATCTCAATCTATACATGTTTATGGTAGTGTATTTTTAGTTCCAATAATCCATGGAAACCACATGCTAAACAAAATATGTCATTAATCCATGACAAATTAAGTCCAACATACACAATGTTAAATTAACGAATACTCATCGAGAAAATACTCTCAATCACTTAACATACCTAAATTATAACTCACCCAAATGAGATATTTACTCAGCCATTTGGGTGTTTAATATTCTGGTTATAATAATTATGATGATAAATTAAGAATATAATAAAAAGAAAGGGATTAGAAAAGAGTGGTACGTCGACACACACACACGAACGATGATGATAATTAAAAACGGATTTTCGATTGAATGAGGAAGCAAAAGAAGGGAAGGGGATTCAACTGAATTTAAACTATTTTAAGAACATAAATATTCAACTACATAAGGTGGATGGGAATAAGAGATATTTAAGAAGTAACTTGCATTAAAACAGAATTACAAAGAAAGAGACTTACAAAATTACAAAAATGAAGGACACAAAAGTAAGTGAAAACAAAGAGAGTAAGAAAGGTATCTCAAGTGAAAACTTGAGTATGGAAGATCCTACCAATCCTTTGACAAGGCCTTGGTCATTCCAATATGTTCTCCTCTCTTCTGAAATGCCAACCCCTCTCAAGGAGAGACGGGGAGAGTATTTATAGCCCAAGGAGTGGACTGTTTCCATTCCCAATCTGTCCCTCCACTTGAATCGCCAATTTGGCTATTCAGAAAGCCGAATCTTCACATATCTCCTTCTTCAAAGTTCTAGACAATACTGTTGGCCGACTAATCTCAAAAGTTGGAGTCATTTGGACGTACGGATCAAAAGTTATGTCCGGTTGATTAAACAAAGTTAAACTGTCCATTTCAATCCAGTCTTTTTGAAGTCTATAATGTGAAAGGGTTTTTGAATATAAATATGCATTCCAATCTGAATGGTTTCTTCAACAAAGACGGCCGCCTATATCTCCTCTTTCACACTGCAACATCTCAGCCCGATTTGATGCTTAAATCATGAGATATGTCATGCATACTATACTGATTTTAATTATCGGTCAGAATGGTGGGCTGGACTTCAAAGCTTTATTTGGGTCCATTGTACTTGGATTTGGGCCTTGAAATTTTTATCCAAGATGAAATATAGTTTCCACAGAATTATGTTGGAGAGTTAATGTTTTTGGACTTCTGGATTGAGCCCAGTAAATCAATCTTCAAGGCTGGTCCAGTTTGTTTACAGGTTCTTTGGTCGTGTTTGTGAGGACCATATGACCCTTCAAATGGTAGAATTGGCTCATGGTACCTTGTAATGAAATGTTGTATATTTAAAGGATAATCCTAAAAAACAAGAACCACACAATTTGGATCAGTATAGTGACAGTTATTATTAAAACATTAAACTGACTCAATTGGACTACTTCTAAAAATGCTCAAAAATTATACTTAATATTAAAACATTAATATTTCACACAAATTATGCAGATTTCATATAAAATCAGTAAAGGGGGAATATAATAAGTCATGAAAATATTATTAACATCAACTCCCCCACACTTAGCTTTGTGCATGTCCTCATGTGCAACAAATATAAAAACATGAAAAAATCATTTTTACTCACTAACAGATTTTAAAATTTTGTTTTCTCCACTCACGGGAGGTTTAGACTATTTCACTCATCCATTTTGAAATCCAACACAAGTTGTTACAGAAACAATGTTCCAAAACTAATTCATTTTTCCATGCTCAAATTTAGAAATGGAAAATGTGGACACTCAAAACTCACCCCTCTCAAGATGATAAAATTTATTTGTGGAGGTTCACTCTTTCACCAACCAAAAGTGAAAATATTAGAGTTTGAAAAGAGCTCTAAGCTTACAATCCCTATCCTAAGTGAACAAGAATCAATAGGTATTTTTAATGGGTTTTTATATGGCTATGGGACGGTAGGAATATAATTTCCAAGAGAGAGAATAAGAGGGTTAAAATACCAACATAGAAAAAGCAATGCACATTTTTTTTGAAATAAAAATGGAAGGAAATGAAAACACATATTTACAAGGGAATGATTGTGTGAAGAAATACATGATAGAGGATGAAAATATGAAGGTAATGAGAAGATTAAATATTTACAAAACAAAAAAAACTTCTCCCAATAAGAATATAATGCAAGTGTTCCTTTTTTTTCTTTTTTTTTATTTTTTTTTCGAAAGTTGAACTTGGAAAAGATCTCACACTCATAACCCAAACCATGATTGATCTCCTCACGACACTAATTTTAATAGTTATAACAAGATCAAAGGTTGAGGAAGAGTGATTTTTGACCTACCCAAGACACAACCCATTTGTTTCATTTTTTTTTTATTTTTTTTGAATTTTGATTTTTTTTTGATTTTTTTTTTCAAAAACTTATGAAATGAAAATCCATGTTGAGATTGAGTGGGATAAGGTATTGGGCTTGTAATGTGGCTATCAAATAAAAGGTTTTCATAGGCTCGAAGAGGATTTCAAAAGGAGGACTAATGTAAGGGAAATGGGAGGCTATTTGGCTATTGTGATTTTCATGTGGTTTAGAAAATGCCTCTATCATATTAATGCACACTAAGGCAGGAAATTTAGCTCGAAGGTCTACAAACTCAAGACTCACAAATGGGGGTGAAAACACACATTTTAAAAAGATGGCCATAGGTGGCCTTGGCATGAAAGCAATTGTTTGTTCTCACGGTTTGGGAAAAGCATTTTCCAAATCAAAAATTGGGCATTCAAAATTTGTTAATTTTGACACAAAATTCTTTATCCAAAGTCATGATGAAAATACAAATTTTTTGAGATGAAAACATGTCTGTTAACTCCCCAAAATGGTTGGACAAAATTTCAAAACTTGATGGTGAGTAAGCACGACTCTGTTTTTATAATTTTTTAAGTGATTGTGTTTTTTTGGTTTTTTTTAGTTTTTAAGGTTTTTATAAAATACACACCCACAAAAGAAAGAGAAAAAGAAAGGGTTTGATGAATAAAGTGGTAAAAAAAATGAAAGAGAGAGGAAGAAGAATAAATAGGTAGAGAGAGGAAGAGATAGAGAGAGAGTTAAAGGGAAAGAGGTGCCCCCTGGTATAGATTTGGTGGGTCGCCTTCTCTATCTAGTGGTGGGTTGGCTAGATAATTTGGGGATTCGGTGGAAGTCGAGGTGGTTCCAGGATAGTGGGAAGTTACCTGAAAAAGAAAATTCATTATCCATCTAATGAAAAACTAAAAAGAAATTGAAATTTCATAAAAGTAAAAGAAAACATGGGTTGCCTCCCAAGAAGCACTGCATTTATTTGTCTACAGCTGGACAATTGCAGTGGACTACCCATAGTCTGACGGTGGCCATCGTATTTTCTCAACTCCAGTGTGCTTCCAGAAAAACATTTTCTTTGGGAGGCCTGATGATTCATTGGATAATTTCTTCCCATCCTTATTGGTGTGCTTGAAATTCAATGGGGTTGGAAAGAGAATATTTCTATCCTCACTTTAGTCTTCAACCTGAGGAATGATTTTATCCACAAAGTGATGGTTTCCTATTCTTGTAAATTCAGGAAGATGGATCAATTTTGATGGTTCATTTATGTAAGGATAAGATAACACAAAAGCAGAGTATGAGATCCCAATTTTTTTTGACTCATTTATTTCATCACTTACCGATGTAGAGTAATGAGGATCAGTGGAGTCATATGACTGAATAAAATTTCAATATCTTTTATTTCAATATTGTTTTCCAAAGACTGGTCAATTTCAACCTCACCAGTGATCACTTTATTAATTAGGTTACAAATATCACAAACATCACTACCATCAGGACAATATAAACACATTGGTTCAAGGTTCACTTCACATATAACAGAATTTTCAGAATCATGGATAGGAAAAGATGAATGTGGGATAATCTGATCTGAATCAACAAATGACCATTCTAGTTCATTTTCCTCATTACCATCCATGTTGGAGCATTGGAGGTCAGAGGTGAGATGAGATTCCAACTAGTTTTCAAGATCCTTTAGATCAATGGAGTTTGCATTTGTAATTTCAACATCAATTTCACCATTAATCACTTGGTTAATGAGGATTCAATATTCACAAACTCATCTATTAGTAGAACAGGAAGAACATGATGGATTAGGATTAAACACACTCTCAAAGGGAGTTTCAGAAATATGGATATAGAATACATATTGATTCTCTAATGGGTATCGCATGGATTGAAAAATATTGAACCTGACCATTTGGTCGCCAAATTCCATGGATAAGATGCCAACGTGGACATCAATTTTGGTTTTAGATGTCATAAGGAATGGTCTTCCCAGAATCAGAGGATATTTGCAAGAATTTGTCTCACCTTCCATTTCAAGGACATAGAAGTCAGCTGGGAAGATAAGATCATTTACTCGAACGAGGACATCCTCAATTATTCCCTCAGGACTGGCTGTACTTCGATTGGCTAACTGAATGACAACACCCGTTGGGTGAAAGGGACCTAGACCAAG
Source organism: Viscum album (assembly GCA_963277665.1). Lineage (NCBI taxonomy): Eukaryota > Viridiplantae > Streptophyta > Magnoliopsida > Santalales > Viscaceae > Viscum > Viscum album. The sequence goes on along the minus strand of OY728127.1, from coordinate 1,439,248,748 downwards.
GTTGGAGAATATGGATTTGGGCATGACATTAATTGAGGCTCCTAGGTCTATGAGTGCATCATTAAAGTTGGAACTTCCAATTTGGCATGGGACTGTAAAGGTCCCTAGATCTTTGCACTTTATGGGAATAGACTGCTGGGTGGAAACATTTTCAAAGGTCCTAAGTTGCCTCTTGTGGGTACACAATTCCTTAAGAAACTTGGAATACTTAGGAATTTGTTTAATGGCATCTAAGAGTGGAATGTTTACTTCAACACGTCTAAACATGTCGAGCATTTCAGGATCAGGTTCAAAGGACTTCCTTGGTTTAGAAACGGCTTGAGGAAAAGGAATTGGATTCCTAAGTGGAATGGAAGGAGGTGAGGGAATGGATTCGGATTCCTTTTCAATTTTCGTTTTATTTTCATTTTCTAGGTCAACATTTAAAGGAGGGTTTGAGGATTTATCTTGAGGCATAGCAAGTTGCTTTCCTGATCTAAGTGAAATTGCACTTACATTACCCTTGGGGTTGGGTAATGGTTGAGCTGGGAGTTGGGAAGAATTTGATTGTTATTGCTGGCTCAGGTGGGTTGAAAGTTGACCTATTTGAGTTTCAATGTTTTTAAGGCTAGAACGGGAGAAGGAGGCAAGATCTTCAACAACACTTTCCCATGGTTGCTTGGAAGAAGAGGCTTGTCCCGAATTGGGATTTCCTTGATTTGGGTTCTTGGGAAATCGATTGTATTGGGTTGGGAATTGGGAAGGCTCATTCGGATAGTGGAATCCAGGAGGAGGATTGTTCCTTTGAGGTTGAGGAACAAAAGGATAAGGTTGATGGAAGTTACCACCACCTTGACCATATTGGAATTGGTTTGGGTTTTGAGGAGGGAATTGAGGGGGGTGAGATATGGGATTACCATACCTAAGGCCTTGGTTATAGGAAGAAGAGAAAGGCTCAGAGTGAGGTTGGTTGAAGTTTCTAACAAACTGACCTGATTGTTGAGGGTTGGGGTTCCGCTGAGCATATGTTTCATTGAGCTCCATTGGTCCGGATGAATCAGATTGATCCTCTTGAAGTTGTGGACATGTGACTGTTGGATGAGCTGGGGAGCTACATATTCCACAATTCTTGATAGGTCTAGGGAATAGTGACTGTGGAGAAGATGAGGTTGGGGATTTGGTAGCCACCGCTAGTTGATGCACAAGACCTGTAAGTTCACTCATCCACTCAGTCATCTTGTTAGGCTCTATGGATTGATTATCTTGGGCCTTTTTGACTTGAGCATGTGCTCGAGTATGAAATTGTTGAGTGTTTTCAGCCATGTTACTTATGAGATCTCTTGCAGCTGCATGATTTTTATCAACAAGAGCACCGCCACTTGTGGAATCTATGAGAGTTCTCTCCATAGCCAATAACCCCTCATAGAAGTATTGGATCAAGAGTTGGTCAGAGATTTGATGGTGTGGGAAGGTTTCAACAAGCTTTTTGAACCTCTCCCAGTACTCATGGAGTGATTCATTTGGGAATTGACGGATACCACTTATTTCCTTTCGGATGGAAGCGGTACGAGAACCAGGAAAGAATTTTTCTAGAAAGAGACGCTTCATGTCATTCCATGTAGTTAGGGAACCAGGAGGGAGGTAGTAGAGACATGACTTGGCAGAGTCAGCTAGGGAGAAAGGGAATGCTCGGAGTTTGATTTGTTCTTCAGAAACGCCTTGAGGCTTCATGGTATAGCACACCACCTGGAACTCTTTGAGATGTAGATGCAGATCCTCACCGGCTAGCCCATGGAAATGAGGTAGAAGATGAATCAAACCCTATTTGAGTTTGAAGTCAGCCTCTATTATTGGATATTGAATACCAAGGGGTTGGTAATTCATATCAGGGGTAGCAAGTTCTTTCAATGTTTGTTCCCTAGGATTGGCCATATCGAATTCAATTGGTAGGGAAATGATTGGTTCTTGGGTGATTTGGTTATCCCTAATGGTCCTCCTAATTCGACGAAGAGTTCTATCAATTTCAGGGTCAAACAAATCTGAGGGATTGTTTGGGAGGCTACGGGGCATTCAAATAGATTTATAAAGGATGAGGAAGGCGAGTTTTTCTTTGTATTTTTTCAGTTTATGATTTTTAAGAGGAAGACGGGTTTTTCTTTGTGTTTTTTTTCAATCAATTTTTTTTAAAAAAAAATTGTTTTTTTTGGTTTTTTTTTGACAATAACCAGAAACTAATGACTACTTAAAGCACCATCCCCGGCAAGGACACCATTTGAAATGCACGACCGATTGTCGCCTATCGACCGATCAAAGTTCCGGTGCTCTACTAATGTGTATAGCAGCACTCGGGTCGAATCCTCGATGATGATACTTTGTAATAGTCGTTTGTTTTTAGTTAATTGTTTTCTGATTTGGGTTTTGTTTGTAGAGATTATGAAATAATTTATGGATGATGTTTTATTTAACAAATTGATAAAGATTGGGGTGAGTTCATTATTAGGTAGTTAAGCTTGTGATATCCTTGAGCTTTTCTTTATATTGCATTTAAATTAACACCCACTTCACAAGTTGACATCGATTAGAATTCCTAAGTGTTAAAGCTTTAATCCAAGCCTTAACTTAATTATGATTTTAATATCAATCAGTACATGTTTATGGTAGTGTATTTTTAGTTCCAATAATCCATGGAAACCACATGCTAAACAAAATATGTCATTAATCCATGAAAAATTAAGTCCAACATACACAATGTTAAATTAACGAATACTCATCGAGCAAATACTCTCAATCACTTAACATACCTAAATTATAACTCACCCAAATGAGATATTTACTCATCCATTTGGGTGTTTAATATTCTGGTTATAATAATTATGATGATAAATTAAGAATATAAGAAAAAGAAATGGATTAGAAAAGAGTGGTACATCGACACACACACACACGAACGATGATGATAATTAAAAATGGATTTTCGATTGAATGAGGAAGAAAAATAAGGGAAGATGATTCAACTGAATTTAAACTATTTTAAGAACATAAATATTAAACTACAGAAGGTGGATGAGAATAAGAGATATTGAAGAAGTAACTTGCATTAAAACAGAATTACAAAGAAAGAGACTTACAAAATTACAAAAATGAAGGACACAAAAGTAAGTGAAAACAAAGAGAGGAGGAAAGGTCTCTCAAGTGAAAACATGAGTATGACAGATCCTCCCAAGCCTTTGGCAAGGCCTTGGTCGTGCTAATATGTTCTCCTCTCTTCTGAAATGCCAACCCCTCTCAAGGAGAGAAGGGGAGAGTATTTATAGCCCAAGGAGTGGACTGTTTGCATTCCCAATCTTTCCCTCCACTTGCATCGCCAATTTGGATATTCCGACAGACGAATATTCAAATATATCCTCTTCAAAGTTGTATACAATAATGTTATCCGACTAATCTCAAAATTTGGAGTCATTTGGACTTACTGATAAAAAGTTATGGCCGGTTGATTAAACAAAGTTAAACTGTCCATTTCAATCCAGTCTTTTTGAAGTCCATAATGTGAAAGGGTTTTTGAATATTAATATGCCTTCACATCCGAATGGTTTATTCAACAGAGTCGGCCGTCTATATCTCCTATTTCACATTGCAAAATATCATCCCGATTTGATGCTTACATAATGAGATATGTCATGCATACTATACTGATTTTAAATCTCGTCCATAATGGTGGGCTGGAATTAAAAGCTTTATTTGGGTCCCTTGTACTTCGATTTGGGACTTGAAATTTTTATCCAAGATGAAATATAGTGTCCCCCAAATTATGGTGGAGATTTAATGTTTTTGGACTTCTGGATGGAGCCCAGTAAATCAATCTTCAAGGCTGGTCCAGTTTGTTCACAGGTTCTTTGGTCTGGTTTGTGAGGACCATATGACCCTTCAAATGGTAGAATTGGATCATGGTAACTTCTAATGAAATATTTTATATTGAAAGGCTAATCCTAAAAAACAAGAACCACACAATTTGGATCAGTATAGTGACAGTTATTATTAAAACATTAAACTGACTCAATTGGACTACTTCTAAAAATGCTCAAAAATTATACTTAATATTAAAACATTAATATTTCACACAAATTATGCACATTTCATATAAAATCAGTAAAGGGGGAATATAATAAGTCATGAAAATATTAATAACATCAAATCCCCCACACTTAGCTTCGTGCATGTCCTCATGTGCAACAAATATAAAAACATGACAAAATCATTTTTACTCACCAACAGATTTTAAAATTTTGTTTTCTCCAATCAGGGGAGGTTTAGACTATTTCACTCATCCATTTTGAAATCCACCACAAGTTGTTACAGAAACAATGTTCCAAAACTAATTCATTTTTCCATGCTCAAATTTAGAAATGGAAAATGTGGACACTCAAAACTCACCCCTCTCAAGATGATAAAATTTATTTGTGGAGGTTCACTCTTTCACCAACCAAAAGTGAAAATATTAGAGTTTGAAAAGAGCTCTCAACTTAAAATACCTATCCTAATTGAATAAGAATCAAGAGGTCTTTTCAATGGGTTTTTCTGTGGCTATGGGACGGTAGGAATATAATGTCCAAGAGAGAGAATAAGAGGGTTAAAATACCAACATAGAAAAAGCAATGCACATTTTTTTTGAAATAAAAATGGAAGGAAATGAAAACAAATATTTACAAGGGAATGATTGTGTGAAGAAAGACACGATAGAGGATGAAAATATGAAGGTAATGAGAAGATTAAATATTTACAAAACAAAAAAAACATCTCCCAATAAGAATATAATGCAAGTGTTCCTTTTTTTTCTTTTTTTTTTCTTTTTTTTTCGAAAGTTGAACTTGGAAAAGATCTCACACTCATAACCCAACCCATGATTGATCTCCTCACGACACTAATTGTAATAGTTATAACAAGATCAAAGGTTGAGGATGAGTGATTTTTGACCTACCCAAGACACAACCCATTTGTTTCATTTTTTTTTGATTTTTTTTTTGAATTTTGATTTTTTTTGATTTTTTTTTCAAAAACATATGAAATGAAAATCCATGTTGATATTGGGTGGGATAAGGTATTGGGATTGTAATGTGGCTATCAAAGAAAAGGTTTTCATAGGCTCGAAGAGGATTTCAAAAGGAGGATTAATGTAAGGGAAATTGGAGGCTATTTGGCTATTGTGATTTTCATGTGGTTCAGAAAATGCCTCTATCATATTAATGCACACTAAGGCAGGAAATTCAGCTCGAAGGTCTAAAAACTCAAGACTCACAAATGGGGGTGAAAACACACATTTTAAAAAGATGGCCATAGGTGACCTTGGCATGAAAGCAATTGTTTGCTCTCACGGTTTGGGAAAATCATTTTCCAAATAAAAAATTGAGCATTCAAAATTTGTTAATTTTGACACAAAATTATTTATCCAAAGTCATGATGAAAATAAAAAATTTTTGAGATGAAAACATGTCTGTTAACTCCCCAAAATGGTTGGACAAAATTTCAAAACTCGATGGTGAGTAAGCAGGACTCTTTTTTTTTATAATTTTTTAAGTGATTGTGTTTTTTTGGTTTTTTTTTAGTTTTTAAGGTTTTTATAAAATACATACCCACACAAGAAAGAGAAAAAGAAAGGGTTTGATGAATAAAGTGGTAAAAAAAATTAAAGAGAGAGTAAGAAGAAGAAATAGGTAGAGAGAGGAAGAGATAGAGAGAGAGTTAAAGGGAAAGAGGTGCCCCCTGGTATAGATTTGGTGGGTCGCATTCTCCATCTAGTGGTGGGTTGGCTAGAGAATTTGGGGATTCGGTGGAAGTCGAGGTGGTTCCAGGATAGTGGGAAGTTACCTGAAAAAGAAAATTCATTATTCATCTAATGAAAAACTAAAAAGAAATTGAAATTTCATAAATGTAAAAGAAAACATGGGTTGCCTCCCAAGAAGCGCTGCATTTATTTGTCTACAGCTGGACAATTGCAGTGGACTACCCATAGTCTGACGGTGGCCATCATATTTTCTCAACTCTAGTATGCTTCTAGAAAAACATTTTCTTTGGGAGGCCTGATGATTCATTGGATAATTTCTTCCCATCCTTGTTGGTGTGCTTGAAATTCAATGGGGTTGGAAAGAGAATATTTCTATCCTCACTTTGGTCTTCAACCTGAGGAATGATTTTATCCACAAAGTGATGGTTTCCTATTCTTGGAAATTCAGGAAGATGGCTCAATTTTGATTGTTCATTTATGTAAGGATCAGATAACACAAAAGCAGAGTATGAGATCCCAATTGTTTTTGACTCATTTATTTCATCACTTACTGATGTAGAGTAATGAGGATCAGTGGAGTCATATGACTGAATAAAATTTTCAATATCCTTTATTTCAATGTTTTTTTCCAAAGAATGGTCAATTTAAACCTCACCAGTGATCACTTTATTAATTAGGGTACAAATATCACAAACATCACTACCATCAGGATAATATAAACACATTGGTTCAAGTTTCACTTCACATATAATAGAATTTTCAGAATCATGGATAGGAAAGGATGAATGTGGGATAATCTGATCTGAATCAAAAAATGAGCATTCTAGTTCATTTTCCTCATTACCATCCATGTTGGATCATTGGAGGTCAGAGGTGAGATGAGATTCCAAATAGTTTTCAAGATCCTTTAGATCAATGGAGTTTGCATTTGTAATTTCAACATCAATTTCACCATCAATCACTTGGTTAATGAGGATGCAATATTCAAAAACTCCTCTATTAGTAGAACAGGAAGAACATGATGGATTTGGATTCAACAAACTCTCAGAGGGAGTTTCAGAAACATGGATAGAGAATACTGATTGATTCTCTAATGGGTATCGCATGGATTGAAAAATATTGAACCTGACCATTTGGTCGCCAAATTCCATGGATAAGATGCCAACGTGGACATCAATTTTGGTTTTAGATGTCATAAGGAATGGTCTTCCTCGAATCAAAGGAGATTTGCAAGAATTTGTCTCACCTTCCATTTCAAGGACATAGAAGTCAGCTGAGAAGATAAGATCATTTACCCGAACAAGGAAATCCTCAATTATTCCCTTAGGACTGGCTATACTTCGATTGGCTAACTGAATGACAACACCCGTTGGGTGAAAGGGACCTAGACCAAGGTTGGAGAATATGGATTTGGGAATGACATTAATTGAGGCTCCTAGGTCTATGAGTGCATAATCAAAGTTGGAACTTCCAATTTGGCATGGGACTGTAAAGGTCCCTGGATATTTGCACTTTATGGGAATAGACTGCTGGGTGGAAACATTTTCAAAGGTCCTAAGTTGCCTCTTGTGGGTGCACAATTACTTAAGAAACTTGGCATACTTAGGAATTTGTTTTATGGAATCTAAGAGGGGAATGTTGACTTCAACATGTCTAAACATGTCGAGCATTTCAGGATCAGGTTCAAAGGACTTCCTTGGTTTAGAAACGGCTTGAGGAAAAGGAATTGGATTCCTAAGTGGAATGGAAGGAGGTGAGGGAATGGATTCATATTCCTTTTCAATTTTCTTTTTCTTTTTATTTTCTAGGTCAACATTTAAAGGAGGGTTTGAGGATTTATCTTGAGGCATAGCAAGTTGCTTTCCTGATCTAAGTGCAATTTCACTTACATTACCCTTGGGGTTGGGTAATGGTTGAGCTAAGAGTTGGGAAGAATTTGATTGTTGTTGCTGGCTCAGGTGGGATGCAAGTTGACCTATTTGAGTTTCAATGTTTTTAAGGATAGAATGGGTGAAGGAGGCAAGATCTTCAACAGAACTTTCCCATGGTTGCTTGGAAGAAGAGGCTTGTCCCGAATTGGGATTGCCTTGATTTGGGTTCTTGAGAAATCGATTGTATTGGGTTGGGAATTGGGAAGGCTCATTCGGATAGTGGAATCTAGGAGGAGGATTGTTCCTTTGAGGTTGAGGAACAAAAGGATAAGGTTGATGGAAGTTACCACCACCTTGACCATATTGGAATTGGTTTGGGTTTTGAGGAGGGAATTGAGGGGGGTGAGATATGGGATTACCATACCTAAGGCCTTGGTTATAGGAAGAAGAGAAAGGCTCAGAGTGAGGTTGGTTGAAGTTTCTAACAAACTGGCCTGATTGTTGAGGGTTGGGGTTCCGCTGAGCGTATGCTGTATTGAGCTCCATTGGTCTGGATGAATCAGATTGATCCTCTTGAAGTTGTGGACATCTGTCTGTTGGATGAGCTGGGGAGCTACAGATTCCACAATTCTTGATAGGTCTAGGTAATAGTGACTGTAGAGAAGATGAGGTTGGGGCTTTGGTAGCCACCGCTAGTTGACTCACAAGACCTGTAAGTTCACTCATCCACTCAGTCATCTTGTTAGGCTCTATGGATTGATTATCTTGGGCTTGTTTGAATTGAGCATGTGCTCGAGTATGGAATTGTTGAGTGTTTGCAGCCATGTTACTTATGAGATCTCTTGCAGCTGCAGGAGTTTTATAAACAAGAGCACCGCCACTTGCGGCATCTATGAGAGTTCTCTCCATAGACAATAACCACTCATAGAAGTATTGGATCAAGAGTTGGTCCGAGATTTGATGGTGTGGGCAGGTTGCAACAAGATTTTTGAACCTCTCCCAGTACTCATGGAGTGATTCATTTGGGAATTGACGGATACCACTTATTTCCTTTCAGATGGAAGCGGTACGAGAAGCAGGAAATAATTTTTCTAGAAAGAGATGCTTCATGTCATTCCATGTAGTTATGGAACCAGGAGGGAGGTAGTAGAGCCATGACTTGGCAGAGTCAGCTAGGGAGAAAGGGAATGCTCAGAGTTTGATTTGTTCTTCAGAAACCCCTTGAGGCTTCATGGTAGAGCACACCACCTGGAACTCTTTGAGATTTAGATGCGGATCCTCACCGGATAGCCCATGGAAATGAGGTAGAAGATGAATCAAACCTGATTTGAGTTCGAAGTCAGCCTCTATGTTTGGATATTGAATACCAAGGGGTTGGTAATTCATATCAGGGGTAGAAAGTTCTTTTAATGTTTGTTCCCTTGGATTGGCCATATCGAATTCAATTGGTAGGGCAATGATTGGTTCTTGGGTGATTTGGTTACCCCTAATGGTCCTCCTAAGTCGATGAAGAGTTCTATCAATTTCAGGGTCAAACAAATCTGAGGGATTGTTTGGGAGGCTATGGGGCATTCAGAGAGATTTAGAAAGGATGAGGAAGGCAAGTTTTTCTTTGTATTTTTTCAGTTTATGATTTTTAAGAGGAAGACGAGTTTTTCTCTGTGTTTTTTTTCAATCAATTTTTTTTTTAAAAATTTGTTTTTTTTTGGTTTTTTTGACAATAACCAGAAACTAATGACTACTTAAAGCACCATCCCTGGCAACAACGCTATTTGAAACACACGGCCAATTGTCGCCTATCGACTGATCAAAGTTCTGGTGCTCTGCTAATGTGTATAGCAGCACTCGGGTCGAATCCACGATGATGATACTTTGTAATAGTCATTTGTTTTTAGTTTATTGTATTCTGATTGGGGGTTTTGTTTGCAGAGTTTATGAAATAATTTATGGATGATGTTTGAATTAACAAATTGATAAAGATTGGGGTGAGTTCATTATTAGGGAGTTAATCTTGTGATATCCTTGAGCTTTGCTTTATATTGCATTTAAATTAACACCCACTTCACAAGTTGACATCGATTAGAATTCCTAAGTGTTAAAGCTTTAATCCAAGCCTTAACTTAATTATGATTTTAATCTCAATCAGTACATGTTTATGGTAGTGTATTTTTAGTTCCAATAATCCATGGAAACCACATTCTAAACAAAATATGTCATTAATCCATGACAAATTAAGTCCAACATGCACAATGTTAAATTAACAAATACTCATCGAGCAAATACTCTCAATCAATTAACATACCTAAATTATAACTCACCTAAATGAGATATTTACTAAGCCATTTGGGTGTTTAATATTCTGGTTATAATAATTATGATGATAAATTAAGAATAGAAGAAAAATAAAGGGATTAGAAAAGAGTGGTATGTCGAGACACACACACGAACGATGATGATAATTAAAAATGGATTTTCGATTGAATGAGGAAGCAAAAGAAGGGAAGGGGATTCAACTGAATTTATACTATTTTAAGAACATAAATATTAAACTACAGAAGGTGGATGAGAATAAGAGATATTGAAGAAGTGGCCAAGGCGGCAAGTTATCTCCGAGGTTCAGCGGACCTTCTTAGGTCCTCAGCTGGGTAGGCGGGGTCGTTTACTGCTTGAACCATCCACCTAAGTTGCACCAGGTGCACGACGATTTCCACGTATCTCAGTAGAGGAGATACGTGCTCGACCCTTCGCATATCGTCGACCATGGGGATCTGGACGATGGCGATGGGGTGACTTTCACGGAGGTTCCAGTGGGGATCGAGGATCGACAGGGGTGGTCCTACGAGGGTGGTCTATTCCTCGGGTTCACTTTCTTTGGAAGTACGGGAACCTCCAGGTGAGCACATGGGAGCGAAAGGCTCAGATGCGTGCTCTATACCACTTTTGTGACCCTAGTTGGTGTTAAAGCTTTACAAGGACGTAAAGCCCTGAGGTGGGAGTAATGTAAAGACCCGGAAATTTCAAGGAATTTATTTTTCTTAATTTTCTTTGGAATTTTACAAGAACCCAGTTTCGGATAGCGCCTGATTCCGAGGCCCGGTGTGCCCAGAATCATTTTCCGAAGTCTAGGCTCGGGTACGTTCAGTGAACGAACGAGCGGGTTTTTCTAACTTTTGAACCTGTGCTCGGAATCAAATTCTGAGGGCACCGATGGAATCGCATCACCGGTAATTGCTTAGAAACGCCTCTTCCAGAGTTGCGTTTTCTCAGGTGTGGTTTTTAAATTTTTGGGCTTTAAGTTAAGAAATAAAATAATGTGGTACGACAAACTTTATTTTATTTTTACTTAAAGCCGCTTAAAGCTGCTTAAGCTGAGTTGAAGCGGATAGGGTGGAACCCAAAATATCCTACCCTCTTGGTAGGATATTTGTGAGGTGGGGCCCGCACGAGCCCCACTGTTTCTTTTCTGCTAAGTAATGCACCCACGAAAACCCCTATTAAACGAACGTCAACTAATGCGTTTTATAAATTCTTAACGCCCCTATTAATTGGGCGGTTAGTTCGTTGCAATTAATTATATGAATTAATTATTTGTTACTTATCTTTGTTTTTCAAATTCTTCAATTGATAATAAAATAAGATGAGGACTTATTTTATTATCGGCTTGTTGTGTTAGACCTTTGGAGAATCTCGAAATATCTTCACCCTGCTACGCGAAGAACGTGAAGAACGCGAAGAACACGAAGAACGCCAGCCTCCGACGAAGGGCGACGAAGAACGCCGGACCCCCGGAGATTGACGCTGACGATTATCCCTCCTCAATGCTTCTTCCGCGATGATCCAACCCCACGACAATCTTCGATCGACATCGACAAGGTAGGGGATTGCGGTCCTTTTAATTCTTTGTGGATTATAACATCAACATGGATTGAATTGTTATAATTAAATCTGTATGTTCTTGATCCTCAGAGTTTGTCTGCGCGACGCCGAGTACCGCGCGACAGCGACGCCCTTCTGCGACGCCGACGATTCTCCCTCCGCAACACTTCTTCCGCGACGATCCAACCCCGCGACAATCTTCGATCGACAACGACAAGGTAGGGATTGTTTTGAAAATGATAGTACTCCATGTTTGTTTCCCTTCAAGGCATGAACGTGGGCCAACTAATTAACAAGTTGGTCCGTGGATTAATATTGTGGTTCGGGGTTTATCAAATTGATGGGAAATATTACGGTGTAGTTTCAAACCGCTAACGCGGTGGGTGCGGACCAACGAACAAGTCCGAACCACCGCATTCTTTCCCGTTCTTAGTGTGCGGAACAGAGGATGACGACAAACGGGGCCGCAAGGGCGATTTGAGGGCCTTGCAGTGAAGGTCGGGTCCCGGGAGGACCATTGGCGAAGACCGCACGTAAAACGGACCACCGTAGCGCGTCCGGTGGTCCGTGGAATCTCACGCTGGCGCGCCGCCGGCAAAACCCGCCGCGACTGAAGCCACAGCGGCGAGGCAGTTCCGCGGCCGCGTGGAACCGGGAGGCAGAACGCGGCCGGCATGCCGTGTCCGGGTGCTGCGGAGCGGCCCCCGCGTGGGGGCTGTGGTTCCTTCGCTCGGCCGCTCGGCCGGGCCGAGCCGAGCCGAGCCGACCCACCAGGCCGGGTCGCGCCCAGGCCGGGCCGGGTCGCCCCAAACCGGGTCGGACACAGACCCGGGTTGGGTCGACCCGGTTCGGGCCGACCCAGGGGGGGGGGGGGGGTCGGTCCGGGCCCAGACCCCCCGTTTTCGGACCCTCTTTGGTCTTTTGCCAATATCTTGGGCTACGGACCTCCGATCGACGCACCGTCAGTTGCGTAGCAATCCTTGGAACGAGACGGTAGTTTTAGTATATCACACTCAAGGTTTCAGAATAATTTGGGTTCAGCTGGGTTGGTTCGGATACGAAACCAACCGGGCCCTCGGAGCGGAAACGCTTATATCTCGAGCTCCGGATGTCCGATTGACGTGCCGTCGACTCTGATGGATTCCTCAAAGTGAGATGGATCTTTTGGATTACTCCTCTCGAGGTTTGGATTCCGTCAGAGTGCGGTCGGGTTGGTGCACTCACGAAATCCAACCGGGCCCCTGGAACAGAAAAGCTGATATCTTTCAGACCGGACGTCCGGTTGACGAACCGTCAGCGGCGTTGGTGATCTTGGTGAGAAGTGGTACCTATGAGTATACCCTATGAGAGTTCGGGGTACAGTTGAGATACGGCCGGGTTGGTTCGTTCACGAAACCAACCGGGCCCCTGGGACGAAAAGGCTAATAACTCACAGACCGGGCGTCCGATTGACGCGCCATCTGTTGCGTTGAGACCCCTATGACGAGGCAGTCCTTTGAGATACTTCTTTGTGGGACTTTGAGATACTTGGAGTATCGACTTGTAGCTCGTGGAGAGGACCCTCCTAGAGACGAGCGTGCGGAGTACGGATACCGTGTAGCCGGATGAGACCGGACGACTGCTTGACCGATCGACTCGATGTGTTTTGGATAGCCCAGTGGGGAGCGCTTGGTTATAGCGGCAGACCCACGGTGGATGAGCGCATGGTTGTAGTGGCAGACCCGCGGTACTCAATTGAAGGAGTACCTCTGGAGGCAATGAGGGGGAGCGCTTGGTTGTAGCAGCAGACCCACGGTGGAGGAGCGCTTGGCTGTAGCGGCAGACCCGCGGTACTCAACAGAAGGAGTACCTCTTGAGGCTATGAGGGGGAACGCTTGGTTGTAGCGGCAGACCAATGGTGGGAAGCGATTGGTGGTAGTAGCAGGCCCACAGTACTCGACAGGCGGAGTACCTCAGCAGTCTTAGGTCTGTGAGCAGTACCTCGGAGTCGTGACAGGCCCACTGTACACTCGAGAGACGGGGCTCTTCAGTAGTTACGGTTTCGATAATGAAAATCCTGGTTTGAGCTGAGTCTATGACCTTTGTGTTTCCTCATGATTGAGATGGGTTACTTGATAACTTAGGTATATGTATGGGCATATACCTGGGTAGTGGTTATCCGTTGATTTCATGACCTTTGTGTTTTCTCATGATTGAGATGGGTTACTTGATAACTTAGGTATATGTATGGGCATATACCTGGGTAGTGGTTATCCATTGATTTCATAACCCTTTTGTTTCCTCATGATTGAGATGGGTTACTTGATAACTTAGGTATATGTATGGGCATATACCTAAGTAGAGGTTATCTGTTGAGATCTTCTTTGTGGTTATCCTTGTTGGTTTTAGCGAGACCTTGAGGGTCTCGGGGTCCCTACTGAGTATCGTTATACTCACCCCTGCACGGGCTATGCCCGCACCTCGTTGTGTTTGTTGCAGACGACAGACAGTGCTGACAGAGGCCGAGTGTTCAAGGACTGGACGGTACCCAGAGGTGGACTACACGACGAGCCAGTATCCGGAGGTGGACTTCATGGCGAGACGACACTTGGAGGAAGTTGACGGGCGAGAGCGTTGTGGAGGCTATATGTACCTACCCTTCAGGTAGGATCCGTGGTAGATGATCCAGGAGCTGCGCCATCTGTACCTACCCTTCAGGTAGGATCTGAGGAGGACGACCCAGGAGCCACTTCCATCCTACCAGCTGTTGTCTTTTTCAGTTGTACCTTGTTCAGCTGTAGTTGTACTTTCTTTTGGGTTTGTATTCTGGACCATTTAACTTTCAGCACTTCTCTTTGTACTTAATGTTTTTCTTCCACTTATACTCTGTGGTGTTTTGTTTACTTTTATAAAGGAAATGACTTCCCAGTTATTAGGATTTACGCCTTTGGTGCTAGTCGCCAGCCCCTGGCCTATGGAAGGTGGGCTTGGGGTAGTCACGGCACGGGCCCCGAGGACGGGTCGTGACAAATTGGTATCAAAGGAGTCGGTTCTACCACATAACTTATAACTCTGATATTCCCTTTCTATGAAGAAATAGTGTTAAGGGTACTGAGTGTGGTTTTCAGTTCAGGGAGTCCAGTGTTAGTGCGGGCGGCTGACGTATCCATACACCAGGACCCTGACAACTGATTTCCGACTTTGTGCACGAAAACACTGATTGCGTGTGTGTTTCGAGAAGTTATTAAAAATCATATCAAACCAGGTCAGCTCACCGGGTATAATCGTTTGACCGTGTCACGTTGTTTCTTTCAAGATGCCTTTTCTCGGACGACCAGCTAGAGCCCAGAGGGATGTGCGTGCTGACAGCCTGTCGAGCGACGAGGCTTCGGTACAGGGCCCTCTTGCAGTTGAGGCACCAGCGGAGGCACCAGCGGTACTACCATACGTTGGGCCACCGATGCCACCATCCCCAGCAGTAGGCGATGCACGCCACTTGAGCACGCTGCACGAGTTCCAGCGCCAGAGACCACCCAGGTTCCGGGGAGAGACGGACCCGCAGGCGGCTGAGGATTGGCTGGAGGCTATGGTGAGAGTCTTCAGGCTAGTGGGGATGCCAGCAGACTTCATGGTGATCTTTGTTGGCAGCCTTCTTCAGGCAGCAGCAGGCAGGTGGTGGATCCACTTGTTCCAATTTTGCGACGGGATGACTTTCACATGGGAAGACTTTGACACCTTCTTCAGGGTGGAGTTTGTACCAGTAGCTCTGCACCCCGAGCGTGTTCAGGAGCTTCTGCCTTTTCCGCAGGGTTTTCGATCAGTAGCCGAGTCATCTGTGGGCAGTAGACAGATGATGTAGAGGTCCAAGAGGACCAGAGCCAGCCGTACGAGGGGCAGGAAGTGTTATGAATGCAGCGGGAAGGTTCACCTAGCACGTGACTATCTGACTCCTCATACAGTTGATCCGCAGGCTTTGGAGGAGCCACCGAGGCAGAAGCAGCGGCGGGTGCATGAGCAACAGCCGAGCAGTGGACAAGGCAGTAGAGCTCCGGGAGTAGGTGGACAGGAGAGGAACTAGTGGATACATTCTTTGTACTTCTAGTTCCATGTTACTGTTGTATTCGTGACTTTGTACTATGAGATGCAATAATAAAAAGACACTTATCTTGTGATGTTTGCTTTCCTGTCCTTTTTGTTTGGTTGATACTGAGTGGTCCTGGTTAAGACTATTGACTTGACCCTCACTTTCAAGATTTCTACTGGAGGAGACCCAGTGACCTCACACTGATGCTGATAGTGTGACTCGACCCTTGGAGGCGAGAGTGACAGTTGGATCTCTTGGTAGTTACGTCGAGGCCTTACGACGTCATCCATGGCATGAATGCATCATTCATATCGGGATTGACTGTATTAGGCAACGAATGTGGTTCATCCAGGGGATGAGACCATATTTCTCTTATAGGAAAAGAAGAAATCATAGCATCTCTTGTGAGACTAAAGAAGGTGCAGATCATCCAGGAATGGATGAAGACTGCACAGTGTAGTAAGATATAGGAAAACGGTGCCAGTCTTAGAGACTCGGGCGTGTTAAATGTTTCAAGAAGAGGAAGCTTTAAAGAGAGATGAGTCTGCGAAGCGGCAGATGTGGAGGCGGAGCTAGGAGAGCAGCATGAGGTGGTGTAAATCTTAACATGCTACAACCACCCGCCTTAGTTATCCCCGCCAGGCTCAGGGAGCTGAAGGGCGGAGGAAGAGTGCGGCTGCATGCGGTCAAGGAGTGTGACCCAATGGCTCTAAAAATGATTCAAGGGACGGTCTGTGTCCACTACTAGCTGTTGTAGTAACAGACGTCGATATGAATCATTCATCGCTTTCACAAATCTTGTCCCAGACCAAGAGTTTCCGGTAAGCCGTAGACTTGACCCTCACCTCTGGAGATACCTTGGGAGAAGACTCGATAATCACACTTACGCCGACGGTGTGGTCAGACCCTCGAGGCGAGAGTTTCGGTTGGAATCTCTTGGTGGCAGCGTCAAGGCCTTACGACGTTGGTTTGAGTATGGACTGGGCAATCACAGTTCATACAAAAATTGGCGGTATTAGGAAAAAAGGTTGTGGTTTAACTACGGCATCGGGATGGGTTTTCCTTGGTCGGCGAAAACGAAACCCCAGGCAGCATAGGATAACTCATGCATAGGAGGGTGCGACCGATCACTCTTGATTCGGTTAACCTTACCCTTGTGGCAGCAGTCGTTTCGGGTTTCAGTTCTAATAGGAATTGGAGATCTCTAGAGTTCGAGGATGACGATCACGTCCTTATACGAGTCTCACCTCAACGAGGTTTATGGAGATGTGGCCAAGGCGGCAAGTTATCTCTGAGGTTCAGTGGACCTTCTTAGGTCCTCAGCTGGGTAGGCAGGGTGGTTTACTGCTTGACCCATCCACCTCAATTGCACCAGGTGCATGACAATTTCCACGTATCTCAGCAGAGGAGATACGTGCTCGACCCTTCGCATGTCATCGACCATGGGGAGCTGGACGATGGTGATGGGGTGACTTTCACGGAGGTTCCAGTGGGGATCAAGGATCGACAGGGGTGGTCCTACGAGGGTGTTCGATTCCTCGAGTTCACTTTCTTTGGCAGTACAGGAACCTCCATGTGAGCACATGGGAGCGAAAGGCTCAGATGCGTGCTCTGTACCGCTTTTGTGACCCTAGTTGGTGTTAAAGCTTTATGAGGACGTAAAGCCCTGAGGTGAGAGTAATGTAAAGACCCGGAAATTTCAAGGAATTTTTTTTTCTTAATTTTCTTCGGAATTTTACAAGAACACAGTTTCTGACGGCGCCTGATTCCGAGGCCCGGTGTGCCCGGAATCATTTTCCGAAGTTTAGGCTCGGGTACGTTCAGTGAACGAACGAGCAGGTTTTTATAACTTTTTAACCGGTGTTCGGAATCAAATTCCGAGGGCACCGATAGAATCGCAGCACCGGTAATTGCTTAGAAATGCCTCTTCCAGAGTTGCGTTTTCTCGGGTGTGGTTTTTAAATTTTTGGGCTTTAAGTTAAGAAATAAAATAATGTGGTACAACAAACTTTATTTTATTTTTACTTAAAGCCGCTTAAAGCTACTTAAGTTGAGTTGAAGAGGATAGGGTGGAACCCAAAATATCCTACCCTCTTGGTAGGATAATTATGAGGTGGGGCCCGCACGAGCCCCACCATTTCTTTTCCGCAAAGTAACGCACCCGCGAAAACCCCTATTAAACGAAAGTCAACTGACACGTTTTCTAAATTCTTAATGCCCCTATTAATTGGGCAGTTAGTTCGTTGCAATTAATTCTATGAATTAATTGTTCGTTACTTATCTTTGTTTTTCAAATTCATCAGTTGATAATAAAATAAGATGAGGACTTATTTTATTATCGGCTTGTTGTGTTAGACCTTTGAAGAATCTCTAAATATCTTCACCCTCCTACGCGAAGAATGCGAAGAACGTGAAGAATGCGAAGAACGCGAAGAACGCCGGCCTCTGACGAAGGGCGAAGAAGAACGCCGGAACCCCGGAGATTGACGCCGACGATTCTCCCTCCGCAATGCTTCTTTTGCGATGATCCAACCCCGCGACAATCTTCGATCGACAACGACAAGGTAAGGGATTGCGGTCCTTTTAATTCTTTGTGGATTATAACATCAACATGGATTTAATTGTTATAATTAAATCTGTATGTTCTTGATCCTCGGAGTTTGTCTGCGCGACGCCGAGTACCGCGCGACAGCGACGCTCTTCCGCGACGCCAACGATTCTCCCTCCGCAACGCTTCTTCCGCGATGATCAAACCCCGCGACAATCTTCGATCGACAACGACAAGGTAGGGGTTGTTTTGAAAATGATAATACTCCATGTTTGTTTCCCTTCAAGGCATGAATGCGGGCCAACTAATTAAGAAGTTGGTCCGTGGATTAATATTGCGGTTTGGGGTTTATCAAATTGATGGGAAATATTATGGTGTTGTTTCAAACCGCTAACGCGGTGGGTGCGGACAAACGAAAAAGTCCGAACCACCGCATTCTTTCCCGTTCTTAGTGTGCGGAACGACGGATGACGACAAACAGGGCCGCAAGGGCGATTTGAGGGCCTTGCAGTGAAGGTCGGGTCCCGAGAGGACCACTGGCGAAGACCGCACGTAAAACGGACCACTGGAGCGCGTCCGGTGGTCCGCGGAATCTCACGCCGGCAAAACCCGCAGCGGCGGCGAGGCGGTTCCGCGGCCGTGCGGAACCGGGAGGCGGGACGTGGCCGGCATGCCCCGCGCGGGGGCTGCGGTTCCTTCGCTCGGCCGCTCGGCCGGGCCGAGCCGAGCCGAGCCGACCCGCCGGGTCGGGTCGCGCCCAGGCCGGGCCGAGTCGCACCAAACCGGGTCAGACCCGGGTCGGGTCGACCCGGTTCGAGCCGACCCAGGGGGGGTCGGGTCGGGTCGGTCTGGGCCCAGACCCCCCGTTTTCGGACCCTCTTTGGTCTTTTGCCCATATCGTGGGCTATGGACCTCCGATCGATGCACATTCAGTTGCGTAGCGATCCTTGGAACAAGATGGTCGTTTCGGTATATCACACTAAAGGTTTCGGAATACTTTGGCTTTGGCCTGGTTGGTTCGGATACGAAACCAACCGGGCCCTCGGAGCAGAAATGCTTATATCTCGAGCTCCGGACGTCCGATTGACGTGCCGTCGACTTTGATGGATTCCTCAAAGTGAGACGGATCTTTTGGATTACTCCGCTCAAGTTTTGGATGCCGTCGGAGTGCGGTCAGGTTGGTTCACTCACGAAATCCAACCGGGCCCCTGGAACGGAAAAGCTGATATCTTTCAGACCGGACGTCCGGTTGACGAACCGTCAGCGGTGTTGGTGATCTTGTTGGGAAGCGGTCCCTATGAGAATAACCTATGAGAGCTCGGGGTACAGTTGAGATACGGATGGGTTGGTTCGCTCAGAAACCAACCGGGCCCCTGGGACGAAAAGGCTAATAACTCACAGACCGGGCGTCCGATTGACGCACCGTCTATTGCGTTGAGACCCCTATGACGAGGCGGTCCTTTGAGATACTTCTTCGTGGGACTTTGAGATACTTGGAGTATCGACCTGTAGCTCGTGGAGCAGACCCTCCTGGAGATGAGCATGTGGAGTACGGAGACCGTGTAGCCGGCTGAGACCTGACGACTGCTTGACCGATCGACTCGATGTGTTTCGGATAGCCCAGTGGGGAGTGCTTGGTTGTAGTGGCAGACCCATGGCGGATGAGCGCTTGGTTGTAGCGGCAGACCCGCGGTACTCAACTGAAGGAGTACCTCTAGAGGCTATGAGGGGGAGCGCTTGGTTGTAGCGGCAGACCCACGGCGGAGGAGCGCTTGGTTGTAGCGGCAGACCCGCGGTACTCAACAGGAGGAGTACCTTTTGAGGCTATGAGGGGGAGCGCTTGGTTGTAGTGGCAGACCCATGGTGGGAAGCGCTTGGTGGTAGTAGAAGGCCCACAATACTCGACAGGAGGAGTACCTCAGCAGTCTTAGGTCAGTGAGCAGTACCTCAGAGTCATGACAGGACCCCTGTACACTCCAGAGACGGGGCTCTTCAGCAATTACGGTTTCGATAATGAAAATCCTGGTTTGAGCTGAGTCTATGACCTTTGTGTTTCCTCATTATTGAGATGAGTTACTTGATAACTTAGGTATATGTATGGGCATATACCTGGGTAGTGGTTATCCGTTGATTTCATGACCTTTGTGTTTCCTCATGATTGAGATGGGTTAATTGATAACTTAGGTATATGTATGGGCATATACCTGGGTAGTGGTTATCCGTTGATTTCATAACCCTTGTGTTTCCTCATGATTGAGATGAGTTACTTGATAACTTAGGTATATGTATGGGCATATACCTAAGTAGAGGTTATCTGTTGAGATCTTCTTTGTGGTTATCCTTGTTGGTTTTAGCGAGACCTTGAGGGTCTCGGGGTCCCTACTGAGTATCGTTATACTCACCCCTGCACGGGCTATGCCTGCACCTCGTTGTGTTGGTTGCAGACGACGGACAGTGATGACGGAGGCCGAGTGTTCAAGGACTGGATGGTACCCGGAGGTGGACTACACGACGAGCCAGTATCCGGAGGCGGACTTCACAGCAAGATGACACTCGGAGGAAGTTGACAGGCGATAGCGTTCTGGAGGCTATCTGTACCTACCCTTCAGGTAGGATCCGTGGTGGATGATTTAGGAGCTGCGCCATCTGTACCTACCCTTCAGGTAGGATCCGAGGAGGATGAACCAGGAGCCACTTCCATCTTACCAGCTGTTGTCTTTTTCTGTTGTACCTTGTTCAACTGTAGTTGTACTTTCTTTTGGGTTTGTATTCTGGCCCATTTACCCTTCAACACTTCTTTTTGTACTTAGTGTTTTTCTTCCGCTTGTACTCTGTGGTGTTTTGTTTACTTTTATAAAGGCAATGTCTTCCCAGTTATCGGGATTTATGCCTTTGGTGCTTGTCGCCAGCCCCTGACCTATGGAAGGCGGGCTTGGGGTAGTCACGACACGGGCCCTGAGGACGGGTCGTGACATTATTGCTCTAATTTAACTGAGATAAAATGTAGAGGCATCAGATTCATCAATAAATAAATAATTCATTAAAATGAAATTATTTAACTAATTAAATTTATTAAAATTATTTTTGTTATGATCCATACATTAGATATATATTTTTAGGTCAATTAATCCCTAATTAAATTTCATTGTTCATGAAATTATATATCGATTTATATCTCGGATTAATAACCAATTATGATAAATAGTCGAGTTGGTGAGGCCTGACCACTGATTCTTATATGCTCAGAACATACAAGCCCAACCGTTAGAATAGTAACTTAATAGATGAAATAGTAAAATATTATTTGAGTACCTCATGAAAAAATATAACAAATTTATACAACATGAAAATTAAATAAAAGTTAAAATATTATAATATAAATTTTTATAAAAAAGAAACAATAAATATATTTTTGGAAAAATATTTCTTTTATTTTCATTGAAAATACATTTTTATGACAAAATTTATGAATTATTAGTAATGATTTGTTCCAAAATATTTTATAAAATTTTATTTATTTAATTAATAATATAAACATATTGAATCATATGTAAATTTTGGATGTTTCAGAAATTTGATTGGGTCATAAGAAATAGTATATTTAACAAATGAAATTTTAATTTAAAATTTTAATTTATAAAATATAGAAAATTAGTTGAAAAAAGATTTAATTTATGGAATAAAAATTAGAAAATTTTCTCAGTTTGAATTATTTTTTTATAACGTTGAATTTATTGGTGAATTCTGAAAATAGAACAAAATATAGAATTTCACATTATATGTGAAAATCCTTATTAATTACATATGGGATGTCACAAAACACTATTATATATTTGTCACTTGAACCAATTAATTAATATAGTTATAATAATCATCAGTATTATTTTGAAAAATAATAATCTAATGGATATTATATTCATCAAAACCTCTCTCCTATGCTTATAAATACCACCCTTAACCGCCCCACTTCCCATCCCACTTTATGTTCTATATCTTTCCTAAATTTAGCAAAATCACACCAATACTCTATTTACAGGTGATAAGAACTATGTTCTCACTAAAATACCAATCTATTAGGAATTATAGTGTAGTCTAAGAGATGAAATCCAAAGGATGAGGTAATGTTCATAAACACGATATTTTTATATTTTCTTTTCTAACATCCTAAAAAAATATTCCAACCAACTAGAAATAATTACATTTGTATAATATATATACTGGAACATAATTATGTTAATAAAATACATGTCTTCTAACCTCCTTTCATATTGATCTAAAAATAAAATATTATCCATATTGTGGTCGATTCACTACGTCAATGAACAACATATTTTATTTTTCATCACCACCTTCATGGATAGATATAATATTAATTTAACTATTAAATATGATGAAATATATTATATTTTATTCTTTTTAATATTATACAATTTTAAATAAACATGAGGATTAAATAAAATCTAATATGTTCCCATGTATGGAAAATCCCCCAAAATTAACTAACCATTTAAAAAACATTTACACCCAATGAACCATATCTCCAGTGGATAATAGATGGATATTTGGATCCATTTATCCCATTATAATGACATGAAATTATTATCATAAAATTATTTGATTTGAGGATCTATTCATAATAACATCCATAATTATCTACAAATTGATGTGACCATAGAACCATGGAACAAACAACCACATGTCAATGAACATAGATGGGGTATCAATATATAATTGTTATAAGCTGACAAAAAAGAATAATATTAAAATAAATATAAATGAAATCCTCTTAAAAATTATTTATTAATGAAAATATTATTATTTAGGATTCCAGATTCACATACCATGTGAGTCAGGACCCAAGGTAAGGGAACTTCATAATCACACACTTATATTTAAGGGTATGTTTTTTTCTCTATAAAACACAATTTCTCTATCTATTATTATCATTCATTTCATTTATATTCTTAATATATGTTCCTTGGATATATGAAGTATATTAGGGAAGCATCATATTACCTTAGTTGGTGGAATAAAAACACAAACACAACAAGATCTATCCTAATTAAATCAAATGTCCATAAAAATGAAAAACACTAAAAAGAGGATCATATAAGGAATTTTGGTGAAATCGATTACATCTACTTGTTTAATGTAATATCAATTTATGATGATTATAAGATCAAAAATTGTACCCTACCTCTATATTTTATTTTTTCCCAATGAATCCATGATCATATTGTGGGGATTCTCAAATGATGAGGGGGAACCAACAAATTCACTAGAATGAAAAAATATTTTTCTGAGAAATCATATATGAAAACATTTTCATGAAGCTATTGATCAATAAAATTCCATTAGCTTATGAATGGAGAATTCATTGGGTGTAATAAATTTCCCCCTTGAATTACATCTCAATTATGGCTGCATTGAAAAGATTTAATCAATGTATGTAAATTAATTAATCCATTTGATGAAGATCATACAAGAGAGGTTGAATATGTATATTACCATGGGTATTTTTACAATAAACCATTGTATAATGGAATCAAAATAATATTGGGATCATGGATAAGGAAGCATTGGTAGGAAAAAAATTATTAATTAATATCCAATATAAGGTTTTTATATTTTTTTTATATAATTATTCAACCACATTCACTAAAATTCCTTTGGAATTATTGAAATAAATCAAAATTCAACAAATCCATCCAAAAATAATTTTATCATTTGTTCCATCTAGATCTAGTCATTTAAAAAAAACTATGTTTATAAAAATTAATCCATTTCCAAAGGTAAAATTTTGTGACCCTATAGGTTATAGTTATGTCGAAAAAAATATGAAATTCCCATTTCAACTATTTAGGAAATGAGTTGCCTCTAGAAAAAAATTATTGTTTGTCAAACAATTATGGGTTCTGGTGTGATATCTCTCAAACATAGTCACATATTTTTTAAAAATATATATACCACATTATGTTTCACATACAACCTATTCATTACATTATAATCCATGACTCCTTAACATCTACTTACTTCTAGACATGAGGCAATGTACATCTATTATAGGTCGTGTACTATTTTTTTGATTACTTGTGAAGTAATGACCAATTTGATGAATAATTATCATTTTATTCAACTAAAAAAATGAGTACATCATATGTGTAAATTCTAAGAAGTTTATAAAATAATATGTGACCCAACAAATCCTTGAGTTTCATATCACATGTCATCTTTAATAAAGGTCTAATTGTATTAAATCAATACATAGGAGGAAAAATCACATATATTTTGTACTCTAACCAATAAAATGATCATAAACATTCCCAAAAACCACTGGTTAGTTTTTCACAATGATTTCCATGATAAAGGTATCAAATTATGATGTATTTCATGCTAGGAATATCACCAAACTATGGAAAGAGGAATTTTTTATAAAAATATACCCCTTAGTATATTGATGACCGTATTAAATTTCACAATATATTGTTTAGAGGGTTAATCGATGTAATAGTAATTAACCAATTATGTCATGAATCTATTCTTTATATCTCCTAACAACCCTTGGTAACACGAAAAATATTTTATTCATCATGACCTTAATATATAATTAATCCCATAATACTCAATGAATATTATCAACTAGGGGCATATAAAAGTTGTACATTGAAGGTATCTTTTATTATACAATTCATGTTATGTAAATTGCATTAAACATTAATGAAGGAAAAATGGAGGTTTACATTATTACAATAACGTGACAAATTATACAGCTGTTACATCAACCACATAACTCAAACTAATTCTACATTACCCTCATTCTTCATCTATGATAATAATTTCATAAATAGATCCACCAAATTTTTATTTGTATCCATATTCTTGATATTTACATAACTCTATACGATCATTCATATGATATGTAATTTTGCAAAGATTTTTTCATCCTATAGTGAGACAATGGTTCCTTTTCTTGAGAAATGAATGCATTGTTTTCATAGAAAATTTTGAAAACACCCTCAATCATTGGAAGCACTATATGTTCAGTGAGCAAATTTTTGTACAAAAAGATTCTTTTACAATATCTAGTGATGTGATGCACTTTTCCTCTTCTATTGAGTCTATTAAGGTGGATTATTTATAACGTTTTCAACATATCACTCCACCATTCTGGAGAAACAAGATACGATATTGAGATTTTTGGTCATATTTATTGTTTGGGAAAGTATATTAAGTGTACAATTATACATTGAGCTAGTCATATGCTTCAAATACAGACAACTTATACATAATCCTTCTGATGTACATCAGTATGATCTTCATTGCAATCTTGTGGCCATCATTAGTTTTAGATGGGTATCCACAAATTACACTCAAAGAATAATACAAATCAATTCGAGTGCACAACATGAAATACATGATAGATTTTATGGTAGAAATATAAGGAATATTATCCATCCTTTCAATCTCATTAGAAGTATCTTGAATCCTTTAATTATTCATGACATGAAATAATAATAAATACCATGTATTGTTGTTCTCTATATTAAAATTATTTATCTCATTAAATGTATATATATTTTGACTTATTCTAAAAAATATTTTATATATTAAATATAAATATTCTCACATAGAAGAAATATAAATTGAGTAATGTTTGAAGATTTCATTTAATTTATGAAACCAAATTTCATGATTTCATCTTCAAACCAAATATTCCAACTCTGAGATGCATGATTAAATCTACAATTCAATCATTGTATCATTCATACCATCGTATTTTCATTTTTAATTTTTCATCCTTTGAGATATATGATATAATCATCCTAGAATAAATTCATTTTTTTGAATGAAAAAATTACCTTTTATGGAATGAAAAATTTTAATTGTCATTATCAACAGAACATGTGAAATGGTTTTCTCATTTTCAACACCATGATTTTTATTTTAATATTTTCCATCAATCCTGATTTATAAGTAGAAAATATACCATTAATATCAGTTTTTATCCATAAAACCAAATATCAACTATTGGTTCCACCCCTTTAGGTAGATCCACTATTTTTTAAACATGATTAGTTTATATATAGTCCATTACAGATTTTATGGATTCTTACAATTTTCAATGATCATAATTTTTTATTATCATCCTGGTAAGTGTAATTTTATCTTTAATGAATATTATGTCATCATCATTTTTAGGATAAAACCACATTTCATTATCTCTTGATCAATCCTACTAGACCATTGATGTTCTTTTTTTATTTTTATTTGGTTCTTTATCCATAAATCATTGTTGAACTAACAAAACATTCACCTCATGAGCGTGTCCTATTTTTTGTTCATGAACATCTAAATATTCAATTATTTATTCACTAAATACTAATTATATTTGATCAATCTTTATAAAAATACACATTTGGTCCACAAACATGTTGTGTTTAGTAGTATTGTTGAAATAATATATAACATCCTAAGATTATACTATATTTTATTCTATTAAAACCTAATGTGTTAACTATATTTTATCACATGAAATATAAATCTTAAATAAAAATATGATAATTTAAAAAATATTAAATTTGATATTTATAATATAATCAATAATTAGTGGATATAAAAATATGTAACCATATTATGAAATCTATGAAAAAATTTGGATGAAATGAGAATAGACAGTGGATGTCTCCATTATGAAGAAAGTTTTTCCATGAATGGAAATGATGTACGTTTAATAGGGTTTTACCTAGACCAACCCTAGTCCAGCCTACAATAGTTATGGTATGAGTGAAATTTTTTGTGAGAGAAAGTCAAACTTGAAAAAAATTTCATGAGATCCATTCTTGTAGAATCACTAACAAAAACTACAACTATAACTTATGTTGTGATTAGATATTATGTAGAAATATTGTAGGACTATGTATTTAAAAATATGGATGATATAATTATTTAAAAAATCATTAAATAAATTATTTATTACATGTATTTTACACATTTAACATTATTACATTCTAAGAAAAAGGAAGTTTCTTCATTAAAGCAATGGTAAAAATAATGAAATCATTGTATTGTTAAGAAAAATTATTATTCATAATTACTTATGTATTTCTTTATATAAACTAAATTTATTAAATATATTTTTATAAGTATGATATAAAAATATAATTAGTACTTTATAGAAAATAAGATTAAGAACAATTTCTATTTTTAAAAAGTTATTTTCATATGAAAATTGTTATTAGAATATTTTTATGTTTTTTTATAAAATATAAATTTAGGGTTAAAATTTGATAAAATTATATTGAATTTATTATTTATAATATAAATATTAAACTATATTTAATTTTTGTTATTTTTATGAAATAATTTAATTTTAATTGACTTGTGAAAATTATATTTTTACTGAAATTGTAGTGTTTAAGACTATATCAAGAAGTATAGCTTAAAAGTTATAAATAAAATTTATCATAAAAATTCAATTTATGAAGTGAAATGATTCCTTTAAAAATATAATTTTTATATTTAGAAAAATCATGTTTGAAATTTTAAAAAGTAAGCAATATCTTTATAATAAAAACTATTTTTCAAATTTATTTATTAATTATGATATCTCTATGTTAAAATAGGTTTTTGTTTTTTTAAATAACATAAACACCATTTTTCCAATTATAAAAAAATTTATTTAAATTATATCAAAATTGATAATTATTATCTAATCATTTTTATTAAAAATACACTTATACTAAAATGATGTTTTTACATGTTTTATGCTCGAATGTAAAATTTTTTAAATTTTCTATTAGATAAAAAATTTATTTAATAAAATGGATTTTATATTGCGAATATGTAGATCCTTTTTAATGAGGAAAATTTTATTTATAGACATTAAAAACAAACTTATTATGTGATAATTAATTACCATAGTAAAAAACAAATTTTAAAATTTAGAAAAATATAAGATTAAAAGGCATAAAAAATGTTTAAAAATGTGTAAAAATGAAGTAATAATGGATTTTCAACCATTCCCCATACCGAAATGCATTATTGTACACTTTAGATATGATTAATATGTGAAATATGTGCTCAATTTATATTAAAGAGTTATATTTATAAAAATACATTTCATTTGCCTATGAAAGATGTTCACTTCAACATCATTTATCAACACATTATAAAGAATTATCTTGACTATAAATATTCATAGGTATCTCCTCTACACTCTCAACGTGTCATGGAATTACATTTCTCACCAAAATACCAATCTAATTAGCCTTAATGTGTTACCTAAGGGAGAACATCCAAATTAAGAAGAATCATTTTCAAATGAGATCTCTTAATTCACTTCTTTTTCTACACCTAAAACCTGTTATTTCCATGAAAGTATGATAATAATAGTATTAATAAGATAATTAAATATTACTATACATACATAATATACATTTTCTACATTCCTTAAAAATCATTTAAAGTATAAAGACATCATCAAGAATACACGGGGACTACATCCTCTATGAACAACATGCTTGATATTTCATCACATTCTTACAATGATAATTAAAAAAGTGTATTTAATGGATTAATATAATATTTATATCATTATTAAAATTATTAAACTTGAAACCATTCTCTTTCTTCCTCTTGATATATTGAAAATGAGCATGCCATCTATGCACATATGTGGACTATCACCGCCATGAAAGTGATGTATTTCATTTTTCACTCTAGTCTCTTATTATTCATCCAACTATATTTTAACCTAATGAAAATCCTTAAAAATATTTAAAATATCATCATACTTATATAATATGAATATTATGCTAACAAAATTACTTTCTTGGCCTTAATCACCCAAAAATTATTTCATTTCCTTATTCAGTTCGGTTTAACCACCAAAATAAACAATGTTATAAATTTATATAATGGATGACAATCAAGACATTATTACTGGTGTTTTTTTAAAATTATGATAAAATAATGTTTTTTATAGTTATGTAAGGTTTATATTAGTTTTTAACATGTTATTAATATACTACCCTATTATTTATTAAAAAATATCAAAACAAGATCATCACCGGCATTATTGTCAGAAATCATTAGTAAAATATTAAATAAATTAAATTAGAACATAATAAATTTATAAAAATAATCTATTAAAGTTACTATAATGATATAAAATTATACAATTTGAATATATAATAATAATCTACATCACCATTACAAATATTGTACTAAAAAAACAATCAAAGCTAATATCTGATGATGAAAATAAAATAATAGTAATATATTTATAATAAATGATTATAAAATATGTTTATAAAAGTATATAAGTATGAATATTTTTATTAAATATGTTATTAATAATGTTATTTTTTTATACATGGGGTTAGAACACATTTTATTTATTGGTATTATCAGAAAGGATTTTAATACATGAATTTTTCATTATTGATCTGCAACTAGTATTCATCACTTTTTTCCCAATTATGATGTAAATATATCCCATGGATATATTGTTTTATATTATTTTTGAAATTTATGGTACTTTTAATTATATATCTTGTCCTACCTTTATATTGTTTCGATTCAAAATATAATGATGTTATAATTGGTTTGTTGACATAACTTTATTTTTATTTGGGTCATAAGATATCTTTAAAGACTATTATTTTCCCAGTTCAATTATTCTATGATTTTGATATTCTAAATGGTATCTAATAGACTTTACATTTGGTGATATTAGTTTTTAAATTTAAAAAAAATTGGGTCATGTATTCCATTGGGTTATAATATTGTTTGGATTAATACCCATCATTTTTAATGTCTTTTCTTTAATGTTGTCTATATTTTCCCAACTCAGAAATATTCACCGTTATTATTTCATAACTTAAAAATATTTTATCTATTTTGTTCCTCTTATTAATCCTTAAACCTTTTTGAATTAGTATTTTATTTTCATTTTAATGATGTGGGTTTGAACAAAGGAATTTCAAAATATAAACAGCGAATTTCATTTACTCTTGTATTTTAATCTTTTACTACATATCTATTATCTTAAGAATTATTATTATGGTACTATTATTGGTATTCCAATTATATTAATACATTTAATATTATTATCCCTATCAGTATGAAATTTTTTTTTGAATAAAAAATAAAATATCATATATTTTTATTATAACATTAGGAAATATTTTCTATGAAAACACATTTCACGATTTCACTTCTAGTTAACTCTTTATTAGAAATGATCCATCACAATTTTTTATTATCCAAAATTTATAAAAATGGCTTTTTGTAAATTTAATTCATCTATGAATTCCATATATTTCATTTATTTTATTGATGGGTGTTCCCCAAGATATCCATTCATCGATTAATTATAGAAATTATTGACTAAAAAATATACCCTTTATCTATATGTTATAAAACCAATTTACATAGCCATATTAATTTAAATGTGTTACTTAGATGGTTATAGAATAAAATTGGATACTAAAACAAATAGCATGGGTTATCATGTTATGGTTATCATTGAATTATAGAATTTTCCTTTTGGAATATGATTTTAAAGGATTTGAAACCATTTTTTATTTCCATATATTTTAATGATATGATGATTTATATCCTATGTAACACATATATATGATTTAAATTATGTAAATGGAGTTCCTAAAAATATAAATTCCTCCAATTCAATGGGTAATATTTTTTTCACATGAGATACCATGTATGGTGCATGGTAATTTATCCTATTGTATTCTGTTATGTTATCTTGGAAGTGAACCTTGAATTATTCTTATAACGTCATAAAAATATAATATCATCATATTATGCCATTTTCTATGTTTATCTCATACAATTTTTCATGGTATATTCTTTTTCATTTTAGAATAGAAGTTCTGATATCATGACTATGGAAAAATCTTATTGTTCAATGTTATTTTTAACAGGATATTTCTACACATCACATGTTTTCCCATATTATTTTGATATAGAAAATGATAACAGGTTAACAAGATTTATCTCACTGATCATTTGAGCTCATCTTTTTCTTATGTTTTGATTTCCCAAGCTATACTGATGAGAATAACATATGATAATTCTAGATGGTATTATACTGGGTACATAATGGTGAAATGATCACAAGTCTCATTAAATAAGTCTATTATGTTTCTGATAATAATAAACACTATAAATTTCATTCTTTGGATTTTTTATCAATATGAAAAGTAATTTTTATCATATACAAATGAATTGAAATACATATATTCTTAAATTAGATCATCTCACATGGTTTCAAATCCAAAGTGTAAATTACGTGTTTTTAGATCCAGAAATTAAAGAGTGGGTCTATATCACCTCAATTACCATTTTAAAAATGATTTTTATAATATTTATTTGGCAAATTTTTTGTATTAAGATAAACCAAATTTAGTTAAAATTCTAATGGATAAGTTAGTTTAGTATATATTATTAGGATTTTGATGATATTTTTATTATATGTTTTCCTAATAATTTTATCTATGTTTGGATAATGGATAGCAGATGCGATAATGGAATTGATGCGACTAAGGGTAATCCCATAGAAAAAGGCCAGTTGAGTATTAAATTCATCTTCACGTGGTGAATGATGAGTAAGCCTATGAGAATAAATCCTGATAGAAACTCCCATAGGATATTCATTTATCAATCACATTCACTCAACAAGTCATTATAATGTATTTTTTATCTTAAGGAATCAATTAATAGAGTATTCTATAACCCAATATAATTAAAACTATATTGGAACAATATTTATTTAATTAGAATGGAAGGAAAATTTGATGGTTTTAGTGAGTAATAAACTTTGTTTTTTTTCATATGTTCATTTATAATAATTATCTTATGATTTTAATTATTAAACACTCAAATTAATCATTTTATATTTTAGTAATGGATAAACCCAGAAGGAACAATGATAACAACATATTTAATTAGAAATGTGGACATTGTATCAATAAGAAACCTAATAGTGTAAGAGATGTTCAGAGAAAATATTGATACTATATCAAAATAACTATATAGAATTTTGATTATAAGTAAAGAATTATAAGGGGTTCCAAACCCATGAAGAGAAATATAGAGTCTCATATATGTTCAGAAGATAAATATGATGAAGGAATGAAAATTCAATTTCCATCAGGTAAAAAATAAAGAAAGAAGCACAAAAGGGAATTGAACTAAGGAGTTGGAAGTTGTTTTTTCTATAGAAAATAAGTTCACAAAAAACATATTTATTAGGAATAATTATGATTGAATTATATTTTATGAATGGAAA
Source organism: Viscum album (assembly GCA_963277665.1). Taxonomy (NCBI): domain Eukaryota; kingdom Viridiplantae; phylum Streptophyta; class Magnoliopsida; order Santalales; family Viscaceae; genus Viscum; species Viscum album. The sequence continues at coordinate 1,439,216,318 of OY728127.1, read as the reverse complement.
AAGAGTTTTCCTCGAGGTACCACTAACATATCAATGTCTTAAATGTGGGAAATAAGTGAATTACTCAAATTGATTCCCTAATATAAGGGGTAACAAGGATTATATGCATAAATTTTTTCAAAAAACAATGAAAAAACTGAAATCCTAGGAAAAAGAAACTATGGATGTGAGTAATGAAAATGATGTAGGGTTATAAACACAGAACATCCACATAATAATTTCTTGTTTTTGTATTTGTATCTTGTTAAACTCTCTCGTTTTCACCAACTATGTTTTCCATGACCTCCAAATATTATCGAAGATGAATATATGTTTAATTTTTAATAAAAACAGGTAGTTATATTATTTTTTATCCCAATTTTATGTTTATGGGATAGTTCTTTGTGAGAATATTATTATCCATCATTTCGATGAATTTGATACGACTTTGTAAATGAATTGGTCTTATCCTCACAGAACCTATACTAAAGAAAAATAGTGATCATATTTGATATCTAAAATAAAATTATGATCACTTATCACTTTAGGTCTGATAATGAGTATTCTAGTAATATTGATTCAATTATATATTATTTATTCCCAATCATGGCCTATATTTACCTTAAATGGTTAGGAAGAAACTTCATATTGTGATATTTCTATTAGTAATCAATAAATTAATTTCCTAGACATCCCCAAGTTACCAAGGTAAATACATCATTACAAATAAATGTCATAGTAATTTTTAAATTAATTAAATAATTATTTATTCTTTTATTTAGTAGTAAATATAATTGAGGGAATGTTTTTTCAATGATAGAGAATATTGCATCCCATGATTATACTATATATATTTTTTCTTTAAAACCTAATTTGAAAAATATATTTTTTCACACATAACATCAATATAAAATGATATTCATATGCCATGAAATAAATTTATTAAATTTTATTATTATAGCATTGTTTCAAATTTAGTTGGTGCTAAAGGAAGTTACCATATTATGAATTCTACTATAAAAAATGTATGAAATAGTAATCATTTGTAGAAGTATCCATTATAATGCTCATTTATACTAGAATATAAATGAGTTATATTCTCTTTGTATTTCCTTAGACCATGGAATAACCAAAATCCAATATTATAGTATGAATGAAATTTTATATAAGAGCTGTTCCAAGTCATGAAAATTCCCATGAGATTCATGCTAGGGGAGTCACCAACCTCAAAAATCACCAAAGCATTCTTTATTACTAGATATTATATAAATATATTAAGAGTATATGTAACTAGAAATTATGATGATACAAACAAGTAACTATTACTGTAAAAATATATTTATTTTATATATTTTAAAAATTTATCATTTTAACTTTTAACAAAAAAAAAATTATTTTCTAATATGTTGAAAAAAGTAACTACATAATCTTTTATTAAAAATATAATGTCTTTAAAATTGAATTTTTATGTGCATTATTTTAAGAAACTGAATTTATTAAATATATTTTTGGTGTGGGTAATACCACTCATATTATTAAATGATATAAAATTTTAGTGACAATAGTTTATATTTTAAAATTTTATTTCCAATGGAATTAATTTCAAATTTATTTTAATTTTTAATTTTTTTGAATTTTAGTTTCACTAAATTAAAATCATTTTATTATTTATTATAACTATATTATCCTTGGTTATTTTGTTTGTATTTTACTAAAATAATTGATTTTTAGGAGAATAATGAAAAATACAGTTTGTACTAAAACTATTGTGTTTATGACTATTTCAAGGATATTATTTTTAAAACCATTAAAAAATTAATAATAAATAATCTATTTTGAAATAAAATTATTTATTTAAATATATTATGTCGAATTTAGAAATACACAATTTAATATTTTGATAATTAAATAATATTTTCAAAAAAACTATTTTTAGTCTTTCTATTTTAATTGAGTTTCTAATATATGAGAATTGGTTTTTTATTTATTTTCATGTCACATAACTTTCAGTTTTTTAATTATAAACAAATTAAGATCATTAAAATAAAATACCTCAATAATTACGTCATAAAGAATCTTTAATGCCTAAAAATACAGTAATTCTAAATATAAGATTTTACGTGTTACATATGCTAATTTTAAAATTATTTCTTACTAAAAATAAAAATATTTTTAATAAAATATATTTAAAATTTGGAATTAGTTTTTCCAAAATATTTAAAAAGACTCATTTTACTTTTTTCCATAAAAGTTAAATTTATTTGGTAAACAATAATTACAATGATAAAAAAATAGTAAAAGAGAAAATTATAAGAGTAAAAGACAATATTTTTTTTTTAAAAAATGAAAACATTTTTTAAATTTTATGGTTGTGTTATTATATACCTTAACTCATCCTCCACCCCATAATTTCCCATTTATTCCACACCAGTGATGTGAAACATGCACCCTCTTTATATTAAAGGGTAATATTTACAAAAATGACATTTAATTCACCTATAATATGATATCACCTCTAACCTAATTTCCACTCATTATAAAGTATTATATATATATATATATAATATAACCTAGTCTCTCCTACACTCTCTCCCCAATTTCTATAGGACATGGTCCTTCCAAATGAAATTGTTAAAGAGGTTTATTTTAATAAACAAGGGAGAACTTCCAAAGGGAGACTAAATGTTCTAAATCTGTATCACTTAATTATATTATTATTATCCCTTATAAAACCTATTTTATCCATGATTTTATGAAAAAATAAATAAAAAAATTGAATAAATATTTTTATCTATTTTTAATATAATTTTTTTTTCATCCAAAACCAATCAAAAAATGAAGACATCAGCATGCGTACGTGAGGACTAACACTTCCATGAACGACGTCCTAGATTTTTCATCACTTCCATAGGTGGATAGTAATAAAATTATATTTATGGGATTAATATTTTATTAATAAATTTTTTATGATTTTTTAATTTTAAATCATTCCCTATCATCATCTATATCTGTGTTAATTGAACACTTCATCAGTGCGCACTTACAGACTACTGTGTTCAAGAAAGTATCATATTTAATTTTTCACTCTAGTCATTCCTTATTAAACCAAATATCCCCTGAACTGGTTCATCAACTAAAAAATTATTAATAATATCATCCAAACTTTTTAATAATGATATTATGTTAAAATAATTTCTTTCCTAACCCTAATCGACCATTGATTATAGCTTAATATTTATTTTATCGGTTAAACCTACTACTAGAACAAATTTATAAATTTATATAAAAAATGACTATGGATACTTAACTACTACTGTGATTATATATTAATGAAAAAATAATTTTTGGATTATTCTTTTAAAAAAAATTTAATAATATTTATCTTATTATTAATATACCTCGTGTATTTTTCGTTATAATTTACCAAAATAATATCTTTAAAAAAATTCATTATGATTCATAACTAAAATACTTATAAAAAAATAAAATAAGAATATAAATTATTATAAAAAATATATTATAGAATCTATAATGATATGGGACTGATGAAATTTGAATCTATGTACAAGAATCTATACCCTCATTATGAAACTATTGTTAAACAAACAATCAATGCTAATAACATATGATGATGAAAATAAAATATATCTACCATATTTCAAGTAAATGAATATAAATTATGATTATAAAATACTATAGATAGGAATAAGGTTTGGAATTAAGTGATTAATATAGTTATTTTTGTATAGAGAGTGAGAGAACATTTGAATAAGAGGGAATAAAGGTAAGGGTTTCCGCATTACGATTTTGCATCATTGAGATATGATCTAACTTCACTACATGTTCCATATGTGATGTAAATATTAAATTTGATGTATTTTTTCATATGATTCATGAATTATAGGGGATTTATAAATTCAAATCATGTTCTACCATTATGGGTTTTCTATTTTAAATATAACATTATAAGTGGTTTTTAGAATAAATTTTCATTCCATTTTGGTTGTGAGGTATTTTTCATTACTATAATTTTCTAATTTCTCTTATTCTACCATTAATATATTATACTTGATAATTAATCCTTAAATATTGGGGGAAGTTACTTTATTAATTCAAAATAATATTCTTCTTTTTATTTATTCATAAAATATACGAGAATCTTAAGATAAATATATGTCATTATTAATGGATTTTTCTCATCAATGTCCATATTTTCCCTTCTATCTAATATTATCATTTATAATGTAGAATTCCAAATAGTTTTTCTCTCATTTGATCCTCACATTTCTCCTTATCCCTTTTCAATGAATGTTTAAATATCCTTTCAATGATTTTGGTTTAAACCAAGGCATTTTAAAATATAAAAACAGAATTTCATTTATGCTCTTATTTTTAACTTATAATCAATTTTGTTAAATTAAGAATTAATTTGATGAACATATTATTTTAATTCATTTTAATGTAATATTTAATAAAATCTTTTTTTCATCTAAAAATTTAATTTTCAATATTAAATAAAAAAACATTCATTTTTTACAGTGATGTTGATACATGTTTTGTAAGATAACTCTTTTCATAATTTCACTTTTATTTACCTCTCTATAATAGAAATGATATATAAATACTTTTTCTCTATCCCAATGATCCACTATTTATAATCATTATTTTTATTCTAATTTATTTCCATTATGAATTCACTAGGATTCATTTACGGAAGTGTGCTCTCCTCTATGGCCATACATAAAATGATTGGGGAAATTATTTACAAAATTATATAGCCATTATAAATACAGTGTAAATACCATATAATTTAACATATTAATTTATGGTTTTTATTAGAACATTATGTACCATAATTGGATACCCATTCAATTTCAACAAATTATATTATTATGATTATATGTGAATTTATGAATGTTTCGTTATATGATACCATTGGAAAAGTATATAAACCCTCTTTTAATTTTAATGGGTTTTTATGATATAATGATTGAAATCATGTGGAATTGATTTGTATGGATTTCATTATGTGACATATTTCTATGACATTATATAATCCTCCAATACATTGGATAATGTTTTATTATAATGAGAAGCCATTTATGGTGGAAGGAAATTCATCCTATCACACTATGTTATTTTTTCCTGGCAGTGAGCGTTGAAATTTCCTCATGATGTCATTTTTTATTTTTTCCACATATTTTGGATTTCATGATCTTATGATACAATTCCCTTATTCCATGATTCATGTTTCTACAACACTCTTATGTCTTGATTTATTTCTTTTCATTTGATATTACATGTTCTGTTTTCATGAATTCTGGGATACTCTTATAGTTAAAAATTCTTTTTAATAAAATATTTATTATATGATCATGTTTTCTTATATTCTTATATTCTGACCCTTGATGAAAATTTTACAAATTTTCTCTTACTGAACTATTGAGATCACCCCATTCTTATGTTTCGTATCCCAAGGTAATAATGACCAGTATAAAATATTTGAATTATAGAAGGGATTATAGTGTGGCTCAATTAGAGATATGTGTTCAAGAATACTAAGATAAGTTTCTAATGTTTTTGATCTCCAAATACACCAAATATTATGTTATTGGGACTGTCTGATTTTTGTGAGATGTATTGTTAATTTTATGAAAATGATGTAAAATAATGATTTTTTTTGGTATAATATATATTTTTTTCAATGTAAATGTGTAATGTATGTGTTTTTAGAATAAGGCATGTTATAATGGGTTTAGGGAACCTAATAATATCCCTATCACCCAAGGTTTTTTTTCATGTATTGGTTTTGATCAGGTTCATAGAAAATATCAATCTTTCTATTGGGTGTTGGGTGAGATTAATTTTTAGTTTTGAACTAACATATATGTCTAATAACTATAATTTAGGTTCACAATTTCTTGTTTAGGAGTTTTTGGAGAAAGGGTGGTTACTTCATTATTTGGGCCAATAGTGAGCACATTTCCAGTTTCAAAAACCAAATTTTATTCGTTTATAACTCCTATGTTTTTAAATATTTTTCACCCATTCAACTTCAAACATTTACTCCAATGATATATTAAAACCACCATATCATTATGGACCCCTTAAGAATTAATAATCATGGTGAATTTGGGTTACTTATTTAGGTAATGGTCCAGCCCATGGGCCCATTTCCAATTTTAAAAAAATAATTTGATTATTTTAAGTATTTTTCATTTTTCAATGTTTTTCAGTGATTCCTTTTCCCATTTTAATAATAAATACCTACCCTCACCCCCATTATCTATTTTACCTCTTTGGAGTGCATTTAAATTGAATTTTATGGCGAAAGTTCTCAAGTTTCCTCAAAACACTTAGAATTGAGAAGGTAAATTATTTCATCAATAAATCATTCCATTCATACTATTTTTCCCACAAATATTCTTTCCCTAGTTCTTCCAAACCTTAGGAGACTCTCCAGGAAGTTATAAGCCATTCAATTTTCTCTAAAGGTGCAGATCAAATGGAAGACGACAAGTTTTCTAGGTGCCAAGGTGAGATTCCATGTCCTTTCACCTACCTCTTCCTCCTCATTTCAGTATTTATTGGTTTTATATTCTCCCCTAGTCATGTTTTACCTAGGGTTATATTATCCCATTATTTTTTATGGGGTTTTTTTTTCATTCGGGGCTAGTTTTCATAGGTTTAGGGTTTATAAACCCTCGGATGGTGATATTGGGTGTGCATTTCCATTACGCCAAGGATTTGAGGTAGGATGTCCCTTGAACATGCTTTTATCATTTAAGTTTCATCTTTTAATTGTTTTTAAAATTTGATATATATGTTTATTATGGTATTTCTTCCTTTGGATAAATTTTTTGGTTTGAAAAATGGTTGTTTAAGCCTCGTTTTGTGAAAGGTAGAGTTGTTATGTCAAAAAAGTGGACACCAAGTGTTTGTTTAAATATTCCTCTATCTATTGCAACTATTTTGTGAGGCATAAAACATGGTTTATGGTATTTTGAATAGTTTACAATAGATCTAATAAAATATGTCATGAAATTGGTGTCTTATTATTTGTCATGTTCTTAAAATAAATTGTTTTCTTTAAAAAGGGCATGTCAGGTGTTCGGTAAATTGACCGATTGGATTTTATGTGTGATGTGTGATTTAAAAATTATTTGTTTGGATTTATAAATTAATTTGAAGATTAATAAATGGTATTTTTGGGCTCTTATAGGTATTTCCAACTTATATTTGGCTTTACAAACAAAAGGGTTTTGGTTTATAACATGATTTGGCCCGAGTTGTGGAAAAACAGCCTGTTTCACATCCTTATGAAAATGGTTGTGTTTTGAATATTTAATCTGAGCGTTTTAAGGGATTTATGAATGTGGGTTTCTACTGTAAATTCTTTGTATACACATCCTTAATAAAATTTAAATGCATACCTGGGTCAAATTTTAGTTTTTATAATGTCTTAAATGCCTGTTTTGCATTAGTTTTTTAAAAATGGTTACCATATATATTTCATGTTTTATCTTTTGGGGAATTTTTTTGGTCCAATAAAGTGATTTATTAATTGGTTTTGGGGCATAAAAATCAGGTTTGTTAGTTTATTGATGGGTTTCTCACCTTCAAAGAGCATTTTTGAATGGATTTTATGTGCAAGGCCTCGTTATACTCCATAAAATTATTTTACGGATCTTTTTAGTGGTGTATTGATTCATGAAAAAATGTGAAGAATTATTGTAGTATTTTTGTGTGTTTATGGTTTTGTAATGAAATTTCGATGTGAAAAGTTTATTTGATACTATGTGTAACTTGATTGATCACTAAAGGGAATCCTTGGAATCTTGGTGGGCGGACGTGTACTAGTACGCTAGTGATCCTGTGGTGTTTGACCCCTATTTCACGTAGCCAGTTTGACGATGACAACACTTACTAAACTATGATGATGATTTTGTTGGGGGACCACTAGGATATGGGTATTCTCTCTACTAGTGTCTTGTGTGCATGAGAAAAAATATATATTATGGTTACTTTCACAGAGATACGAGGTGCCTAGGGCTTACAACTAATTAGTGCCTAGGGGTATTACCGTGAGTTGTGCTCATTGGGTATTTTGTACTCACTATCGGCATACAGTGTGTTTGATTGATGAATTCATTAGTGTGTATGATTTATTTAAAAGTGTAAATTATTTTAATCAGCCCTCTTGAAAACTATTTTTATTTCGAAGTTGCACCTATTTGAAAATTGTTACTAGCATTCCTGTTTATAAAACATGCATGTTTTTGTTTAGTAATTTTTTTATATCATGGGACCTCATTTAGAAAACACACCTTTATATTTTTATTTAAGACATGAAATTTATGATTCATTTATTTTAAAGGATGTGCATTGGGAATAGAATATACAGCTAACCTACTAAGTTTTAATAGTCACGCCTATAGTCTTATTCTATTTTTCTCCCTTGTGCAGGTTTCAGCTTGAGTTTGATCACCTTGGGAGACGTGTGATCATTATGTTGGAGAGTGAATAGAGGTTTCAAATGGATTTAGTTGGTTATCAGGTTTGGTCAGTGAATTTGTCAGTTTAGTTGTACTGTTAATTTATTGTACCAATAAAATTCAGTTCATTTTTTTTATAAATTTATTTTGGGCTGTCCATTCCTTTCTACTTTTTTTTTGATTGTTTATATATGGGAGAAATCATTCCCTTATGTACTCTATTGATGCCCTTGGTGCTTGTCACCATCCCAAGAGGATCAGGAACACCTTTCGAGACTTGTCGTGGGCTAGCCCTAGTCACCGGTTCAGGGTCGACTCAGGTTGGTTTGTGACCAAATGGTATCAGAGGAGGTAGGCTCTTAACAGACCTTTTTTTAGAGTGCCCTTGTTATTTAGTGGATGTCAAGGTAGATGTAGTAGGACTGTTGGTACTTGAGCGGTATGTGTGGGAAGAACTTCGCGTACTCTAGCTCATTCTTATCCTCAAGTTTCCACAGGATGCCTGGTTTTATTAGTTTCCTTTGTTCTTGTTGATTTTTTTCTATTGGGTTGTGACAAGGGGAGTCTGATTGATGGCCTCTGTGATCTCACAAAGCCTGGAATGCCATGAGGATTCAGGGCATGGTCCTAATAAGTCTATCTGTATTGTTGTTGTGTTTGACATATGGACACCAACCATATGGCTAAGTCTCCCACTGACACTAGTTCCCTTTTGTGGGTTTCATGGACCTTTCCTGAATTTTGATTTTTTTGTTTTGAAAATAATTTTATGAGAATTGTAAAAATGGGTTTTAAAGGAAGGTTTGGATTTTTAAAAGTGGAAAAAGGGGTCTTCAAAAATTAAATATAAGAATGGTTTCGGAAGGTTATGTTTTTGAAAAAAAAGAGGAAGTGGAAATGATTTAACGGGATTGGATTATCCATAATCTAACCTTGTGCTTTGTTGGAATAAAATGTTTTGAATGTGTGAATCATTTTAAGGTGATTCTGAATCTTTGTTTTAAATGGGGTGTTTTGGGATGTTGAAAAGTTTTTGAATCTAATGAATTGGTTTTGAAAATTGGTTTTGATCCATTGGTTTTTACCTAGAAAGGTTGTTGTTCTCAACGATGATAAGATTATGAAAAGATACCTTGCTGAATTTTAGAAAATGAGAAGGGGTTGTTTGGAGTAGCTTGGTTGTTTTAAAAGTTGTTAAAAATGAAAATGGGTAGGTTTTTAAGAAAATGGTTTTTGATGAAGTGTGGTTTGTTTTTGGGAAATATGAAAAGGGTTTTTTGACATGGTGGTTGGTGTTCCTTTTAAAGGTACTTGATTTTTGGAATGATATTGTTTTGTTTTACCCTTTGGTGTTTTTATGGGTGCTCACATGCATGGATTTATTGATATCTGGAAGGATGTCCTATATGGCATGGTGTTTGGGTTCCTAGGGTGGCATGGAAATGTGTATGTGGGTGAGACTTGATGAAACACCATTGGTGAATGTGGAATCCAACCAAGTAAGTTTGTTTTTCAAAAGTGTTTTGAGATGAAAAATTGTGGCCTTTTTTTTATAAACTAATGGTTATGTGGATATTTTTTTCTATGTATTAGAAAATTAGTTCATTCTGTAAACTTCCTTATAATATAGAAGTCATACACTTGTTCCATCTTGAGATGAGATATTGTTGTTGGCTCAGTTTTGGAGTAATGTTCATTGGGTTTCTAAATATGTGTTTGATGTTGTGATGTGGCAATGAAAAGTTCTACATTGGAAGACTGTACTATTGATCAACCTAAGGATTCATTTCAAATGTTAAATCCACCTCTTCGGATGATGCCTCAGCCTGTTTTTTGGAATAGAGAGCTGTATGGGATAGATTTAAAGTGCATCCAGGTCGTGATAATTCTTTTGGACATAGCAGTTATTTTAGTGATGTTGATTTGTTTCGCAATATTCCATTTCCATTCTTCACCTCGTTCAGAGTGAGACAGAATTTTGATATGTATATATGAGTTCCTATTTAGATAAAGGTGTTTTGTTGAGAATGTGAGTTTTCTTGAGTGGTGTGATCCTTAGCACCCTGACTACGGTGCAACCGATGATCCAAGAATCAGGTCTTCAGCCATAGGCCTCAGAGTTAAGCTTTTCATGCAGTCAGGAAATCTCTAGAGGTGTGGGGTGCTTGATTAAGATCATGCCTCCACCATTGTGGTATGGTAGTTTCTATGTCTCTATTGTGGTTCCTCATTTATGTGAATTCCCTTTGTCACAATAAGCATGGAGGACATACTCCTCACACATTTTCTATGGTTATGCCTTCATGGATGTGATATTTCAATCAATTTCCTTGTGTGGACAGCCTGTGAAAATTGGGTGCGGTCTTGGTGTTACCTATTTATAGGTGGAGAGTGATGGGTAGTTCCTTTGTTTCATTTGTTTTTTGGTTTCAGTGGCATAATTATTGGGTCCCATTCCCTCCCCTCCCCAAGTGGTGGGGGTCTGGATCCGTTCCAGAAGTGTTGGCCCCGTTCTTGTCCCCTCTGTTCGGGAGTGGGTGGTTTGGATGTTCATGTTGTAACCTTATTAACATGGATTGGTAGGTTGATGTGGGAGAGTTTTTGTGGTCCTGAGTAGGTGAGCCCCAATTCTAGTTCATTTTTAATTAATTTTGTTTCCTTTATAGTTGGTCTCTAATGGTGGTGAGACCCATTGCGGGTCTTGAAGATCTTAACTTTAGGATTTGTTGGATGATAGTTGTGATTTAATGATGGGGATCCCATTCCAGCCTCCACCCCAAGTCATTGGATTTTTTGAGTGAACTATGGTTTTGGTGATCATTGGGTTCATTAGGAGAAGGCCCAACAATCTAGTTCTTGTCTTGGTTGTGGAGGTGGTGGTTTGATCTTTCCATTGATTCTCTAAAATTGGTTGTGAGTTGGTGTTTTTTGGGAAAGAGTATTAAGTTACATTGTTGGTGAATGATATTTAATTAGAATCAGAGTCTGTATTATGTAGATAAGTAATCCTTAGGTGTTTTTTTGTCAGTTGAAAAGCGTTATGGCTTTCCGGGGGCAGAAATCATTAATGGTGGGGAGAATTGTCACACCCGTTTTTTTTTCATGTCATGGTTTTGATCCGGTTCATTGAAAATCAAAATACATTAATTTGGTGTTGGATGAGATTAATTTTAAGTTTTTAACTACCATATATGTATAATAACCCTAATCTGGGTTCCCTATTTCTTGTTTAGGATTTTTGGGAGAAAGGGTGGTTACTTCATGATTTGGGCCAACTGTGAGCCCATTTCCAATTTAAAAACCAAATTTGATTATTTTATAACTCCTTTTTTTCAACAATTTTCACCCATTAAACTTTATAAATTTACTACACTAACATTTTCATACTACCATATCCTTTTTTACCCCTTAATAATTCATAATAAGGGTGAATTTGGGTTACTTATTTAGGTAATGGGCCAACCCATGGGCCCATTTCCAGTTTTAACAAAAATAAATTGTTTATTTTATATCATTTTCATTTTTAATAATTTTTAGTGATTACAAATCCCATTAAAATCCTAAATACCTATCCTCACCCTCATTATCTAGTTTACCTCTTTGGGGCTCATTTGAATCGAATATTTGGGCGAAAGTTCTTAGGTTTCCTAAAAACATCCCGAATTGAGAAGATAAATTCTTTCATCCATAAATCATTCCATTCATACAATTTTTCCCACAAAGTTTCTTTCCCTAGTTCATCTAGACCTTAGGAGACTCTACAAGATGTTCCAAGCCATTCCATTTTCTCTAAGGGTGCAGATCTAATGGAAGAAGAAGCATTTTCTAGGTGGCAAGGTGAGATTCCTTTTCCTTTCTCCTACCTCTTCCTCCACATTTCATTATTTCTTAGTTTTATATACTCCCCTAGTCATTTTAAACCTATGGTTCTGTTATCCCATGATTTTTTATGGGGGTTTTTTCAGTTTAGGGTTTATAAACCCTCAGATGGTGATATTGGGAGTGCGTTTTCATTATGCCTAGGTTTTATGGTAGGATATCCCTTACACATGCCTTTATCATTTATGTTTCATCAATTTATTATTGTAAAAATCTGATATATATGTTTATTATTGTTTTTCATTCATTGGATAATTTTCTTGGTGTAAAAAATGGTTGTTTAAGCCTTGTTTTGTGAAAGGTAGTGTTGTTTTGTCATAAAAGTGCACACCAAGTGTTTGTTTTCCACAATCTTTTGAAATTGTTTTGTGAGGTTTAAACTGGGTTAATGCTATTTTGAACATGTTATAGTATCTCTCATAAAATATTTCATGAAATTTTTGTTTTATTACTTTTCATGTTCTTAAAATATATAGTTTTGTTTAGAAATGGCATGTCATGTGTTCGGTAAATTGCCCGGTAGGATTTTATGTGTGATGTATGATTTAAAAATTATTATTTTTTGTATTTACAAATGAATTAAAAGAATGATAAATGGTATTTTTGGGTTCTTATATGTCTTTCCAATTAGTATTTTGTTTTATAAACAAAAGAGTTTTGGTTTACAACATGTTTTGGTCTGAGTTGTTGGAAAATGGCATGTTTCACAACCTTATGAAAATGGTTGTGTTTTGAGTATGTAACCTGAGTGTTTTAAGGGATTTATGAATTTATTTTTCTATTGTAAATGGTGTGTATAAAACTCCTTAATAAAATTTATATGCATACCTGGGTCAAATGTTAGTTTGGAGAGAGGATTAAAGGTCCGTTAGGCATTTTTTTTAAAAAAAATGGTTTCCATCTATATTTCATGTTCTATCTTTTGGGGCCATTTTATGGTACATGAAAGTGGTTTATTAATTGGTTTTGGGGATTCTAAATCAGTTTTTTTATGTTATTGATGGGTTTATGGCCTTAAAAGAGAATTTTTAATGGGTTTTATGTGCAAGGCCTTGTTACACTCTTTGAAATTATTTTATGAAACTTTTTTGTTGTTTATTGATTCATGAAAAAATGTGAAGCATGTTTGTGGGATGTTTGTGTGTTTATGGTTCGGTAATGTAATTTTGATGTGAAAAGTATATGTTATACTATGTGTTACATTATTGAGCACTAAAGGGAATCTCATGTATCTAGGTGGGCGGACATGTACTAGTATGCCAGTGATCCCGTGGGGTTTGGCCCCTGTTTCACGTAGCAAGTTTGACGATGACAACACTAACTAAACTATGATTATTATGATGTTGGGGGACCACTAGGTTATAGGTATTCTATATACTAGTGGATCATGTGCACAAGAACAAATATTTATTATGGTTACTTTCATCGAGATACGAGGTGCTTGGGGCTCACAACTAACTATTTCCTAGGGGTGTTCCTATGAGTTGTGCTCATTGGCTATTTTGTACTCACGGTCGGTATACGATGTGTTTGGTTGATGGGTTTATTAGTTTGTATGATTTATTTAGAATTTTAAATTATTTAAATCATCCCACTTGAAAAATATTTTCATTTTGAAGTTGCACCTATTTGAAAATTGTTACTAGCATTCTTGTTTATAAAACATGCAAGTTTTTTCATGGTAAAATTTTATAGCATGGGACCTTATTTGGAAATTATACCTTCAGATTTGCATTTAAAACATGAAATTTATGATTCTTTTATTTTAAAGGATGTTTATTGGGAATAAAATATCGGGCTAACCTACTGAGTTTTAATACACACGCTTATAGTCTTCTTCTATTCTTAGCCCTTATGTTAGTTTCATCTTGAGTTCGACCACCTTAGGCGACATGTGATAATTATGTTGGAGAGTTACCAGAAGGGTCACATAGAGTTATTTGGTTATCAGGTTTAGTTAGTTGAGTTTTTGGTTTAGTTTTACTTACAGTTTCTTTTAAAAATAATGTTCAGTTCAGTTTTTATATAAATGTATTTTGGGCTGTCCATTTCTTTCTGATATTTGTTTTATTATTTATATATGAGTGAAATAGTTCTATTGTGTACTCTATTGATTCCCTTGGTGCTTCCCTCCATCCCGAGAGGATCAGGAATGCCTCTCAAGACTTTTCGCGGGCTGGCCCTTATGACCGGTTTAGGGTCATCTAGGGCTGGTTCGTGACAATGACACATATTTCATGAGATAACTAAAAATTAAGAATTAATTTAGATTTATAATGAACCATATTATAATTAAATCATTGTATGAATGCGTAAAAATACCAAATACTAATAAAAACATAGAAAGTTTATTCTTAGGACATATATTTTATGATGTGTTTATGACTACATTATATGGAATCAAATTAGTATAAATATTGAATCTTGTAGATAATAAAACTAGAATTAAGTTGGAAGGTCACATTAACTCATCATTTATTAAACCATGAAAAACAAGGTATGGTTTCCCATTTCATATACATCATTCCATTTAGGTTATCTAGGAGTAGTTAATTATAAAATGAATCCACAATTCATTATATATTCAATAAAGTTATTGCCTAAGTATTCAAAATCTCAGTTTGATACGGAAATATTACTAATTATTCCAAAGTGATGTAATATATAATTTTGAATCACTTTGAAATTTTCACATGTTTTATTCTTTTCCCTCATCATAAACACAAATATAGACATAAATAGGTCATTGTTAAAGGTAATTAAGTACATAAAACCACCAATTTCTTGAGTACTCATTGGTCTACATACAACATTATCTATATGATCAATTATTCCACCAGATCCATCACCATTTCTTTTATATGGATAATTTTTCATTTTTCCAATAAGAAACACTCAAAAATTTCAAAATATTTATAGTTTAATGGTTCTAATAATGAGTCTTTGTGGAGTCTTTGGATGTGTTTCATAATTATATTTCTAAAGAGATAATGCCAATGGTAAGTGGGAATAGAATCCACACAATCATTATTATTCTACATATTATAAATAGGATTATACATAAATATAATTTATAAATCATTTATTATCATCAAAATACCATGAAAATTCTCATCCATATAAAAATAGGAAAAACTTTATTCTTAATAGTTGATGGTATTCCCTTATCGTCCAAATATTATACCGAAGTCAAATTCATTTTTTATGGTGGGAATGTAATAAAAATTCCTCAATTCATGAATTAATTCACTAGGTAAAATTATATCATAAGTGATGACTTCTAATTCCATAACTATTTTTCCATGAATGACATGAAGATCTAACTCACTATTCACCAATTCCCTTTTATTTCATATTTTTTATTAGTAAAGATGTGTTATGCACAACCGATATTGAATACCCACATGTTAGAGTATGTGGAATATATTTCTATAACATTCACATTTAAATCCTTATAATGCTTCTATTTGTAAACATGTATTAACACTAGATAGTAATATTTAACTATTTTATAGGTTATACAAATAAGTTAAGTCAATATTATTATCATGGAGTAAGACATAACCAATAAAAAACACATCTATTGGTAAATATCATGTATTATATATTTTTATTAAGGAAAATTAAATTAATCCCACTAAAATGATGGCCAATGTACATGTTAACTATATAGTAGTCTAATATATACATTCAATCCTGGCATACATCTATTTTATCATCTAAATAATGTAGGACTATATAAAGTATTCAAAATTTTTCAATAACATCATATATGATTATTTTATAGGTAGGTGGTTAAACATCTTTATCCAAATCCATTAAATGGATTTAGTCAACTATAATATCCTAATAATATAACTATTAAGGTAACCTTCCTTCTGTTACCAAAAAAATTCCAAAATCAATGCACAAAAATTTTTGGGCCACCTTTTTGATTACTTTCCTTATAAAAGATAACCCATAGGCTCCCCAAATTACCATGACATACCAGGTTTGATGATCGAGGTAATGAAAAGTTATTCTTTATAAGGAATATCTCACATTGTATTTAAAGAGGTACTCATTTTAACATTATAGCTAACTATATATATATATACATCATATTCTATTAAATTCATGAATATTTTATTTATCTAGTCATTATTTATAAACTTTTGTATGCATGCATCTAATGATTTAGTTTTTTTAATTCATATTTATTACACCAAATTAATGTGTTCATGCCACATTAAAGTTTAAATATGTACAAAACCCTCAAGTTTGTGATATTCACCAAAAACAGAAGCCATGTATATTTATACATATTTGAATGAATCACATTGATAAGGTACATGATCTTTCTCAATTAAATACATAGGGTTAAATTAGATTGAAAAACTGTACATGAGTAATCACATAGTGAAAAATAGCCAACCCATATGCATTCTGAATGAGAATATGTACGGTCAATGGGTTTTCTTAGACTAATTACCTCTCATCAAGGGGACTTTACTTAAGAGTGAATTTAATTAAATATATATATATATATATATAAAACACATAATAGAAATAAACTATATTGAAAAAATATTCTCAAACTTATAATTATTGAATTCATGATATCTAAAACATCTAATATTAAAAAAATATAATAAAAAACAATTATTAAGTTCATTAAACTGAAAAGATAAACTCAAAATATTTGAAAAATAATAATTATGTATTAAAAATAGGAATTTTATTATATTTTCTATCCCCAATAATAAAATTTTCATAAAAATATACAATAAAATTTATTCATATCCTATAAAAAATTATTGACATGAATGAAATAATGTAATAATAATTAAATTATCATGTTATATAATATGAGAAATAAATATTATCCTCTTGTATTTAACATAGGATTTTAGATCTTATTAAGACTATATTTATCATATATTACTAATTTGTAATCTATAAGAATATTAAAAAAACCATTTAATTTATCACAGAACATATATTTATATTTTTCATATTTTAAACTAGGCCTAAAAAAACCCATTTTATAATTCCTAATTCTCATAATTTATTAGCATATTTAGAATTATTTTTATACGAAATCATTACCCTTTTTTAATTCATTTCTCCAAAAATATTGGTCAACTATTAGGTGGACCACCTAAACATCAAAAAATCTCAAAGAATGATTTAATCTATATGGAAATATGACAATGAGTGGATGAATATCTTATAATTTGGTCATTACCAACATACGAGCTTGGGGTGGCATAAAGGCATAAGAGCACGGGGCACTACAAGGAAACCAGAGCACGAGAAGTACTAGAGAATAGAAGTGTATCATTTAGAAAGGTGGAGGACCACCATATGGGGAGGAATTATAGTGGGGTTGCTTCACGATAATTATTAAATGGTCCTAAATAAAATATAGTGTAATGAAGAAGTACCCTCACAAAGTGATTTCTAATGTGTGATATATTCAGTGGGACACTATTCATATAGTCGTTCGCTGAAAGAACATGTCTTCATTAAAATGATCATTTTTATATTATTACATGTTTGTTATGATTTCACTACATCCTCAAGCCATTTTTTACTTGTAATCCATTTTTGATAACTTTATGGAACACACCATATCACTCGAAATGAAAAAATATTCTCCACATTTCAACGAAATATAATGCATGAAACATTGTTGAATTACCAAGTTGTGATTAACCCTACTAATGACATTAAAACCATAATGTAATATATATAATTAATTAATAATATAATTCATAATGTTATCAGGTAATATTAATCCAAACCAATAATGATTCATAAGAAGTGTTATTTGAAAAATAGTGAAATATACACATTTATCAAATGTGGAATAAAACTTAAATACCACTAATGTATATTATGGATTCATCCTATAATACTATGCAGTGGATGAAAATACAAAAATTGGATGATCAATCCCACGAGAATAAAAAAGGCATAAAAATGGAAAACAAAAAAAATAGAGCATACTTGGAATGTTAGTTTTGCAGCTTCAATCTACTTCTTCATTGGATTTTCATTTGATGATTCTTATGGGATTAAAAAATGACCCCTTCAACCATGGCTGATCAACTAGTCAATGTAACTATGATTCTATCATAAATATTCTAAAATTAAAAAGGGATTATAGCACCTTGACTATAATGATGAACTTTATTTCAAGAAGAAAGGATCTATATAATGATTTATATGAAACAGATAATAATGAATAGACAAAAAATGGGGAAACGTACTCCCTTATATAGTGATGTACGATACTCTTATATGAATGAATAATGTGAGAAAAGAAACGATGGTCACCAAATTCTAACCTTTAATTACATATCATTAAATATTACCCTAGACTCATTCAATGAAAATACAAAAATACATTAAACCATTTAATGATGACTTCATGGGTGGGAGGTGGGAAATACATGTTCCATAATGTTTCATCGTTTTAATAAGGTTATTTGGGAATCAATTTCACCCCAAGCTCTTCATTAAGGATTAATTGATGGGAAATGTATTTTATGAAAACAAATTTGGTTCATATCTATAAATGTATTCCTATTTTAACTTAAATTTATTTTATTTTGTGTATATAAATGATTTTTAGTCTCCCTTAAAAATTTATTATTTTAGTAAAATCCAATTAATGATAATTTTTATAATTTTTATTTCATTTCATTTACCATATAGTATAGTGTTTCTTAATCTTCCTGGTCCTCTAAAATCACTATTTATTTTTTGATTTAAAATAAAACCCTATGTACTCTCCTTCTTTAATGATTCTTTATTATCTCTTATAAAAACATCTCTAAATAATATAAATTAAAAATTTACTTGTATAATCCTTTATAATGACCGGTAATTACATAAACATAATTTTCATGACCTATAGTTCCTTATTCCATTATTAAAATCCAAAAATTATTTAATCCCTTCTTCTCATGGGATTATTTTTGATATGTACTTTTTTATGCCTTAAGATAAGATTATGTAACTCATATCCTTTTCTTGGGGTTTAATATACTTATTCATTGTGTTGGTTTTCATATATGGAACATATATTCATTAAATACTATGAATGTTATGGGTAGGCCCATAATTACATAACCTTAATGGAATTTGGATAAAAATTTCATGTCATATAATACCATAGATTTTATGAGACTATTAGCCAAGAAAATTATGTTATGTTTTCATAGCATTGATCCTTGATATATGTATATGTTGTTATGTTTTATGTTTTTTATCATATTATTATGATTAATTTACATATGATACATCATTATTTATACTATGGTTCCTTTTGATTATATATGACCGTCATATTTTACGATATCATGTTATAACTCTTGACACTTATATTACTAATAATGTTTATTCTCTTATAGAAATTTATTGATCACCCTTTTACATTATATTTATCCCCATGTAATATTATTCAGTAATATGATATCAATAGGATAAAGGATCAAATTTTTTAGATTTAAATAAATATTTTTTGGTTTTGGTTTATGTTGAAATTTTAGGAACCTAATATCCCAAAGTAACCAGACAACTAAACTTATGGATTTTGTTTCATAGATTTTTATATTAAAAATCAAGTAATAATATGTGTATGGTAAAAAGAAATCAATTATTGGTGTCAAATTAAGGTTTAGTTATTATTTTAATACAGGACTATAGTATAATATTTTAATTTGTAGGGATAAATATTAATATAATAAAATATATAAGAATAGGGTTAAAGTTTGTGGTTTTTTAAAAATGAAATCATTGTTAGAATTGTACAAGTAGATTTAATAACAATAATAGACGAAAAAATATAAAATAACCCTAATTTTTTTGGTGTATTAACTCAATATTTACTTATGGTAATTCATGTGGTCCTAATAAAACACATTATTTGACACATTCAGGGTACATGCTTTGAATGCTTCACATGTTATTCATTCACCATTATAAATGATTTGAATACATTTTTATGGTATTATATTATTTTAATATGCAACATATAAATAGTTCCCAAAGATATAAAAATTATTATTCTTGTCATGGTTTTTAAAAAAATTTATAATCTATGTATCAATATTTTATATGTGTTATAAATTATCCAAAAGTGTAGGTCATCTGAAATCCCAATGTAAACCAAAACTGTGACACAATTTCATTCTTCGTGGATACTAATTGGTCCTTAAAGTCCCTTTAGAAAACCATAAGATAAAAACCTTATTAGAAAATCAATCCATTAATAATAAATGATATCCATATTTAGTAAGTATTTATCCATGATTTGATCTCTCTTAAAACTCACATTTCAACTTATTTCCCATCAAACATATTCATTTCTTCCCAAACACCTCAAAACATAGATTGTAAAGGAAAATGAATTTCTATGTTAGAAAATTAGATACATCTCAAATAATTTTGTTCCCATAAATAAAAAAATGGGTACAATAAACATGGAAATTCAAAAAAAAAATGTGATATACCTCTTAAAAATACGGTCACCATTCAATGTAATGAAACATATCATATAAATGAAGGATTACATAAACTATGTTAATAAAAAATAAAAGAATAAACAAAATGATGAATCTGGGTTGAAAAAAAAATTAATAATTGAACTCAAATCTATGATTCACACACCCATGAAAATTCCCCCAAAACTCTATAATTATATAAATAATGAACTAAGGGATTCACTAGCCCATTGAAAACATTCCCTTCTTGGTCCTGAATTTCTATATGTCATTCAATAAATGTTTCATCCACTCTAATATCATAGTCACTGAATTTCACTACATGAGATACATCATGATGATATATTTGATGTATTTATATAATCTGACCCATCTAGGATGGAAATTCTAACATATAAACCATTTCACCAATCCACTACAAAAGCATGAATGATTTGATAAAATGTGGAGAAATATTAATTCCAATAAAAACATATACATCCCATTAAATGGAATTTTTTTATAAATCTATGATCACCAACCTAAATATATAAATTTTGCGATCCTTTGATGTGCACAAAAATTTAAGATGATCTTATATATCTTTTACATTGACTTGAATCAGCAGCAACTTATCCATCATTCTCTACACCAAATCTACCCCTACAGTCCCCAAATCTCCCACAATAATATAGTATAAATTGGATCTATAATATAAAAATTCAAAAATAATTCAATTCTAATGAAATAGTGATGGATATAAATTTTTTAACACTCATTCAAGAAAAAAGACTGACCTAGGATCCCCCAAAGTCAATAACACATTCCCATAATATGACATCAAATTTAATGATTTCACACATCATATAACCCTCAATATAAGGATGATGTGTCATACTATGTCTTAAATGAATGTATATGGTAAACCTAATACCCTCATATTCTCATAATGTAATGTGAGGTTCTTGATCTAAAATGTACATTTTTAGAACCCAGTGAATCCTCACCACTTCACCCCCATAAAACATCTCCCAAATGTCCTCTATTATTAACATAAAAATCTCTATAAAATTATCTAAATTAAATATTTATATCTATATAAGAATAAGTACATTAATCTCTTCTAAATTATTGATGAAAACCCATCACAAAAATCATGGATATATCAAACTCACATCTTTTTAGGAAAATTCATTTTCCCAAAATTTATCCCGAAACAAATGCATAGATTTAACCCACTAAGAAACAATGTATCGATGTATAAATTTTTCTTCACCACCAATTTCTTCATACAAACAAAAAAATATTTTCCTTAAGGAAACTATACATCATTTAAATTCATATATTGATTTATAGAGGTGAGATAGAAAAAACATACGAAATAGAATTTTATATATATGTCGGGATGAACCCCTTCCCAAAAAAAACTAATATTCACTATCCTCCATCAATCAATATGATGGATCACTATGAAAAAATAACCTCCTCTCAAAACTCCCTCTTAGGATCCATTTATTTAGATTCCTCCTCCTATTGAAACAAAGGAGAGTGTGAAATCATTTGAGGTAGGATTAATTCACCAATAACATCCTCCTTATTTATATGAGAAAACATAAGATCCCCCATAATACTCCACTCATTGAATTATTTATAAGAAAACTCACAATTAAAAATCCTTATTATCCCATCAGATACTATATTAACATTTACTAGAGTAGGATAGTAATCAAAGTCAGAGTCTATTAAAAGCACCACCTATCTCACCTGATACAATTTAGATCCGATGGAGATAATATACACCATAGTATTTTTAATCTATGAATACAACAAATAACTCTCCAATAAAGCAATTTCTATATAACATTAAAGTAAATGATACCATTTAAATTTCAATATCATTGATAGTGTAGTTAAAATAATGGTGACACAAATATGTAGGCATAAAACCGATCAATTCCAAATCATTACCAGACATGCATCCCCTAGAAAAATGGAAAGAATCATAAAAAACAGAAACATGACCATTTATTTTTGAATATAAATAATATGATCATTAATCACCATTTACATAAAAAACTCTAGTTCCAAATAACATTAATCTTTCCATAATAATTCACAATTACAATTGGTTAATGTAATTAATGTTGGAGAAATCAATGTTAAATCATATAAATTACTTCTTTAATAAACATACAAATAAATAAAATTGTGCACCTCATCAATATTCTTGGGTGCTATCAAAGAAATTAATACCTTGATATTTGATTGATCAGCTAATATGCCACACTAAGAAATAAAATTTCCCTGAAATTTAATATCATATTTCTATAACTTATATCATATTTTTTCCAAAAAAATAATTTAATTAATGGATATTCAATATACTAATAAATTTCTATACAAGATATGATATTATCAAACACACAATGATATCAACAACAAAAAACCTAATAAATCAATCTTGATGTTTGTGAAACAACAAATTTATCATTCCCACGAAAATAGTTTGTTTACTCATGAATCTATATTGAGTCACCACAAACTCTAAATTCCCACAATGACACCCAAAATATATCTTATGAATCACCTCCCCCATTTCACCTATAACTGATGGAATTAGGAAATAATCACTCAAGGTATTATTGTATTTTTTTCAGCTGATATTGTTTGTCGAAAAAGTAGGATTCAAAGGTTATTTGTGGTGTTCCATATAGATTTTTAACAATTCATGTTAAAAAATATTCAACATAATGGAATTGATTCCCTATAGGTGGTATATAAAATTTTGTATACAATTAAGTTTTTCCCCATTGTTTTCAAAAAATATGGGTCCAAAATTTAGAGTATGTCTCAAGCTTTCCAAAATTTATATTTCTATAAATTCCTCATAAAAATATCACATGTTCATGAATTTCATGATGGTTTGGTGAATCATGAAGGTTTAGTGCTTCTTGAAAGTTTAATTTTTCATGAAGGTGTAATACTTCATGAAAGTGGACAAAGTGAAAAGGGTTCATGGAAGTCTACATGACTAGGAGAAGCTTTGGGAATAGTAAAATATACTTGATGCTTCACAAAGAAGGATTGTTTTGTGAAAAATAATGGATATAATCATAATGATGTACTGGGGAGTTTGAATGCATCGTGAAAAGGAGGAAATAACTAAAAATAGGCACATAACCCCCTCAATTTATATAGGAATCATTAATGAAAATATAAAAGATCTGAATTAATGAAATTGGTTCATGAAGGTGTGATACTTCATTATGAATCTATCCATTATTTTTCACAAAACAATCCTTCTTTGTGAAGAATCAAGTATGTTTTACTATTCCCAAAGCTTCTCCTAGTCATGTATACTTCCATGAACCCTTTTCACTCAGTCCACTTTCATGAAGTATCACACCTTTATGAAAAAATAAACTTTCACGAAGCACTAGACCATCATGATTCACCAAACCATCATGAATGATTTTTAATTTTTTGATTTTTTCATAATATCATCTATTTCCATGATAATAGGTTTTCTCAAAGGAAATATAAGTTTCACATAAGCTATGAGCATCATAAAGGCTATGTGAGCTTCTCGAAAGGAGTGAGATTCATGAAGGCGTTGTGAGATTCCGAAAATTGAAGAGATTCATGAAATTTGGGATCATAACTAAGGAATTGAGATTTTTGAAGGTTGTGATATTCATAAAATTTTGGGGACATCATGATTTTATAGGATATTATTGTTATTAATTTGGTAGTATTGAAATGGTTTGAAATAGGGTTTTCAATTAAGTAAATATCATATGAACTTGAAGGTATTTCCAAATAAATATGTCATAAAGTTGTATTCATCAAGTGGATAAATGTGGAACATAATTATGCATGAAATAATGTGTAAACCATACTGATTCAAGTTATCAAAAGTTGATTCTTTTGAAGGAGTAGTGGTCACACATTTCTTGATAGAGTAGTGAAAATTTGAATTTGGATTGGTTGTAAAACCGGAGGGATAATGAGTTTTCTACAGACATTGTAAAAATATGGTTATGTTGTGGTTTTTGGATAAAATAACATTTCCTTTGTATACTCCATTGGCATAGCCCATTTTAGTTGAACTATGAAAAATTAATGTGTTTTGTTCATGCTTTCATTTTTTTCATACATTTCTAGGGAAAATAGAGATAAGAGTGTCTTTTTTATCAATTAAAAAAGATCCAATGGTGTAGTTTTTTATTCTTTCATTCCATGATCCCCCCTTTAAGGTATTTAACCTAGTTTGGACAACAATTGTTATTAGAGTAATAGTTTAATATTAGTTTTTATCTCTATGTGTTTTCATTGGAGGTTTTCCACTATAAATGGATTCTAATATTAAATTATTGATAAATTGGATGTATCACTATATCCATTCTTTTTGAGTAGATGCCTTTATAGCAGCGATTCACGACATTTTAGCTAGTTTAGGCAGTGTGACATTATTAGAAGATGATCCAACAAAATGTGATGTCAATTATAAAGGAATAAATGATTTAGGGGGATACCTATATAATGATATCTTTATGAAGTTTATTTCATGTAATTCATCACTTGATATGTTTGAAATGATGAATAATATTTATGAGGCTCACTAAAAAGTTAGAGTAGAAAAATTGCAGGTTTTATGGAATAAGTATGAGGATATGAGAATAAACTATAATGAGTCAATATATTAAATCATTAATTGGGTGAATTTTTCATTGGAAGAAATGTGTTGTCTTGGATAAATAAATTATAATTTAATTATAGTTAAGAATATCATGATATGACATCTACCTCACTTCAATTGGAATGTTTATGAACCAAAAGATAAAGATCCAAATGAGATGTCATTGGATACATTACGTAGTAATCTTTTCATATACAAGATGATAAATGATGAAAATGATAATATATAAAATTAAAGCCCAAAGTGGTGTAATTCAACCTTGTAAATAATCTCACCATTGAAGATTTCTAGGATGAATAAGAGATGGATGAGGTAATGTCATTCCTTTCCTCAAAGTACAATTTTGAAATGGAAATTTCTAAAGGAATATACCACATAAATTATATTGATGTTTAAAGGTTGTATAACATGAAAAAAGGATTCCCAAGATGTTTTAGACAACTATGAGGATTAATTGAAATTTACCATGAAGAAGTATTCATTAAATTTTAATGGTAAGAAAAAGATTAAGAGAAATTTATTCCAATAGATGAATCCTTATTCAAATTAAAATAACTATTCATAAGAATATGTGGTTGAAGAGATGGATAAATATTAGTATCATCGATAAACTACTATGGTGGAAGTATTATGTAGCTCCCAAACTAGGGAATAAAGCAACAACAACGATAAATTTTAATGAATTTTTTATCTCTAAGTTGATTTAAAAGTCCTAAAGGAGTAGATATATTGTTTGAGAGCCATAATAAAGAAGGAAAATATGGTGCTTCATGATGATAAACATTATAAACATGAGAAAGAATAAAATATGTTTGAGTTGGACGATTTAATTGAAAATATTAATTTCTCAATGCCCTAGAAATTAGAAAATTTCCTTGAGTACAAGCTCAAAATTTATGAATTGAAAAGGGTGATTGATTTCTTGACTATCATAGATAAAAATATATCAAATGTATTGAATAAAATGAAGTATATGTTTTAAAATTTGGATGAAAATTAAAATATCTGGAGATAATCCTTGACCCTAGTATGAAATATGGAAATTAAATCACTCAGGTAACAAAAAATGGGAGTGGTAAATAAGGATATAATAATATAGAAGAAACTATCATATCCAATTTACAAGGAAAGTAGGGCTCTGGTTCAAAAAATAGAAATATATGGTGATTTATGTTAGACATAAATCTCCCCCCATGAGGTTGAAAATTTATTTAGGTAAAAATCTGAATCAGGAGACACATGGTAACCAAATAGAATTGGTCCTATAGTAATGTACAAAAATACTCCTTGTATCAGGTGTTATATCTATGGAATTATGGTGAATTTTAAAAATGCATGTTTTATATCCAAAAGTATTTAATGTTACATGAGAAAAAATGAGTTCACATAGAATTAAATATTCTAGGAATTATTTAGAGGGTCACTATTTTTGTTTTGGAGGATTTGGAAACATGGCTATATATTTACCATCAATAGTGCATAGAAATTCACCGAAGTAAACCTTAAGTGTTTGTAACAAGAAACTCAGAGAATCATCAATTTAGTTGAAAAATAAAAAATGATTTTCAAATATATAATATTTTCTTTCCAACATACAATGAGTAATATCAACAATATCAGTTAATAATAGGTATCAATCGAGTGACATGGATAAAAAAATAGCTTATCGTATTGTGGTTGCAAAATAATTCCATTTAATATTAATATTGGGATAATTTATGGATTCTAGACCATGGAAGAACATATCATATAATGAGAAATAAGGATATTTTTGAAGTTCAAAAATATGACAAGGAGTGTGTAGTCAAATATTTTACATGAAGATGGCATGATAATTTTTTCTCTATAAAATCTAAATATGGAGACAACGATATGACATGTGTTGATTTATTAGTTTTAAAATGTATTATTCATGACATGACAAGTGTTATTATGATATGTGACTTGATTCATGCAATAATAATTAACATGAAATTTTGTTTTGTTACGGGAATAGATGGTATAGTTTTTTTAAATGAATGTGTAGGAAGGGGAATATCTACCTCATGACTGCAGAAGAAGATATGTGAATTCTATCCAAATAATAAAAATAGGTTGTGGTATAAAAATAATATCCATCTATGTTAACAAATCATGTAATATATGGTCAAATGTGATGTATCTTGATATCTCCCCAAGATATCAAATGATCATCTTCACAAATGGAACACTTCCCCATAAGCTAAGATTATCAGGATGTTGTACAAATAAAATGAATAAAATTCATCCATAGTACATGAATTGGTCCATGTATATGTGTGTGGACCAATCTAACCAATACCCATTAATATAATGGGGTATAATTTTATATTCATTTATGATTTTAAAACAATGTAAGGAGGTATTTTTCATTTTACATATGTCTAATGTATTCATTTTCATAAAATAATATTGAAGGGAATCTAAATGATGCTTGGATAAAGGATTATAATGTTTTATATTGCTAATGGTATGGAATTCAAAAAAATATCCAACTGGGTGATTGCATCATGACACATATGATAAGGATTTAGGTTTCTAAAGAGAGCACTTCTCAAGAAATTGGGATCAATGAGTGGAGAAATCATATCATAAATATAATGGGTAGAAAAATTCTTATTGAAAATAATCTACATGAAAAATAATGGATGGAAACAGTCTTGAAATAGGTCAAAATATCTAATAGAGGGATTTTGTGTATAAAAGATGATTATAATCTATACGAGTTGTGGTATGGGAAGAATTCAACCTTTAAATACATCAAAATATTTGGATGTATGTGTTTAATTATCAATTAGTAGAAACACGTATAATTTTATTCTCATAGAGATGAGGGAATATTCCTTGGTTATTTAGGAAAAACAAAGTATTATCAATGTTTCAAAAATAGGTTGGGAAATGTATTTGAAACCAATGATGTCACTATAGTAGACAATGAATAGAATATCCAATAAAATAGTGAACAGTTCCCAGATGACATGAGGTGGTGAGCAAAAAATGGGGATTATAATTGGAGAAAATATTGATTTAGAACAAGATTCTGATGATGAGTAAGAGGAGGTAAAATCTATATCTACGTAGAAGTTTAAGAGTCGAGAAAATATTGATAGAAAAGTATCATTGGTGATCAGGATATTCCAATTCAAACATGAAGAATAAAGTCAAATATTAATGGATCATTCATTTATTTGGTAGATCATAATTTTTTTGAGAAAGTGGTTGGATATGAGAAATGGATTATGGAAATGAATGATTAGCATCACCAAATTGAGAATATTCGGACTTAGGAGACTGTCTTGAGACCTTAAAATAAGAATTTCATCAAAACCAAATGGTTCTTCCAGAAAAAACTAAATGAATATGGATTGATAATTCGGAATAAATAACAACTAGTGTGAATGGGATACTCTTTGATTGAGTGTATCATCATTGATGAGAAATTTTCACTTGTTGAAAAGCTCAAGACAATTTTTCTATTCCTGTACATAATAAAAAAAATTAAAAATCCATGTTTTCTAGATAGACATAAATTTAACATTTTTTTAATCAGTTTCAGGAAGAAGATGTGTATTTCGAGTATCCATAAGGATTTCCCATTCATGAAGATGAGAATAGTGTTTTTTTGGATAATGAATTCACTATATGGATTAAAGAAATAACTTAGAGCATGATTTTCAAGGCTTGATTAGTTTCTTGAGATGCTTATTTTTCATCATGGTTGAGTTAATTAAAATATCTATTTTATCATTGATAGTAATAGATGGTTGATAGTAGTTTTTTATATTGATTAATTAATCTCAAGTGTATTAGATGTAGAATGGTTAAAATAGTTCACTGAATTTTGGAAAAGTGATTTTGAAATACCCATGATTGCTGAACTTACCTTTTTCCTTGGTTTAAAAGTGGCATAAAGAAGTAATGACACACTAAATTATCAATCCAAATACACAATGTTGGTTCTGATAAGATTTGGAATAGATAATTTGAAAGAGATACCCACTCCTATGGCTACATAGAGGAATCTATCACAAGATGATGGAGGAAAATAATTTAATTTCATTGAACATAGGTATGTTATTGGAAGTCCGATGTACTTGACAATGGCATGACTCAACACAATTTTAGCCACATTACAAGAAGAATAGAATAAAATACATCCAAAAAAATCAAATTACATGTTGTAAAATTAATATATTAGTATATAAAGGGAATGTTGGATTTTTTTCTTCAATAAAATGATAAATATCATTAATATTTATTGGGATATACAAATGAATTTTGGGATGATTTAGTATATGATAGAAAATAAATGTCAGGTGGTGTATTATATCTTACAGGTTTGTGTATCTATTGGTTATGAATTTCCTAAAATTTTATTTTTTTATAATCATAGAAGATGAATATATTGTGTCTACTCAAGTTTTCACACTGTTATTATGGATAATGTAACAACTTGATGATATGGGAGTTGAAGGGAAGTATCATATCAAAATCCATTTTTATAATTTGACATCACTATATAATATAAAAAAATAAGGTATGTAACTCATATATGAATAATATTGAAATAAATTTTCATTTTTTCAAGGATAATGTGGAGAAGAAGATTGTGAAATTTGAGTATTTTCCTACATAATAATAAGTTGTAGAAAATATGAAACAATTTGTTACCCAAATAGGAGTTTGAGTGGCATTGAATGACTCTGGGATGTCATAAGACTCCCCACAAATAAAATGTATGGATGTGGGACACCCTCTCTATGTGTTATGGTTTGTTTCCCTTATGTTTTGATATGTGTTTTCTATAATGTTCCAACTAAAAATGATTGAACATTTGGTTCATAGAAAATGGTAGAGAAAATATCTACATCAACACATGGGAGAGTCCAATAGGGTGAGTAGTGGATATAATATGTGATATTTATAATTATGAAGTTGCTAAAAATGATTGATGAAAAGTTATATATTAAAAATGATGGTTTCATGATGAAATAATTTTACTATCTTTAAAATGAAGTGATTCCATGATGAATATCTCATTCTCCTCTTTTTTCTCACGCTGATCATGACTCATGTGGAATTATAGTGTGTGTTGGGTAAATCAATGATTTATTTTTAAATTTCAATAAATTAATTTTGTAAGAATATGAACAAATATTTAAGGAGGTATCAAAATGAAAATATATTAAAAAAATTCTATAGGGGGATTGTTTGGAGAAAATACATCAATGGAACTTTATAGTGTCTTTGGGTTGACTGTTTTTATAAACAAAGAAGTTTTATATGGTTAATTATCGAGTTACTGAGAGATTGTTTAAATGGTATATTGGAAATTATCCCTTAAATAGTAATGTATGCTCAGGATGTGGTTCAAAAAAATATTTATAAAATCTTGGACAATTTCATAGCAATGGACTATTTTTTTCTCCAAAATTTTTAGGAATGAATAGGATTCAGAAAAAATTAGCATATGTAAATTTATCATAAAAATATTTAAAAGAAATTAATTTTATAATAGTTTGGGGATTTTCAATGGTTTATTCATTTGAATAATGGATAGTGTTTTGTGTGGGTGTAGGGATTCATGAAAGAGTTATAATCATGAACAATTGACAATAATCTACACAACTATGTGACTCTTTAAGAATGATAATGTTTCCAGATTCTTCATGAAGAAATGAACATTAGGAAAAAATAATGAAGATATTCCCCAAAAGTTTTTGGTTGGTAGGATGATTCATGAAAGGGAGGAAATTTCTAAAAATAGGTATATACCCCGTAGTGGAAGTAGGAAAACATAAAGTATATCCAATTTCACTAAATTCACAATGGTTTTTCATGAATAATTTTTATTTCATGAAGTTTTTCATAAGATCATTTGTTTCTAAGAGAATGGGAGTATACAAATTCTATGCATGGTTTATTAAATCTACAAGAACAATGAAGGTTAAGTGACATTATACAAATTAGTGATATCTATGAAGGATATGTGTGATTCATTAATGTTGAGAGATTCAAAAAATATTCAAGAATCATGAATGCATTAAGCTTCACAAATGTAGGGAGATCTGTGAATGTTGGGGTCATCATGAAAGAATGATATTGTCGTTAAAAATTGAGAAATTTCACAATGGTTAGAAAGAGGTTCATCTTGTAAGGAAATATCATCTTAATAAGAAGATATTACCTAGATAATCTATGGTATTTCAGTATTCATCAAGTTGATGATTGTGGATCTTAATGATTCCAAAAACGAGTTGAAATATAAATTGATTCAAGTGATAAAAAGAATAATCTTCTAAATGATAATTGAGAAAACTCTAGTAGAGAGAGAAGTGATCTTTCTAATTGTGCATTGTTTTAAACTAAGAGGGACAGTGATCCTGCACTAAAATTTCTAACAATAGTGAAATTTAGTGGATTTGGTGCATTATCACATTGAGTTTTTATGCTCCTTGTATATATAATAATACAGGTGAACCGAGTAATATTGTTTTGTGTAATGCATTATTTCATTTCTATTGATACAATTCTATTTGAAAGGGAGAAATTTTTTTGTTTAATGAAAATAAAATATATGAAGGGGAAATTTCTTTAAACATTCATACCATGATTCACCCATACCACGCCAAGGTATTTAACATATTTGGGATAACATATGGTTCCATTAACATATATAAATATTTGAGAACAATATATCTCCATTAAATATATCAAAAAAACCATTAACCCTTAGGTGTGCATAATGATTCTTCACTATCAAGTATTTTAATAGAAAATAATAAAATAAATGTTGTAAACAACCATTAAAATTATTTGAAAATAGATCAAGAGCTCCACAACGGGACATGCTCTATGGAATGGATCCTTTATTTAAAAATTTTTCTATATGGATCTACAACCCCAATTTAGATAATATTTTTATCCTATATGTATATATTGAAATTGAGGAAATATTAGGTTAGATCTCAATTTTAATAATTATTTCACATCCTGGGGTTACTTTTAAAACATTATTATGAAACACATCATGGAAATCCCTAATATCATAGAGAAATTACTCTAAAAAGTGTAGATAACCCAAAAAAACATGATGTTAGTCAGAGTTACAATGATCTTATTAATGAAGGTAAAATAATGGAATTTTAAGATACAATTTAAATTAGTGAATAAGAAAAGGAATATTATATGATGATAGTTCCTCAAATGATCCATAGTCCTCCTTCTGTTGGAAACATACTCACATGAAATTTGTATACATCATCTACCTCTATATAGAGGTCACTAATATTGATAATTACTTAATTAACACTCCAAATGAGGCCCATGAAGGTGAGGAATATCCATTTTCAATTTTAACCATTGTATATAATCCTTCAGTGGTTAAAAATCCCAATGAACTTTCTATTAATATGGTTAAGAAGACCACTATTACAGGTGTATCAACTCAAAATAATAGGGTCTATTAACTATTGCAATCATATTTTAAAATCCATTAAGAACCATGATAAACATATAATATTGATATTTTCAACCGTTATTTAAATAAATAATGAATTCTTAGTTCATGATAAATATATAGAAACTTCCAGTACAAGTGAAATGAGAGGAACGCTGAGGGTGAGATCTAAATGGTTGAAACCACATTTTTCTGAAAATTGATCCTCTTCATATATATCTTATACACAAAACTTTTTGATTACCCTCAACTTATATTGAATCTAATTCCACTATGGTTATATCAATTACATTGACTTCCCTAAATACATCTGTATTAGTTGAGAAGGTATCAGATATGACTTGATAATGAGTCTATAGGTACAAAAACACTGTTGAAAATTATTTCACTCTCCTCATCATCTATTAATTCATCATAATAATAGAATATAACGATCATTAATAATAACCAAAATTATTATAATCTCAAATTACACAATTTTATGGTGTATAACTTCAAATTTTCACTTATTGAAGTGTTAAGGATAAGAAATGAATGTGGAAATAACTCCAAACATATCCATTATGTCCTCAAATGTATTAAAATAACCGAGATATAAAATCTACCACAATAAAAATCACATAAAACTAATGTTACTACCAATGGTATCCAATGATCTACTTTATCTCAAATAAATACACACAATATCTCCATATTCTATTTACATATCTTCTTCTCCTGGTGTTATGGAACACATAGTATCCTGATAAATTCTTCCCCTGGCAGATACCTATTTCAATCCACTATGAATAATCCCATACTGATCAATGCATTGGTGAATATAATGGGGCTTCTTATTCACCTCACTACCGTTAAATATGAAATATGGTTATCTACCATTTTTGTTTTGAAAGAATCAAATAGACCCTTAATCCTACAAGATTGAATAATAAAATATATTTTAATTGAAATCATTTTAAAAACAAAAGAATTTTTCTCAAATTTCCATCATAATAACAATCATATATTATGCACATAGCATTCTTATCATTAAACCGTATATTAATTTTCTATTAAAAAATGTGTCCAATAGTTTATCAAGGTCTTTACATCATATCATTGAGACCCTTTTACTTATTATCTTCTATCCAAATCCTATATCACAAGTTATGTTCAAATGATAAATCCTCCCTAATAATAAAATTCAATCCTTACCCACTCCTACTCTGAACTCTATACCAAATGAAACTCTTAGCTCTAATAACCTAATTTCATGGACTAGAAACTCTCTTGGGCTGATAGTGAGAAAATTTATAACCCCAAAAGGATTTCCTGTATAGGTGATAGTATGGGGACTAGAACCAAGGGTATATAAAATGTAATGTGGAGGAATTACCCTAATTGGTATTTGAAAATAATGAAACCCAATCTATAAACACCAAATAACAAGGTTGAAATAAAACTAATAATAATATATAAATTAATTTATTGAAACCCAGATAAAATATGGAATATCCCAAGTTAATGATAATAAATGATACAATTTCTAAAAATTATACAACATATTTGATGACTAATAATCATAGATATCATGATCTAGTATGTTCTAAATTGATCTATGACACCATACATAAAAAATGTAATAAAATATATAGATGTATGGTTGATAATATAAATATACTATGTAGGTCCCTCAAATGAAACTCTTTTGTCCATATGAAATAAGAATGTTAAAGAATAAGCAAAAAATAGTAAAACTAACATGTTTCCCCATCCTTGGTCAACCTCAATACATTTCCACTCTACAAATTTTAATAAAATATAATCTTTTTTAAATCATGAAAATATAAAAACTAGGGAACCTCATACAAACGTCCATTGTGATATAGTCACCATCACAATATACTAATATACATATTAGTTCTCCACTCCGTTCCCATTTCTATATATTATTACATTATATAATAGAATCTTCACACTGAAAAACCATTCCATAATGAAAAAAACATCACATTATATCATTACCATATATACACTATCACGTAACCACAGTCACACAACCATTGAAACAATCATATCTAAGAGTATTAGAGGGGAGTAATCATCCACCCAATTCCACCACGTCTTAAATTTTTAGGGATCACTAGGTACCCAAAACCACATATAGGAATGTTTTCTGATTTCTAACTCATGTAATGGTGCATAAAAAATGGAAATGAGACCTAAAATCATAAAAGTACCATTATAGTGTCCACATCATTAACCATCACATTACCTGCATCATAAACACTACACAACTATTATTGTTGGGTCCCTCCATAAATCATAAGTCAACACAACAACCACACAATTGAATTAATAATTTATGACATCATAATTTTTAATACAAGGTTTTTCCAATTTATGTATAATAAATTATCAAATCATAACCAAATTCATTAAAATCATTTGATAATCAATTTTAGTATCCCCTTAAGTCCATTAAAATCTAATTTATTTTTCTAGTCATATTCATTAAATTATACATTCATTAATTCTATATTAATATCCATGGTATAAATATCCTTAGAAATATAATTAAACCAACCCTGCTATATTACCAAATCTATATCATACCATTACATAACCAAATTTATAAATATCTAGTAAAATATCATATTCTATAATAATTATGAATAAATTATAATAAGAAATCATATATAATAAATAAACCTCAAATCCCATTAATGATTACATTCATTATATAGAATTATTCCAATATTAACTACTTACTTAGTAAATATAATTAATTATAAATATACAAAAACAGTTGTAGGTATATAAGAGAATGTTATTGAATCACGTACCATAAACCCATGGTATGAATCATCACTTCATTGAAGGATCAAATTATTAATTGAAATACTCATTTCCTCCAAAAAATATATACTTTATTAATCCATTCAAGCCATAAATAAAAAACATAACCACTTTTTATGGATCTAATAAAAGAAAAATAAATTGGATAAATGATCAAGTGTAATGATACATTAAATTGAATGGAATAAATCATAGAAAATAAGAAATAGAAAAGTATAATAAAAAATTGATACAAAATCCTTTGAAAACTGTCATGAACCAGCCTGGGTCGACCCCGAATTGGACACCTGAGCCGATCCATGACAAGTCCCGAGGGGTGTTCCTGATCCCCCTAGGATGGAAACTAGTGCCGGGAATCAAAAGTAAACAAGTGGGAACAATTTGGCCCACAATAAAATAAACTATGTAGTGGAAATAAGAAGAACAAAGGCAAATAAAGAAAGAACAACCAACAACACTACTAACCTGACCATGACCAAAACTCCACGTGACCCCACGGGTCACCCTCCAAAACCACAACCAACATCGCTCAAGGTGAAAACCTGAATTTGGAACCTGCAGCAGAACTAAAAACAAGAAAACACTATAGGTGTGAGTATTAAAACTCAGTAGGCTAGCCCGATAAATCTATTCCTAAAGCACTAACATTAAATAAAGAATCTATTAATTCTAGGTTTGAAATGCATTACCTAAAATATGGGTTTCACATACACTTTTAATTTCTAAAGCAAGTAACAGTCCATTGACCTTATTCAAATTAAAAAAAACAAGTTTTAATGTTAAAATGGAAAAGTACATTACATTTTTAAAACATTTTTCTCAGCCAATTTAAAATCCAAAATTAATTTTTTTATCCAAGAGGAAAACCACACACAACACACAGTGAAGGAAATGGAAAAGTAACACACGAGGGCCATCAACCGAACAAGGAACCTCGACTATCTGCCAGAAACAAGTAAGCACTGAAGGAAACATGGGTCGAACCTAGGAGATCGTGAACAATCCAGAACGTAATATACATGTGACTCATCCTGAAGGCATGCCCTAACTCGATGAAATCATAACGCCCAAATGCTCGGTATAGCCCTCCATGGCCTAACCGAGGGGCCCAATCCCCATAGTAGCAATAACACAGTATTCCCCTGCTATGGGGCCACTAGCCAGTGAGTAATCTAAACTAGTTCAGCCATCATTCCTAGAAGATTCACTTACTATGCCAGGTTCCCATGCATAGTTCTAAGGAGGGTGTTCTATACAATTTAATCACAATTCATGCATATATATATATATATATAATCCAAACACACCACATAAACTGGCACCACCCCGTCCACCTCAAGGGTAGTCCCTTTCCATCGACACTCATTTCACCAGGGAGGTCCCATACTGGGGACCCTCCCAGTCACATAGATCAACAATAGGCATGGGACCCAACCCAAGAAGGGTTTTACCAAAAATCAGTTTAAACTGCCAAACGGGCCTTGGATAAATTTGACACATCAAAGTTTCAAAAATTATTTCAGAATGCCAACTGGGCCTTTAGCTGTACCCATCCCGAGGTATATTAATCAAAATAATTTCAAAACCATCTTAAAAGTGCCAACCGACCTTTAACTGTTTCTCAAAGTGAAACCAACATATTCATTCAAATGACAAACAACTTTTTAATAAAACATCATTTTTCATAAAAAATAAACATTTCACATCAAACCGAAACCACACTTGAAAATTCATAAATTAATTTAAAAAAAAATCCAAACGCCATTTTCTCCATGATGCGACAGTTCAACAAGAAAAATAATTTCAGTTCAATGCACAAGAATAAACAGTTTCATTTGTAGAAAATAATTATTCTATAAATGATTATTAATTATTATTTATACTTTACCAAAAATTAAATAAATAAAAAGAAATTAATAATTTCTAAACTTAATGGTAAGTGTAGTGGGGAAACCTACCTCAACTTGCAGTCCAAACATGAAGACGTGACCCGCTTCGCGCTTGCGCACAAATACCTGCAAGCCAAAGACTGTGGTGAGTACCAACGTAGCACAGAGACATCACCAGGGACTCAAAAACACGAAAACATTGGTTTAAAATATTTCAAATGAATAAGCAGTGAAAACCTCACCTCGACACAGTGGAAGAAGACTAGAACAACCCCAAACAACTCGCATTTAACAGCAAACATTGAATCAATTGTGGCGAGGACCAACCTAGCACAAAAAATTATCAGGGAATCATAAATGCAATTTAGATACTAAATTAAATGTTCACACGATAGTAAACCTCTCAACTTTAATGGTGATGGCGAGTAAGACCAAGCGCACCCCATGAATAACGGCGGGTGGTCCGACGCAATTCGAACCAACTCGCCTTCGACAGAAGTAGTCAGAATATGCATGATCAAGACCTGAGGAAGAATTCTCACACTCGGTGAGGGGTTCAATCCAGATTATTGGGTCCCCGGAGTTCACGACCGGAGCAGGGGGTCGTCGGAGGCCGGATCAGAGGCTGGAGGTGGAACTGGCACGAGCACGACGTGTCAGAGGCGGAGGTCGTCGGTCGATAGAACAGGGCATGACCAGAGAGGGCGACCAGGAGGCCAGCGTGCGGCAAGCGGGACGGTGCTCATCGGCCAGTGAGCGGGAGGAGGCAGAGCCGGCGCGGCGGGTCAGAAGTAGGGTCACCGGGAGGTGCGGAGGCCAGGAGGCCGGTGCTGGGTGGCCGGGTTGCGACAGAAGGTGGCGGGCCATGTGGGGTCGACCGACGGCAGAGGACAGAGGGCGTGAGGGAGGAGAATGGGATGGGGGTGGCTCGACATGGGTCGTAGGCGGGTGGCGACGGGAGGCTGGCAGGGGGTGTGCACGGGGCGGCGACGAGCTGCAGCTCGAGGCGGAGGCTGGCAGGGGGGGTGCACGGGGCGGCGATGGGCTGCAGCAGAAGGAGGAGGCCAGCGCGGCTAGAAGGATGGGAGGCAGAAGGGGGAGGTGAGGCATGCTAGAGAGAAGAGAGGGGAAGGTTGGGAGGCTAGGGTTAGGGAATGAAAGAAAAGAAAAGAAAAGAAATAAATAAATAAAGAAAAAAAAATCAAAAATAATATAAGATAAAAATGAAAATAAAGATATTAATTTTTATTATTTTGATAACAAAATAATGCCAAAAATTATATATATATATAGATTTTTAAGCCTCAGGGAAAGACACGGTAACCTGGGCCAAATGCACGGTCACTGCTAATGGTACGGTGCCTGCACATCAGACCAGAACCCAACAAAAAAATATTAAGCTTCAAAAATTTCAAACCGAAACTCAAACTAAAATTCATCCAACCGATGCAAGACTGAGAAAAAAATAAAATAAAATAAAAAGAAGCGTATGGGGTCGGGGTGTGACAATTCTCCCCACCATAGATACTTTCTGCCCCCAGAAAGTCACCAAGCCAAAGGACTATCCAAACTCGAGTGCATGCCTGAACAAAACCGAGAGACAAAACAAAAACCTTGGGGGTGACTATTCACTCCACAAGTCACACCCGACCTGACACGAAGAAACCATGAAATAAAACGATGGGAGAACATGAGAGGGTTCTACCCATCACAAGAACTCAAATAAAACATAAACTTTAAAACCCAAACACTCCACTAAGACTTAAACGAGAAACCTACTACAGAGAAACCCAGAAACCTGGGTCCCAAAAACCATCTTAACATCTCTACATTTTCCAAACAACACCCTCACCACAACTAGGAACTAGGGAACCCCCAACATGAACCTACCGACTTCTCCACCTAAGTTGACTGGGACTACTGAGACTTAAACGGACACCACTACAAGGCCACCCGACATATTGGGGAACCAAGACAATGAAATCCATATAACAACACTACTAGAACTAATAATTCCACAAAATGATTTAAAACTCCCAAAACATCCAACGCCCTTAGTACAAGCGAGACAACTCTTCCACTAAAACCCAGAACTCTTGCCACATGACAAAAACCCCTAACACTCACATCTCCAAATGATCACTAATGAAGTTAGGACAAACCCACACAAGGAAAAATACCCTTTTAAGAAAGACAAACAATTCTTGAGGCCACACTCAGAAGAACACAACTACTATGATCACAAAAGAATAAGTTCATCGCACTATTACTACAAAAAATGAACTTAAAATAGCGGGAAAACAAGGACAAGGAAAACCTGAATGTCTCTATTCCAAGATGAAAGATAAAGAACCAAGAAAAGGTCTCACATGCCTCTGACACCCTATAAGGCCCCGACCTTAAACCTTACTTAATCTTGAGTTATCACAAGATTACACCTTGAAGATCTTTTCAGGTTTATAGTTTTAGAGAATTAGAAGATAAAACTTTCATTACATTCCACATTTAAACAAAGTGGTTACATAAAAGATAGTATTCATTTTTCCCATCAAAGGAAAAATATTTAAAATAAAACATGGATTCTTTATTGAAACTTCCTTGACACTATCATCATAACATGTACCTTTCCCTTGACCTGTGAAGAACATTTCAAAAAAACTTGGGATGAGCATAAAAAGCTCAGTATGGGTTATAAAAATATGGAAAGGAAACATGGGTACTTATATACATAAGAATGAAATCATGCTTTACCCATAAAACATAATCACATTAACATACCTCATCAAATCATGAATAAATCATATAAATCATAAGACATAAAGGTAACTTGAGGCATTCATAACATTCTTATGTAGGGAGTAACCCTCTTGGTTACGTTTTGAATACCCATCACAATATATTCCCTAAATCTCTTCGGAGAAACCTTAACGTTTCACTCCTTCGCGTTACCCAATGCATTGGAGAGCTATATCGGGATCACCCGCCCTTAGTTTATTATGGAACCACCCGTCTTCATAATAATTCCCAAGAACCATAACATAATCGTATCACATAAAACATGCATAAAGGAAACATAACATTTCCACATTTCAATCACAAGATATCAATAAAAAAATTGATATAATAAAAACATTATGAAAACCATTTTATATACCAAAATAAAAGAAAAGTAAAACAGGGTATTTATTTTTCTTTAAAAAAAACGGTATGGCTTGTAGAGGAAGCCGGGACTCAAATAATGGTCACGGCGGCGGAGAAGTCATTGTCGCTGCATACGTATGACAAAAACATTCCCTTTTGTCGTTTAGTAAACGCTTAATATAAAAAAGATTCCTTTTGAATAAACATAAAAGTCAAAGGGGTTTATACACCATATAAAATAAGGTTGTGTATAAAACAAAATATGCCTCAATGAAAGGAGATTGAGACGAAGTCCCATACCTTGGGTCCGACTTGACTCGGCCGTTCTTTAATCTCCTGAATAATAAACTTGAGTTAATTTCTACTTGTTTAAGAACCTTTTTCAAGTTCATTATTCCTTTTATATCACTTATTTCCATGTCATGAACACTATGTAATTATTTTAGTTAATTACGGTCGTTTTAACGATCATTGGTACTTGAGTAAAAAATAAACCCTTTATAATTACGAGTTGTTCATGTATCCATTATATCCAGAGTTATAATCATGATGTATATATCATATATATCCAGTATATACATGCATTTATAATATTACATAAT
Organism: Viscum album; assembly: GCA_963277665.1. Lineage (NCBI taxonomy): Eukaryota > Viridiplantae > Streptophyta > Magnoliopsida > Santalales > Viscaceae > Viscum > Viscum album. The sequence goes on along the minus strand of OY728127.1, from coordinate 1,439,174,848 downwards.
CATTTAGAGGTAATAAATGAAATGCACCATTCATGGAGACGGTAAGCCGTACGTACGCATGAACGCTACTTTCATTTCTATTTAGTATTTTTATAGAATGGAATCATAATGATATAAAGGTATATTATAATTACAGTGTAATATCATATATAATATCATAACTCCATCCTTTATACGTCCCACATATGGTATTAACGAATCAAATCACTTTGAGAGGGCGGTAGTCCGCACTTCCTTAAATGAAGATATCGCGTTCACCCATAATGGAAACCATAAAGGTATGCCCAAAATGAAAAATACAGAAGCTTAAGGAAAACATAAACATATTATATATCATATATAAATATAGTGTCATCTTAATGGCCACCTTTGAAGGAGTTAAAATAATGTTGAACAATCATCGTTTCGGGAGGCAGAAATTCGCCATCCACGGAAATAGTATGTTCTTTAACCATTAGATGTAGGTGTGTGTAAGTGTAGCTCGAATAATTCTTATAAAAACATCCTAGTATATTGAAGATACTGGATTTGTTACAAAAGAAATGAATAAAAAGAGTTTAGGGGGTTGGAGAAGCAAAATAAAACAAAAGGACTCAAGTGAAGAGATTACCTTAAAATCGGGTAACTCCCTTTGGTTTGAGCTCAAAGGCTTCCTTGGGAAGACTTCTGCCCAAATTGAGGCTTCAAGGAGTAAGAGAGGGAAGTGGAGAGACAAAATGGTCAGGGTTTGGCCAAACCAAAGGCTTTGGAAGTGTGGGTAAGGAGGTATAGGTGGGGGCCTTTTATAAAAAGAGAGGAGGGGCACTCTTGGAAAGTAAAGAAATGTTACTTTATTTTAAAATGATTTTCGGATTCAAAAGGCCCCACATTGATATAATTCGAGGATACGGTGATAAGGATTCGAAATATACCCATCCAATAGGTTTTGTACATGTGTAGGTCATAGATTTTACATTATCTTTTCATTTTATTTAAATCCTTTATTAATGAGGTAATCGCTCCATCATCATGATGTCATAAATAATTTAATATATTTAATGTCTAAAAATTATAAAAAAAATATCATGATGTAGGAAATATTTTTATATTTCTAATTAATATTTATAGTAAAAAATATGACTTGTATAACCCCATGTAAAAATTGTTTTAGTAAAACATCTCATGTTTGTGTCATTTTTACTTTTACATTAAATAAAAAGTTATTTATGTCATTTCCCAACCAAAGTGGCTCTATGGGGTCCCCAAGTTGCCCATGGATTGTATTGGTCGGCCATGAAACATCCAATGAGGGTAGTACATGTGTCAAGCTCATCTCATATTATTAAAACATTATTTTTACCTTAAACTACACTAATTACCTCTAATCGCGATTAAAAACATAAAAGTTACTATTCACCAAAAAATTATTTTAATCCCATTGAACCACATTTTACTTCTTAATGACAACCATGTATGCCGGATTTTTGAAATTCAAAACACAGAGGTGGTAAAATTTCATTTAAACGAAAAATCAGTTTCTTTAACTACCACTTAGTGGTTTCACTATTCATAAAAAATTGAAGTTTTTCAGAAAAATACCAAAACTTCACCCTAAGCTATATTTGATATTCTGAATTCAAAAATGATGTCTATTTTAAAAAATTCAAATCATATAAGTTACATTAATTAATTTAATAATTAATTCCCGCTATCATGACAAATAACGTGTTTTTATGAAACAATAAGTATCAAAAGATTGACACTTTTTTAAGACCAATTTCAAAGTGAAATTGATTCCAATGACCACCATTGGATTAAATGGTAAAAATATATTCTAATTTCACTTAAAAACCAATTCCAAAGATAATATAATCATATAAATAAATTATATTAAAAAGATGTTTTGATGTAAAATGCAGTATTTTTCACTATTCATTAAAAAATGAACATTGTCAGAAAAATACCAAAAATTCACACAAAGTAAATTTTGATGTCCCAATCATAAAGAATAATTTTATTTTGAAAAACATAGCTTATAAAATTTTCAAAAGATATATTTAAAAATGGTTTTCCATCAAAAGGCAGTAAAACAATCTTTTAAAAATATTAGTTTATTCCATGCTTAAGATTAGATTTATTTTCATTTTAAGCCTCTAAAACACTATCTAATTCATTAATAGACATAGATAGAAATATCTATTATTCATTACTTACTTGGTATGTTACATCCTTCCCCCCTTTAGAAAATTGCGTCCTCACAATTTATTTACTTATCGAATTAATGGGGGTACTTATCCCTCATTTCATTTTTAGATTCCCATGTTGCCTCTTCCATCATGTGGTTTTTCCACAAAACCTTTACCCGATTAATCACCTTATTCCGTAACACTTGCTCCCTGTGGTCAAGAATCTGGACCGGTTGTTCCTCATATGATAGGTTCTCTTCCAGCTGAACTACTTCTGGACTCAAAACATGAGATGGATCTGGCATATACTTTCTCAACATCGAAATATGAAAAACATTGTGTACCTGAGATAAAATCCGAGGTAAAGCCACCCGGCATGCAACTGATCCAACTCTCTCCAGAATTTCATATGGTCCAATGAACCTTGGACTCAGCTTTCCTTCCTTACCAAATCGCATCACACTTTTCCATGATGAGACTTTGAGAAAAACATGATCACCTACCTCAAAAGATAGATCCTTCCTCCTGTTATCCGCATAACTCTTCTGCCTGCTCTAAGCTGTTCTCATGTGTTTCTGAATCAGCTGAACTTTTTCTGCCATCTCTTCTACCAATTCAGGTCCCATCAACTTCCTTTCACCCACTTCATCCCAGAAAGCTGGAGTTCGACACTGCATCCCATATAACGCCTCAAATGGTGCCATCTGTATACTGGAATGAAAAATGTTATTTTATGAAAATTCAACCAAAGAAAGATGTTGGTCCCAACTTCCCTGATAATCCATAGAGCAAGAATGTAGCATATCCTCCAATGTCTGAATTTTTCATTCTGACTGCCCATCTGATTGAGGATAAAATGTTGTACTAAAATTTAATTCAGTACCCAACGACTTCTGAAGGCCCTTCCAAAAGTTAGAAGTAAACCTGGGATCATGATCGGATACAATGGAGAGAGGAACTCCATGTAACCTGACTATCTCTTTAAGATACAAACGGGAAAGTTGATCTAGAGAGAAAGTATCTCGTATAGAAAGGAAATGAGCAGATTTAGTCAAGCGATCAACAATAACCCAGATTGCATTACTACCTCGAGGGATCTTAGGAAATCCCACAACGAAGTCCATGGATATATTCTCCCATTTCCACTCTGGCACTGTTAAAGGTTGAAGCATCCCTTTCGGTAACTGTCGCTCTGCTTTAACCTGTTGACATGTCAAACACTTCACAGTAAAATCAGCAATATCTCTTTTCATTCCATCCCACCAGTAATACTCCCGCAGATCTCTGTACATCTTAGTACTGCCAGGATGAACTGAAAACGGAGAACTATGAGCTTCACATAACAACTCTCTCTTCAACTGTGAATCACAAGGCACACACAATCTCTTCCCAAATCTCAAAACGCAATCATTATCAATGTTGAATTCAGGGAACTTACCTTTCTGAACCAGCTCTACCTTTTTCTACAACTCACTGTCTTGCTTCTGAGCTTGCTTGATTCTGTCTGATAGAGAATATTTCACTGATACCTGAAGCAAAATAGAAGAACATCCTGCACCAAAAACTTCTATGCCAAAGTTCATCAAATCCTTAACCAAAGGATCACGTTCCAAACGCAACATTGCTAATGAATAATTAATTTTTTGACTCAAAGCATCGACCACTTTATTTTCCTTTCCAGGATGGTAATGAATTGTACAATCATAATACTTGATTAATTCTAGCCATATCCTCTGTCTCATGTTAAATTATTTCTGAGTGAATATATATTTTAAACTTTTGTGATCGGTATATATTTCACACTTTACTCCATACAAATGATGCCTCAAAATTTTTAAAGAGAAAACAACAGCAGCTATTTCCAAATCATGTGTAGGGTAATTTACCTCATGAGTTTTCAATTGTCGTGAAGCATAAGCAATTACCTGATCATTCTGCATTAGGACACAACCAAGTCCTTTCAATGAATCATCACTATAGATAACAAACTCACCATTCCTGGAAGGTAGTGCCAAAACTGGAGCATTCACCAGTCTTCTTTTCAGTTCCTGAAAACAATCATCACATTATTTTGTCCAGATAAACTTAACACCCTTCCGAGTTAGCTTAGTCATTGGACTAGATAACCGTGAAAAAATTCTAACAAACCTTCGGTAATAGCCTGCCAAACCAAGGGAACTATGAATCTCTGTTACATTTGTGGGTCTTGGCCATTCTTCAACAACCTTTGTTTTTGCAGGATCAACAGTTATCCCATATTTAGAAACAATGTGACCAAGAAAAGAAATTGGTTGTAACCAAAACTCACACTTTCTGAATTTCCCATACAATTTATTTTCTTTTAAGGTTAGAAAAATAACCACTAAATGTCTTTCATGCTCCTCTTTACTTTTAGAAAACAGCAAAATATCATCAATGAAAACCACCACAAACTTATCCAAGAACTCATGGAAAATTCTATTCATTAAGTCCATGAATACAGAAGGTGAATTGGTTAGCCCAAAAGGCATTACTACAAATTCATAATGGCCATATATTGTACAAAACACAGTCTTCAGAACATCTGATTCCTTTACCTTCAACTGATGGTACCCTGATCTCAGGTCAATCTTTGAAAAATACTGAGCTCCCTGGAGCTGATCAAACAAATCATCGATATGAGGCAAAGGATATTTGTTCTTAACAGTGATGTTATTCAAGGCTCTATAATCAATGAAAAGTCTCATAGAACCATCTTTATTTTTAACAAATAAAACAGGAGCACCCCATAGTGATGTGCTAGGTCGAATGAAACCTTTCTCTAATAAATCTTGCAATTGATCCTTCAACTCTAAAAGTTCAATTTGAGCCATTCGATAAGGGGGTTTCAAAATTGGCTTAGCATCGGGAATTAAGTCAACAGTAAATTCAACTTCCCGATTTGGTATTATTCCAGGCAACTCATCAGGAAAAACATCAGGATACTCATTTACCACTGGCATATCATTAATCTGAACAGTTCCCTTGTTTTCAACAATATGTGCAGGGTAACATTCATTTCCATCTTTTACAAGTTTCTCGGCCTCTTGATAAGTTATCAACAGTAAGGGTTCATTCTTGTACACAAACTGAAAGTATTTCTGAAAACAAACTTCTTTAGCTCTATAGTCAATCTTAGCATGGTAAATAGAGAGCCAATTTATACCCAGGATAACATCAAACTCTACTAGATGTAGAACAATAAGGTTTTCAAGTAGGTTCTTTCCACAGATAAGGATAGAAAGATTCTTATAAATTATTTTTGCCTCAACATTTCCCCCAGGTGTTTTTACCAAAAGTTCAGGAGTCATTTCTTGTGATGGTATTCCCATTTTACTAGAAAAGTTTTCAGAGATGAAAGAATGTGTAGACCCTGAATCAAACAACACACTGGCATAATCTGAAAAAACAAACAAAGTACCTAATACAACTTCATTTGATGGCCCGACATCTTCTGAAGTAGTTGCAAAGGATTTCATCACCCCTTTCTCCTTGTAGTCTAATTGCTTCCCATCACTCGAGATCTTTGTCGGACACTCGTTTCCATAGTGACCCATCTCATTGCACTTAAAACATTTCACTAACTGTAAATCAAATTTGAACTTACCATCACCTTGATCTTTTTTAGTGCAATCAAGAGCCTTATGTCCCATCTTACCACATAGGTAGCACTTTCCAGAATTCAGAAGTCATTCCCCAGCATGCCTTTTTCCACATTTATCACAAACTAGAAACTTAGATTTCTCACCATCAGACTTTTTTGAAGAATTCTTCCCTTTCTCCTGCCACCTCAGTATATTCTTCTGTTGGTTGTTATAGAACACTTGATCATCGGCAAACTCCATTTCCACTTTCTCAGCACATCAAACAAGCTTTTCATAACTTTTAAACTCACGAGAAGATAATTCCCTTCGATATTTTGGCTTTAATCCTGAGTAAAAACGATTGATTTTACTATCATGGTCTCGGATAAAATTTGGAGCATACCTTGCCAATCGAGTGAACCTTTCTTCATAGGTAGCCACTGAGTCTTCCTCTTGCCTCAATTCCAAGAATTGTTTATCCATCCTAAGTTGAACAGACTTAGGAAAATACTTTTCAAGAAACATACCTTTAAATTCATCCCAGTCGAGAGCATCAATCTCATCAGCGTCCCTGATATTTTTAACCATCGACCACCACTGATCTGCTTCACCCTCCAAACGGTAGATAGCAGGACTAACCTTTTGATTGTCTGAACACCCCATGACATCGAAAATATTCTCTAGTTCTTTAATCCAACCTTCAGCTAGCACAGGGTTAGATGATCTTCTAAATGATGGGGGATGTTGCCTCATGAAATGTTCCACCACTGACATGTTCCTCTGCAGTTGATCTGGCTGATCTCGTGCATGGATACCACCACCATTTATCGCTTGAGTCAACTGCGCCATTAGTGTAACAAACTGTTCAGTTCCAATTCTGACCATCTCAGGATGCTGATTCGGAAGGTTATTTCCTTTTGTATGCCTTCCTAGCACTGCTTCCCTATTTCCTCTATGGAAAACCATTCTGAACAAACATGTCTTAGATGAAGCAACATGGTAATATTCAAATGCTATATCATTTCAAAAAAATATTTTTGGATAATCATTTAATAGAATTCTAACTCCTAAAGTTATCTAAACTGACCTTTGATACCAACTATAAGGCCCCGACCTTAAACCTTACTTAATCTAGATTTATCACAAGATTACACCTCGAGGATCTTTTCAGGTTTAGAGTTTTAGAGAATTAGAACATAAAACTTGCATTACATTCCACATTTAAACAAAGTGGTTACATAAAAGATTGTATTCATTTTTCCCATCAAAGGAAAGATATTTAAAATAAAACATGGATTCTTTCTTGACACTTCCTTGACACTATCATCATATCATGTACATTTCCCTTGACTTGTGAAAAACATTTCAAAAAAACTTGGGATGCGCATAAAAAGCTCAGTATGGGTTATAAAAATATGGAAAGGAAACATGGGTACATATATACATAAGAATGAAATAATGCTTTACCCATAAAACATAATCACTTTAACATACCTCATCAAATCATGAATAAATCATAGAAATCATAAGACATAAAGGTAACATGAGGCATTCATAACATTCTTATGTAGGGAGTAACCCTCTTGGTTACGTTTGGAATACCCATCACAGTATATTCCCTAAATATCTTCAGAGAAACCTTAATGTTTCACTCCTTCACGTTACCCAATGCATTGGAGAGATATATCGGGCTCACCCGCCCTTAGTTTATCACGGAACCACCCGTCTTCATAATAATGCCCAAGAACCATAACATAATCATATCACATAAAACATGCATAAAGGAAACATTAAATTTCCACATTTCAATCACAAGATATCAATAAAACACATTGATATAATAAAAACATTATGAAAACCATTTTCAATACCAAAATAAAAGAAAAGTAAAACAGGATATTTATTTTTCTTAAAAAAAACGGTATGGCTTGTAGAGGAAGTCGAAACTCAAATAATGGTCACGGCGGCGGAGAAGTCATTGTCGCCGCATAGGTACGACAAAAACATTCCCTTTTGTCGTTTAGTAAACGCTTCATATAAAAAATATTCCTTTTGAATAAACATAAAAGTCAAAGGGGTTTATACACCGTATAAAATAAGGTTGTGTATAAAACAAAATATGCTTCAATGAAAGGAGATTGAGACGAAGTCCCATACCTCGGGTCTGACTTGACTCGGCCATTATTTAATCTCCTGAATAATAAACTTGAGTTAATTTCTACTTGTTTAAGAACCTTTTTCAAGTTAATTATTCCTTTTATATCACTTATTGCCATGTCATGAACACTATGTAATTATTTTAGTTAATAACGGTCGTTTTAACGATCATTGATACTTGAGTAAAAAATAAACCCTTTATAATTACAAGTTGTTCATGTATCCATTATAACCAGAGTTATAATCATGATGTATATATCATATATATCCAGTATATACAAGCATTTATAATATTATATAATCATTTAGAGGTATGAAATGAAATGCACCGTTCATGGAGACGGTAATCCCTACGTACGCATGAACACTACTTTCATTTCTATTTCGTATTTTTATAGAATGGAATCATAATGATATAAAGGTATATTATAATTCCAGTGTAATATCATATATAATATCATAACTCCATCCTTTATACATTCCACATATGGTATTAACGAATCAAATCACTTTGAGGGGGCGGTAGTCCGCACTTCCTTAAATGAAGATATCACGTTTACCCATAATGGAAACCATAAAGGTATGCCCAAAATAAAAAATACAGAATCTTAAGGAAAACATAAACATATTATATATCATATATAAATATACTGTCATCTTAATGTCCACCTTTGAAGGAGTTAAAAGAATGTTGAACAATCATCGTTTCGGGAGGCAGAAATTCGCCATCCACGGAAACAGTATGTTCTTTAACCATTAGATGTAGGTGGGTGTAAGTGTAGCTCGAATACTTATTATAAAAACATCCTAGTATATTTAATATACTGGAGTTGTTACAAAAGAAATGAATAAAAAGAGTTTATGGGGTTGGAGAAGCAAAATAAAACAAAAGGACTCAAGTGAAGACATTACCCTAAAATCGGGTAACTCCCTTTGGTTTGAGCTCAAAGGCTTCCATGGGAAGACTACTGCCCAAAGTGAGGCTTCAAGGAGTAAGAGAGGGAAGTGGAGAGACAAAATGGGCAGGGGTTGGCCGAGACAAAGGCTTTGGAAGTGTGGGTAAGGAGGTAGAGGTGGGGGCCTTTTATAAGAGGAGAGGAGAGGCACTCTTGGAAAGTAAAGAAATGTTACTTTATTTTAAAATGAGTTTCGGATTCAAAAGGTCCCACATTGATATAATTCGAGACTAAGGTGATAAGTGTTCGAAATATACCAATCCAATAGGTTTTGGACATGTTTAGGTCATAGATTTTACATTATCTTTTCATTTTATTTAAATCCTTTATTAATGAGGTAATCAATGCATCATCATGATGTCATAAATAATTTAATATATTTAATGTCTAAAAATTATAAAAAAAATATCATTATGTAGGAAATATTTTTATCTTTCTAATGAATATTTATAGTCAAAAATCTAACTTGTATAACCCCTTGAAAAAATTGTTTTAGTAAAACATCTCATGTTTGTGTCATTTTTACTTTTACATTAAATAAAAAGTTATTTATGTCATTTCCCAACCAAAGTGGCTCCATGGGGTCCCCAAGTTGACCCATGGATTGTATTGGTCGGTCATGACACATCCAATGAGGGTAGGACATGTTTCAATCTCATCTCATATTATCAAAACATTATTTTTACCTTAAACTACACTAATTACCTCTAATCACGATTAAAAACATAAAAGTTACTATTCACCAAAATGTTATTTTAATCCCATTGAACCACATTTTACTTCTTAATGACAACCATGTATTTCGGATTTTTGAAATTCAAAACACAGAGGTGGTAAAATTTCATTTAAATGAAAAATCAGTTTCTTTAACTACCACTTAGTGGTTTCACTATTCATCAAAAATTGAAGTTTTTAAGAAAAATACCAAAACTTCACCCTAAGCTATATTTGATATTCTGAATTCAAAAATGATGTCTATTTTACAAAATTCAAATCATATAAGTTACATTAATTAATTTAATAATTAATTCCCGCTGCCATGACAAATAGCGTGTTTTTATGAAACAATAAGTATCAAAAGATTGACACTAGTTTAAGTCCAATTTCAAAGTGAAATTGATTCCAATGACCACCATTGGATTACATGGTAAAAATATATTCTAATTTCACTTCAAAACCAATTCAAAAGATAATCTAATCATATAAATAAATTATATTAAAAATCAGTTTTGATGTAAAATGCAGTATTTTTCACTATTCATTAAAAAATGAACATTGTCAGAAAAATACCAAAAATTCACAAAAAGTAAATTTTGATGTCCCAATCATAAAGAATAAGTTTATTTTGACAAAAATATCTTATAAAATTGTCAAAATATAGATTTAAAAATGTTTTTCCATCAAAAGGCAGTAAAACAATCTTTTAAAAACATTAGTGTATTCCATGCTTAAGATTGGATTTATTTTCATTTTAAGACTCTAAAACACTATCTAATTCATTAATAGACATAGATGAAAATATATTTTATTCATTACTTACTTGGGATGTTACATTCTTCCCCCATTTAGAAAATTGCGTCCTCGCAATTTATTTACTTATCGAATAAATGGGGGTACTTATCCCTCATTGCATTTTCAGATTCCCATGTTGCCTCTTCCATCATGTGGTTTTTCCACAAAACCTTTACCTGATTAATCACCTTATTCCGTAACACTTGCTCCCTGTGGTCAAGAATCTGGACCGGTTGTTCCTCATATGATAGGTTCTCTTCCAGCTGAACTACCTCTGGACTCAAAATATGAGATGGATCTGGCATATACTTTCTCAACATCGAAATATGAAAAACATTGTGTACCTGAGATAAACTCGGAGGTAAAGCCACCCGGTATGCAACTGATCCAACTCTCTCCAAAATTTCATATTGTCCAATGAACCTTGGACTCAGCTTTCCTTTCTTACCAAATCGCATCACACTTTTCCATGGTGAGACTTTGAGAAAAACATGATCACCTACCTCAAAAGATAGATCCTTCCTCCTGTTGTCCGCATAACTCTTCTTCCTGCTTTGAGCTGTTCTCATGTGTTTCTGAATCAGCTGAACTTTTTCTGCCATCTCTTCTACCAATTCTAGTCCCATCAACTTCCTTTCACCCACTTCATCCCAGAAAGCTGGAGTTCGACACCGCTTCCCATATAACGCCTCAAATGGTGCCATCTGTACACTGGAATGAAAAATGATATTATATGAAAATTCAACCAAAGAAAGATGTTGGTCCCAACTTCCCTGATAATCCATAGAGCAAGAACATAGCATACCCTCCAATGTCTGAATTGTTCATTCTGACTGCCCATCTGATTGAGGATGAAATACTGTACTGAAATTTAATTCAGTACCCAACGACTTCTGAAGGCCATTCCAAAAGTTAAAAGTAAACCTGTGATCACGATCAGATACAATAGAGAGAGGAACTCCATGTAACCTGACTATCTCTTTAAGATACAAACGGGAAAGTTGACCTAGAGAGAAAGTATCTCGTATAGCAAGGAAATGAGCTGATTTAGTCAAACGATCAATAATAACCCAGATTGCATTACTACCTCGAGGGGTCTTCGGCAATCCCACAACGAAGTCCATGGATATATTCTCCCATTTCCACTCTGGAACTGGTAAAGGCTGAAGCATCCCTTTCGGTAACTATTGCTCTGCTTTAACCTATTGACATGTCAAACACTTCACAGTAAAATCAGCAATATCTCTTTTCATTCCATCCCACCACTAATACTCCCGCAGATCTCTGTACATCTTAGTACTGCCAGGATGAATTGAAAACGGAGAACCATGAGCTTCAAATAACAACTCTCTCTTCAACTGTGAATCACAAGGCACACACAATCTCTTCCCAAATCTCAAAACGCAATCATTATCAATGTTGAATTCAGGCAACTTACCTTTCTGAACGAGCTCTACCTTTTTATGCAACTCACTATCTTGCTTCTGTGCTTGCTTGATTCTGTCTGATAGAGAAGATTTCATTGATACCTGAAACAAAATAGAAGAACATACTGCACCAACAACTTCTATGCCAAAGTTCATCAAATCCTTAACCAAAGGATCACGTTCCAAATGCAACATTGCTAATGAAGCATTACTTTTTCGACTCAAAGCATCAGCCACTTTATTTTCTTTTCCCGGATGGTAATGAATTATACAATCATAATATTTTATTAATTCTAGATATCTCCTCTGTCTCATGTTCAATTATTTCTGAGTAAATATATACTTTAAACTTTTGTGATCGATATATATTTTACACTTTACTCCATACAAATGATGCCTCCAAATTTTTAAAGTGAAAACAACAGCAGCTAATTCCAAATCATGTGTAGGGTAATTTACCTCATGAGTTTTCAATTGTCGTGAAGCATAAGCAATTACCTGATCATTCTGCATTAGGACACAACCAAGTCGTTTCAATGAAGCATCACTGTAGATAACAAACTCACCATTCCTGGAAGGTAGTGCCAAAACTGGAGCATTCACCAATCTTCTTTTCAGTTCCTAAAAACAATCATCACATTCTTTTGTCCAGATAAACTTAACACCCTTCTGAGTTAGCTTAGTCATTAGACTAGATAACTGTGAAAAAGTTCTAAAAAACCTTCGGTAATAGCCTGCCAAACCAAGGAAACTACGAATCTCTGTTACATTTGTGGGTCTTGGCCATTCTTCAACAACCTTTGTTTTTGCAGGATCAACGGTTATCCCATCTTTAGAAACAATGTGACCAAGGAAAGAAATTTGGTGTAACCAAAACTCACACTTGCTGAATTTCCCATACAATTTATTTTCTTTTAAGGTTTGCAAAATAACCCTTAAATGTATTTCATGCTCCTCTTTACTTTTAGAAAATACCAAAATATCATCAATGAAAACCACCACAAACTTATCCAAGAACTCATGGAAAATTCTATTCATTAAGTCCATTAATACAGAAGGTGCATTGGTTAGCCCAAAAGGTATTACTACAAATTCATAATGGCCATATCTTGTACGAAACGCAGTCTTCAGAACATCTACTTCCTTTACCTTCATCTGATGGTACCCAGATCTCAGGTCAATCTTTGAAAAATACAGAGCTCCCTGGAGCTGATCAAACAAATCACTGATATGAGGCAAAGGATATTTGTTCTTAACAGTTATGTTATTCAAGGCTCTATAATCAATGCAAAGTCTCATAGAACCATCTTTATTTTTAACAAATAAAATAAGAGCACCCCATGGTGATGTGCTAGGTCGAATGAAACCTTTCTCTAATAAATCTTGCAATTTCTCCTTCAACTTTAAAAGTTCAATTTGAGCCATTCGATAAGGGGGTTTCAAAATTGGCTTAGCATCAGGAACTAAGTCAACAATAAATTCAACTTCCCGATCTGGTATTATTCCAGGAAACTCATCAGGAAAAACATCAGGATACTCATTTACCACTAGCACATCATTAATATGAACAGTTCCCTTGTTTTCAACAATTTGTGCAAGGTAACATTCATTTCCATCTTTTACAAGTTTCTCGGCCTCTTGATAAGTTATCAACAGTAAGGGTTCATTCTTGTACACAAACTGAAAGTATTTCTAAAAATAATCTTCTTTAGCTCTATAGTCAATCTTAGCATGGTAAATAGAGACCCAATCAATACCCAAGATAACATCAAACTCTACTAGAGGTAGAAAAATAAGGTTTGAAAGTAGGTTCTTTCCACAGATAAGGATAAGAGGATTCTTATAAATTCTTTTTGCCTCAACATTTCCCCCAGGTGTTTTTACCAAAAGTTCAGGAGTCCTTTCTTGAGATGGTATTCCCATTTTACTAGAAAAGTTTTCAGAGATGAAAGAAAGTGTAGACCCCGAATCAAACAACACACTGGCATAATCTGAAAAAACAAACAAAGTACCTGATACAACTTCATTTGATGGCCCGACATCTTCTGAAGTAGTTGCAAAGGATTTCACCACCCCTTTCTGCTTGTAGTCTAACTGCTTCCCATCACTCGAGCTCTTTTTCAGACACTCATTTTCATTGTGACCCATCTCATTGCGCTTAAAACATTTCACTAACTGTAAATCAAATTTGAACTTACCATCACCTTGATCTTTTTAGTGCAATAACGAGCCTTATGTCCCATCTTACCACATCAGTAGCACTTTCCAGAATTCAGAAGACATTCCCCAGCATGCCTTTTACCACATTTATCCCAAACTGGAAACTTAGATTTCTTACCATTAGACTTTTTTGAAGAATTATTCCCTTTCTTCTGCCACCTCGGTCTCTTCTTCTGTTGGTTGTTATAGAACACTTGATCGTCGAAAAACTCAATTTCCACCTTCTCATCACATCGAACAAGCTTTTCATAACTTTTAAACTCATGAGAAGCTATTGCCCTTCGATATTTTGGCTTTAATCCTGAGTAAAACGATTTATTTTACTATCAAGGTCTCGAATACAATTTGGAGCATACCTTGCCAATCGAGTGAACCTTTCTTTATAGGTAGCCACTGAGTCTTCCTCTTGCCTCAATTCCAAGAATTGTTTTTCCATCCTAAGTCGAACAGCCTTAGGAAAATACTTTTCAAGAAACATACTTTAAATTCATCCCAGTCGAGAGCATCAATCTCATCAGCGTCCCTGATATTTTTAACCATCGACCACCACTGATCTGCTTCACCCTCCAAACGGTAAATAGCAAGACTAACCTTTTGATTGTCTGAACACCCCATGACATCGAAAATCTTCTCAAGTGATTTAATCAACCCTTCAGCTAGCACAGGGTCAGATGATCCTCTGAATGATGGGGGATGTTGCCTCATGAAATGTCCCACCACTAACATGTTCCTATGTGGTTGATCTGGATGATCTCGTGCATGGATACCACCACCATTTATCGCTTGAGTCAACTGCGCCATTACTGCAACAAACTGTTCAGTTCCAATTTTGACCATCTCAGGATGCTGATTCGGAAGGTTATTTCCTTCTGTATGCCTTCCTATCACTGCTTCCCTATTTCCTCTGCGGAAAACCATTCTGAACAACCATGTCTTAGATGAAGCAACATGGTAATCTTCAAATGCTATATCATTTCAAAAAAATATTTTTGGATAATCATTTAATAGAATTCTAACTCCTAAAGTTATATAAACAAACCTTTGATACCAACTATAAGGCCCCGACCTTAAACCTTACTTAATCTTGAGTTATCACAAGATTACACCTTGAGGATCTTTTCAGGTTTAGAGTTTTAGAGAATTAGAACATAAAACTTGCATTACATTCCACATTTAAAAAAAGTGGTTACATAAAAGATATTATTGATTTTTCCCATCAAAGGAAACATATTTAAAATAAAACATGGATTCTTTCTTGACACTTCCTTGACACTATCATCATATCATGTACCTTTCCCTTGACCTGTGAAAAACATTTCAAAAAAACATGGGATGAGCATAAAAAGATCAGTATGGGTTATAAAAATATTGAAAGGAAACATGGGTACATATATACATAAGAATGAAATCATGCTTTACCCATAAAACATAAGAACTTTAACATACCTCATCAAATCATGAATAAATCATAGAAATCATAAGACATAAAGGTAACTTGAGGCATTCATAACATTCTTATGTAGGGAGTAACCCTCTTGGTTATGTTTGGAATACCCATCACAGTATATTCCCTTAATCTCTTCGGAGAAACCTTAACGTTTCACTACTTCACGTTACCCAATGCATTGGAGATCTATATCGGGCTCACCCGCCCTTATTTTATCACGGAACCACTCATCTTCATAATAATTCCCAAGAACCATAACATAATCGTATCACATACAACATGCATAAAGGAAACATAACATTTCCACATTTCAATCACAAGATATCAATAAAACACATTGATATAATAAAAACATTACGAAAACCATTTTCAATACCAAAATAAAAGAAAAGTAAAATAGGGTATTTATTTTTCTTTAAAAAAAACGGTATGGCTTGTAGAGGAAGCCGAAACTCAAATAATGGTCACGACGGCGGAGAAGTCGTTGTCGCCGTATACGTACGACAAAAACATTCCCTTTTGTCATTTAGTAAATGCTTCGTATAAAAAAGATTCCTTTTGAATAAACATAAAAGTCAAATGGTTTTATACACCGTATAAAATAAGGTTGTGTATAAAACAAAATATGCCTCAATGAAAGGAGATTGAGATGAAGTCCCATACCTCGGGTCCGACTTGACTCAGTCATTCTTTAATCTCCTGAATAATAAACTTGAGTTAATTTATACTTGTTTAAGAACCTTTTTCAAGTTCATTATTCCTTTTATATAACTTATTGCCATGTCATGAACACTATGTAATTATTTTAGTTAATAACGGTCGTTTTAACGATCATTGGTACTTGAGTAAAAAATAAACCCTTTATAATTACAAGTTGTTCATGTATCCATTATATCCAGATTTATAATCATGATTTATATATCATATATATCCAGTATATACATGCATTTATAATATTACATAATCATTTATAGGTAAGAAATGAAATGCACCGTTCATGGAGATGGTAAGCCGTACGTACGCATGAACGCTACTTTCATTTCTATTTAGTATTTTTATAGAATGGAATAATAATGATATAAAGGTATATTATAATTCCAGTTTAATATCATATATAATATCATAACTCCATCCTTTATATGTCCCACATATGGTATTAACGAATCAAATCACTTTGAGGGGGCGGTAGTCCGCACTTCCTTAAATGAAGATATCGCGTTTAACCATAATGGAAACCATAAAGGTATGCCCAAAATGAAAAATACAGAATATTAAGGAAAAAATAAACATATTACATATCATATATAAATATAGTGTCATCTTAATGGCCACCTTTGAAGGAGTTAAAATAATGTTGAACAATCATCGTTTCGGGAGGCAGAAATTCGCCATCCACGGAAACAGTATGTTCTTTAACCATTAGATGTAGGTGTGTGTAAGTGTAGCTCGAATCCTTATTATAAAAACATCCTAGTATATTTGAGATACTGGAGTTGTTACAAAATAAATGAATAAAAAGAGTTTAGGGGGTTGGAGAAGCAAAATAAAACAAAAGGACTCAAGTGAAGACATTACCTTAAAATCGGGTAACTCCCTTTGGTTTGAGCTCAAAGGCTTCCTTGGGAAGACTTCTTCCCAAAGTGAGGCTTAAAGGAGTAATAGAGGGAAGTGGAGAGACAAAATGGGTAGGGTTTGGCTGAGCTAAAGGCTTTGGAAGTGTGGGTAAGGAGGTAGAGGTGGGGGCCTTTTATAAGAGGAGAGGAGGGGCACTCTTGGAAAGTAAAGAAATGTTACTTTATTTTAAAATGGGTTTCGGATTAAAAAGGTCCCACATTGATATAATTCGAGGCTAAGGTGATAAGGGTTCGAAATATACAAATCCAATAGGTTTTGGACATGTTTAGGTCATAGATTTTACATTATCGTTTCATTTTATTTAAATCCTTTATTAATGAGGTAATCGATGCATCATCATGATGTCATAAATAATTTAATATATTTAATGTCTAAAAATTATAAAAAAAATATCATTATGTAGGAAATATTTTTAGCTTTCTAATGAATATTTATAGTCAAAAAATGTGACTTGTATAACCCCATGTAAAAATTGTTTTAGTAAAACATTTCATGTTTGTGTCATTTTTACTTTTACATTAAATAAAAAGTTATTTATGTCATTTCCCAACCAAAGTGGCTCCATGGGGTCCCCAAGTTGACCCATGGATTGTCTTGGTCGGCCATGACACATCCAATTAGGGTAGGACATGTTTCAATCTCATCTCATATTATTAAAACATTATTTTTAACATAAACTACACTAATTACCTCTAATCGCGATTAAAAACATAAAAGTTACTATTCACCAAAAAATTATTTTAATCCCATTGAACCACATTTTACTTCTTAATGACAACCATGTATGCCGGATTTTTGAAATTAAAAACACAGAGGTGGTAAAATTTCATTTAAACGAAAAATCAGTTTCTTTAACTACCAGTTAGTGGTTTCACTATTCATCAAAAATTGAAGTTTTTAAGAAAAATACCAAAACTTTACCCTAAGCTATATTTGATATTCTGAATTCAAAAATGATGTCTATTTTACAAAATTCAAATCATATAAGTTACATTAATTAATTTAATAATTAATTCCCGCTGTCATGACAAATAGCGTGTTTTTATGAAACAATAAGTATCAAAAGATTGACACTAGTTTAAGTCCAATTTAAAAGTGAAATTGATTCCAATGACCACCATTGGATTAAATGGTAAAAATATATTCTAATTTCACTTCAAAACCAATTCAAAATATAATCTAATCACATAAATAAATTATATTAAAAAGCAGTTTTGATGTAAAATGCAGTATTTTTCACTATTCATTAAAAAATGAACATTGTCAGAAAAATACCAAAAATCACACAAAGTCAATTTTGATGTACCAATCATAAAGAATAAGTTTATTTTGACAAACATAGCTTATAAAATTGTCAAAAGATAGATTTAAAAATGTTTTGCCATCAAAAGGCAGTAAAACAATCTTTTAAAAATATTAGTGTATTCCATGCTTAAGATTGGATTTATTTTCATTTTAAGACTGTAAAACACTATCTAATTCATTAATAGACATAGATAAAAATATATATTATTCATTACTTACTTGGGATGTTACATGCTTCCCCTCTTTAGAAAATTGCGTCCTCGCAATTTATTTACTTATCGAATAAATGGGGGTACTTATCCCTCATTGCATTTTCAGATTCCCATGTTGCCTCTTCCATCATGTGGTTTTTACACAAAACCTTTACCTGATTAATCACCTTATTATGTAACACTTGCTCCCTGTGGTCAAGAATCTGGACCGGTTGTTCCTCATATGATAGGTTCTCTTCCAGCTGAACTACCTCTGACTCAAAACATGAGATGGATCTGGCATATACTTTCTCAACATCGAAATATGAAAAACATTGTGTACCTAAGATAAACTCGGAGGTAAAGCCACACGGTATGCAACTGATCCAACTCTCTCCAGAATTTCATATGGTCCAATGAACCTTGGACTCAGCTTTCCTTTCTTACCAAATCGCATCACACTTTTCCATGGTGAGACTTTGAGAAAAACATGATCACCTACCTCAAAAGATAGATCCTTCCTCCTGTTGTCCGCGTAACTCTTCTGCCTGCTCTGAGCTGTTATCATGTGTTTCTGAATCAGCTGAACTTTTTCTGCCATCTCTTCTACTAATTATGGTCCCATCAACTTCCTTTCACCCACTTCATCCCAGAAAGCTGGAGTTCGACACCGCTTCCCATATAACACCTCAAATGGTGCCATCTGTATACTGGAATGAAAAATGTTATTATATGAAAATTCAACCAATGAAAGATGTTGGTCCCAATTTCCCTGATAATCCATAGAGCAAGAACGTAGCATATCCTCCAATGTATGAATTGTTCATTCTAACTGCCCATCTGATTGAGGAAGAAATGCTATACTGAAACTTAATTCAGTACCCAACGACTTCTGAAGGGCCTTCCAAAAGTTAGAAGTAAACTTGTGATCACGATCAGATACAATGGAGAGAGGAACTCCATGTAACCTAACTATCTCTTTAAGATACAAACGGGAAAGTTGATCTAGAGAGAAAGTATCTCGTATAGCAAGGAAATGAGCATATTTAGTCAAACGATCAACAATAACCCAGATTGCATTACTACCTCGAGGGGTATTTGGCAATCCCACAACGAAGTCCATGGATATATTCTCCCATTTCCACTCTGGCACTGGTAAAGGCTGAAGCATCCCTTTCGGTAACTTTTTCTCTGCTTTAACCATTTGACATGTCAAACACTTCACAGTAAAATCAACAATATCTCTTTTCATTCCATCCCACCAGTAATACTCATGCAGATCTCTGAACATCTTAGTACTGCCAGGATGAACTGAAAACGGAGAACTATGAGCTTCAAATAACAACTCTCTCTTCAACTGTGAATCACAAGGCACACACAATCTCTTCCCAAATCTCAAAACGCAATCATTATCAATGTTGAATTCAGGAAACTTACCTTTCTGAACCAACTCTACCTTTTTCTGCAACTCACTGTCTTGCTTTTGTACTTGCTTGATTCTATCTGATAGAGAAGATTTCATTGATACCTGAAAAAAATAGAAGAACATCCTGGACCAACAACTTCTATGCCAAAGTTCATCAAATCCTTAACCAAAGGATCATGTTCCAAATGCAACATTGCTAATGAAGCATTACTTTTTCGACTCAAAGCATCAGCCACTTTATTTTCTTTTCTCGGATGGTAATGAATTATACAATCATAATCCTTTATTAATTCTATCCATCTCCTCTGTCTCATGTTCAATTATTTCTGAGTGAATATATACTTTAAACTTTTGTGATCGGTATATATTTCACACTTTACTCCATACAAATGATGCCTCCAAATTTTTAAAGTGAAAACAACAGCAGCTAATTCCAAATCATGTGTAGGGTAATTTACCTCATGAGTTTTCAATTGTCGTGAAGCATAAGCAATTACCTGATCATTCTGCATTAGGACACAACCAAGTCGTTTCAATGAAGCATCACTGTAGATAACAAACTCACCATTCCTGGAAGGTAGTGCCAAAACTGGAGAATTCACCAATCTTCTTTTCAGTTCCTGAAAACAATCATCACATTCTTTTGCCCAGATAAACTTAACACCCTTCCGAGTTAGCTTTGTCATTGGACTAGATAACTGTGAAAAATTTCTAACAAACCTTCGGTAATAGCCTGCCAAACCAAGGAAACTACAAATCTCAGTTACATTTGTGGGTCTTGGCCATTCTTCAACAACCTTTGTTTTTACAGGATCAACGGTCATCCCATCTTTAGAAACAATGTGACCAAGGAAAGAAATTTTTTGTAATCAAAACTCACACTTGCTGAATTTCCCATACAATTTATTTTCTTTTAAGGTTTGCAAAATAACCCTTAAATGTCTTTCATGCTCCTCTTTAATTTTAGAAAACACCAAAATATCATCAATGAAAACCACCACAAACTTATCCAAGAACTCATGGAAAATTCTATTCATTAAGTCCATGAATACAGAAGGTGCATTGGTTAGCCCAAAAGGCATTACTACAAATTCATAATGGCCATATCTTGTACGAAACACAGTCTTCAGAACATCTGCTTCCTTTACCTTCAGCTGATGGTACCCCGATCTCAGGTCAATCTTTGAAAAATACAGAGCTCCCTGGAGCTGATCAAACAAATCATCGATATGAGGCAAAGGATATTTGTTCTTAACAGTGATGTTATTCATGGCTCTATAATCAATGCAAAGTCTTATAGAACCATATTTATTTTTAACAAATAAAACAGGAGCACCCCATGGTGATGTGCTAGGTCGAATGAAACCTTTCTCTAATAAATCTTTCAATTGCTCCTTCAACTCTAAAAGTTCAATTTGAGCCATTCGATAAGGGGGTTTCGAAATTGGCTTAACATCAGGAACTAAGTCAACAATAAATTCAACTTCCCGATCTGGTATTATTCCAGGAAACTCATCAGGAAAAACATCAGGATACTCATTTACCACTGGCACATCATTAATCTGAACAATTCCCTTGTTTTCAACAATATGTGCAAGGTAACATTCATTTCCATCTTTTACAAGTTTCTCGGCCTCTTGATAAGTTATCAACAGTAAGGGTTCATTCTTGTACACAAACTGAAAGAATTTCTAAAAATAAACTTCTTTAGCTCTACAGTCAATCTTAGCATGGTAAATAGAGAGCCAATCTATACCCAAGATAACATCAAACTCTACTAGAGGTAGAACAATAAGGTTTGCAAGTAGGTTCTTTCCACAGATAAGGATAAGAGGATTCTTATAAATTCTTTTTTCCTCAACATTTCCCCCAGGTGTTTTTACCAAAATTTCAGGAGTCCTTTCTTGAGATGGTATTCCCATTTTACTAGAAAAGTTTTCAGAGATGAAAGAATGTGTAGACCCCGAATCAAACAACACACTGGCATAATCTGAAAAAACAAAAAAAGTACCTGATACAACATCATTTGATGGCCCGACATCTTCTGAAGTAGTTGCAAAGTATTTCACCACCCCTTTCTGCTTGTAGTCTAACTGCTTCCCATCACTCGAGCTCTTTGTCAGACACTCACTTGCATTGTGACCCATCTCATTGCGCTTAAAACATTTCACTAACTGTAAATCAAATTTAAACTTACCATCACCTTGATCTTTTTTAGTGCAATAACGAGCCTTATGTCCCATCTTACCACATCGGTAGCACTTTCCAGAATTCAGAAGACATTCCCCAACATGCCTTTTACCACATTTATCCTAAACTGGAAACTTAGATTTCTTACCATCATACTTTTTTGAAGAATTATTCCCTTTCTCCTGCCACCTCGGTCTCTTCTTCTGTTGGTTGTTATAGAACACTTGATCGTCGGAAAACTCAATTTCCACCTTCTCATCAAATCAAACAAGCTTTTCATAACTTTTAAACTCACGAGAAGCTAATGCCCTTCGATATTTTGGCTTTAATCCTGAGTAAAAACGATTTATTTTACTATCAAGGTCTCAGATAAAATTTGGAGCATACCTTTCCAATCGAGTGAACCTTTCTTTATAGGTAGCCACTGAGTCTTCCTCTTGCCTCAATTCAAAGAATTGTTTTTCCATCCTAAGCCGAATATCCTTAGGAAAATACTTTTCAAGAAACATACCTTTAAATTCATCCCAGTCGAGAGCATCAATCTCCTCAGCGTCCTTGATATTTTTAACCATCGACCACCACTGATATGCTTCACCCTCCAAATGGTAAATAGCAAGACTAAACTTTTGATTGTCTGAACACCCCATGACATCGAAAATCTTCTCTAGTGATTTAATCAACCCTTCAGCTAGCACAGGGTCAGATGATCCTCTGAATGATGGGGGATGTTTCCTCATGAAATGTCCCACCACTAACATGTTCCTCTGTGGTTGATCTGGATGATCTCGTGCATGGATACCACCACCATTTATCGCTTGAGTCAACTGCGCCATTACTGCAACAAACTGTTCAGTTCCAATTCTGACCATCTCAGGATGCTAATTCGGAAGGTTATTTCCTTCTGTATGCCTTCCTAGCACTGCTTCCCTATTTCCTCTGCGGAAAACCATTCTGAACAACCATGTCTTAGATGAAGCAACATGGTAATCTTCAAATGCTATATCATTTCAAAAAAAATATTTTTGGATAATCATTTAATAGAATTCTAACTCCTAAAGTTATATAAACCAACCTTTGATACCAACTATAAGGCCCCGACCTTAAACCTTACTTAATCTTGAGTTATCACAAGATTACACCTTGAGGATCTTTTCAGGTTTAGAGTTTTAGAGAATTAGAACATAAAACTTGCATTACATTCCACATTTAAACAAAGTGGTTACATAAAAGATATTACTGATTTTTCCAATCAAAGGAAACATATTTAAAATAAAACATGGATTCTTTCTTGACACTTCCTTGAAACTATCATCATATCATGTACCTTTCCCTTGAGCTGTGAAAAACATTTCAAAAAAACTTGGGATGAGCATAAAAAGATCAGTATGGGTTATAAAAATATTGAAAGGAAACATGGGTACATATATACATAAGAATGAAATCATGCTTTACCCATAAAACATAGGCACTTTAACATACCTCATCAAATCATGAATAAATCATAGATATCATAATACATAAAGGTAACTTGAGGCATTCATAACATTCTTATGTAGGGAGTAACCCTCTTGGTTACGTTTGGAATACCCATCACAGTATATTCCCTTAATCTCTTCGGAGAAACCTTAACGTTTCACTCCTTCACGTTACCCAATGCATTGGAGATCTATATCGGGCTCACCCGCCCTTAGTTTATCAGGGAACCACCCATCTTCATAATAATTCCCAAGAACCATAACATAATCGTATCAAATAAAACATGCATAAAGGAAACATAACATTTACACATTTAAATCACAAGATATCAATAAAACACATTGATATGATAAAAACATTACGAAAACCATTTTCAATACCAAAATAAAAGAAAAGTAAAACAGGGTATTTATTTTTCTTTAAAAAAAACGGTGTGGCTTGTAGAGGAAGCCGAAACTCAAATAATGGTCACAGCGGCGGAGAAGTCGTTGTCGCCGCATACGTACGGCAAAAACATTCCCTTTTTTCATTTAGTAAATTCTTCGTATAAAAAAGATTTCTTTTGAATAAACATAAAAGTCAAATGGGTTTATACACCGTATAAAATAAGGTTGTGTATAAAACAAAATATGCCTCAATGAAAGGAGATTGAGACGAAGTCCCATACCTCGGGTTCGACTTGACTCGGTCATTCTTTAATCTCCTGAATAATAAACTTGAGTTAATTTCTACTTGTTTAAGAACCTTTTTCAAGTTCATTATTCCTTTTATATCACTTATTTCCATGTCATGAACACTATGTAATTATTTTAGTTAATAACGGTCGTTTTAACGATCATTGACACTTGAGTAAAAAACAAACCCTTTATAATTACAAGTTGTTCATGTATCAATTATATCCAGAGTTATAATCATGATTTATATATCATATATATCCAGTATATACATGCATTTATAATATTACATAATCATTTATAGGTAAGAAACGAAATGGACCGTTCATGGAGATGGTAAGCCGTACGTACGCATGAACGCTACTTTTATTTATATTTCGTATTTTTATAGAATGGAATCATAATGATATAAAGGTATATTATAATTCCAGTGTAATATCATATATAATATCATAACTCCATCCTTTATACGTCCCACATATGGTATTAACGAATCAAATCATTTTGAGGGGGCGGTAGTCCGCACTTCCTTAAATGAAGATATCGCGTTTACCCATAATGGAAACCATAAAGGTATGCCCAAAATGAAAAATACAGAAGATTAAGGAAAACATAAACATATTATATATCATATATAAATATATTTTCATCTTAATGTCCACCTTTGAAGGAGTTAAAAGAATGTTGAACAATCATCGTTTCGGGAGGTAGAAATTCGCCATCCACGGAAACAGTATGTTCTTTAACCATTAGATGTAGGTGTGTATAATTGTAGCTCGAATAATTCTTATAAAAAAATCCTAGTATATTTAAGATACTGGAGTTGTTACAAAATAAATTAATAAAAAGAGTTTAGGGGGTTGGAGAAGCAAAATAAAACAAAAGGACTCAAGTGAAGACATTACCTTAAAATCGGGTAACTTCCTTTGGTTTGAGCTCAAAGGATTACTTGGGAAGACTTCTGCCCAAAGTGAGGATTCAAGGAGTAAGATAGGGAAGTGTAGAGACAAAATGGGCAGGGGTTGGCCGAGCCAAAGGCTTTGGAAGTGTGGGTAAGGAGGTAGAGGTGGGGACCTTTTATAAGAGGAGAGGAGGGGCACTCTTGGAAAGTAAAGAAATGTTACATTATTTTAAAATGGGTTTCCTATTCAAAAGGTCCCAAATTGATATAATTCTACGATAAGGTGATAAGGGTTCTAAATATACCCATACAATTGGTTTTGGACATGTGTAGGTCATAGATTTTACATTATCTTTTCATTTTATTTAAATCCTTTTTTAATGAGGTAATCGCTGCATCATCATGATGTCATAAATAATTTAATATATTTAATGTCTAAAAATTATAAAAAAAATATCATGATGTAGGAAATATTTTTAGATTTATAATGAATATTTATAGTCAAAAATATGACTTGTATAACCCAATGTAAAAATTGTTTTAGTAAAACATCTCATGTTTGTGTCATTTTTACTTTTACATTAAATAAAAAGTTATTTATGTCATTTCCCAACCAAAGTGGCTCCATGGGGTCCCCAAGTTGACCCATGGATTGTCTTGGTCGGACATGACACATCCAATGAGGGTAGGACATGTGTAAATCTCATCTCATATTATTAAAACATTATTTTTACCTTAAACTACATTAATTACCTCTAATCGCGATTAAAAACATAAAAGTCACTATTCACCAAAAAAATTATTGTAATCCCATTGAACCACATTTTACTTCTTAATGACAACCATGCATGTCGGATTTTTGAAATTCAAAACACAGAGGTGGTAAAATTTCATTTAAACGAAAAATCAGTTTCTTTAACTACCACTTAGTGGTTTCACTATTCATCAAAAATTGATGTTTTTCAGAAAAATACCAAAACTTCACCCTAAGCTATATTTGATGTTCTGAATTAAAAAATGATGTCTATTTTAAAAAATTCAAATCATATAAGTTACATTAATTAATTTAATAATTAATTCCCACTGTCATGACAAATAGCGTGTTTTTATGAAATAATAAGTATCAAAAGATTGACCCTAGTTTAAGTCCAATTTCAAAGTGAAATTGATTCCAATGACCACCATTGGATTAAATGGTAAAAATATATTCTAATTTCACTTCAAAACCAATTCAAAAAATAATCTAATCATATAAATAAATTATATTAAAAAGCAGTTTTGATGTAAAATGCAGTATTTTTCACTATTCATTAAAAAATGAACATTGTCAGAAAAATACCAAAAAATCACACAAAGTAAATTTTGATGTCCCAATAATAAAGAATAAGTTTATTTTGAAAAACATAGCTTATAAAATTGTCAAAAGATACATTTAAAAATGGTTTTCCATCAAAAGGTAGTAAAACAATCTTTTAAAAATATTAGTGTATTCCATGCTTAAGATTGGATTTATTTTCATTTTAAGCCCCTAAAACACTATCTAATTCATTAATAGACATAGATAAAAATATCTATTCTTCCTTAGTTACTTGGGATGTTACATTCCCTGACTATACGCGAGCTTCACCACGAGACCTAAGGCTGGGGCTCTGATGGAAGAAGTATCTTATGCCTCACAGTCAGACATGAGCATCCCCCGATCATGACTTTTTATTTGAACAACACTTATTTTAGAAACTTTTCCCGGTGACCCTAACGGTCACAAAATAGTAGGACTTCAGAGGAATGAGACAAGATGGCTTAGGATGCTCGAACCGACAACACTGATGGCACATTAGAAAGTAGTCTGACGAACCAGAAGTCGACATCGACAAAAGGGATTTCTTCAGAGGTAGGTTCCTCTCGTACACCCTGCTCATGAAATGGGGAACTGTTATGAATGAATAAAGGCAATGGATTTTCCAAGAAATTGTGCTCCAGATGTCGACTCCTTAAAGCGGCCTACACAGGCCTTCGCCAACCATTGGCCTTGTTAATTACGGACATGATCTCACCTCTTTTCGCCTTCACCTCCTTAGGTATGATCTATTGGATGAAGACAGACTTAAACACCTCCCACATCATCCCAACTCCAAGTATTATGAGACATCCACCCCCATTGGTCCAAAGCTAGACCATTCACTAAACCCAAGACAATACGAACTCTAACAAACTCGAGAGTTCCCACCCACCCGAAGACATGCTCTACCCCCCTCAACCCACTTCACTACCCATAAAAAACTCCAAATTCCTCAAAATCCAAGCAACACTTGATAGAAACCAAAATTGGGCATGACCCATTAACAAATATTGAGTACATTTCTGGGTGGCATATTCTGAACAACACGTAGGGCATAAAACCAAAACCGGAATCAGCCAAAACATATTTGAATAGGACACCCCAAGCCGATAAAATTGGGCTGAAAGTCAAAAAAATATAAATACAACAAAAATACTCTTTTTCAAAATCACCATTTTTATTTAAAACATCAAAAATGCTTTATCCCAAGGTCATTTTTCAAAAAAAAATCCACTTTTCATAGGCCAGAAATCCATTTGTCATAGAAAACCAATTTCCAATTCCTTTATATTTAAAAAACTCACCCATGGCATTCCATGAATCATCACATGTGTGTATATCCACATCATCCATAAACAAGTGCCTCAGGAACTTTTCATACATACCCACACACATGTGATCCTCTATAAAAAATACCAAGGGTCACACCAAGCCACCCTTTACCAATTCCAACTAAACACTAACTTTCAAACAAAATATACTTCAATTTAAAAACCCACTTTACAAATTTAAAACCATTTTATAGAAACTCTTTTATTTCCAAATCCACTTTCATTTTCAAAAACACACTTACACTAACCAGAAGCAACAAAACTCAACATATAAAGAATCATCGAAACGAGGAACTAGCAGTCGTGCTCAACCTGGAAACATGGTAGTGATCTATTCCCCAAGTAAGAATCAACAACTAAGAGGAACTTAAACCATGCACTCAAACTCCACATGGGTCACTACTCCATGTGAGGTCACAACTTGACACTGGCTCACCTCCATTATCATTCCTCAATTTAAAACAAAAGCAGAAGACTCAAATCCCAGACTACCCTGGTAACTCAAGAATCACTGCGAGCAAGAGTTCACGACTCTCTTCCCACACTTACCTCCCGAGTACCTACATGCCTAATCTCCATCTACCAAACACCCCAAATAACAAGGGCATCCGCTGATGCCATTTTGTCACGAACCAGCCTGGGTCGACCCCGAACCGGACACCCGATCCGATCCACGAAAAGTCCCGAGGGGCGTTACCGATCCCCCCGGGATGGAAAATAGTGTCGTGCATCAAAAGTAAACAAGTGGGAATGATTTGGCCCAAAAGAAAATAAACTAAGCAGCAGAAATAAGAAGAATAAAGGAAAATAAATAATGAACAACGAACAACGCTACTAACATGACCATGACCAAAACTCCATGTGTCCCCTTGGGTCAACCTTCAAAAGCACAAACAATGTCGCTCAAGGTGAACAACTGAAGCTGGAACCTATACCAGAACTAAAAATAAGAAAACACTATAGGCGTGAGTATTAAAAATCTGTAGGCTAGCCCGATAAATCAATTTCCAAAGCACTACCATTAAATAAAGAATATATTAATTTAAATTTTTAACTACATTACCTAAAATATGGGTTTTACATACACTTTTCATTTCTAAAGCAAGTAACAGTCCATTGCCCTTATTCATATTAAAAAAACAAGTTTTAATGTTAAAAGGGAAAAGTGCATTACATTTTTAAAACATTTTTCTCAGCCAATTTAAAATCCAAAATTAATTTTTTTATCCTAGAGGAAAACCACACACAAAACAGAATGAGGGAAATGGAAAAGTAACACATGAGGGCCATCAACTGAACTAGGAACCTCGACTATCTGCCACAATAAAGTAATCACTGAAGGAAACATGGGTCAAACTTAGGAGCTCGTGAACAATCCAGAATGTACTATACATGTGACCCATCCTGAATTCATGCCCTAACTCGATGATGTCATAACTCCCAAACCCTAGGTATAACCCTTCATGGCTTAACTGAGGGGCCAAATCCCCATAGTTGCAATAACACAGTATTCCCCTGCTTTGGGGCCACTAGCCAGTGCGTAATCTAAACTAGTGCAGTAATCGTTCTCAGAAGATTCACTTACTATGCTAGGTTCCCATGTATAGTTCTATGGAGGATGTGCCATACAATTTAAACACAAGTCATGCATATATATATATATATATAATCCAAACACACCACACAAACTGGCACCACCCCGTCCACCACAAGGGTAGCCCCTTGCCATCGACACTCATTTAACTAGGGATGTCCCATACCGAGGACCCTCCCAGTCACACAGATCAACAATAGGCACGGGACCCAACCCAATAAGGGTTTTAACAAAAACCATTTTAAACTTCCAAACGAGCCTTGGATAAATTTCACACATCAACATTTCACAAATTATTTTAGAATGCCAACCGGGACTTTAGATGTACCCATCCTGAGGTATATTCATAAAAATCATTTCCAAACCATCTTAAAAGTTCCAACCGGCCTTTAAGTGTTTCTCAAAGTGAAACCAACACATTCATTCACATGTAAAACCACTATTTAAACACCATTTTTCATAAAAAAGAAACATTTCACATCAAACTGAAACCACACTGGAAAATTCATAAACTAATTTAAAAAAATCCAATTGACATTTTCACCATGATTCGACAGTTCGTCATGAAAAATAATTTCTGTTCAATGCACAAGAATAAATAGTTTCATTTGCAGTAAATAATTATTCTAAAAATAATTATTAAGTATTATTTTTACGTCACCAAAAATTAAATAAATAATAAGAAATTAATAATTTCTAAACTTAACGATAAGTGCAGTGGGGAAACCTACGTCAACTTTCAGTCCAAACCTGACGACGTGACCTGCTTCGCACTTGCGCATAGATACCTGCAAGATGAAGAATGTTGTGAGTACCAACGCATCGCAGAGACATCACCAGGGATTCAAAAACATGAAAACATTTTTTTAAAATATTTCAAATGAAGAAGCAGTGCAAACCTCACCTCGAAATAGTGGCAAGCAGACCATAACAACCCCAAACAACTCACCTTTAGCGGTGAACACTGAAAAAATTGTGGCGAGGACCAACATAGGACAAAACATTATCAGGGAATCATAAATGCAATTTAGATACTAAATTAAATGTTCACACAATAGTAAACCTCTCACCTTCAATGGCGATGACCAGAAAGACCAAGCGCACCCCACAAATAACGGTGGGTGGTCCGAACCACCTCGCCTTAGGCAGCGGTAGTCGGAATACGCATGATCGAGACCCAAGGAAGACTTAGCACACTTGGCGAGTGGTTTTCACCAGAGAAGAGGGTCGCCGGAGGTCATGGCCATAGTAGGGGGGTCGTCGGAGGCTGGAGGAGGAACCAGCGCGAGCGCAGCGTGTCGGAGGTGGAGGTTGCTGGTCAGGACATCGAGGCGCGACCGGAGAGGGAGACCAGGAGGCTGGCGCGGGTCTGGCGCATGGTGAGCGGGATGAAACTCGTCGACCAGCGAGTGGGAGTAGGCGGAGCCAACGCGGTGGGTTGGAAGCGGGGTCACCGGGAGGTGTGGAGGTTGGGAGCCCGGTGCTGGGCATCCAGGCTGCGACAGGAGGCGGCGGGCCGTGCAGGGTTGGCCGGTGGAAGAGGCCGGAGGGCGTGAGGGAGGAGAACGAGAGGGGGGT
Source organism: Viscum album (assembly GCA_963277665.1). NCBI lineage: Eukaryota > Viridiplantae > Streptophyta > Magnoliopsida > Santalales > Viscaceae > Viscum > Viscum album. The sequence continues at coordinate 1,439,143,722 of OY728127.1, read as the reverse complement.
GGCTCGGCACGGGTCGCAGGTGGGCGGCGACGGGAGGCCGACAGGGGGGGTGCGCGGGGCGGCGACGAGCTGCAGTGGGAGGCGGAGGACGGTAGGGGGGGAGGTGCGTGGGGCGGCGACTGGCTACAGCGGGAGGAGGAGGCCGACACGGCCAGGAGGAGGGGAGGCAGAAGGGGGAGGCGAGGAGTGCGAGAGAGAATAGAGGGGAAGGCTGGGTGGCTAGGGTTAGGGAATGAAGGAAAAGAAAAGAAAAGAAAAATAAAGAAATAAAATCAAAAATAATATAAGATAAAAATGAAAATAAAGATATTAATTATTATTATTATCATAACAAAATAATGCCAAAAATTATATATATATATATATATTTAAGCGTCAGAAAAAGACACGATAACCTAGGTCAAACACACGGTCATCGCTAATTGTGAGGTGCCCACGCACTGGACCAGAACCCAACAAAAAAATATTTAGCTTCAAAAGTTTCAAACCAAAACTCAAACCAAAATTCTTCCAACCGATGCAGGACTGAGGAAAGAAGAAAATAAAATAAAAAGGAGCGTACGAGGTCGGGGTGTGACAAAAACATTCTATGTCACGAAGGGTCCTTAAATATGAGTAATAACTAAATGATATAATCATGGAACATTTAAATTTATAATTTAATAATGACTGAGAAAACTATAACATGGTTCCCCAATCCATACAGTAGTTTGGATCAGTAAATATATATTCAAAATCGATAATGTGGCCTTTTGAACTCCAAAATTATTTCATCATATCTGATTCAATGCACTAGATAAAACCACATTGTCCATACCACACCCGAATAATTTTTCATTACCTAATTAAAACCCATGATGTGATTCTTAATTTTTTTTTAAATGTTTCTATGACAAAACAAATATTCAAAACACATCATAGGTTGTGATAGTTTTCAACCAAATGTGTTATATCAACTAAAAATTTGACATAATTTCACTCATTATGGAGACCAATAGATTCTTCAATTAACAAAACATCATTTCATGTAGAGAGTATAAAAACATCATGAATATGGTAAATCATGTAATTGGGAGAAACCGATGAAATAGTTTCACTCGTAACATAAATATAATCTTTTATTAAACATTTCATACACAAATATACATTATATTTTTAAAAAAACTAAAAACTAATATATAAAAGAAAATTTATATTTTGAGACTCTAAAAAGTGATATATGTGTGAAGATCATCCTAATTTCATACCTCTTATTATTCTCCAATTACATTTTTTTCTCAAATTCCTCATCTTATTCTCTGTCTTTATGTAGTTTGAAAGGGAACTTATCATTAAAATATTATACCCCATTCCCAAAAATATGTTTTTTCCAGTCACGAATAATTTTTGGGATTCAAAGGGGTCTAAAAACACTTTCTCTATGAAATATAATTGATTAAAACCCAACCATAAAAGATACCCTTCATAGACCAATGGAAACACACAAAAACTGGAAAGGAAGAAAATTTTAAACTATTGTAAATTTACACTAATCCAACCATTTCATCATACCATAAAAACATCAAATACATATTATTTTACCATATTATTATAATTTCAATGAATCCTACCTATGAAGGTATCCCTAGGTTGACTGACTCTTATGATATCCTTCGGGTCACTAGTATATCTAATCTAGAGTTTTATTTATACTTTATTGTGTTTATAGAGTTCTAGAGTGTCGGGGGTCAGAACTGGGTATTTATGGGGAGAAATACCAGAGCTTATGGTTAGTTTAGGGTTTTTTATAAAGTGTAATGAATATATTTAGTGGGTTCTATAATAATTTATTGTGTGTTTTTTCATGGTTTGTGGAAGGTTTTCCAAACTCTGTGACAACCAAGAGGTGACTGTGCAACCTATTTTGGATTGATAGTAACACCAAAATGGTAAGCTCATATTTTTTATAAAAATGAATAAAAAATGTGTTACCCTTACCCCACTCACTAAAAAGTGTAAATTTTAAAAAATCACCCATTCATGATTTTATGTTTTTGTTGATCCCTATCCTCCCTATTCATTTTCCCTCCTCCCATGGTGGTTGAGCTCTCCCCTACCTCCCTTTTTAGTTCCCCGTTGGATTATTGGTGGTGTTTCTTTAGGTTGGTCAATTTATCATTGATTTATTCTTCTTATTCTCATCATCATTATTTTATCTATCATTTTTATTGAATTTTGGAAACCTAGGGGTGGAACTATTCGAATATATCATATGTAATGATGTTTTTTGATTCATTTGTTATGGATCAAGAGTGTGAGGCTTTATTATACCACTTATGGGTGGTCTTCTTCATGGGAGAAGATAATTTATCTAAATTTGAGGTAGTTGTACCTATTTAATTATTATTTCCATGATATACCATTAAATTTGTAATCTCCTTTTGTATTATTATTTTAATAATCCATTTAAATGAATAATTCCTTTTTTGAATTCCATGGTTGATGTACCTAATAGATTTCTTTGGAAATTACAGTGTGTAATCTGAGTTTTTACAAAAGGGTGTGGTTTATTTTCCTACCAAGGGTTTGATAAATTGGTTCAAATAGGTTTTTTTTGTTTTAAATTTTTTTGTAATGTGTTTTTAGAAATGTTTTTGCCATTGAAATAGTGTTTTTATTAATTGGGATTGGTTTTTTATGAAATTTCAAGTGATGTTTATTTTTTTATATGGGAACATTCTTGTGATGTGTTATCAGTGATTTTCATGTGGGTTACATATTGTGTGATAGATATGATTGTCTGTGGCACCATGTGTTACATTAAGGGAGGACCATGCGAGACTCTATTTTTTCCAGTACACCATGCGAACCTTTGTTTAAGAAGAATATGTGAACATCCATTTTGGATTTTGAGATACATTGTGATCTATTGGGGTTGGGAACAACTAATACCATGAGATATTCCATTACATAACTAGAACACTTGTTTAGACTCACTCACAATATAACCTTGTGGTTATAGCCTTAGGTGCACTTACTAATGACGGGTGATTTGTATGCTTTATCATTTTAATTAGTTCTATTTTTATGTGATGAGATGTATTATTACCATTTGTCCATATTCTATTTATATAGTTATATGGTGTTGATTTTTGTGCACAAATTTATTATTATTTCATGGAAATGTTGAAAATTTTGTTACTTAAGGAATTTTTTATTTATGTTATCCATGGTGAGATTTTTTTTAAAACCATATGTTTTTTATAAAGGAAATCGAAACAGATTTTAAAGGATTATTTGAAATTTTTTAGTATTCAAGTGGTTGAGTTTTTAAAATATTTTTAAAATATTTTATTATATCCCAGGAATAATATCCTTAAATAAAATCATGGTAGTATTCTACAAGGCTTCATGCCTCAACCCTGCATAGTACATTTTTGTCCATTTTCATATTTCATTTTTTTGATACATATAAATGAATTAGAACCCTGTTCAAGGGTATCCTTGTAGGATTATCAGTTATTGGTGTTTGTGGAAGATATTTGGTCTCATAGGGATGGGATCATGTGGTTTTATTTTTGATAATTTGTAACTATGGGTTTTACTTGGGCCATGTATGGTTTTATAACCTTTACACGAGTTTAGATTATTAATTTTGAGATTCCATGTATATGTTCATCTATTTAATGTTTTTATTTTATGTATTCCATCATTTATTGAATTTTGTAACTTGTGTTGTTGACTCTGATGTTTTTGCTATGAATATTCCATTTTAATGAATAGTTTATGTCTATTTATCAGTGGTTGAACCATTCCCACGTTCTAGTTGGTTATGCTTGGTACATGTCACCATCCCATAGAGATTGGGAATCCACCTTAGGTTGTGTAGAGGGATGGATCAGGTGAAGATTTGGGTCATCTTGGGATGGTTTATTACAACATGGTATCATGTAATTTTTATTAATGAGATAGTGGTAGTTTGTATCCACGATCATTGGAACTTGAGAGGTAGAAATGAGGAAGTGTTTGGCCTTATCTTCATTTTGTCAAACCTGAAGATACCTTGGGTGGTTTTGGAATATGGTTAGGTTTAGAACCCAATTTTGGTTTATTTTTATGATGTTTTTATCCTTATTTTTTATGTTACTACTGATTTCAATTTTGGGGTTGGTATTCTTATGTGACTTCAATTTTTATTTGATTACAAATTATACATGATGAAGCTTGTTTTTCATGAATTTAAGATAATTCCTCCGAGAATGAAAATAATTAGGAATACAAATGGTTTAGTTCATAGTACCCCACTTGAAAACCCTAACATTCATCCAGAATTGGTGGAGTTAAGGATTATTATGTTCCAAACCATGGTTATAGTGGTTGGTCATGGGAAGACTCATGCCATGAACCATGCTCAATAGTTTTTGAGGAACAATGAATAATATTTTTGTGGAAACAATAGACATAATGAAACCAAGAAGTGGTTGGATCATATTGTGATGATCTTCACGATCTTGAATACCCCTTAGACCTATAATGTTCTATTTTACATGTATGTGATGGAAATACATGGTATGATGTAATGGGAGTCAATTTTTCTTTTGGGAAAGAATTAGGATCTAACGTTGACCACATTAAAAATAGAATTCATTATACAGTTATACCTGGAGGCCATGAGAGTGGTTATGTCCTGTGAGTTTATGAAGATGGAGAAGGCTGATCATTTAGTGATGGATTATGAAGCTATATTTATATAGATGGTCCATGTATATCTAGGTATCCTCATGAATTATTATCCTATGTCTTAGTTTATTGAGATGGGTTTCAGGATTGAGATCATATCTATGATCATTTTTCTATTTCTAATTACATATTCAGATGTGGATGAAAATTAAAATTTTCTAGAGGTATAATTAAATTGAATGAAATGTCTCAGTGGTGTTCCTTGTTTGGAATTTATCTTGAGTTATTCTTTAGGAAAGAAGAAGATGTGGGATGATTAATTGGGAGGTAGTGGAAAGTGTGTCTGACAATCTTCAGGATCAGCTTCTATGAATCATATGGGGAATATTACAGTTTCTAGACAGTGTGGAAGGAAAGACTACGACTAATTTTATAGTATCTAATTACTTTCTATTAGTTTTGGAATTAGTCTAATATCATGTTCTTTTTTCAGGTTGATTCATTTTGGAGTAGTGTAATCTATATTTTATCAAAGGGATATGAAGTGATTTCAGAGGCATCCAAGGGTGGAGGATGTCATTCTCATTGAAAGGGGGATTCTAGATAGGGAAACAAACTCAGGGTGTGTCTAAGATAAGGACTCTCCATGGAGTGAATGTTATAATATGGGGATTCGATTCCAGTCCATCCACCAATCGACATAAAATGTTTATTGCTTCATCTATGGAATGGTTTTTTTTTGAAAATTATGAATCTTGTCCATTTAATTCTCTTAATATTATTGATTCCTTTGGAATGATGGTTTATTTCATTTTTTATTTCATAGATTCTATAACCTTATTGGCTTGGAAAAAGGATAGTGGTTTAGGTTCCATGAGTTCCATAATGTGGAAACTGATGTGGATGTCGTTTGGGACATCTTTATTTTAAACTGGACATGTTTAACCTCATTATCAGTATAGATTAAATTATCAGAGTTAATGAATTAGTTAACTATTATATTTTTATGGTCTAGTTCTTTAGTCCTAACAAGAGCATGAATTTTTTTTCAAGGTGAGTGGATTCACGATCATGGTTGGTGTGACCTATTGATTCTGAATTTGGATTTATCTTGTGCTAGATATTCTATTTGTTTCATGAGGATGATGAGAAATGGTCTTCGGGGTAACATATAGTGTCATGGAAATCAACCCACAACTTTTTAGCATTGATTTCATATGATTTATTCCCAAAAAATTGATCATGTTTACCATTATCATTCTCCATACGATGAGGCTGATTTTTTTTTCATCTTATCGTATAGCTCCAGCCAAGATGAAAGATATGAAGGTTCAACTATAGGATCTTGAGGTAAAGGATTTTATTAAACAAAGTGTGTCACCATGGGATTCACTAATAATCTTTTCAAAGAAGGATTGTGGTATACAATGAATTTTCATAGACTAATGTATTTTTATCAAAGTGATAGTAATGAATAAATATTGGCTTCCCAAAATTGATGACATGTTTGAACAGATCATAAGGGCCCTTTGATTTTGAAAAGTCAACTATATATTTTGGTAACACAATTAGAGGGTTAAGGAAGAGGATGTTCTAAAATCCACTTTTCAATGTTGGTATGGAAATTTTTAGTATTTGGTTATTATATTTGTGCTTAGAAATTCTATGACTATCTGCACGGCACTAATGAAACAAAAAATTCATTGCTTTTTATAATCCTTCATGGTTATGTTTCTAGATGATATATTTGTACATTAAAATATGGAGAAGGATCATGCTGACTATCTTGAGGTTGTTTTGGGAATTTTTAAAGGCCATAACCTATATTCCAAAGTTCCAAAGTTCCAATATTGGATTCCAATAGTGATGTTTCTATGTCATGTGATTTCTATGGTAGAACGACTTGTGGATCTAGATATGGATTGATATGTACGATATTAGGACGAAAATTAGAACTTGTTTGAGATTCATATCATTCTATTCCTGGTTGGGTATTATAGATGTTATTTTACGGATTCTCCAGGAAAGATTTTCCCTTGATGGGTTTGATTAAGAACGAGGTGCAGTTTGAATTGTATGTGAAGTTCCAGATTGATTTTGAGAAAATGATTAACTATTTAACATGATATACTATTTTTATTCTACATTATCCTAGGAGAGATTATGCAGGTTTTTACGATTCTTCTCGTATGTTTCTAGGATGAGTGATGATGCATGATAGCCATGTGGTTGCCTATAGATCACAAAATCATCACCCATATGAATGAAAATATAAAACCCAAAACCTATAATTTTTAAATAATTATTAATTATTTAAATAAGTGGAAACATTAACTCATTATGGAATAATTTAGAGTGTATTCAAATCAGAATTTCTAGAGGCATTTTTTCACTCAGAGTGATCTGGACTCAAAAAGGGACTTTGGGTGGAGTGCATTCATGCATCTGATTTCGAGACCATGTATACTACTAGGAAGAGAAATGTTTTCACCAAAACATTGATAAAAAATTATAGTGTAGGATGTTTGGGAATAAATGGATGAATGAGGTCTGATGGTTTTTTATGATCTATGGCTAGATGCGAAGAAATTTGGAGGGAAGGTGTTCTTTTCCAGTGTGTAGATTAAACCCCTATCATAAATCTGGTGTGGAATAAGTAGGTATCCAACTTGGATTGAAATTTTATTAGTTGTTATATAAATGGTTGTGAGACATCATGTGATTGGTCTCAGGATCCCAAAGGTTCTCTTCTCTTATGAAATATTTTGTAAGTTCCATTGAGATTGATAATGGATATGATACATCAAGTGCATCATTCTAGATTGGGTTTTCACCTCAGGGATACAAATATGTTTATACCATGAGAGGATGGTATTAGTGTCCCATAAATATACATTAAATTTAATAATTTTTTTACATATGATTAAACTGTTAGATGATCAATGCTGAGGACGACAGACTAGTTAGGTTGCTGTATCTCCATCCCTTTCTAGTGTGGAACTTGGATGAGATACCTATAGAGTTTTTTATTAGGTATTCTCATACTATAAGTGTGAATTATTATATATAGTTTATTGTAAATCATCTAAAGAAATCAACCCATTTTCTACAAATAAGGGATTGGATGAACGTAAAGGACCTCGAATACTTGTACTTTTAAGGGGTTGTTTGGATACATGGAGTGACCTCAATGATAACGTCTAGTAATGATTTAAAATTTTAAATATATATTTTGAAAGGACATTTCATGGGATTTAGTTATATATTTGATATTGAGAATTGTGTAAAACACACATAGGGACTTCTAGTTTGAGCAGACCATCCAGACTAATGAGGATATGAAGATGTTGTGTGTGCTTAATTATGGTGGTTTGTGGAAAAGAAACCTGTAATTTTATGAGTTTTATATTATAATAGATATCATAACTCAATTTTACTTTACCCATTTGAGGTGTTGTATGGGTAGTCAGGCCAATCCCCATTATGAATTGAGGAGGTGGAAAATCATTTATTAGTTAGGTTGATCCTTGTCTAGTAGATGACTGAGATGGTGTGGGTGATTCAAAACTAGATAAAGATATATCATAGTCATCAAAAGTCATATTCACATCATCTTAACTACCTTTTGGGGTTTCAATTTGTTTATTAGGTGTGTCTCTAGTTACCAGTTTAGTTGGGTCATCAACATTTTGTAATGGATGGGATGTTTGTGACACATCATGGTGAGCTATTTCATGTTGTGGATCATCTTGGGTAGTTACCATATTAGATGAATATTACACCATGGATAAACCAGATCCCTGATTTCATAAACATCCCCAAGATGAAGAGATACCATCCATACCCATATCTTGTGTTGGAGTGTGAAGATTTGGAATTAGAGGCTGATTCCACCATGGTGGAGTAGCTTATTTGTATAATGTATATTAAAAGTAATGTTCACCATGGGAAGGTGATCCCATTGGACTATGTGAGCAGGTAGAGTGTTTGCGTTAGCCAAGAAGGTTTGGAATGGGAATTATGGGAGAGGGATCAATCACCATACTTTTTTCATCCAACAAATCCTAAAGAAGTTTTGGGGTGGGAAGTGAGATGATGGGTAGTTTGACACCCTCCAAGTCACTTGTACGTTCAATTCTGAGTTTTATTTATAGGTGAGTTTGTTATAAGATCTCTTGGGTGTATAGTGTAGAAAATGAGAGTTTTTTTGAGTCATACTAGGGAATATTGTTAGCACATAGGTTTTCTATCATGATAATAATTCGTGTGAGGGGTGATATATTTCTAGAGAGTGTGGTTTCACACAGTTTGAGCACAGGTTTTCAAACTATGTGAAACCAAATAGGAGTCAATGTGGCATAAATTGTGTGGATAGTGGAAGTATCACAATAATTCTATTTTTGACTAACTATTTGATCAAACCATGAGACATAATCCTATTCATTAAAAGTGTGAATTTAACAAATTACACTATCATATTTTTACATTTCTTCTTTCCTTTTCCCCCATCATGTGACTCCCACATACCTTAGTTGTGTAGATATCACCATAAATCCTTGGAGGTTTCCTCCTATATTATTATTATTTTATTATGAAGGTTTATTTCTCTTTTATTACTTCTATTTATTCCCCTTATCATGTTTGTTTCTTCCATTACTGCTGATTTGTGGAACACTAGTTATGGTTTTGGCCTAATATAGGGAATGAAATGGGGTTTTTTTATTTCACGTGAATTTGGTGTGTGAGACTTGGTTTTATTTATTATGCATGGTATTAATTAACGACAGCAAGAATTGAAAAAAATATGATGTAGGTGTCTCTATTTAAGGGTGATTTCTAGGGAATTCCATCACATTTCTAATCTCCATTAGTTTTTTTGTTTACATTTCCATTAAAATATTTTATTTTTTGTGGAAATTACTTGTTTGTTGTATTTCAAGGATTTATTTGTAAAATTTGTTATTTAATGTGTTATTTTACAAATAAGAATTGGTTTTATTCCCATAAATTGTTTGATAAAAGGAATCCATGTTTTTTTATGGTTTTAAATGGATTTATGAAATAGTTTTTGTAATTATATTACCTGGGAATGGTTTTTTTAAAAATATTGGACATGTTTGATTATATTGATTGATTGATATGAGAATGTAATTTTTATTGGTTGGAATAGAGTAATAAATGTGGAAAAAATAGTGTGTGAGAGAGAGGTTTGTTCAAGGGACCATGTAACCCTTTAGAGGGACGATTTTTCATTCCCATGTTTGTTTCCAAGGTACCGAGTGAGCCTCTTATAAGATGTCTTTGTGAGATTCCATGTTAGATGTTGGGGGACTGTGTGAGCTCTTGAATTTGGGGATGATGAATACTATGAGAGATTCCATTTCATTGCTATAATTCTTATTTAGACTGACTCATAATAGAACCATGAAGTTTGATCCTTAGGTTCACTTACTCATTCTGGTATATTTCTATGGTTTATTTTCTGGATACCTCCATTTTGATGTGATGAGATGTTTTACATAAATTTTTTCATATTCTATTTGTATATTTATTGGATGTGAATGATGGTTATCACCTTTATTATGACTTCATGGTTCTGTTGAGGTTGATCTACCTCATTTCCTTACTTATTTATGTGATCCAGGCTTGGAAAGTGTTTTAGAAAAAAAATTTTAATGGAAAAAAAGGAATTTTAAACGCTAAATTAAAAATGGGTTTTAAGTGGGTTATTATTGCAAATATTAAACTAGTTTTATGGTATTCATGGAAAATATGGTTAAATAGATTCATGCCTCACACCCTTCTTGGTCCCTAAATTGGAGTATTTAGATTTTGTTTTACAGGACATTGGTAAAGATAATGGAAACATGTTCCAAGGTGGAACTTCTTGATTATCGGCACACAGTGTTTATAGTGGATAATTGGTCTCATAAGGACATTATCATATGGAATAATTTTTTTCGCATTGTACCTGTGGGTTTTACTTTGTACTAGTTTTGTTTTTACCCTTTCCTTGAGTTTGGATTTATCATTTTGAGATACAATTTATATGTTTAGATATAAAATGTTATGTATTTTATATATTTCATTGTTTATGGTATCTTTTTCCCTTGTTTTCTGGACTCTGATGTTGTTGTCATGGTATTTCTATCTTTATGGATGGGCCATATCCCTTAACAAGTGGAAACAATGTTCAAAATATCTAGTTTATTATTCCTAGTTCTTATCCATAGTCGGTGGTGACTGTGAATGTGCTTTAGGTTGTGTAACTAGCCGACTTAGGTGATGATTTGGGTCATCCCTGTTCCATTAATTATAAATCTCTTATTTCACAAGAAAGACACTCCAACCTCCACGTTTTTCCATCATATCATGATGTAATAAAGTTAGGAGGAAGAAACCTATGAGTTATGTGGATTCCCAACCATGTATCCATGAAGCATATATGCAGACTCCCATCATAGGGAAGTGTGTTCTTTATTGAGAAATTGAAGATTCTCTCAAGAATGCATTTATTAACTCATACATTATAAATCAAGAGTGAATCCCTCAAACAACACATGCATTATAAGAATGAGTTATCCCCATTTTTTTAAAACTCTAGAAATAGTCCACTGAATGATAGCATATGTTGGATGAATCGTTTAAACAATATGATATTAATGTTTTAATACCAATGAGTGACATGAAATTACTAAACGAATAATTTTATTTGATTCATTACAAAGGTAGTTGAAAATAAAAATACATAGTATCCCTTTCATGCCTTTAGATATGTATTCATTCATACATTTCAATTTTCTATAGGTAGTAACATGGAATCATTTTCCATTCATTTTTATTTCCCTGATATCATAAAATATGATACACTTCATATTCATTTACAAAACCAATTTTTAATATATATAACATATTATATGATTGGATACATCATACCATATGATAAAACATATATATATATATTCGTTATCTAATATCTCTTTAAATATAACACTTAAAATAGATCCTACAATACCTTATGGTATTTAGCTTATATATATCATATTCAATAAATTGTTAAATTATATCCAAAAAAATTATGTATGTCATTCAAAAAAATAATTTTAATAATATTATTAACTTCATAGTTTATCACATCATATTTAGTACCTTGTGATTCCATATCCAAAACTCATTAGGATTAACAGTTTCAGTACATCTCTAAGTCAATCTCAATCCCCATTCAGTCATACATAATGTGTGGCCCCATTTTTCTTTCTAGTATCGAACACAAATAAAATTTATCAGATCCATAAATATTAGAAAAAGAGGTCTCTAGGGAACCATCAGTTCCACTTAATCAATAATGGGATCTATCATGATATCAATAAAACAAATGTATCTCAATAACGATTTCCATCAGTCACACCATATGCTGTAATATATTATCCTGTTATCCCATAGTCAAAGACATCAAGTGAAAATTAGAGGCAGTGTGTGTTAACACCATAAATTCATTTAAATGTTTTAGATTCTTTCATAATAAAATTATCTCTTTGATGAATATATATAATTTTATCCATCTATTGGACCAGTATATCACATTCTCTTCATCTAAATAAATAAGAACTTCATACCTACTCTCTTGGTACTTCTTTACACTCCCCAATATAACTCAATCAGTGGCACTAATTTCATTATCTTTATAAGAGATAATGGATATCGTCATAGTTGATCACCAACCAAGTAAATATTAAAAAACATACCCAACCTTCCCTAGATTACGTAGGCCTTGAGGATTTCGTAAGAATGATATCAAATCAGAAATATTAACATGAAAGAGATCACATCAGCTTAAATTATAGCGGACTCCTATATGATCCATGAACCCCTATTATACAAAATAATGTGTGTATAACACTCTGTGACATATTGAGTGGGGAATACACTGCACTATTAAACTGTTCAAGTATCATTATCAAATCCTATATCACATACAAGAATTATACTCTTGTTAAACATATAATCTCATCATAACCAATAATACTCCTTCTCAAACATTGATTAATGATAAAAAAGTTCATACATTGAAAGTTCAACTATCAATATATTTGAAATAATCTTCATCAATATATACAGATATGAAATATACACGAATAAATGATAAAGTAAAAAATTTCATTTTATATGAGACATTTTAAATTCTCAAAAAAATTAATAATACTTAAAAAGAATACATAATAAACTATCTATAAAAAATATATGATACCCTACTATAACATCCTTATGTTGGATACAATTTTTAGTGATTTGTTATTTAATGAAATATATATATAATTTCTTCCACATCTCTACATGATCATCTAATAAAACACTACCACTAATAATTTAACTGATTAAAATCTATGAATAAATAAAGTTTAAATAATGGTGACATTTAGGAATTATTTTATTATTTTTTAAATAATTTAACATATTCAAAAAACATTAATCCACAAAAAGAATCATTTTTAGGTTATGTTATTTAAAAGAAAACATTCTATGTTTAAACTCACAATCCTTGGAAATCATTCAATCAATCTTTTTTTTTTGAGAAATAATGATAAATGGTGTAACTATTTACATTATTACTCATCATCGCATCTTATAATTATTTACGATAAAGTGACATTAAATTTATGGTGGAAAATAAATGTAACACTTTAAATTTTTATGCCTAGACCATAAAAATCATATAGTAAGTGAGATTCAGTGTCTAATTTTCAAATAATAATCCTTTTTTGAAATAGTGATGTTCACTTTCTCCTAAAATCTAAATGAAACCTTTACATTTATCTTTTTAATCACATGTATTAAACACTTTTTTTATTAAGTGAAATATTTTAATATTTAGACAAATATCATAATTTAGTTTTTTATTTTAAACATATCTATATTCAAACGTACTACCACCAGTCTCTTAATCATTATAATTTATTCCTAATATCATGCTAAGATACATTTTTTTTGAAAATTCCTAAAATTCCATATTAATTATACTAATTAAAAAATAAATCATAATTTCTATATCATATATTCTAATATATTATTAAGGATAATTTTCCAATAAAATTACACAAAAATATTCTACGGATTGGTAATGGGAACATATTCTCTCTTATTTAAACAAACAATTTTTTACCCTCTTCCAAACTGTCATTATTGGGGTATTTTCAAAATAAACCACTTTTAAAAGGATATGAGGGAAACTGCACAAACAAATAACAGTAGCGAAAAAATTCCACAAACAAATTAGAATTTCAAAATGCGTATCAGAATGAGTTTGTAGGAATGTGTCAATTGCATGATCTTAGAGCCCATGCTAATCTCAACTGACATCTTCACCTAGATCCCTTCATCATCCAGATGTTCACACTAACTATCACCCAAAACCACAATCACTAAGATGACTACCTAGTAGAACAAGTCCATCATCATCGTCTTGACCAAAACTAATCACTAGGTTAAAGCAAGAATTACTCACCCATATCAAACCTTTAATACCCATAACAAATCATACAATAATATCATCTCCTCTATCAAAAACTATTCAACTTAGAACATCACAACTTCACCAATCATAAATAGAACCAAACAAACCAAAATGCTAGGGTCATCGAGCTCAAACACCCTCACCGAGTCGTTCAACTGAAACATTATCACTGAATGATGTAATTTACATTGAAGATGAAATACCCAAAACCACCAAACTAAATCATCATCAAAACAAGAACAACCAATTCCACAAAAAGTGAAACACCAACAGTTATAGAACTAAAAAGGACCAAATTCCATTTGAGACTAATCGACACTACCATGATCATAGGGACACCATAAAATAGAGGAGACCTAAAAAACCACAAGTGAAGGAACATTGAAACCCAAAAGAAGAAGAGTAACCAACACAGGTCCCAATTCATCAATGACCAGTGACCTCCAAACCAACAGATACCAAAACACCCATGAAAACCACTGAATATGGATGAAATGGAGTCTGGTGCAATATATCTAGTTTCATGAGTAGGGGCTAAGCCAAATTGGGCCTTGAGAGTGAGAAATGATGATAGAGAAGAAATTGAATTTCCTGAAAACTATAATGAAAACCACATACCAAATAATATGACACCGAATGACACTACAATCACATCCCAAACCATCTTGAAGACCATCAAAAAGGGACAATGTGGGGTTCTGCATCACAAGTATGTTTCAAACAACTGACATATTTTTAGATCAATGTGCTGAAAAATGACAAAAACCATATAGGAGGAAGATATATGAGAGTGATATACAAAATTTAGATGATTATTAGTGATGAAAATGAAAGAAGGTCATCTAGAAAAAAAGTATTTATAGTTCTCAATGAAGTGCACTAAAAATCCTAGGAGAGGATGATTCTTGGAGTGATAGAATGGCCAGATAGTTGGTTCCATCAAACCTGATTATTATTCCCTCATATAAAATTATTTTTAAAAAACATCTAGATAAAATAAATTCAAGGATAAAATAGTTTTATACTTGTCTATTGTTAATTTTTTTATAGAATATAATGAATCATAAAAGTTTTTTACATAATTAAAAATCTCATTTTATACATTTCAATTTCATATATTCATATCATCATGATAAATTACATTAAATTAAAATCAGTTGTGAATTGAATCATTGAATCATCACTTGAATGAAAAATATAAACTCTATCGAATCATTTTTTGATTTTTAACTTCTATATACTTATGATAATTGTAATGTATATATTTGGAATCATATATCTTTCCAACCATGAATTTATTTCAATAAGACAAATACCTAACATATAAATCCCATAGTGTTTCAAAAAACCCTTTATTTATCCCAGAAAATTCCATCTTATGGAATCATTATCAATTCCTAATAAAACACTGAGGCTTCAATAACCATAAAAAGATACATGAAAAACATAATTTTATTATCAATATATCATTTCTTCTTTTGGTTATATCTTTTACCAATATGTACTATCTATAAATCCCCAGATCATAGATAATATATACTAATTTTTCAATTCTCAACACATTATAATATCATGGGATTTTTTAATTAATTCCCATTTTCCAAACATGAAAATCAAATGAATTACATAACCAAACCTATAGTTGAATAAATATCCAGCCTCCCCATTTTATTAGAATAATCATTCTTGTTAATTATTATTGGAATACGAAATCATATTGAACATATGTGTCTAAAAACACATACTTCATTTTGAATCTATTGCAGTTGAAAACATAAGTGAATCATTATATGATTTTCAAAAGAATCTTGATTCAATTGGTGAAAAAATTCTACATATCATTACACAGGATGGTGTTCTTATAAAATATAGTGTATTATTTTACTGAATAACTTTTCTTATGATACCATTCTTATGAGTTTCTTATATTATGCTTCTCATTCCTATGGATTAATAGAAAATTTATGTTAGATGATGATGATGTTATTATCTACAATAGAACATTTTATCATATCAATATATTATATAATGAATTTTTTTTAGGACCAATAGGGGCCTATATACCCTGAGAGGGGGGGGGGGGGGTGAATCAGGGTATGGATATTATTTTTCTAAATTCTTCTTGACTCTCTGAATCTTGAACTCTTTATTACAAGGGTCACTTTGTTTTCACTTGTGTGTTAATTGTGATCACTCATTTCCTCTTAATCTGATGATGATGCTTAGAATGAAAAGCAGGGAAGCAAGCAGGCAGACACAGAGATTTTTACTTGGTTCACCCTCACTGGACGATGTCCAAGGAGCATACAACGATAATGTTCCGATGTACCAAATACATGAAAGAACATTGCTGTTTACAAGGTTCGGGCTAGATCACTTCTATCCCCAGGTTCACTGCCTTTACAATGTTTAAAGTCATCTCACTACTTTCCCAAGGGTCACTCCCTGTTTCTCTCTCTCTGGCTCACTGCCGGTGGAGAGGATCACCTTCTTCCTCTTACTTTGCTCACTACACTGGAAATGATCCACTCACAGTTTATAGACCTGTAGGTCTCTTTATTATCACTAATTAATACATCCCCTATTGTATGTGGATGCTCTGTTGAAGTCCAACTTTCAACCGTAGATGAATTTCACTTTGCACCGAAAGTATTGGGAAATCTTCCAGCTTTCACGCAACCCTGAATGACTTCTATGAATCAACCTTACCTGGTGCACTTCTCTAAGATGGCTCACAAGTATCGGCGCACAAGTCCACCTTAACCACTTGCACAACACAAGCTTCTACAACTCCAAACTTGTATGACTCACACCCTTTTATGCCCAAACCAATATTGGCGCGCAACCAAAAACATTCGTGCTTCTTCAAAACTGGCACACAAGTTCACCTCAACCACTTGCACGACACCCCCTTCTTCAACTCAAAACTTGGGCGACTCACTTCCTTCCTTGCCCAAACCACCTTAGGCACACAACTATCACCTGGCGCGCAACTTCTACTTGTGCGACCACACACTACTTGCATGACCACCACACCTGCGCGAAGAGAGATTTGAATTTTCCAAGTGTTGAAATCCACCGAATGAGGAGGG
The DNA here is from genome assembly GCA_963277665.1 of Viscum album. Lineage (NCBI taxonomy): Eukaryota > Viridiplantae > Streptophyta > Magnoliopsida > Santalales > Viscaceae > Viscum > Viscum album. Next base: position 1,439,126,460 of record OY728127.1, on the reverse strand, counting down.
GTCGACCTCTATTTTTGGCATTTGGACACCTTGCGCGACGGTGCACAAGTCTCCCCTCGGCGCGCAAGTCTCGGCACGCAAGTCTCTGCCATGCATGTCACTTGCGCGACCAACCCTAATACTTGGGTGCCCATTATCCCTTTTCCATATTTTGATGTTCTGATCTTGAAAAATAGTAGGCGCTCAAGTTTCCCCTCTTTCAAGTACACGGCGCACAAGTCCCTTTTCCAAAAATCACTTTTCTTCATTTGTCGATTTTCGGGCACAAATATTTGGAAAACACTGGAAAACGGTGCCACCTTGTATCATCTTATTTTGCATCGCCTCTAGATCATCCATTCCTTTGTCGATGTTCTTGAGTCAAACATGGATCGTTAACCACAACCCATGAACTCGACATTACACCATGAAATTCCATTTGTCAACAAATTTTTACGTCATGGTTTTCTTTTTCAACAATCACAACACAGATGTCAACTTTGTCATCAAACACAATCACCTCTAAAATGCTTCAATGATACCTTGAGGGATTTTTTCCCAACAATATCCCCCTTTGGGTTTGTTGAAAACTCTTTCATAAAAAGATACATAGTTAACTCTTCATCCCCCATTCGCCTATTGCGATTCTGATAGCGATCAAGGATTTACTCAACACATACTCTAAGACCACATGAGAAATGCTCGGTATGAGAAACAAGAGTAAATGAAAATTTAATCAATGAATCACTTCAAATCTGGCACCCACTATTGACAACAAACTAATACCAATTTTTGGAAATATTCTTACCGCATTCCAACACCACTCTTCTGCTTTTATCATGATCCTCAGTTGTCATGATATCTATTATTTGATCAATCACTTCTAGCATCGTCAGATTTCATACTCTCCATCTATCTCATTGCTCTCCTCCTATCTCGCTGCTCCACTTATCAGCTTATCCCCATATAAATCATGATTTAACAAATTGCCACATTGTCTTTCCCTTGAACAATCACTATTTTCTCCCCCTTTGTCAACGAACCCAAATGTCACTCCTTTGCAGTCTGTAACAGAGTATAGAAAGTATATTAGCACATTAGGAAAAAACACACATCATACCTCGAGGAGAGGGGGGTTCCACATCCACACTCTTTCAAGTGCGGGGAGTCAACTGAACTCCCAGATCCAGTTGATGCCTCTCGAACGCTTCCTTGGGTAGGGCCTTTGTCAGAATATCTACAACCTATAGCTCTGTAGGAATATACTCCAACTTCACAAGCCCTTGTTCCACCTTCTCCTTGATGAAATGATATTTGATCTCAATGTTCTTTTTCCTTGAGTGATGAACTGGATTTTTCTAAGATTGATAGTAATTTAGTTATCGCACTAGATTCTGATCGGAGACTTCACTTCAACTCTCATATCTTCAAGCTTCTGCTTCATTCACAATAACTGTGTGTATGATTGAGTGGCCAAAATATACTCAGACTCTTTGGTGCTCAATGAAATGCGATTTTTCTTCTTTCTTATCCAAGAAATACATAATCCACCAAGATAGAAAGTACCACCTGCCGTTGATTTCTTATCATCCACTGAATCGGCCCAGTCTGCATCAGTATTTCCCAATAACTCTGTATGATATTTGTCATTATATGTCAATCCTAAGTCCACTGTTCCCTTGATATACCGAAGTATTCTTTTCACTGCAAGCATGTGGCTTTCCTGGGGATTACTCTGATATCTCGCTGCTTGGAATGTGGCGAAGACAATGTAAGGCCTTATTGCGGTCAAGTATAGAAAACTTACAATAATTTGCCTGTATTCTCTGATATTAACTACCTTTCCATCCTCATCTTTGGACAGTTTCATCTGGGTAGCAACTAGAGTCTTCATATCCTTGGAATTTTCCATTCTAAACCTTTTAAAAATCTCCTTGGAATATTTGGATTGAGAAATTAATGTTCCATTCCTTCCTTGTGTCACCTGCAGACCAAGGAAAAACATTATCTCTCTAATCATTGACATTTCAAACTCACTTTTCATGAATTCGGAAAATTTTCTTCACTGAGCTTCACTTGATCTTCCAAATATTATGTCATTGACATAAAATAACACCATCACCCTTTTATTACTTTCACTGATGAAATAGAGATTGTAATCAACTCCCCCACGTTGGAAACCTAGCTTCTTCATGTACTGATCAAGCCTTGTTCTCATTCTCATAAATGAGAAAACCATCTGGCTGCTCAATATACACATCCTCCTCCATAATCCCATTCAAGAATGAAAATTTGATATCTATCCAGAACACTTTGAACTTTTGTTGCACTACAATGGCTAGGAATAACTTGATTGTCTCCAGCCTTGACACCGGTGCAAATGTCTCATCAACATCTATTCTCTCTATCTGGGAGTACCCCTTGCACACTAGTCGTGATTTGTTCCAAATCACTTTTCCATCTTCATTCATCTTTTTGCGATAGACCCATTTAGTCCTGATGACATTTTTATCTGCTGGCCTTAAAATAATCTGACACGTCTGATTCTTCTCAATCTGATCTAGTTCTTTATTCAATGCCTGAATCCCATTTTCATCTTCAGCTACATCAGTGAAGCATTTCGACTCAACCTGTGATAGTAAATATGTCTACTGTAGTGATTTCATTCTTCTTGTCTAAACTGGAGCTGACTGATCACCAATGATATTCTTCCTGTCAATTTCATCTTGACTCCTTGGCTTTTGTGCAGATACATATTTTACTTCCTCATGCTCATCATCAGTATCTTCTTTTGAATCAACATCATCCATTTTTGACCCCCCTGAGTCTCTCACCACATCATTACTTTCAATAGAAAACTAGTCATTGTGTCATTGTTCAGTGGCATCAATTATTTCAACTACTATTCTGAGCTTATTATCGGAACATGTTGATACTTTCTCATAGCTTCTTGGTATCCTGTTTTTTTCATTGAATGATCCCCCTATGTTATGAAATACTTATTGGGGTTAGGCCCATTGTTTAGACTCATAACCATTCTTCTCCACCTGCATCATTTATACCAATCTAGAACATGACATTGAGCCACTAAAAAAATCTCTAAGCCTACTGAGTTGGAACTCGGTGTAGGAAACAAGAGATAAAGTTAATAACATAATCACTTTCTATTGTTCTATGTTCCACCCTTTCTTTTTCAACTTTTATGACTGATTTGAATCAATTGAAACTTTGAATCATATCACTTCTCCACTTTGCATCATTATATGCCACTTCCCCTTGGATCGTATCTCCCTACAACCTGGAACACATGAATCATCAGTTAATAGTATTCATACACATAGGGAGAGGGGTTCTTCTAGAATTCTCAAGAAGAGGATTGCGGTTGATCCTGATGGGTAAACCCTTTGATTCTTTCTTACAGAGAATCACACTCCTTCCTAGATTCTTCTAGCTGCCTAGCCAACTTCAATTGCTCTGGCCATATGACTAAGCATTCATTACCTGCATGCTGAGTCTTTTTTTGATATGAAGATTCTGCAGGCCTGGACTTTCTCACAGTTTGGGATTTAAACCCACTAGTACACATTTACATCTTTTATGTTCTACCAAAATTCCATTTCCCTTGAATCCTTCTCTGAGCATGAATATCTCTTCTTGTCATATTCCCTTTCTTCTTCCTCCATTGTAGCGATCTTCATCTTTCCTCCATATCTTGTGGTGGCACACAACATGCAAATTTTTCAATTAATTATTTGTTTATTTTTCTTTTATCATATTTCTGAGTTGCCACCCTATTTTGCATTGGTGGTGGGTCCTCCAGTGAATGTACATTCTTCTTACTCATAGCTGTATCGTTTCCTCCCTTTTTCTTCTAGATTTTTTCATGTTCTATCTTAGAGGGCTATTATGAGTGTGAATGATAAAACTTTTGTTTAGCTTCATGTGACTCACCTAAGGCTCTGAGCCTATTCTCCAACTTACCACTTTGTCTCCCAATGTAAGATGTCTCTTTATACATCACTGGATTCAAAATTCTCTTTCTGGTCTCCTTTTCCTTTCTCGTATTCTTCATGCTGCAATTTCTTGCCAAATGCCCATGATTAGAATATATGGAACATCTTCTATTAAAGGAATACCTCATTTCGTTATCTCTTAGATGAGATGTTGATGAAGCTTGAGTTCTTCCTCTGACATTCAGCTCCTGAGCTTCCTGACACATATTCATGGTGTGTCCCATTCTTCCACAATAATTACATCTTATGAATGATTTACTCTGAGAGACTCTTCTCTATGATTTCTCATGATGATTCTTCTTATTCTTAGATTTATAAAATTTATATTTTCACAACCTAAAATATATTCTTGAGCCTCTGAACAGAAGTTTGATGTGTGGCCATGAATCCCGCAGAAATAGAACCTATCATTATTTCTTTTTGAAATTGTCCTTTTAGGCCTATCTTCAACACCTACAGGTTTGTCTCCACTACTGGAACTACTCACAGCTTGCATTCTATCATGCATGGTAGGGGATTCATAAAATAAAATAACAAATGTTCCCAAACTATATGGTCTTTGAGCTGAGAAAATATTTTGTTGTTTCTCCTCATAAATCTAATACTTGATTTTTATTTTATCATCACCTTCCAAAGGACAATCAAATAGTAAGTGCAGTGCATCCTTCAACTTAGGTTTTTCTTTGTCCTTTTATATCTCTATTTCTTCCTTGTATTTTTCTATCACTTCCTCCAATTGTTGAATATTCTTATCTCTTGATTCAAGTTGAGCATTAAGTTCTTTTCTGGGATTCTTACTGCTACTCAACTCATCTTCTAGTTCCCGTGTGAGCTTTTCCACCATGTCACTTTTCTCCTTCACTTTCAATTTTTTCCTGGGAAATAGATTCAGAGACATATGCATTCTCTTTTTGTAGCCTTTTATTCTTCTGAAATTTTCCAAACAACTGTGTAGCTAGATCATCATTTCTGGATTTCAGATTCTGAACTCCATCTGACCTTTGATTCTCTTCATACACATCAACCTTTTGTTTTCCTACCATTCTATCAATATTTTGTATTTCTTCACCTTGATAATCATTCTTCTCCCTTAGGTCAGTAGCCACATCAATAAGCATTTGATTTAATCCTCTTAGATTGTTGACATCAATTTCCAATACTTGGATCCATATATCTTTTGATTTAACTTCTTCATCCAAGTTCTGATCCAATTTCTTCTCTTTGTACAAAACATCCACTTTTTGACTTTTGGGAGTTTCTTCATCATCAGTAGTTCGAAAATCACTTGGAATGTTAGGTTCATCACTCATTACTACATCATGATTGAGTGAATCTATATTTTCCATATCATATTCATTCAGGTCTTCCTTTAGTAATCTTTTTGATTCTTTTAGATGAATCACTATTTTTCCATAAACACTTCCATGCTGAGGGATACCTCATAACTTCTGATTATTCTTTGATGTTTTTCCCTTTTCCATGGCACACCAAGATAAGAGAAGACTAATTTAATCACACAAATCGACTACACCAAGACGGAGCAAACAAATCTGATAAAAGTAACCTTCCGTATGATACCAATTGTTAGGACCAATAGGATCTTATATACCCTGATGGGGGGGGGGGGTGAATCAGGGTATGGATATTATTTTTATAAAGTCTTCCTACCCCAATAGATATTGAACTACTTATTACTAGGGTCACTTTGTTTTCACTTGTGTGTTAATTATGATAACTTCTTTTCTTCTTAATCTGATGACGATGATTAGAATGAAATGCATGGAAGCAAGCAGGAAGACACCTAGATTTTTACTTGATTCACCCTCACTGGGCTAAGTTCAAGGAGCATACAACGGTGATGTGTTGCTGTACCAAATCCACTAAAGCACACTTCTGTTTACAAGGTTCGGGATATATCACTTCTCTCTCCAGGCTCACTGCCTTTACAAGGATTAGGGTTAGCTCACTACTTTCCCAAGGGTCACTCCCTATTTCTCTCTCTCTGGATCACTTCCGGTGGAGAGGATCACCTTCTTCCTCTTCCTTTGATCACTACTCTGGAAATGATCCACTCACAGTTTATATACCTATAGGTCTCTTCATTATCACTAATGAATACATCCTCTATTGTATTTGGATGCTCTGTTAAAGTCCAACTTTCACCCGTAGATGAATCTCACTTTGCACCAAAAGTATCGGGAAATATTCCAGCTTTCACGCAGCCCTGGATGACTATCATGAATCAACCTTATCTGGAACCCTTCTCTAAGATGGTGTGAAAGTATCGGCGTGCAAGTTATAACTGGTGTGCAAGTCCACCTCAACCACTTGTGCGATACAATATTTTGCAACTACAAACTTGCGCCACTCTCACCCTTTTACACCCAAACCAATATTGGAACGCAACCAATAACTTTTGCGCTTATTCAAAATTGGCGCGCAAGTTCACCTCAACCACTTGTGCAACACTCCATTATTCAACTCAAAACTTGTGTGACTCACTTCCTTCCTTTCCCAAACCACCTTAGGCGTGCAACTATCACGTAGAGCTCAACTTCTACTTGCGCGACCACACACCACTTGTGCGACCACCACACCTGCGTGACAGGAGCTCTAATTTTTCTAAGTGTTGAACCATTCACCTAATGAGGAGGGGTTGAACTCTATTTATAGGCATTTGGACACCCTACGCCACGGTGCACAAGTCTCCCCTCAGCGCGCAAGTCTCGGTGCGCAAGTCTCTGCCGCGCAAGCCACTTCCACATCCAACCCTAAAACTTGAGAGCCCGTTATCCCTTTGCAATATTTTGATGTTCTGATCTTGAAAAAAAATTAGGTGCGCAAGTTTCCTCTCCTTCAAGTACACGGCGTGCAACTCCCTTTTCCAAAAACTACTTTTCTTCATTTGTCGATTTTCAGGCCCAAAAATTTGGCAAACACTGGAAAACGGTGCTACCTTGTATCTGCTTATTTTGTACCACATCCAGATCATCAATTCCTTTGTAGACGTTCTTGAATCAAACATGATTCATTAACCACAACCCTTGAACTCAACATTCCACCATGAAATCCCCTTTGTCAACAAATTTGTACATCATGGTTTGCTTTGTCAACAATCAGAACATAGATGTCAACTTTTTCAACAAACACAGTCACCTAAAAAATGCTTCAATGATAACTTAAGGGATTTTTTCCCAACAATTTTTTTCTAAGAACTTTTAAAAACTGCATCCCACTAAAATAATTAATCCTTTAAAATAATGATATTTATTAGTCATCAAATATCAACATTTCACCTACAAATGATCCATCATTGCAATTCATCTCACCAAAAATTATTTATGTATACAATTTACCAAATCTTTATATTCACAATTATTGAATAGTTAAGTAGATTATGTTATTATAGCAATCAATCATACTGATTCACTTAATTCTATACCTGTGGTATCTAATTCCTTTATTATTCTAATCCAAGTTTAAACCAAAGAAAACACTAAGAACATGAATGATAATTTGGAATTAAACTATCTAGTGCATTCTTCCCATACACCAGATAATCTAGGGGGACCAAATTATGGTGTTAAAATACTGTGTTATATGACCAGGTTCTTAAAAAATTTCATTTTGGAAGGAGTCTAAAAAAATTATTTTGAAGGAGATGTAACATAACTTTGTTATCGCATGTTTTGCATTTATGTACACATTCCTCTAATGATTTAGTTTGGAATTTTTTTCCCACCATCAAATAGACAATTTTATACCATATTGATATTTAACTACTTACACAACCCATAGTTTGTGTTAGTCACTAATAAATTGGAAGAAAACATGTTTAAAAATATCCATATGAATCTCATGAATAAGTTATATGAATAGTTCATATAATTGGGTAGGGATATATGAGATTGGAAATCCCCACATGAGTAATCTTGGAGCCAATGCGAGTCATACCCTGCCTTTATAGAATGGGACATAGGCTTCTAGGATAGTAGGAAGACTAACCAAAGGCCCTTCTTGTTTGGGATACATTATTCATGAGATAATTAAATTCATTATACAAGTAAAATCTATTATCTGCAAATTATATTCATAAAATAATATCCTACTATTAACTTCTACCAACAAATTGAGTTTAAGGTAGTTGAAATAAAATTATTGTGTAATCATACCATAAATGTTTTTTATTCCTTTACAATTTACAAGTATAAATTTCATAACTTAAATTGATGCCTATAATTACTCACACCATAATAAATTAATATTAATGAACAATTAAAAAGGAATACCATTTAAATAAATGAGTATTTCATAAATTTTAACATGAGATAATCATTTATTATCAATTCATAATATATATATAATTATAAACCCATAATTTATATATTCATTGTGAAAATTCAATTTTTTTGAATATAAAATATTTATATTCATAAAATAATATGAATTAAACATTATATTGAATTATTCATTAAATATATTATATTTTATGAATTTTAAACATTTTATAATCCATTTTATATTTTAATAAGTGTTTACATAATCGAAATATTACATAGAGATAATTATTAAAATATTGATCAAATCACTCATAAAAAGTATTCTAATGTGATAAAAAGAATACCTCAAATAATGCCCCTTAATTTGAGCCATTAAAATTAATCAATTAAGAAAAATTATAAATTAATATATTAACACATTATACATTGTTCATATTTTTTTAATTTATTACACTTTATAAATTACCCTTTATGATTACTAAATAAGCATTTTTTTATTTACTAATTCAGGGAAAATATTTTCATAAAGTTATTCAGAATAATTTATAAAAATTTATTTTATTAAAAAATGATAATAACATAGGGTTAAAATCATCTAGAAAAATAGGCTACAAATATCATGAACTCCTTACACACCTCCTCCATCACCAAGAATACTAAACGAGGTTTATGTTGTTGGATTTCGATTTCTTTTGGGAAGGGTGAACACAATTCACTCTTCATAGTGGATTTTTATTTTAATTTGTTTTATTATATTTATTTTAGTATATAAAAATATAAATTAGTTGTTTCTAAGGCCTTAATGGAGTGTTACTCAACTATGATACCAAATTCTGTAGGACTGGGGTTCAAATCCCATAGTGTACTTATTTGGCCACAAACTACGGGTGATTATTGGTGGGATGGAATCATTGATGCCAACGTGATGTGGTTATCCTAGGGTAGTGGTCTTTAACAAAGATAGGGGTGGAGGGATCCCATGGAGGCACTAAGGACAATGTTGGTGGAACAGGAAAACCCTCTCTATGGTAGGTGGTAGTCTGACATACTCATGTGGTGGGGTGTCTTTGACAAAATCGGCATTTGACGGTTGGGGGGTCGATTGTTGGTAATGCGGTTAGGGATACATATGACACATGTAGAAATAAATTTGATTGTGGGTGAAGCATCAATAACTTCATGACATGGAATGTGTAATACAGGATTGGGGGCCCATTTTTTGAAGGATGATAGGGGAAGTCTAACCATTGACGGTTTCAGGATTTTATGGAAACTACTTGTGTGGACAATGTGAGAACTGTGGTAGTTTTAATGATGGTGGTAAGTGACAACGTGAATACATAGACTATAGGGATGAAATTTATAGTGACTAGGGGATTTAGTGGTCAGAGATTGATATCCATTCTCCTTCGATGGCGACTGTGGATTTCGGGTGGACGCTACGATGTAACAACTATAGACAAGTGCATGTCATGGATGACTAACGCACAGAGGCCTACATTCCGATAGTGTACAATGTAGGCATACATCCTATATTTTAGGGGGGCCTTCATGAACATATATAAAAGGTTCTACTGAACTATATACTATTAGGTACTCGACGGTATAATTACATTAATCAAATAAACACCTACCCACACACCTCAAGGAAAACCCATCCCATACCCCCTCCCCCACAAGGGATAGGTCATTTTAATCCCTAATATTAATAATATCATATATTTATATATATTTAGCATAACTACCCCAATTGGTCAACAATAATGCGCAGACCCTTTTCACTGCTAGCCCATTCCCATAGAGGTTACAATCCCTCGCAAAATCTTTGTGTCGTCGGTTATTCCTCAGCATTGATACATCACCATGAGACACTACAATACACTCAAAGATTATATGTCTTCACAATACCACTATAGATAGTCATCTTGTATTAATGCATGTGTCTCTCATTGGAAATCCTCCAATCATCCACTATCAAAGTCCTCAATCGCTGGCCACACATGTTGATTGGAAACCGCCATCCCCACACAGCTTCACAAAAACCATAGTATGTATTGATTTTGTCAATCACGAAGCTTGGTTTCTAGATTAAAATACCCGACCATCACCTCCTACTAACCACCAATTTGTGTCATGCCTCCTTCGAGTGGGCCCCCTCATAAACAATCTTTTATACACATACTGAATTCATATTTGCTGACATAAATTGACACCATCTAACATAATTGTGTCTCAAATAAATGATGCCAAACATGATGTGGTTCGGAGAAAAAACCCATCTGCCTTGGATGCATAGGGTCAGTTGAACCACTCAGCCACCCCTCATCTATTCTACCGAAATATATAATATGTATAGAATAATGGACTGGGTGGATGAGTTTTAACTTAGTGGGGCTATGAACCGTCCCTAACCTACGGGCATAGGGTGAGTGTGTGTATGTTTCATAGTAATTTTTTCTAACAAATACCTAATATATATTAGTTATTCAAAATTTTAATTTGATAAATTATTAATAGCATTATTAATATAATTAATAATAATACATATTTAATTAATTATATTAATTGAAAAGTAAAACCCTAATTTAAATAATATCATAAAATTAATATTAACTAAATAATAATAGTTTTTAAATAACTAGTAATTAATAATAAAACAAATAAATTTATAATTATTTTTAGTTTAGGGGATTACAATAAGCCAATGATATAATTATTTTTTATAATTTAATTAATTTACATTATTAGAAAATTAATTAATTATTTTCAATATTAACTATTCAATAATTAAATATTTTATATAATTAATTATAAAATATTAACTATTAACTATTAATAAATTATTATATTAAATAATTATTTATGTTAATTTATTATATTACATTAACTACTAAATATTACATTTAAATTAATTACTATTTATTAACCACAGATTTACTATTAACTATTAATTATTTGTTATTATTTATTGTATTTTATTATATTAATCATTAATTATAATTGAAAATTATTTTCAATTTAATATTAGTTACACTTATTTATAATATTAATTGTTAAATTAGTTATTAATGAACTATTAATTATTAATTTTATTAATTGTTAATTATTAACAATTATTGAATTAAGATCATTATAATTATTACTTGCCATATGATTAATTTTATATAATTATATTAATATAATAATTAATAATAATTATGTGAATTAAGTTATTAGTTGATACCATAGAATCTATTATTATTTATATTATAATGTATTAGGTATAATATTAAGTACTAATTATTTTAAATATTGATATTATAATTTATTAGTAATATTATTAATTACTAATTAATTAAATCATATTATTAATTGGTTATTTATAATTTAAATTTTTTAACATTATTTGTATAAATATTAATTATTTTAGTTAATTAAATATATATTATTAGTATTTTATTACAGATATTATTAATTATCAATAATATCAATTAAATTTTAACTGATATATATATATATATAAACTATTAAAATAATAATAATAATAATAATAAAACACCCCAAAAGAGGGAATTACATTATATTTCATAAGAAATCCTGAGAAAGAAGCTTGAAACCTATTTACTCTTCATATTGAAGGTTGCAACATGAGACAAGTTCATGCCTTATGGAACACATTTTTTAAAATATATATTACCTTATTTTTTCAAATTATATTTATAAAAAATCAATAAAAAGGCAATTATTTTTTAATATCAACATTTAACATGATTGAATATTTATTCATAAAAACTTCAAAATAATTATTCAATTCTAGAAATTATAATTAATAAATTAATAAATTCTTATAAATTAATAGATAACCTAATTTTTTTTATCATTATATATAAAAAAATTATAAACAATAAACTCCATTCAAAATTGAATATAAATAATAGTAGTACGCTTCATCAACTATATTTTATGATCTTGTGGGAGTAAAAAAAATAAAGCTGAGAGCGTTGTCTTTATTTAAAACACTAAAAAAATACTCCCTTTTCAAATATGGTTTAACATATATATAATGTTTTCCCATTAATCATATTTTATGATTTTCTCAGATATCATGTATGGGATATGATATTCTGTTTTTTCACATATCTACTCAATAGTAATATTTATTTATATAAATATTTTGAACACTAAGACCAGTGTGAATAAAACTAATCAAATCATATTGTATTTTACAACATCTTAAATCATGTTCCATTATTCCAAACTATTAAAATATTATAACAAATCCAATATTCACAATGGAAGATGATATGAAATTGAATATAGAATTATTCATTTCATTAACCTAGTTACCTAAATCTAATCACATTGATGGATCAAATACCACTCCTTGAATCTAATTGGGTTGAATAAATCTTCTATATGTTCTTAGAATATCAAATTCCAAGATCACCATATCTATATTAATGAAAAAACCAAAAAAAACTAGAAATAAAAATAATGTAAGTGCGTGCACCTTTACAATGAAGTATCCACTACATCATCCTCAAGCATATTTGAATACATTTTATGCTGAGCACATTAGGGGTAGTCATATTAATTCTACATTTTGTGGTATGAATGGGCTGAATTAATTAAAAATCTCATGAAATGATCTATCTAGACTCCCTAAAGATCTAGTATATTAAGATCTAATGGAGGCTGGAGAAAGAGAGCTATGGGTGATAGTGAATCTTAGTTGGGCATCAGGAACAAACACATGCACACCTCCATTTTATAGTATTTATCTCCTTATATATCCTTTTCGGATACTCCTCAAGGGAACGCAGATTAACTCATTCAATATAATGCATGATTTAATCTCTCGAACAATACATGAATTATAGGAATCAATTATTTATCTTATATTACAACACTCATTACAGTCCATTAAATGATATCTTACCTATGATAAATCATTTTGATGTTAAATTTTTAAAATTTTTCTACCAATGAGTGTAACATCCTTTCTAAATGAATTGTAGTATATGATGAATGTAAGTGGTTATGGAAAATAGAAGGTAATAATATAAAATCTATGACATTTTATGGTACACATTGATTGGCCATAAACATTAGCTTGAAATCATTTTCAATAAATTATGATTTCCCCTCAATCATATAATATGAAACACGTCATATTCATAAAAAAACTACCCTATAATATAAATTATATACATTAAAAATGGATATATCATTCCATACATTATATCTTGTATATATATATAGGTTTTATATCATATCTCCATTAATAAGTTCATTAAGATCAATCTTTATTAATGATCATTTCATGTAATACATGGTGTGAAGTAAGTATATAGTTATTATATTTTTTCATCATGCATGATCTACTATTTCCACCATTTATTCCATTCAACCTCATACAGTGAAAAATTTATTTCCATATATTTATATAAAATAACTCTATTAAGGTCTTCTCAATACTTCCATCTATTCATTTAATCTCAAATCCCATTAAATAAATAAGGGTTATTTTAGTGTTAATACTATTTATTTGGTTGATATACCTATTATATAATCATGATCATGAAAATAAATAGATTAACAACATAAAAAAATATCATTAACTATGTAAAATAGATATCTTATCCTCTCATACTTCAGAAATGAAATTTCCGTTGAAAAAACATGTCTAGAAGAATGTAAATGAAAATAATTATAACCTTTTAACACCCATATATTAGGAAATCATATCTGTCTATTTCTATTAAACAATAACAAGAATTAAAATATCATAATACATTGACTATTATGTAGAAATATTTTTTCATTATACTAAAATTCGTAGTTTTTATGTATTCTTAACAACTTTTCAGTTTCTTGAATTATGAGTTACCTATTAACAAAGAAAAATAAAATTCTAAGAACACTAATTTTTTTGGTAATAATATGTGTTTTTATAATAAGATCTTTGAATAATATATGGTAAATTACCTCTATTGAGGTTAGTTAGTTCCATCCTTTTCCTTTAGTGGAATCCTAAGGAAAAAGTCTACTTAAATTAAACCACTTCATGTCTATGAAATTCTCAACAATTTTTATCTGATACTTTATATATTCATTTCTTAAAAAAATTAATTTCAACATTCTACTTCAACATTCCATTATAGTCCCTTAACTATCTACAAATTAGAACCATATCTCACTCCCTTTATCACTGCTTATTTTCATGTGGTCACAGATTTCAATAGTTTTTGTGTTCCAAGACAATATATAAGGAGAAGAGGGTTTAGTTGATTCAAAAAGAATGTCTTGGCTTATCAAGACTCAACAAGTGGATCATTTTTCATTTATTATCATTTTAATAGGATTACTAAAACAAAATATTTAAAAAAACTAAACAATAACATATATAAGGAAGATAAATAAAATCGATAAAAGAATACTTTATCATTTTAAAACATATAGTTGATAGAAAAATTCCTCTAAATAAGTGTGTCAAAAATTAATTAATAGAATAATTAAAAAATATATATATTAATATATATTAAATTAATAAATAATTAAAAAAAATTATCTAAATAAGACCTTTGAATTAAAATAACTCATCAAATATTTGTTATACCTGTTTTATGACTCTCCTTGAAATCAATAATTTATTTGAAATAGATTGTTGGATAAAATATAATCCTAATTAAATACATGGTTAACATATTGGTCTTACATTTTGGACAACCAATATTTTCTAGAATGATGTTTAAAATTTGCTAAATGATTCTCCTATAATTTTTATAAATACCCACTCCCCTCATTCTTATTCATTACCAACTCATTTATAATGGATCTCCTCTCATATTCGCTCTTAAGAATCATTCCAAGATTATCTTAAGTTAAAATGGTGTTATTATCAAGATTTAATAATTTATTTTGAAAGATATGTGTTATCAATAACCCTATATCATTTTCAATCACATCCCATTTAATATGATATCATTTTAATTTTTTTTCTGTATACTATATTGATTAAAATTACAAGATATTATTATTAATTTATAATATTTCTAATAAATTATTACTTATTATATCTTATTATAGTATTTTCTTAACTTGTTATTATGATGACGCAAGTAACCCTAATCCATTTTTATCCTCTATTTTTGTAATCATCTCCAATTAATTTACATTTGAACAAGAAATGTTATTATTGTTCATTTTTATAAATTCATTTTCATATTGTTAATGAGATATCATCATTTTATCTAATTATACTACCTACATAAGTATTTATAATACTTAAACATTTATAGAAACCCAAGGGACAAATCTAAATATTGGAAAACATCATACTATTTTGGTAATTTCAAGAGTGTGGGGTTCCAAATAAATGAAATCCTTGTACATGTAAATCAAGAGGACACATGCTCTAGATTATTCTCACCATGGTGTTATTACCCTAATAAAAGTTGGTTAATTAATAACACATTCATTACTCAATTCACAACATGGGGCCTTACTGCATATCTGAATTGAAACTTTGGAATGATATGATTTTTTTGATTCAAAAACATTGTACATGACATAATTAGGGATTTGAATATTTTTTACAATGATGAAATTATTTCCAGTTTAAGTATCTAAAGTATTCATGTGGTGCACCAACTCTAAAAGGGTGGGATTGTGGGAAATTTTCTATAATTTCATTGGTCTCTTATCATCATGATTAGTTTATCTCAATGAGTATTTTTTTATTAATATACCTAATCTTGGAAATTATTCTACACTATCACCTTTTTATCATTCGTTTAATAATGTTACATAATATTACATTGTGAATATCATGTGACCTATAAATTAATAATTTTATATACACCTAAATAGTCATATTGTTAAATTTAATGGGGAAATGTTGATATTCTTCATGTATATTTCTAATTGGATTACAAATTATTACTTATATATGATTATGTATGACGTTTATTGGGGATCACTATGATATGTATGGTTTATCCATTCTACTCTTATGATGTCTTCATTGGAATTATTATATGACATTTGGGGATTGAAACTATATTTACCAACAATGCATCAGTAGGTCTAATGAGACAAACTAGCCTAGATATTTAGTATTTTAATTTCCCATTTATGTATGATTTAATTGAATGAGGCATTGATAGTATGTTTATAAGGTCTAACATTATGAATTCCTTAATAATGAGATTATTTATTTTTATACATGTTTTTATTTGTTTCTTGGTTTCTCAATAATATAATTTTTTTATCATAGTTTCATATTCTTGTGGTAGTATTTAATTACTTTATTCTTGTTATATTATGAATTCGATTCTTATTATATAATATATCCCATTAAACGAAACTCCCTTTTGAGATTACGAGCTCACAAATTTATATGTCTTTATCAATTTCTCAGTAAATCATGAAGATCACTATGTGTTAATTAACTACTCTAAAGGAGATATAATAATGTTTTAATGTACTATAATGATTTATTTTATGTTTATAAATGATGTAATTTTTATTTTTGTATCCAGTTTACTGAGACTATTAAATTGTTTGATCATGTGTATTATGAAGAATGTATTATGTAAAAAAAATAAAATTACTTGTGGAACTACAGTAATGGAAATGGGTTTATTATTGTGGGTATGAAATAATTCTTAGTAGAATCTTTATGTACTAGATTTAAAAAAATTAGAAAACATAACTCATTGAATTACTATAAATAATTTCCTTAAATTGATCAATATTACATGAAATTAATTTTCAATAGAAGCATTGGAATTATAAACTATGATTTATAATTAATTGTATTATTCATGAAAGCTTAAATATATGTCATTTTATGGAAATGGGACCTAGTTAAATGAACATAAAAATTTTCAATAACTTTAATTCCTGTCCAAATTTCCCCCTAATAAAAATAATTATTTTTTTCTTGGAGATTAGAATAATATTAACATATAATGGTATTTAACTCAGGTTATTAAAAACAACCATTCCTATATGGAAATTTTTTTACACGCCAACATTATTTAAAAATTATGTATTTTGTCATGAGGATACAACCTCCATCGATCAATGGAGCCAATAACCCATTAGTTACAATAAAATGGATCGAGGCTTTGGGGAAGAAATTATTTTCATTGGGATGTAGTGAATGATAGAATTTTATCACGGTGGGAAATAATTTGAGTGGATATGTTGATCAATAGTTTTCTTCTATTAAAAACAAAAAATATAATGAAGAGATAAAAATAATGGATTTTAATGATTTTAAATATATATTATAAGAAAAGTAATTTCCTCAAGATAAAATAGTTGACATGGAATGAAAATTCCTAAATTTAGTACAAAATGAGGAAAAGACTTGGACTTTTTAAGGAGAATTACATGATTATCTTGGATTGATGAAGATTGTGTAAATAACCTTGAAATAAATATTTGTATATTTTTTGATGGATTAAATCCATTTCCTAGAATGGAATTGGTGTCTCAAATTTTTTTCCCATATGATGAGATAATAACTATTATAATATAGAATGAAGTTTTCTCAAATAATTTTATATTCAATGGGAATTAAGAGGTGAATTGGGTGGATAAGATACATTTTTAATGTAATTTTGTAAATAATATGAAGGGATTTGTAGAATTGAATATGTGTAATAATTGTTGAAGGAAACACCATATTCATACTTCATTAACTTAGGATTTCACTTCAAATGTGAAGATAAATTCCATCTACTTCATTTAAAAAATGGAGAAAAAAAGAAGTATCTAATGTCCAATGTTTTAATTATAATATTATTAGACAAAATTTTATGTACAAGACATAAGGTAACTCTCCCAAGAAGAGGTTAAGAGAGAAAGGTTGTGAATATACAATCACAATAGTATAAGATTAGGTGTAAACTGATGCCATTGAATATACTTTGATCATAAAATTATTGTTACATAATACATTATTAGATTCTAAATCTATACATTATTTTATATATTTCTTATTTTCTAAGAACATTTAATCATGCCCAAATTCAATAAAGAGTTACTAGTTAATTTAATTCATGGAAATATCATATATAAAGGTTCCATAATTTAAATTTGGTTGTTATAATAATGGTTTAATTTTAGATAAGACTTGGAATGGATTGGATCTCAAAAAATAATGGAACAGTTTATTGTTGAGAGATGGTTCTGACATCCATTGAGGCTAAAATAGAATCTATTTTTAGATGAATCATGAATATTTATTAGGACCACATACTACATAACATCTTAATGAAATTCATGGATAATATTAATTGTTGAATGAGAAGGATATCCTTAGAGTATAGAATACATATATTTTTAATAATGATATTAATGTATTTCTTTAGAAAAAACCTATGTATCCACCGGAATTTGATATTGAATTCTCTATTAGCCTTATCTATGATGAAAAAATATTTTAACTAAACGTCCTTATATAATGCCTCAGATTCAATTTCAATAATTAATGAAATTTGTATAGGATTTTTGTGATAATGATTTTGTATTCCCCAGTGTTTAACATTAGGGAGAACCAGTCTTATTTTAGAACAAGAAGGTTGGGTCGATGAGGTTATGCATTACTATAGGGATTTAAATTCCATTATTATTTAGAACAATTATCTTTTACCTCGAATTGATTATTTATTTAATCTTCCTCAAGGGGATCAAAACATCCTTAATAGTTATCTCCCTTTAGTTTATCCTCAATTAAATTATATGAAGTGTGATATACTAAATATGGTTTTCTACCTATGATATGGGAATTATATGTTCATTGTTATTCCTTTTAGTTTAACAATCCTACCATTCGTGTCTATGGATTTAATGAATAGTGTATTGAAGGATTATATTTGTAAATATTTCTTGGTTTATATTGATAAAATATTGAAATAATATAGTCACTATAAATAATATGAAGTCTATTCATGATTTTTCTTTGATACACCATGGGAGAAAGAACTACATGGGATATTCAGTATGTGTGAAATTTGGCTTCGATATTTTTATTTTCAGGGTCATATTTTCTATAGGGATTAAAGATCAATGGACCACACAAATACAATGGTTGATAAGGAATACCCCACACAATTGAATATAAATAAGATATTCCATTTTATTGGTTTTCTTGTAAATTTTTGTGATTTGATGAAAAAATTTTATTGATTATGTAATCTTTTAACCATATTGACACATAAAGGTGTAAAATTCACATGGTATGAAGAGTGTGAAAATATTTTTGTAGAAAAAATGATGATAATTATTAAAGAATGAATGTTTACCCTACCATCATGATAGGAAGTATTTTTTATACACAGTGTTGATAAAATACTGGAAAATGGCATGTCCCTATAAAAAATGATAGAATTTTTGTCAATTCATAATGAAAATTGAAATACAATGTATAAAACTATCCAAATCATGATTTTCAAATGACAACTGAAATATTTTTCTTAATATTATGGAGACAATATCACTCTAGTAAATGTTATTCCATATTTATATAGAAGATTAATATTTGAAGAATATATTCAGTCATAATGATATTAGCATGAGACAAAGGTGATTTTTTGGAACTACAAAAGGATTAAAATTGTTTAATACACAACAACCCTAAGAGTAAAAACATGATAGAGGGAACAATTATTATGAAGGATCTAGAAGTTTTATCCATGACGAGGATAGTCATGGATCCAATATTTCATGATTTAGTAAAGCTATATACAGAAATTATTAAGTAATTAGAAACATCATTCTATTTCAAAGTAATTGTCTGACCATATTCATTGGGGAAGATAAACAAGTCCCAGCAAGATAACTAGGGTATTCAAAAGAAAATTAAATCCACTATTTATGCGATATTGATTAACTTCAATTATGATGATGGTGTCTTAGATTTTGGAAAGATACTTTCTTCCATTAGAACATGAACTCAATGGGGAACTACTTTATGAATCTCGTAACTCAAATTTCATTATACAAAATGGAAGTATAAATGTGGATATATATTAAAGAGGAAATTTATTATGAGAAAACATGATGTGGGAAATGGTAATTTGTATTAATATGGTTGGTGTGATAACTTGTAAAGGATGAGAGACAAATTTAAAAAGGTGTCATTGTAAATATAAATATACTAATATGGAAGTGGGACAATACCATGATGGAATTTTTCAATAGGATACCATAGAAATATATGAGAAAATATATTACATGGTGCATTTTGGAAGGCCTGGGAAATATATACATATTTCCTGAAAATGAGGGAGGATCTTCCCCAGGAAAATATTATGTGTATGTTTTACAATGAAGTTGTATGATTTAATGGTGCACCAGTATCACATGTGTATGATTGTGACAATAATTTCACATCAAAATTTTAGATTTATAAATATAATTTGTACACTAAGAAACATTTGAGAAACACATATCATTCTCAAACTAATGGTCTGTCTAAAATGAATATTTATACCTAAAAACA
The DNA here is from genome assembly GCA_963277665.1 of Viscum album. Taxonomy (NCBI): domain Eukaryota; kingdom Viridiplantae; phylum Streptophyta; class Magnoliopsida; order Santalales; family Viscaceae; genus Viscum; species Viscum album. Next base: position 1,439,105,692 of record OY728127.1, on the reverse strand, counting down.
CATTTATGTTATTATAACTTCCACTAGTGCATAAAAGGGTTTCTTACATTTCATTATTTGGGTTTTCAATGTCCATTACATCATAACATTATTATAAGTGATGTTTTAAAAACTATTTTTAGATCATTTAAAAAATATTTAATAAAAACTTTTTCACATTTGATTAGAAAACTAATGTAGAAAATACCATATATATATATATATAGCTTGTTTTCTATGTCTATTTTGGTAAAACTGACATGGAAAATGTTTTATTTCATCTTTGATTTCAAATAAACAATGTGAAAAATTGTTTTTCATGTAGATTTTTTAAAATTATATGTGAAAAATATATATTTCTGAAATATTTGACATCAGTTATTCCCTATAAGAAGTGAAACATATTTTTTTTAAAATCTAAATATTAAATATTTTTCCAAAAGGGAATAAACATAACCCATAAAAATGTACTGGAATGATATCTAGGAAATATTTATATATTCAAATCATTTAATATATAAAATATGTGTAACACCCCGAACCCAATTATCCAGAGTCCGTGCATTATTACATAACATTGGCATGATCAAAAAAGATCAAGTCTCGAAGGACCTATTAGTTTAGTAGCCTTGTAAGTACTAGATATATTCATAAGGTTTACATTACTTCATAAATTGGAAAAATACAGCAACATTATTTCCATAGACAACACTGAGATCCCATAGACTATCCCTGCAGGTTAGTTATTATATACTTCTTCACATACTTGGAAAAATAAAACATAGAAAGGGGTGAGCTCAGATGCTCAGTAAGGATATCAATATTGCGGAAACTTTCTCAAATAAGCATAAACATTTAAGGCAATGTATAAGACTAAAAAAAGCCTTTTAAACTTAATCTTCAGCATAATATGGAAAATATAAAATCAAATAATTCCATTTACTTACTCACATTGATATTCTACTAGTCGAATAATCACATGCAATATCAATAGCCACTTTCATAAAGATGGAATGCATAATGCCAGAATTTCATAACCACATAGTCAAGGCCTTGTGCCAAGACTACAAATAATATTTTGTCAAGGCCTTTTTCCAAGACACTAGTTTGTCTCATGAGACCTACCGATGCATCGAGGAGCTATAGAGGGCTCTACCAGTAACTTACTAAGTCCAATGCATTCCTCATACGAAAAGGTTTAAACATAACATAAACATTCATATTAAAAATAGTATACAAAATTTCAATACTTTATCCATAAACCATGAATGGTATAAAAATAACACATCCACAGTCAAACATATCACAAAACCTTAAATACAATATGGAAGTTTTGTATCATAATTAATCAAATTCTAATAATCTTAAAATCCATCAAAGGATGTTGACATAGAAGAAATCAAAACCTTTTTTTAGAGAAATATGTCTTTCTATTTTGAAATCATTTAAAAGTCACGTAATTATAAAAGGAAACATTTATATTTTGAAATATTCTTATAATATTCTAAGGGAAGATTCTATGATGTTATAATGGCGGAAAATATCCGTACCCGCCGTATAAGTTAAAAAAAAATTCTTACCATAAATTTGTCGAAAAGGTCAAAAAGTACCTTGTTTGAAAAAAGTTGGAATGATTCCTTTATAAACATATTATAAAATTCAAACAAGGGTATAAATGACTCTAACCCATAGTATATAAAATATTAATAATGTTTTGAAATACATTTTTAAGAAACATGGATGTGGATGATAAAGAGGTCCCAGTAGATAATTACGTATAAACAACCTTAGATAATGAAGAGATTGTAGAATTAATCCTTACCTTGTACTTTTCCTTGGTTGAGGGTAGGTTAAACTCCTGTATAATGGTGAAATAATTTTTATTAAATTATACAATAATCATATACATTAATATGATATCATATATGATATTTTAACATTGCTTTGTTAATAATACTAAGTATTATCGTTGTTTCGGATGTTAACAGATTCATTTTACTTTATATTCTTTGTTATGTGAGTCATATTTTTTATGGATGAGATGTATCTTATTCATATACAGAATTATATAAAGTCATTAAACATTATTTTTAATCATCTAATGAAAATTAGTCTTGAATGGATACGTTGAGGAATGAATCTCATTGCGTTCGTGGAGACGATAATCCGTACGTACCCATGAGTGACAATATAATTCTATTGATATTAAAATAATATATAATTGGATGGTATATCATATATAAAGAATAATTATCATCTTATATTTATTATTTACATAAATTACACATCATTATTATACCCATCCAAATAATAATGTATTGAATAACAATTACACCTCGACGTGGAGACGGTAAGCCGTACGTACGCATGTATGCTGACATGTCATTCAAAGGATGGATAGAATAATGAATTTGGTTGTAACATATTTATAATAACATCAAATTATATATAATATACTGGAGATATTATTTTAAAATGGAAACAACAAAGAAAAAGGTAGTGGAATAAGAAAGGAACTTGAAAGAGGTGATGAAATATTTACCTGTTCTTCAGGTTCTTCCTTTTGATTTGATCAAAAGGGCTCCGTTGGTTGGATTTATGACTAAAAGAAGGCCTCTAGGATGAAAGTAGGAAAATTGATAGGGTATTTGGGTAGGGTTTTTCCAATCCAAATGGCTTTGAAGGTGTGAATTAGAGAGAAGGGGGAGTGCCCTTTTATAAGAGGGGTGAGGGGAATCTTAGGAAAAGCTAGAAATATTATTTTTTAATAAAATGATTTTCCATTTATAATGGCTCCAAAATGTATTATTTAAAGGATAAGGTGGGTATGGGTCGAAAAACACTCAAACAATAGGTTTTATACTAGTTTGGGTCACTATATTAACTTTATCTTTTAGATTTAACTCGTAGTTAAATAGTTTGACATTTACCATGTCTCTTTGTATTTTTATATTATATGGTTAATAAAGTTACTATATACATCCAAGAGAACCCCAAGTGGTTCATTAATGACACACATATCATTATATAAGTATTTTGGATGAACCTTAGATATTTAGGAATATAATATAAATTAATAATATAATATGTTTTTAAAAAACTCTTTTTTGTCAATTTTGACACTATTTGGTATTTTGTTTTTGATAAATTCATAACAGAATTATTACTTCAAAAAAAATTCATATAACCAACCCTAATATGTCAGATTAACCTATAAAATTAGTGTAATTCATAAAAAGTATCAAATTACATTTATTTGGATATTTAGAATATCAATTATTTTAATCGTTCATTAATACCTTAATTATTGCATCATCATTGTGTCATAAATAAATAAATTTATTTAATGTATAAAAATTATAAATGAAATAAAATTATTTTTTAAATCTTTTTATAATTATAATGAATATTTTTAGTCTAATTTATCTTATGTGTAACCCTATATTAAAAATGGTTTAGTTATTAAACTTTAAATTTTACACTTTTAACTCTTCTTTGAATTAAATAATAATAAATGTCCTAATCTAAGCCAAGTGGACCAAAAAGGTTCATATTTTATTCATAAGGATGTTTTTTGTCAAATTATACTTATCCAATAGAATTAAGACATGTTTTAGGGTAATAATAATATCATTTTTATCCTTAATTACCCTATCTACTTTTAATTATGGTAAATAAAAGTAAAAAGTTACTATTCACCAAAAATTATTTTCATTTTATTGAACCAAATTTTAATTACAGATATCAACCATGTCTCTCAGATTTTTTAAATTCAACTCAAAGAATTGGTAAAATTATGTTTTCTGTGAATTTTCAAATTCTCCTAGGAGGTGGGTAAAAGATGGTGAAAAGTTCAATAAAATATTTATATATCTAAAATTATTATAAATTGACTCCAATGAATTACAATGAAATTATATAGGTATTATGTATCTATTTTGACCTAAAATAAATTTAAATAAAATAAATAAATATTTAAATAAAAATTCGGTTTTAAACTATAACACAGTGTTTTTCACTATTCATCAAAAATTGAAAGTTTTCAGAAAAATACAAAAAATTCACCCTAAGATAATTGCGATAATCCAAATCAAAAAATGAAGTCAATTTTGAAAGATAAAATTTATAAAATTTTAAAAAGTGGGTATTACTATTCATAACAGCTAGTTTGATTGGTTGTAGTGTGTTAGAACTCGAAGTTGCGTACAACACAAGCCACTGTATTATTCAAAGAGAAGCGTACCATGGAAGCTTTGGGTGTTACATTCTCCCCTCCTTCAAATAATTTTGTTCTCGAAATTTTTAGAGTATTACTGCATAAAAATACTCTGGTGGTTCTTCATCATAAGTTCCTCGGGTACCCACGTTGCCTCTTCCATCTTATGATTTCTCCATAGAAAGTTTACTAGACGAGTCGTCCGGTTTCTCAGCACTTGTTCTCTTGTATCAGGAATCTTACAAGGCTCTTCACAATAATACAGATCGGGTTCCAGTTCTAATTCCTCATAGGTGAGTACATGTGTTGGGTCAGACATGTATTTTCTCAATAGTGATATGTGGAACACATCATCAACTTTAGAGAGACTTGGAAACATTGCCAAACGGTAAGCTATAGCCCCAATTCGTTCTAGAATTTCAAAAGGTCCAATGTACCTGGGACTCAATTTACCCTTCTTACCAAAATGTATAACACCCTTGCATGGAGATACCTTCAAGAAAACATGATCTCCTACCTGAAATTCCAAATCCTACCTTCGGTAATAGGCATAGCTCTTCTGCCTACTTTGAGCTCCTTTGAGGTGGGTTTGGATTACCTTCACATTTTCCATCGTTTTCTCCACATGCTCTAGGCCTATGAGTTTTCTTTTGCCAACATCATCCCAACAGGTTGGTGTGCGACATCTCTTTCTATATAACACTTCATATGGTTCCATCTGAATACTTGAATGGAAGCTATTGTTATAGGAAAATTCTACCAGAGGTAAATATTGATCCCACATACCTTGAAAGTCAAGTGAGCATGATCTCAACATGTATTCTAAGGTTTTAATAGTCCGTTATGATTGTCCATCAGTTTGGGGGTGGTAGACAGTGCTCAAATAAAGTTCAGTATCTAGGGATTTCAGAAGAATTATCTAGAATATTGAAGTAAAATGTGGATCACGATCCGAAACAATAGATAATGGTACTCTATGAAGTCTTAAAAATTAATTAATATATATTCTTGCTAAACGTTCAATTGGTAAACCTTCCCTTATAACAACAAAATGTGATAACTTGGTAAGATGATAAAAAATTACCCATATTTCATCGTTCCTTCTAGGAGTCTTTGGTAGCCCCATGAAAAAGTCCATCGTGATATCATCTCATTTCCACTCAAGCATGGGAAGAGGTTCCATGACTCCTCCAGGCTATTGCCTTCCAGCTTTCACTTGCTGACAAACCATACATCTTGACACAAAATCAGAAATCTCCCTCTTCATGTTGTCCCAAATAAAATGTTCATTCAAATCTCTATACATTTTAGTGCTACCAGGGTGTATAGAGAAATTGGATCTATGAGCATCATACAACAATTCCCTTTTTAGATTAGGTATATCGGTAACACAAAGTCTCTTCCCAAATTTCAAAATTACATCTTCAAACACAAAGTCACTCAATCTCCCATCATTCACAGCATTAATCTTCTTTTGAAAATCTTTATCACCAGTCTAAGAAATATTTATCCTTTCTAGTAAAGATGGATTGGAAACCATTTGAAAAAGTATTGATGTTTCGCATTCCATGGTGATTCCCATATCCATCTTTACTAGATCCATATATATAGGATCATTTTAAACTCTCATATTGTTCAAAACTCCATGATCTTTTTTACTCAAAGAATCTTCCACCTTATTTTCCTTCCTTGGGTGGTAGTGTATAGTGCAATCATAATCCTTGAGTAGTTCAAGCCATCGCCTTTTCCTTATGTTGAGTTCTTTTTGTGAGAAAATATACTTCAAAGTCTTGTGATCAGAATATATTTCACATTTTTCACCATAGAGATAATGTCTCCATATCTTCAAAGCAAAGATTACAGCTGCTATCTCAAGATCATGAGTATGATAGTTTTCTCATGAATTTTTAGTCATCATGATGCATAGGCAATAACCCTATCATTTTTCATAAGGACACACCAAGTCCTTTCTTTGATGCATCACTATAAATAACAAACCCATCATTCCCCGATGGTAGTTAAGATAGTAGAATTGACAAATATTCTCTTCAATTCTTAAAAAGATTCTTCACATTATTTTGTCCAAACAAATTTCACCACTTTACGTGTGAGATTGGTTAATGGGTTAGCCAACTGGGAAATATTCTGGAAAAAACGTCGATAATAACCTACTAAACCAATAAAACTGCGTACCTCAGTTATACTTGTCAGTTCTGGAAATTCCTGTATTTCCTTGGTCTTTAAAGGATCAATGGAGATTCCATCCTTAGAGACAATACGACCAAGAAAAGAAATCTCCTGAAGCCATAATTCACACTTGCTAAACTTCCCATATAATTCACATCTTCTAAGAGTCTTCAAGATAATGCATAAGTGAATTTCATGATCTTCATAGATTTTGGAGTACACCAAGATATCATCAATAAATACCACTACAAAGTCATCAAGATATTCCTTTAAAACTCTATTCATTATATCCATGAAGACAGAGGGTGCATTAGTCAATCCAAAAGGCATTACTGTAAACTCATAATGCCTGTACCTGGTTTGAAATGCTGTTTTTGGAATGTCATCCTTCTTTACGCACAACTGATGATATCCAGATCGAAGGTCAATCTTTGAAAAGTACTGAGTTCCATGAAGTTGGTCAAATAAATCATCAATGTGAGGTAGGGGATACTTGTTCTTTATTGTTATACCATTGATCTCCCTGTATTCAATGAACAACCTCATAGATCAATCTTTCTTTTTAACAAAAAGGATAGAGGATCCGCATGGAGAAACACTAGGGAGAATAAATCCCTTATTACTCAATTATTCTAGTTTTTTTCCTTAGTTCCACTAATTCCACAATGGACATTCTATAAGGGGTCTTCGACATGGGCCTTGATCCCGAAATTAAATCAATGGATACACAATTTCTCGTTCTAGAGGATGTACAGGTAAACACATTGGAAATACATCAACATATTCTTTCACAATATGTACATCCTCTATTTGAAAATTCCATTCCTCACCCATAGTTGTTTCATTATCTTCCTCCCCAATAATTGAATTTAGTTGAGCTTCTGGGGGTGGATCTATATAAGAATTAGGTGGTGACGATTCTACTGTAAAGATAAGGTGTTCTTTATCATCATCATCAAAAATTGTAACCTCATTCTTCTTACAATAAATCTTCATATCATGGTCCGAACGCCAATCCATACTGAGGATTATATAAAATTCAATCATGGGTATGACGATGAGATCAGAAGATAAAGAACATTTATATTCTCTAATGGGAACTGATTCACAAAACATTATTGCGATGATACTTCCCTTAAGAGTTTTTATTGAAAACTCCCTTGTTAAATCAAATTGGAAATATTTAATTTTCTTAGTGAACTGGGAAGATATGAAACAATGTGATGATCGAGAATCCAATAAAGCATTTCCTCAACTTGAGGTAACCATTAAAATACTTTCCACTACGTCTTTCAGAGCTTCAACCTCAGTAGTAGTGATGACATAATCTTGGCCTTGATCCCTTGGCCTTTTCTGAGGTAAGTTCCCCTAACGATTAGGACATTCAACTGCATAATGCCCCCTTTCTCTACAATTGTAGCATTCAACATTGACAACCTCTTTCTTCCCCTTTCCATCACGAGCTTGCTGGCCTTTTTCACCACACTGGTAACAGACTTCCATTCCCTTCAGGCAAGTACTGGGGTGTTTCTTCTCCCATTTACTACAGGATAGATATTCAACGTTTCCCTTCTTCCCCTTATTTCCATTTCCAGAGTGTTCAACAGATCTCTTCTTCTATTGCTTTTCTTTAAAGTCGTAAGACTTAGAGAATTGTTTTTCTGTCTTTATAGCACATATGGAAATATCCTCATACAACGAGAAGGATTGGGAGACTAATGCTTGATGGAGAAATGGTTTTAACCCCTCAAATAAACAATCAATCTTACTTCTTGGGTTACATATATAATCTGCAACATGCCTCACTAACCTTGTAAAGTTATCCACATACTTTGTTGGATTCTCATCCTCCTGTTGCCTCAAACTCAAAAATTTCCTTTCCATATCTGCTCGATGGTCACGAGGAAAGTATTTTTCTATGAAAAGAACATTAAACTACCTCCATTCCATATTTGATACTTCATCATCTTCCTTTTTGTTTTGAATCAATGAACACCATTGATCAACATCTCCAGTGAGGTAGTAAACTGTCATGACAACTATTTCCCTTTCGCTACTCCCCAAGGCATGGAATATTTTTTCTAAGGAATTTATCCATTGATTAGCTAATAATGGATTTGTACTCCCATATAATTTTGGTGGTTTTTTCCTCATGAAATGATATAACATTGATCCTCCATGCTTCAGATCAGGGTACTCCATACGGGTAAGGTTATTATTCATAACCTGAGTGAGTTGTCCCAATATAGTGATAAGATGATCAACAACAATTATATCACCAGATCCATTATAATTATCTTGAGTATGAGGGTAGTCCCTACATGGAGTGCGTGCATTGATACAATTTCCATTCCTTCCACTAGGCACCATTTCTAAATAATGGCATAAACTAGATTAGTTTATGAATCGAAATACATAATTCAAAAACTTTTAAAACACTAACATAAATTGAAATATTTATGTATATAATCCATAATCATAAAAAATGTTTTCTTTGAGGAAGTATATACTCCTAAACCCTTCATAATGGTTTGTAAAGAAAATGAAAATTATCCTCAGAATATCCCTCAGGTGTGTCGTAACCAAGAGTGCAGCAAGGCCCGTTGTCATGCACCAGTTCCCGTTTGAGTTTAGCTCAAAATGGTGTTTTCGGGTTTTACCCCTAGGTATATCTGTGCCAGAGCTACCTCTACCTGCCCATATCTAGACAGGGATGTATTTCTTGGAAAACTCAAAAAATCTCTACAATACCAAAATTCTTGGATGTTCTTCTATACTAATCCTCAAAGTCAATCTTAGGGTAATGTGCTCTAATCAGAGTTTAACTAAATCTATAATCCAAGGTTTATACTAAACTTTCTCTGATACCAAATGTAACACCCCGACCACAGAATCACAGATTCAGTGCATTATTACGTAACATTGGAATGATCACAAAAGATCAAGTCTCTAAAGACTGATTAGTTTAGTAGCCTTGGAAGTACTAGATATGATCATAAGGTTTACATTACATAATAAATTGGAAAAATACAACAACATTGTTTCCATAGACAACACTGAGATCCCATAGACTATCCCTATAGGTCAGTCATAATATAATTTTTCCCATCCTTGGAAAAATAAAACATAGAAAGGGGTGAGCTCAGATTCTTATTAAGGATATCAATATTACGGAAACTTTCATAAATGATCATAAACATTTATTGAATTGTATAAGACTAATACAAAAGCCTTTTAAAATTGAACTTCAGCATAATATGGAAAGGATGAAATCAAATAATTCCATTTACTTACTCACATGGATATTCTACTAGTTGAATAATCACATGCAATATCAATAGCCACTTTCATAATGATGGAACACATAATTCCAGACTTTCATAACCACATAGTCAAGGCCTTGTGCCAAGACTACAAATAAGATTTTTTCAAGGCCTTGTTCCAAGACACTAGTTTTTCTCATGAGACCTACTGATGCATCGAGGAGCTATAACGGTGTCCACCCATTACTTACTAAGTCTAATTCAATCCTCATACGAAAAGTTTTAAACATAACATAAACATTCTTATTAAAACTCGAAAACGAAATGTCAATAATTTATCCATAAACCATGAATGGTATAAAAATAACACATCCACAGTAAAACATATCACAAAACCTTAAATACAATATTGACGTTTTGTATCATAATAAATCAACTTCAAATAATCTTAAAATCCATCAAAAGATATTGACATAGATGAAATCAAAACCTTTTTTAAGGAAATATCTCTTTCTATTTTGAAATAATTTAAAAGTCACATAATTATAAAAGAAAGCATTTATATTTAAAAATATTCTTATAATCTTGTAAGGGAATTTTTGATGATGTAATAACAGCATAAAATAGCCGCACTTTCCGTATAAGTTAAAAAAACATTCTTACCTTAAATTTGTCGAAAAGGTCAAAAAGTACCTTGTTTGAAAAAAAATGGAAAGATTACTTTATAAATATCTTATAAAAGTCAAACGATGGTATAAATGACTTTAACCGATAGTCTATAAAATATTAATAATGTTTTTAGATGCATTTTTATGAAACATATATGTGGATGATAAAGAGGTCCCAGTAGATAATCACGTATAAACAACCTCGGATAATGAAGAGATTGTAGAATTAAGCCTTACCTTGTACCTTTCCATGGTTGAGGGTAGGTTAAACTCCGGTATAATGGTGAATAATTGTTATTAAATTATACAATAATCATATACCTTAATATGATATCATATATGATCTTTTAACAATGCTTTGTTAATAATATCTTAGTATTATCATTGTTTAGGGTGTTAACAAATTGGTTTTTCTTTATATTCTTTGTTATGTGAGTCAAATTTGTTATGGATGGGATGTATCTTATTCATATCCAGAATGATATCAAGTCTTTACACATTATTTTTAATCATCAAATGAAAATTAGTCTTTAATGGATACGATGGGGAATGAATCTCATCGTGTTCGTGGAGACGGTAATCCGTGCGTACACAGGAGCGACAATATCATTCTTTTGATATTAAAATAATATATAATTGGATTTTATATCATATATACAGAATCATTATCATATTATATTTATTATTTACATCAATTACGCATTATTATTATACACATCCAAATAATAATGTATTGAATAATAATTACACCATGACGTGGAGACGGTAATCCGTACGTACACACATATGGTGACATGTCATTAAAAGGATGGATAGAATAATGAATTTGGTTGTAAAATATTTATAATAACATCATATTATATAGAAGATATTTTAGTTATTATTTTATAATGGAAACAACAAATAAAAAGGATGTGGAAGAATAAAGGAACTTGGAAGAGGTGATGAAATATTTACCTCTTCTTCTGGTTCTTCCTTTTGATTTGATAAAAAAGGCTCATTAGGTTGGCTTTCTGACTAAAGGAAGGAATCTAGGATGAAAGGAGGACAGTTCAAAGGGTATTTGGTCAGGGTTAGGCCGAGCCAAATGGATTTGAAGGAGTGAATTAGAGAGAAGGGGGAGTGACCTTTTATAAGAGGGGTGAGAGGCACCATGGGAAAAGCTAGAAATATTATTTTATAATAAAATAATTTTCGGTTTCTAATGGATAAAAAATGTATTATTTAAAGGAAAAGGTGGGTATGGGTCGAGAACCACTCAACCAATAGGTTTTATCTAGGTTTTGGTCACTATATTATCTTTATTTTTTATATTTAACTCTTAGTTAAATAGTTTGACATTTACCATGTCTCTTTGTATTTTTATATTATATGGTTAATAAACTTACTATATACTTACGAGAGAACCCCTAGTGGTTGATTAATGATACAAATATCATTATGTAAGTCTTTTGGCCGAACCTTTGATTTTTATGAATAGAATATAAATTAATAATATAATATTTGTTTTAAAAACTCTTTTATGTCAATTTTGACACTATTTGGTATTTTGTTTTTTCTAAATTTATAACAGCATTTCTACTTCGAAAAAAATTCATATAACCAACCCTAATATTTTATATTAACCTATAAAATTAGTTTAATTCATAAAAAGTCTCAAATTACATTTATTTGGATATTTATAATATCAATTATTTTAATCGTTAATTAATACGGTAATTACTGCATCATCATTGTGTCATAAATAAATTTAATTATTTAATGTATAAAAATTATAAATAAAATACCATTATGTTGGAAATATTTTTATATTTCTAATGAATATTTATATTCGAATTTATATTATGTGTAACCCTATATTAAAAATGGTTTAGTTATTAAACATTGAATTTTCATATTTTATTACTAAGGTTGTTTTTGGTCGAATTATACTTATCCAATAGAATTAGGATATGTGTTATGGTAATAATAATATCATTTTTACCCTTAATTACACTATTTACTTTTTACCGTGGTAAATAAAAGTAAAAAGTTACTATTCACCAAAAATTATTTGCATCTTATTGAACCAAATTTTATTTACTGATATCAATCGTGTCTCTTAGATTTTTGAAATTCAACTCACAGAAGCGGTAAAATTATGTTTTATGTGAATTTGAAAATTCTCCTAGGAGGTGGGTAAAAGACAGTGAAAAGTTCAACAAACTTTTTATATATCTAAAATTATTATAAACTGAATCCAATGAATTAAATTAAACTTATATAGGTATTATGTATATATTTTTACCTAAAATAAATTTTAATAAAATAAATAATTATTTAAATAAAAATTCGGTTTTGAACTACAACTCAGTGTTTTTCACTATTCATCAAAAAATTGATAGTTTTTAGAAAAATACCAAAAATTCACCCTAAGCTAATTTTGATATTCCGAATCCAAAACTGAAGTCAAATTTGAAAGATAAAATTTATAAAATTTCAAAAATTGGGTATTACTATTCATCACAGCTAGTTTGATTGGTTGTGGTGTGTTAGAACTCGAAGTTACGTACAACACACGCTACTGTATTATTCAAAGAGAAGCATACCATGGAAGTTTATGGTGTTACAATATGAAATTTAAAGATTAAAAAATATTTTTATAATAAAATTAAACTCAGTCATACTTGTGAAATATTCCTACCATTTTTTATTGTAATTGATTCAAATGTTGTGAAATATAAGGGTAGGTGTCATCAAAATAATTAAAAATAAAAATAAACCATTTATCATGAATTCAAAATATATTTAAATGATATGTTAAATGAATTTTTATAATAAAATGTAACATTGTGGACATTACTAACTATTCCAATTGAAACTATTTCAAAAATAAAACACAATACATAATATCAACATTCCTTTCTTCCTTACCGATTATGATTTTCTTTCAATTTTTTTTAAAATTAAAACTAAATTTTGTGTAATTACATCCAAAAGAAGTTAATTAAAAATGAGAATTCACCTTTGCATTTACATATTTGAACTTTTCAAAACATTTTCTATTTTATCTCAAAAGTAATCTCATTCCCTTTTTGAAAATGAAATGTATGAAAAAAATTAAAATTAACTATAATTTACAAGAATTGAAATAATCAAATATACATGTTAAACTACTGTATAAAATGTTTTTACATTTCACAATGTATTGATCATAACTAGTATGGTATCTCTCTATGTGGAACTAAAAACTCCAATATCCAATAGCCTATAACATACAAAAAATTATAATGTTATTTCCTATAATGTTATGAAAAATAAAACTTCAGAAAAATAAATTTCTCAAATCCTTGATAATAAGGAAATATCCAACACCCAATTGCAATATTTTGAAATATTTATAAATTTTTTTTGATCATTATTCATCTGTTATTAACATCTTTATTGGTGAAAAAAATTATGGTTCCGAAATTCCATATACTTATGTAAAATAATACAAAATAAAAATTTCATAATGAAAATCAATAATAAAAAATAAGTATTTAGATTCAGTATATGAAAATAACTAGAAGATATATGATAATCACCTTTCATTTAAAAGTCATGCATAACATTGTTTCCCAATAATTACTGAGTTATATGATCGGTGTTATCTTCCATGAAAATCATCACAGTCAGATGGTTACCAAAAATTTTATCATCCATTGGATTCTCATAAACATCCAAAAGAAAATACGAATATATTGATAATATATAATATATAGATAAACAAGTATCTGAATTCATAAAATCTTATACTTGTTTTTATCTATAAAATATGTCTTTTTTAATTAATGGATTCCAAGTTGTAATTAGACCGAAAAATATAGTTTGAAAAAATAAAAAAAAGATATACAAATTCTCCAACTATGATTACTTTATATCATGTAAAGGATACTCCTAATGATCTATCTAAAACATCCTATACAGTGACCCTAAGATACTCTATATCTATATGATGATGATTAAAAAAATATCATATAAAATCACATATTCCACAATATGATGTTGTGGATCCTCAATATATAACTCAAAATAAATTAGAGGTTATGGATGAGGAGGTGTAGTATTTTGATAAGTAATAAGAGTTAGAGGAGGGAAATCTAAAGGCTGTGGTGGGGAAGTAGAATCTACATGCTAAGGTGGAGGAATAAGATCTGTAGAATGAGGTGCTGGTGTGGAATATATAGCCTATAAATATTTTTTCATGTCTACATACATCGATTATACAAAATCTATAATACTCTTCACCATTATCTCTATATTAACATAAACATCAGCTTCCAAATATTATGTATTCCATGTATATACATCATCCTTTGAGTATTCTACAAAATGATGAAATAATTTATTTTTTGATTCACATACCAGGTATCCTTGTATGTGGACTTGGTGTTATAGTTTTCCAAATGTAGTAGAAAAAACATCATTCATAGCCTTGTGTATTAAATTCAACTATGTTCCCTACTTATTAATGGATTATTTTATAGAAAATATGAATAATGAGTTAGTGAATCATAATATATCATGGCTTGAATTAAATTTAATATACAAAATAAATTAAATAAAATATAATCTTTTTAGCTACATACTTTTAATCTTGCACAATATAATAAATTTTTTCTCATTTGTGATATCTTTTATTGATCATGTATATATGGGGCATATGGTGGCCCATACTCTTTGGAAACTGATGACTCATCTTTCAATTCCATAAAATATTTATCTATCATTTGTTCTTCAAATAATATATACCCTCCACGAGATAATGTATGTGGGTATACATTTCAAGGAATTGATCTCCTAATGAGATATACTCATTACCTAAAAATTATGAATAAAAAATTATTAATATGATCATTAATATAAAAAAACATCTAAAAGATAATATTACAATTTCTGAAAATTATCCTTCCAATCTGCATTAAATAAAAAATTTCTATGTATCTTCATCTAGATAATGAAAAATTTCCACATGTATTTTTATTTTGCCTTTCCGCAAATTTCAAATCTCTCATAAGAGGTGATTTAAAATCCATGAATCTTGTAGAAACCAAATAAAAAAATTTATTCTTAACATATCTGGTACCATGTATATCACATTTCATCTAAAAAAGGTAAAAAAAACAATATTAGTAAAATAATTCACGATAATAAAAAATATAAAGAATTACCTTAAAGAAATTATCTCCCATAATTGACATATTATTGTCTTTTAGTAACATTCCAATATTAAATCAATATATTTACATTATTATGATCATTTAATGAAAAAATAAACATAAATTATTTTGAATTCTGACACCTAGGAATATAATTAGCATCATATTCAACAGATTTTCTTTGGTACCGACTACAAGGAACTAATAATTTTATTAAATGTGGGTTGTTAGGTTTAAAAATAGTTGATGTATTCTCTATCCATGTAGAAGTAGGTGGACCATACATAGAAGGATGAGGAGGCTCTTTAGAAATATGTGTATGGTCCTACCTAGAATATTGAGGTTACATATATTTTTGATTCAACATAATCCTAAAATTAAAGTAGAAAAAATTAGCACACAAATATATGAATCCAAGTATCAAATATAAATCTAAATAAAAAATGAAAAATGATCCAACAAAATTAAATTAATATAAACAAATTTTCATTAACATTTATCAATTTAGATAACTGAAATGATTACAACATTAATGAGAGGTGGGTGAAATAGGAAAAGGCAAGTAAAAAAATACAACTGTTAGAAAATTTTTTTTGTGACTATTTTAAAAATATAGAAACAAAAAAAAAAAATAATATTAAAAAATTAGAAAAAAAATATTAAGTAATATTTAAGAAAAATCCATTGATTACATATAATCATGAATAATTGATAGATGAAATAATAAAATATAAAATAATATAAAAAATACATTTTCATGGTAAAAAATATAAGAAATATATCAAAAATTTTATGAAATTTAGAAATCTTAACAAAAAATAAATAATAGTTCCTTAAATATTTGGAAATTAGTAATGTATTTTTCCTATATTAATTCCTCATGACGGTTTTGTATGGAACAACCCATGTATATGACATGATCATCTATATGTTCTATTAATATTTCCATGGAAGATGGGATATCATATAAATCAATGTCATTTTCATGTTTTTCATCACTAACATATGATTGTTTTTATTGTAATATGATAGACCACTATATATTTAATTGATCAAGAATATTAGAAAAAATTCATGCATTTCAATGAATATAGGATCAATTATTTATTAAAATCTATTCAAATTAACTACTATCATACAGAATTCATCATGTCCAATATTATTATTTCTGATAACATATTTTATGTTAAACACTAGAACCTAAAATTTTATATAATCAATGTTCTATATTTCTTAAATTACTATATAATAGTCACATGATTTAGAGATTCAGTTTTTATCTTTATCACTTGAAAAATTAATTCCATATGTGAACAAAATTATATTACTATTATAAACATCACTATTGTTTCCTTAATTGTTTGTAAGAAATTTATAACCCTTAATTTCATACCCAAATCATGTTATTAAATTTAAATATTTCTCACCTGCTAACTATATCAATGTTTTTATGCATCTAATCTATCATTCATGGACTTTATAAACCATAGATTTTTTTTACATAAATTCAAAATCCACATATCTACTCTTTAGGATAAAATTGTTTTATCACATTAATATTTATTGTTATGTATGGTTGTGTGTCATTTTTGTCATTTAATGTGTATAAATATTCCTTTATTATCTATTCACAAGTCAATGATTCTACTATCAATCCACTGATACACTTTCCACCACAATTGATCAGTTCATGGAGAGATGTATACAAGATGGTGTGCTCTACTAGAGAAAAGTAGCATGTACAAAACATTGTATCCTCCTCAGAAATATACTTCTCAATAATATAGGCTTCTGGTCGATAAAGATTCATAAAAATTACCAACAATAGCATCTTATACCATTCAAGAGGATGAATCTAACAATGTTATTCATGTCTTCAAATAATTACTTACTGCATCAAATGAAACATTATGTGAACAATGATTATAAAAAAGGTGGAGGAAAATGCATTTCGTATTCCAAACCTATTGAAACTACACCATTCCACAAATTGTCCTGTGAATTTAGATCAAAAAATTTATTAGGAATTTAATTAAAATTTTAACACACATTCATAATATTCATTCTGAAATTAATAGAAATAATACATGAAATTCAACATGAAAAATTGGTTTCATTGTGAAGAAATAACTGATGAATTTAATACGTGTCACCAAAAAATCTTTAAATGGATTTTTTTTTACATTTTAAGATTAACCTTACAACAATTTGATACTATAGAGACACTGAAAAATATTAATTTTCACCCTCTTGGATAATGTATGAAAATCTAGAGGAAGGTATATTCATCTTTAATTACGAGTGGGAGATAAATCTAAACCTACTCCCACTGATAGTAATTACAATATTGCATTCAAATCATCTTTATTATTTCCATTAATATATAAAATAGTTATAATAAAACTATCTTGAATATTCTTCTATACATTTATGACATCAATTTTATGTTTGACATCTTGATATTTCTAATATGTAATCTAAAAAACTGATTGTTTCATTCAAATACTTATATTATTACCATATATTTCGTTTTCCTGCATGTGATAGAAATGTCTTTCATATTCTAAAAATACTGATCATTGGAATTTTTTTTGGAGAGATATAAAATTATTGTCATCCTTTTAATTCCATTTTAATATGTGATTAGTATATTCCATAGATAAAAATCTCTGATGACCCATGGGTATAGTTTTTCTCCCATATTGTAGTTAATAATTTTTAGACACTTGTACAAAAATTAGACAAGATTTATTCTCATTAACACTATATGTTGAGAAAAGTAAACATGCAAGGAAGTCATTTATGGTTAGATTAATCATTCCATGCTATGAAAGATGTAACAATTTTTACAAATCATACATATTAAAACCTTCATCCCATAAAACATTCCATTTATCAATCTATGGAGATAAGAAAACATCAAAATCATTTCAATATTGTAATTGTCTAGAAATCATTAAACCTAATGTGATATATTTCTACGTCATATAAAATTTTGGAGATATGATTGAAATTTCTAATAAAACAGGATATGAAGTATGATTTCTACTTAGGAATGGTTATTGATTTATTCCCTTTATATATGATCAAATTTGGGTATTTTTAAATTCATTTCTAAAAATCGAAAATTGTTGATAAATTTTCTTTCCATTGTGGGCAATCAGCTGGATAATGTAATTTTCAATATTTTGTCATCTCATATGCATTTCATCTTATCCACTCTTTCATCATTTAAATTGGGAAATGTACATTTCAAAAAAGGAATTATAGGAAGATGCTAAATTTTCATGGCAGAGTCTATGTAACTCCTAAATCATGATATTTTATTCAACATATAATTTGATATCCCATATTTAAGACACTATGGAATACCTTTAATATTCCTTCAGATATATAAAAATTTTATTTTTGAGTGCATGTGTCTTCTTATAAAAAACATATCAATAATAATATTGTTTTTATATTATAATGTGAAATTGGAAGGTCATTGTATGTAGTAAATATAACTTTAAAAATATATCGAACATTTTTAAAACTGTTATGAATTTTTCTAATTTTCACCTTCATGTGAATCCATCTTAACACCGCTGATAAAATCTTAAATTAAAAACACTTGGATACAATGATTATTATGCATCATCATATTAATTCTGAATTATCATTTCATTTCTAATTGTTTCTACATCAATATTAGGAATTGTTTCTTCAATTTTATTAGACATATCAACTTGAAATGTGTCATCATCAATTGATAATAAATTATTCCAATTTTCGCCTTGCCAAATCCAAGGTCTATATCTCAAATTAACACCATGAAAAATTAAATCCTCTGATTAATATGATTTTTTTACTTATTTTTAATTAAAATATTCAAGCATAGATAACTAATATGTTGTTTCTTGGAATATTTAATTTATAAATTTCCCAAAAAATAATCAATAAAATCATTATATTAATCAATTTTCCATAGTGCATAAATCCAACTTGAAATCATTATATACTAAGAAAATATATATAATTGAAAATAACATATTTTATTTTAAAATTTAATCAAAAAATTAATTTTATATATAAGATAAAACAATAACATAAAATATTTCAGAAATAATATAAATGAAAAGTATTTTATGAACAAAAATATATCGTTAAAAATATTTAATTATCATTATTTAAAAAAAATCAAAATGTATCATGAAATCATTATGGTAATGTAAACACCCATTCATGTTGTATAAAAAAACCTTATAAATACATTAATTTGTAAACTAACATTATTTACAAAACTAATTCCTCAAATTATCATTTAACTAAACCATAATCTATAAAAAATCATTGATCAATTAAAAAACACCTCAAATGTGTGAATAATCAGAACTAAAAATACAAGTAATGATAATTAATGACAACAATGAAATATTGGAACATAAAATAAAAACAAAAATAACTTAGATAGAAGGGATATAAAAATAATATGCTCAAACAATAAATTGATTTCCGAAGTGGGATGATAAAGATGTTAAAACCAATTGAATGAAGGTTCATAGAGACTAAATGTAGTGGCTAGTAATGAGTGAAAGTGGGAAACTATTTTGGATGGAAATTGAAAGAGATTCAAGGAATTTGGATCAAATAATTAAGATGATTGAGTCTAAAAAATTTAATATGGTAGGGTTGGGGTTCATCACGTGAGATAAAGATAAAGGTTTTCAAGTGATAGAATAAAACAAAAATAACTAGTTGTAATGTTTAATAGTAATTTTTAAGGATACTGGCATTGGTTATTTAATAAATATTATTAAAAAATGGTTTTCTATTTATTATTAAATAACTGATGCAAAAAATATGTTTTTAATTTTTCAACTCAGCTAATTAATAATCTAAATTAAAACCATTTTTTGCATCAGATGTAGATAACCTACACAAAAAAATCTAATAAAATCAATTTTTATCTAGTGTCGACTTTTATGGAACATGTTACTAATACATACCTCTGGTGTAATTTTCATAAAACAATATATTCCATTCAAGAAAACAAATGTAATTCTTTGCTATCCTAAATGGAAAACAATTTCATTTTTACTAAATTTTGGGATGTAGGTGGGGAAATTATACTAGTTGGTCCATAACTCATCAAAGAAAAAAAATGAGAATGTGATAGTTGTCTAGAATCATATCATGAATGCTTAAAGATGATATAAAATCTTTACTGATAATCTGATAAAGGACCGTAAATTTCAAGTACGATACCTTATCGTACTAAATGTTTCGTCAAGGAAGTGAATCCTAAGGTTTGGTAAAAGTGAGACTCCAATTTTGATGTTCATTTTCCCTCTTTTTATTTTATAGAGGATTAGAGAAGTGAAATTACATTTGGATTTTACACCCAACCACTCTATATTGAATGAATAATTCAATGTCTCAATTCTATGAATGTACATGTAATACCTCACACTTATTCTAACCACCCATGAGATAGATCTCGAAATAGAATAGTTATATAATAAAGAGCGTGTATAGGCTCCTAACATTATAAAGAATGTGTTATAGAATAGGCTAACCTAAATTGTGAATATTATGTGGTCTAACCACATGTTTTAAGATGAATCATGGGATCCTAAGGAAGAAATATATAAGAGTTACCTCATTTATTCACATATGTAAGTACACCCTAATTCTGTGGATGAAGTTATTTATGTGTGGGGGGATTAAAATACTAGATATTTTACTAATATAAATATAAATTCTATAAAATTTATGAAATAATGGAATTTATATTATTTCATTAAAATAGTACAATAAACTATAATAAATTAAAATTTAGAAATTAAATTAAAAATAAAATATAAAACAATTTCAATAAGACATAAAAAGTGACACTATAATATTATAGTATGAAGGATCTTACTCAAAAAATAACAACATCTATAAAATATTTATTGATATTAATAATAAAATAATAAAAAAAGTAATATACATGGTATAAAACCTAGGAGATGTTTGTGAACAATTTATAGTGTTAGAATGAAGTGTATATATTTTTGGATATGATTCCCTAGAACCCACATATATTTTCATAACGATTACATATATTCATCATCTTAAATAATAATGAGGTTTCTTATCACATTATTATTGTTCATCTATATGAAATAGTTTCTGATAATGTCAAAACAATACATGTTACACTAAATGGTTGTAGTAATTCACCGCTATGTAAAAAACAAAGCGGTGGCACAATAGTTTTCTTGAATAAGTATTATAAAACCAAATGATATTTTTTAAAAGGACAAAATTGTTTCAATATATCAATGGTATATATTGATCATACTTGGAGGAACCCTATCACTGTGTGCACCTTTGTTAAATCATTTATAATGAGATTATGAGAATGAGACCCCCAATAAGAAATTAACATTATTTTTACTATTGGATGTTCATATATGAGAAAGTGTGTATTAAACCTAATATATAAATATTATCATTAATGAATATCATAAGTCATGTAAATTCATTAATAAATAAAAAACATGATGACATATGCTCGCGGTGAATTATGATATGTTGGGAGTGTCACAAGTGACAATAGATAAATGGATAATGTGATAAAGAATTTATACCAACTTTATATTCATAGAAGTGGATAGAAAATTCCATCTAAGGGGAATGAAACATCATATAAAAATCCATTGACATGGTTTTCTGTGGTGTAATGTACTAATGGAAATTCCACTGAATCGAATCCTTAAGTCGTTTGGCCATGAGGCCTTAAGAATTTATCTCCAACTGCTATAAGTTGTCAACTAGTACTGAGGGCCTATGGTTTGTCTGTGCAGAGAGTATTACCTCCTATTAGGGTAAAAACATTAAAAATTTCTATATATCATCGAGGAAGTGAATAAAATTAGTGCGTAAGAGCTAAATAAATGGAAATAGTATAAGCAACAATAATAATTGAAATGCAATAAAATCATGAACAACCATGTCATACATACAACACCAGTCGCCAACTCAAATGACCGTAAATGAATGACTACATAAAAAACTAAAATAAATGTACAAGGATTTACTAATAAATCTGATCTAAACTACATACATGTTCTCCAGATACTTCCGAGCAGGATCATACATATCATAAGAATCTACCTGAGTGACTCAGCTCGACAATGAAAATATGGGCCTTAGACCAAACACCATGATTTTTTTCTCAGCCTAAAAAATATACATAAGTTATACATGAACACCATAGAGAATGTAAAAATGTGACAATATAACCTTATAATATCACCCCAATTGGGAACCAATAAAATGATTCCATAAGGTCATGTTCTTGAAATATTGTAACATATGATGTTTTTATAGGATTTTTTTTACAAATTAATAAATTTTATTTTATTTCATGGATTTAATTCTACACTATGTAAAAATTTCATTATAAACTACAACATGATATTATTGGGCTACACACAAAACCAACTTGGCTTGTGTTACACGAAGTACATATTTTCTACGAAACATCATTTTATTGTTATAATTATTTAAACGATATAGTTAAAACCTAACCATTCAGCACAGTAAATTGAATTATAATAATTAATTATTAAATATTATTTATAATGGTTTTAAATAAATAAAATGTATTAATAATAATACATTTAATTTTTTTGGTAAATACTTTTTATGATTGAAAATACAATTTTCTCAAATGAACAACTTTTTTATATCCTTCTGTGAAAAATAATAAAATTAAATTTGAACTATTATAGAAATTGAATTTTATAAAATAAAATTCATTTTAGAATTCATATATTCAAAATTAGGTTACGGTGAATTTTTGGGATCTTTTTTTAAAAGACATCATTAATGGATGAATAGTGAGAAATATTGAATTTTATTTTAAAAAATTATTTTTCATCTAGACTATTTATAAATTTAAATAATAAATTAATTATGTTTTAATGTATAATTAGGTAAAATATACATAAATTAATCAAATTTATTTCATTGTAACCAATTTTGAATAGAAATTGCATATGAAAACATTCATGATTTTAAACAACTATGCTTAAAAACACACTGTCGCGAGACATCCTTAGTATTAATTTTAAATTTATATATACCTCTTCTATAGTTAGAATTCATGAAAATATATTCCTTATTTGGAATCATAATAAGGCATACCTTCTCATATGTAAAATTAATTTTTGATTATAAATATTATTAAAAGTTATTATAAATAATTACAGTGATCAAGATAAAAATAAGATTAACAAAGGACTAAACCCTAACCCTGAGGCCTAAAATGTCCTAGAAACAGTCCCACACTCCATTGGATGTTCTTATTTCAACACTATACACCCTTATATCAGATTTGTATAGTTATTGGGGGCAACTGAAATGGGAAAATCATGGGTGGAAATCCCATTTCATAAATTTATAAAAATACCATGCCTCCTCCACTATAAAAAGGAACTCAGCCCTCTGACTTATTCACATATCTCATTCCCTTTGGATAATCCATACAATAATCAAATATGACCCAAAAATCCCTCCTTTCATTATAGAAGCATCCCATTGTGTATAAATCCATCCAAGTATTCCCTTTGTTGATAAAATTGAGGAGTTACCCAAAGAATAGGTAACATCTATTACACCCCAAGATTTTTGTGAAATATAAGTTTTTATAATTTGATTTTTTTGATGTATTCATTTACACGAAACACTGGATTATATTATGTTCCATGAAATACTATCATTATACTAAACACTATTTTATTATTTTAATTATTTAAACAAGAAAATTATAAAATATATGTTAAAATGAATGGTCTAAACATGATTAATTGAATTATCAATGAATGGTTTACACATTAACAACCTTTTTTAAATTAAATTGAGATAATTTTCTATTAGATTTTTTAAATGAGAAAATATATTTTTTATAGAAATAAATAATTTAATCACTCAATTTGGATTATATTAATCAAAAATATATTAAATATAATATTTAACATTCATATTCTATGTATTCTAGACATGATATAAGAACAAATCCAAGTTTACACATAAATGTTTTTAAGATAGTTTTACCAAATTTTAGTGGTGAAATTATTTTAAATATTTTTTTTACACTTATGAATTCTATTTTACAAAAAAAAACACTTTTTATTTGAAATAAAAATATATATATTTACAATTTTTTATATTTTTTGAATTTTTCTGATTAGTTTCATTTTCAGATAAATAATGGGAAACATTGAATTTTAATTTAAAATAATATATTTTTTAAATTAATTTATAGTGTTATATTTTATTTTTTATTTTTTTTAAATTATAATTATATAAATTTTATATCATTTAATCCAATTTAGGCCATTTTAATCAATTTCACATTAAATTTGGATATAAAATCATTTCATTCCATTAAACCATTTCACTTTAAAAAACCTATTTTATCACCCCATATAAGAGATTCATTTTAAATTAATTTAATCAATTTATATAATTTTAATTTTTAAAAATGGATTACATGTTTTTAATTAGATATTTCATATTTATTAAATTATTACCCATTATTTTTTGATTATATGAATTATAACTTTAGTAATATTTATTAGCATAATTAAGGGTACAACCAATAATTAAGGGTAAAAATAATATTTTATATCTTAGAAAACTCTCCAAACACTTTCCTAAATGTTATTGGATGAATTTAATTCGTCCAAAAAAACATAAGGGTCAAAATTGAATTATTTAATTGATTCTTGTACATGAATACGACTTAGATATTACTAAAATCAAAGAGAGTGAAAAAATGCCACACTCTTAATTTTAATAAGTACTAAAATTTTAATATGGGTATAAATAATAGATATCCAAAAAATGTGAAAATTATTCTAGATTCTAAATGGTTTTTATAAATCATTTATTTTTACATTTAATTTTTAGTGAATAAATAATTATCATTAATATTCTAAAAATGATTATGTATTAATTACTCAATTAAAGGAAAAATCAATTCAATGATATTAAATATATTAAATAACATTTAATATGACTTAATTAAGAAGGTCCAAAATTTTTATTGTTTACTATAACATGTTAAGGGTGTATTAACTGATTTTTTTGGATGTTATATTTTTTTATTGAGTTTCCTAATGTCAAACTAATGAAAAATTTCAAAAATGAGACTTATGATATTTTGTGAAAATGATATTTTGGTAATTTTTTTAGAAATAATAAAATTATTAAATATTGGAAAAGTGGAAGATATATGGTATAAAATATACTAAATTTTCTATTTATGGTCTAATTGGAACATTAAATGTAAAAATTATATCCTCTTAGTATTGAAAAACCTTTTACCATAGTTAAAATTAAAATGGATAGACTAAGGATTAATCAAACCGATAAGGTTTAAAATAAGACAAAAAAATGTCTAAAATCTATTGGTTTATCGGACTATAACATTATAAAATATTATATTGGAATCAATTAAAATTTTCAGGTATTTGGATTGATATTGATTTTATTATAAATTAAAAATTTGAGATATTCTAAAAGTGCCTCTAATCTCTATTATAAAAGTGAATCTGTTCTTATCATTACCTGACACTTGAGAAAAAATTTGGATCATAAAAATTATATTAATATATCCTCCAAAATTCAACAAATTATTCTTTGAAGAATCCCTTTGGTTAAATACCCATCAAAAGAATCCCCTTAGTTAAAAATCAAAGGAGTTACCAAGAGAAGAGGTTACATCCTTCCATAAGCTTTTTTGATTTAGTTTCTCTCTCCACGTCATCAATTATTGTTATTCAATGATTATATAAAATAAAAATTATCCTCAGTATACTAATATTTTTCTGTGTTATGATTTTTACCTACACTAACACACACATCCATCAAAGGGTATACACAATCATCGTTCATGTGCAAGACAGACTTCCACCTCACTAATCAATGCCGTTCATTTTTCCATTTCAACCATTAATAGTTGGGAATAACGATGTAATCGAGGTTTTTATATGATATTTATGATATTAATGATGTATTTATGATCATTTAATTATTATTTAATCCATATATATTATATATATATATTTACATAAATGTCATTTATGTTATTTCTTTCAATACAACATGAAATGGAAACATTGTTCATGTTTACATGAAACCTACCGTCTCCATTAACGGTTTATTTTATTTTATATTTATATCACTTATGTATTATTATAAATACATATATACCAAATATATATGATATTTATATCAATTTTTTCATTATTTAGATCATGATATAAGTATGATCAT
Source organism: Viscum album (assembly GCA_963277665.1). Taxonomy (NCBI): domain Eukaryota; kingdom Viridiplantae; phylum Streptophyta; class Magnoliopsida; order Santalales; family Viscaceae; genus Viscum; species Viscum album. The sequence continues at coordinate 1,439,078,886 of OY728127.1, read as the reverse complement.
CAATATTATAACAAATCAAAACACATGTGAAAAACAAAGCGATTATTACCTGAAATGAAACATTAGAATGGAATTATTAATAAAACGATAATATAAAGTCATAAGTATGTAATATGTGATACTATATATATGACAATGATTATGTGTTATATATTTTTTAAAAATTATTTATACACGACTTTTAACATGTATGAAGGAAGTCAACACTTATAGTTAGGGGATTTCTAGTCACACTTTTATTTCTGCAAGACTTTTTCCATATTCACCACACATTTCTATTTTTTGTGTATATAATACTTATTAATTTATTACATGATAATTATACTTACATTTATGGGAATTTAAATATCCATGTTTTGATCTCTCTTTCATGGGGTTTACCGTTCGAAAGTTACTAAATTGGTATGGTAATTTTGTCTCAATTAGCCTTCTTTGAGACACATGTTATGTTATGCTCGTATATTCTTTTAAGAGGTGTATATTCTAATAGTTTACATGTTGTATCATTAATATACTTCTTTCAGTATATTTTAAACATTTTGTAATGTTATTATCTATGTGTTTCGAAATCTATGTTCCTTTAAAATAATGTTTTCTAAAAAAATTTCAAAGTGTTTTAAAATATCATTTAATTATTTTAATGAAAATAGATTACAAATAATTCTATCATGGTTCCAAATAAAAATTTATTTTTTTAAACATAATTTTACCTGCAAAATTTCTGATAAATGTTTTCTATATTTGAAAACATTTTTTTATAGGAAATGATATTTTCCTCAAGAAATGTTTTGAAAATATCATTCATGATTATTTTTCATCTATGATAACATCTCTTGGTGTTACTAATTCTATATAGGGTATATGGTTCAAGGATACAACTAAATTTTTTCTCAATTAAATGTTTATATTTTATTTAATGATTTATATAAATCATGTAACTTTTTACTGAGATATTCTATGATGAATGTTTTACGAAATACATTTATTTTCATGATATTGGATGTGATGAACAATTAAAAATTATATGGCACATAAATGAAAGATTTAATTATGTGAAGGGTGGGTCCTATGTCTACCTAAAATTTAATTGGTAATGATAAATCTTCTAATAGAAAATGTTGTACAAGGGCGGTCTTCCTAATCCTGTTACAAGAGGGTACATGGGAGTTCATCCAAAGCCTGTAATAAGAGGGTACATAAGAGGTCATCCTAAGACCACAATAAGAGGGTACATGGGAGTTCATAATATGACCAAAATTATAAGGTATGTGGGAGGTCATCCCAATACAAAATTAGGTAAATAGGTGGTTATCACAGTCCTAAAATACTATGAATTCCTTGTAAGGTTTCATTGACATAAGATATTTTATGCTTATGTGTGTAGCATAAATTCCCTATTTAATGGAATTGTTATACATAGATGGCTCATGTTCATTGATTACATTATGATTAATGTCTTTTGAGTTGTAATTATTTATTCCAAGACTCATGTATATGGCCTTTAATATGAAGGGTATGAAATTGTAATGTTATGATCATGTTCTCATAACAATATGTTCAGTATTATGTTTATGTATCTACTTTGTTTAACCATATAGAACATTTGAGCCGACCCATTTCTTATGTTTTATTTTCACCAGGTTATAAAGATAGGTTTTATGTAGGTGTAAGAAAGGGGATGTTCATTTTGCAAGTCATTGAAGATATTTCACCATAATAAATGATTGAGTTATTTGTTCTGAAAGGATATAAACTAATAAGGTCTTTGGGCTTCAACTTATGCATATTCAAAAAATTATGTAAAGTATATATATGTTATAATTGTTTCATTAATTTTGGTATAAAAACAATGTCTTAGTGAGACTTTAAAAACTCATATGAGAAAACCTTTATGTGATCCATATGGAAATTTATTAGGATATTTCTATGGATGTCTCTAAGGAATGGCCTAATGTGTTAGATATTTAGATATAGGTTTCATGATTTAGGAATAGTATAATAAAATTTTTCTGATTATGTCTGTTTCTGATTTGATTAGGGTTACTAACAATATGATTTTCGGTCATATAAAATAGAAGTAACTAGAAGGAACATGGTTTAAATTGAATGTTTCTAAGGTAGACTATATGGGTATTATGAAAATCGATCTCATATGTGTATTAGGTACTGTTTGGAACTGTAGCAGCCGAAAATATTCCCCTGTTTGGGACTTCGGGCCTCCGATTTGGTCCCCGAGTCCTTTAAGGCCTTCGGGCAACCAAGGCATTCGGGTTAGTAAGGCCTTAGAGCCACCTCAAGGCCTTAGGGCCACCTTAAATATAGATGAAAACCAGACAAACTACAAGGAAAATATCTAAAATGAGGATGAGAAAAAGGAGCTTTCACCACAGTAGAGGCTAAACAGATTGCAAGAAAGAAAGGGTATGACACCTTCCATCGGGACAAGCCTGTGCATGCACGAGAATACCTAGACGAACAGACATGTGAAGGTGGAGAGCTGATTTTACGATGAAGATTCTAGGGAGGAGCAGTTCCGAGTAGTTAGTCTGGGTTGTATGTAATGTTTTAAAGCCTATGGGAAATTAATTCCTCTAAGTCCTAAAGGCCATGTAATACTTACGCCTACAGGCCTTGTAAGGGTTCCACCTCACCCCTTGAAAGGTAGATTATCACAAGTAAATAAAAAATGATGGCCTTCGGGCCATTGGATGAAAGAGACCAAAAAATACATCTGAATCTTATGGGATGTTTTAACAGTATTGATTACATTAAACATAAGAACCATGATTATATTGAGTTTGATGAACATTTTGACATGATTCATATTTCATATTCTTGGAAATAATAAGATTATTAATATTGGGTTATAGTTTAAAAGTATTGTTGGATGATTGAAGTGTATATGTTTTAGAATTTAACGATTCTGTTATAAAAATCATGAAAAATATATTTATTTTCAGTATATTTCTTTTAATTAAGGATTGAAAAAGATACGTCCAATGGTGATGAATATATAGAAAAGTGATTTAATGGAATGTTTTTATTCATTAAAAACACACGATTAAAAAAATGATATTAGTTAATATGTTTTTAATTATGAGATAATGATTTTTGGATGTTGACATATTGGACATGAATAAGTAAATTGGATGGTATTTATTACCTTGGAACTGATTACGGATTTTTTTGAAAAAGTGGTTTATGCTATCATATATGGTGTTTACAGAATTTTTGGACTTATGAAAAATGTCTAATAATATTTGAAATAAGAATGATGATATGTTTTCAATAATGATTTATTTAAATTTCCATGTTTCAATAGAATACATAATAAATGAATTCACAAGTTAGGTATGTAACAAACAAGAGATACATTATGATATATGGGGGATAAATGATAAGATAATTTTTATAAATTTAGTAATCATATTTATAAGGTTTTGGACGTTCATATTTCAGAATGGTTATAAGGTTAACCATTTATGGAATGATTTGCGATAAAATTTAGATGAGAGATTAGAGATTAATGTACTATATCTCCATATGAGGATTTATTCATAATGGATAAGTAGTGTAAACATTTTTCATGTGAGAATAATAGACGAAGTGTCCTATAGTTCTATTTATGGATCTCATTATCTGAAAACACATCTTGAATAAAAAAATTCACCTTCATTTCAGGGAATAAGAGATGAAATTGAAATTGATCAAGGAACTATAATGGGTGACATTTACCAAAAATTATGTAAGTATATATTCTTAAGAAAATTCACCATCATTAGTAAATAGGGACATAAAATAAAAAAATTACCATTATAATCATTTTTTATGATATCAATGACATTTTTCAATATATGTTGGGATACAAGTTTTTGATCTATAAAATTCTACTAAAAATGCCCTATATCACTCACCATCAGAACTTGGTAGTTAGTTTTTTCTTCAATTCCAAGGTTCCCACTTTCCACCTATATTCTCCAGTGTGTTAACCTTGTTATAATTTACTTTGGGCAAGTGTATTGCTTCCGATATTCCATTTTTAAAGGGATGTACTAGTATTCATTTATATGATGATGGTTTCTATGAATATAACTTTAATGTATTAAAATTTATGAACCAGATTATTTTTGTGGGTGAAATTCATTTTATTGGGGGGGGGGGTATAATGTAACACCCTAATATTTTTAGGAAATATTTTTTTAATAATGAATTATTATTATTATTTTTATACATGAAAGACCGTCTAAATCTAAGTTACACACAACCATGAATTTCTACACAACATAATTTTATTCATATAATTATATGAAAAAGTCAATTATAACCTCCCCATTATAACTCAGGTTTTGAACATGATTAATTGAGTTATGAAATTATAGTTTACATATTTATAACCCTTTTAAAATTAAAAGAAACTATTTTCCTAAAAAACTACATAAATGTGATCAACTATGTTTAAAAAAAATAAATAATAATATAAATATTTATGGATGATAATAATTAAATATATATTCAATATATTTTTTAACATTAATATTATGTTTTTTCTAGAAATGATATAAGAACAAATCCAATTTTATGCACTAAAGATGTATTTTTCTAAACCGATAGTTTTTTTTCTTTTAGATGGTGAAATTGTTTTAAATATTTTTTTTGAACCATTTATTATTTTTATTTGAAAAAATATAATTTTTTTATGAAATTAGAATATCATAATTTACGTTGGGTGAATTTTCTATATCTTTCTAATATGTTTCATGTTGTCATGAATAATAGAAAATACTGAATTTTAATTGAATACATCTTTTTTGTCAAAATAATTTATAGTTTTAAATTATTATTTTTATTTTTTTAAAGAATAATTAGAATATTTTTATATAATTTTATCCATTTTCATATTTTTAATCAATTTTACATTGAATTTGGATATCAAAACATTTATATCTTTTGAATTTTTTCACTTTAAAACCCTATTTTCACACCCTACTTATGGGATTAATATTAAAGTTTTGTTAACCATTTATGTGTTTTAAATTTTAAGAAATGGAATAAATATTTTAAATCATAAGTTCCAAATTTAATAAATATATTCATCTTATTTTCAGATAATATGAATAAAAAAATTATTAATTTTTATTACCACAGTTAACGGTTAATCAGGTAAGTAAGGGTAAAAAATTATAAATAATAGAAAAATATCCTAAAACTTTTTGAAATGTTATTTGAGGAATTTAATTATATACTAAACTAATAATTTTATATATTTAATTATTTAATGTACAATTTCAAATGAATATGTATTAGGTATTATTAAAATAAAATAGTGTGACAAAATGTCACACCCTTATTTTAAAAATTATACTATTTTTAATATGGGGTAATATTAAATATATTCCTAGCTATAAATATTATTATATATAATTAAATGTTTATCTATATCATGTAATTTTGTTTTTAAATTTTAGTGAATAAATAATTATATTAAATATTTTCAAAATGATCTTGCAGTAATTATTCAGTTAATAAAACAATCAATTAAATGAAAATAGAAATATTAAAAGAAATGTAATAAGAAAAAATTAAGATGAAAAACGAATTATATAGGTTATTATGAAAATATATGAGTTTATTAAATTATTTTTCCATGTTACCTTTTCGTAACAAGTTTCTTAATTTCAATGTAATGAATAGTGTCAAAAATGGTCCCTTGTGATATTTTATGAAAATCATATTTTATTAATTTATTCCAAAATCTAAAAGTATTCCATATGGAAAAATGGGTTGGTATATGGTCTAAAATATCATTACAAGGCTAGTTATTATCTAGTTAGAAATTTATATTTAAAAGTTACATCCTCATAATATTGAAAAACTTGTTACAATAGTAAAAATTAAAATGGATTAACTAAGGGTTAATAAAAATGATATTCCTTAAATTAACACCACAATGTGTCTAAAATATATTGTTTTATGAGATTAAAAAATTATAATATATTAAATAATAATAAATGTTATTTTTATATTTGTGATGAAATTTAATTTATTATAGAATAATATTTTAAAAAATTATAAAAGTTCCCCTCACCTCAATTATAAGAAGGCACATATTCTCCTATTCCCTTCACACTTTAGAACCAATTTGGATCAGAAAAACCATATTAATATATTAACCAATATTAAATAAAATAATCTTATAATACTTCCTTTCTCAATAAATCCATGCAAATAATCTCTTCACTGAAAACCAAAAGTCATTACCTAGAGAAGAGGTAACATTCGTCCATAATCTCTTTTGTTTTACTATAATTATCCACCCACTAAAATCTTCTTATTCAATTATTATATGAAAACCTTAGTATCCTAAATAGAATGATATGGTTTCTATTTTATGTTTTCTAACTGCAATCACACACACATCCCTCAAATGGGATACACAATCATCATTTGTTTGTGAGGTTATCTACAACCTCACAAACTGATGTGATTCATTCTTCTATTAGAAAATTCAAAGGATAAGAATAAATTTGTAATTTAAGTTTTTATATGATATATATGATATATATGATTTATTTATTATTATTTAATTATTATTAAGAAAAAACCCTCATGATTTTCATTTTATGTAATTACGATAAGTCTGTTTGAGGATGTGTGCACTATCGCCTCCTCAAAATGATGTCATTCATTCAGAAATTTCATGGAATGTATTAACGATGGATTTAGTGAACATATGTGATATATATTACATAATTATTCAACTAGAAAGATATTATATATATATATATCCTTTAAATATATCATTTCAATATGATATGAAATGGAAACAGTATTCATGCGTATGTACAACCTACACTCTCCCTAGATAGTATAATTCATTTTCTATTTATATCATATATATATATATAATATTTTAAATAATTAGATACTAAATATATGATAATTTTATATAATTTTTTACATTTTATATATCATGATATAAGTATTAGGACCAAAAATATAACAAATCAAAACACATGTGAAAAACAAATGAATTATTAATCGAAACATAACTTAAAACATTTAATTATTAATAAAAATGTAATATAATGTCATATATAAATCACATATGGTATTATATATATATGAATATTAGTTGTTTCTGTATTGTTAATAAACATAAATTTATTATATAGGATGTTATAACATGAATGAAAGAAGTCAACACTTATCGTAAGGGAATTTCTAGTCTCACTATTATTTTTGGGAGACTTATTATATATTCACCATTGATTTATTTTGTGTTTAATATATACTACCCATTAATGTTACCCATGATCCTTATAATTACATTTATGGGTATTTAAATATCAGTTTTATGATCTCTCTTTCATAGGGTTTATGGTTCTAATATTACCAAATTGTTAAAGTAATTTTCTCTTGATTTACTTTCTTTGAGAGACATGTTTTCATATTCACATATATTATTTTAAGAGGATTATATAATACTCTATAAAATAATATATCATAAATGTAATTATTTTAATTTCATTTTAATATTTGTTTAATTTTATTATTTATTCGGTCATAAATCCTTATTACTTCAAAACAATTTTTTCATAAAATGTTTTAAAAGTGTTTTAAATAATCATTCAAACATATTCAAGAAAATTGGTTTCAAAGATGTTTAAATTTTTTCAAATGTTAATTTATAATTTCTCATGGTAAATTTCAATTAATAAATATTGAAAAATGTTTTAGGATTTTGAAATCATTATTTAAATAAGAAAGTATATTTTCTTCAACAAATATTTTAAAAATATATTTAAAAACTATTTTCCATCTATGATTACATCCATTGGGGTTACACATTCCTTTTTGGTGATATGATCCAAGGACACCATTAGCATTTTTCACTGAATAGATTATGTTTTTATAGATTGATTTATATGAATCCTATTACTTTTCAATGATATATACTATGATGAAATATTTAGGAAAACTATTTCATTTCATGATTTTTGACGTGATGGACAATTTAAAATCTTAAAGATATGTATGACTACATTATGTGATGTGTGGTAATTATTTATCCCTCCAATGCAGTGGGTAATGAAATGTTTTATATGATATAAAAGGGTACTTGAGAGGTCATCCTAAGCCAATAACAAGAGGGTCATGGGTGGTTATCCTATGCCTTTAATTAGAGGGCACATAGGGGGTTATCCTAAGCTCGTAAGAAGAGGGTACATTGGAATTCATCCAATGCCCGAAACTAGAAGGTACATGGGAGTTCATCCAAAACTCAAATTAGGTACATGGTTGATTATCCCAAGCCTAAAATTAGATGAATTTATTGGCATTTTTCATTTAAAAAAATATATTATATGATTATGTGTATACCACAAATTACATGTTTTATGCCATTAATATAGTCTCATTTTTCATGTGCTTTGATTATCTTATTATTCATGTCTTATAAACTACCATTATTTTTTCCATGAATCATTTATATGATATTTGATATGTATGATAAGAACTTATAATGTTATACTCATGTTCTTGTACTATTGTGTTCATGATTATGTTTATATATATCCTTTATCTACCCTAACTGAGTATCTAAGGTCACCCTTTTTAATTTTTTCTTATATCCAGGATATAAAGAATGGTTTTAGATAATTGTAATAAAGGGGAATATCATTGCAGGAAACATTGAATATCTTTAACTAGAGATGATATCTTTTTCCCTTGTTTCCAAAGGAACTAATGTAATATTTTATTTTTTCTTGTCTTTTTGTATTCTACAAAAAAGATGTAATGTCTATTTATGTTACACTTGGGTAGTTATAACATCCTTCCATAAGATCCGTTGTTTTTTCCATTATACAAAACATAAAATATTCTTATTCCATGATTATATAATAAACTAAATTTCCTCAATATGATGATATGTTGTTATTATAAGGGTTTTGCCTTCACTTACAAACACATCAATCAAATGGGAAATGAACTTACTAAACTTTTTTACAATGAACTACCACCTCAAAAAAATATGTTTATCATTTTTCATATACTAACTTTTATCGGTTGGAATTATGATGGAAAATATGTTTTTAGATTATATATATGATATTTAGTATTTCATTGGATATTCGAATTAATTTATTAATCAAACCATCATGATTTCCATTATTTTATATACAATAATTTTTTTGGAAGTGTGGGCCACCACCTCATCAAAGTAATATGATTCTTTCACACTTTACATGGAATGTATTAATGATGTGTTTAGTAAACTAATATGATATTTGTTAAAAAATAATTATACTCGAATGATATTATATATATATATATACATATTTGTCTTTTACATTCATTCTTTTAATATGACAATTAAACCGAAATAACTTTCATCCATACGTATGGCCTAATATCTCCATGAATTGTGCATTTCATTTAATGTTTTTATATTTTATAGATTACCATAAATAATTATAAATTAACATATATTATATTTATATCATGGTTTACATTTTTGGGATCATGATATAATTATGAGGACCAAAAATATAACAAATTAGAATAGAAGAGAAAAACAATGTGATTAATAACCAAAACCCAACATTGACATGGAGTTATTAATAAATAGGTAATATAATTCATAATAAAATAATATTTGATTTAGAATAAGAATATTATTCCTTGGTTGATGTATAATAAACATATATTTATTATACATGACTTTGGAATGAGTTCGGAGATATTCAATATTTAAGCTAAGGGTTTCCTCATCTAAATTTAATTTTCTATGAGACACAAGCCATGTTCACCCCCTATATCTAATATGCTATGTGTTTAAAAAACATTTATTTATTATGTGATTATTATAATTAAATTTATAAGTATTTAAATATATTTTTTATGATTTTTATTTCATGGGGATTATGTTTCAAAATATACTAAATTAGTAAATAAATGTTGTCTAAATTTTCTTTCGATGGGAAAAATTCCATGTTACACACCTATATTATTTTATGAGGTGTATATAAATCCATTTGAAATGAGATATCATGAACCTACTTTATTTAATGATATTTTAAGATTCATTAAATTTTATTTTCTTTCATGGGGAGTATAATTCAAAGTTACCATGTGGTATATGTTTATTGAAACAATCTCAACATTTATCGAGATTGTTTATGATTAAGCTTCTATTAGTGAACTTTTTAGATCAATATATCAACAAAAGTCATAAATTATTATATCATATGTATATTCATTATTCATACATGTATTAGTAACATTTTACAATTATTTGGTAATTATACAATTATTAAAATGTTTTTATGAAAATATGAAGTCATTTTTCTTGTCGGTTGGAAATCTGTTATATTCAAAAAACATTATTTTCAAAAATGTTTTCAAAAAAATATTGTAAAATAAAAATAAAATATCATTTAAAAAAATGTTTTAAAATATTTTATGGTTTTCAAGGCTTCCATTATATGCTTTCAAATATATTTTCAAAGAAAAATGTTTTCAAAAAAATATATTTTTTTAAAAAAAAATTAAAGAAAATATTATATTTTCATCATGAAATGTTTTAATGTATATTTCCAAATTATTTTCCAAATAATATTATATATATTATATTTACTCATTAAATTACATGGAAATGATCGGAAGACTCCATTCATATTCTTTCATTGAATGGTTTATGTTTTGATGGCATAATTTTTATTAAACTTGTATCTCTTTCATTGGTTATATGATTCTGAAACCCATTCATCATTCTTAGATTGTATTATTATGAAACATATTAATTTTAAAGGGTAATTAATTGATGAAATTTTTATGAAACCTATTTCATTTTTCCACAGGTTATGATTTGATTACATTCTTATGACGTCCATTTCATTTATTGGGTTACAATACACTTATTTTTGATATTATGGAACCTGTATTTATGATTTAATTTAGAGATAGTTGGGACTTATATATCCCTCTAATGTTTTGGATAAATATTTTAATATCATGATATAATTATGGGAATCATGTTGATATGATTTCTCCACTATGGAATAATGGGAATCCCGATCCACTATGGTAAGATGTGGAAACCCGATCCACAATGAGTAGATAGGGAAACCCAATCTACAATGGAAATATAGGGAAACTTTATCCATTTCATGGAAAGTAATGTGAATGGGGATGGTGGCAAGTCTCCCTACTTGGTTTAGTCCCCATGAAATTCCATGATTAGTGTTTTCAATGTTACATGACTTATAGTGAAGGATATTACATGTTTATGTGTTTGGCACAATTATATATCTTATTACAATGTTATACATTTACGGATTATTGTATTGATTTCATTAAGATTCATGTATTATAAACTTCCAATAATTATTCCATGATTCATTTTTATGATCTTTGATAAGAAATATATTATCTTATATGGCTATGATCATGTTCTCATACCCTTATGCTCATGTTTGTGCTTTTATATCTCTATTTTTTATCCTTACTAAGAATCTGAGATCACCCATTTTTTAGTTTTATATCCCTAGGTTATGAAGATATATATTATGTTTTATGTGTCTAAGAAGGGTTTTATTCATGAAGAACTCGTTGGGAGATAATTAATCTAACATATGTACTATTGTTTATGTTTCTATGTTTCCAAAGGAACTAGACTAATACAGTCTTTGGGCATCTGTTTGTGTAATGTATAATGTATTCTGAAAAATGATGTTATTTTAAAATTTGAAAATCTGGGTCTTTATAGTATGTATCATAGAAAAGGTTTAGTATTTATTTGGAAACTAGGATGAGATAACCTTTATGATAATCATAAGGACACGTCGAAGGATAAGTTTAAATAATTGGAAAAGAAGAAAAAAATGTTTTGGAATTTTGGTAAATGATAAAGAGAGTAGTTAACTCGAAAAAATTTCTATTTGTAGATTAAAAGTGTACATGGATATAGTAAATATGTATATTGTGGTATCAACAATGAAAACTCTATATTGAGTTGGAATCTATCAGAAACTGGTGCACAATAACAGGCCTTTCATCAAACCTGGTTTAACACTCCCAAGGGATATGCAATGGGAATTCAAAAACTCTTCATAGACCGTTATGAATGATTTAAATATGTATTTTATATTAATATAATAGGATATAAATAAGGGGTCCTAGGTTAAATAATGTGTCATATTTTAGACATCGTAGACATGGTTTTTCATGACATTATGGTTATTCACTGTGATAATTGGTTCTTACTCTAATATTTTTGATTTTAGTCAATGGTTGAAACCCAAAGGAACTATGTTAGTGGTTATTGTGATGTACAATGAAATGATATTCCTCATGTGAAACCAGATTTTATTGGAGATGGAATGTGAAATATCATTTCTATGATCACCTATATTTATCATGTTTTGAATCATGCTGGACATCCAAATGAGCAAACGAGGGAACAACATTCAATTGAGTCCTTCATTTGGAAACATCCACCTTCTTTTAGAAGAACATTGGATTCACTTGTAGATGGAAAATGGATCAGTACTATAAAGAATATATTTTCCATCCACCAATGTTTGTAGCATGAAAAATTCAATCTAACTGTTTATCATTTAGAAGGTGAAGAAGACCAGTGGTGGACCGTAATCAATAATTCAAGGAAGAATGATGAAATTAAATCCATGTATTGAATTGATTTCAATAATATATTAATTAATAATAACTTTCACCATAATCCTCATACAAATATGTAAAAGTAGTTCCTTGAGTTGAAGCTAACGGATGATGGATCCATCATTACCTATAATCCTAATTTTTCAAGTCTTGAGAGGTACGCTTTAAGAGTTATCATTTGACCATAAATTAATGTTGATATGATATTAAATGGATTGAATCTATGTCCTAGAAGGGTGTTTTACATGAGATACATTAGTATCTATGAAGATATTGTGCATTGTGAAATAAAATATGGAATGGATCTTGGAGTTACATATCAATCTCATGGTTTTAATAAGAAATCAAAGAATGAGTTTAGAGGAAAATATAAATTCCATGGTGGTAAGAGGATGATCTATACATTTTGATATACATGTGGAAACAATAAAGGAGGGAATCATCTTAAGGGGTATAAAAAATTTATAATGTGTTTAAGGGAAGGTCATCAGACAATTTATTACCAAAAATATTGGACAAAGAGGTCCGATAAAGAAAATTGAAGGAATGCTGCAGAGAATGAACCTCCCAAAAATTAGTGACTCAAGTGTAAGGAAGAAGGAAATTATGCTAAGCAGAGCCCAAACATGAGGGTTAGTGGTGATGATTGGTTTCTATAACCTCATAAACAATATGAAAAGGGGAAATCTCAAGTGATAACTATTTCTGATGAGGATTGTGATAACAACATGGTGAAAGCTGCATATACCATCCACTATATAACTGATAATGTCTTATTTGATGTTGGATCTACCCTATCATTCATATTTAATGAAATTTATATTTGTATTAAGATTACACCCATTTAATTAGACATGGAATTATAATTGGAACCCCCTAATGGAATAATGATACAATCCCAAGTTGATGATTCCTCTCCACATGATAGTTTTTGGAATTTTCTTTTTAAAATCATTCAATTCTCCATTTAGATGAATTTGATGTCATCTTAGGAATGGATTATATTTCCCTCATTAAATCCTACATCAATTGTAGATAATAGGATGCTACATTATAAAGTTAAAACCAATATCTGATCATCTCTCAATGTGACGATAAGTATGAACTTCCTTTGAATATTACATCAAGTGAATGGGACCTGATTCCCATTCATAAGGTGTGTTTGTCTCAATTGGTTGGGGATAAACTCATCATTTATGATATTACTATTATTTTGTAATTTTTGTTTTTCTTTCCATAATATTTTACTAGCATTTCACCAAAATGTGATGATAGGTTGTGAATAAAACTCCACATAGTTCCACAAAAAATATCAAACACCCCTAACGAATTGATACAATTTAGTTGTAGTATTTGAATAAAAAACACTATGAAAACCTTGATAAGTAATTAATTCATCCATGTGTGTAACCATAAGGTGCACTAATTTTATTTTTGAAAAATAATTATGGATCAATATGGATCTTTATTGATTACCTAGAGTTTAGAAGGATAAAGATCAAGAATAAGTATCCTCTTCCCCGTATTGATGTATTTTTTGATCAACTATGTGATTTTCAATGATTTACGTTCATTCTGGATATAATCAATTTTGGGAGATTTAATAACATATACCAAATATGTAATTCCATAAAATGTATGGACACAATGAATATATAGTGTTGACTTTTGGAAATACAAATTCCCCTATTATATTTATGGACTTGATGAATATAGTCTTTAGAGATTACCTTGATAATTTAATGGAATTATTTATTGATTATATTCTTATCTATTGAAATAGTAAGGAAGAGCATGATGACTATTTGATAAATGTACTAAAGACCAAATGGATGGAGAAACATTAATAAAAATTACAATGTGGGAACTTTAGCTGCGAAATGTATCATTTTGGGGGACTATAATCTCAAGATATGTTACAGCAGTAGATCCATCAATGATGGAGGCTATTTACTATTGGTGTAGATAAACCATGGTGATTGAGATCCATAGTTTTCATGGTATAGATGGATATTATCAATGGTTTTGGGATAAGTTCTCACTACTATCATATCCTCTGATTGAGTTATCTCGAAAGGGTTCCACGTTCCTCTGGACAAATTAAAGTGAGGAAAATTTCAAGTAAGTAATGGGAAGGTTGGTTATTGAACCTATTATAACATTAACCTATAGTGGATAAGGGTTTATAATCTATAATGATGCTTTAATGAAGGTATTATAATGTGTTCTTATGGAAAATTACATGGTTATTGATTATACCTCATGACAATGAATATTCATGAGAAAATTATAGAACTCATGATTTAATGTTAGTTGTGGTAATTTTTTCATCAATGATATGAAGGAAATATCTTTGTGAAAAAATGTGTGATATATATATATATATATTTAAATAAACATTCTAAAATATATAATGACACAAAAGGAGTTGAACATGTTCTATAGAAGATGGTTAGAGCTGATAAAGGTTTTTTACCGATCAATTTATTAGCACTATTTGAAAGCAAACAAGGTAGTCGATGATTTGAGTAAAAAGGATCATGTTAAACCATCCATGTTGGGGATCAACAAAGATTAAATATTTCTATATTTTTAAAGGATGGATCTAGAAAACCTGAATGAAGGGGAAAATTATGATCTATCCCAATTAAATGATCAACCCTCTATCCAATTAAAGATTGAAGAGGCGCTGAAGGAAGATGTAGAGCTACAAAAGAAGGTATGAAATGTTCTTGAATTTAACCTTCATCAGGATAGAATGATAAGGTTCAGGAACTATGTATGTGTTCTATCCATACTAGATTTGAAGAAGGAGATATTGGAGGGAGATCATAGTTTGTCATTCTCTAATCATCCTGGAATTATGAATATGTGTATAGATTTGGAAGAATAAAAATGGTGGGATGATATAAAAATTGAAATCACAGAGTTTGTATCTATGTGCTTGGTAATCCATCAATTTATGGATTAAAGAAAAAATTATAATGGGATGTTTCATCCGTTACCCATAACAAACTAGAGATTAGAGGAAATCACTATCGATTTTGTTGTTGAACTCCCCAAAACCACTAAACAATTTATTACTATATGGGTGGTAGTATATAGCCTTATTATGACAACATTATTCATTTCTATTAGAGAGGTCATCTTTCTGGATTGACTTTCCACGATTGACATTAATGAAGTAGTAAGGTTTCTTGGATTACCAAATTCTGTTCTGTTTGATCGAGATTTGAGGCTTATGTGATTGTTAATGCATTATATTTAGAAAGAATATGATACATAATTGAGTCTCAGTAGTACATATAATCCTCATACGATTGGTCAGTATGATAGAACTGTTGAAACCGTAGAGGATATTTTGAGATCTTATTATCTAGATTTCAAAGGAGGTTGGGATCAACACCATCCACTAGTTGAGTTTTATTACAACAATATCTCTCACTCAATCATTTATATGGATCCTTATGAATCCCTATATGGTAAGAAATTAAGAGATCCAATGTTTTGGGATGGGGTTATAGAAATAAAGCTATTGGGACCTAAGATAGTTAATGAAATTGATGAGAAGGTTAGAACCATTCAGTATCATATCAAGGTAGCTCCAAGTTGGAAGAAACATTATGCTCATAACTGTTAGGGTTATTTATAATTTGAAGTTAGTGAGAATGTTTTTATTTGAGTTTATCCCTATAATAAGGTTATGAGAATAACTAATAAAGGGAAACTAAACCATATGTATATCGGTCCCTTTGGAATTATTGATTGTATGTAGATGGTATCTTATAACATGAGACATCCTCCAAATATCTCTCAAGTCCACGATGTGTTTTATGTATATATCCTTCAGATGTAAATTATTGATCACTAGCTTGTATAGAATACATATGTATTATCGCTGGAGAATGATCTTTCTTACGAGGAATAACCAGTTAAATGTTTGGATCATACATAGAAAGCTAAGTGAAACAGAACCACTCACTAGGTAAATGTTTTTTTTGGAGAAACCACTAATTATAGGATTATATATGGGATCTTTATGACATGACGATATAGACGTATCACCATTTTTAATATCAGAGTGATGAATTTTGGGGGATAAATTAATTTAAAGGGGGATACATTACAATACCCCCACATTTTACGAACTTCTTTTATCAAACAAATTATTTTTATTTGATGAATTAAATTTTAAACTACACTATGTAAATCATTTATTATGCTACACACCGATATAATTTTTTCTACACTATAACGCACTGAAAATCTAAATTACAAACATTATATTCATTATCATGTATCACATGAAACACCAAGAACATAAGGGAATATAATATCCCAAAAATTTATAAGATACTATCTATTTTAAATAAATTCAATATATTTTATATCATTAAATTAATGAGACACTAAGATAGTGTATTTCATAAGCAATAATTATTTTCTTCAATGGATTGTGATACACGCCAAACCGAGTTTTACAGAACAATAATATATTCTTAAAATATTATTATTAAATATAAAAATACTTATCATAGTAGTTAAATTAGTGGTTACAAAATTTATTAACTATGTTATTAAAATATATGGTTTACTCAAATATAAAATGAATTCATAGGTTACCAATTAATTTGAAATGAAAATATAAACCAATTTTATATTAAGGAAATATTATTATTTTTATGCTCAGAAATATATTTATCGTAATAAATTAAATTAACTTCAATTAGTTATAGATGTTAATTTATTATATATATTTTTTATTCAATAAATTATTTTTTATATTCAACCAATATATTTGATAAGAAAAATCTAAGAACAACCCCAATTTTACACAAAAAAATATAATTTTTTATTAAAAAACTTTTACAGTCTTTTAATGGAAATTTATTTTAAATAAAATTTAGGATCCATTAATCAATTTAATATTCAAAAATAAAATTGAAATTTAAATACAAAACATCAAAGTTATTTTAGGGTAAATTTTTGGTATTTTTCTGAGAATGTTAATTTTTTTAATGAATAATGAAAATACTGGAATTTAATTTAAAACTACTTTTTTATATAATTTATTTATAAGGGTAAATTAGATTTTAAAAGTGTCTTAATGATTGATTAGACTGTATTAATATCAATTAATATTTTTTTTCCATTTGAATTAATTTAAATTTGAAATTAAAAACAAAATCATACCAAACATTTGGACGTTTTTACTTTTAATAATCTCAATTGTTGTCCCGTCTGCAAGATTAAATTTACATTAATTTCTTCCAATTCTATTTTTTTGAACTTGGAAAAATGAATTAAATATTTTTAATAAAAATAAATTATAATGTCTCATAATTTAAAATTATATTTTTTGAATTTTTTTTACAAAATGTAATTAAAATAAATTCCAATGAATATGGTGAAATTAAGCTTAAAAATGGACTAAACCCTAAACATATGGCCTAATATGTCCTATAAATATTCCTAAAATCCATTTTGGGGAAATATTTAGACCCTATACTCCATTTTCAGATATTTAGACCATTATTTATCCAGATGAAACAAAAAAAAGTGTGTGGGGTGTCTTTCTTCCAAAATATTACAGGGGTACTACTCCTCCTCTACTATAAAAAGGCCTCCTTTCCTCCCACTTCCTCACACATATCAAGACAAATTGGTTTGGCCATGATCTGTCCAACTCACTCCCCCCTCAATTCCAGTTGAATCTTCTATTTTGGTATAAATAAATCCATGGAAGCCTTTCAGTGCAAACCAAAAGGAGTTACCCGATTAAAACGTAACATCTTTCCTAAAGACCATTAATTTTATTTATATTCTAAACTACCTAAACAATACTTATCAAATTTATATATATAAAGTCAATTATCATCAATATAATATATATTTTTTTCTAAGGGTTCGAAATACACTTACACACATCTCCATCTAATGGGTAACGAGCATACTATTTATGTAAATAATGAACTACCACCTCACGAAAAGATGATTGTTTGTTCTTCCTTTACCACATAACATGATGGTCATTATGATGAAAATTATTTTAATATATGATACATAAGTTATTTATAATGTATTTATTCTTTTTTAATAGTTTCTTATTACATAAATCTACACATTCCATATTGTGTAAATACAATAACATCATTTGGGGAAGGGTGGACTTCCTCCACCTCTAAGCGATGTGACTCATAATGCCATGCATGGAATGTATAAAATATGGTTTTAATAAAAATATGTAATGTATATGAAATATATATATTACATTAATTATAAAATACAGATGTATCAATTAATTTTTGTTTCTTCAATATGAAAATGCAATGAAAGTAGCGTTCATGCGTACGTATGGCATGACATATCCATGAATGGTGAATTTCATTTCTTATCTAGAAACATTATATATTATCACAAATACATATCTAATGAATATATATGATAATTTATTCTTGTTTTAAATTCTTTAGATGATTAAATTATGATCTATTTAAGAGGGAAAATTTTTGACAAGTCAAAAACATACTTGATAAAACTAGACAATTAACACCCAAAATAGTTAATATAATGAAATAATGTTAGAAAAATGGTAAAAAAATATCATAAGAAGTTAATATAAAAAATTATAAACATTATTATTATTATATTATAAGTTATAAATAATGTATTTACCACTATACAAGATTATATGAACCACAAAACCAAAAATAAGGTTAAGGTAAGGGGTCTCATCTCAATTTACATTCCATTGAGACTTATTGTCGTTATGCACCTAGTTTCTATTATATTGTGTATATAATGACCTTATACACATTATATCATGAATCTATTTATTCAGAAGATATTTTAATTATCATTTAATTTCATACCTTCGTGGGTATTATGATTTACATGTTTCAATGTTGTATGGGACACTATGGAATGTCTAAGGATTATTCTCCTAAAAAATATTGTTAATGATTTTCATTCAATTATCACTTCCTTTCTTGATAGTTAGATTTATATAGATACAATTTCCTTATTTTAATCATTATACCTCGGAAATTTACTTGAGTATCCAGATTCTAGTACAATGTATGCTAGTATTTCCAAAACTGTATACAATTTTACGTATAGTGTCTAATTTGATAGATATTTGATTATTTTAGGGACATATTGAGAATTACGTATTCATAATTCAATAATGATATTATATAAGGAATATTATATATTTATGCTATTTTATATGAGTAATTGTTTTTATAGGAAATGATAGGGGAGCCTAGACATTATGTAGATCCTCAATTCATAGATATATTCTCATGAGACAAATAAGTATTCAAAATTAAATGGGTTTCTATCCGTAGTTTTAATGATATTGAGAAAGGTACAGATGTTATAGGTTTTCATGTACCTTTGACATGATGTCCAATAAATTTTCATTTACTACATAGATATTTCTATTATTATTTATCAATGATATTCTATGTTGAAAATTCTTTCAAAGTAGCTCATTCTCAGTATTTTTTTGACTAGATGTCACGTGTTTCAGTTTCTTAGCATTCTATATAAATTTTTCATTATCTATTTATTTTAATGAAATCTATTATTAGTTATTCACCTTACCATGTTGATTTTTTATAATTTATTATTATTATTTCTACATGGCATATCCTTACTAATAATTTGAGCACACCCTTATTATGTTTACTTTCCCCAGGTTATGAATATGAAATATTAGAATATGATTTAAAGGATTTAGTGTGTTTCATTATGTATCATGGTTTGTTTTATTCATTATATTGTATTATGGGTATAATTTTTCTAATCAGGCATTCCAATCCTGCTAAAAAATTGGTCCTTTGGGATTTTATTTCGTGTAATAACATCAATGTAATACAATAATGCACTGGATATGGGATTTTGGGGTCGGTGCATTATATTTGGTATTAAAGGAAGTTTAGTAGCAACCTTGGAAACAATATTTATAAAAATTTTATTATAGGGAACAAACCTAAGATAGAAATTGAAGATATATATAAAAGAACATCCTTGAATTTTTGTAAGGTGGATATTATGGGGGTATTCATAGAAATATATCCCAATATGGATAATAAAATTGGATGTGGTTCTGGAAAATATGTACGCAGAAGTAACAACTACAACAAGGTGTCCTGAGCCTGACTCATGGTATTCTAGTACACTACAACAGACCATACTATGCACCTAGTTTGACACTCAGTTAGGATATTCTTAGGATTATTGAAATTTTATTTACAAAACATCATGATGTATTTTGATAATGAATAACCTAGATGAATAATGAGGGAAATATATTTAATATATGGTTTCATGATTTAGATATCCTATAAACTATTATAAATGTCACTATAGATATTTTTACTCACACTATTGTTTTTAGTTTTAGTCAATGGCCTGTACTCGACAGAGAAAAGTCAACATTGAACATGAATGATAGGGTGGTGATAATGAGAAACCAAATGGGGTGTTTATAGGATCGAATTATATCCTGTTTCTGTGAAATCATATTTACCAAAATATGATTGACTATATATAGCTAAACCAACTCCCGAACTCACCAAAGAAGAGTAGGATGCAGGTTTCTAAGAGCTCAAGTGTTGTAAACCATAGAGAAAAGAAGGATTGATTTCCATCATGTAATAAATATGGAAGAAGAGACCCATGAAAGATTCTCAAGGGAATAAGGAAATGATTTATGTGTGAGAAAGAATGAAATTATAAAAATAATTCTAAGGAAAAATGAATAGTGTGATTAAACGAAATGAAACTCTTTTGAATGAATCATTTATAGTTCATTACTATTAATTTGGGGAACATGGAAATTACTCGATTTAATGCACTCTCTGAGAGAATAAGCTGTTGAACAATGAAGTGTATATGTAGAAAAAAATGGATGAAGTATTTATGTATTGAGGTTTTATTGAAAACGTTAGTTAAAATTAAATTTTTTAATTTACCATATTTCAAGGATTTATATATTATTTATTTTGTAAATTTTATCAATATAGTTTAAGAAAAGTACAACTTTTATGTGGGAAAAACCCATCTGATCTAGTAGGTTCATGGGGGTTGAACACAAGATTGAAGGATGATAAGGGTTTTCACCTATCACCAGACAATGCGATTTCCTAGTCAATGTTTAATTATTTAAAAATATTGATGAATAAATATTAATGATGAACCAATATTGTTTGTTTTAATCTTTGTATACTAATATATTAGCCAAATTAAAATTGAAGAATACATAGAGACAAATAGTTAGACTTGTTACTATTTTATGGGCCTTACGATCTATAAAATGTTTTCATGATTTAGGGGAAGAATTTAATTTTTTGATACCTATTTTTTGAGGTAAGTGATAAATTAGAAATTGATCGAACCATAACCAAAAGATGAAACTATTCTCCTAAAATTTAAATGTATCATGAATTTATATTTCCTTGTATTCTCAAGTAGTAAAATAATTTTCCAACATTAGGAAAATGATCAAAAAATGTGTTGGCATAATACCTTATTTTTTTTAAATGATGGTCTACTAAATCATTGCATATTTCTATCCTTGATTCCTTTAACATTCCACTGAACACACACTTTTTTTGATTGATGACCTCAATCACTCACAATAAATATATAGTCCATGTGACCTTTGTACATTACGTCCTATTTTTATAAAGGATTTCGTTCGAACCCTTCTCAACATGTGGGATTGATCATTCGAAATATCAAACAATATATCACCAAGATCAAGATTAAATTTTGAGGATGAAATTTAATTAATGTGGGGTGAATGTAAACCCCTGCTAATATAAATTATGAAAATTGTATTTGATAGCGTGTGTGACACGCAACACCAATCACATAAGGAAATATAATATCCCATGAATTTATAATATATTTATTATTTATAATAAATTCAATATATTTTACTTCTTGAAATGCACACTGCACTTATTTAACATACATTGAATTCAACAATGAGATTCTTTAATGTATTGTATTACACGTATGACTGAGTTTTACCAAACAATTATATATTCTTAAATTATTATTATTTAATATAATAAAACATAAAACATCAATTAAATTCAAGTTTTTGAATAGTATTAACTATATATTGAAATTATATAGCTTATATAAATATTAAATGAATTCATAGGTCACCAATTAGTTTGATGTTAAAATATAAACGAATTTAATATAAATAAATATTATTATTTTATGATGAGAGAAATATTTTATTCTAATAAATTAAATTAATTAAAATTATTGAATGATATTAATATATATATATATATATATTATTCAATTAAATGTTTTTGATATTTTTCCAATATATTTTTTAAGAATAAGATAATAACAACACAATTTCACACATAAAACATATATTTTAATTAAGGATATTTTGCCAACTTTTGATAGAGAACCTATTTTAAATCAAAATTTTGTGTATTTTATAAATTTAATATGAAAAAATAATCTTAAAATTGAATGGTAAATAAAAAAACTTTGTTAAAGTAAATTTTTGTTAATTTATTAGAAGATTCATTTTTTAATGTATTGTTAATACATGAATTTAATTCAAAACATCATTTTCATCTAATTTATTTACAAGAATAAATTTTATTTGAAATTGATTTTTAAGTTTAATTATATCATATTTTTTCCAATCAATCCAATTTATTTCATTTGAATATATATCCCTTTTAAATTTACTATAAAAATATATCAAACCATTAGATATTTTTAACTTAAAAACATGCATTGTTGTTCCATCTCCGGGATTAACGTTAAATTAATTATTTACACTTATCTGTTTGGGATTTAGAAAAATTGTTTCCATATTTGGAATCATAATAATTTTTTGTTTATTATAATTTAAAATAAATTTTTGACCAAAAACATTAGGGAATTTAATTAAAATTAATTACAACGATTGAGGTAAAATTAAGATTAAAAAGGACAAAATATTAAACTTAAGGACTAATATGACCTAAGAACTTGTCCAGAAGACATTGTATGTAAATATTTCTAAGATATACTACCTTTTCTATTATTTTTATCATTTTTTATCCTCATTAAACAAACAAAACGTTGGTGGGATTTATTTCTTCCAAAATATTACAAATTCCACTCCTTCTCCATTATAAAAAATCCTCTTTCCTCCAACTTCCTCACAACTCTCAAGCCACATAGGATCAAAAAATATCTGAAAAATTCACTCACTAAAATCCCTCCATTCTTCCATTATGATTCCCTTTGTGAAAAAATCAATCCATGGAAGCATTTTTCTGAAAACTAAAAGGAGTAACCTGATTAAGAGGTAACATCTTCGCTAAAGCTCTTTAATATTATGTCCATTTTACAATTACTACACTATTATTATTACATGTTTGTAAAGATAATATAGTATCCTATATATACTATTATGTTTTATGATATTTTTTATACCTACACTTACAAATACCTCTATCTTATTGGTAATGAACGTATTATTTAGGTGAACGACGAACTACCCCTCATAAAATGATGATTGTCCATTATTCCTTTACCGCCTCCCATGGTGGTTATTATGATGGGAAATATATTTATATGTCTTATATAAGATATTTATACTATAATTATGATTATTTAAATCATTTATAACACATTCCTCTATACATTACTTTAAAAAAATGATAACATCGTTTTCGGAAGTGCGGGCTACCACCAATCAAAGCAGTGTGACTCATTGACGCCATACATGAAATGTATAATGGATAGTTTTAATAAACCATTACAAGATATATGACATATCTATAATAATTTTATTATATTATAAATATTTATCAATTACTTTAATTTTTTTTAATGAAAAATTAATGATGTCTTCATGCGTACTCACGACCTACCGTCTCCATGAATGTTGCATTTCATTTCATATATACAAACATTATGGATTATTATAAATAATTATTCACTTAATATATATTATAATAAATTCATTTTTCACATTATATATATCATTATATAATTATATAAATAAAAGTAACAATAATTTACAAGTCGAAAACATACTTTAGGAAACTAGGCGATTAACAATCTAAATAGTTAAAATAATGAATGAGTGTTGACAAATGATTAATAAAATATTGTAAGAAGTTAGTATATGATATTATAAAAATTATTATGGTTCTAAAAGAATTTATTAATAATTTAAAAACCACTATATAGGAGGGTTAATACCACACAAAAATATGAATGTAATGGTAATGAATTTAATCTAAATTTACATTCCATTGAGTCTTATTTGTCTTTATGCACCTAGTTTCTTGTATATGGTGTATGTAAATACCATTGAAACATAATATAATGAATCTAATTAATCTCATACTATTATGAGTTGCATTTAATTTTATACCTTCACGGGGATTATGATTTAAATTTTTCAAAGTGGTATGGGACACTTTGGATTGATTAAAGATTATTATCTTCAAGAATGTTCTTAATGATTATCTTTGTAATCTCACATCCTATATTTATTGTTAAATTTATCATGAAAACATCAATTAATTTTAATCATTTTATTGTAAATTAACTTAAATATACATATTCTAATACAATGTATACTATTATTTTCTAAACCATATTCCATTTTACATATTCTGTTTAGTTTGATTTAAATTAGATTATTCTGGGGGAATGTTAAAAATTCCTTATTATTTTTTCAATATGATTACATGATAAGGAATAATATTAATTTTTAATATTAGATTTGAGGAATTTTTTGTGTGAGAAATGACTGGATGGGGGCGTATTTTATATAGCACCTTGATTCATTGACAGGTGCTCATGAGACAAATAAGTTGGCCCAATTAAATGGGTTTATATTTGTAGTTTTAGATGTCTTGTTAATGGTCTTAATGGTAAAGGTTTTCATGTTCCATGGATATGGTGTCAAAAAATTAAGTATTCAATTGATAGATATTTCATTCATTATTTATCCATTAAATTCTATGATGATAATTCTATCGATATAGTTAATTATTTGTTTTTTTCACTAGTTGGATTGTGTTTTTGTTTATATCCTTTCCATATTAATTTTTACTTATCTATTTATTTGAATGGAATGTGATATCAGTTATTTACCATGGAATATTGATTTATTCTCATTGATTCAATATTATTTCCGCTTTACCTTCCCATACTGTTCATTTCATATTTCCTTTATTATGTTTCCTTTCCCAAGGTTATGAAAAGGAAATATTTGAATATGATTTCAAAGATGTAGTGTGTTTCTTTATATATCATTTTTTTTTTCATTTTTTCCAATTCTATTATGGGAATCATGCATGTAATATTGGTTTCCAAAACTACTAAACTAATTGGTCCTTTGGAATTTTTTTCCTAGTAATCATTCCAATGTAAATAAATAATGCACTGACTTTGGGATTCTCGGGTCGGGAAGTTACATACACACCAAACTGACTTGGCATGTGTTACACTCAACCCTCAATTTCTACAAGACATCATTTTACTATTATATTTATTTAAATGAGATAGTTATAACCTAGATGCCAAACATAGTAATATGAATAGTAATAAATAATTTTTCAATATTATTTATATTTTTTATATAAATAAAACATATTTATAATAAAAGATGTGATTTTTCTTGTAAATTATTTCTATATTTGAAAATACAATTTTTTAAAAATAAAATGCTTTTTATGTCCTATAAAAAAATATAGGAATTATTTTGAAATGAATTTGATAAAACAAAATTTAATTTTTAGTTAATAATGCCAAATTTATCTTTGGGTTAGTTATTATTATTTTTCTAAAATCACGTCATATTTGGATGAATAGTGAAAAACATTATCATTAATTGAAAACATATTTTTCATCTAATTTATTTATATATTACTATTATATTTTAATATGTATTAAATTATAATTATAAAAAATATTAATAATATAATAAAATATAGATCATTAGAATAAATTTAACATTTAAAATGGATATAAAAATATTTTAATCTTTTAAACAGTTACGCTTAAAAACCCAGTTATCGCGACATGTTTTTTGAGATTAGTATTAAATTAATTTCTTCCACTTATTTTATTAGAATTTGGGAAAAATAGATTCCTTATTTGGAATCATAAAAATTTATAATTTTTTATAGGCTCAACATATTTTTGGTGAAAAATATTAGTTTTGTGATTAAAATTAGTTATAGTGATTAAGAGAAACATTCGCTTAAAAAAGGACTAAACCCTAATCCTAATTCCAAAAAAGAAATAGAAACTTGTCCAAAATACATTTTATGTTCTTATTTAGACTATATCCACCATTTTATGTATTTTTACAATTATTTGAGCCTCTTGAAATTGGAAAAAAGTGGTTCAAATTCTTTTTTATAAAATTTACAAGAATGTGACTCCACAAACACTATAAAAAGGCACTCACCCATCCCACATATTCACACCTCTAAAAACCTTTTTCATGCACAAACGTAGGTCTAATAAGAACCCCAATTCCCTCTATTCATCCTATAATCCCCCCTTTGGGTTTAATTCCATACAAGGAATCCCTTTGTTGAAAACTTCATGGAATTACCCAAAGAAGAGGTAATATCTTTCCTCATTATCCGTTGTTTTATTTTCATTATACACCCCCAAAAATATTTTAATTCAAAGGTTATATAATAAAATAAATATCCTCAATATTAAAAGATGATTGTTTTCTATGTTTTCATCTAACATTGATACACACATCCAACTAAAGGGTAATGAACTTACACTTGTTGTGTATGGTGAACTACTGTCTTATGAAACGATGATGGTCATTTTTCCTTGATGACCTATCATGGTTGTATATTATGATGGAAATTTTATTTTTATATTATATATATAATAAATATTATTTATTATTTATTATTTTATTTTTATATAAATCATACCTTCATGTTTTCTATTTTGTGTATATCTAATAACATTATTTGTGGAAGTGTGGACTACTGCCTCCTCAACACGATGTGATTCATTCAAAATTTACATGGAATATATTAAGTATGGGTTTATAAATAGTATTTGATATATATGAAATAATAATTCAACTTTAGTGATATTATATATATATATACATATTTTTAATTACTATTTTCTTTCAATACGACAATAAAATAGAAATAGAGTTCGTGCATACGTATTGTCTTATGTCTTCATTAATGATGTATTAAATTATTTTTTTATCATTTATAAACTAATATAATAATTATATAATAATTATTAATTATAATTATATCAATTTTTACATTATGGGGATCATGATATAAATATGAGGACCAAAAATATTAAAAATCCAAACTCAATAGAAAAAACAAAGCGATTATTACCTGAAACGTATCATTAAAATAGAGTTTTTAATAAATAGGTAATATAAATTCATAATAAAATAATATATGGTTTTTATATAAAAATATTATTCTAAAGTATATGTATAATAGGCTTTTATATATTATAAAGTAGTTTTTAACATGTACTATAAGGGTTAAGACTTATGGTAAGGGTTTTCTCATCTCACATGGACTTTATGTGAGACACAATCCATGTTACCAACCTATTTCTTATATGTGATGATTTTAATACCGATTGATATACTCTATTAATCTTATACATAAATTTATTGGTATTTAAATTTATTTTTTATGATATTTATTTAAATGGTTTTATGTTTCAAAATTTACCAAATTAGTAAATTAATTTTGTCTCAATTTTCCTTTTTTGAGAGACATGCCATTTTACAGACCTATATTACTTTACAATGCGTGTATAATAAAATTTGACATTTTATTCATAAAAACGAATTATTTTCATGATATTTTATGTTTCATGTAATTTCATTTTATTTCAGGGGGATTATAATTCAATTTTACCCAGTGGTAAGTGTTTATTGAATCAATCTCATCATTTATTAAGATTGTTTAGGATTACACTTCCATTGATGAAATCTTATGATCCATATATCAGGAGAGCTGATGAAATTTCATCTCCTCTATATATTCATGATTCCATGATGTAATAGTAAAATTTTCCACTTTTTGTTACATATGATAATTATGAAAATGTTTTTAACAAAATCTAACGTCATTCCTCTTTTTGATCGGAAATCTATTTTATACGAGAAACCATGTTTTCATTATTGTTTCAAAAAAATGTATTTAAAGTAATTTTTTTTGATGATTTTTAAATGGAATGTTATTTTATGAAATGTTTTTAGTATTGAGATTTTCTCTTAATACTTTTCAATGATTTTTTCAACGATTCTTTTTTTTAAATGTTTTATTTTCAAAAAAATTCAAAGAAGAAAGGATATTTTCATCATGAAATGTTATTAAAGGATATTTCCAAATTATTTTAAATATAATATGAAATTATTTGGTGTTTCTCATTAAATTCTAGGTATATTATCCAAATAATCCATTCATATTATTTCACTAAATGTTTTATTTTTTGATGTCATGATGTTTATGAATCTCATTTCTCATTCATGGGTTTTATGTTTATGAAACATATTTCTTGTTCTTATGTTGTAAGATTATGAAACCATTTTATTTTTAGGGGTTATTATTTGATGAAATTATTATGAATACTGTATTGTTTTCAATATGTTATTATATTATTACATGTTTATGACTCTGATTTCATTACATGGTTTATGACTAAAAATTTTATTTTTTCGATATTCAAAAATCCACTTTGTGGTTGAGTGGTAACCAAACCAACATGTGTGTGATACAAATAATACCATTCCAAATTCAAATATTTAAAAAAACAAAAAAATAAAAAAAACCCAATGATGAATCGATATGTAAGGACCCATGTAATCTAGATATTGGACTACATTGATCATTATTATCATGAGTCAAACCAGTCATTGTACCCGACCTAACATCTCTATCATCATCATTGTACTTCACCAAACCGTACATCATATATTTAGATCAGCTGGAGCTGATCATCACCACTCCATAACCATCGTGACGAAATTATAAATATGAACCAATCAAAATTTTCAATGAAGAAAATTTTCCAACCTCATAGACATACATTATCTATAATTGTCTTCTAATCCACAACCATAAATTAGTACAAACATCAACATCATAAATCCACAGAACCAAAAGTATGAATGTATTCATCAGATCAACAATCCTTTAATATGTCAGGCATCCAAAAGAATAAATCACTTCCAAGAAAACTATTTTCCGCCCTAACACGACTTCCCAAAAAACCGATGAACCACTACACCAACCTGTCCTGGGAGAGATATGGGACTCGAGGCCAGGGAAGAGTTGAGAGGATTAAGCCTCCATACAAATTTGATCTATTATCCATGAATATACTCTAAAAAACCATATCCATAGAAATATTTTCCACAATATCATCCATCCATATAGACGAATAAAATATGAAAAAAATAACCAAACAAAAAGTAAAACCCACAATAAAAAAGAAAATTAAAATAATAAGAAAATAAAGAACCAAGGAATGGAGGAAAAGAAGCCAAAATGGGTAACCCAGGGAAATGGTTGAAGAGAAGAAGAGAATAGAAAACCACCCCCGGTGATGACCCAATATTTCTGAAGCTCCACCACATAGACCTATATTACGTTTTGATGCATATGATTTATTTCAGAAAGAGGGGTGGTGAGGGGAAAATGAGATATTCACTAGCAACAATTCGATTCAAGTTCTGAAAATAGATGATGATTCTGGGAAAGAAGAAAATGAGGAAAGGGGAACCATCATGAAGATGGGTAATGACTTATATCTCCTGATATAATAATGGGAATCAAGTCAATGGGAATTAACCACTATGGAAGATGGGGAAACATTATCCATTATGTGAGGATGGGGAAACCTGGTACACTTTGGGAAGATGGGGATACCCGATCCCTTATAATGAAATGACTCTAGTTGGGGATGGATGTGTGTAATGCCTAATTTTTTAGTCCCCATGATGTGCCCTGATAAATTTTGGAAATGATCCTTAACATGTATAGAATGATATTACCTATTTATGTGTCTACCATAATTTCATGTCTTATTCTTATGTTACACTCTCATGGATTATATTCTTGATTTCTATGTGATTCATGTCTTACGAACTATGAATATTTATTCCACAATTCATGTTTATGATCTTTTATATGCGTGGTATGATCTTCTAATTTTATGATAATGTTATCATACCCTTATGATCATGTTTATGCATATATATTTTAATTTTTTACATTTACTGAGATTTTTTTCTCATCCCTTTTTGTGTTTACTCTCATAACTTTATGAAGATATGTATTGTGTTTGATATTTATAAGATTAATTCTAGTCACGATGAACCTAATGTGAGAAAATATATCTCAATTATCTACAAATGTTTAAATTTTCATGTTTCCAAAGGTACTAGACTAATATGGTATTTCAACATCTATTTATGTAATTTATTAAGTATCCCACAAAAATTATGTAATTTTAATGTATTAAAAAATAGGTTCATTATAAATATTCCCATAGTATCCAATACAAAACTATAAAGTTAAACGAAACAAATAATGTGTAACCAAATATGATCCTTGGTTTGTGATCCTGGTTGACTGGGAAATGTCCCATCATGTATATTTATATTTATATGTGTATTTATTTATATTATGATATATATATATAAAAAATATTAATATACATGATTAATGTTAACGAATTAACCTAAATCAATAGTAGTCGATCCTTGGGTATATAATCCTGATCCCCTATATATCTTATATAATGGAATTGAGTTGGTTGTTGTACCACTCAATCCATGTATCATTAATTTGATATTTGGGTCTATATTAATTTTCAAAAATACCTTCTTGGTCCAACATCATAATAATCCCTATGAAAGATACATCTTCATAAAGGGATACACTTCCTAGCCCTAGGTTCACCTATACATTCCTCCAATCACAATAATGATGAATTACATGGAATACATATTCACATATTAAAAGGATTGCATATATGTGGAGGTCATACCATTATATCTATGTAAATCCAATCTAATATATGAGCCTCTCGATGCAGTCCATAGGTGGACATGAGATTTTTCAATAGATAAACCATATGGGTATGACCCCTAGGTCAATTGTAAATAAATATCATAGTTGAGACTCTATTTCCACACATTGAGGTCCCTAATCAGGGAGAGCGTATCCATTTATATACCTTGAAAGATCATAATCATCAATGAGTATCATCAAATCAAGGATAAAATAATCATCCATATAAGTATTAAATCAAAGGATAGTGTAATAATACTCATCACATAGGAGATTTTAATGTTCCATGAGTACAATTACTTGGGACACCATACCCATAAATCATAGTCATAGGTTGTAAATATGGATTCCAAGAATCCCAAATGGAGATCCCAATAATATAAAATAGTCAAACATAATATCTAAATAGAGAGATCATATGTAGAACCTCTAGGTACACCAATAAATATTATAAAAACATAGATCAGTATCCAAATCCCAAAATGTTCATATGGGAATCCTAATAAATGAATAAGATGGATCCCAATAAATCTGTCTAGGCATCCCAACAGGGAGAAACACATCTTGTGAGGCTCAAGAGCCAAAAACTGGGAAGAACCTCTTTTATTTTTCACTACATTAATAGTAAACATGTGAATGTATAAAGGAAATTGTGAGGGTGGCCTAATGTGTAAAAGAACCTGTACTTCCACATCATCTCAAGATTACATGTTCACTTCGGGTTTTATAGTGCCACCCTATACTATATCTACCCAAACCCGATGTACTAGCTTAGGGTTGGTCAGATAATGGGGCACCCATTGCATCCCTAAGTCATCACATGAAAGATACACCCAACTAGGGATCCATATAATTAATGATAAAAGGTGGAATAAATTATTTGATCAATCATAGTATGAAAATAGAGGCATCCTACATGGGATCCTCAGAAAGGTATATAAGAAAAACGTGTCATGTATAGGACCCAAAACAAAGGTGTAAGGAAAAGTGACATCGATCTAGGGATTCTCAGAATGATAAATAGGTAATGAGATACACAAGGGAATATATTGGTCAATATATAAGAAAATTCATACCATATGGGACCCTTGGTAACAGATTGAGGATAAATGCATCCTAAAGGGGATCCTCAGAAACAACTAACCTCATGGACTCTAGGGATATAAGAGATCATCATTCAAGTGATATTTCATTAAGTGGGATGTAATAAATCATCAGTCATGAGATATAACTAATGGACCATCTTAGATCAATGTCTTACTGTCATAGGGCAACTAGATTTTAATTCTTTAGGAAAATCCTCTTCATTTCTGAAAAGCATGGAACACATCCTATGATTCCCTAAACCACCACAAGGGTTTCACCATTATGATCCATTTTTAAATATACATATAGTGGACCACTAATATAAAAAATTATTACTCCTAAGTGTAAAAAATGAAGAACCCTAAAAAGGATATCAAAGGAGGAGTGCACAGAATGTGTAACCTAGTAAATGGGCATGTACCCTCAAGGCCCTACCAAAGCAGGTACTCTAGCCAAAAATGACATGTAAAACCCAATTATAGGT
Source organism: Viscum album (assembly GCA_963277665.1). NCBI lineage: Eukaryota > Viridiplantae > Streptophyta > Magnoliopsida > Santalales > Viscaceae > Viscum > Viscum album. The sequence goes on along the minus strand of OY728127.1, from coordinate 1,439,045,538 downwards.
AGTTATGCTCATAAAACAATCATTTACCCTGCATGGGGTACCTTCTAAGGTACCTGAAAAGGCCTGACGATGTACTTCTCCTAATTGTGTACCTCTACATGGCGTGAAACCCACACGATGTGTGGCCTGGTACTCTACTTGGTCAAATGCCCGTTCACAGGCTATCTGGCCATGTACTCATCTAAATAGACATGTCATGATACATGGATTATATAAAATATACATTCTATATACCTCTGAAATATCATCTTCCCCAAATTAGAAGAATAAATATCATGTGTTCTTTGAAACACATGCCCTGTACAGGGGTTTTCCCGAATGGAAAACCCAAAAATAACCCTGAATCACATGTTTTCAAGAAAATTCTATAGATAAATCAACTTGGAGTTCTAAGAATTAATAAAACTGTTAAAAAATGAGGAAAAAATAAATCTATTGTGATTTAAAAGAAATTATAAACATCATACCTTTCAGCATAATTCACAGAAGTTTTGCCCATTTATGCCATCTGCTGTTGCTGCAAAATCATTCGAAATGTCCTAATATTCATTGAGGTATCTATCATTCACCCAATTTTTTAATATACCCCTTTAGCCTTATCTCTCAGTTTCTAAATGATGGATGATCTCCATGAGGTTATATCATAGAATCTATTGAAAGAATAAAAAAATTAAAATAAAAGGATGTAAAATGTAAAATGAAGGGATGTTCTTCCTGAACCTAGTTCTCAAATTGAGATTATAACACAAATACAGAGAAATCACTATTACAGACTAAGATAGGGGAACACAATATCATTTTGATAATCCAATGAATTTTTATGGATGAACGAACCTACCCTAATAAATTAATAATTAATTAATTCAATAGTAATTAGCAATTAACCCTCCAAAATACAAAGAGTTTGGATTTCAATCAATCTCCAGCCATAGGGTAAGAAACATATTCTGAAACCAAAGATGCGGTTTGAAAATTATTCGATATCATATTTTATATGAAATGAATATTTAACCCCTCATAAGAACCTGAATGAAAAAAATTCAAATTTAGCCTAAAAATTCTAGTCCGGAAAAATATGGGACCACATAATCTCCCCACCATAAACCATTCCATTCCCAAGAAGCCTTAGTGAAAAAACTAGCAGTCATTCCTTCATTAGGAAAATGTTTACATAAAGGAATCCAGACTATCTAATGACTAGTCTCATAGTGAAAACAACTATCTCCTGAAGGGATATGTTCAATTATGACTGATCAAGTACTTCCCACCAGGTCATAGCATTATCCTCATCTAGATAAAAAATGCAAAGATCAACAGAAAATTAAAAACAAAAAACATCCCACTAGAAATGAGGGTCACCACCCTCCAATGGCCAATCGTGAACTCCACCCCATATATCATACCTTAAGAAAGTCTGTGAGGACAACCTCAATAGGTTACTTGACAAATAGGGAAATAAAATTAATAGAAAATAATCTTGATGTAGATTCAATGGTCTCTCAATGTAAAAAAGATGATGTCAAGATGGATCATGATAATATCTAACTAGGAGTAAACTATGATTCCATTTAGAGTTCATATGTATCTATATCTGATATATGGTCATCTGAAAATAGGTATCCTTTCCTTTAACTAAATCATAACACCCTGTCTCATGAGAATGCGTGTCCAGGTCCAAAAATGGACCAACAGTGTCATGGAACCCGATTCATTTTCTATGTCTCCTAACCATATATAAACATTTTCTATTTTAACATTACTCTAGGGAAACCAGGAACATTAAATTTCTTGAAACCATCAGTCCTTGGTTCATATATGGTCACTCGCTGATTTAAAATTTAAATGGTACAACATGTATCTAGTGTGTACCTTAATCACCTGACTAATTATATAGAGGGTCTTCCATCATAAGGCTAAGATGAATATGCAACAATATATGTTAGTCCAAAAAATAAAAAAACTCCATTAGAAATATTCTTCATAATCAAGCACCTCACCTATTCAATGACTCATTCAATGACTGCCCATCACCCCACATTATTCTAGTCACAAATGTCTTTCTATGATCAGATGATGTCAGTAATAGTAAAAATACAGGTTGGCTGGGCCAAGAACTATAATTGTCCTTCCTATTGAATCTAGCCTAGATAACAAAAGCACCCAAAAGGATTCACCAACGTCCAAAGTCATCAATATTTTTATATTGAAAACAGAAAGAACTAATTGTGAATAAGTCTCAAAAGGTCATATATGTCACGACCCGACCTTACTCGGGTTCTATCCGCAACTACCCCAAGCCTGCCTCCATAGGCCAGGGGCTGGCAACAAGCGCCGACAGCTAAAAAACTCGGGTAGGAATTTTCCTAAGTACCTGTACACACACACGCAACCCACTCAATGCAGAAGTGCAGAGTAAAAAGAAAAAAAAAGTTAAGTAAAGTACCAACTGCTATAAACAACCAAAAAAAGTGAATCGACTTCTAAACAGTACAAAGAAAGTGCTAAAGGTAAACTAAAAAGAAAAGGTCAAAACACGTGCCCAACCAGAAAAGTGCCACAACCCAACAATAGGTAAACAAAAGTAAAACAGCTAGGATAGTCCCACACCTGGAACCCGACTATGACCATCACATGCGGCCCAAGCTCCCGAACTTTTAAGCTACTCTTACATCACGACCAACCTGTCCATCGTCTACAAGGGCAGACCAAGTGTGGGAAAATACCAAGCAGGGGTGAGTATAAAAATACTCAGTAGGATGCCCCAAAGGCTCGAGGGAGTAACAAAGGAGGTATTGAAGAGGTGAGTAGTAGATAAAATAGGGAAAAGTAAAGGAGTACAACAGAGAGTGCAGTAAAGAGTACAACTCAACCCAACAAGAGGAAGGAAGTAGACTCGTCCTAACACAAGGAGCTAGAAACGTTGAGAAGATGAACTTCTTGTCGATTATTCTCTACCTATAGAAGGAGAGTAGAATTATCCAACCATGAGAAGCTAGGCATGGAAAGCATGTGGCATACCCCACACGTCTTCACCTCTCCTGGAAGGAGAGTAACCAAAACCCAAGAAGTGGGTACTGGAACAAGGTTTATACATATCCATATGCTCAAACTGGAAACCCGAACAAGATCATAAGGGGATATCCATATCATTAATCATCCCAAGAATGTGAGTATCCAACAGTCCCAGAATTAAACACCATCGATGCCCAGTATCCCGTACGTCTGCCCCAAACTGCAAGTCAAGGGGCTCAAATCACCTAACCTCAACACTATCCGCTTTGGGCGGCACTGACTCGCCCACACAGTTTTAGGTCGCGTCACAAGGACGCGTCTCAGTGGAGAAAGTGCCCCTCATTCTTTAGAGTACTGGGGAAAGTCAAACTACACCTCATCACTTCCATACAGTTGAGATGTATTCTCAAAGTCAAAGCTGTCACATCACTGACCCGTACAAACAAGGGTCCTGCTCCGATTTTCATGGAGAAAATACAAAGAGTAGGCTAGAAGAAAAGAATGAGTCTAAAATAAGTCTTCGGCGACCCATTTCCTAGTCTCTACTGGAGGTTAGACCCTAAGAGGTCATCGGGTGACCCACTGCCTAGTCTCTACTGGAGGGTAGACCCTAAAAGGTCATCGGGTTACCCACTTCCCAGTCTCTGCTAGAGGGTAGACCCTAAGAGGTCAAAAGGAGACCCACTGCCCAGCCCTACTGGAGTGTTGACCCCAAGAGGTCTTCGGGTGACCCACTGCCCAATCTCACCTGGAGGGTATACCCTAAGAGGTCGATAGGTGACACAATGCACAGACCTGCTGGAGGGTAGACCTGGAATAAGCTGACAGGCGACCCACTGCCCTATCTCTGCTAGAGGGTAGACCTGGAAGAAGTCGACAGACGACCCACTGCCCAGTCTGTACAGGAGGGTAGACCTGGAAGAAGTCGATAGGAGACCCACTGCCCAGTCTCTACTGGAGGGTAGACCTGGAAGAAGTCGACAGGTGACCGACTGCCCAGTCTATACTGGAGGGTAGACTTGGAAGAAGTCAACAGGCAACCCACTGCCCAGCCTTACTGGAGGGTAGACCTGGAATAAGTAGTCGGGTGACCCACTGCCCAGCTCTGCTGGAGGGTAGAACCTAAAGAGTCATCGGTGAGAAACCCACTACCCAGTCTCTACTGGAGGGTAAACCCGAAGAAGTTGATGAGTAACCCACTACCCTGTCTCTACTGGAGGGTAAACTCGGAACTTCTCTGGCCATCCCTACTGGATGGTACAACACTAGTCAACAGAACCCAGAGTGGGTATTGTGCAACCACCCAACTCCAGAACAAAACACCTAGTAGAAATTCAGCACCTGTGTAGTGTGGGTCACACCGATAACTGGAGCTTTGCCTAGGGAAACATGAAGGAATGTGATACTTAAAGCCCACCCGGCTAAAGGAAAAAAGGGGAACCCAAACAACTCCGCCGATCACACCATCGAAAACAGAACCAGGGGAAACCACTCAATCCTGCTGGTCTAAACCATCGTGAATAGAGGGACCCTCTATGTCGTGAGAGATTAAAGTAATGTAAAGTAGAACACGACACACACAAGGATTCGCTTCCAAACACAGTAAGAAGAACCGCCACCAGAGCACCTCTCATAATTCCAAATTTAATAAGATCTCAGATGAGACTCCACACATCCAAATGGATCACACCATTGTAATCCTCGCAAAAAAACATGCGAGATAGACTATTTACTCGCCTCCAATGGTTATCTGACAGAAAAGCCATCCAACACCGCTTTACGCCTGAACAACGTCCCATAGTGCCGAGTCTCGGCCCCGAAAACAGTCGGGCGCATCACACCATTTCGATCCCCTCGAAAAAACACATCAAATTGACTATTTACTTGCGTGGAATGAATATCTGGAGAAAAAGATGCATATTTCTATACAGCACACGAGCAGTGCTATGTGGGGCCCGCATCCCTGTCCCGAAGCGCTACGAACGGATCACACCATTGTGATCCTCTCGAAAAATTACACAAGATTGACTATCCACTTGTCCGAGATGGACACCCGGTGATAGAGATAGAAATCACCGCCAACTCCCAAAACGGCCCTCATGGGACCCGCACCATTGTGCAGAATTAAAGTGGGCGGATTGCGCCATTGCAATTCTCTCGGAAAAACACCCAAAAATGACTGCTCACAAGCCCCGAACGGACGTCCGATGAAAAAGTTTCCAAATGCTGCTCTCATCTTAAAAGATGGGCCATGGGGCCCACACCTCAACTCTAGTTTCAATGCCCGAAACTATACGAGAAATCATCATCTTGACGCCAGGGTCTCAAAGCCACAAACGACACCCAAAACAGACTTCAGATGTGTCTGCGCCGCCCAAAACAAGAACTCTCGGAAAAATGCCAAACTACTTAACGTATGTGTCGTGCCACCAAGCCCCTCGTCTCAAGAATTAAAAATTCACAAGACTATTTCAAAATGTCCGTCTCGATCCAAGGAATGTGTTGCCGCTGACGGCACTAGAATCTGATTTCCGGTTTTCATTTTTGGAGCATTTAAATATTAATGGACCGAAAGGGGGTGGGCCGGGCCGGTTCGGCCGGCCCACCCTATGCTTGAACCGGCGGTCTGCGGTTCACCGCGCGGACCGACCCAATTCGCCTGGACTGACAGAGCTGGTCTGGCTCTCTTTCCACGGGACCCATGAGATGCGGGTCCCTGTCCACTGGCCGGGGTCGCTGACCCCGGTCTTTCGCATCACGCCGACCGACAAGCCGATCGGCCCGCGTGCCTCGCCTCCCGCAGGCGCCTGCCGACGAACACCGGACGCCCCGCTGCTGCTCCAACCTCCTAAAGCCACAACCACCACCATCGCTGAAGTCGGACAGCTGCACGCTGCCGCCGGAGCTCTGCCCTGCCGCCAGAAAACTCCATTTTGACAGGAAAACTTCCGCAGGCCACCCGAGGCTCCCCAGAACTCAGATTTTCGATCTGAAAAATGCGTTGGGAAGCTCGAAGCAGCCTCTTCACAACCACATACTTCGCTCAACAATACGATAGCATAAAGACACTATATTTTCCATTGAAAAAGTTGTTCGGTTTTTAAAACTCAAAATGAACACTGCCTACCTGCGAGGGCGTAGCTCGGAGCTTCGCCGCACGTGCCGCTACCGCACCCGCCACTCGATGCCACCTTGATCAGAGGTGGTAGGTGGAGGAGGATGGAAGTTATTGGTTGAGAGGGGGAGTTTTTCTAGGGAATAAGGAGGCGAAGGTGTGTTTAAATAAAAAAATAATTATCCCTTTTAATTAAAAAAACTCAACCCAATTTAAATCCGCGTCCGAAACCCCTGATGTGGTCAAAGTTAGGTCGCGCTTAGGGTAAAAACCACATCCCGAGCACAACAATGGTCTCAAAATTTTAATCTGAGGCATTGTTCAAAAGTTATAAAACATAACGTTCGAGGCTGCTAAATTACAAAAATGCCCCTGGGGCCATTTTCTACAGAAGGCACGTGCCCACGAAAATTACACGCCTCCCAGGGTAAAAGGCATGTTCCGAACTTAATGGCGCCCTTGGTTTTCTAATCTGAGCTACCGTTTAAGAGATACTTGAGTTTAACCATTATACGATTAAATTAATTATTTTATTTATCCGTTTAATGTTCCGTTGACGGGGGAGGGGTCCCAAGATCCCGCGCTGACATGATTTATGATGCTCCTAGGGTAAAAACCCAATTTCGGACCCATATGTTCACTCATATTTTTAATCCGGATCTCCGTTTTGGATTTATCCAATTTATTTTACATGCCCAGTGTGAACGCACTGAAAATTTAATTCCGGCCACACCGGGGCTCGTAATCTCACTCCGTCTGAAGGCACTACTCCGGAATAACATCAAAAAAATTCCAAAGTCTTTTATAGAAATAATTGGGTTCTTAAAATATAACCTTTCTCACTTCCTAAAAATGCATTCATATTCCTTGGATAACCTCTCACACAGGTTTACCTTGATCAAAATCAAACAATAACCTACCGGGGTCTGAGTAAACACTAATGGACTCTAGGTATCCCTCCAATCCCTACTGATCATATATCAAAAATGAGTCATATGGTCTAACCACATAGAAAAAAATATTAACCATCTCTATATAAGGTAAGGTGTAATGGTGAACCACGAGGGTCTGAACTATAAACACAAACTATAAGGGAACAATCCCCACTATTTTTCATCATAAGGAACCTGTTCATAGTGTTTATGATAATGATGTAGAAGAGATAATAAACTACACACATCGGGCATTCTTATATAGTTATACCCCCTTGAGGTCAAGTTACCTATAAACAAAAAGGTACCTATCTGAATCATACATAGTGATATAACAAGATAACTGTAAATGAAAAGCTAACCCCAAAAAGGGTCTATAGGAAAATAATTGACTTCTTATGATGACCTACAAGGATTGGTATCACAATCACATTGTTCGGTTAAGTATAATTTCATTCCAATAAATGTTGGAAAACACTGTAGACATTTTTACTAACACTGTAAGTATCCAAACCTAAGAAACAATTCCCTATAATTTTTCATAATATTGGAATCATGTTCCCTCAAATTCCACTAGGGTCATTGCACCTCTTGTGTCTGAGGACTGAATCATCAGCCTCATCACCAAACATCTCAATGTTGACACATGTATCCCACCATCATAAGAAAATATATGTTCAAATGGGCTCAATTGTGTTTAATTCCACCAAAAACATATTTGGTGTAACAACATTAAGGATTGTGTTGATACATTAATAATCGTCCTCTTTCATTAGTATCCCACTATCATAAAAAAATTTATGTTCAAATGGGCTCAATTATGTTTAATTACACCAAAAACATATTTGGTAGAACAACATAAAGGATTGTGTTGATACTTTAATAATCGTCCTCTATCATTAGTAAAATAACTCACTAGTGGGCCTATATAATGTGAATCTTGTGTGACAAATATGATTTGGGATATGCTTCTTTCTATCACTGGAAAATAGTCAAAATCAATCATTGGCCTCTTGCCAATGGTCCAAGTGTGAGAAATCAATAATAAATATTAACATCCCACTAACATGTGCTTCAATCAAAGGGAAAATAATATACCACTATTACATCATATATTATAAAAATAATCCCATATCCTTGAAAGCTAGTACATCCTATGGAATTTTTTTTCTCAATAGACAAGTTTAATATCCATCACAAGTTCCAGCACATTCCTAATACTCTATCTACCCTTTTACAAATAGTAATACAATAATAAAACAATAGCTCAGAAACCACATTATAACATCTTGATCCAGATTCCACTAAGCCAGTTCACCAAGTTAGTTTTCCATGAGGCCTCTAGTCTGCCTCTCCATATGCCATAGGTTTTGACTAGAATACAAGGGATAAGGTTTCTTTAGGGAGATAATATCACCTCATATAACACTAAACAGTAGTGTAAATAATAAGATATCATTTATTTAGTGAATTAACAAAATACATAAGTAGTAAATAAACTGAAATAGAACATTCTAAAATAATAATTGAAATTATATAAAAACCTAAATATCCATGTCATTTATAAAAATTTGGTCCCCCATTGGGCCAACTATACATAGAGGAGTACATAAAAGAAACTAAAATAAAGATAAATGTCTATACTACTAACCGTATGCCAAACCACATGCCCATTATCCAAAATTTTTTGAACTACATCAACCGAATCATAATAATCCCCATGAGTGACGATGCTTTCCCATGATTCTATGGGCCTTTACCCTATCCATAATGAATATGTGATCATCCTGATAAGTTTACATAAGTTTTTCATGGACATTGAGGTGCACGTACATGGATGAGAATAAAATATCATCATCCCACAACAACTATGAACATATAAAATGCTTCCCTAAGTGACATATCACGAACATGCTTGTCCTAGATGAGAAATCCCTAAAAAAGATAAAATAAATAGATAATGTAAAACCACAATCGATCTGTAGCTCCCTAATCCCAATTGAATGTTAAATGTCCCACCAGGTATATTATTATTTATATACTAATATATATATATATATATTCCCATACATATACATATATAAATGAATATGAATATACATTATTATGGTGAATGAAATAACATAAATCAATATAAGTCAATCCTTAGGTTTGTAATCCCAATCACCTAGATATCCTATAAAATTGAATTATGCTTGATGTATTACCACTGAATCCTTATATCATTTAATAAAAATTTGGGTTTCGTAGAACCAATCAATAATACCATCTTTGGCCAGTGTAAGAAATGTCTCTGAGCATTTTACATCACTGCATGGGGATACATGTCTATTCCTTGGGATCACCCATACTCACCTTTAATCACTATAATGAAGGATTATAGGGAATATATCTGGACATACTATAAGTGTTGAATAGATATTGAGGTCAAACCATACCCAAAAGCACAATATTGGATCCTTAGGTCCTGATCCATAGGAAATCACAACATTAAGACCGATATGAAATAGAAGGGCCTATCCATTAGGTGAACTATAAGAGAGTTCATCGATGAGATGCCACACCAACCCATATATGTCTCTAACCAAAGAGAGCATAATAATCCATCTATATTAGGAGAGTGTAGTCATCCAAGAGAATCATTAAATCATGATTAGTATAATCCTCCTCATCAAATATCAATTATAGGAGAGGAGCATCATCCTCATCACTCGGGAGTGCATAATAATCGATAAGCACCATTACTAGGGACTCCTAGACTGTATTTCAAAAAAATAGGTTCAAATGTCAGATTCTAGGAAGAAAATATAATTATCCCAATAAAATATAATAGTCAAACATGCATCCAAAAGACTAGATACTATGTATTACCTCTAGTTATGTAAACAAATATAAGTAAAAAATTGCTCAGAAGACAGACCCCATGAAGTATGTTTGGGAACCCCATAAAATGATTAATATGGATCCTAGAAAATATGCTTGGAAATTTATATAGGAAAAAAAAACTCATTTGTCTCATCATCCAACTTCCAGGAAGCACCTATGGTTGTCATCAATGCATAATCAAGAAAATGTGAATGTATAAACAAAACTGTGATATGGAAGAATGAAAAAGCCAACAACTATTTCCACATCCTATCAACATTATGATTTTTGTGTGGGTTCTAAGGTGATAAGAGCTACCATATCTACCCAAACCAGACATACTAAATTAATGTCAGTAAAACATCATGGTACCCATTGGGTCCCTCATGTCATGAAAAGAGAGAGTTACCCTACTGGGGATCCATTATAGTGAAGGTAAAAGGAGGAATCCAACATTAGATCATTGATGGAATGGAAACAGAGGTATCCTACATGGGATCATTGGAACAATAAATTACAAAAGGATTTCAATATAGGGACCTCAACAAATGTGTAAGGAGAATAGGAATCCTATTAGGTATCATATAAATGGTACAATTATAATGGGATCCTACAATGGATTCACAAGGTTAGTATATATGAAATGAAATACCATAGGGGACCCTTTGTGATAAGAATAATATAGGGGAATCCTATAGGGGATCCTCATTAATAACTATCATCCTGGCCTCTAGGGCCAGAAGGCTACATCTCATAAGGGAGTCACCTTAATGGAGAATGATACAAACACATCGGTCAAGGGATATTGTTAACTTCCCATATCAGATCAATTTGTAAATCTCAATAGAAAAATGGATTGGTTTACTGGAGGAAGAACCTCTATTTTTTGAAATGAACAGAACACTTCCTAGGTGTCCTTAAATCACCACAAGGGTTTTACCATCACGATCTATAAAGAACGATACATAAAATGGAACAATCATGGGTTCAATTCTGACATCGGGTTATAAAATAGGAAAAACCCTTCAAAGGGGAGGAAATGGAGGAGTACACGTCATGTGTACTCTAGTACATGACATATAACATCAAGGTGCCACCTGGACGTGTACTCCAGCTGGGCTTGGAAAGTAAAACCCAATTACATAGAGTTTTTATCATGTACATGTAATGTACCATACATAGAGTATATAAACATGTACCTAACAGATCCTGGACATGTAATTTTCCTAACTGTGTACCCCTACATGGTGTGCAACCCACACATGGTCTGTTCATGTAATATACATGACTATGTTCCCCTACATAGGTTGTCTGGCTAGGTACTCGGCTATTTGTCCGAGTCTTAGTTCTTGGAGTGTATACCCCATTCACAGAATATACCTATAAAATATCATCTTCTTTGATATGGAAGAACACACAAAGTGTATTCCCTAAACCACACATATTGTACACAATTTTTCACAAATAGAAATACACCCAAATCTTCATGAATCTCATGATTTCTTAGAAAAATATATAGATCCACCAACCAGGGGTCCTAAGCAGTCATAATAGGTGTTTTAATCTAAAAAAGATAAATATGTTTGGATTTATGGGAAATTATAAAAAAGTCCTACCTTTGGGTAGAATCTTTTGAAATGTCCCCCATTTCTGTGGTCTAAGGCTTTTTCATGATGATCCGGTGCAACTTGAGCTTTGGGACGATACCAATATTTACCCCTATATAATTCTATCTTAAATATCATTTCTATTTTTAACACATAAATAATGAGGATCCACATGTGGGCATATTTGAGAATCTTAGTAAGGAAAAGTAGAAATGAAAATAAAATGAAGAAAATGAAAAGAAAAATAAAATGGGGCCTGACCAGGACCAAGTGCCCAAAATGAGTTTTCCTCCCACCTAAGAAAAAATCCCCATTAAAATATCATCATTGCAGATAGAATCTCAATATGATTCTCCATTAGAAATATAATCCAAAACTAACCTCTATAAATAAATTAATATATATTAAAATAAATTTTATTTATTTATTATTCTGCTAAAATTCAATTTGTTAAGATTTCAACTGAACATCTATCCTAGGGTATAAAACATATTTTGAGTCCAACTGAGTGGTTATGAAAAGTATATTAAATCGTATTCTATGGGAAAATGACCATTTAATTTTATATAGGAATCCAAATGATGAAAATTAAAATTTCGGCTCCAAATTCCTATCCAAACAAATACGGTACCTTACATGTGGGAAATTATATTTATTAAAAATCCATGAATGAAACATAAATCAAATATATTAATGACATGATTATGAAAAAATATTTATAAGAGATATTAATATATTAGGATTTTATTACATTTTGAGTATTTGTATAGGTTTGTATATCATCACATCATTAAAATATTTCTCTATAGGTGAAGTGGATTGTAGTCAAATTCTATCATTTCACATTAGGCATGTATACCTAATACAACATATAAAGAGGCCTAGAGGGTCACAAACTAAGTGTTCCCGATGTCTCAGTTAAATTCAATGTTATATTTTCCATATAAAAAATAAATAATATTATTGCTTTGTGGTTTAACATTCCTTCAATGTTGGTTAATAACTAAGATTTAATAACATGTTATTTTAAATAATAAGTTTGTTAAATAATAACAATTATAATAATAAATATTCATTTTTTGGTTATAAGGAATATAATATTTACTATTTTTATTAACAAATAATGTAGTAATATTTATTTTTAAAATAAATATTCATTATATAGTGTTCAATAAATGTTATTGATGAAAAGTGGGACATGATTAATGGTCTAGTAGGAAATTATATAGTTGATAATCATTTATTATAATATGATAAAAATTTCAACAAATTAATAATTATATTAATATTAAGACATTTGGTTCACTATGAAATAATGAATCAGAAAGGGACTTGTCAACTAATTTTCTACCATATAAATTTCATTATAAATATATAATTTTATAACCTTTTTAATAGTGATCATTTTTTCACAATTTATAGAGAGAAAATTTGTTAAACACTTGATATATTTCTATATATCTATAATTTTCTGTCTCATCCACTCTGATGATAAGAAGAGAACAACAAGAGTTCATTATTTCCATAGAATAACTATGTTGTCATCATCTATGAACAATATAAGTGGTTGGGATTGACCATGTTTGCAACCAACAAATCTAAATTAACATTCAGATATCAAGGTGTGTGATGGATCACCACTATTCGGATTCTACTCTTGGATCCTATAGTGAAATGATGGTTTAACTTGGTCACATCAATAGGATCATCAATGAAGAAATACTTAAATTTATAGGTAATTCAAGATCTATTTAAATATTAATTATAAATTTCATGTGATAATCCTTCTATTATTGTTTCAGCACATTAAAAAGTTAATTAATCAATGACTTAAATTTATTGGTCATGAGATAATTGAACATTTTCAACTAGAATAATTCACATATTAATACTGAAAGTTTTTTTCTTAGTCTAAATAAGCTCTTCAACAACATTCAGAACCTACAACTTTTATCAAAGCAGTCACATGGTTGATTAACAATTATTTATTAATCATTGACAGAATGGTTTTCATTTTCAATATTTTTTCATTACATCTATATATTCAAGAAATAAAAAACTTTTTTTCTCCACCCATTCATTGTTATATTTCACATAACTAATAAAATGATTAAATTAAAATGATGAAACAAAAGATAACATCATTAGGAGATGCTAAGGGTTTTGATTGGATAACACAAGCATACACAGTGTACTCAGAAAAACTACATATTGAGTTCCCCTATATCTCATCAATAAAAACCATTGATAAGATATGATTATGAAAAAAATTAAATCTCTAATCCATTAAAAGTGGATGAAAATGTATATCCAATTAGGTTTTCCAAATTTATATAATCAGGAACAAAGCATGATAATAAATGATTTTTTCAAAATTATTCTTTAGTATCAATATATTATAAGAGATTTCATTCTAATAGAATAAATAAGAAGAAGAAATTTTCTCGTTGGATCACTCCAGGGGCCAAGGATTTCACCTCCCTTAACTGATATGTCCAATCATGACAATCCAACAACCTATAAAAATCTCAAAAAAAAAGTAAATGAAAAATATACAATGATAAAAAATAATGCTAATGAAAATATGCTTGACCCTATTCCTTCATTAAGTATTAAAAAACATGAAATGATAACTTTAGCCGTGTCAAAATTGATACATGATTTGGGACTCTTAAAACTCCCGCCATCCATAGGATACACCAATTATTCAATGTGAAAATAAGGGTAATACGCTAGAATAATATTTTTACATTCCCAATTAGCATCCTCTAGAGTGTTCCCAAAAAAATGGATCATACAAATAAAATACATAACTAAACCATAGATAGAGAGGATAGATTCCAGAATGACCTCATATTAGGAATCATCCCCAAATAGATTTTGAAAATCATTATAAAAATGACCACTGATGGCCTTTTTTATTGATAGACATGCAATATCGGATGGACCTGACTTGGAGTAGGTAAATCCAACTGGTAATAAAAACCACCAACACTATCGACCATTATAAAAGGGGAATAATATCTATAATCAAACATTGGGAAGAAAATAAAATTAGAAAAATAGGGCTGTTAAGAATAATAATTAACCAAAACCTTATGTCCAATTAGAAAATTAATGGGGTTGTTATTATGATTATTGGAATGACATGTTTGATGATAGTAATCTCATATGTTCATATAAGTATTCTATAAAAATTAAACCACTTCTAGAAATACCAGACCACATATTTAAAAATATTATCATATTTCATGAAATTAATCATGGAAGGAAGCCAAATTCCATAATAAATTTTAAAATGAGTACAACTAGTTGAAACATGGAAATATGTGTTATAACTATATTCATCCCAATGTAACCACCGTACCTAGTGATTTGGTTTAGATGTAAAAAAACTACATAAATATGTCTCAATAAGGTTGTTGAAAACAATTATCTACCCATCCGTTTAGGGGTCAAAAAATGAACACATCTTCAGTTTGGTGCCTCAAAAATGAAATAATTCAATCCAAAATATACTAGAAATTAGTGGGTCATGATAATTAGAAATCATATGTGGGAATCCATAAAGAGATAAATCATTTTCCATGAATAAGGAAAAATTTCCAATATCTTTTTAAGGGTGATATTATAATTATAAATTGGCATATATAAACCTACGATCAACCAAAACTAGAATAACCTCATATCCATATGATTCTTGTAACTCAGAAATAAAATCAATAGAGGTTTCATCCCAAATATTTTTGAGTATTTTTAGATGTTGGAGAAGCCCCTTAAGGGAAATTTTAAGTGATTTTTGTTGCTAGATAATTTCACATTCAAAAACAAGTCTCATAGCATCCTATGTAATTCCTCTCCAAAAATATCAGCCTCAAAAATTGTATAAGTTTCTAAAAAACATTGATTAACACATTTAGGATAATTGTGGTAATAATGGATAAGTTTTTTTTTATGAATTATTATCTTTTACTAAAAACCAACCATTCTTGGAGAAATATAAAACCATTATGAATAGAAAAGATTGAATTCTCACCAGGATCCTACTCTAAAAGGTGAATATTAACATGTAGGTCATTGTCCGCATAAATTTCAGAACGAACATTTTGAAAATAAACCAAAAAGGGTTATGATACCTAAAACCCTAAAAACCTACTATCAATAGAGAGACAGATTATAAACACCAAAATTATGTTTCCCAGGTTTATAAAAAACTGAAAACACAATTGATACTATTTATACCTTTAGGTATTATTGCCTATTTAATGGATATACTTAGTCAAAAAATATTTTATAATCCTATGATATATGGTAAAAATTAATAAAATCTTATTAAATATTTCTTCTAATGTTGCATGGTGTGGAATAAATCCATCAAATTCTTTTCATATATTTATTTTTCCAAACAATAACTAGAATTTTACTTTCTTATATAACAATTTAGATGATAATCATGTTTCATGAAAACACCAATCCAACTACCATAAGAAAAAAATTCAATTATAAAATTATCTAAGAGACTAGGTAACCAAAACAGTGGTGTAGAAACTAATATTGTCTTTGCATATCAAAGCCCTCATAGGCATATGTAGCCAATTGGAAAGTAGTTTTCATTATAAGGTGTGTTTGTTTCATGGGGATTTTCCTAAAGAATTTATCAATTTTCTGATAAAAATTGTCCAGTTCTGAAAAAACATGAATAACATTGAAATTTTTATATATTAGTGAATATGCAATAGTGGAGTTTTTTTGGATCCACTGAAACCCCCTTTTAGGAAATCCAATTTCCTATGCACCACAATTTTTTCATCCTAAAGTGCATTTATTTCGGTTAAAAAAGATGAAATTGTCCATCAATAAGCATAAAACTAAATTTAAATGGGAAAAGTTTTATTTCCAACAAGAATTATAAACCAAAATATTATAACATAATGGTGGTCCATTTCAGAGATATGATCAAAACAACCAATTCTTTGTTTCTTGAAAAGTAGTGGAAGTGTTTACTATGTTTAATGGAGAAAAGTACTCATTAAGGTCTTCATGAGTGAGTAATGTTGCTTCCCCAATATTAGATTAACACATATGAACTTGATGAAATTGAAACATCAAATTAATCTAATTAAAATAGGCAACCCTATAAAATTCATCCATGGTCTATTTAATCAATGTAATATTAAAACAATCAAAACCAGTAATATTATTTAAATCCTAGAAGTAAAAGAACCTAAAATATCCTCCACTCTTCTTATTCTATAAATATATTGGGATACAGTACATAGTATTACTATGTTGGACTATACAATGATCCAATAATTCCCAATCCATGTAGTCAAACTAATATTTTAGAGAATGGGTCCCCTTCTAAAGGAATATATTAATTGGTACAATTGTTAGAAAAATATGGATTGAATGGTATTTATGTTGTGGAGGTGTTAACCCCATGGTATTAACAAAAACACCCTAGAAGATAGAGACATATTATTGAAGATCACACTCAAAATCAAAATCCAAGGCATAAGAAAGGGATAATGTCATGACCCCAGTTTTTAATAAGGATTTAATATCTAAACACTAGATATTTGAATGAAAACCTTATAGACAATCCTAGTAAATATCTATGGTAGATCACATGCCTCACAAAAGAATGTGGGAACCACCACGGTAAAAAATAATTATGAGATTCTTATAATGAGTAGTCGCATAGAGAAGAGTCTCAATCCAAGAAAACTAAGAAGATAGTTTGGTTCATATGTATAAAAGAAGATTTAAATCAACATGAATAGTGAACTCATCAACTTAAATATGTAAGTTGGTACATTTTCCACTCATAAGAACATTGTTTCCATCAAATAAACATATAAAAATAGAGGATATTAAATTACTAAAAAATTAAAATTTCTATAGAAGGGATAGAGAAATGAAAATTTTTCTAAATCATTTTTCATCCAAAAGTAGAACCATAATGTCAAAATTAATCCCCTCTATCAGAAGGTCCTTATAAACATGATGTAACACCAAAATATTTTTTTTGTAATGTCTCGAAATTTCTGTATATATTTTTTTATATATGGAATTATTTCGAGACTGCAAAAGTTGACGGTACGTGATTATGAGGCCTTGAGTGCCCGGAATGATCCATAAAAAAATATAAAGAATTAAATACGATGCCTGGGGGGTTTACTAAAATAGCTGAATAACTCTTAAACGGGTGCTTGGAGTAGAAATCTATGGGAACCATTGAATTCAGGATGGCAGGATTACCATAGATTCCACTTATGTTTAGTTGTCGCATGCCTCAAGTGAGGAAACCCGAGAATGAAATAACCATAAATAAAATAGTTAAATAAAATTATTTTGTTTTTAGAATTCTTATAACACACGAATGGAGACTTAGAGTAGAAATTTGAGGCCACCTGAGAACTCATGTGGGTATGCTTTCCAAAGTGATATCCTAAAATTGGCAAATGCGGGAAAATAGTGGAAGTTAGTATTTGGTCGTAAATAAAATAATTAAGTAACAATTATTTTATTGTTAAATACTTTTACTTCTAAAAAATAACTTAGATTGGAAAACTGAGAGTACCATTGAGCTCATGAGGGAGCGTTTCCTTAATGTAAAGCCTAAACTCAACTGACGCGGGTCGAGGATTATTATTAATAAATTTTCATATTTTTTTATAGTTTGTTCATTAAACGTGTGAGTAGCGATTTTTATCTTTTGAACTGGTGCTCAGATTAAAAATATGAGCGCACCATTGAATTTTCAGTGCTGATATTATCTTAAGCAAAACATTACTTTGACTAGCTAGGGTCATATGAAAAAGATAATTTTTTGAATTTGCCAAAAAAATAATTACATGAGTTATTTTTTCCCCTTATCAACGTTGAGAGGTGGATGGCAGGACCACGGTGTAATGTCAGGATTGAATGAGAGTCAATTAAAGACACAACCTTTGGATGTGTAAACATGGTACTCGTAGGTTTTAATGGAACATTCAATTCAGTTCATTAATTAAAAACATTAATCAAACACAACAAGGGATGTTCAAGTCCCCTTATTTAAATAAAGATTTAGCGTGGGTTTTGAAGACTGACAAGAAGAACCTCTGAAGAAGTGCTGGAGACGTCTTCTTCTAATGAAGAATAGATAATTTGGAGTCTCCTTTAAAGATTCGATTTAGAGATCGACAGATCCCAACGAATACCCATCGAATGCGGGTTCTTCTTCCCTCATCTGCAACACCTTCCAACAATTTCCAGGTTCGGGTTTTGTTTAGGAGTTTTATAATTCCTCAGTGTTGGAAGATGTAAATTTATTTCCATGTAATAATGTTAACATGGAGGGCATGGGCTGAACCAAACAAGTATTGGGACCTCCTCAAAACTTTCTTTGGTTGCGTTCTTTATGGGCGGCTGAGTCACATGGCGGTAAGGCAAAACAGAGGGCCGCACAATGATGGGAGCATCCCGGGAGGACAGTAGGCGCATCTGGAAAAGGAAACGGACCTCTAGAGCTTCACCAGTGGCCCATGAAAGCTCCACCAGCATGGCAGTGCCAGCGACCAGGGGAGGCGACAACCATCTCTTGCCGGCTGCGAAGAGATGGTGGCACCCAAAGGGGCCACGGTGGACAAAGGGGAGAAAAGTCCTTTGTCGGTCGTGATGACGGTAGGTGGTGTGCCGTAGAGGAGGGTCGCAGCTCCAAGCCGTGGTGAAGGGCGGACCCGCATCCATAGGTCCCACCCTTGAACGGTCTATGTGGACCGATCAGGTGGATTGGCGCCACCTGGGCATTTCTAATTGGGAAGCCCGAACGGACTTAGTCCATTCAGTGGGGTGGACCGCGCCCAGCCATCGGGTTGGGCCGGTTCTACGGCCCGACGAGCAGTACCCAGCCAAGTGGCCCGAGCGGAGCCTGCTGCCCAGCGTGGCTAGTCCACAGCCAGCAGACCGAGCCCCTGGCACAACAGGCCAGACCGGGCCGAGCCCAGCCAGATCGTGCCAGGCCCATTGGACCGGTTCAGGCTGGTATGACTGGGTTTGACCGGACCCAGACCCTTTTTAGCTGAGTTTCTCTTAAAGGGGCTTATCTTCTAAAATAGAAGTCAGTTTAACAAACTGTCTATGGTGATGGAACCCTTAGGATGAGGTGATACTTTTGAGATACTACACGCTAGTTTTATAGAAAGTTGGAGAACATCCAGGTTGGATCAGACTCGAATCAAACCGGACCCCCTACACTAAAATGTCTATATCATACAGATCGTGTGTCAGATTTATGATCCATCTGTTGCATTAGGAACCTTATGAAATTGTAGTTCATTAGGATACTTCTTCGTCGGACTTAGTGGTGGTTTACCTACAACCAATGAATTGAGGAACAGATCCTACCGTAATTAAGTGTGCTTTGTGTTGGAATCCAGTGGCTGGCTGTGACGTGATAAAGGAATAGTGATCCACCATGGGTTTTCACTTAGAGATCTTCCATGGGTCACCACTTAGTGATCCTTAGTGGGTCAATACATAAAGATCCATCACAGGTCAGCACCTAGGGATCCTCCATGGGTTTGCACCTAGAAATATTTCGTGGGTCAACATTTGGTGATCTTCTGGGGGTCAGCACATAGCGATCCCCCATGGTTTAGCACATTGTGATCCTCTATGGGTCAGCTCCTAAAGATGCTCCGTGGGTCATCCCCTAGAAATCAGCCATGGGTCAGCACCTAGATATCCTTTGTGGGACAACACATATCGATCCTATTTGGGTCATCACATTGCTATCCTCCCTAGGAAAGCACCTAGCGATTCCCGGTGGGTCATGACCTAGCGATCCCCTATGGGTCAGCACCTAGTGATCCTCTGCGGGTTATCAACTAGTGATCCTCAATGGGTCAACACCTAACGATCTTCTATGGGTTCAGCAACAAAAGTCTATCAATAAAATAGTATGATCTAGATTTATGACTAATCATCTTTATTCTTATTCTTTATGTTATTTAGCAGGTATGAGTTGAGTCTTTACTTATGCTTTTGGATTGGGATCATTATTTGTGGTCTTTCATCTATGGAATTCTGGGAGACATCTGGGGTCTCAGGGTCTCTACTGGGTATTGTAATACTCATCCATGCACAAAATTCACCCGCACCTTGTTTTGTCTTGTGCAGATGATGGACAACTTTGTCCGAGGTTAGAGAACTAGGATTAGATAGTGCAAGGAGGTGACAGCTTGACACAAGGAGCCGCATTGATGATTTGTACCTAACCTTTCGGTAGGAACCTTGGAGGATGATCTCAATAGGCGTTTTCTATTTCCATTGTACTATCTGTTTTAGTTGGTCATGTATAGTGGCCCCATTACATTTAGTTCACACTCTTACTTCACCAGTTTTACTATGTGGTTTACTTTTATTGTGTACCTAGTCTATGTGTGTATATGATTAATGGAAATGCCTTCCCATTTTAGGGGTATTCCTTTCTGGTGCTATTCTCCAGCCCTTGGACTATGGAAGGTGGGCTTAGGGTAGTCATGTCATGGGCCCCGGGGGACGGGTCGTGACAGAGTGTTATTAGAGGTCGGTCGGTACTACCAGAAGAACTAATAGTCTATGTTTTTAATGGGGAAATAGTGTTAAGTGTCTTGAGTTTGGTTTTCAGTTCGGGGAGTCCAGTGTTGGTGTGGTGGACAACATATCCATACACCAGGCCCCTAAATGGTGATTTCTGACTCAGTACCCGAGAACACTGTTTTTATGTGTTTTGAAAATAGTCTTCCTTTTTTATCTCTTTTGAGTGAGATCGCCTGCTAAAACATAATGACCGTGGTTCATCTTGGTACTCTTTTCTGATGTCTCCACACAGACAAATAGCTAGGATTCAAATTCATGACCATGAGGATGGTCCATAGAGTGATGAGGCTTCAGAACAAGGATTGTTTCCCAAGATAGAACCTTCGGGTGGTTTCCCAGCGATACCAATACCTGTTGGTCAGCAGTTACTACCGGCACTACCGATATAGTAGATATATAGGCTCAGTGCCTTACAAGAGTTTTAGTGATAGATACCCCTCAGGTTCTGAGGTGATACTGACTAACAGGAAGCTAAGGACTAGCCTAAGGTGCTGAATGTGTTGCTATCTAGCCAGCGCACCATTAGATCAGATGGAGGTCTTGGTAGTGAGAATTATATGTGTCTTAGTAGGGAGATGGTAGGGTTTAGAGTACCCCAATCTTATGATGAGGTGACCATTCCATGGATAGATCTTGAGAACCTTCCTTGGTGTAAGGGGTATCTTTCCATAAAATGCTAAGGGTTTTGTGTTCCCAAGAGCTTTTACAGTTTCATCGGGATGACATGTTAGTAATTGAGTATTTTTTAGGCATACTAACCATTCTAGGTAATAAATAAATATGATATGACTAGTTATTCATGCCTTGGTCCTCCAAGTGAGATGTGTTTAGGGAAATTTGAGCTAGAACTATTCTTTTGTGCATTCCAATATATGTTAGGGTACTAAAAATAACATTTGTAGTTCAAAATTAATTGGCAGAGCGGATACAGCTATTGAATGTCAGTAGTGTAAAAGTAGGACACCCACATCAGTATCATTGAATTGTTTGTGTAAATGTTTTAGGAAAAGGTAATGATAGGGACATATGAATCAGTAGGGCAGTAGAGGTGGAAGGAGATCTAGGAGAGCATCAGGAGGTGGTATGCATTATGAAATTTTACAACCACCTCCCATATGTGGTCCCTACTAGGCTCAGGGAGCTGGAGGACATGGGAAGGGTGTAGCTATATGCAGGCATGGTGTGCGACACAAGGGATCTAAGATTTATCCAAGGTAAGGTCTATGTCAACTACTAGCTGCTGTATTAATAGGAATAGGTACTAATCATTCCTTCTTATCATGAATCTAGTTCATGACCTAGAGTTTCTGATTAAACTATTGACTTGACCCTTATGTCTAGAGAAACCTATGGGATGAGACTCAATAATTAAACTTATACCAAAGTTGTGATCTGACCCTTGAGGAAAGAGTTTCTATTATAACCTCTTAGTGATAGCGTCGAGGAATTACGACATTAGTTTGGGCACGAACTGGTCATCCACAGTTCATTCTCAGATTGAATGTTTTTGGAAAAATGAATTTGTATATATATAGTGTTGGAATGTGGTTTTCTTGGGTTGGTGAAAAAGGAAACCTAGGCAGCACAGGGTAAACTCATGCATTGGAGGGTATAGCCGATCACTCTTGAGTTGGATAGACTTACCCTTGTGATAGTAGGTGTTTTGAGTTTTCCTTTCCTAACAATAGAGGAAGAGTGTGGGAACATTCTTTCAAAAGAAGTTTGTAGAATTACCTCCCTACAAGGGGAGGGACTTCTACTTTGGCTTGTATACCGGGATGACACCTATATCTACAAGTGCATATCAAATGGCTCCCATGGAGCTTCGAGATCTATGATTATAGTAGGGGTCCTTATAGATAAAGGGTTTAATAAGACCCAATGTTCGAGGATGTGGGTGGATTACTGGCACCTTAACCAGGTGTCCTTAGAGAATGAGTACCCACTACCAAATGGTCGATGGGCACATCAATAAGTTAAAAGGTGTATCCTTTTATGAGGATGGAAATGTTCATTTAGGCCTTACATCTGCTGAGATAGATGTGATGGTTGGAGTTCCTCAAAAAATATGAATTTGAGATATTCTATACTATTGGAAAGGGGAACGTGGTGGAAGACGCACTCAGCAAGAGGTCTGGTTTAAACTGTTGAGTGAGGCGTGGAGGAGCTAGCCACGATACTGATATCCCTGGTGGATAGTGATGGAGAAGATTACCTCTAGTATATGAATATCACTCCCCCACTCTTACAACAAGATAGTGAGGTGTAGCAATTGGATATTGACTGCATGGCCCGACATGTTCAGATATCCTCAGGATGGGCTCCATAAGGATTTTGTGAAGTATGGGAGCTTTTCATTATTTTCAGAGGACACACCATGGTACCAGTGATGCTACAAGAGGAGGTTTTGAAGGAGTTGCACACGTACCCTTTGGAGGTACATCCTAGTGTGGTAAAGAAGTAATAGGACCTCCGATATCAGTACTGGTGGCCAGGGATAAAGAAAGAAGTGGTAGAGTTCATTTCACGATGCCTCACTTTTCAGAAAGTGAAGGTCGAGCACTAGGTTCTAGCATGCTTGAATCTGCCAATTGAGTTGCCGAAGTGGAAGTGGGATATAATCTCCATGGACATCGTGATAGGGCTACCACATATTTCCAGGGGCCATGATTCCATCTGGGTGATCTTTGACCGACTCACGAAGTTGGCCCACTTCCTACCCATCTGAGAGGAGATATGAGTATGCGGATTGGCATGCCTTTATGTACATGAGATATTAAGAATTCACGGGGTGCCATTGATGATCGTCTCAGATTTTGATGCTCATTTTACATCCTGGTTGTGGGAGAGATTATAGGAGGCTTTTTGGACTCAGCAACTCTTGGGCACCGACTTTTATCCTCAGACAGATGGTCAGATGGAGCAGACTATACTAATGCTCTAAGACATGCTTTGTGCTTGCATCCTTGATTTTGGCTATAGTTTGTAGGACCACCTTCCCTTGGTGGAGTTCCCATAAAACAGTAGCTATCACACCACTTTTTGCATGGTACCATTTGAGACCTTATATGGGCAACTTTTCAGACCACCCCTGTGCTGGACAGACCCAAGAGAGTCATCACTCATCGATCTATAGTTGGTACGAGCTACCACCAATATGGTTCATATCATTTAGGAGTGGATGAGGCCTACACAGAGCATGTAGAAGCCAATACCGATAGGAGATAGAGGCCCTTGGAGTTCAAGGAGGGAGACCATGTCTTCCTATAGACCTGACGCCTTGGAGGATTTCAGGGATTTGGCCGGGCCAACAAGCTATCTCCGAGGTTAATTGGACCTTTCCAGATCATCAACAAAGTAGGTGAGGTGGGGTACCACCTCGCTCTTCCACCACAGATGCACCTGGTGCATATTGTTTTCCTTGTGTTGTAGCTGAGGAGGTACGTGCATGATCCATCATAGGTTATCGACTAGGGGTATCCATACATTGATGATGGGGCAATATTCTTGGAGTTCTCATTTGAGATAGAGGATCGATATGAGTGCATCCTTTATTGGTGTTCGATTCCTTTGGTGCGAGTTCGGTGGCAGTACAGGAACCTTGAAGAGAAAACATGGGAGCAGGAGGCTCAGATATGTGACCAGTAACCCCATATGTTTGTTTTCCCTTTGTATTGGATTTCAGTGATTTAAATCCCTATGGTGGGGGGAATTTAATGTCCTAGAATTTCCATGTATTTTTTATTATATGTAATTTTTTTGAAATAGAGAAAGTTTATGGCACGTGATTCTGTTTCCTGGAATGGATAGAATGATCCATAAAAAAATATTAAGATTTAAATAACTTGCATGAGGGTTTTTCCTAAATATGTTTAATAACTCTTAAATAGTTGCTTGGATCAGAAATATAAGGTCACCGTTGTGTTCAGGATGAAAGGTTTACCCTTGGTGTGACTTAAGTTTAGTCGATGCAGACCTCCAGTGAGGAAACCCAAAAATGGTATAATTGTAAATAAAATTATTAAATAAAATTATTTTATTTCTGAAATTCTTATAACTCACAAATGGAGGCTCGTATTAGAAATATGAGACCTCCACTGAACTCGTGAGGGTATTCATTCCATAGGAAAAACCTAAAATTGGCCGACGTAGGGCAATAGTGGAAGTTAGTTTTTGGCCGTAAATAAAAAAACTAAGTAACAATTATTTTATTGTTAAATATTATAACTTCTAAACGGTAACATGGAATGGAAATATGAGAGTACATTTGAGATCGTGAGGTATTTTTTTCTTTTGGTGGAGCCTAACCTCAAACGTCCCGGGTCGATGGTGACTGTTAATAAATTTTTAACTTTTTTTAAGGTACATTCAGTAAATGTGCGAGCGACGATTTCTCTCTTTTGAACCAGTTCTTGGATTAAAAATATGAGGGCACCATTGAATTCTAAGCATCAGGATCCTCTTATTCGAAGCTTAAAGTTGACCAGCAAGGGTAATATGAAAAAGATAATTTTTGGGCTTTACAAAAAAATAATAATAATAAACCCCATGGGTTCTTTTATTCTATTATCACCATTGAGAGGCAGATGGCGAGACCATGGTGCAACATCAAGCATGAATAGGATTATTTTAATGACATGACCTTTGGATGTATAACTATTATCCTCATAGGTTTTAATGGAACATTCAATGAGGTTCATTGAGGAACCACATTAATGAAACGCAATGAGGGATGTTGCTTTCCCCTTATTTAAACAAAGCATTGGCACGTGTTTTGGAGATTTATGAGAGGAACCTCTAACGAAGTGATGATGACATATTCCTCCAATGAAGAATGGAGAATTAGGATATTTCATTGAAGATTAGATCTGTAGATCGACGAACCCCAATGAACACCCTTCGAATGCAGGTCCTCTTTCCCTCATCCGCAACGCCTTCCAACGAGTTCTATATAGGGGTTTTGTTTAAGAGTTTTATAATTCATCTACTCTTGATGATGTAAATTTCATTTCATGTAATAATTCTAATGTGGGGGATGCAGGCTGAACCTAACAAGTCTCAGACCCTCCATCAAACTTTCTTGGGTTGCGTTCTTCATGGGCGACTGAGAAACATGACGACAAGGCTAGAACGAGGGCCGCCCAATGATTGTAGCATCCCAAGAGGCCCGTAGAAGCATTCATAAAAGGAAAGGGACCTGCAAAGCTTCACTGAAGGCCCACAGAATCTCTTCTAGCATGGAGGCGCCGAAAAAAAAGGAGGTGGATGCTGACTCTTGCCGACTATGAGGAGATGGAGGCACCTGAAGGTGCTGCAACAAAAAAAAGGGGTGGCCAGCCTTTTCTATCCGCATTGACGGTGGGCAGCGCACTGTGGAGGAGGGTTGCAGATTCGAGGTGTGGTGGAGGGCGGAACCGCACCTATGGGTCCCACTGTTGACCGGTCCACTTGGACCGGTTAGGTGTAGCTGCGCCACCCTCGTGCCCCTAATTGGGGAGCCAGTATGGACTTAGTCTATTCGGGGAGGAGGACCACACCCATCCACTGGGACATGCCAGTTCTCCAACCCAATGGGCCGCACCCCACAAGGTGGGCCAGGTTGAGCCTGTGGCTTAGTGCTCCTCCCCCACTGCCAGTGAACTTGGTCGGACCGAACCCTGACTCTTTTTAGCCTAGTTTTGCTTAATGGGGATTATCTTCTAAACCAAAAGTTTATTTGAAAAATTGCCCGTGGCATTGGAACCCTTATAACGAGATAGTAATTTTGAGATACCCCACTTGGGTTTTCAGAAAATGTTGGAGAATGGCTGAGTTTGATCAGACATGAATCCAACCGGGCCCCTGATACTAAAATGCCAATAAATTACAGACAGAGTGTCTGATTGACATGTCTTCTATTGCGTTGGAACCCTTATGACATGGAGGTTAATCAGGTTACTTCTTCATGGGAATTCATAGAGGTTGAGTTATGACCAATTTCTTTAGGAGAGGATCCTTCCAGAATCAAGTGTGCTTAGTGCGGGAATCCAGTGGCTGGCTGTGATGTGATGAAGGAATAGTGATCTTCTGTGGGTCAGTAGTTAGCGATCCTCTATGGGTTAGCACTTAGAGATCATCTATGGGTCATCACATTATTATCCTATGTGGGTTAGCACCGAGAGATCCTCTATGGGTCAACACCTAGCGATCTTCTGTGGGGTCGCAGTTAGCGATCCTCTGTGGTTCCACACTTAACAATCCTTCGTTGGCTAGCATGTAGCAATACTCTATGGGTCAACACCTAGCGATCCTTCGTGGGTCATCACCTAGAGATCCTCTATGGGTAAGCACCTTGTGACCCTCTGTGGGTCATCACCTAGCAATCATATGTGGGTCTGCACCTAGGGATCCTCCATGGGATAACACCTAGCAATCCTTTATGGGTCAGTACCTAGTGATCCTCTGTGGGTCAGCACCTAACGATCCTCTTTGGGACATCACATAGACATCCTTTGTGGGTAAGCACCAAGAGATCTTGTGTGGTTCAACATCAAAAGCCTCTAAAAACAGATGTTCTAGCTTAAGGACTAATCATCTTTATTCATGTTCTTTAAGTTATTTACCTAGTTTGAACCGATCCTTTACTTGTGCTTTGTGATTGGGGTCATGCTTTGTGGTATTTGCTTTGTGAAATTCTGGGAGACCTCTGGGGGTCTTGGGGTCCCTACTGGGTATTGTTATACTCACCCCTACAAGGGCTTTACCCCCACCTTTCTATGTCTTTTGTAGATGACATAAAATTTTGACCGAGGTTAGGGATCCAGGATCATATGGTGCATGGAGGTGACTAGTTCACGTAGAGAGCCAAAGTGAAAAGATGTACCTACCCTTGATGTAGGATCCTTGGCAGATGATTTCCGGATCTGTATTCAATTTCTATTGTACTACCTATTTCTGTTGGGATTGTATGCTTGCCCCTTTACTTTCAGTTCACAATCTTACTTCAACTGTTTTACTAAGTGGTTTACATTTGTTGTGTTCCTAGTCTGTGTGTGTGTATAGGTTTAAAGGAAACAACTTTCCATTTTAGGGATATCCCTTTCAGGTGATAGTCTCTAGCCCCTATCCTATGGAAGGTTGGCTTGGGGTAGTCAGGGCACAGGCCCCGGGGGATGGGTCGTGACATTTGTGAATTATTTTGTCTAATTAATATAATATTTTTGATATTTTTCTTTTAACGCTACATTGAAAATTGAATTTTTTTATATTAAATAACTACATTTTGATTATGATCACTACATGTAACATAAATTTTATCTTCCACTAAATGAAACATCGATGTTAGTTTTCACGACACACAACATTGAATTACCTCAATGTATTTCCTAACACGCACGACCAAGCATTAGCGATAATAATATATTATTAAAATATAACTATTTAATATAATAAGATATAAACTAGCCATTAAATTATATTTTATAATTATTAGTAAATAACATATGTAAATAAATGATTTTAAGAAAACTTAATATGATTTAATTATTTAGAAATTATTAATAAATAATTATAAGAACCAAATTGATTATAAATGGAGTATTTTTATCAAGAAATATAATCACGTTCAAAAATTTATTATAATAAAGATAAATTAAATTAACTAGTAAATAATTTTTATATAATGTATATATTATATACCCAAGTAAATATTTTTTATATTCATCCAATATATTTTATAATCATAAGATAACAAAAAACCAATTTAATGTATAAATCCCAATATTTTTATTAAGGTAGATTTACCACCTTCTTATGGAGAACAAATTTTGAATCCAATTTTTATAACATTTATATATTTAATATTTCAAAAATAAACATGATATTTTAATGTGAACCATAAAAATTATGTTGGGATAAATTTTTGGTATTTTTTTCTATGGTTACATTATTTTATGATTATTCCAAAATACTATATTTTAACTCAAAGCTACCTTTTCCATCTAGTTTATTTATTAAAAAAATTATATTTTAAATTTTCATAAAAAATTAATTATATAATATATTTATTTATAAATCCAATTTAGGTTATTGAAATCCATTTCATTTTTATATTCACTATAAAAACATTATAATCTTTTTGTCTTTTTTACCTTGAAAACCTGCATTATTGACCAGATTGTGGTATGATTTTTAAATTAATGTCTTTGAATTATGTGATTGGAATTTGGAAGAATGAATTCCACATTTTTAATCATAATAATTTATAATTATATTGAATTTAAAATATTTTTTTGCACAAAAATATTAGTGAAGTAATAAAAATTAATTACCGTGATTAAGGTTAAATTAACCTTAACTAATGACTAAATCTTAAATCTAAGACCCAAAAAGGCCTATAAAATTTCCCTAAATCCAGTGGCAGGCCATATTCCGAACCTATCATCTATTTTCTGGAGTTTTAACAATTATTTAACAAATTTAAATAAAAAACATGGGTTGGGTACCTCTATTTTAAAACATTATGAGAGTGCCACCCCTCCTCCCTTAAAAACGGACTCCTCTCCCCTATTATTTTACTCCTCTCAAGCCACTTATGTTCAGAATAAAAATCTTCCCAAATGTCTACATATTATTTCTCTATAAAACCATGAATCATCCCCTTTAGAATAAAGAAATCCAAGGATGAATTTTTGTATAATCTAAAAGGAGTTACCCAACTAAGAGGGAACATGCTCCCTTACAGACTTTTTTTTTCGTTCAACACTCCATAAAATATTTTTAATCCATGATTTAATAAGAAAACCTATTTAATAAATAAAGTAGTATGTTTTTATGCTAATTATATAACCCAAACATACAAAATCTTCCATATAATGGGTAACTAACATACTGTTTACGTGTATGGCAGTCTGCCGCCTCACTAAATGATGATTGTTCAATTTTCCTTTACCGCATCTAATGGTGGAAATTATGATATAAACACTATTTATATATTTTATATTTTATATTTATTATTTCTTTAAGGTTATATAATTCTTTTATAATTCATATCTTTATACATTTCATTTGGTGTTAATATGAAAATTTCGTTTGAGGAAGTGTGGACTACCAGCCCCTCAAATCGAAGTGATCTGTTCATACACTACATTGAATGTATTATGGATGGGTTTAGTGATTATATATGATATATATTATATAATAAACCTAATTTTATAATTATATATATATATATATATCTTTATTTCTATAAACATGGTATTTAAACGGAAATGGCGATCATGCGTATGTACGGCTTACCGTATCCGTGAATAGTGTATTCCATTTTATACTTATATAATACATGTGTAATTATAATAAAAATGTAATGAATATACATTATATTTAATTATTGTTTTAAATTGTTCATATAATTATATAAATACTTTGTCTATAGATATAACAAATTAAGAAACATGTGAAAAATAAAGCGGATATTACCCGAAGTGAATCCTTAACATATAATTGTTAACCAGTAGGTAATACGAAGCCATAATAAATACAAACATTATATATGATGTAATAATATGGATCTATGATAATTTTATAATAATTTTATATATATTATATAGGGGTTTTATTGTGAATTATTAAAGTCCAGACATAATATAAGGTTATTTAATTTCACTTTTTATTTCCATGGGAGACATTCTATGTTCGCTACTCCTTCCTATTGGGTGGTGTATGTACTTACAATGATTGTATTATATGTATAAACTTAAATTTTAAGGTATTCACATGTCTATTTTATGATCAATCATTCACGGGGATTATGTTTCAAAAGTTACCTAATTGGTAAAATAGTATTGTTTCAATTTTCTTTCTTTTAGACTCGCGTTTTGTTATGCACAGAAATGATTTTTGAGGATTATATAATTCCACAATAAATGATGTATCATGACACTTCTTATTTTAATTATATTTTATTCTTCATGTAATTTTATTTTCTTACGTGGAAAGTATGATCCCATGTAACAAAGTGGTGATAGTTTATTTAAACAATATCATCATTTTTTGAGAATGTGTGTGATTATACATCAATTAATGAAATATCATGATCCATATCTCAAGAAAACTAATTACATATATTATACTCTATTTATTCAAGATATAATAATGTATTGGGACCATTTTACACTCTTTTGAATTTAAGATAATGTTTTTATGTAAAATATGAAAACCTCTCTCTTCAGTTGGAAATCTATTTTATTAAAAAACAATGTTTAAAAGAAATTTCAATTTTTTTAATTGTTAATTGAATTTTATTTTCAATGAAAACTATTTTAAAAATGTTTTTTATACTAAAATATTTCATTATAAGTTTTTAACATTGTTTCAAAAAAATTATTTTCAAATTTTGTTCAACAATTCATCATATGTTTTCAAAGTGTTTTCAATGAAAATGGGTTTTAAATTGTTGTGATGATTAATTTTAATATTTTAATAGAATTATTTTAAAATGTTTTCATGTATTCATTATAATTTTTATGGTATTTTAAATGAAAATTATTTTCAAATGGTTTTATTTATCAAAAATTCCTTTTAAAATAAGAAAGTATATTTTCCTCAAGAAATGTTTTTAAAAGATATTTGAAAGTTATTTTCCTTCTAAGGAGAAAAGCATTGATGTTACTTATGCCATTATAGGAAATTATGTAAAGTTTCCATTCAAATTCATTCTTTAATGGTTTATGTTTTAATGGAATAATTTTTATGAAAAATGTTTCTCTTCAATGGGTTATATGGTTTTGAAACTTGCTTCTCTTCATGGGTTATGCTTTCATAAAATGATTATGAAGCCAATATCTTTTGAATGGGTTACTGTTTAATGAAATGTTAATGATACCCACTCAATTTCATGGGTTATGATTTGATGTTCATAAAACCCATTTCTTTTCATTGACCAAGATATGATTTGTTTTGGAATAAGAATATTTGATTTAATTATGAGAAGGGTGGGTCCTATATCACCTTCTAATGGGTTGGGTAATGATAAATTTTTTATGACCTCAATGGTTAAACATGAGGACCTCCTAAGCATGAAACCAGAGGGTAAATGATTGGACATCCCAAGACTGTAACAAAAGTGTATAAGGGAGGACATCATAATCCCAAAACATGAGTGTACATGAGAGGACATCCCAAGCCGGAAAAATGTTTACATAAGAGGGCATCCCAAGAACAAAACAAGAGGGTAAATGGGAAGACATCCCAAACCTAAAATTGGATGGTACACGGGTGGATATCCCTAGCCTGAAACCAAAGGGTACACTGGAGGATATCACAAGCCTGAAACCAGATGGTACATGGGAAGGAAAGCAAACAACTAAAGTAAGTACATGGTTGATTAACCAAATCCTGACATGTTAGAAAGCCTTAGTAGGACTCCTTAACATAGAGTTTTTATATGTGTTTTCAATGATTCTATGTTTTTTTCCATTGTTATCAATTCTTGTCTTTTGTTATCTATTTCCATAGGATTATTTTCTTATGAATTTCCAATATTTGTTATGATATCTAATATTTAGGGTATGATATTCAAGTGCTGAGCTCATGTTCCATAATTTTATTTCATGTTATGGATACATATTTCCTTTATTCACCCTTACTGAGAATTTGATCTCAACCCTTTCTCATGTTTCCTTTACCAAGGATATTAAGAAAGGGTTGAAGTTGAATTAATAAAGGTAGTGATATTTATGGGAGATGATTAATATATATCACTAAGAGAGAGGGTTTTTACCATGTTTCCAAAGATACTAAACTATTATAGTACTCGAGTATGTATTTTTCTAATGTTATAAATATTTATCTAAAATGATGTAATATCCATATATGTAAAGCCTATGTCTCAATAGTTTTTATTAGAGGGAAATTTTATTCAGACACTGGAATATAGTATGATAAAACATTATTGATATCCCTAAGTATATTTTAAAGGATATGTCAAGGGATTTTTCTAAGGATAAGTATAAGGATTAGTTAACGTTTAGGAAAATGTTGGGTAATTTTTGTAAATGATAGAGTGAGTGGTTTCCTAGTAGTACATCCCTATACAGTTTTGAAAAGTGTATGTGGATCTAGATTATATATACCTAGGTTTAAAAACTCCACCAAGATGTCTCGAGCCAGACACGGAGAAATATGGTACATGATAATGGACCTTGCTACACATAAAGTATGACATTCCTGCGGGATATGATTTGGAAATTCACAAACTCTTCACAAACCATTATGAAGGATTTTAAGACAATATGACTATGAAAAACCTAGGATAAGACAAATGTGGCATTAATTAAAATGTAGGGTCTTGATTTAAACATCTTCTATGTTATTTTTCCGGATTATTTGGTTTTATTATTTGATATGTGTATCTCACCCAATGATTTATAGTTTTAATAAATATAGAGATCTATATGGGACATGTTAAAAATTATATGTTTCACATGTTGATAGTATGTTCATTGGAAAAATAAATTTCTCAAGTACAAATCTAATAAAGAGAATCAGAAATGTATTATGAGTATTGGTTATACTTATGATGATAAACAGATTTGAAAAGACTGGTTAAAGGTATGTGATGTTATTCCAACGTTCTTTACATTAATCATAAGATGAATGATTGTATTTATATTGGGGAACCATAAAAAATTATTCATATTTCATATTCTAGGAATGATGTATTACGGTATAAGTTGATGAGGCATATATAATGGTTTAAGAATGAAGTTGGATGAATGATGTACTTGTTCTTTGGAATTCCAAGATTATGTTATATTAATCATGAAATATATAAGTATTTTTAGTATCTTCTTTCATTAATTATTTAAAAGTATATTTATAATGGGGATTAAGTCAAAGAAAAGTTATATTTTGACTTAGGGAAGGTAACCCTTCATGTGGTCAAGATGTTGAGAATTGTTTTCTCATTGATAAATAGATGATTGATTTGGATAAAGTAAATTGGATATCAATGATTAAAATGGATCTAATAATTGATGTGATTAAGAAGTTGTATATGATTTCATGGATGATGTTTAAATCTTTATGGATTTAAGGAATATATCCAGTGTCATTTGGAATCAGGAAGACTAGTTATTTTCAAAAAGTATTATTGGTAATTCTAGTTGTTACCATGTTTCTAGATAATAAACTATGACAGTATTCACATGTTTGGAATTTGAAAAGAAATATCTATTTTTTGATATTTGGGGGATCAATTTTAAGATGGATTTTTGGATTTATAGTGTTTTGGATTTTTAACTTCTGGAAGAGTTATAAGGTGA
This sequence comes from Viscum album, assembly GCA_963277665.1. NCBI lineage: Eukaryota > Viridiplantae > Streptophyta > Magnoliopsida > Santalales > Viscaceae > Viscum > Viscum album. The sequence continues at coordinate 1,439,011,079 of OY728127.1, read as the reverse complement.
ACAATTTATTGAAAGATTAAGTTAAACTTTGAATGATTTTTGGGAGAATAAAGTATTATATTACAATATTTTTTTTTAATATTTGGTAACCTATAATAAAAACATGATTTTTATTATAACTGATGAACGATGAGATGACTAATGATGGATCTCGGGATTTGTTAGTGCTTTAGGGTTGAAACCATAATCTTCCTTATTGGAGAAGTATGTGAAGTTGATTGAGGAAAAACAAAGGGTGATGATGTCATGAAATTATGAAAGTATATTTTTTCATGAATATTATTAAAAAAAATTAAAATTTATCATGAAACTAAAAAAATTTATTCCTAGTACATCCATTTCCGATGAATTTGATTGTACCTTACTTTATCATCGATTTATGGCTTTCTGATTGCTAAATTTCCCATCACCTTGTTCCATATCACACTCCATCAAAACATTATGGTTAGATTTCTCTTCCATATCCATGTTTTCACTTTCCACCTATGTTATCTCAGGTGGAAACTCAATTATATGTTACTATGGGAAACTATTATTGCTCCAACATTCCATTTTTAATAGAATTTTTAGTATTTGTTTTTAGGATGTGGGTTTCTATAAATGAAACATTCAAGTATTAAACCATTGATAACCCAAACTAATTTTTAGGTATAAATTCATCTTAATGGTGTTATAATGTAACACCATGATATTTTTTTTAATTATTTTTTTGAATTAATTTAATCATTTTGATATTTTTCATTTCACACAACACTGAAAATAGATTATTTTATTTTAATTCACTATGTCATGATTATGTGAACTAAAAAAAACATAAAGTTTAGCTTTATCTATACATAAAAGCAATTTTATCATGTGTTATATGAAAAACGACTTTTCTAGGGGGATTTCATAAAACGCGTGACCAATGTTTAGCGAACAATAATATATTTTTAAAATAAGATTATTTAGTATAATAAGATGTAACAAAACCATTAAATTAGATTTTATGCATATTATTAACTAATTTTTTTTAAATATATGGTTTAAAAAAATATAAAATGTATTAATTAGTTACAAATTATTTTTCAATAAATTTAATAAACAAATTGAATATAAAGTGAGTATTTTTATCGAAAACTGTTATTATAATCAAAAAGTTATTTTATACCTAAAAAAATAAATTAATTAGTAGAAAATTTCAATAAAATATATACTAGATATCCATATTAAAATGTTTTATATTCATCGAATATATTTTGTAAGCATAAGATATGTGTAAAACCAATTTAACACATAAAACCCAAAATTTTTATTAATGTAGTTTTACCACCTTTTAATGGGGAAACTATTATAAATCAAATTTTTTGAACTAAAATAGATTTAATATATCAAAATAAACTTCATATTTAAAATATAAACATAAAATTTTTTTTGGGATAAATAGTTTGTGTTTTTCTGTTAGGTTTCATTTTTTTAATAAATTGTCAATAATACATGATTTTAACTAAAAACTACGTTTTCATCTAAATTATTTATACTATTAAATTACATTTTAAATTAGTTTAAATTATTAATTTTATAATATTTTTTTTCAATCAATTCAATTTAGTAAATTGGAATCAATTTCATTTTAAAATAGACTATAAAAACAAAGTAATCATTTGAATGTATTTACCTAGAAAAATTGCATCCTCGACCCAATTACATAATTATATTTAAATTAATTTCTACCATTTATATTATTTGAATTTCAAAAAATGGATTAAAAATTTGGAATAATAATAATTTATAATCTCTAATATGGTCAATTTTTTTCAAACAGATTAGTGAAGTATTTGAAATTAATTACAATGATTAAGGTTAAATTAATATTATCTAAGGTTTAAACCTTAAATTTATGACCTAGTACAACTTATACACTTTTTTAAATCCATTTTATGGAAATATTTAAACCATATCCTCCTTTCTATCTACTTTTTACCATTATTTAACAACATTCAATTAGATGATGTTTGGTGGGTTTATTTCATTTAAAATATTACTAGATTTCCACCCATCCTCCATTATAAAAGGCATTTTCTCCTCCATCTTCAATACAACTCTTAATCCACTTAAGATCCACCAAAAATACAAAAACAGATCCTTAAATTCCCTCTATTAGACCTTTATTCCTATCCTTGGTAAAAACGAAAACCAATGAATCATTTTTTCACAAACCAAAAGGAGTTACCTGATTAATAGTTAACACCCTCCCTCAATGTCCTTTCATTTATTTTCTTTCTCCACTCCTTTAAAAATTCATATTCAATTATTTTATAATAACAATAGTATCATAGATATACTATGATTTTTTTCAACGTAATATACCTACACATACACACAAATCCATCTAATAGGTAATGAATATACTATTTTCATGTTTTGCAGACTACGTCCTTACTAAACGATGATTGTTCAATTTTACTTTACCACCTCTCATGGTGGAAATTATGATGAAAAAAAATTCAATATTTTATATATTATATTTATCTAGTTTTTAATATTTTTTAATTATTTAAAAAAACATATTTATACTTTTCATTTGGTGTTAATATGATAATTTCGTTTGAGTAAATGTGGACTACCACCCCCTCCAAGCGATGTGATTCATTCATACACTACTTGGAATGTATTTAGGATGAGATTTGTGGTAATATATATATATATAGATGTAATATATATTATGTAACAAATATAATGTAATAATTATATATATACATACATATATATACAAACATATATATATGTGTGTGTGTCTTTTACTTTATTTCTTTCAATACGATTACTAAAAAGAAATTGCATTCATGCGTACGTACTGCTTACCGTATCCCTGAACGCTGTATTCCATTTTATAATTATATATTCAATGGGTTATTATAGTGAAATTATACTAAATATAAATATTATTTAAATCATTTTTATATTCTATAATCATGATTTAAATATAAAGACCAATGATATAACAAATTAAGACACATGCGAAAAACCAATGGGAAATTACCTGAAGTGAAACCAAAACATTGAATTGTTAACAAGAGGGTAATATAAAGCTATAATCAAACCATATATTGTATTATAAGTAATAATACTATTATTTAATGTATTTATAATAAATTTATAATTATTATAAAGGAGTTTTGAATGAGCATGATGAAAGTCAACACACAATGTAAGGGGATTTCATCTCACTTATTATTTCTGGGAGATACATGCTATGTTCACCACTCATTCCTTTTGTGTGTTTTATAAACTACACATGATTTTATTTTATGTATAATATATATAAATTTATTGGTATTAAAAAGTTTATTTTATTATCCTTCTTTCTTGGGGAATAATTTTCAAAAGTAACCAAATTGGTAAAATAGTTTTGACTCAATTTTCCTTCTTTGAGACTAATGTTTTTTTACACAACTAAATTATATTAAATTTGTATATACATAAATTTTAAATGTTATATCATGAATATACTTATTTTCATGATAATTTGAGCTTTAATTAATTTTATTTTCTTACGTGGATAATTTGATCCCAAGTGACCTTGTCTCGAGATTTTATTTAATCAATCTCATATTTTTTCAATAATGTTTATAAGTATGATTCAATTAATTAAATATCATGATCCATATATCAAGAAAAGTCATGAAATTTATTACCTTATATCTATTCAAAATATTCTCATGTATTAGAAACATTTTTATACTCTTTGGTGCTTAAGATATTGTTTTTAAGTAAAATATGACCATCTTGTCTCTTTGGTCGGAAATCTATCATATTAAAAACCATTGTTTTAATAATTGTTTTTTTATAATGATCATTGGAGATCATTTTCATGGAAAAATGATTTTTTAAAATCTTTCATTATATTTTTCCAAATTTATTTTTAATAAAATGGGTTTCAAAACATTTTAAATATTTCTTTATAAGTTTTCAATTTCTTTTCAAAGAAAATGGTTTTTAAAATATTTTACCTCTTATTTTTCATCATTTCATGGAAAAAAATTTCAAAAATGATTTCATGTATTCTTTATATGTTTTCAAGTTATTTTAGAGTAAATTGATTTTCAAATGGATGTATGTATCAAAAACACCTTATTTAAGATGAATCTCTATTTTCCTCAAGAAATTTTTTTGAATGATATTTCTAAATTAGTTTCATCCTCAAACAACATCTGTTGATGTCACTCATTCATTTCAAGGAAATAATCCAAAGGATACATTAATATTCTTTACTTAATGGTGTATATTTTGATGGAATAATTCTTATGGCACCAGTTTCACTTCCATGGGTTATATGCTTTTGAAACCCGCTTCTCTTCATGGATTATGCTTTGATGAAATAATTATGAAACATAAATATTTTCAATAGGTTATGATATGATAAAATGTTAATGATACCCATTTCATCTCATGGGTTATTATTTGATGTTTATAAAACACATATCTTTTCATGGGTCATGATATGATGAATTTTGTTTTTGCAAAAAAATATATGATTTCATTATGCGATGGGTGGGACCTATATTTACCTCCAATACATTAGTTAATGATAAATGTTTTATATGAACAAATGGTACATGAGATGAATTCCTATACCCAACAAAAGTTGGAAAATGGGAGGACATCCCATGCCCAAAACCAGTGGGTACAAAAGAGGACATCCTAATCCCAAAACAAGATTGTACATGTGTGGAAGTCCCATGACCAAAACAACAGTGTACACAAGGACACATTTGAAACCCAAAACATGAGGGTAAAATTAATGAAATTCCAATAACAAAAAACAGGGTAAAGGGGAAGATATCCTATGCCTAAAATATGAGGGTACACGAGAGGATATCCCAATCCCGAAACAATATGGTAAATGAGAGGTCATCACAATCCTGATGAAGGAACATAGGTGATTATCCCCAGACTAACATGTTACAAAGTCCTTTATAGGATGCCTTGACATAAGGTTTTCTATGTTTTTTCAACAATTCAATTTTTTATTACAATTTTTTTCATTGATGGATAATGATATTTATTTCCTATTGATTTATGTCTTATGATCTGCTAATCATTATTATGATCTTTAATATGAATGGTATGATCTTCAAATGTTAATCTCATATTATATATCCTTTTGGCCATGTTATGCCTTCACATTTACCTTATTTACCCTTACTGAGAATATGTGCACACTCCATTCATATTTTCCCTTTCTCAAGGATATGAAGAAAGGATTTAGGTAGAATTAATAATTTTGGATATATTTATAGGAGATGTTGAATATCTTTCACCAAGATTGAATAATTTGTTTCAATGATTCCAATGAAACTAAAATATTATGATACCTGGGAATTTAGTCTTGTACTATAATGCATATTTATCTAAAATGATGTAATATTCATGTATGTCAAGCCTTGGTTCTTGCACATGGACTAGTGGAAGATCTAGTGATGTAGTAGATATCTCATATAACAAAGATCCACCAACTCAATTTTTGACTCCACATTAGGAATATTATATACTGATAGAGTTAGATTAGAGTATCCACTCTTATGTTAAGGTTCAATAAATTCTCAACCAATGATATGAATATCCTTATCACAGAATCTATGTGGAGGGAAAAAATTTATACCACATGATTATAATATATCTAGAAAATAGAGTTCCATTCTCACTAAATTTCCACCTAAAAAATCTTGAGACCAGGTCATGAAGGATGTTTATAATTAGCACTTTCGATTTCAAAATCCATGATATGGAATTGAGTTATGCATCATAGAATTTTTCTTGATTCATAACCATAGTTCAATTTCTAGACATAGACCTCTCAAAAAAAATTTATATCAATATTATTTTGGATAATAAATTTATAATGTGACCTATTCAAATTCTATAATATAGTCATCAAACAGACATGTTTTTTTGAAAATTCATTATATATTTTTGATGATTGAAATCCTCTGTCCAAAAAATTTGGTTGATGTGTTAAAATTTGAACTTGCCCTAGGAAAATTGTGGACAATAGTTAACAATGAAAGTTACCAATATTACATAAGACCATTTATAAAAATATTAATGATTGGAATTCTAATATCAAGTCAGATATGATGGATTATAAATACTTTCATAGCCCAATATATTCTAGTGGTCTTATTTTCACCAGCATTAGATGGTAGTTCCATACGTTTTGAATAATTTTATATTTCACTCCAAAATGATTCCACATATTTTCTAAGAGTGTGACTCATAGTTTGATCATGATCATGGTGAATGTTTGTATGACTACTAGAGCTGTGATTATCAAATACCTTATGTACATAAATAAAGTGAAGGTTGGTGTGTTCCAATCTAGGATGGTTCACCGGAAATTGAGTAACTATTATGATGGCCCCATTAATGTGGTACATAGAACTAAAAGAAGATAAAAAATTTATAGATCATGAAACATGTTTTTGGAAATATAACTAAAGATCGTGCTATTGGAAAAGTAATTTTCTGTAACTAGAAACTATAAGATTGATGATCAACTACAGCTCTCCAATTCTTGTGTGCGGTCACGGAAGCAATTCTTATTTTTTTAGTCACAATCATTAGAGCTTACAATCACTATTCTAAATTTTCTCCAATGGACACGAAAGAGATTTAGAAGGAATGATTATTATATAATTATTATCTTGTATCTATTTATTACTACATGAAATATTCTAGAATAATATCCAAGATAGAGATAATGTCTCCATGAATCAGTCAAGAGAATTACAATCTCACATCACATAGTGAACCTATACATTCATGACCATCCCCCTCCCCATAAAAAACACATAAAAATTGTAATAGAAAAACAAAAAATGAAAAATCTTACCCTATATAAAATTAACCTAGCCGTTCCTCCTAAATTATATTTTCAAAATATGAGAAATAAGAACTCTAGTGGCATATGATTTAGTAGATGACTCAGGCCTCATAACTCAATATTTTTGAAGAACTAGACATAGTGTAATAAGAATATATAGAATTTTGTCCACATATCATCATATTAGAGAATATGGGGGTCCAATCATAACGTGTATCTTCTGGACAACATATGACTAACAAACATTAAAATTACAGGTCACCCTCCATATAATAACACTAAACATCATGTAGTTTAAACACTTCAATGGCAGGGAAACAAACATAGACCCTAGGTCCTTGTCACAGACATAAGAAGAAGATATCACACATCACATATTCTACTACATTTAGTGCATATATCATATCATAGAGGGAATAATTGATTAAATAATTAAAAATATTTACATGTGTTTCATGTGTAATTTATTTGAACATAAATTCCATGTCATAATATTTTTAATTAGATGTTGAATTAATTTCCATGTGGAATTTTAGAACTATAAGTTATAATTTTAATTTTCTATTGTGCACTATGTTTTAATCAAGGGAATCACAACCAGTGTAATTCACATGTGTTCCATGTGTAATTTATTATAAATTACACTCTATGTAATTACCTAATTTGAAATGTGTGTTGTATGATACAGGAATGCACAAAATCAAGGATCATGTCTAGTAGTTTGGGTGATTACATGTCATTGATTCCTAGTACACATATTTACTCGGTTAATTTTAAATAAATAATTTTTAAATAATAAATCATTGAATTTTAAGAATTCTAATATGTTATTAATATAAATTTAATTAATTGAAATAATTCATTCCATTTTATCTTAATTAAATAATAAATAGACGAAAATCATTAACAAAATGAAAATGTATGTTTCTTTCATGTTATGAATATGATTATGAAATTAATCTAGACATATGTATGTGATTAGTTTTCAATTAATTTATTATTACAAATTTCAAATGATGGTTTGAAACTCATACCCTCTTTATTATGTAAGGTTCCATGTTCCTTCAATAACAATTATGTAAACTCCGTTGTTAAATACATTAGACCACCTTACCTGAGTGTGAGTAAAAACTAATGTAAAGATGGATCTCCTCGGTGAGAGGATACAGTCCATGTCCTAGAGCCTAGGTGAAACCAATCAAGGTGATACATATGATCCATGGTATAATTAATAAACATGAACAAAATCTACAATTCCTAGTGTTTACCCTAAGTCTAAAGGTTTAGTTTATCATTTACATGATAAATTAACATTTTGATAATATCATGCTAATAAAACATGTATTTTTTTCTATCATTTTCATAGTTTATATTTATGTTTTTCGATTATATATGAAAAATTAATAAATGAATTAAAAAGCATATAATATGGAGTAAAATAAAAATGTATTGTATGTAAATTTTATCATAAATTGTTAATAACCAAATTAAATCCACCTAATATTAACAATGCATTCCATAAAACTGGGTATTTATATATAAAGATAATAATATCTAAACTAAAATATTATTTTGGTATAGTCTTCTATTACATAAGTTACAGGTTAACTAACAGTCTAATGTTCTTGTCTAACTAATTTTGTTGTCATTTCAATTATCATGGAATTTTTTCTTGATGTTTTGAGATGATTGTGTTCACATCATGGGTTGAATTACCAAGATAGGTATGGTGTATGTTAGAGGAAATGGTTGGGGAAAATTTTATCTTGGATTTCACTATATATGAGTCTAATAATCATATCATGAAACTGCGAGTTTATGCATTTACAAAGATACACCAACCGAAAACCCTACAAAAAAATTATTATGTCCATGTATGACTAATGGGAAGGGGAACACATGTCCTTGATTATAGAATATTTATTCAATAGGATATTTGAAAAATAATGGTGAGGGGTATTAGGTTTTGAATAAAGAGTGGGTGTTTAATAAAAATTAATAAAATATAAATTTATTGATATATTTTGGTAATTAAGTACTTCTAATATTATCTTAATTGTTTTAGAAATTAAAGACCACACGACTATGACCATAAAATTTTCAACCATACTAGAGAAGGATAACCTTCCCACTGGTTAAAATTTATATGAATGGTATAAATGATTACAAATTATACTATTCCATTAATGGAAATTATACATTTTTAAAACCTCACTTCTTATGTATCATGGTAAAGATACTAGTGAAAGAGAAATGTCTCTCTACTTAATGATTTTGGATGATGGAATGTATGTCCAAATGTTTTATACTATCATTTATGTCATGTGAGATTCTAAATAAATTTTAGTATATTTATGTATATAGAATAATTTATCACCATTATAATTTTTCTCAGAATAAGGAGAGTCAAGATAGAAATGACATCCATAATTCACTATTCACATGCATGCTTGAATAATTGATTCTAGTTGGGCCTCATGTTATCAACATGATTGGATATATATTAAATTAACAAGGCTCAGGGTTAAATATCGATGATGATTTATGTACATATTTCATTTTTTACTCACTATATAAGGCCTTCTCAATTTTCATTGTGAAATATAATTTTTTCAAAAGAGAGAAGACACATTAAAATATTATTCCTCTTAATCAATAATTTGATAAAAATTTCAGTTTTAAAAAATAAAAAGTTATTATGGTGAATATGAAAAGGATGATTAATGAAAAGAGGCCAGAGGCTAATTCCAAGTCTAAGGCTCTAGATTAACTTCTTTCAAAAATAAAGAAGATCAATATGAAAGAAAATTAATAGAATGATATGTGTTTCTCTTTTGTAATGAAAAGAAACAATAATAGGAACTATACTCATCCAATGAAGTAAGTAAAAGATTTAGGTTCATTCATTTTCAAATTTAAATTTTAACATATTTAATTAGGTTATTAGATACAACATGTAGTTCATACAAATGTATTCATATACAATAAATAAGTATATTTTTGAAGGTCTTCATAGGCAAGGTGGAACCGTGGTCAATAAATGAGATGAGTTTGGCTCCTCTACACATTGTAGACAACCACCTCACATTTCCTACATGATTTGACTTTTTATACATAACTATTATTATGTTCATGTAGTTACTATTATGAAACAATCATCCATGGACCATGAACCAATATATCATACCCTATTGTTCTCCTATAATACCTTAGTTTCCTTCCTATCACAACAAAGGAAATTACTTATTGGGGCCACTAGCCTGACCGATGATTTTCCCCACAAAATACCACATGTTCTTTCTGTTGTTCTATTTTCACACTCGTAATAACTTTCTGAATCCTCCAATTATGTCACCCATCCTAATAAGTTATGTAGTATATGAAATCCTTACTATGGGATTATAAACATGTAGGATGTGGAAAATAATAGTTCACCTTATACATGAGTAGTATCAATTAGTCCACTATGTCTTAATTTCCCATGGGTATTACCCGATCCACCCATTTAAAGCATAATTCCTTCATTGTGGATTCCAAACATCAAACCCTAGTGGTGCGTAGGCACTATATGATAGTTATTTCCTCCAACACCATTTTTCATGACCCGGTCATCCACGGTATGTAATCCAAGTTATTTGACCCCGTTGGTCTCTTGTATTAGCATGGTTTCCTTCCCAACACACTAAAGGATATTTCCCTATGGGGTCAAAAATCTAACTAATGATTGTTCGCCAGGCCAACACATGTTCTTTTTACTCACTCACACACATCCTAGGAAACATCCTAGAAGGTCACCCAACATAATCACCACTCCAAGACAAGCATAAATAAATATGGAGTTCTAATCAAATTGTATCCCAAAAAAATGGTGCAAAATTTTTCCATGAGTAGTTTCATTTTGACTTTTGAGTAAAAATTTTATAAAGGACATACACTTATTTTTTAATGAATATTATTGGGATTCCACCAAACCCACACCCAGGTCAATTTTCCCCAAGCCTTGAAGGGACTTCTTAATCCCCATAGGCAAGAACGTGTGCCTAGGATCACAGGAATCTATTTGGGTATGATTTCACCCTAATATGAGAAAAATGAAAATAGGTATAATGACACTTCTCTTTATTACACATTAAAAAATGATTTTCATACATAAAATTATACTCAATACAACTCAAATTATCAAGAATTATAGTGTATTTTAAAATTAGGTACATTGAATTACAACATTAAACATGAATTATAACAACTTTATTGAAAAGTTCTTAAACATTCTTGAGCTTAATAATGCATTGGATAACCTGGGGGAAAACATATGAAAGGGGTCATACATAATGCATAGTAAGGGAATAAACATGGAATAACATGAAGATAATAAAATAAGTTAGACAAGGTATATCAATGAGGCCTAGTGAAACATGAATAATAAGTCATGATATAGAATGATAATCATAACATGGGAAATGTGGAAATAAATAAAAACACTACATCATAAACTATGGTCAAGGATAATCCTCCAGGACTTCATGGTGGAAAATGTACCATAATGGAATCAGGTACACCCGTTTCTAAAAAAGACATATCATGATACTAAACAGTACCCAATGCGTTGGAGTGTTATATAATTGTGGGTGCACCCGTCACTTTCATTTTATTCTCATGCTTTAGTGCACCACATAGATCATAAAACATGGATTCATTCATCATGATAACTTATTACATCATCAAGGAGAGTGGAATATTTAAATTTAATTCCCCAATAAATTGGATAATGTGAATAATGTTGAACACTTATAATAAGAAGTGGGTACGATATTCAATATATAAATGTTTTGGCATGTAAAATAATAATGAACATTCAGTAGCATAACGAAATCATTTAAAAATTCATAAAATAGTTTGATGAGAGATAAATGAGTTTCCCTTAACTTTTACAAAAAGTGTAATGTTTTAGGGATGTGTAATAAATTTTCCACACATATTGAATTGTAAAAAATGCCTACGATAATATATAAGCTTGAATAAAAAGGGAAAGGAAATGATGTCCATTAAATTTCAACATGGCAACAAGCGTACATATGAGGGATTAATAAGATATAAAGTGGTATTTAATATTTCTGAAATAATAATGGAATTATGGAAGAGGTGAGAAAACATACCCCATAATTAGTAACTGAAAATAAAAGGGCATAACATGATAAAGAATCATTGATAATGATGATAAAGGAAAGCACCCTCACTCGAATGTATGGCTCCAAAAGATTTAAAGGGGGCTTCTTAAGATCTTGGGGTGCCTTACACTAATTTTTGGGAAGGGAGTTCAGGGTAAATACGTGATATAAAGATTATTAGTGAATACGTTTTTGGAGATTTGGTGCATTTATATATGAAATGATAGGGGAATTCGTTAATATTTCACAAACATAGGTTTTGGACTCTATATAAAAAAATATTCAAAAAACCCCCTTCCCATGGGTTTTCCCATATTTGTTTCCAAAGTATATAGGTTTTAATTATTTTAGTTAGAAAAGGTCTGAGTATATTAAAATATTATCCTTTCTTTTGTGGAGGTGAGTCACTGTTTTTTTTGAAATGAATTTAAAATCATAAAATATATTTAATATCTTGGACGATTCGTAACAAAATTATAAAATGAATAAAATAAACAAAATCACCCTATTTTAAGGTGGAAACATATATTTGGCCGATTATACACATTATAGTAATTATTACATCATTTATGGTTCATTATGATGTCATAAAACACCAAGTATATTTAAATGGTATTTAATTTTTACCCTAAAATTTGATTATCTCTAAAAATTTTGAAAAATTAACTATAGGATAATTTTAAAGTTAAGATTCTAAAAATAATATTTATTTAATATAAATAACTTTTTAAATAATTTTATTTTAACTTTTAATATAAGATTCAACATTTATTTGAATGTTTTTTATTTTTTTGATAAAAGTAATTTATGAACCTTTATAAAAAGTAAATTTCACTTCATTAAAATTATATAAACATTTATAATTAACAAATATTATTTAACAATAAAATTTATTTCAAAAAACCATTAATTCATCAAAAAACCTATTAATTGTATTTGAATATTACCCAAAAATACAATTTGTGATTAATTGAATCAAAATCAATATAATTTATAATGAACAAAAAATGAATTATTCTATACAATATACATGTTCATGTTATTATGGTCTTGATACATATCTACTTATTACACTAGTGTACACCCTAAGAGTAAGGTGTGTGATAATGAGACAATCTTTTGGATGTTCAACAAACATGGTTTGAGTCGTGATCTTAATGAGCTTGAAATTATCTCATAAACCTCTTATCTCATGCTTAAGTTGTTGGATCTCAGATTGGTCTTGGTGTAGAGAAATTAATAGTGATTCTATCCCCTTTAGAAGCTTTGATAAATGGGATATATAGGGTATGATTTTACTGGATGAGGCAATCACATATTTTTTTATGTCAATTGGATTTGTTAACACCCTATATTTATTCTAATCACGTGATCAATGTTCAATGATTGTATCAAAAACAATAGTATTCATAATATTCTATTAAATCCAATTTTATAACCATGGTTTTTAATGTGTTTTATATAATCATATTATATAATAAAATATTGTGTCATAATATTATTTTATTTCTAACTGTTTGTACTTCTACAATATTCCCCCTTGAGAAATTTCACCCTAGAAGTTCTCATTTCATCCACTTAAATTAGATGAGGGTAATTCTATCTCATCACTTCCTCCAGTTCCCACATTTTATATTCAATATTTTCGGTTTCTCCATTTCACTTTGACATGGTGAATTATCTTTTTTTATAGAACTTTCTGTCTATAATATATGATTTTCACCGCCTTCTCCTCATTGTAAGGATCATTTTAAAACGGTGTGACATCTATAATGAGTACATGCGATGGGTAAAGCATTTACTTAATCAAGAGTGATACAAGTAATACATAATGAAATATATAATGGATAGGTGGGAGTACAAGTTTATTGGTCGCTACTCTAATGTGATCTAGTATATCAAAGGGGTTGATGTGTCTTGGACCAAGATTTCCCTTTTTCACAAATATAATCAGTTTCTTCATGGAGGTACATGGAAGAATACCATGTATCCAAAAAAAACTCTAGGTATCATCGATGAATATCAGTATACATCATTTTTTGACTCTGACCATCTATGATGTGATGTTGAATGGTCTTAATCTATTCCATCATTCCTCAACCATTTTTGGACCCTGCAAGTTTTGTTCCCAACATAATCCCATCATGCAGGTGTGCTGCTCCTCTTCCCATAAATAGGTTCATAGGGATCCATTTGGATGATTGAGTGGAAACTATTTTTATAAGATATATTTACCAAAGGAATATGTTTATCCCATCATCCTTTGAAGTCAATTGAGCATTCTCTCCACATATCATTAAGTGTTTAAATAATACGCTCTGATTACCCATCTGTTTGAGGGAAATAAGCCATTCTGAGGTTCAACTCAATGTTTAGGTAATACTGAAGACTATTCCATAAAATAGAGGTGAATCTTGGATGTCGATCAGATACAAATGATAGTGGTACTACATGTATCCTGACCACTTCCCTAATGTATATTCATGCAAGTAGATGTAGTGAGAATTCCCCTTTTAACAAAATGATGTGGGAATTCTTTACATGTTGACCCCACAAATTCTATTTAGAACTATTCCCTCTTGATGCCTTTGAAAGATTATTGACAATTTCTATGGTGATGTTTTCTTATTTCCTTTTAGGTATGGGTAACAGTTCCATCAACCCCTTGGATGTTTTGCTCTCTTCTTTCACTTATATACATAAAATATATTTTCATGTATGTTCTACAATCTCCTTCTTCATATTTTCCCACCATTAGTGTACTTAGTGATCTTGATAAATATGTGTGATTCTTAGGTTGATGGAGAAGCTTGATATATTTGCATCTTCCAAAAACTCATTTTATAACTAAATATTTTATAGTCCACATAGTTTTGACCCAAATATCACAAAACCTTCATCATTAACATTGAACTCTAAGTATTTATCTTTCCTTATAAATTTCACATTCTTTTGAATTACCGCATCAACTATTTGACATCCTTTAACCTCTCCATAAGATATAGTTGAGCAATAATTCGTAAAAGGATGGATGATGTTCCTTACTATATGATTCTCTTTTCCATCCATTCCAAATCTATAAAGATTGTATCCCTCACAATTCTCATAAATGATAGGATTTTTGGATACTTTCTGTGTTGAGAATCTACAACTTTACTCGCTTTCCCAATATGGTACTATGTTGAGCAATCATAGTCTTTGATCATCTCTAACCATCTTCGTTGGTGAATTTTCAACTCTTTCGATGTGAATATTTACATGATACTTTTTTATCGATATATATCACACTTCTCCAAAAAGAGATAATATAGCCCAATTTATAAATCCAAAATCACTACCGAAAACTCTAGATCATTTTTTGGGTAGTTCTTTAATGAAATTTCAACTAAATTGAAGCACATGAAATGAAATTTTCATTTTTCATCAACAAAATACCCAGGACCTTATTTGAAGCATTGCTGAATACTACAAAAATTTCTACACTTGTGGGTAGTTTGAGCATAGGGTTAGTGATATACCTCATTTTAAACTCCTTGATGCTATATTCAAATTCATTAATCTAATAAAACATTACACCCTTCCACGTTATCTTGGTAAGATGGTTTGGAAATTGTGATAAATTTATCACAAATCAGTGATAATAACCTACTAACCCAAGGAAACTATGTATATATGTCACATATATTGACCTCGAAAATCCTTAAATTTAGTTTTTAGGGTATATAGATATTCCATTTCCTGTGATGATATTCAAAAAAAAAGATATTTCCTTCAACCAGAATTAAAATTTTCTATACTTGGAACAATTTTTTTCCATTCACAAGGTCTTTAGCACAATAATCAAATTCTACTGATGCTCGTCCTTATTTTCAGAGTATGTTAGAATATCATCTATAAATACTACCATTTTTTATGTTATCTCTAAATACTCTATTTATTAGTCCCATGAATATTTCTAGAACATTAGTCCTTCTGAATGGAATTTCTATGAACTCATAGTGGCCATACCATGTACAAAAACATTCTTGGTGATATCCTCCTTCTTCACCCAATATTATTAATATCCCAACCATACATCCGCTTTGGAGAAGTATTGTTCTCCTAATACCCGATAAAACAAGTAATCAATATATATGAAAGGATAATTCTTCATTCTCGTGATTTTATTGAAATCATGATAATCGATTATAAGGAACATTGACCCTTCATTCTTCTTGAAGAAGAGGACTGGCGCATCCCATGGGGAATCACTTTGGTGTATGAAACCTTTATCCAGATTTTCCATTAGTTGTTTCACCAGCTCCAAAAATCCCTCAATATCTATTCTATACGGTGTCTTAGAAAATGGTAACACCCCTGGTATGAATATGATTAAAAATTGAACATCTCAGCTTGGAGGAAGACTATGAAATTACTTGGGAAACACATGAACATATTCCCTCACAAGGGTAATGTATTCAAGTATGATATTTCCATATAATCAATCATTTTATCTAGAAAAACATTATTATAGGGAAATAATATCTGTGCCTAAGACGAGGGTGCTAAAGAATATTCACCCTCTTCCTTGCACATGTACATAATCACAGTTTGATTCGTAATATGAGAGTGATTTTCTTCTCATGGAAATTTCTATTGGATCCATATAGGGAAATCCAATTCTTCCCAAAATTGCTTAAAAATCCACCAAAGGTTCTATTACAAGGTTTTCCTAGATATTAACCCCATAGACATTGATATATATAATTGGGATGCAATAATTTCCTCATTTTTTATTTTCACAAATAGCTCTACTTCAATGATTTTTTGTGGTGTTTTTAAAATTATACTATACTTTCGTGATGTGGAGGGATGCTTAGAACCAAAATCCAAATTTATGTTTACTATTATCGAATGAATAACTACCATACCTGTCACCACTTCATTATTATGATTCACTTTGATGGTATTGATGGATGAAGCACACCCATGATGCATTGGAGGTTGTCGGTTTTCTCAAAAAAACATTGGCTTAGTGTATTTCTTTGCCAAGTTCCCTAGTTCCATTAAGTATTAGAAATGAACAATATGATGAGGGTTCACCTGGGAGTTACTTTACTCCATTGTAGTAGTAGGTTTCTCTTGTCATTAATCATTAGCTAGGTTCCCTTCCTTCCTATACCTAAATACTTTCCTATCCCCATTAGGAAATTTCTAGGGTGCTTATTTCTACACCTTGGGCAAGTGGTGTGTTTAAATTTTCTAGTACCACTATGTAAGAAACCAGTTCTTATTCATGAGGTACGTGTTTCTTACTTTCTATTTTCCTTAAGTGTTTTTGATAAAATAAGGAAAATGGGGAAAAATCACACATTTTGTGGGTACACGCTGTGTACTTTTCCACACTCCATGTACTTTGGCCATGTGGGATGATTGCACAGGGTGTGTAGCTATGCTTGGGATGAATGGTATAAAAAAACCGACTACACACCATGTAGTGGGTATGTACACACCGTGTAGTCAGTCGGCATGCAAATAGTAAGGTGGTGGGAGCTGAGCGACAGTACACGCCGTATAATCAAGAATACACGCTGTGTACTCATGTCGACTGATGAAAAATGCTATGGTGGAAAGAAGTCGTCATAGGAACAGTTAAAAAATGGAAAGTACACGCCGTGTATTCCATAGTACACGCCGTGTAGTATGTTTTTTTTTGCTTAAAATGGGTAGTAGCCTCCTCTTTTCATAGAGAAGGCTTAGAACTGGAGGAGAGCTTGGGAGGGCAGACTGAGCATTATAAATCAACCGATCGAGCATTGGGAATCCGCTTCCACCTCTGTCGATCTCGTTGGAACCGTACGGGTAATCCCTCCCCTATCCTTGATCCTTTATTACCAATTCTTTCACGAGGGGAAGTTATTTACATTTTAACGAGAATTCTTTTACCTCAGATCTACGTCGTTCTTAGACAATTTAAGGAGTGTCGTTCACGTATAACGATCGGGAGCGATCGAGGTAGGTGGTCTGGTGTTTAAATTCCAACTGCTGTGTGTTTTGTGTACCGTTGTGCTATATAACCATGTTTTGGGTGTCTTATGGCTAATGCCATGGATGTTTAAATACCTAGAATTGAATAGGTAATTTATTGTAATTGGAAAACTGTTATTCGGGATCACTGCTTGGATCCAGGACCACCCCAGGGGTGTGTTCCTCTATTTAGCCATTTTTCCAGGATACACGAGGGTATGCCATTGTAATAATGATTATTTAATTTCCTTGAGAGTAATTTTATATGAATTTCTTGTTTATATGTTGGGAATGGCCCGGTTACTTGTTTATCCTGAGGGCAGTGTTGTGATTTTCCTGTGCCCAGTGCTCTATTCAGCCTGAGGAAAACTTCTTTCATGCCTGTGGGAAGTAGATTATGTGCCTGTGGGAACACTTGGTACGCCTGAGCGCAATATCTGTTATGCCTGTGGGAAATTTCCTGCAGGTTTCTATTCCAATTACTTGAGGGTAAGGGATTGTGTGTCTGAGGACACTGAATGTTTACTTGGAAAATTAAATGTGGTGATTTCCTTATACTGAATGATTAAATGAATATTAAAATGGAAATATAACTGGTAAAGTTAGTTACTTTTGAGTACTGCTTAGTTGTTTCATTTTACTACTGCACATGCTGTTGCACATTTACACTGACAGTTGGGCATGTGCATTTGGTGGGTGCCTACTGGGATTTATTTATCACACCTTGTTTGGGTCATGTCTTTGGCCAAAACAGACTATGTTGCTGCATTTGTGGATAAGGGAAAGGGTCCCTATACATGGTCATGTCTTTTTTATCCTAGTCAATCTTGAACATCCACTACCACTCTCACACGTACTAACCATTGAAAAGTACTTCACCACTATGACCCGTTCTTTTCCATCATATATAAATCAGAACCTAGGGGGTGATATAATAATAATTTTTAAATTAATAAAGCAATAATAGAAAAAACCAAATATGACCACACTTGATAACAAAAAATGCTATATGAAATTGAAAACAATGTCGTAGAAGAGAGAAAGATAATTTATTCCATTAGGTCAAAGAACTCAAGAATTATAAAATAGAATACCAACCCATATTCAATCATTCATATTTTTACCTCACTGTGTTTATGTTAATAAATATTAACAGAGAAGAATAAGGTATTAAAAAACTACGAATAAGAAAACATGGAAAATAAATGTTGAAAAGTTGTCTAGATAAATAAGTCCTCTAAATGATTACTTCTCTTTGAAAATATATATGTTTGAACGACCCTAGGGAATCTTCTTATAAGATTCTAAAATTTTAATTCCTTATATTCCCTAAAAATTTCAAATTAACTGGACACATCTAAAAGAAGTTATGGAATAAATAATGAGTATCAAATTTTCTTGATGAGAATTATGAAAATATTCCTTTAATGTATATTGTTTAATAGAAACAATAATGTTTTCATAACTCCTTGTAATTAATTACTAAAACATTTTTAAGAGACCCATTTCATATCTAGGTGTAATAACATTAATTGTAGGTTTATAGACTATGTTGTACCTCATTTCCAGAGGTGGGGTGCACTATATCCACCAGAATATTTTTTCATCCCGATTTTTTTTGGTTATTTATATGTTCAAATCAGATATTGGTCAAGAAGAGAAATATGATGTCTATAAACTAAGGAATCCTAAAACAATTAACCAAATTGTAATAATAGTATAAATATTATACCCAAATTTTTTTTGATTAAAATCTATTAAAATTATTAAATTATGAAATCTTCACTTTTTAGCCCAAAACACACCAAAAATCCAAAATTCTTTAAAATAAGCTCAAATAGATAAATTAAGTGGTTTTAAATAAATTAATAAAATATAAAAATGATGAAAATATTTTCTCTATCACTTATTATTGGATACTAAGGGTCATATGATGTAGGAGGGGAGAAATGGGGGGGGGGGGGTGAACCACCCTTAATATCAAAGAGGGGTATTTGGTGGGGAAAATATAAAAATGTGAAAAGGTCACACTGTTTGGTCACATATTTTCTTAAATAATTCTCCAACTATGCACTGGACACTACCTAGGACAAGAACCCCCTCATACAGTTATTACTGGGTGTTTCATATTTGGAAACTCATTACACTAGCCGACCCATTATGATCTATAAAAGTATCTGATCCTACTGCTTTCTTTCTCCATGGTTTTCTTAACCATGTATAGGTCATGAAATTCCTCAATGAGACACTAAATAAATTGAATAGTCTCTCATAGGGGTTAAATAGTTGGGACCAAATTATTCTAAAACTAAGCTAAAAAACTTTTCACAGATCTAAATGAACTAAAAAGGTACCTCATTAATGGAGGACATACAATTTACCTCTAACTGTGCACCTTATCTCAATATAGAAAAAAAATAAAAAATATCCTTTTTTCTAGAAAAACACCATGGAAACTCAAGATGAACCTCACCTTCTAAAAATAACACAAATTATACAACACAATGACACATGGGTGTCAAAAAATTTCCATAATGCGAATTTATACCCACAAAATGTATATATTTTAAATTAAGAGAAAATAACAATCATTAGATCCAAATGGGACCTCATATAAATGATTAACTAAACACAATTCACAAATTAAACCAAAAACAGACATCCTAAAAAGATAAACCATAGGATTACCCAACCAATACATGTAAAATGAGATGAAGAAACTTATACAATAATTAGTATGAATCTTGGGAGACATGAAATTTTCTCTCCACCATTTTTAGTTCATCTAATATTGTGGCACAAAAGTAACTACCATGAAATGCATTCTCAACCACCCAAATAACCCCGAGATAAGCCAACACTCAATCCAAAACACTTCCAACCCAATGAAAATGAGATAAACCCCAAGAACCTCTAAAAAATTAAATAATCTCAAACCTCAGGTCATGATACCCAAAACTAACCTAGGCTCAAAACCTAGATCAACCACACATGATGAATCTAAATGACCACTTCCAAGAACTAACACGCATAAAAAACAAAAATCATAATTCATGAACTATAGTCAACAAATAACAATCCCAAGAGATTTATAATTACGAAACAATGAGATCATCATATATCAACACAAGAGTTGGTAAAACCTACAACCCCGAATAAGGTCACCTAAACAATGAGGCAAAATAAAATGGAATCCAAATCCTACCCAAAAACACCCATCTCAGTGGGGCAGGGGAAAGAAATACCAAAAATGGAATGAAATAAAAATAATATTCGATCCATCCATTAATAAATTCAAATAGTAAATTAAAAAAATAATAAAAAAATATCAAATCACCAAAACCATGTTTACATCCATTAATGGATTTTCCCAATACATAAACTCCACACAAGGATCAAACCTGAGACCTTGTCCAAAAACCATCATAAAAAACATTGAAATATTTCCAAAATGGATAAATTTATGTAAATTTCAAAGTGACTTCAAGAAGTGGGGCTTAAAAATCATTGGATCCCCACACTAGAAGCACATGAGGGTTCCATTCTTTCTATGGGAAAGTACATTTACTTCATGGATCTAGCTTATCCTACTTCTCCTCTAGGCTTTCTGGGCTATCAATATACACACAACACTTCTACTGCATGCTCGATGGAACTAAGGAATCACTTAACAAAGGATTCCTAGACTAGTTAGAATTCATTCACATGACCCTTACATAATCCTCTAGAAAATATGTTAGGTCCAATGCAATTATTGTTGAACCACAAAATTGGAAAAGGCTACCTTTAATGAAATGATATTTCTTATAATCACTTATTGCAAACTTTGGAGAAAAAATGTCCAACATTTAAAATTGATCATTGTACTCCAATGCTGATCTATAAACATGAAAAAGGAAAATGATCTCAACCTCCTTATCCACATTCACACCCTATATAATGAAAAAAATAAATGAATTACATCCTAAATCGCTCATAAGAAAAACTTCATGAAGTTAAGAATATAAAACTAAATCCCACTAGACACCACTAAAACTCTCAGAGAACCTCTAAATAGATCTCACCCACAAAGAATTAGGTGTCTTAGGAGAGTTAATAATATTCAAAAATCTCTTACCACCACCTCAATTTTTCTACAAACACATTAACTCCACCAAAAAATGTTGAATGCCAATTTCGGATGTTTGAGATGTGTTTTGAGAACAATGAAGGTTCCATGTCTGCCACTCCAATTATAGTGTAGGTAGGCACAAGAACTGAAGAATCTTGTTTGACTATTTTGAGGGATTATAACAACAAATACATGATCCAAATAAATTCATGTCACAAAAAACAAAATTATTCCAACTTAATATTGGAATCAAATCTAAAACAACTATCACTAAAACATGGCACACAAAAATCACACCAAAATAACCTTTATTTTGAAACAACAACATTTACCAAGGAATTTAGAAATAAAAATTCACGCCTTTGTATTCTTGATAACTAAAAGATTTCAAATATTAAAAACTAAACTAGGTGGATAAAACAATTCCTATACATGGTACATAACAAAGATACCTATCTAAATCATATTGAAAAAAACATACAAATAGTGATTGTAAAAAATCATTTTACTTTTCAAAATACATTTCAATATTTATTCAAAATAGAAGATTTTTTTTATCCTAAAACTCTTTTGAAAAACAATTTTAGAATCATTTGATTCTTTTAAAACAAAAGAAATAATTTAAAAAAATGACCCAAGAAACACAAGGGAAACAATCACATTACAAAAAATTCATTAAAAACATGTTTAAAACATATTTCCCAAAATAAGGATCACACAAACCACTTATACTAAAGGCATAAAAACACTCCCCAATGCACCTTCAATAATTGAAATAACCCATGGTGAAATCTGAAATCAAGAAGAATCAAACATGATAAATAATGAAGATACAATGTCTTTCATTATTTCCCCACACGGGTAGGGTAGCCAAGTTCAAACCTTTTATCACACTATACTAAAGAGTCATTCATGACTACATGGGTTGCACATAGATTCCCAATCCATTTTATTTAACCATTAAAATCGAGTAATTCTTTTCTTTAAATCTCAAAACCAACGAAAGGCCCCCTAATATCCCTCATATAATCAATGGTGATAAAATATCAACTCAAATAAAGAGAAACTAAAAAAATATAATTCACAATTTGAAACCCAACCTCTCATATTTTCTTGGGGATCGGGATAAAAAAGTGATTTCTAGAATCTTAATACCCTTAACTCTCATTATTTGATATCCTTAATCTCTATTATACCATGAAATAAGAAAATAACATGGGATACATAATGATATTAGGATACTAGTGTAGGTAATCGTGGATTTGATAAAATATTTATAATGAACCCAGCCTGGCTGACACAGAACCCAACACCCAATCTGATCCCTCTAAAGGCCCGAAGGGAATTACTATTCCCCATTAGATGGAAACCAGTTCCTAGGAATCAGGGGAATTTATTTGGGAATTGTTTCACCCAAATCTGATTTAAATAACAGTGAATCAAAAAATTACAGAAGAAAAAATAAATAAATCTATGAAACACATCATAATTAATTAAAATTATTTGTCCCTTTTTCATATATTAACATAATTTATAAATGGGAATATACATCTAGGAAAAAAATAATTAAGACAAACCTTATGAAATTAAAAACAAAGCAACCAGATCTGATCCCATACCATCTCCATGCAACCTGCAGTTTTTCACCAACACCCAACTCACCCAATGTAGATCAAGAAAAACAAAGGATGGTCCCACTGACAACATGGAACATGAAATTTATAGGCTTGAGAGAAAAAATACTATGTCACCATAACCCCCAAAATCAATGTAATATATTTCATAAGGATATTAATTAATTCTTGTCTATAAATAAATTAAGAAATTAATATTTCCATATATGTGTAATGTATTGAAATATAATAAATTTTAAAAATAATTCGAAAACATTCTTCATATAAAAAAAACATATGACACCTTATATGAAAAAAAAATCTCTGACCTGATCCATTTTCAAACAATGAATATAGTTTACATTTCTTAAAAACCCACATTAGTATTATCAAAAATTAAAATGGTCAGTTTAAATCATTTAATATTATGAAGCCAACACAAATCATCCATTTTCAAATATACCCCAATAACTCACACAAGAGTTTTTAATTTCTAAATGGTTTTCTAGAAACTGCTGAAAACACATTTTTCAATGAAATGACCCAACACACACACGAGTCAATAATAAAAGAGAATATCAACTTTAAAAATTCATTTCTAAATATGTAAACATGTAATTTTCTTGAAAAACCATTTATTTAAAGCTCAAAACCCCATTAAATTGTTTCAAATTACTTCAAAGCTATTTCATATATCCATAAATTCAATAAATATGAATTGTAAAAAAATAACACCATGAATTCAAAAATGAAGAAATATTATAGAAATAGATACCTCATATAGATGTTAATCAAGATGAAACACATCATAACCTATTCCATTCAATATTAATCACACCAATAAATGTTGAAAGGGTGTTTAATAACCCTATACACCAAAAAAATCAAACATTAGATCCATATATAGCCTTTAAAGCAAGCCAAAATAGGCTTATTGTTCATTGGGTAATCCAAAACAGAGAGAGAAGAGGGGGATAATAAAAGATGAGAGAAATAGAAGGAAAATGCACCTCACACCTCTTATAAATACCTAAATGAAGTGATGCAATCAATAGGGGGAAGGTGACTGAGATCCTTATTGGCTCCTAAAAGTTTACTAATGCTGGAAGTGAAAAATGTTGGCTAATATCCATTTAAATAAAAGAGAACTATTTTCGGAAAATAAATAATTTAAACCCCATGACAGGTCACATGATTTGGATGAAAATATTTCCATGTTGTGTTCTAGCTCATTCTATTTCTAGTATCCCTCTTTCATGGTTAATCCTAGATAATTAATGGTTTGAAACACCATTCTCTAACCATGGCATCCAAAAATATTAAAAGTGCAGATCAACTAAATTATTATTGTACTATTTCCCTAGACATTTGTAGGTTGGGGGCCACACCCCTAACACAACAAATAACCCATATAGTTTCTCCTT
Source organism: Viscum album (assembly GCA_963277665.1). Taxonomy (NCBI): domain Eukaryota; kingdom Viridiplantae; phylum Streptophyta; class Magnoliopsida; order Santalales; family Viscaceae; genus Viscum; species Viscum album. Next base: position 1,438,985,892 of record OY728127.1, on the reverse strand, counting down.
GGGATCCCATGGTTTTGACCAAACTATATGAATCTCATAATAAAAAACCATTCACCATTCCAAATGAATTGAAATGGTCCCTAACAAAGCATCCCACGTGGTTTATATATAACAATGTGACATAATCGTACACAAATGGGAAACATAAAAATCATCCAATTTTGAGCTTAATATCCATGAAACTCAAACTAAACATCACCTTCTTGAAATAACATGAAATAAACAACACCATGACACATGGGGGGTCACAATTTACAATAACATCATCTATTTTACATGTTTACAATTGGATGGATTTATTTTTTTCTTTGGAAATAAGAGATAGTAATTTTATAAATATAGAATATTTTATAGTATGGAATAGTTGAATAACTATTATTATATATTAAAACAGGAAATCCAAAAATTATAAATTTATATTTAATCAAATTTAGGTGACTCATTCCACACATAGTTGTGGAATAGAAATTTTGGCCATTTTAATGAAAAACATTTAACAAATCTCTATCAAGATGGTTACTTAGACTCTTTTGGGCTTAAATAAGTTGAATGTTAACAGAAATTGTTACAAGGAATGATGAAGAAAACACCACATGGTGTTAATAGTGTAATGGACATATATATTCGAGAATTGGTACACATGGATGTTTGTATTCCTTTTCTAGTAGAAGAAAGACGTGGATTTTCTTAAATCATGACATTAATTGATGAATTATATAGGTATGATTATGTCAACATAGAAAGGTATATATATGAATCATTTTATACGCTCAAACTTTTTTAAATGATATTAAGAATCATGTTGGTAAAAATAAAAAGAAACATTAGTAGGATTGAAGTGGTTAATGTCTTAATTAAGGGTTTATAGATATTCAAAGGGTGTATAGTATTTTATATCAAAACACCCTTCCTTATAAACCATAGTGGAATGGTGTTAGTGAAAGGAGGAATCATACCTTATTATATACAGTAAGTTTTATAATGACTCATGCAATCAATCCATTATCCTTTTTTGGATATAAATTACACACTATAATATAAAAACTAAAATAAGTACCAAATAAAGAGGAAAAAGGTATTCCCTTTATGTTGTGGAGTGGAATGAAACCCCTTTTTTAACATGTTCATGTACAAAGATGAAAATTTATTTTCAAGGTTAGATAAAGTAGAAAATTTACACCTATAGGAATAAAGTTTATCTTTATAGGTTACCCTAAGGAAATTAGGGGATACTACCTATGTAATACCTAAGATTAAAGAGTTATAGTTTATTGGAATGTTTTATTCTTTGGGAGAGAACCTGTCCTAAAAAGGATAGTGGGGGAATGATTGAATTCCATAAATTTTATGACCATGATACACAAGAGTTGGTATAGGAACTAATTCCACAGGTCATCATGGGAGAGGATGTTCCTAAAACACAACTACTGAATAGGATCACAAGAGAATTAAAAAAAATAGAATGATGTGGTATTCTAGTCCTAAAATACAGTTACTCATTATTGATGGACAATAACGATTTCCTATCCTACATAGTAGATGTAAATATATTGGAAGCTAATAAAACGAAAGAATCTAGGAACTTTGGGATGGATTCATGGTATCAGATCCAAGTGTAGGTTTTGGTCGATCCACTAGTATATGTAAATATCTTTTGGTGAAAATGTGTTTTCAATTGAATGTTTGTAATGTATATTTTTAATACTACCTATAAATCATGGCTAGTGGATAAGGGGTATATACAAGGTTAGGTCATATACTATGATAAAACATTTTCTCTAATTTTCATGATTAAATCAATAAAAATTATTCTTGTCATATCATCTTTACATGTCGATTAAATTTGGATGATTAATGTAAAAAATAAATTCCTTATTGGGAACATTTAAGAATATGTTAATATAAAAAAACAAGAGGGGTTTTTTACTCCATGAAATTAATAAATTGTAGAAAAAAATCCATTTATGGGTTAATGAAATAATTGACGTGATTGAACATTTTGTTTCATGAAGTTATAAAAGAATTCGATTTCATTAAGATTTAATTATGTCATGTGTTTAAAAGAAGTTTACAGTAATTATTTTCATTTTAATTGGTACATATGTTCACGACATATTAATAATTTGAAATGACATACCATCTTTATATGAGGTTAATGTATTTGTTATAAAGTGATTCTATTGGAAAGACATAGGTGAATAATCTTATCTTATAGGGATCAAGATAATTTATGATATATCAAATAGGCATCAAATACTATTAGAAATTAAATATATTGACCATATACTAAATTGGATAGATATGGAATAATCCAATAGGTTTTTTCTATTAGTGTAAAATGATAAAAATCTTTCCATGAAGATGTATATGCAGGAACTACCGTAATTATTGAATGAATATGACAACATAAGTTTTTGTATTATTGTCTATCATATATTCCATGATATATATGAAGATTGATGGTTCCTATGATTTGAGTTTGGTAAGAAGATATCAATGTGATCTAGGTGAACACTATTAGATTATTGTTATGGATATCCATAAGTATCTAAGGAAAACTAAATATATGTTCATTGTGTATGGATGAGATGAAATTCATGTCAATAGGGTCTATTTAGATGCAATATTTTAAAAATAATGGAATTATCACAATTGAGAGTTAGGATATTTCTCTATTCTAAATTTAGGAGTTGTGAAATTGAAGAGTTTAATACAGATAGTTTTTCTCATTTATATAATAGAGTCTAAGTATAATACATCTATTGATGTAACTAATTAATTAGTTTGGATTGAAAACATCTTTCAAGTGTTTGATGTGGTTCATTTCTATCAATACCCATCAAAATTTATTGTGATAACACTATTATGGTGGATTATTCCATATATCCAAGATAACATCAATGTAAAAGGAAAAAATATCATACGTTTCATCTCTTTAGGTATTTCTCTCAAATAGGTGGTTTTTCATTGATGATAGTATCCTTAGAGGAAATTTTAGCCGTTCCCATGATGAAGACTATAGAATCCCAAGATTAACATACATGGATATTACATTATTTTTTGAATAATATTCAAAACATTATAAAAGTACATTTTTCAGGATTGAAATAGTTTACTTTCAATGTAAAATTTGAACACAAACATCTAACTTGGTGAAATATCTTTAGTGTTTCACATGAAGTGGTTTCCATTTAGTACTCCTACATAAAACCTTTCTTCATAATCTGGGAAATGTAAACAAAAATAAAGGGTAAGTTTAGATGCTTGGTAAGGGTAAATAAAGGAGATGTAAAAATAAAAAGAATATTTGTGAATGATTACAGTATAATAACATTTCACGACCATACCCAATATATCAAATATCATATACACCAATCATGGAATAAATTTTGTAATTTTATATAAAATTAATGAAATCATAACATAGGAATAAGATATTGAACTATGTAAGAAACCTAAAAAATAAAAATATTTCCATAGTAGTCAAGGCTTATTTCCAAGGCCATCTTAATTGAATGTCCTCACATTCAAAAACATATTAGTATTCTTGGTTAACACCCAATATCATCATATTGGATAAAGTCCTTTATTGAACAGTGATCACTCCCCATTCTAGTAATGTATTACTAAAGTGGGTTCACTTTCTATACTAGCATTGAATAAAAAAACTAGGATCACTTACCATTTGAGCCATGTACTACTAAATTGGGTTCACTATCCCTCCCATCCTTGTATTACTGAACTAGGTTTACTTCCCATTCAATCCATGTATTACTAAATTGGATTTACTTACCTTTTTAGAAGTGTGTTACTGAAATGAGTTATGTCCTCATTCCTTGAATGTATTACTAAAATATGTACACTTCTCATTACATAAATGTCTATCTCATGAGATAAAATTTTTTACCTAATGAATATGTGGGATATATAGGTCCCACCCGATACATAATTAATTCTTACATATGTGTTCCATAGGGTATAAGAATTATCATATCTTTAACCATAACAAGAGATGTATTGCATAAAAATTAAATTATAAACCATGAAATGTGTAACATAAAAATATTATCATATCATAAGCTGTGTAAAAGAGAAAATTTTAATAATCATAGAAGAAAATTTGAAAGGAAACTGGTGTCATATGCATTTTATAATGGTATATCCCATGGATGGAAAATGGGGTTTGTAAATAAATTATAATAATAATCATAAAATATTCAAATAAATAATTTGGATGGTGTTCTTGGATCATATCCATAATAAAACATAAACTATATTAATGATTTTAGCATATATGGAGATATATTTTGAAAGATTAAATGTATAATTTTTTAAGGAAAATATCCTTTCTCAAAAATAATTTTTATGAAATAAATAATTGTCAAAAAAATTTATTTGAAAAATAAGTTTCAATAATATGAGTTAATATTTTAAAAAAACTAAAACCTTTATTGAGGATAATATCATTTTTCATTTAAAAAAACTCTTTTTTAAATAGAAAGCACTTTGAGAACTTTTTTATTTAAAAATATCCTTAAAAACATATAAAGTAAGAGTAGAAACCCATTTTAAACACTTTTTAAAACATAAAATAGTATTAATATGTTTATTTTGTGAAAATGAGCATTAAATATCATTTAAAAAATTTTGAAAACAATTTTAGAAAACCTGGTTTTGGGAGAAAACATATTTCTGACTGAAGAGAGAAATAATGTTGGATTTTCGTAAAAAAAATTAATTACTATCATAAGTACCAAATATTAAAAAAAATATACCATTTCATTAGGATATCATGATTAATTATATAAGAAGATAATTCATGATATATATGACATATGGATCATAATATTTTATCAATGGAAGAATAATCATAAACAATCCCAATAAATGATGAGATTATAACAATAGACTCTTACCACTTTGGTAACTTCAAATCATAAACCCCATTTTAGAATAAAATTAAATAATGATTATAATATCATGAAATGAAGGATATCCTTGTTAAAAAATTTCAAACATAATTACATATACCTCATAATGCACTATATCTATTTAAAATAAAGTGGGTCTTGAATAAAGAAAATTGAGAAAACAATTACCTTATTGATTTGGTACTATTTTAACTGTAAACCCCCTGAAATAGATATCATAAAATTGATATGTAAATATACATAAATTTTCAAATAAGGAATAGATCATAAATAAAATTTTAGTACATACAAGATACAATAGAAATGAGTGGTGAATATGGCATATGTCTCATAGAAAAAAAGTCAGAATAGAAATCCCCTTACAACCATAGAATCATTTGAATCATGAACCACATGGATTATTAAAATAAAATAAAATATTTCATATCATTAAATAACGTAAATTCATGATATATGATGGTATAGTGCATTATATTCACCACATAAAAGGAATGTTTGGTCAATATGGCATGTATCTCACGAATATAAAAAAAAGTGAGGAAAAATTCCATTACCTTATGTCTTGAATTTTTTCATAAACCATCAATCCTCCTATATAGTAACTATAGTTTTATTATAAATATTACTTAAGACTATATTCATATATATCATACCATAAATAACCTCTTTGTTTTTTTACAGATTTTGACTTGTATTTCTTGGAACTCTTACTTAAATAGTGATTTAATTATTTATATAATATAAATAATGATATAAATTTTATATATATTTGCTGTATATGAATTTATAATAATCTAAAAAATATAAATTTAGTAAATAAAATTCACCATTCATAGAGATGGTATATCGTACGTATGAATGAACGTTATTTCCATTTTATAGTCGTGTCGAAAGGAAAAAAAGTAAATGATGCATATATATATATATTATTGTAAAAGTAGAATAATTATGTCACAAATATCACATATTTTAATAAAACCAACATTAATAATTTCCATGTAAAGCATGAATGAATCAAATTGCTTTGAGGAGGTGGTAGCCCACATGTCCAAAAAATAAGTAATTGTATTAAAAAAATTGTAATCATGACGATATGTGTTATATAATTATTAATAAATTAATATATAAATATTATATATCTCATATATCGTATGAAAATATTAATTTCATAATTATTCCCAACAATGAGTGGTTGTAATGATAGAATGAAGGACATCAGTTCGTCGGGTGGTAATCGAATGTACACATGAATGATGATTGTGTATCCCATTTGATAGAAGTCTGTGACGGTTTAGGTATCAAACATGACATAAAAAAATATCATTATATTTAGGAATATTATTATATAATATAATTATGTAATGATAATAATTGAAATGGTGGATACATATATAATACAAAAGTGCATATTGAAGAAAATTGCATCCTCATTGGGTAACTCATTTTTTCACTAAATGAATTCATTTTATAGAACTCTACCCAAATTGAGGATTCTAGGTTGACAGGTGAGAATTTGGTATATTATGTTTTTATATTTTTGATGAGAAAAATGGTTTTATAGGTGTGAATATGTGATTGGGGTGAGTTCCCTTTTATAGTGGAGTAGGAGTGGCATTCATGCAAATACAAAAGGTAAAAACTATTGAAGGGTCTCTGTTATTTCATGTGCCTAAAATAATGGTAAATTATCATTAATAGTGGGTAAATTGTATAATTTTTTCCATACAATGGATTTTTGAAATGTTTTAGGTCATTTGGTCCCCTTAATAAAAATTTTATTCCTTTGTAAACTCTTTTTTAATTAATCACTATAATTAATTTTAAATGTTTTAACTAATATTTTATTTAAAAAAATTAATTTTTCGCATATTATATGTTTTAATTTTTGATTATACCAAATATGGAAACATTATTCCCAAATTCTAATCACATAAGTAAAATTAATTATTTTAAAATTATTCCCAGAGACGGGACGAAACAATATGTTTATGAAAAGAAAACATTTAAATGAATGAAATGTTTTTATATCATATTTCATTTTGAATTTTTTTAAAATTTCATAAATTGTATTAATATATTTACATTTCATTAATATATAATATAAAACCAATTTTAGATATAATTTAACTACATAAATAAATTAGACAAAAATTCAGTTTTCAATTAAAAGTAATTGTTTTTAACTATTCATCTATAAAGGAAACTTTTATGAAAAATAATATTAAGCCACCCAAATAAATTATGAGGTTTGTATTTAGAAAATTATGTTTATTATTTAAAATAAATATTATAAAATTTTGGAAAATTAGTTTTAAAACATGTCTTTAATTAAAATGTTTTAAAATTGACTATGAGAAGAAATACACTTTTATTATAAAGAAAATTTTATTTGTTCATATTTTGTGACAATAAAAAAATTGAATGAATTTAAAAACATTATATTGAATTTAGAATAAAATATATTTTTTTAATATCGATCACTAATAGTGATTAATTTAATTTATTTTTAATTTTTTTCCATAAAATGTTTTTTATAAAAAAAAAACATTCTTAATATTAAATTGGGTTTTATTGTTGATCATAATTAATTGATAACCAAAGAATCCATTTTATAAACATTTATAAAAAATACTTTCACATTTTAGTTAATATTATTCATATCATCCATTATAATGGATTGATGCTAACTAAAATAATCTTTTAATAACAGTATTAAAATGATATTGTAATTTGGTAAAACTCAGTATTGTGTGTAACACAAGCTATCGAATGAACTCGGTATTCTATGTAACACAAGCCAATAATATTTTTCTATATACCTCAAGGTAATATACATGTTTTATATATTGAAATATTAACATGGTGTCATGTGTAACACAATCCAAACATATTTCTTTCATATAACACAATCCATATTCAGTGTCTTATAAAATCTAGAATATCGAAAATATTAATTTAATTCCAAAAAATATTTTAAAAAATCACAGGGTGTTACTTTCTACCCAGATAAAACTTTATTTATCCCTCATAATTCATCTATTTTTTCACAAGTTTAATACTTGGATTTTCCTTTCATAGAAACCCACATCATATAAATAATTACTAAAAAATCATTAAAAAAGGGAAATTTGGAACCATAACAGTTACACAAACGAACTCATGACAATATTTCCATGTACTATAATATAAGTGGTAAGTACAGATTTACATATAAGAAAATTGAAAATAATTCTAGAGAGTTATAAATATCACCAATCACAAGTAGGTGAATTGTCAATGGATAGTTAAGGGACTAAAACCATAAATCAGTGATGATATATAAGTCAACTAATTCAACACATATGATGGTATTTGGATAAATATTTTTCAATATCCATTTTTATATTTAAGGCATTTTTTTACTATATAAAAATATAAGTAAATAAACCTAGTTGAATTCATTCCTTTTATTATGCATAGTCACACAGTTTGGATGTGCATTGATTAATTTCCACTTCATCACTTACTCTAGGTAATGAAGGTGAATTTTTCATTCCTAATGTGCTGTCATATCATGTGAATGATAATTAATTCTATCTGTCATTATTTAACATCATAGTAAAGTGGTTATTATAGGTTATCCAATATTCATAAATCCACATATGGTGAGATAATACAATAATATGTAAAACCTAATTTGAAGATCAAAATAAACCAATCCATGATTGTTTAACCTTGTAACCCCTCTGAAGGATAAAATTACAAAATTTTTGAAAGAAGGAACTTAAATTTTTCAAAATTAACTTAGCATTTATGCCCATTAGGTTATAAAGTGTACATTATATTTAGATACAAAATATATGAATAATTTTATCATATATTCTCTTGAAATATTGTAGTAACCTGAATTACTATAAATCCTTATTGAAAACGTTGAGTATTTTTTATTCCATTTTTTATTGGACATATTTCTTAAATAAAAAAACTCCATAAACTCCATCCATCATAACATAAAAAAATTTAAAAACAATTTACCAGTTCTAAAGACATTGATACTATCGAATTTACTTCATCCAAATCAATAATATCATTATAAAATATAACCACAATTTTATAAACATCGAAAACCCATTAAGGCTACCTTCCCTTGATCATAATATCACCTTTATATTAAAAGAAATCTCTTGTTCGTCAATACCATTCAATATATTATTTTAAATCCTTAATGAATACATAGTATGTAATTCATATATCATTATTCTTGAAATCCAAAACACATTCAAATAAATCATCCCACTTCTTTCTCAAACCATTATTTAGGATAAATCATATTATTACTTTATAAATCTTCTTAAAATTTGAAACAAAAATCATGTATTAACATTAATAAAACAAAATTTAATCATTCCTATAAACAATACTATTAGAACATCACATATCATTCAAGTGTTGTTCGTGGTTTCATAATAATCAAAATTAAAATAATTACGCTTACATCCTTTTTGATTTTCATAATTAGATTTTCAGGTTAATTATTTATTTTAAAAATGTCTATACAATTAAAACATTCAACTATTGATAATACCCTAGGAGGACCAATATTCCCATCCATTATGATAACATGATTTTTTTTGTTTTCCTTTTGAATATACTTACTTTGTGTGCTTTTCCAATGTCAAATAATAATCATATTCCTATAATAAATCCAATTTTATTATCTATAATGGGATATAATTTATTATAAACCACCAAATCTATCCTATAGAAAAACTTTATGAATGTTTCATATAATATAACACAACTGTACACTTTTCCATAAAGACAACTCTAGACCTATCCTTAGAAATATCCCTTATGATCTCACTAAAGTTTTCTAATATTAGTTTCCCAAGGGTGAGTAAATATTTTGTAAATACCTGGAAAATTCCTTGTCAATTTTTTTAAATTATTTTGGGATTTTTTTGAGACTGCAAAAATTGACGATGCATGATTCTGAGGCCCAGTGTGCCTGGAAAGAATTTCTAAACTTTTTTATGGTACGTTCAGTAAACGCACAAGTGACATTTTCTATCTTTTGAACTGGTGCTCAGAATTGAAATATGAGAGCATCGTTGAATCTGCAGCACCAGGATTCACTAAAGGGAAGCTTCACTTCAACTATAGTTGGTCGGGAGAAAAAGATAGTTTTTTGCGACTTTTACAGAAATAATAATAAATTGTTATTTTATTTATTTTTATTTTTTCCTACCACCTGTTGAGCGGCGGTGGCGGGGACCACGAAAGTGGTCTGACATTTAATTATTGGGTGTTAATTTTACAATTAAACTTTGGTTGCATAACCACCCCGGATGTAAATAATGAGACACTTCAATTACATCAATTAATGAGGCACATTAATGACGAAAATTAATGAACCACATTAATTCCTCAAGGCATTTCTCTTCTTTCCCCTTCCTATTTAAATAGAGCTCATGTGGGGTTTTGGTATGGATTCATCAATTGAGGAACCCCTGATGAAATGACGCCATGCCTTCCACTGACGGAGAACAGAGTATTGACACTGCTTGTTGTATGATCGATCTGAAGGTCGATGGATGGCGAATGACAATGCATGAAAACCTTCTCATGTGTCCTAAATACCCTTGAATGTGGAAGACCCACCATCCGTGACTTCCCCAACAAATCAAAAGGTATGGGTTGTCTTTAATTTAAGAATTTCCCTCGATTATATTTCTCATTCTTGTATTTGCGGGAGGTTATTGCAGGGGTTTTGATCGGGGTTCAACATTATTAAAATGTGACGAATAAATACCTTACTCTTGTTATAACGCTAACACGGAGGGCACATTCCAAATGAACAACGCCCTGACCCTCCACTTATTTTTGTTTTAGTTTTGTTCTTCAGGGACTGTTTTCCTAATTCTATGGCAATGCAAGATAGATAGTCACCCAATGACGGTGACAGTCTTAGAGGCCCTTAGGCACAGATGGGAATGGAAATGGAGTTATGGAGCATCTCCGGAGCCCCGCGGACGCTTCGGCGGTGCAACACCGGTGTTGTGGAACCAGAGAATGGAGTTGGTGGTAGAGACGATGGACGACACTCTCCAGCCATAGAGGAGTGTAGTGCCACGGTGGTCGGACAAGGGGGCTGGCAATGACCGGCCGTGGAGAAAGAGGTGGCGCACCATCACGCACCCTGTCGAAAAATTCGCAGCAAAGGCAGGGGAACCCACATCCCATGGGTCTTCCAGAAACTATGGTAATGCTGATTGAAGGGGATTAATGGATCCATTAAGCCGCTCGGTAGGTGGACTACGTGCCCTTTATAGGGCGAGCCAACATGCTGGGCCACGTTGCTCAGTCAGGCGGGCCGGTCCGCGGCCCAGCGAACCAGGCCAGCCGCGACCCTGACCAGCTAGGGAGGGAAGGACCGGTCCGCGGACATGCCCAACCGAGCCAAATCATGCCCATTTTGGGCCAGCCTGGAACAGGGTGACCCGAACCAAATCAGTTCGGGCAGGGTTGGACCAGAACTGAACCCCTCTCGGGCCCAGAAACACTTGAATGATTTTAACATGCAAATGAGACATATGTTTTACCAAATTTCTACAAAGATGTGATCCATGGAGAGAGACGGTCCTTTTGAGATACTCCAGGAGAGTTTTGGAGAAAGTTGGAGTACGAACGGGTTGTATTGACTTCGAATCCAACCGGACCCTCGAAACTATAATACCAAAAAACTTACAGACCGGGCGTCTGGTTGACGTGCCATCTGTTTCATTTGAAATATCATGACATGAAGGATCATTGGTTACCTATTAATTAGACTTTGTGCCAGTTGAAGTATGACTGTTGTCTTGAGGAGAGGTTATCCTAGAATCAGGTGAGCATTGTGTGGGAATCTAGTGGCTGGCTGTGACATGAATAAGTAGAGCGACCAATACGAGTCAGAATCAGAAAATCCAGCGCGAGATGATCTAGTTGTATGACTAATCATCCATACATCTATTCCAGAAACCAATATAGGTAACCACCAGCGACCAATAAGGGTAAGAACTGGTGACCAATATAGGTCAGCACCAACGACCAATATGGGTCAGCACCAACAACCAATAAGGGTAACCATCTAGTGACAAATACGGGTCAGCATACATGGACCTATACAGGTCAGAAATACAATTACTATGGATAGAATGATCTAGCTTTACGACTAGTCATACCTATCCCAGCAACATTGATGTTATACCATTAGATTGAGATGTCTCTTTTGTTTTGTGCTTCATGATTTAGATCATGCATGCGAAAGTACATTTGTTTTATTTCTTGTGATATTTTCCTTTGTGGATTAGTGAGACATTAGGGGGTCTTAGGGTCCCCTACTAGGTATTGTTATACTCACCCCTACATGGGCTCCACCCGCACGTGTGTGTCTTGTGCAGACTACTGATGCTCTGAGGTAGACTTTAGAGGTTCAAGACTTAGTGGAGCTTGGTGCGACGCGAGTAGTGAATATCCTCTTCTTCAACATCAGACTTACAGCTAATACCCTCCAGGTAGAGAATCAGGGTAGACATGATAGTTTTTTACTTTCATTTCATTTTCTGGGGCTAGTATTCCATCCCACTATTTTTTTTATAGTTGTACATGTTGTTGTACCGTAATATAGTGGTTATACCTTACTTTGGTTGGTTGTTTACTTCAGTTTAACTTTTTCTAGTGTGTAAAGATATCTAATGCAATGCCATACCTGTTCCGGAAAATCCTTCATGAGATAGTCACTAACCCCTAGCCTACGGAAGGCGGGATTGGGGTAGTCACATCCGGGCACCATGGGATGGGTTGTGACAAAATTATATCAGAGGGAGGTTGGTTCTAACAGAAGAACAAAGAGTCTACTATTAATGAGGTAATAGTTTAAAGTGTCTTCAGTTCAATTTTCAGTACAGGGAGTCTAGTGTTGGTGCAGCAGCTGACGTATCCATACACCAGGACCCTGAATTATATTTTCTAACTCAGTACATGAAAACACCAGTTTCTAGTATTTTGAAAATATTTCATGATTCAGTTCACCAGGTATTACATATAGACTGTGTCACATATGTTTCATACAGGATTCCTCCATGAAGACATCCATCCAAGATTCGTAATAGATATCATGACAATGGACCACCGAGCAATGAGGAATCAGTACAAGGACCACTCATAGTGATTGCACCTTCGAGTGGAGTACCAGCAGCACCACCACCCGTTGAGTAGCATATGCTACTAGTGGATCATGCATGTCATCTGAGTGCATTTAAAGAGTTCTAGAGATAGAGGCCTCTTAGGTTTCGAGGCGAGATGGACTCCCAGGTAGCATAGTACTGGATTGATGCAGTTTCGTGTGTCTTTCTCTTAGAAGAGACACCTACCGAGCAGATTGTGATCTTGGCCGCTAGCCATCTTCAGGGCTCGGTAGAAGGATGGCGGAGCTTGAAGATCCAGGTGCATGAGGAGACAACCCTCACCTGGCCAAACATTGAGAGGCTTTTCAAGGCGGTGATCATGCCAGTGACACTATGCTCTGTACGTATTCAAGAGCTACAACATCTGTACCAGGAAAGCCACACTGTGGATCAATACTTTGCAAAATTTATTGACCTCTCACGATACTCCACTGACATGGTATGGGACCCTTACATCAGGGCCTTGACCATTGGGTAGGGGCTCCAGTGAGAGATCTGAGCGGTGACAGTTTCTCTCAGCATCCTGATGCAGGTTAGGGTGCTAGAGCGAGCTTTACTGAAGGAGAGATTCCTTGCTGAGCATGCACTGATAGTGAGATCCCCTACCGAACGATCAGTAGCAGAGTCATCTACAGCTAGTAGTAGACAGAAGACGTAGAATCCCAAGCGAGCTCATCCTTCTAGAGGGAGACATGGGGACACTGGGTTAGAGGATCATGACTCGAGAGGCTGAGGGAGCGATTAGGAAGACATGATCTATTTTTATTACGGGGGATAGGATCTCATAGCTCATGATTGTCTGAATCCCCGTGCGGATGATCAGAAGATGGTGGAGGGGCCACCAAGGTAGCTGCAGCGGTAGGAGCATGAGAATAAGCTAGGTGGTGGACGAGGCAGGGGAGTAGGACATGCAGCGGGAGGTGGTCCGGGTCACCAGGCACCACCACCACCACCCCCAGGTGGTCCACCACCAGCTTAGGGAGGAGGTGGACGAGGACATGTCCAGCTACATCTAGTTGAGGCTCACGATCTGGACTTCCCTGAGATGATACGAGGTACAATATGAATATTCTCTACTTTAGCAACAGTTCTTATCGACACAGGTGTTAGAAATTAATTCCTTGACACAGATGTAATTAGAGACTTTGAGATTCTGACTGATCTTTTAGCTTGACCTTTGCGTTTAGATACTCTTATGGGAGGAGATTCAGCGGTCACACACTAGTTATAACAGTGTGATCATACTCTCAGAGGAGAGAGTTTCAAATAAGATATTCTCATATCAGCATTGAATCCCTATGATATCAATCTAGGCATGGAATGGATATTAGCAGTTCATGCATAGATTGACTTCTTGAGACATACAGTGCGATGCACACACGAAGATAAAGGCCAGTTTTCCTTTTTTGGTGAGAAGGAAAATAGGGAAGCTTAAGATGGACTTGTGCATTAGAGGGTGTAGCCGATTACATATCAGCTAGCATGCATGACCTTCGACACAATGGATGAGGCGAGTCCATAGTTCCTAGTAGTGGTGGATGAGTATGAGGATGTCTTTCTAGAAGATGTCCCAGGAAAACCTCCTCGTAGATAGGTAGACTTCCGAATTGACTTGTTCCTAGGAAAAACACCGATTTCTACACCAAAATATCAGATGGCCCCTATAGAGATCTGGGAGCAGAGGGTATAGTTGGAGGACTTACAATGGAAGGGAATCGTAAGGCCCAGGGATTATCCAGGGGAATCCCCAGTGTTGTTTTCCAAGAAGGAATGATGAAGTTTGACACTATGCATAGACTTTCAGCACCTAAACCAGGTGACTTTGATGAACAAGAATCCTCTGCCGATGATCGATAATCTCTTCGACCATCTGAAGGGAGCTCATTGTTTTTCAAAGAAAGAACTCTGATTAGCCTATCACCAGCTTAGGGTACGAGACGAGGACATACCGAAGACATCCTTCAAATGTCGGTATGGCCATTACAAGTTCATGGGGATGCCTTTGGGCATGACCAATGTTCCAGCAGTGTTTGTGAGGCCCATGAAAAGGATCTTTTATCCATTCCTAGATCACTTTGTGGTGGTCTTCATCGATGACATATTGGTGTACTCAGCATCTGAAGAAGAACATGTTGTACACTTTTGGATAGTTCTTGACACACTCTATGAGCACCCGTTATATGGAAAGATATTGAAGTGTGATTTCTAGATACGGAAGGTCCACTTCTTTAGACGCATCATCTCAGAGGCTGGAGTTACAGTGGATCCAGCAATGATCAAGGAAATACGTGCTTGGGAGCCACCCATGACTATTACTGAGTTGCAGAACATCCTTGGTTTAGCAAGCTACTATTAGAGGTTTTTATCTTATTTTTTCAGAGTATCACCACCTATTACTGCCTTAAAAAAGAAAGGTAAAACCTTTATATGGTTAGAGACATGCCAATAGAGCTTTTAATAGCTGAGGTAGAGCCTGACTAGCTCTCCCATCCTGAGGTTTCCGGAGGTGGTCACTGACTACATGGTTTACTGTGCGTGTCATCCTTATGCAGGGGCCATGTTAATCTTCACTGTATTGTTCCAATTTTATCGGATGTCTCTGAAGATACTATACATGATTTACTGTGATGCATCAGGGATAGGACTCGATTGTGTCCTGATGCAGGATGGTTCAGTGATTGTTTAGGGATGACGATAGCTGAGCCCTCATGAAAAAAATTATGTGACTCATGACATGAAGATGGTAGTAGTAGTCTTCACACTGAAGATGCAGTGACACTACATGATGGGCGAGCGGTTCAATGTTTACTCAGACCACTAGAGTTTCATATATATCTTAACATAGAAAGATCTCAATATGAGGAAACATATTTTGATAGGGTTCCTCCAAGACAATGACTTTGATATTTCTATACTCTTGGGACGGGGAATGTAGTGGAAGATGCACTTATCTAGAGTTCAAGTTTGCAGCTACTGAACGAGGCTTCATAGTAGTTATCCTTGCATAAAATATTCTTCGTGGATAGAGATGAGATAGTATACCTCCAATTGATGGTAGTTTCCCCACCCCTCCTTTAGCGAGATAGGGAGGCGCAACTTGGAGACATCAACTGTGAGACTACACATTCTCATATATCCTTATGCCATGCACCTGATGGATATTATAAAGGTGGGATGTACATAAACTTTTTTAGAGGACGTACAATTGTACCTGTGCTGCAACAAGTGGAGGTGCTGAGGAAGCTCGATACATCCCCCTTGGAAGTACATACAAGCGTCATGAATATGTATGAGGACTTCAAACATCAGTACTGGTGGCCAAAGATGAAGAAAGCTATGGAAACATTTGTCTTTATATGTCTCACTTTCCAGCAAGTGAAGGCTGAGCACCAGGTACCTATAGGCTTGACCCAAACCCTCGAGACCCTAGAGTGGATGTGGGAAGGGATATTGATGGACATTATAGTAGGGTTACCACGTATATCGAAAGGGACCGATACCATCTGGGTTATCATTGAATGACTCACCATGTTGGCCCACTTCCTTGCTATTACAGAGAAGGGTTTAGTAGAGAGCTTGGGACGTCTCTATATTCAAGAGATTCTGCAACTTCATAGAGTGCCTTTGATGATAGTCTCAAACCGTGATGCATGCTTCACATCGCAGATGTGGAAAGGATTACAGGAGGCTTTCGAGACTTAACTTAACTTGAGCACAACTTTTCACCATCAGATAGATGGTCAGATTGAGTGGACCATCCAAACCATGGAGGAAAATGCTTCGGGCATGTGTCCAAGATTTTGGTCGCAGTTTGGTGAACCAGCTACCCTTGGTGAAGTTCGCGTACAACAACAGATATCACTCCACCATTGGTATGTCCCCTTTTGAGTCATTGTATAGATGACTGTACAGATCACCCATATATAGGAAGGATCCAAGAGAGACAACACTCGTGAGCCCAGATATGGTACAAGCAACCATTGAGATGGTGCAGGTCATCCAAGAGTAGATGAAGACAACATAGAGCTGACAGAAGTCCTATGCTGATAGGCATCAGAGACCACTAGAGTTCCAGGAGGGGGACCACATATTCTTTTGAGTCTCCCCTCTACGGGGACTACAAATCTTTGATCGAGGCTGCAAACTCTCATCGAGGTTTACCAGACCATTTTTGATAATTCCGGGGATTGGAAAGGTGGAATACCACATAGAACTACCACCACATTTAGAGAGGGTGCACCACATCTTCCACGTATCCCAACGGAGGAGATACATGCATGACCCATTTCACATGATCGGCCATGGCGAGCTAGAGATTGACTATGGGGAGACCTTTGCGGAGTTCCGGGTGCAGATATAGGATCCAAAAGAGTGAATCCTTTATGGGCGATCAATAACTCTGGTGAAAGTTCTGTGGAATCACGAGAATCTCCAGGAGATCACATGGGAGCGAAAGGCTCATATGCATACCCAATACCCCCTTTTGTTTGTGTAGCCTTGTTTGGAATTTGGGGACGTAAATCCCCAAGGTGGGGAGAATGTAAAGACCTGTAAAATTCCATGTAATATTTTTAAAAATTATTTGGGAATATTTTGAGTCTTTGAAAATTGATGGTGCATGATTTCGATCCCCAGTGTGCTCGAAATTAATTTCTGAACTTTCTTTAAGGTACGTTCAGTAAACGTGTGATAGTGTTTTCTATATTTTGAATCGGTGCTCAAAATTGAAATCTGAGAGAACAATTTAATCTTCAATATGAAGATTCTCTTATGAAAAGCTTCACTTCGACCATAGTTAGTCAGGAGAAAACGAGAGTTTTTGCGGCTATTAAAGAAATAATAAAATAACATAAATTTTTATTTTATTTATTTTTCTTTTTCTTACCACCTGTTGTGCTCCGGTGGTGGGGACCACAGATGTGGTCAGGCCTTTAATTATGGGGTTTTAATTTCATGGATACACTTTTGTTATGTAACGAACCCTCACGTAATTTATGAGACACTTTAATTACGTCAATTAATGAGTCACAATAATTACGTAAATTACTGAACCTCATTAATTCCTCAAGGTGTTTATTGTCATTCCCCCTCCTATTTGAATGAAATTAGTTGTGGGATTTTGGCACGACTTCATCAAACGAGAAACCCCTGATGAAATGATGTCATGCCTTCCGCCGATGGAGAATGGAAGACTGATGAAGCCCGTTGTAGGATCAATCAAAAGTTCAATGGATGACGAATTCGAATGCACGCGAACCTTCTCCTTCATCCACAATACCCCCAAACATGGAAGCACCACCATCCGCGATGTCCCAAATGAATCACAAGGTAGAGGTTGTCCTTAATTCATGAATTTCCTTTGATTATATTGATCGTTCTTGTATTTGCTGGAGGTTCTTGTGGGCGTTTTGAATGGCATTCAAAAATATTAAAATGTGATGAATAATTACCTCCCTCTTGTTATAACGCTAACATGGAGGGTGCAGACCAAATGAACAAGGCACAGATGCTCCACCGCTTGTTTTTATCATTGCGTTCTTACGTGATGGTTTTCCCAATTCAACGGAAACACAATACAGAGGGTCGCACTGTGACGATGACAGTTCTGAAGGCCTATAGGTGTAGAATGGAATGAAAACAGAGCTCCAGAGCATTGTTGGAGCCCTGTAGAAGCCCCATCGGTGCGGCACTGGTGCAGCAGCACTGACAACTGGTGCCGGTGGTGGAGGAGCATAGCGCCGCGAAGGTGGAGGATGCACACCATCACCTGCCTCGTTGAAGAAGTCGCGTTTCGAAGCTGTGGTGAAGGTAGGGGGACACGTGTCCTATAGGTCCCACAGACCATGTGGTACCAGTGATTAAAGGGGTCGAATGGCTCCTTTGAGCCATTTGGTAGGTGGACCACACCCCCCACATGGGTCACTCCAACAAGCCGGGCAGCGTCGCCTGTGTGGGCCGGACCGCTCTGCGGCCTGGCAGGCCAAGCCCGCTACGGCCTATCCCAATCGAGCTGGTGCAGGACGGTTTGGGCTGGGCTGGGTCGGACCCATACTGGGTTGGGTCGACCCGACCCGGATCAGGCCAGATGATACTGGACCCGAACCCCTCACGGGCTCAGAAACACTTAAGTGACTGTAACATGCGAACTGGACATTCATTTGACAAACCGTATGCAGCACTGTGATTCTTGTAGTAAGATAGTACTTTTTAGATACTCCACAACAGTTTTGGAGAAAGTTATAGTATGTAAGGGTTTGATCAACTCCAAATCCAACTGATCCCTTGACACTAAAAAGACAATAACATATAGACTGGGTGTCTGGTTGATGCTCCTTCTATTGCATTGGAACCCTCATGACGTGAAGGAACATCGGGTTACTTATTCATGGAAGTTCATTCTGGTTGAAATATAACAGATGGCTTGAGGAGCGGTTCTCCTAGAATTAGGTGAGCTTCGTATGGATATCCAGTTGCTGGTTGTGACATAAAGAAGAAAATAGACCAATACGAGTCAGCATTATGAACTCCAGAGCATGATGATCTAGCTGTTCGACTAATAATCCATACCTTTGTACCAACAACCAATACAGGTCAGCACCAGTTACCATTATGGGTCATCACCAACAACCAATACGGGCCAACATCTTGCAACCAATACGAGTTAGCATACAGTGAACTATACGGGTTAACAGTAGAGTTACTATGGATATGATGATCTGGCTTTATGACTAGTCATATCTATCCTAGTAACCTTGATGTTATACCATTAGTGTGATATGTCTCTTTTTCTTTGTGCTTCATGGTTTAGATTATGATTTCAAAATTTCTTTTGTGGTATTTCTTGTGATATTTTCCTTGGTGGATTACTAAGAGACCTTCGGGGGTCTCGGGGTCCCCCATTCGGTATTTTTATACTCACCCCTTCGTGGGATCCGCCAGCATGTGTGTGTCTAGTGCAGAATACTGATGTGGAAAGGAATATTTTGGAGGTTAGGGACTTGGTGGATCTTGGTGCGATGGGAGCAGTCGAGATCATCTTCTTCAACTTCATATGTACATCTACTACCCTCCAGGTAGAGCTATAGGGTAGACGTGATAGTATATTACTTTCTTTTTAGTTTCTAGGGATTGTATTCTGGCCCACTGTTTTCAGTTTTCAGTTGTAATTTACTCTTGTGGTTATACCTTACATTGGTTGGTTGTTTAATTCATTTTCCCTTTTTTGAATGTGTACAGATCTCTAAGGCAATGGCCTCCCTATTCGGGAAAAGATTTCAGGTGCTAGTCCCCATCCCCTGGCCTATGGAAGGCGGGCTTGGGGTAGTCACATTTGAACCCCATGGGATAGGTCATGACACATTTTCCATGATTCCAACTCTAGCGACCTAGGCTTAACATATGTGGTTATTACATGATTTCAGAATAATATTCTACACATAAAAAGTACATGAGTGGGGACGGTAATAGTTTACTCTTTTTGGAATCTTGTAAAAAAATATTCTAACTGGACGAAAGATCTTAAATGTTATGCACAAATATCTTCCCTTTTATTAACCCCTACATAAAATATTCCTTCATAACATGGTGAAAGGAATCATATTAATGGGTGACCTAAAATGCTCAATAAGGGTAAATAAAGTATATACGTAAACATAACATGAATGTAAAGGTATGATTAGATGAGAAAAAAATTATGATATTATACACTACATATGAAAGATCATAAACATGAAGCATGGAATAAATATTGGATGTTCAAAAGACATGAATGAAATAATAAAAAAAAAGTATAAGAAGTAGAATTATGGGAGATTCATAAACAAATAAAATTATTGCCAAAATAGTAATGGATTATTTCCAAAGTCATATTATTAGAATGGGATCACTACCAAAACTCTATTAGTTTCCATGGTTCACTCCCATGTCCATAATAGTGTACACATTACCTTATTGATAAAGGATAATTCCACATTCTATCCCTATATTATTGAACTTGGTTCACTTCCCATTCAAAATTTTTATTACTGACTTAGGACACTTCCTACTGTAACACAATATTACTAAATTGGGTTCACCTCTTGTTACAGTCATTTATTATACAACTGGGTTCAATCTCCATTCCGTCCCTATATTATTGATCTGGGTTCACATCTCATTCCATCCATGTTTTAATAAAATGTGTTAAATCATCATTCTATCCCTGTATTACTATACTAAATTCACTCATTGTTTTAGCCATGTCTATCTTAGGTTATATAAATCATTATCTAATTAATTTTATGGAGATATAGGTCCCACTTGTCACATAATAAAATCATTCATACTTGTGACACAAGATAAAACATTTATCATATCATGACACATAAAATGATATGGGTTTCATAAACATCATATCATATCCCAGGAAATGGGTGTCATAAACATTTTATCATGAAGTAACATATGTAAAAGATAAATGTATAATATTTATAGAAGAACATGTGAAATGAAATGATTTTAATAAGTGTTTTATCTTGGTATATCCGATGGAAGTGAAACCAGTTTTGAAAACTAGTTTTCTTCGTAAACATTAACAATTCAAATAATGAATAAGAATGGGGTTATTGGATCATATCAATAAGAAAATTCTCTTAGCATTAATTAAAATCAGATCATTTTTTTCATTATAATTAATACATTACATAAATAGATGCAAAAATACTATATTAGTTTAGTGCATTTTGAAACAAGTAAACATAAACACTAGTACACAAGTGCGATACATTATCTCCCACTAGGTTCTTATGAATAATACCCTTCTTAGACACATCAAATGTAATAAATATCATCGTATCTGGGGGAATGGTTATGTAAAAATTGGTAATCTTAGATTCTCTTTAAAGGTAATCATGGGAGACACGTTATCATAAACATGAGCATATAGTGTATGAGAATGTGATCATAACATTATAATTTCATTCCCTTAAAAAAAAGATCATAAACATGTATCATGGAATAAATACTGGTGGATAATAATACATCAATCATAAATTAATTAAGAGAGTAATCCATGAGAGCATAAAATCAGGATAATACATGGAATTATGGAATTCAAATAATAATAATAATTTATTTCCATGGTATTCATGTCATCACTACTGAGGACATCTTGGTGGAATGGGTTCACTCCTGAATCCATCTTGGTAGTTATGGTTTACCCGCAAGACTATCTTAGAGGACATAGTCCTTCACAAAACTAAGTTCACTCACCATTCCATCCTTGTCTATATTATGATATATAATTAATTACCTAGTGAAATTTAAAGAGATAAGGGTCCCACCCATATCATAATGAAATCATACAAACATGTTTCACAAGATAATAAACAATCATATCATAACCCATGAAATAAAATGTGTCTAATAAACATGTCATCATACCATAACGTGTGGAAAAGTCACATGTAACACAACCATTTCAAAAAATCAAAACCTATGAATAGAATCATGTTTCATAAGCATATAACCTATTGATGAGAAACATGTTTCATAAACCTAATACCCATGAAAGAGAAACAAGATTCATGACCATCATGACATAAAATCCTAAACCATTCAGGGAGAAAATATGAATTTATACCTTGTATTATATCCCTATAATGTAATGAGTAACATATATAGATATAATCTTAGAAATAAAATAATTTAGAAAGATATTTTAAAAAATTTCTAGGGAAAATAACTATTCTCATTTGAATGTTTTTTTTAAAACATAAAATATGTTTGAAATATATTTTCATTGAAAATTTCATTCGAAAAATATTATGGAAGTTTTTTAAATAATAAATAAATTTAAAATACCTTTTCCATGTGTATAATATTAGAGGGTCATTTAAAAAACATGTTTTAATTTTATTTGAAAATAATTTTTTTTAATAAAACCAATTTCCAATCGAAGAGATAAATTAGTTCATATTTTCTTTAAAATTTATTAATTTTTGTAAGTAAAAAAGAGTTTAAAAGGTACTAATACATTAAAATATCATGAATAAAAATATGATATGAAAAATCGTGAATTTCATGATATATGGATGATAATATTTCAGTAAATGATTCATAATCATAAAAAATCTCGATAAACGATAAGATTGTTGCAATAAACACATACCATATTGATAATTTTCCATCAAACTCCACATGTAGTAAAATTGAATTAAATTAAGCTTAAAATATCATTAAAATAATTATATTCACAATATAACATGTCAAATTTTATTGCATACATCTCATAAAACAATATATGTATATAACAAAACAAGTGTCTCAATGAATGCTAATTGAGAGAAAACTACCTTACCAATTTGGTAAAATTTGAAAAATAAAAAAAATATAATATATATCATGAAATTGTTATGAAAATACCAAAAAATTTATTATATTAATCATATAATACATTTATGGTAATTATATGCACAACACTAAACAAAGGAATGGTTAATAAGGCATAATCTCGCAGAAATAAAAATGACACTTGAAAACCCTTACAACTTGAGTAACTTCTGAATCCTAAGATCCATGAAGGATTAATTTCACAATAAACTTGTAATATTATTTCATATATACCATTCATTATTTAACCTATCATATTGAAGTATAGACACCATATATAATTAATTAGGCGAATAATAACAAATATGTCTCGAAGGAATGTTATTTTAGATGAAAGACCTTACATTATATATTGAATCTCCTTATAGAAACTCAAAAACTAAAATATAATAAATATAAGATTATTATAAGTATTCAACTAAAACATATTAATATATATATTATCATATATGATTTTATTATGGCTTAATATTTCTTGTTTATTAAGAATTCCATTTTAATGATATGTTTCGGGTAATATCAACATCATTTTTCATATATGTTTTGAATTATTATTCTTTAACCTCATACTTATATCAGGATAAAATTAATTAATGAATGTAAAAAACAATTAAATATCATGTATATTCATTAAATAATGACTTATTGTAATATATAAAATATAGAAATATGAAATGGAATACACCATTCATGGAGACCATATGACTTACATATGCATGAACGTTGTTTCTATTTTCATGACCTATTGAAATAAAGAATGTAAATGACATATATATATATACTATCATTAAAGATTAATTATTATGATATATATATAATATAAGTTTATTAAACCCATCATTAATACAGTCCATGTAATGTGTGAATGAATCACATCGCTTAATAGTGGCGGTAATCCACACGTCCACAAACAAAGTTATCATATTCCCAAAAAAATGTAAAACATGAATATATGTTTAATATATAAATTAAAGAAACATAAATACATCATAAATATGAAACATATAATATAAAAATAGTATTTATATCATAATTATGATCCATGAGATGTGGTAAATCAAAAATGAAAAACATCATTTCGCTTGGTGGTAGTATGTCGTACACTGGAACGGTAAGTTAGTTACCCATTTGATAGAAGTGTGTGTGAGTGTAGGTTTAAACCTTAATATAAAAACAGATAATTATATTTATGATATTTATTTTATTATATAATCATAGAATAATAATATTTTAGGAGGTGTATAATGAAAATATACAAAAGAGCATTTGGAATGATGATACCTCTTTATTGGGTAACACCTTTTGGATTTTATTAATGTGATTCCATTGTAAGATTTATGTGAAAATTTATTATTCTAGGATCATAGAAAAAAACATGTGAGGATATTTTGGAAGGTTTTGGCTGATCCATATGTCTAGATATTTGTGAAGATACGAGGATGGTGTGTGACTGTTTCTATTGGTGGTTGAGTGGAATTATTGTAAGTTTAAAAGGTAAAAACTATTGAGAGGTATCCCATACATCATGTTCACCCAATATTTTACTATTTTATATAAAATAGATTAATTGGCCTAAAAATTTCTAGGAAAAGTGTTTTGGACATGCATATAGGTTATTTTTTCCATTAAAATATTGTTTGACCAATAAGTAATCTTGTTTCTTACTTACTCACTAAAATAAATTTTAATTACTGCAGCAACTAATTTTTGTAAAAAATAAGTTGACAATATTATAAATTATAAATTACTATTATCAAAAATATTTAGTCCATTTCCCCAAATTCAAATTATATAAGTGGAAAAAATATATTTAAAATTATTCATGCAAAAATGTTACAACTATAGGTTTTTAAGAGAAAATGTTTACAAGTTTTAATTTGTTTTATATCCCATATCAATATGAAATTGTTCCTAATGATATAAATTGGATTAATTTATGTATTACAGAATGAATTAAATTATAAAATAAAATAAAATTATAATTTATCAATAAAAATAAATTAGATAAAAAATCAGTCTTGAATTAAATTTCTGTATTTTTCACTATTCATACAAAAATGATGTTATTTAGGAATATCCCAATAATTCACCCAATGATTTGAAATTAAGAATTAAATTTCAGTATTTTTCTACTACAATACCCTCTGTTGAGATTATGTAACCCCAAAATTAACCCTTATGAATCCAAAATTCACACTTTATATGTTTTACATGCATTTTATCCTTCATTAGGGACCTTAGTACAATTCTCCAGTGGTCATCACTCTCTTCCTTTCAATTTGAATAGATAAGTGTGTCATGAATCAATACTAATGAAATATAATAGAGGTACACTATAAATACTATATTCATCATATCCATGATGATTTAATAGGAATTAGTAAGACCAAAAGGCATCACCATATATTCCTAGTGGCCAAACCTTATACATTTAGCTTTAATCGGTATATCCTCCTTCTTGACCCTTAATTGCTGACATCTAGAATGAAATTAAATCATTGAAAACTATTTATACCCACTTAGTTGGTCACACATGTCAAAAATACAGGGAAGATGATACTTGTTCATGATTTTCATCTTTTCAAACTCATGATAATCAATGAAGTGTCCCATTGATATGTCTTTCTTTTTTAAAAAAAGAACATGTGTACCCTAAGGTGACATACTAGGCTGAATGATTCCCTTATCAATGTTTTACTGGAGTTTCTTCATATATTCTTGTAACTCAATAGGGTCTATTCTATAGGTAATCCTTGAAATTGGTGTGGAACCATGTATGTGTTTTATCGAGTACTCTACATCATGTTTTATCTTAATACAAGGAAAATATTCTATAAATACATCATTTTTTTGAACAATATCCATATCATAAAAGTATTTTTTTCTACCCAACCATTTGAAATAAAAAACTAATCTAAATGGGACATAAGAATGATACATATGATATAATATCTGAAGAAAGTTCATACAAATGATCATTTTGATAGAATATCATAGGATGGATTGAAATATTGAATGTATCATCACTTCCATGACAATTGTTGTGGGATTTATGACGATACATTAATTCCAGTTCTAAGAGGACAATAAATTCAAGTTGTGGAAGAATAGAATTATTTTCAGGAAGAACATTCCCACAAACGTCAACCAAAGAGGATTCATAAATTAGAGATAGAATCATCATACCATTAGATAATTTCCCTGATAATTTGAAATATAATAATTTGGTGGGAATCACAATAACTTTATAATGTGATTCATAAATTAAATAGTTGGTAGACCAAAATCAAATAAGACATTTGTTGTTCTACAAGGATTGCTTAGTGTAACTTTCACTAATTTTTTTCCACACCTATCATTAGAAATAGTGATTGGATAATATTTCCCATTTTCCATCACCTTAATAGGTTGCTGACCTTGATTAACATTATTAACCTTATCATTTCGGAAGTAGTCAGCATAATTTTCATTCCCCATACAATTGTATTACTAACATTGGGGAGGTTCATTAATTGTATCTTTCCCTCTATTCTTATTGTTAGTTATCTTCTTCCCATCACATCACCAATAAAATTCATGATGACCATCACTTCCACACATAAACGATTTGTTATATCCCTTAATAAAATTTCCAACATGCGTTTTCCAACACATAGGGAATAATTGAAATCTCATATTTTTCTCTTTAGGGTTTTAATATTGTCTATTGAACTCATTATTCCTTTTATTTTTAAAACCATGAGATTGATTCATAAATCCAACTTATATTTCATAATTTATTTCACAACACACAATATATTAATAGATACCAATGTTCATTATGTACAATGCCATTTTAATACACTTCTTTAAGCCACTAGAAAACCAAACAACAATACATTCGGGTTGGATGGTAATTTGAGAATCAAAAAGCACAAGTCTTGTGAAATTAGCCTTGTAGGTACCAACAGATTCATCATCCCTCAAATTAAATACAATTTACTCTTTGTCCATATTTTACAATGAATATAAGAAATTTATTTTTGTAAAATATGATCTCTAACACATTCAAATCTACGGATTTAATTTTATATTGTTTACTTGTATTATTAATTAGATTCCACCATTGGCCTGCTTAACCTTATGACCAGTAAACAACTAGAATGATTTTTTCATGTTCTATACATTGGAGGATGGAGAATATCTTTTCAGTGGAATTGATCCATTTATCAGAAACATGCTGATTATAATACCTCCTTAAAAATGTAGGAAATGCCTCGTGAATGACTCAACATAATTGTGTTCCCTCCTTTACTCATTTGAAATTCCAACATGATCTATGTCTTCAGAAATTTGGGTGACTATAATAATGATATATCCCATTACAGCACCCATATAATTTGGATTATCATAAGAAAAATTACTTCACTGACCACCACAGTCAATATTGACATGGTTTCATTGGGTTCTATCCATTGAAAAAAATATAGAGTAAGAAAAAATAATCAAAGGAGGTAATCACATATTCATGAAACCCCAATTATCGAATTTCAAAATTATAGCCCATTACTTAATCTATGACATAGTAGGTTTATCCTCATCAATTCCAAGACAAAATCTATTAAAATCATTTATTATGGTTTTAGAAGAGTGCGACTTCCCCAGGCATACCCACATGGATTTTCAAACCAGGTATGTGGTAAGGCCCACTCTTATCGACCAGTTCCCAATAAATTCTATCTCAATACGATGTTTTCAAGGTTCTTATCCCTAAGTACATATGTACAAGATCCACATCCACTTATTGTATCCAGAATGTGGTTTATTATTATGAAAACACCCACACTATCCTTTACCAAAATTCTAGTATATTTTCTTAAAATATTCCTTATCCATATACTTATCTATCATCATTTCCTTAGGGTTATCACAAATGTTATCTTATCCTAGATCCCAATGGTTATCTAATATTTTGTATTGATACAAACTATAGAAACCCTCTCATAACATGAATTAATAGTACATAATTTTTGTGGAATACTTAATACATTACAATAACAGATGCCCATAGAAAGTATAAGTTCAGTGCCTTTGGAAAAGGGAAATATAAACACCTGTATTTAAGTTAGCTATATTATATACCAATTGTTTCATCATGACTAAAAACCATCTTAGCCACATCATATATAATACATATCATCATAAACTAGGTAGAGGAACCATAAAACGAGGTTAGCTCAGATGATAAGTATGGGTAATAAAGGGATATTTGTATGCATAAACCTAAAAATACGGGTGTTATAATGTGATTATAATATTAAAATATCATACTATTTTTATTAAATATCATAAAAATGTACTATAGAATAAATATTGGTAGTTCATAAAATATAATTCATAATGGAATCAAGAGAATAATACATAAAATCAAAACATAGATATAATAAATTGAATGGTTGGGGACACATATGCATATAAAATTATTTCTATAGTTTTTAGGGAATCTCATCAATCTCCATATTTGTGTAATGGGTTCACTCCCCAAACGATATTAATAGTTAAGGTTCACTCCCAAGAATACCTTAAAAGACATGTTTCTTTACTAAAATAATTTTACTCTTCATCCAACACATGTGTATCACATGAAATAAAAATAATTACCCAATGAAGAGGAGGGAGAAATAAGTCCTACCAATCAAATAACTAAATCATACATACATATACCACATGATCAGAAAATCATACCATAACACATGAAATGAAATGGGTATCATAAATATGGAATCATATCAAAATCCTTGGAAATTGAAAATGATTTATTATAATTTCATAAGAGAATATATCATGAAAAAGTGGGTTTCACATGAAAATAACTCATTTCAGAGTAATGGGCTTCATAAATATATAACCAGAGAAAGAGAAACGGGTTTGATAAAAAAATGATATCAAAACATAAAACATTAAGAGAAGAATATGAATGAAAAACTTGAATTATATACCCATAATAATGTAACACCAAGAGATGTCATATTA
Source organism: Viscum album (assembly GCA_963277665.1). Classification (NCBI taxonomy): domain Eukaryota; kingdom Viridiplantae; phylum Streptophyta; class Magnoliopsida; order Santalales; family Viscaceae; genus Viscum; species Viscum album. The sequence continues at coordinate 1,438,956,374 of OY728127.1, read as the reverse complement.
TATATAAAATAATATGGAAATATATTTTAAAAAAATTTCTTAAGGAAAATATCCTTTTTATTTTGAAAAAAATCAATACATAAAACATTTTTGGAAATAGTTTTTATATAATTTTTTTTGAAAACATATAAATTAATATTTTTATGCCATAAACATTTTTAAAATACCTTTTCATTAAAAATTATCATTAAATTTTATTTTAAATACATTTTTTTGAAATATTTGTGATTTCTAACTGAATAGATAAATAATGTGATAATTTATTAAAAAAAATTCTTTAATTATCTTAGGTTAGAAATAGTGGGAAATGGTAATAATAATATATTATATCATTAATAACCTAAAGATAATAAAATTCATGAATCTTAAAGAGATATGTATAATAATATTTCATCAATGGAAGCATAATTATAAATAATCCTGATAAATGATGCGATTGTTACGATAAACTCTTACAAAATTGGTACCATTAAAAAAACTCCAAATGGAAGAAAATGAAATTAAATGAAGCTTAAAATATCATTAAAATAATTATATTCATGATATAACATTTCATATGGAAGTATATAAATCTTCTAGATTAATATAAGTGCATAACAAAATTTGTTTCACAATGAAGGAAAAATGAGACATAACTACCTTACTGAATTGGTAACATTTGAACTGTAAAACCACGTGAAATAGAGATAATCAAACGGGTATGTAAATAGCCATTAAATTTTCTATTAAAATAATATATTTTATTAATGAGAATTATATGCACTATAAAAATGAAATGAGTTGTATATAATGCATATATCTTGTATAAATAAAATTTAGATTTAAAAACCCTTACAACAAGAGTAACTTTTGAATCAACATATTTGTGAACTAATGACATGAAATGAAAATTTTAATATAATTTAATTAATTAAATTCATTACATAAAATTTCATAGGTATATATAAAAACCATATATATGTAATTAGGTTCATAATAACAAATATGTCTCAAAGGGATTTAAATTGAGACAAAACCCCGTACCTTATGTCTTGACTCTCATCATTGTCATTCAAAACATCCTGAATAATAAATATAATTTTTTTTATAAATCTAAAAATTTACCATATTATTAAATCTAATTTCATATGTTATTTTATTATGAATTTATATTACAATTTTATTAATGATTTCATGCCAATGTTACATTTCTGGTAATATTCACTTTGTTTTTCGTATATGTTTTGGCATTTTAATCTTTATCCTCTTACATAGATCAGGATTTAATTGTTTATTGAATGTAAAAAGTGATTTTAAATATCATATATATTTTTTATATTAATATATATATTAATCTATAAAATATATAAATATGAAATGGAATACATCATTCATGTAGATAGTTGGTCATATGTACACATGAGCGTTGTTTCTATTTTCTTGTTGTACTGATAGAAATAATGTAAGTGAAATATATGTGTATATATATATAATAATTCCAGTATAATTATTATTTCATATATATCATTTATTTATATTAAACCCTTCCTTAATATATTCCATGTAATGTGTGAATAAATTACATCAGTTTGAGGATGATGTATTCTACATGTCCACAAATGAAGTTACAGTATTTCCATGAAATGGAAATTATGAATTTTTGTGTTATATAATATTCCTAGAAGAATAAATAAAACATAAGTATCATATATATCACATAAAATAGTATTTACATCATAGTTCCCAATCATTAGAGGTGGTAAAATAAAAATGGACAACATTGTTTTGCAATGTGATAGTCCACCGTACCCACTAATGGTAAGTCTAGCACCCATTTGATGGATGTGTGTGCGAGTGTAGGTAAAACCCTCAATATAACAAAATATTATTATATTTATTATGTTTTTATTACAATTTAATCATTTCATAATAATATTTTAGTGGTTGGGGAAAGAAAATAAAACCAAAGTATTTGTGGAAGGATGTAACCTATTCTTTTGGTAACTCCATTTTGATTACACCAAAGTAACTCCTCAGTTGAATTTATACCCAAAGGATGTAATCTTGGATTAATGGAGGGAATTTAGGAGGATATTTAGTCATGTTTCTTATGATGAACTTTTCTTGAGATGTGTGAATAATTGATGAGGTAGAGTGACCTTCTAGAGTGGAAGAGTTTCATTCCTGAAAATTTAAAAATGAAAATAATATTGAGAGGTCTCACATACAATATGTGCCTCCAATAATCTTCCATTTTTTTATAAAATGGTGGAATTAGTCTAAATATATCCATAAAATTTATTTTTTATTTTTTCTGGTTATTTGGACCCTTGAATTAACATTTAACCACTAAGTAATAATTTTTAACCTTAATCAATTTAATTAATTTTCAATACATTCACTAATATTTTTGATCAAAAAACTAATTATACCTTATTAGACATTAAAAATATTTCAAACTCAAAATATAGATTATAGTTTTTCGAAATTCTAATCACATTAGTGGTATAAAATATTTTAAAAATAATTCTGTAAATGTGTCGTGACATCAGGTTTTTTAAGAGAAAATATTTAAATGATTGAAATTCTTTTATATTATATTTAAATGTGAAATTGGTTATAATTACTGAAATTGGATTAATTGATGTAAAATTTATATAATTAAAATTTAAAACAAAATTAAAATATAATTTATCAATATAAATAAATTAGAAAAAATAGAAGTATTGAAATAAAATTCAGTATTTTTCACTATTCATACAAAAATGATGTTTTTCAGAAAAATCCCAAAAATGTAGCCTAAGATAATATTGAGATTATAAATTAAAAAATGAATTTTATTTTATCATATTCAATAAAAATAATTTTCTCAAATTAATTTTATTATTGTTCATAGATGGACTAACAAGATATTCATTTGACAAAATAATAACTTCATATATATAAAGAATTTACAAAAAAAATTAATGTTTATTATCGATGTTTCTTATTTATATAAAATAATTACATATATATTAAAAAAAATTATGACCATTTTTATAATTAAGATTCCAAAATATTTTATAATTTTGTTTAAATAATTGTAATAATGGAATGCTGTTTCGTAGAAAGGCAACGTGGTGTGTAAGGCAAACCATGTTGCTTTTGTGTGTAGAAAAAGATTATCTTGGTGTAACATATAATTAAATATTAACTTCGTGTGGTATATAAAAATATAGAATTAAATTATTTTAAAAAAGGTTAATAAAAACATGGGGTGTTGCAATATCACCCAAAAATCATTAACTATATCAAAGGATGTCATCTAAGATGGAGATATATTTTGAAAGATATCTTGGAGGAATTCATAGGGAAGATACAATTTATTTAAAAATTAATTTTTAAAACATAAATCATTTTCAAAATAATTTTCCTTGAAAACCACTATTAAAACTAATTAAGTAATATTTAATAATTATTTAAACCATTTTCTGATGAAAATATCCTTTGTGATTCAAAAAAATGTTTTTTAAATCATAATACATTTTAAAAACACTTTGTTTTAAGAGTATTCTTGATAACATATAATAAAAAACATTAAAACCATTTAAAACAATTTTTAGAACTTAGAAAATTTTGTAAATACTTTTGGCTTCAAAATTAATATAAAATAAAATTAAGAACATTTTGGAAAACTTTTTAAGAAATCGTGTTGCTATGTGAAAAAAACTTTTCTCCCTAAGATATAAATAATGTTGGATTTTCAGAAAAAATATATTCCTAATAATATTATGTAATAATGAGTGGAAAAATTTACCATTGATTGAGGATATCATGAATAACCATATTTTTCATGAATTCATGAGGCTTCTTGAGAGATGGATCATATTATTTCCTTAGTGGAAGCATAATAGTAAACAAGCCTGATAAAAATTGAGATTGTAGATATAGAGTCCTTCCACATTAGTAACGTTGAATCAAAATATAAATAAGAGAATAATATTAAATTATTCACATAATATAATATAATTAATTATATTAAAGATAATAACAAGTAATATTTCATTATATATAACTCATAAAATAACATAGGTTTATATCATAACATGTGTCTCAAAGAAAGGAAATTGAGACAAAATTACCTTAATTCTTTGGTAACTTTTGAACCGTAAATACAATGAAAGAGAGATAAAAAATGGATATGGGAATATCTATAAAATTATTTATAATTATCATATTACACGTCTTGGAAATTATATAGATCACAACAAATAAATGAGTGGTGAATTTTGGTATATGTCATGATGAAATAAAAGTATGATTAGAAATCACGTCACTACATGATTATGTTTTTAATCATGATCCCAATGAAATAATAACATAAATTGAGACTATTTTAATCATGAAATAAGGTAAAATTATTATATAACATGTCATAGTGATGTATATACACCAAAAAAATTAAACAAGGGTGAATATGGCGTATATCTCATGAATTTAAAAAAAAAAGTGAGATGAAATTACATGACCTTATGTGTTGAATTTCTCCATACATGTTCAAAAAGGATATATAATAAATAATAGTTTGTAATAAATCTACCACAGAAAAATTTGTTCATATATAAAAAAATATATTATTTGATAATGGCATTATATTTCCTATTTATTATCAATTATATGTTATGTTTTTTTTTCATTTAATAAAAACATTGCTTTCTTATATGTTCTGACATGTTATTATTAATTCTATTAATTTAATCATGATTTATTTATTTATAGAATGTAAATAATGATATAAATATAAATTATATTCATTATAAATATGTTTATAATAATATTTAAAAATATAATTGTGAAATGAAATACACCATTCATGGACACAATAGGTTGTACATACTCATGAAAATTGTTTCTATTTTTCTATATTATTTAATGAAATAGTAAATTATATATATATATATATATATATTATCATTAAATCATTATTATGATTTCACTAATTACACATATTAATAATAAAACCAACCTTATTACATTCCATGTAATGTGGGAATAAAACACCTCGCTTTGAGGAGTCAGTAGTCCACACGTCCACAAATGAAGTTATCGTAATCCCACAAAATGGAAAGCATAAATGTATTTGTAATATAATAATTATAGAAGCATAAATACAACATGATTATAACATATATAATATTAAAATTTAAATTCCATCATTATTATCAACAATGAGAGGTTGTAGTGAAAAAATGAACGACATCAGTTTGTGAGGTGGTATTTCGTCTTACACTCGAATGGTGATTATGTATCCCATTTGATGGAATGTTTTGTGGTTGTTGGTAAAAAAATTGACATTAAAAAATGTCATTATATTTATGATACTAACTCTATTTTTTAAATAATAATAATTTAAGTTTTTTAGAAATAAATAATTCAAATGTGCTCATTGAAAACATTACCTCTTCTTCAGGTAACTCCTTTTGGTTTTCACTGAAAGACTTCATTTGATTTATGTATTCCCAATGTGAGAAATCTAGGTTGAGTTGATGGAATTTATGAGCTTATTTGGGATGTTTCTGGATGATCCAATAGTCTTGATATTTGTGAATAAGTGGTGGGTGGAGTACTATTTTACATTGGTGGATGAGTGGAATTGTTGTAAATACAAAATGGTAACCATAATTGAGAGTTGTGAATGTTTAGTCCTCTAAAAAACCCGTTTTTCTCTTAATCCCCATAATTAAGTTTGAATGTTTTCACTGATATTATTTCTAAAGAATTATTTTGACCTTATTATTAATTATAAATTCTTATGATTCCAAATATTGTATCAATTTTTTAAAATTCAATTTGGTGAGGAGGCATAATTTAATTAAAAACTAATTCCATATAAGGGATGAAACAATGAATTTTTAAAGTGAAAATTTTCAAATGTTTGAAATGGTTTTATATCAAATTTAAATGTGAAATGGAATAAATTGACATAAATTGGATTAATATATTTACATTTGATATAAATATTATTTAAGACTAATTTAAAGTATAATTTAAATATATAAATGAATTATATGAAAAATACAGTTCTCAATTAAAATTTAGTGTTTTTATTATAAAATAATGAAATTTCTCATAAAAGTAAAATAATCTACCAATGTAATATTATATGTTCATATTTTAAAAAATATATTTAATTTTCAAATATATATTATAAATTTTTCCAAATTTAGTTTCAAAACAAGTCTTCCATAAAAATGCTTTAAAAGGGCCATGTGGAAAGTTTTGGATTTTTTATTGCCTAATTTTTTTTGTTCTTATTTAATCCCTCTAAAATATATTTTGATTATTTAATTACATTTTTAAAAATTTTATAATATAAAAATATCATTAATATATCTCACTAATTTTTATTAATTTAATTTATTATGATAAAAGGTCATTATGGGCATAAAAATATTTTTTTACAAAAGCACATCCATTATATTCAATTGGTTTTTACGTTAATTTATATATTATTAATAACCAAAAAATCATTTTATAGAAATTTATAAACCATAGTTTCAAATATAGTTAATTTTATTCATATCTACAATTCCAATTGATAATGTTAAATATAATAATATTTTAATAATATTATTAATTATAAATTGTAGTTCAGTAAAACTCAATCTGGAATTTAACAAAATATATTTAAGGAACTTGTAATTTTGTGTAATACAAGTCAAACATAGTGTTTTACCTACCACATTATAATCTATGTGTTGTGAAGAGTTTAATAATATCATGTTGTTTCCTGTAACGTAAGACAAACTTAGTGATTTCAAATAAAATAAGATATATTCAATTTTGCGTAAAGTGATGAATCTCAAAATGATTAAATTAGTTCAAAAAATATATTTCAAAACAGATTTTGGAGTTACAAAGACTCTATTTTAGAAAATTCACGAGTATCATGTGAAATATTGTAGGAAAAATGTGGTTAATAGTTGAATCTAGTGAAAGATGGAGTTTATTGGGTTCAGTTCCCTAAAAAAAATCTAAATAATTAATGATTACATGTATTAATTTTCTTAAATATTATTGAATTTTATTACCATGTCCTAATTATTACTATGTTTGACATGTTCTGTGATAATTCAATACGAATATATGTCACATTAAAAGGTTTTATAAGATCCCTAATATTAGGGGAATATGGAATTTTAATGAAAATATTATTTAATAATTGTTCTATAGTATGATAATATCATTTTAGAGGAAATAAATTATATTGGTTATTAGGCATAGTGACTCAAAAATTAAAGGCACCCTCTCATGATGTTCATGTTTTGTAATTTACTAAGTATAAGATTATGAGAACAAGGCCCACCTATAGGAAATCAACATTTTATCTGTCATTGGATGTTCCTATCTAAAAAACATGTGTATTAATCCTTATAATTTAATATTATCATTAATAAACAAACATAAGTCACTTACTTTGATATATATATAAAATCAATGAAAAAAATAAACATGTAGAGATATAGGATATGTCGTGTGTGTCACAAGTGATATTTCATTAATAGATAATGATAAAAAGAATTTAATAATTTTTTCCTATGGTTTAAGTAGATTTATCATTCCCTTTGATGGAAAACAATATCCCAAGTTAAATCCATATCTAAGGTAATTTTTGATCTAGTTCATTTTTGGAGTGTGAATGAATGAAACATAAATCACATTTATTGATGTTAAGTGTGTGACTGTTTTGTTTAGAGATATCATGATAATGTTATTATATTACATAATGTGTTTTATAAGAGGTTTTACATCGTCGAAACATTAAATAATTTCTTTATGGATGTCTTAGCATGATTCTATTAACTAATCATTTAAATTGGGCATCATTTATTAATTCCATATAAAAATAGGCTTAGAGGGTCACTCAATTGGTATATCCTCAAGATTAGTTAAATTGAATATAAAATTTAATAGGTGAGAATAAATATTATTCATGTATTGTTGTTTAATAATTATTAGTGGTTTTTTGATCTTCAAGATTTAATTAAATATTCTTTCAAAGAATATGTGAATCAAATAATAATAATAATAAATTTTTATTTTAATGTTTTAGAAAATATGATATTTTTTATATTATTGAAACTTAATGGGGTGATATTTATGTAATAAATAAATAACCACTATTTATTTTTTTAGAAGAGAATTATTGGATGTAGTTTAAAGGCATGGTTGAAAATGAAAAAATGATATTTATTTATTTTTATGTGATGTTCTTCTAAATTTAATTATAAATATATTATTACACAGATAAGGATTTGACTAAATATGATGTAATTGGAAAGGGGGATGTGTGAAAATTGAAAACCCGAAACCTGCCTATATAAATATTAAATTATATCACTTTCTTAATAGTGATTCATTATTCATAATGAATAGTGAGAATCTCTATAAAAATAGAATGTTATATAGATATCTAGAATGTAAACTCTCATACCCTCAAAAACTATCAAGAGAACACCAAATGTTCTTCATCCTCATAGAATAATTCTACTACAATCAGACATGAAGAATGCCAATGATCTAGATTGACCATGCTAGAACTTAATGATTCTATAATGACATTCAATGATTGTGGTTCACATTTGGTTCACCGCTAGAGGGATTATACACTTGAATCCCATATCACAACAACTACATGAATATATTTATTGAATCATAAAATCAAAAAATAATGGAACACCTTTTCATGAAATTGAAAATATATTTAGAAATTCATTATATATTACAGGGGATGATATTCCTATTTTGGTTTCGACACTTAAAAAAATCAAGCAATCTATGATTAAAAACCTCCCATCAAGATGTTATTCACCATGTAAAACATTGATAATTCATAAATTAATTCTGAAAGTTGAGTTAGTCTTGTCAAAAAATGAAATTCTACTACACCCATAATAATCATTTATAAGAGGAAATATGATTTTGGGAATCTAACCCTTAGAATCTGAGTAAAAGATTTCGGAATCGTACAATTATGAATGTGAATTTTGGTATAGATATATTACAATTATACATAAAATTGTACAATATAATTCATAAAACCATTTGGTAATAATTTCATTTATAAATAGTAATAATTATTTATGATATATAAAATGAATATAATTATATATATATATTTTTTTGTATAAAAATATTAGAAAAGGAAAATAATTTTTCAATTTTTTTCATAAGGAATGTGGTTTCGAAATAAACTAATAGGATTATTTAATAATTAATACTATCATAACTTTAATCAAATTTCCATAAAAATGGACATCAAATTTGAAACCATCCAGTTAGAATTGTCCAATAGTAAATTTTTCATAATTTTCTAATGCAGTTTAATTTTATGGTAAATAAAAAATTTATATATGAATATATGTTAACCACTATGAATTTATTATAATATAAAAATGATGTAATAATTAATAGAATTGAATTATTAATAGAAAATAATTCATTTTATAAATATTATGTATTTAAATGACGTAAAATTAGATTTCAAACTTATAATATATTTTACAAAGTATAAACATGAAATTAATAATTTAAAAAAATTATAAAAAGTCTGCATTCATAGAAAATGTAATATAAAATACTGTAACCTGTAATTAAATCAGTAAAATGAAAAAAAAATCTAAAACCATGAACTAAAACCATTAATATTAAAATGGTTTTACACCTTGAACAACCCATACTTCTAAAGTCTATGTTTATATGTCAATAAAAAATTATTTCATATTCACTATAAATACTCACTACTCCTCTCATTCCTATAAATTATAAATTAATTTGTCATGTTTATCCTCTCATTCTTACTCTCATTAATCCTTAAAATGTGTTGTTAAGTTAAAATAATCTTCTTCTCAAGCTTTAAGAAGCTACATTGTAGGGTTAGTTTTCTTAATACCACTTTTTCCTTTTAAATTATAGTATTTTTATTATAATATCATTTAAATTTACATTTAATATACTTTTATTATATATATTCAATGGTATTTTCATCCATTTTATATACTTTTAATGATATATTACTTATTACCTCTCATTATAGTCTTTTCCTCAGACATTATTATACCTATGAAAAGGTCCCCAATCACTCATTATTCTTTTTTGTGCAATCCTCCCAAATTCATTTTCATTTATATATGATATTCTAATATACTTAATTATTTTAAATTCCTTATCTTATTATCAATGAGTCATTTTAATTTCCTCGCAATATACTACCTTAATAAGCTCTTATATTACTAAAATATTATTTGAATCCAATGGTATAATTCTAAATATAAGAAAATATAAAAAATTAAAAATTAAAGAGTGTAGTTTCTTAAAATTTACATTCCCATATGGATACTACAATTTGATTCATTCTCTATCAAAAACACACCAAGGAGTAATAATAATGAAAATATTTGTTTGGGTATTAACATGATATTAACTCAGTATACAATAAGTCAGTAAAACAACACACATGGTCTGACACTCTTGAAGGATATGTACTGGATTATTCATAATATATTAAAAAAAATATAATGATGTAATTAAATACATTTGTATAGTAATTTTTTGTAATTATTTATATAAATTATGTAAGTGTTGCACCAATTTTAAATGTGTGGGTCTAGGGAATATTTTTTATCCTTATTTTTGTATCCTAGTATTATAAACAAATTAATATAACAACTATTTTATAATTATATCCCTATAATATGTATTTAAGGACCCCATCCCAAGTAGCCTAGAGTTAAGGGTTACTTAATTACATTGGTACGATATTAAAGTGACCATATCCCAAAGGATTGAATTGTTTAGTAATATAGGAAAACTAGATACATTCTTGAATTTTAGATTAAATTATAAAATTTAAAATATCAAATAGTATTTTTATTGAGAACACCAGGATTCCTTGAATAATATCCCTACATATCATTTATAATACACTACTTATTATCCGGAGGAAAGTAATCTTAATAAATCGATGATCTCATATTATCTATAAGGGAATGATTACAAAAAAAGAAATTATGAATACATAATGCATAATCAATATAATAAGGCATGTTACAGAAAACACACTCCATTTATTTAATATTAAGAGCATGGATAATAACATGGAATGATTAGATTATGATCAAATAAATCCTTTATAATATTAAAATGACCTTGAAACATATCCACGTATACCACAACTAGTCAAACAATCACAAGGTCAATAATAACTAATCATGTGATGATGAAATTAATAATTATGGGTCATATAATCATACAATTAAGGCCTTATTCCAAGACATATTATATAAATTGGTATGGTCTCAACCAAATACCAAATATAGTTATTCTAATAGGACCAACTTATGCATCGAGGATATTTAATGGTCCCTACCCTTGAAATACTATGTTTATTGCATTCTCCAAATGATAAGGAAGAAAAGTAATCATGTAAATGTTCACATTTATAAACTATAATATAAAATATTAATAATTTCCCCAATAAATAGACATAATACATGTAAAAATTTATATATAAAACTAGAAAAATAAATTCTAATAATTTCTTTGTCAAAAAATCATTAACCATCTAGATAAATATAGAGAATGGTATCAAAATAGTACATCCTTAGGAATAATTCATCATAAATGATGAGGAGAAATAATATATATGGTATCATCATTATATATCCCTAGTGGATCATATGTAAAATATTTTTTGTTTTAATTTTTTAATAAGGATACCCCAAAAATAATTTTAGAAATATTATTGAGGAATATACCATTTTCACATTGAATTCCTCTTTTAAAAAAGTGATTAAATTCCATAATGTTATAGAAAATATTTTTTAATTATAATGGAAACATTAACAAGAATATTAAATGAAATGAGTGTTCATGATGGTGGAAAATCTTTTTCTTGTCATGTATATTAAAATAAAGAATTACTTTTAATTTTTGTAAAGTACTCAAAAATTTCCTTTTTTGGAAAAGTTCATGACGATTCTTTTTAAACCACATTTTTATAATTCAACCATGTGTATGTTTTTCTAAATAAAGAATTTTGCATCTGTTGAAAACATTCTTCAAAATATTTTTAGAAATCATGGATATGGAAGAAAAATTATATTTGAATGAAGTGATAAATAAGTTATGATTTTATTAAAAACATTTTCAAAAACATTTTAAGTTTCATGGAGAAAAAAATGGAACTATTCTTTTTAAAAAATTAATTTTTCATGTAATAATTAATTCCTTTTTCATATATTTTTTGGTGTGGTTGTTTCGGTCCATTTACATTGGTCATAGTACCGTTGTCTATAAAATTATAAATAGATCCAATATCATAAAAATTAATTATAATCATATTAATAGTAATTTATAAAATTATTATATTGAAAAACGAGTTACACCATTCGTGGAGATGTTACACCATTGGTACGTATGAACACTATTTTAATTGTTTAACAGATGGAACAAAATAAAGGGAAAAACTAATTCACCATTACATAATTATTTTTATATCTTATAAGTCATATATGTTCATAAATTTCATTCTTATTACTATAAAAGTCCAAATGAAATGAAAAAATAACATCACATTATAGAAGTGGTATTCCTCACATATGCACGAGCAACGTTATCATTTTCCTATGGATTGGAATGCATGAAGTTATAGGTTATATCATAATTTGGGATGTATAATTATATCATATATGTCATATGTATATATATATATATTAAATTGATCATTATATCTGGTCATGATATGTGGTGATGAAATGTATATGATATTGGTTAGTGGGGCAGTAGTCCATCATACACATGATCGATATTTTTGTTTCACATTTGATAGAAGGGGGGATTAATATAGGTTATGAAATTAATATAAAAACTATTAATTATTTGTAAGAAAAATGTGTTATAAATTAATTATAATTGGATAGTATTTCATTGAGTCATGGGAAGAAATATAATGAAGGTGCATTGTTACAAACTATGCATGTCAGTCGGAGAACCTCTTTAGGTTTATACCTAAAGCCATCGAATATTTTTTATGATAAAAATACATACTCTAGGTTATAATAACATATTTATGGAATATATTTAGATAGTATTTTTTCTAGGCAAAGCGGGTTTTTTTTGTTAGGAGGAGATGATATAGGGTACCCTTTTATAAGTGAAAAAAAGGACACACATAGAATTTATTAAAATAATTAAGCGCACCTGCTTTTAAAAAATTTCAAAAGATCTAAAATGAATCTTTCTCAAATATTAGGCAACATTAGGTCAATATTTGTATACAAAATTTGAATTAGAAAATTATATATGTCATTTTAAACCGTATCATTATTGTTTAACGACATAAAAACCTGTTTTATGCTTAATTATGGGCATTATTTTTTTCTATTTTTAGTATACATTATAAAAATAATTAAACTAAACTTATTAAATAAAATTTTAAATGACGATTTAAAATATGAAAACAATTTTTTCATATAGAAAACATATATGTTGCACAATTTAACAAAAAATTAAACCCATAAGCACATAAGAAAACACTTTCCCAAAATATAATTTTTTTAACCATGAAATTTTTTTAACTAAAATAAACATAATATTGATTGAAATAACCTAAATTGGATTATTTTTATTATAAATGATCTATTTTTTAAACATTTTTGAAATAAAGTGGAACTTTTTAAATTCTTTAATCTAGGTAGAATTTGTGTCAAAAAAATCATTATTTTTCTGTAATCATGGAAAAATTAATATTCTCTCAAAAATATCAACAATGAAATATAATATTTTTTTTTCATTTTGGATTCAAAAATTAAGTTCCTCAAATAAAATAAATTTTCTAAAAGTTGATATTTTTTATAAAAAGTTTGTGCGCAAAATGAGAAAAAATATTATTTTAGAGAAATACTATTTTGAAGCATAAAATTTGATATATTTGTATCCTATGATTGAAAAAATATCAGAAGAATGATAAAACATTTTATTAAAAATATACTATAAAAATTTGTTACTATCTTACCAAAATAATAGAAAATTTAATTTATTAAGATAAAAAAATTGTGCTCTTATTAAATGATTTATAGAAAGACAATTATTTTACTTTCATTTGTTTTTATTTTTTATCCAATCAATTTATGAATAATAAATTTAATTTATTCATTTTTAAAACATATAATTTTAATAATTTAGATACTACTATTAATACCCACAAATCCAAAGGATAGAAGATAACTATAAAATTAAATAGTAATATTCTAATAGTATATTGTGGTTTGATTAAAATTAGTGTTGTGTATAACACAAGAAATTAAATAAATAAAATATATTTTAGAAGAAATATGTTCTAAAATATTATGATGTTACATTCTACCCCCTTAAATATATTCCCTTTAATAATTCTGTTTTATTCAACATAGGTCTTATAATTATTGAAAACTCACATTGTAAAAAGGGTTAATAAAAATACTCTTGATAAAAGATAAAGTGAATTACGAACCTCATTGAAAACAAAAAATAAATTTGATTACATTTAGAAAACATTCATGAGAATTGAACATGTGGATTTTTAAGAAATTCATAAATAATCCAGGAGAGTGATAAAGATCATTGATCATGAGATTGTGAACGACCCTATAACCTCAATAAACACAAAAACCTAAATTTCTATTGAGTTAAAGGACCATAGATTCATCAAAGAATTAGTTAAATGTATACCATTTTATTTTAGGATATATTACATAATGCTTATTAATTATTTTACTACAATGATATATAACACCATAAAATATACATACATAATATCTTTTCATAATAACCATTTTAATATTTCATTTTTCTTTTATCAATTTCCACTTCATTTTTTACATCATGAAATTAATATTAATTTTGAATTTTTTTTATATCTAAAGAACTAAAATTAACTTTTAATATATCATTAGATCAATAAATGAGTGACATGTTTTTCAGTCTTTCTATAAATATCTATCAAAACAATAATTTTTATCACAATTAATCTAATATCATACATTAATCACTAAAACCTAAAAATTACACACAACATTATACGTAATATATTCTATTAATCGTTGATATTAAGACTCTTCCAAAATTTTTCTAACCAAATTCAAGTCCAAAAATATGTTTTGTTTGATTAAATAATTATCCAAAAAACAACATAAAGAAGTTTATAAGTTCATATACTAATCATCTGAATACCTTCATCAAATATTCTCTAAAAAAACTAATAACATGAATCACCATCTAACCATAATCAAATCATATGCTATTAATAATATTATATGAAAAATAAAGTATTGTAAAATCCACCATAAAATAATTTTTCAACAAATCACTAACCATTATCAAGGTCACCAACACCATTCCATTTAATTCATCAATTTCTATCATACCTTTATCACAACTAATAATTATTATCTTTATATCTAGAACATATTATGGTTTTGCATTTCATTGTTTATGTATTATCCAAATATATCAACAAACCACTAAATCAAATTTTTTATTATCAATACCATTCCAATTATTATTTCAAATCCTTAATGAAAAAATACTACAATATAATCCTTATTCATTTGATGATTCTTATCACCAAAACATCGTAGATAAAATACTTATACAAAAAAATTATTGATTTTAAATACACAATAACTTTTTTTCACTTTTTTTAGTAATAACATACACTCAACCTTGATCCCTTTATATATTTTTTAGAATATACCATCGACGCTTAGGTCATTCATTTTCATAGATACCCATATCATTAAAGGTAACATAATTAACATTAAATATTTATTTCATTACCTTCCATTAATGCATCTAATATAATTTACCTCCACACATCAGGAAAACTCTCATTCCCTTAAAACATGTTACATGGTTTTTTATTCAACAATTATCACATGTGGAAAAATCCTTCCTTCATTTATTCACCTTATCAATTTATTTCTTTTATGTCCTCTTATTTTATTTCTTTTCATCCAATCAATAAGGGTTGTAGAGTTCTTTATCTACCTTGATAGCATATGATACTATATCCTAATATGATTTGAATGTTTTCAAGATAAGTTACCTTCTAATGATTCTATTTATCCCATAATAGAAACTATCAATATTAATCTTTTGATTATATAAAAATTACGTAATATTCCCTAATAACATTGTAAAGTTAGCATTTTAATTAGAAAAAATTTACTCTTCCTTTTGTCCAAGGCATAAAAATTGTCTCTCTATAACCACTAATTATTTGGGAGAAAATCCATTTTCCAAGAAATGATAAAAAATCCTTCCATTCCATTGTGTATATTTCCTCTTAATATGTGGTGTTTTGAATCATGGAACACCATTGATCCACATCTCCCAAGAGATGATAAAATTACATCAAAACATTCTCTATTTCATTATATCCTAATAATATAAATATATTCTCTAAGTAAGTCATCAATTTCTCTCATACAAATGGATTTTCAGTACCATTAAATGATAGAGGATAATAATTCATGATGTGGTCTAACCTTTTTAAACTCCACTATAGATAAGTAGGATTCTCCATAAGAGAATGGTTATTGGTTATTACCATGTAAACTTCCCAAGTATAGTTAATATTTCATTATCCCCATCTGAAAATGTAGTTATGGATCCATTATCATCACCAAGAGGGAAATACTACATCAATTATTCACATTAATAAATATTTTTCATTCAAATAGGCTTATTTATAAACAACGTTATATATTAGATTTGATCAAAACATAATTTAACATAATTTATAGTCCCGAAAACATTAAGACCCTAAACCTTAATTTAATAATTTACACACTTAGGATCTCATATTCATAAACACGGTATCATTGGGAATATTGTTAATATATAAAAACAACTTCAAATCCTTCAAAAGTTTATTAAAGGAAATTAGAATTATCATAAGAATATCTCCATAGAATTGTCATACTAGTTGTTCAGCAAGGCTTGTTTTTGTTAACCAGGGGACAATTGTTTCAAATCTCGATAATACCTTTTCAGATTTATTACCCCCAGGTAAAAATATTCCATAGATACATTCACATATATTTTCCATTCAAGTAGTTATTGGTTGGAAATCCACATAATCTCCACCTTACCAAATATTTATGATATTATCATGTAATTAAACACATCTTCAAAGTTATTGATAATTTTATGTTCTGTCTAATTTATTTTTTCCTAAATTTAGTTTCAAATGGTAGTTATAGATTAATACTATAAAAAATATAAATATAGAAACCTTAGTGGCCAAATGTCTATGGTAACATTACTACATTGGTCATAGTAACAAGTGCTCACATTTAAATGGAGTAAACAATTTTGTAATATTGAAATGAAAGATAAAAAAATTAATCTAAAATTACATGTTAAAAACTAAAATAAAAATGATTATTTTATATGAGAACAAAATTATTTCAATAAACACATCTTTTTATATCAGTCAAAACAAACTTCCTAGAAACATAGTGGAATAGAACATAACAAAGGGGTGATCTTAGATTCTTAGTATTCGTATGCATACAATAGAATCTATAATGAATAAAAAATAAACAATAAATATACAATGTAGGTAACTAAAAACACATTCTTATTAGTCAATAACATGATAATTCATAATAATATTTAAGGAATAAATGATGATCATATAATTCAATTTATATAATCACATGATATTGAATCTTATTTGTAGATATCATAACTAATCAAATTAACACATGATTATGAAACTTATTTGGTGGGATAGTGGTGGGATAATTCATTTTGGTGAGAATTTCAGACTCCTATGGACATAGAGTGGATGTTTTTTTTGGATCTGGGTGTCATTGATCTTCTATTAAATGGTGTTTTTGGAATTTTTTCTTATCATTCACTGGTAGTTTGTAGAGATGCTCAATGGCATTGTTTTTTATGGTCATCTGATAATCAGTGGTTAGTGGATGATCTTCCATTATGGTGGAATATATGTTATAACAAAGGGAGGAATAATAATTCATGGTTTTTTAGATTATTTCCATGCATTTCTTTCTATTGAATAACTATTGGATGGGATGTGTTTTCATTAGGGATTTTTTTATTTTTTCGTATAGAATTTGGAAATTGGGTTTAATTTTTATTGGATTATTTGAGTGGGAATCCTCTAATGAAGGATGTGTGTGTTGAGATCTATCATTTACCCATATTTTAGTATATTTTATGGTAGTACAGATAGTCTGTATTTGATTTTCTTTCATGTTGTTTTTTCTGATTTTGTGACACATCTGTATGAAAGTGCAGTGAGTATCTCACAACTACTTTCAGGTTGGAGGCTTGATATAGAGATAGGTTTTCTAGAACCTATCATAATATACTCCTTGGAAATTTAAGTGTGGTATAGAAGAGTTATATATCATGGTTTTGTCATGCATGACACAGTTTTTTCACAGGCGCATCTCATGATCTTGATAGAAATCGCAGCTTCATTGTCTCACAGGGTGAGACTTTTTTCTGGTTATAATTATGATTTATGTTTCTTATTGGGAATTTGGGTCCATGTAAGGGGCTTGGGAAATGTTTTTTAGTTATTTTTAATCTAGTTTATGTAATGGGATTTCCATTTTTTAGTTTTGAAAAGACATTTTTTGTTCATTCTTGTTTAATAATGGTGGGTTGACCCTAATCCTTTTAAAAAAACATGGAAATCAATAAATAATCTCATAATAAGAAAAATATTAATTACAGACATTATATCCATACCATAAAGGAATAATTCTAAATATATTTCAAAAATTGGTATGTCCTTGGCCAAATACAAAACCTAATTTGTCTCATTAGACATACTAATGCATCAATGTGATATCACGATTTCATGATTTCAGTTACTAAGCCCAATGCATAACTAAAAAGAAAAGGTAGATACATAGTCATATAAAAATTCAAATTGAATAACTACAATAATTTTTTTAATAAATTCCCCTATCTTTAAACATAATCAACATAAATAAATCTATAGAAAACTAGCTTTTAAAATGTTAATAATTTCCCAAATCAAGAATCAAAATTTATATATAGTAATATGAGAATGGTATCGAAATATTATTTATCCATAAAAATGATCATAAACCATTTAGAGATGTAATAATTATGGTATAATTAAAACATATCCCTAGTTTATTATATGTAAATTATGGTTTTTTTAATTTATGAATTATACTACCAGAAAATCTCATTAAAAATATTTTTGTTGAAAGTTGTTGTTTCACGTAGAAAATATTATTTAAAAGAAAGAAAAATATTCAGAATATTTTGAAAAACTTTTTCATTAAAAATAATCATAGAATCATTTAAAAATAATCCTAAAATAAATTAGTGTTCATGAAATCAGTATCTTATTCTTATGTAGAGTACGTTAAATTAAAGATTCTTTTCTTATTCTGAGTTAAAGGTCAAAGAGTACATCATTATAAAAATCACATGATGATTCCTTTTAAAAGAGTTGATAAAAAAATAAAAAATTGGTACAAATGTATTTAATAAATCATTTTAATATTTTTTTAAAAATTCTTGAATATATTGTCATAAAAGATGGATTTTTATTATAAAGGTTTTTTCACCGAATGGATAAATAGATTCATCTATTTTAAAAAAAATATTTTCTCAAACATTTTATGTAACAGAGTGAAAAAAGTACTATTAATTTAAATGTTCCTAATTAACTATAGCATAATAAATTTTATATTTTTTAGACATATAAAATAATAATACATCATCAAGAACTTCATAATAACAAATCCCAATAAATGATGAATTTTTAACTGTAAACCTATTACCACTTTGGTAACTTTTGATTCATTTTCTTTATCAATGATAAAAATTTGGATACTTATATCACAAAAGTATCATTGAATAATAATAAAATACTTTCATCATATTTACATACATCAAATAAATGAAATATTTGGTGAATATGGAATATGTCTCATAGAAGTAAATGTGAATTGAGAAAACCTTACATTAGGTATGAATTCTGTCAAATGCTTTATAACATATTATATAATTTGTAAATATTTATTATAAATATATTATAAAATAATACATAAATATATCACACCTTTTATGATTTTATTATAATCATTTATCATGCATTTATTAAAAATTATTCATTAAAATCCCTATTTCATGTAATGACTACTTCATTTTGCATGTAAGTTTTTATTTGGTAGATTTCATCCTTGTATAATGATCTGGGTTATATCATCTCCATAATGTTAACCCTAAATAAATATCATAAATATTCATTATGTAACACCCACCAGATCATATGTATCATTGAATTACATTTTGGTTTGTCTTTAAAGTCGTTCTAGAGGATTCATGGAACATTGGTCGAAAATGGATATTTTTCAAGAAGTATTTTCAAGTGTATGGTAGGTGTGTCATTATTACTAACCATGAAGTAACCATGTAGGATAAATATATTTTTTATTAGAGGCATTTTTCGTGATTTGAGAAGGGTAATTCAAACATTGTATCTCACCAGTAGAGACCATATGAAGTCTGGGTTTTATTTCAAGGGGGTTTCATAGATTAACTTACCATGTTAATAGTCCTTAGAAGTTGTGAAAAAGTATATATTTGACACACATAGTTGTTTCATGTTTTTTATTACAATTCCACTTAAATATTAATGGAAATATGAGATTAAAAAACCCCTTTTCCCAAGGGGTTTTTATTCGTGATCACCCTCTTATATCATTTTTTCATGACCTAATCTCGTCCCAGTCCTCTAGAGACCTATTATTTCTCATTCATGGATATTTATATTCTTCTTTTAAAGATCTAATAAAGTTATGATGTGTGCTTAATATAATTTTCCTCTTTCCTCACAGATCCTGAGTAGATATCTTCTCTTATTAGCTAGTGGAACCAAAGAAGACTTTTCATTCAAGATCAATAGGGTTTGACAGAGTATTGATGTGTTTATTATGGATATAGGATCATGAGGAACTGATCTACTCTTCCTTAGTGTCTATTTTCAAAGTTTATTTGTTCAACCACATTTATGGAGGTATGTTTCTCTATAAAATCGTTAAATTGTATGAGTTTCTTATTGTAATTGTAAATAATTTTTTGATTATTTATTTAATTGAATTTATTTTTGAATAAATTTTATTTTTTGGAAATAAATTATTTTTTAAATGAGGCTTTATTTAAATTTTTTCACACAATGTTTTTTGATTAAAATGATTAATGATTTTTTCATTTACAATTGGTTTCGAAGAAACTAAGTGTATTTTCTATTCTTTGAAACAAAATGTGAACTATGAGCCTGGATTTTTGTATGGATTTTGTCAAACACAGCACAATGTGATGAATTGGGTGTGTTAGAATTTGACATGTCACTCATAGTGTGTTTAGTTCCACTTAAAGCTTTGATTATCTTTTGTGTATGCAATTTCAAAGGAACATACAACATTTGGATACACCATAATCCTTGGTTGTTGATTTACTTTTATACCATGTATTTATACCAATAGGTTATTGCCCCAATTTCAAGTTTTTCAATTATGATTGAATTATCCCAAGATATATTGGATAAAGGAAATTTGATCACATGCTCTCAAATTATGGATCACGTCATGGTTATATTTCTGATATATTTATCTTATATTATATCCATGGATTATATTCATTATTATTTCATTACTATCACATGTACATGTAATATTCCTTGTCTTGTGAATGTTAATGTATTTTTTAAAACCAAAGGATTATTTCCAATTGTTTTTTATTTATGAAAATTATTTGTAAAAATGTATTTATTTTTCACCTATAATGGTTGAATTATTAATAATAAAAATTCATAGATTATGTGGTGATATCATACTAGGAATTTTAATCACACAATAATTTTTCATTTTGGTGGTTTTAGATGTTTTGTTTTTCAGGATTCAGGTAATGTGAATTGAATCATGACGAATCATAACTCCAATTGTTGTGTATTTTTTTGTAACAAGATGGTTTGGTGGTGATTCATAGTCACATAGAGAATTCCTAGTATTGTTTGGAAGTATTTATATGGATTATTTGGTTCATATTGTATTATATTTCTCTTATATTTCAGATCCACCATTCTATGTTTTACTCTGGTGGTTTGTCTTATTTTTTTAAGATATGAGATTTTTTCCCGTTGTCTTCTTTCACCTCACCATAATGCGACGTCCTGGTTCAGGGGTCTTAGCTAGTTTAACCAAGTTTTATTCATTATATAATTCTCCCAATGATATTTTCTCATCCTTATGTGTGATAGAATTCCATTGGTATGATTCTATTCCATTGGGAGATATGATTCAGGTCAATTTTGATTTTGGAAGGATGTGTAGGAGGGTGCATGTCCAGCTCACTTATGCGTCTAAACATGAGTTACCAAGGGTGGTTGGAAAAAATTTAGCATGTTTGATACATTGATTCTGCATTAATTTTAATGAACTAGATGTGGATTCTATTTAAATGGAATTATTAGTTTTTATTGTTTTATTTTTTTGAAGAATTTGTATTTCTTTAAATTTTCATAGTTTTAATGAATTCATGAATTCTTGATGTTGGTCATATGATTCTGGAATTTGGTCAAAATATGACTGGTTATTGTATTGGGTTTATTCTATGATTCCTCTTAGAAGATATCTTATGTATCAATGTGAGAATATTTGGAGACATGTCATGCCAGAAAATCCACTAATGGACTATTCTATGGTTGATGTTATAATTTTCATAATTTAGAATCTCTTTCAAGTGGGTGTCAACAACCCTAGACATGTGGTCGATGAAGGCTATTATTTTACTAAGAAGTATACACCCATCATTGATAGTGATAAATGACTTAGGGAATTTTAGGAGTGGATTGAGTGGATTGATAGGATATTCGACTTATTATATACACCTAAGGAATGTTTGGTGGGTTTTCTACATACATGCTCAAGGGATTGGGAAAGATATGATGGGAATCTATTATAAAAGATATGTTTCATGATGATCTTACATGGAAATATATCAATAAGATCATCAACTATTAGTTTTACCCTAATAAATTACATGAAGTGAAGGCCATGTACTTTCTAGCCATAGAGTACTTGAATCATAACATTTTAGAGTATTCAACCCATTTTCCAGAGTCAGTTCATTTGGCACAATAACTAGTCCTTAATGAATACCTAATAGCTTTAAAAATAGTATTTGGATTGAGGATTTCTATTTGGCCGATGTTGATTATAATGTTCTTTTAGAACATTGTGGAGGTAGTTGAAAAGGATGTATTGAAAGTGGAATACATAGCTGGAATGATTGGTTTTGGTGGAGCTTCAGTAGGTGTAGTTGTCAACTAGGTTATCTCTTCTACCCAGAATAAGAAATGAAATGATTTCCAGCATTCTTCAGGACCAGTTTTAGGAACATCATTAAGAAAACAAAAGGTTATTGGCTACCAATGTCTAAGGTGTGGTCACACTAAGACATTGTATACATAAAATCTTAATATTTTTCATCTTTGTATACAATTAACATATCTAACTAATTTTTTTGAAAGGATGTCCCATGTATGTAATCCTCGATAAACTCTTTCTAAGGGGTTACAGTTTCATCCTAATTCATCCAAGGGTTTTGGGATTTATTTTTTGGACAAGGAGGACGTTCATGATGCTATGTAATATAAGGGAGGAGTTCATAATTAAATAATTTGTGTTATAGAGTATGTGACAGAGGAATATGAATCAGTTCCAGTTACCATTTGAGGTATGATATTTATTTCATCTAATATTTTGTATTATTTTCTTGAAATAGTTTGTACTCATTATTTTTTTATTCAATGTTAATTGATGTTTTTGGACTCTATTTGGAGCTTATTTTGTTCTTGTTGGATCATTGAATGGATTTGGGAATGTTATCAGAACATGGTCTCAAGTGTTATATGTGTTGGGTGATGATATCAAATTTCAAGATGTTTGGGACTTCTCAGTTATTTATATTTACATATTCGACTTGATATATTTATTGGATTGGATGATAATATCTATGTATGAAAAAAAAATTATTCTCATCCGATTAATTTTTTATCTTCTAATGGGGTGACTTTGGTTATTTTATAGAGAGTGAAACTCTATATCAAGATGGTTTGGGTCTATTTTTCCTTATTATAGTGTAATATCATTTTGTTTTCAGATTTTTTTGGGTTTTGTTTACACATGATTGGGTAAACTATTTCCAGAAGTGGATTGTGCATACAACATGGTCTTTTTATATGATTTCCCTAGTTTACCACTATAGAGTGAAGTCATGTTTACTATGGGCCTTCACCCTACTACTTCTCTTATTTTTATTCCGTATTATCATTTGAAACCTATTTAGTTGATGGAAATTAATTTCCATCTTTTAAACCATTAGGATAATGGATTTATTTTTCTCAGTGTCTCACCATGGGAATCATCTTTCATTTTTTCTAAGAAGTTAGAAAATAACCATAAAAATGGTGTCGATTTTAGAAATTTATGTAATTTGAATGTCATGATCAAATATCCCTTGACCATGGTTGATGTTCTATTTTATTTTCTTCGAGTAGATCATTGGTTTTTAAAAGTTTATCTACATTTGTGTACCTCCAATTGAGATTACGAGAAGTGAATATACCTCAGATAGAATTTAAGATCTGGCATGTGCATTTCTGGTTTCATTTTGTTCCTTTCATTCTCACTGGTTCTCTTGTAAAATAAATGGAATTTGTGGATTATATCATTCATCAGTTCATGGGAACTATTTGTGTGTGTTCAGGGACGATATTTTGGATTTCTATAAATCATAGGATGTCGACATGGACTATTTGGATATCATTCTTATAAACTTCAGGGAAAATTTTCGGTATGGAGGGAATAATAATGTGTGTTTTTAATTTTGGAAGTAAAATTTCTTGGAATTTTCATTTCTAAGAGGGGTATCTCAGTGGATCCTGAGAGGATATATTCAGTTGTGTCCTGAGAGTATCCTGCAAATAAGGTTATGATTCGTAGCTTCATGGGATTGTATCCTTACTATAGATGACTTGTTCAGGATTTATTAATGATCTCATATCCCATGAGGTATTTAACCTATATGGGTGTAAAATTTTAGTGGAATGAAAAATTTTAATGATAATTTTGGGAACATAATGTGAGGTTGAAATCATCACCATTATTTATTCATCTGTAATCTAGTTCTGGTTATATTATTTTCTATAATGCTTGTGGTATGGTTTTGGGATATATCATGATGAAGGGGAAATAGTTAGATACCTACTACGCACAACAATTACATCCTTAGGAGAAAAACTACCCTACCCTTTATCTTGATTCTCTATCTATTTTGAATGAACTCAAACTGTGCAATCACTATATATTTTGGGGGAAGTTTTTAGTGTGTTCTGATTATAATATCGTGAAATTTATTTTTACTCATAGTATTATGAGAGTGAAAAATAGATATATGGTTGAGTATATTTAGACCTTTGATATTGATAATTTATATACTCATAGTAATATATCTTCGTTCATTAGGGACTTAAGCTAAGAATTTCTGATCCAAGATATGAAGGAATCAGTTAAGGAGTGGTCTTTGATGAGTTTGTTTTTTGAGCTAATTATTTGAGTAAAAGAGGTGGGTGGTCATTTTTTCAAGGAATTAAGAAATTTTGATCATATTTTGATGAGTGAGTTTAGATTTATTAGGTGACATAAAATGAGTTCCAATACATTAGTAAAATATTTCAGGTGGGAGACCACTAGTGATTGGTTTGGGTCTCCCAATTGGGCATTGTACTTCCGTAGCATGATGGTTGTTATAATTTCATTGTGATAGTAGCTCATGGAATATAGACATTGATAATATTATCTTATGCACCCTAAGGATATGAATATGTATCATGACATTAGATGTTGGTATAGGCAGATTGGGATGAGGCAGCCAGTTGTATATTTCATATCATGATGTCTATCTTGTCATAAAATTAAGGTGAACCACCCAAGACCAACTAGTTTGTTGAAAACATTTCATATTCTAATATAATAATGGGATTATATTTCTATATACATCAATGTTATTTTGACACAAACTCATAGTGGGATGGATTCGAATTGGGTGATCATTGAGCATCATAATAAATTTTCTCATTTTATACTAATCAAGGAGATAATGAATGTTGAATATCTGAGAGAATTCTATGTATGAAAGATTATGAGAATTCATGGGATTATCTAAGTGACTATTTTTATAGAGAAATGAAGATCACATCCAAATTGTGATATATGTTTAAGATGTGACGGGTTCCAATTTGAAATTGATCCCGGAATATCATCAGTAGATGGATAGATAGACAGATATAGCTATCAATGCTCTTGAGGATATTTGCTGGGGTTGAATGAATTTTATTGGTGGGACTGGGTAAAATAAATTCCCTATTTTCTAATTTTCAAATAAAAACAGTTATTAGTATTCGATAAAGATGATTAACTTTAAAATGTTGGGTAGGAGGCCATGTGGATATCAATTTTGGTGGGAAGAGTTGGGATAGTGTTCATTTGTTTGACCTAGTTTCATTTAGGAGATAATGGAAAAGGACCATTTGATCCTAAAGAGGATGTTCATTATAGAATCCCACCATTTAATTATATAATATTTTTGTTTCATTATACAAACAAAGGATCTTTTAATGTTTAGTTTCTTGGAAATAAGGTACATTGTATCTAAAATAGTAAAACATCATTCAAATACACTTGAAAATATTATTCATTGGTTCATCCTATGTAATTTTACTACAACTCATAACTATGTTAAATATATCAAATGAAAGGGTGATCATAAGGCCTAGTAAGGAAAATGAAAGAAAACAATTTACATGTTACCTAGGGAAATATCAAAAGGAAAATGAGGAAAATAATTATGGAATAAAAAAGGGAACATAAAGTATTTCATAAAATCAATATGATTCATACCATGGATATGTTTATAAAATAATTTAATGATACATTTTTATGCATATTGCTATGGTTTTCCACTGAGGTGTCCAAAAATTTACCAATGTTATTAACTAAGGTATCATAAAACATATCAGATTCTGAGACTAAATTCATCACCAAATGAATTTGAGTGATATCCAAGTGTACCCTTAATATATATTAATTAATTTGATCCATATATATCATAATTAAAAATTTCATAAATAACCCATAGATAATAAAAAAATAGGGTTCTTATAAAAATCATGACATTTCAAATGTTCTTAAAAAGATGAATATTATGTCATTTTCAACCCATGGAAAAGGAATGCAATTTTCCTATATGTTAATACTACAATAAAATAAATATTTATTACATTTATTTGAATATCCTAGTGAAATAATGAGGAATTGGTATTCAAAATTAAAAAATAAATGTCCTTTTCTTTAATAGAAGTTTTAAATTTGATGATATAAATTCCGCATCATAATGGGTATAAAAAGTGATTTTAGAAATAGGTAAAAAGTGTGGGGAAAAGGATCTACCATTGATCAAATATATTTTGGATATAATTGTATAGATGGAGGAGTAATATAATAGAGTAAACATAACATTTATAAAACTTTTATAAATATAGGATCTTTAATAGAAATGAAAAGAAGGATAATTCCCATACCTCGAAGAGTTACTCATAAAACATGAATACTGGAACCATGGGGGATTCAAGACACCTTGAGAGAACTCCATGGGAGGAAAAAATACATTATAATTATGTATGATGTATTTTTATTGAATGTAAATAGAGAAATTTGTGTTTATTTATAGAAAAAGTGGAGGATGTTTTTAATAATCTCAAAATACAGGCTCTAGAAATCTAGGTTAGGGAAAATTCCAAACCATGTGGTTGCCTATGGTTTTTTCACATGGTTTTTTACATTTTTGAATTATTTTATGATATTTTAATACAAAAGAGTTGATAATAATTTATTATTACCTCTTTTATCAAGGAAAATTAATGTTTCAACTAAAATAATGTGTTAGATGATAAAGATTACATTTTTTACATTAGAAAGTAAATTATATGTTTGTAAATTGATTAAAATATATTTAAATACTTGATATTAATAAAATAAATTATTTTAGTTTTTTTATTTCATTAAATTAAATATTAAATCATTAGGACAAAATTATTATGTCACTAAATGTACTGAAAACGCAAAAATATGTAGTTTTACAATTCCTGAAAAAACCAAATATTTTAAAAAAAATTCATGAATTTACCCTAACATAATTTCAAAATGATAATTTATGAAATGATATATATTTTATCAAAATAATTCTATAAATATCATGCTTTATATTTTTAAGTATAAAAATCCATATTTATTAAAAAATAGTTGGATAAAAATGCATAGAAAAAGTTTTGACCCATTTTTTAAATTTTTTGTTTATAATTTATATTTAAATAAAAGTTTCTTTATAATAAAATTTCATTAAAATTAATATTATTCATATCACCTTAGTTTATTATTAAAATTATATCTTTCTATAAAAGTAAAATTTTGATCCTAAAAGTCTATTTATCAAATTCCATCTCAATTAAACCAATTTTTATTAAGCAAAACTATTCATAAAACTGAATTATTGGAATAAGAATTTTATCCATTCAAATGAATTACACACTAATTCCTAGAAACGTATCCCCTTATATCACCCGTGTATGATCTACAGGTAAGGTGGGTGATTGTGATATATTAATGGGGAGGCTCGGCTAACATCACATTAGTGGTAATTCCAACAAACTTTTACTTCACCCATATGAAGTTTCATTGAAGATTCACTTGTTGATCATCATCCTTGGATTGGTCAAGGGGGAACCACATTGATGATACCTCCCTCACATTTTCGAAAAAAATGGGCTTCATATGACATGAATCAACTAGTTGGGTTATCACTTCTCTTTTCTACATTAATTATCCTTTTTTAATTTTCACTTATAAAAACTACTTATATTATTATTATTATTATAATGAGTATAGTTACCAATGATCATATTAACCGATTTCCATATTTTCCAACTGTTCATATAAATATCAAATCATGATAATCACCTTTCTTGTTATACTCACTTCCTTAATAAAACGATAATGTTTTGTCAAGTAAAATATAATATGAAATACTTTTTCTAGAAAAAAACATCATTCCAAAAAATCATTATCGTTACATTCTTCCCCCATTAAGAATTTTTATCCAAAAAATTTCAAATAGTGCTCTCAGAAGAGAAAATTAGTGGGTATGATATTCTCATTTTATCATTTAGTTCCCTTGTAACTTTTTTATGTTTATGGTTCATCCACACCAATTTATCTAGGGGGTATTATTTATGTATAGAACATTGTCTGTACAGTCCTATATTTCCCCCGACTACTCCTAAAAAGAGAGTTTATGTTCTAGTTATACCACCTATGGATTTAGTACATGTTGATGGTCAGTTATGTACTTTCTCAAGAGAGACACAGGTAATCCATCATTAAATTGAGCATGATTTTGTATAAGTGCTTGCTTATAGGGAACTTCTCCTATGAGATCAAGGATTTCATAGGGCCTAATATACATGGGGCTATGATTCCCATTCTTCCCTAACTCTTATACTCTCTTCCATGGTGATATTTGGAGGAAATATTTATCACCAACATTATACTCCAAGTCCTAGTAATGATTTTTATCATAGCTCTTATTCCAACTATTAGATACCTTTATGTGTTTTTGGATGGAATGAACCTTTTCTATCATCTCATCGACAAGATCAGGCCCTTGCATGTTTCTGTCACCAATATCATACCAATAGGTAGGGATTATATATTACTTCCCACCCAGACCTTCAGATGGAGAAATTTTAATACTGTAATGGAAGATCTTGTTGTATGAGAACTCTACTAATTTGAGATATTGATACAATCCAATAATAAATTCCATTGATAATGTTCTCAGTATGTCCTCATGTTTTCGAATAGTCCTTTAATATTGGCCACCATTTTGGGGGTGATAGTCCATACTAAAATTCACTTCATTACTCAAATTATGTTGTAGAGTTATAAAGAATTTCGATTTGAACTTTTTATTATGGTTAGAGATGATATATAGTGGAACTCCATGAAACCTCACCACATCCTTTACATTAATCCATTCAAGTTGGCTAAGAGGGAAATATACCTAAATATAATTTAAATGGGAAGCTTTGGTGAGAAAGTCCTTTATAAACCAAATATAATTATTTCATTTGGATGTTCATAGGACACATGTGAAAAAGTACATAGTGATATTTCCCCACTTCTATATTCATAGGGGTAGTGGTTGAAATATCTCATTAGGAAGTGGTCACTCTATCTTCACTTGTTGACACATCAATCACATTTCAGCGTAGTCCACAGTCTCCCTTTTTTATGTTATCCCACCAAAAATGATCATGATGGTTCCTATACATTTTAGTGATTCTAGGATATATAGATAATGTAGATAAATAAGCTTCATCCATTAGTTATTTCATTATATATGGAATATATGGAATGTATATCTATTAGCGAAAATTTATTTCACCTTTTTGATCAGTATTGTACTCAAGAAACCTCCCATTCTTCATAGCCTCTGCTTTATTTAGTAATAGAGGATATTAATATTGATAAATTTTAATCTTATCTAGTAATGATGGTTAAGAAATTATTTAGGATAGGATTCAAGATTTACCTACTCTCATGATTCCCATGTCTAATTTTACTCGGACCTTAGTCAAAGGATCCCCTTTAATACTCATCATTTCTATAAAAACATGGTATTTACTATATAGTGAATCAGAGACTTTTTTATATTCTTGTGTAATAATGAGTCGAACAAGCATAGTATAAAGTATGTTCCAACCATATACTCTTTCTCATGTTCAATTCCTATTTCATGAAAATATACTTCAATTTTTTTTGTTCTGTGTATATAAATTGTTTTTCACATATATACAATGTGTCTAAATCCTTCTAGAAAAATAAACCATAGCTAACTCCATATCATGAGTAGGATAACTCATCTCCTACGGATTTTACAATTCATATTAATAATCAATTACCTTTTCATTTTACAGGAGGATGTAATAAATCCATTTCATATAAGAGTCACCAAAAATAATGAATCCTTCTATGATAAAGGGTGGAGTTAGTATGGGTGCAGTATCTAATCTCTTGTTCATCTCTTGTAATCATTATTTTCACTCATTTTTTCAGAATAACTTATCCCTCTTTTGAGTTAAAATTTTTAGTGGATATGAATGTCATGAATATTTTTCACGAGCCTTCTATAATATCATATTAAACCAAGGAAACTTTGATTCTGAGTTATTGTTTTATGATGAGGCCACTCCTCCAAAACCATTGTCTTTGGAGGGTCAACTAATATTCCTTCACTGATTAAAATTTCTTAAATAAAGAAACATGTTATAACAGAAAATAATATTTTCAAAACCTTCAAAATAGCCAATCATTCCTCATATTTTTCTATATAAAAATTATATGATCCTCATTCCCCTAACATATTTTCAAATATATTAGAATATCCTCAATAAAAACTTCCAAAAATTTCCAAGGTAACCCTTCAAGCATCTCTTCAAAAAAATCCTTAAATATACCAGAAGA
This sequence comes from Viscum album, assembly GCA_963277665.1. Taxonomy (NCBI): domain Eukaryota; kingdom Viridiplantae; phylum Streptophyta; class Magnoliopsida; order Santalales; family Viscaceae; genus Viscum; species Viscum album. Next base: position 1,438,924,653 of record OY728127.1, on the reverse strand, counting down.
ATTATTCAAGATGAATCGAATAAAAAATAATAATTTCCATATCTTTATTGGATGGTGGTCTTTGGAATTTCTTCTTTCATCACCCTCAAGTGATGATAAGAAAATCTAATTTCAATTATGGATAAGATTTGATCCCCAAAAATCTTGTCTTATAAATCTTTAAACAATCTAAGAGTGTACTTATTATTCATTGTGTTCTCATTATGTTCTCTATAATAAACGTATAGCCACATAGATACACCCTAATACTTCAAAAAGAGAATGGGTTCTCACCAATGATACATAATTGTTTGTGAAAATAACTTATTCAATAGATCATGACGTTATTTATTTAATTCCACCAACTCTAAATTTTATATTCTGTATGGGGTCATTGATATAGGTTTGGATCGATGTATGATTTCAATGAAGGACTATACATTTTTTTGTGAGGGAGATCCCAGTAACTCCTCAGGAAATAAATTAATATATTCCTAAATTATGGGAACATTTTCTATTATTATAATTTCATTTCCTTTATCCACCTCACCGATCATCTCCATAAAGGGGGCTACGAGAGATGCTTCTTGAAAAATCCCAGGTCGTGATATATCGACAAGGAAAATATCTATAGGTTTTCTTGCCCAGACTACTAAGATTTAATTGCTTCATCAATTAATATTAGAATTATAATTTGGGAGATAGTCCATACCTAGTATAATGTCAAATTCTTATATTTGGAATGCCTACCAGATTTCTGAAGAGATTGTGCCCTCCAAAGTAAATACTAAAGATTCTATAAATTGTTCATCTATTGTTGTAGTAAATTAAATAACATTCTCACTTGGTTTAATCTTTCATTAATGGAGATTACTTTCCATAACCATATAATTTTAATAGTTTTTGGGAAATTACCAAAGCTATCTACACATAATGAATTGGGCTTTAGGCTTGGTCTGCACCATGAACCCCTTTTTCGCAGTGTTGAGAAGTTGAGTCTTCACCACAATACTATAGGTAAATGCTATTTAGAAATTTCCTGGTCAACCTTCATAGAACTCTTCACTATCTCCTCACAACTATCATAGTTTTGATTGGATAGATTCCATCACATATGAGGTATTAATATACTGAAAAATATGACAACTATTCCATTAGGATCCAAAATTGAGATAGATATATAATATGAATGTCTCTTGAAGTTCAACCCATAGATTCCCACTGATTTATTTTCCTTCTAATTCAACTCAAGGAATTTATTTTACATTCTCTTTCACAGTAAACATGGGAAATATTTATTGGAAATGATTAAACAGAACTCTTACTAATCCATAACATCAATCTACATTATTGGAATCATATCTCTAATCATTTTCCACCACTGATTAGATTATCCCTATAATAGGAAAACATCTTGAAAGACATTCTATTTCTCTAAACATCAGAGTATAGAAAAGATATTTTCTATCGAGATTATCCATTTTTTTGAATTCAGTGGGTTGGTAGATCCACTGAAATATGTTCATCATTGAAACATGAATGAATAAATGTAAAATTATTCAATTCAAGGTGAATCTAGTCTCCCAGTAAGATTTAAGACATAATTCATAACTTGAGATAGTTTATTCCTAATTATAATTATATTTTTCACACTTTCTTACATCAGAGGGATATCAATGCATGGTCTGTTGTACTCATTGTTTACACGGTTCTTCTTATTTTCTATAATTTCATAAATGAAGAAAACCATAGTGATAAATTTTTTTCATTTAATAATTATACAATTCAAGGGAATACTAATTATTAAAAAAATAATTCTTAATTAAATTAATCTTTATCCAAAATTATATTATCTATAAATCCTTCATAATGTTTCATAGAAATATTGTGATTAACTAAACATATCCAGTAAGAGTGTCGAACCAGGAGTGCATAAAGGACCTTTGTCATGCACCAATTATAGTTTGAGTCTATCTCAAAGAATTGTTTTCATTTTATACCCATTAATTCTTTTTTCCTAGATCTACATCCACTTTTTTATATCATGATAGGTATTTATTTTCTCTAAGACCACTTACTTAATGCTTCACCAAAATACCCTGATGTTTTCATATAATTTAAATTTTCACTTGGGATCCTCCTAAATATTACAAATCCTAATTTTCCCAAATGACTAAACTATACTCTAATAAGAACTATGTAATCCACATTTTAATTACTTAAACATTTCATTTCATTGTTAAAATAAAGGATCTTTTAATTATTAGTTTCTTGGAAATAAGGTACATAATACAAGAAACAATAAAACCTTTTTTTCAAATAAACATAAAAATCTTCCACATTTGTTCCTTATATGTACATTTATAGTATCTCATAACCTTGGGACCTAAATAAAAGGAAAAGGTGAGCATAAGGACCGTTAAGGGAAATTAAGAAAAATGTTTACATATGATCTTGAGGAATATTAATAGAAACATGAGGAATATAAATTTGGAATGAGAAATGTAACATGGGGAATATCATAAAAAGAACATTATTTATAACACGTATAGATGGATAAAACATTTAAATGAGACATTCATAAGCATATTACTATTGATTTTCACTATGGTGTCATAAACATTACCAAGGTTTTTCACCAAGGTATCATAAATTTTATCATCTATAAGAATTAAATTTTTTACCCAATGCATTGGATAATTATTAAGGTGAAATATTCATGTGTCATAATTAATGTGAGCCACATATATCATAATCAATTATTCCATAAATTACCCTCGGAGAATAAATGAAATGGGCTTCATATCAAAATCATAGAATTTGAAAAGAGCATAAAAAATGAATATTATGTCATTCTCAACCCATGAAATTGAATGTGGGATCCAATTATATTAATACTAGAATAAAATAAATAATTTTTACATTTATTTAAAAATACATTTAATATAAATATGGTTGGGTGTAAAAAAGGTAATTTCTTATGCAAAAGAGACAAATTCTAAGAAGTAAATTCGGCAACATAATGAGAAAAAATGTGGTTTTAGAAAAGCTTAAAAATAGAGGGGAAAATGGTATCCCATTGGAAAAAAATAATTTATAAGTAAGGTAATGACCTAAATTTCAATATATGGGATTAACCATAACATTTAAAAAAACATATATGAAATAATGTTCTGGAATCAAAAAGAAATGAGGGTTAATTCCCTAAACATGAAGAGATATTCATAAAACATGAATATTGAGACCTTGGGGGCTAGAGTACACCTTAGGTGGACTCCTTGGGGGTAAAAAAACAATTATTCATGAATTATAGATTTTTAGTTAATGGAAATGGAGAAATTAGTGGGTATTTATAACAAAATTAGTGGAATTTTTTAATAATTTCAAAATATATGTATTGTAACTTTATGATGCGGAAAATGAAAACCCATGGGCTTACTGATGGTTTTTGAATTTTTTTTTGAAATTTGGGAAATATTTTATGTTAGTTTAATACAATAGGGTTGATCATCACTTTATATTACTTCTTTTGGCATGGACCACAAATTGTTTTTTAATGTTAAAGATTCCATTTTAGATTTTGGAATGTAAATTATATGATTGGAAATGGATTAAAATATATTAAAATAAATTATATTAATTAAATAAAATATTTTATGTTGTGGATTGTATTTAACTAATCTATACATTATTATAACATTACTATGATGTCATTAAACATATAGAAAACCCAAAACTGAATTTTTACTATTCATGTGAAAAAATATTCTATAAATTTATCATACATTCTAACAAAACAAATTTTGATGTAATTATTTAAAAAATAGTTATTATATTATCATTGTAAATATATAAATATAATAATTTTATCTTTTAAATATAAAAAAAATTATTTATTAAAAATAATGGCAGGTTGAAAATACATAGTAAACATTCTAACACTTAAAAGTTTTAATTTTTTTCATTTATATTTAAATAAAAATGTATCTATACAAATATTTAATTAAAAATAGTATTATTCATAATACCTTAGTCTATTAAAAAATATACCACTTTAGAAAAGTAAAATTTAGATCTGTAAAATCAATTTTTCAAATTCGATCTTAATTAAAAATATTTTTATTAAGAAAAATGATTCATAAAATGGAATTGTTGGAATAAAAATTTTATTTATAAAAAGGAATTAGACACTAATTTTTGGCACATATCCTATTATAACACACATTTAAAACCTATGGGTAATTTTTGTAATGCTGATAGATTCATGGGGTGGATCAGCTAACATAAATTGAGTGGTAATTTCTACTAACTTGAACATCTCTCATAGGAAATCTTGTTCAAGATTCACTTGATGAAACTCAGATGGGGATTGGTCAAGGGGGAAGTCCAATTATTCTACCTCCATCTAATGTTTTGGGAAATAAGCTTCTTATAAAATGGATTTACAGTAATTGGAAATCACTTCTCTTTTCTGCAATTGTTATCCTTTGTTAGTTTTACTTATAAACTCTTTGTATGACTATAACATTATGGTCAAGAGTATTAATCCCAATGGAAATTTTAAAAAATGGATATAAAAACCAACTATCATATATTAACAATGGTCATATAATGATCAAATTTTAATAGTCACATTTCTGTTTATAATCACTTCATTAATATATAGATATGGTTTTGTTGGGTATAATATAATATAACACAAATATTCATGAAATAAATATCATTCAAAAAGTCTGGGTCATTACTATCATTGAACATAATTATTTTAGATTTTATATATACCATTTTTTCTAGATTCTATATTTATAGGATGGGGATTGCGTTTCTCTAACAGTTGGACCTCAATTGGGACATCATAGGTTGTATAAAAAGGCCATGTTTACACTGAGATCTATGGGCCCCAATGAGATAATGGAGAAACTCAGATATGTGGAAAACCAGTGGGACTTACCATCCAACCAGAAATTGATCAAATATGTGTTTCATGAATCCCAACTGAAGAGGTATCAATGAGATCCTTCCCAAGTGATTTAATGGGAAGATGTTGATCTTGATCCTAAGGCCACATTTATTAACCAGCCAGTCCAAATTATAGATCCACTGGATAATGTACAATATGTTAAATATATTTAATTATTATGAGTATTATGGAAGTGAAAAAATTATATCCATGACACATTAGAGTGGGATTCATTAATTATGTAATAGTAGACTTCTCTTCTTGCGTGTCTAACATATTTCTGAATTTTTGGGGAAAGAACGATTTCATGGTGGGGAGAACTGTCACACCCACCAAATAATAATTTCCATTTATTTTAATCATTTCATGTGTTTAAATGCATTATATATGTTTCAGGGGAATGTTGATGAATATTTAAAAAAATGGAGAATGATGTTCATACACCCGGTTGGAACACAATTACTACTAACTATTCGGTAATCATGCAAGATAACTATATGTTGTAATATTAGTGGTATACCTAGTTTGATCATAGTTATTCATACCGTCCTACTCACTTGGGAAGACCATGTATGGGTATGTTTGTTTTCCTAAGGTCATTCAAAGGTTTGACTAAACTCTATGGCTTGACATAGTTTCCAGGAATGGTTGGGGTACGATTTGTCTAATCGTGTGGCCTAAAAGTGCGCAAAACTCCAATCTATTGAAAATATTTTTTACCCTTATTACAATATTTATCTTTATTCAATGTCACCACCCAATCTCATTTGGTCTTCAATTAATCCTTCCCTGTCACTATAGAGACATCTTTTATAGGATTCATGGTGAATTATCATCCTTCGTGATGTATAATGTCAAGGTATGTTGTGTTCTTGATCTTGTTTTTTCTTTTCTCCATAAATCCTCGTAATATCTTCTATCATTATGTCTTATGGAACCCAAGTGGATGTGAATTGATAGATCTAATAGATTCTATAGAGGATTATTTTGTTACTTATGGATCTATTATCATGAGGACTGGATCTACACTTCCTCTATGTCTGTTTTCCAATATGATTATTTATACCTATATTCTTGTAGTTGGTGTCTCAATAAAATTATTTAATTCTATGAATTACTTTATTTAATTGTAAATTACTTTGGTTTATTCATTTAAATTAATTTACTGGTGATTAAAATATTTTTTTTGGATGGAAATTCTGTTTATAAAGGGGGTTTTACTTTATAATTTTTTGGGAACATCTAGTGTTGGATAAATGGATTGGAAATTTTTTTGATGGGTTTTCAAGCACCAAAGTGGATTATATTTTCCTTTAAAATGGTTTATAAATTTTGAGAATTTATTTTTAAATGATATGGGATAAAATTATCACATTGGGTGACCTTGGGTGCATTAGAAATAAAAATGTCACATATAGTGTGTGTAGTTGCACCTGAGCTTTTCTTTTACAATAGTGTCTATAGTGATACTGTTGGTTATATCTGTCGGATCCACTATTGGCCTATATTGGATTGAAAATTTCCTTTTTTATTTTTTTGAACACTTTTATGGAAATGTGAGATCTCATTCATGTACAAAATAAAATTCATCACATACAATAACTGATCGTAAAATCATTGAAATATAATTTCAACCTATTTAAAAAATTCTTATTATACTATTTCCAATGAAGTCCATTTACATCTATATATAGTTCATCCTTGATCAGGTATTCAAATATGTATTCCATCTTGTCCCACATTTTAATGTACTTATCCATATTTATCTTCCTTTTCTTGAATCCTCTTACAAAAATATGACATTTCTGGTTGATCCACTCTTTCTACTCATTATTAGTTTCATCAAATGAAATTATATCGAACAAATTATAATCATCCTTTTTTTACATGTTAATCATGAGAGAATACCCAAAATCTTCTTCCTCTTATTGAATGATATGTTCCAAAATTTACCTATTGTTAGAAGCCACATCAAGATAACTGATTACAGTACTAGAAGTCTAATCCAACACTAACAAACCTTCATTCATTTGTTCTATATTCTCCATCATACCCCATTCCTAATCTTAATCCTATCAATCACCAAAAATGGTCGAAATAATTTCAATAAAATTTGGATCGTTGTCTATCATCTTGTCCTTTTTATTTTTTGAAGATCGTGTATCCATTGGTTTGGTATGTAATAATAGTCTATTCACAATTTCAATTTTCAGATTTTAATCAGGATTAAACACCATGAAACCTGATTTCCTCTCTAACACTTACTCCTCCTTGGATAGTGTATCCTTCTACCTTGAATTTCTTCTATGATGTCTCCTAAAAAGTGACAAAAAATCTCATCATTGGACTCTACCCATGGAAATTATTTGCCATCATTGATGATCACTTTCTAAGAATATTTATGATACTAAACTGTTCCTCCACTCTCTAAATCATAAATGTAATTAAAAATAATATTAGATGGAAAATAACATCTAGGGATTAACTTGATCGACACCCCCACCCCATTTGACCTATGTCACCTAAGACTTGCATCATTATGGAACTCCCTCCACTGTCATATGCGACACCACCACATGACTATGTTCATGACCATTTTACAATGTATATTCCTAATATGACCACTTTCTTCCAATAATTTATCTTACTAATCATATCTACTCCACCTAAGATGCATGCTTGGGTTAATTGTTTCATTGACCAATTATTTTAATTGTTCACACACCTTTATTTACTCATAACCTGGATGGGTCATGTACCTCCAATTTGAACTCAGCCAAATCACACAACAATATAATATAGATCTCCATGACCATTCGATCTAGGTTTGAAGAGAGATACTTTTATAGGGGAGATAAAATTTGGATTCACCATCTAAATAAAACTGATCATCCTCCTCAAAATAATAAAAATAATGCAAGTTTAATGTGATTTGGTCTCAAAAACCACCAAATTGGGCCTCTTCCGTCGGACCATTAGACCCAGACACTATTCCCTTATCATCGAGTCACAAATCTGAGACCACATATATATTCTATTGGTCAACCATATTTCCTCATTAACACAAATACATCAGGTGACCAAATTACTTCCATAAGGGGAAAATACTCTATATTTCAAACACAATTGTTGTTTTATATCAGAACTATTCTTCAACTTCAACCTGAAAATAATATACGGGAATTCTTGAATTATTTAATTCAATGAAAATATGTGGGAAAATAGTGTGAAAAATAGAACTAGATATACATTTATAAAAAATAAATAATCTAACCCCTTTTGTAAATATTCAAATTATTGAAGGGTTCGGAAAATGAAGTGGATATTCTAGAAAACAAACCCAAATCACTATTGTTAAAGAGTCACACATCATGTGAAACTCCTTGAACCCTCAAAATAGGAATATGTGAGATCCTTTTCAGAAAAAGGGGGATCTAGACCAGGGTATGATCAAATTGATCTCTATAGAAAATGGAATCATAATATTACTACTATCAAGTAGCTAGAATATTTTTCTTTGTTTATTAAAAAAACACTGAAAAAAGTTGTTGAACCAATAAAATGATGGTTAGTGATGTTTTAATTGAGAAAATAGAGTCATATTAATAAGGTATGAGGCATTAGTGAACTTCAAATATGAATGTGAGAGTTTTGGGGGTTCATTTAAATGGGTTTTTTACTTTATGGGAAAATGAGATCACAGGGAATGGGAGAAAGAGATCAAGGTTAGAAAATAAATGGATTGAATGGGGTAGGACCCATTGAGTGGCGATGGGGGTCTCTCTCTCTATGGAATGTGAGGGACTGATTCATCTTCCATTTCTAATTAGGTCATGATAGGAGAACCAAAAAAGAGTTATTTTCCATTTATTGTTGGATAATAACATGTTGGATTGTTTCATTGTTATTTTCCATAGTGTTTCACATTATAGATTGTGTCATGGTTATATTTTTTACTTGATCGTCATCATCATGATGCAATTTTTTATTGATAGAAGGTAAGAGTACAAAAGGGAAAAGCAGAAAAAGGAAACAAGAAAAACAAAAAAGGGCATGGGGGAAGACCCCTCCCCCCCTTAGCCAGAAGTCCTAGGGTGTCCTAAAATGACGAATACTGATCACATCCCCATTGATACAGTCAATCCCCTTGGTATGAATACTCCCTGAAGTGTGAAGAAACAACTCATCCGTGCTATTTAATTCCACCGCGTCCAAGTGATCCACGACCTTGTTCCTTTCTCTTCAGGTGTGAAGAATACTCACTTAGGAATTAATCATTCCTCTACATATTCTGGTGAAATAGCCAATTGACCAAGTAGAATCATTGTACCCACATATTTTTTATTATTTCATGTTAATCATATGTACTTTTAATATTCCTTGTATTTTGATTGTATATGTTTTTATGAAAATGAAAGGATTATTTAAAAATGGTTCTGATTAAAGAAAATTATTTGGAAAAAAATATTTTTTTAATCTAGAAGTATAGAATTATTAATATTAAACATTATATAGATTATATGGTTGAATCCTTATAACAATTTTGAACCGACACTCCTAAATCCAGTGATGTAATAAAAAAATTCATTTTTTGGTTTGATACTAATAAAGGTGACAAAATTTTTTCCTTCCAGAACTGACTACATAAGAAAAAAAAATTGGATCAGTTATGTTCCCAATGACCTTTTTGGTTTATAATTTTACATAATGACTACAAGAGCTTATATAAATTATAAAAATTTCAACAAAAGATCATTTATCCCACTTAACCATACTTTTCTTATTTCACATTAAGTCACCATTGTCATCCATATGAAAACCTTCTAGACATTGATCATTCAACAAAATTATTAATAACCCGGGGAAAAGGAAACATAAGAAGGGTGAGATCAAACACTTAATAGGGGTATATATATGCATAACTAATTGAATTTTATAATTGATCATATGAATATCATAAGTCAATGATGAAATAATCAAATGGAATGAGTATAAAATAATAATATTACCCACAAAGAGCTGGATCATCAAACATGAAAACATTGAATAACGCTTTCAAAAAGGAACCAGTCATCATAATCAATAATCATGAGCTATGTGATTTCTCTAACACCCTGACCCTAGGATCCTAGAGCTGGTGAATTATTTTAATACATTGGAATGATTTCAAAGAATTAAATCCCAAGGGACCGATACATATTTCAATATAGGAAAATATATTTCATTCATACTAAATTACAATTCAAAATAAAAAATATGACATAGATAATTCTTTAAGAACTCTGTTATTCTCCTAAATTATCCTAATATATCATCCATAGAACACATCATGGAATCCTAGGAAAATAATCTGTAAGAATGGGGTGAGCTCATATGACCATTAAGGGTATGCATACAACAGAAGTTATTTTGAATAAATAATTCTAATCCATATGGAATGATGTATAACTGAAACACAAGCCCTTTAAACATAATCTTTAACAAAATATAGAAATAATAAATAATACCATATCAATTATTCATAACCATGGATATTATACTAGTAAAATAATCATATAGAATATTGATAACTAATATCATAACAAGAGAATGCATAATTATGGACATCCGTACTATCATGATATATCCTCAAGATAACTATTGTCATGATCTGTCCTCATAACAGTTTATGTGTGTGGGAATTAACTCATCTGATTTGTTTCAACATCTATCCTCTTGACTATCTAAAACAGCTTAGAAAACAAATGTGAAAGGTATTTTTCCATCTATTTTCATCTCATGAGACCTACTGATTCATTGATGGGCCATATCAGGCCCCACCTATCACTTAATAATCACAATTCATTTCTCTTATGAAAGGGAAAAAACATAACAAAAATATTTTTATTGAAACAAGTATATGAAATATTTATACGTTAAGCATAAACCAAAAATGATATAAAAATATCACATCCTAATTCAAACATATCATGAACCCTTCAATATAATATTAAGATTGTATCATTATAAATTAGTATCAATTAAGCATAAAATTCATTATGGTATGTTGACATAGATGAAATTAATCTAATGAAATCATTAATACACTTTTAGAGAAACACTCCTTTTTTAACGTTCAAAAATTCATGTATTTATAAAATAAATAATTTATTTTCCAAATAACCTTCCAATATTATAAGTTAATCTTCAAAAAAAATTATTTCATCAGGACTGGGGAAATAGCTGCTCTCACCGTCTAAGTTAAAAAACATTCTTTGCTTAATATGTCGAAAATGTCATAAAGAACCTTGTTTGAAAAATGACTGAAAGATTCCATTCAATACATTTTAAAAAAATTAAAAGATGGGTATAAATTTATATATACATTTTTCTAGAAATATTAATAATATTTTGTAATGAATTTTTATGAAACATTGTCCTTGATGATAATGATGTCCTAGTAGATACTTACATATAAACAACTGTGAATAATAATGAGATTGTGAAATTAACCCTTAGCTTGTAATTTCCTTTATTTGAGGGTGTTTTAACCTCTTATATAGTGGTTAAAGTATGTTATTAAATTATAAAAGAACTATATACATATTTATGATTTAATATATTACCCTCTTTTGTCATTTAGTTAATAATATTTCAGAATTATCATTGTTTCATGTGTTAACTGCTTCATTTTCCCATGCATGCTTTTTCATGTAAGTCATGTTTCTTATGAATAAGATATATTTTCTTTATATAAATGATGATATTAAATTCACATATACTATATTTAATCATCAAATGACTTTTATAATCATTATTGAATGGTTTTCATGAGGAAAGAATCTAACCATGTCATGGAGATGGTAGGTCGTACGTACGCACAGGCGGCAATATCATTATCTTGACGGTTAAATGGTATGTAATTGGATGGTATATTAAATATAAAGAATAATTATCATGTTATATTAATTATTTAAATCCATTATACTCAATATTATACCCTTTCTAATAATTTAACTTTGAATAACAAATTACACCACAGTGTGGAGACGTTAAGCCGTACATACACATGCATGGAGATATTGTTTTTTCTGGAATGGATAAAATAAGTGATATGATTGTTTTATAATTATATTGATATATCATAATATATATGGTACTGTAGTAATTATTTTAGTATGGAAACAACATATAAAGAGGATGTAGAAGAAGAAAAGAACCTTGAAAGAGATGATAAAACAATTACATTTTTTCAGGTATCTCCTTTTGATTTTCACAAAAGGACTGCTTAGGTTGGTGTTTTTTTCCAAATTGCGGACTCTAGGATGAATTAAATAAAATTTGGGAGAATAATTGAGAAGGGGATGGCTGAGACAAATGGACTTGGAGGTGTTAATATAATAGATGGAGAGGTTCCCTTTTATTAGATATGTGCGGGCCACATTTGGAAGATCATAAAATATTAATTTATTATAAATTGGTTTTTAGTTTCTAATAGTTGAAAGTGATTTATTTAAATTCTAATATGATTTTGGGTCCAAATACTCTCACCAAATAGGTTTTAGATATGTTTAGGTCATAAAATTAACCTTATATTTTATATATAACCCTTAGTTAAATAGTTCCACTCTAACCATGCCTTCTTATATTTTAACACTACATGATTAATATGGATAATATAAAATGCCAAGAGAACCTAAATTGGGTCATTAATGAAACTTTTATCATTATCAAAGTCATTTCATTGAGTCATATATTTTTTTATCACTTTTATATCATAGAATTTAATTGTATTTATTTTAAATTCTCATTTATGTCAATCTTGACACTATTTAATAATTGATTTTGATTAAAGTCATAAAAATTATTGTTTTGAAAAAAAATTCATAAAATCAATCCTAACATATCATATTCTTCGACAAAATTCTTAGATGGTACCAAATATATCAAATAATAATTATTTTAATATATATAATATCCTTTATTTGATTCTTTTATTAATAACTCTATTATTGTATCATCATTGTGTCACAATTAAAAATAATTATTAATTTCATAAAAATTAAAAATAAATACACATTATGTAGGAAATATTTTTAGATTCCTAATGACTACTTATAATCTAATATATCACTTATATAATCCCATATATACAATGATTTAATAATAAGGGTCTTGTATATGATGGTTTCACCTTTACTTAAAAGTAAATGTTATAAATGTTATAAATGTCTTAATCAGACCCAAGTGGTTTAAAAAGGCCAAAAGTTCTACCCAAGAATTTTATTGGTTGTACATGACTCATCCAATAGTGTTAGGACTTGGGTTAGGGTAATTTTATATTATTATAATATTATTTTTACCTTTAATTATCCTATTTACCTTTATTGGAGGTAAATAAAATTCAAACATTACTATTCAAAAAAAAATTTATCATATTAGACAAAATTTTCCACCCTAATTATAACCACATACTTCATATTTTTGAAATTCAATTAATAGAAGCTGTAAAATTATGTTTAATTCTATTCTACAAATGTGGCTAGAATGCGGGTAAAAAGACATGAGAAATGATCAAGGAATTTTTATATATATTTCTATTATAAAAACGATATCAATGACCTAAATTGGGTTAATATATGTATTATTTATATATTGTAACTTTAGAACCAATTTAAATTAAAATATTTATTTAAATGAAAATATCAGTTTCTAAACTATAATTTAGTGTTTTCCACTCATTATAAGAAATTGAATATTTTCAAAACATTACCAAAATTCCTCCCTAATAAAATTTTGTTATTCATAAATAAAAAAAGAATTATATATGACCAAATTCAATTTCAAGGAGTGTTTAAAATTAATTTTCTCATTATTAAAAAAAGGAAATAAAAATTAGTTCCATTATGAAAATAGAATTTCTAAACAAATACCTTTTTTTCATAAACATATATATTTCATTATAAATATTATTTATTTATATTAAAACATTATAAATAACAATTTATTTTTTACTATTTATATTACTATATTCAATGTAAAAGTTATAAATATATCATTTAAATAATTATAATACTAAGGTGTCGTTTTGTAAAAACTCAATCTTGTGTGTAACACATGCCATGTAGGTGTTACGTGCAACACAATCTATTGATGATAACATACCATGAAATATTATGGTGTTACAATCTACCCTCCTTCATAAAATTTCATTCTTTCAATTTATCCTTGGGATCAAATACTATGGGTTGTACTTTTCAAAATATATTTTTTGAAATACCACATAAGAAAATTGATTAATGAGACCACCTTTTAAAAATAATGAAATGGGATTATGATGGTCACCAGAGATAATACATACAAGGGTTCCATATAGGAAAACATGGATGTAAAAGATAAATCAAACCATCATGTTCTAATGTATTTTGATACATAATACGGTTATAAAAAAGATAACACACACAAAGCTAGAAGTTGGTAAAGATTTAAGGGACCATTGGATTCATCCGAAATGAAAGTACTAGGAATTTATTTTTTAATTTAAGATAATTTACAAAAATTTGAAAAATTAATTACTTCATATAATAAGAAAAAATAGGAATAATACTTACATGAAAAGTAGATTTCCATTTTTTAACTGATTTCTACCACAAACACATCTTTCTCTCCAAAAGATAATAAAACACAAAAATAATTATATTTATCCTAATAATATAGGGTTTAAACAAAAGAATTAATACTTTATCTGTTTGAATATATAAATAAAAAACAATGTTGTAAAAACTAGGACAATTCGTAGGCCATTGGTACGTCATATATCATTGACGCACTTCCGTTGTGGGTTTGATTCCCATAGCCTTGTCCGACATGAGGGGTCATCAACCCGACCTACAAGTTGTCTTTTTCATAAAACTAAATTATTATAAAATTCAAAAAATGACCATAAGGAATATTTTATCCATAAACAATACTATCCAATTTACAATATAATCCATTCAAACCTTTAGGCTTATCCAAAATACGTATTTCCAAACTCACTGTCCAAAAACAGTTATAAGGAATGTAACATATCATAATGAATATTTTTTGTCATATAAAAAGCATGTGAATGACTTCATCATTAATTTTCATAAAACATGTTAACAATATGAATTACCATAAAACCCTATTTTAATACATTCATGATTCTCTATTACATATGTAAAACATAGAATATTTCATATACTCCTTAAATAAAAAATGTTGTAGACTCCAAATGGGATGAAATAAAAAAACTATTAATCAGTTCCAAGTAAGTTTATAATATCCTATATAAATTATCCAAAGAAATCATCCTTATATTATCACATTATTAGAAACATATTAAGGGTTTTATTTCCCCTAACCATATATTTTTACAAAAGTTTAACTTGAAACTGTGTCACATTATTTGGTACTATATAATATCTAATCCTTAAAGAAATAGTACTGAGTATAATCCATATATAATTTTTAATTCTTATAACCAGAACATTTCTAATAAAATATTCAAATTTCAAAACCCTTGAATTCCCAAAACCCAAATACATTAATTATTCAGTTTCAACTGTAGTAACATGATAAGCTTCCCCATGATCCCAATGATTTATTTAATCTATATTTACTTGACACTAAGGATATTTATTTATATATTTCCCCATTTATATATAGTTGAAACACTGAATGTCATTATTTTCTTTCTTCCCATTGAATTCTATTTTCTGTTGAACCATTTCTCTATATTAATAACAAACACCCAATCCATTCATGCACTTCCTAAGGTGATTATTTCCACAATTATCAAAAGTGGGAAAATCCTTCATTCCCCTTGTTCTTGTATCTATCTCTTGCTTCATAGTCATGTTCTTCTCTTTCTATACCTTAAAAACATAGGACTTAGAGAAATCTTTTTCTGTTTTAACAATACATTATATTATATCTTCATACGATGAGAATGATTGTGAGACCAGTGCCCATCGGAGGAATGGTTTTAAACCATTAATCAATCAAACAATATTACTTCTTGGGTTAAATGTGTATTATATAGAATTCCTTAATATCTTTATGAAGTTATCTTCAGACTTTACAACATTCTTATCCCCCTTCTGCCTCAGACTAAAAAATTTCCTCTCTATATCCACTCACATTTCACGAGGAATGTATTTTTATAAGAAAAGTTATTTAAACTCTCACTATTCTATATTTGTATATTCTTTTTCCTCCATTGTGTTTTTATTTAATGACCGCCATTGATCTGCATATTCTGAGAGATGATAACTACCATGACAACATTCTCCCCTTAGTTAAATCCTAGAGTAATAAATATTTTCTCTAAGGAGATTATCCATTTCTCAGCTACAAATAAATTTGTAGATCCATTGGATTTTGGAGGGTATTGTCCCATGAAACGGTCTAACATTGATCCTCCACATTGTGGATCATAATTCTCCATATGAGAAAGGTTACTCTTCATAACCGGATTTAGTTATCTAAATATGGTTATACTTTTTTTAAAACTAGTTTCATCTCTTTATCCAACATAGTTATACCACGTAGGGTTGAAATTCCTATATGGATCATGGGCATTCATACGATGTCCATTTCTTCCACTATGAGCCATTTCTAAACAGTGGAATACACTAGATTAGGTTATGAATCATAATTAATAATTCCAAACTTGTAAAATGTATAACCTAAATTGAAAATTTTATTCATATCTAATATCATAAACATAAAAACGATTTTTTTGAGGACATATTTACTTTTAAATCCTTCATAATTGTTTTAAAAAAATTGAATTATCGTAAGCATATCCCCAAGGATTGTCAAACTTGGTGCTTAGTAAGGCTCGTTATCGTGTACCAGATTACATCGATTCAAGTCCAGAATACCTTATCGGAGTTAATACTCCTATGTACATTTGGGTTAGAACCACATCCACTTGTAGTATATATACTGTGATATATTTTCTTGGAATACCCATATAATCTCTATATTATAAAAATTATAGGATGTTTCTATATTCTTATCCTCAAAGTTTATTTTACGGTTATGTTCCATAATCTATTTTTTATAAATCTATTTCTAAGGTTATTTTAATACTTACATTGATACCAACTGTAATGCTCTGACCCCAGGATCCCAGAGGAGGTGTATTATTTTAATACATTTTCATGATTAAAAGGAATTAAATCCTGAAGGATGGGTATGTTTACCAGTCTTGGAAAATATATTATGTTCATCTTACATTATAGTTTAAAACATAAAATACAATATAGATATTATTTTGATAATTCGATTATTCACAAATCTTTACCCTATATATCAGTCCCAATACAATTCATGGAATCCTAGGAAAATAAAACATAAGAAAGGGGTGATCTCATATTCTTAGTAATTTTAATCATACAATAGAAGATATTATTAATAAATAATAATAAACATTAGGGTAATATGTTTAACAAAAACACAATCCCATTAAACATAATCATGATCAAAATACAGATTGAATAAATAATACCATATCAAATAAGAATAACCATAGATATTATACTTGACCAATAATCCCAATGAATATTAAAAAATAATATCATTAGGAGGGAATTCATAATTCAAGACATCTTCACTATCATGATATATCCTCAAAATAGCTACTATCAAGATTTATCCTTATAAAAGTTTAGGTTTGTGGGTATAAACCCTCTCTGATTTGTCTTGATATCTATCCTCCTATAAATCTAATACTGATTTGAAAAAAAAACGTGAAGGGTTTGTCTCTAACTAATTTCATCTTATGAGACCTACCGATGCATCGAGGTTCTATAGAGAGCCCCACCCATCACACACTATGTCCAATTCATTCCTCCTATGAATGGGGTAAAACATAACAAAAGCATTCAAATTAAAAATAGCGTGGAAAATGTTAATAATTTAATTATAAACCATGAATGGTATAAAAATAGCACATCTATAGTCTAACATATCCCAAACCATCAATAAAATTTGAAATATTTTATAATAATTAATCCGTCTTAATTAAGCATAAAATCCAACCAAGGATTTTGAGATCGATGAAAGTAATCTAATAAAATCATTAAAACTCTTTGAGAGAAATATCCATTTTTTTACATTGAATAATTCATTTATTTATAAAAGAAAATATTTATTTTAGAAATATCCATGTATGATTTTAGGCTATTATTAATAAAATTAATTCATCATGATGGCCGAAATAGCCACTCACGCTGTACAAGTTAAAATCATTATTTCCTTAATTTTTTAAAAAGTTCAAAAAGTACCTCGTTTGAAAAATGATTGAAAGATTCATTTAATTTTTTTTTATAAAAAGTAAATATTTGGTATATTTGTCTTAATTTTTTTCCAATAATAGTACTAATATTTTGAAATGCATTTTTATGAAACATGGGCATTAATGATAAAGATGTTCTAGTCGATACTTATGTATAAACAACTGCAAATAATAATGAGATTGTGAAATTAATCCTTACCTTGTAATTTACATTAGTCTAGGATGTTTTAACATCCTATATAATGGTTAATGTATGTTATTAAATTATACCGAAACCATAAACATATTTACAATATCATATATGACACTCTTTTATCATATAGTTAATAATATTTCAGTATTACCATAGTTTTGAGTATAAAATGCTTCATTTTCCCATGCATGCTTTGTCATGTATGTAATATTTATTATGAATAGTATATATTTTATTAATATACATATTGATATTATGTTCATATATATTATATTTAATAATTAAAAGAATTTTCTAATCATTCTTTAATGGTTAATGTGGGGGGACGAATCTCACTGTGTCGTGGTGATTGGAGGTTGTACGTACGAATGAGGGATGAAATAATTATCTTGATAGTTAAATGGTATATAATTGTATGGTATATTAATTATATAGAATATTTATCATGTTATATTCATTATTTATATCCATTATATTTATCATTATACCTGTCTAAATACTGTAGTGTTTAATAACAAATTACACCACGACGTTAAGACAGTATGTCGAACGTACGCACACATGGTGATATTATTTTTCATAAGATGGATAAAATAAAAAATATGATTGTAATATTATTATAATAAATTATATCATGTACATGATATATTATTTTTTATTTTATTACATAGACAACATAGAATGATGCAGTAGAAGAAGAAAATATCATTGAAATTGGTGATAAAACAATTACCTCTTCTCAGGTATCTCCTTTTGATTTGCACAAAAGGACTCATTAGGATAGATTTCCTCCCAAATTATGGAATATTGGATAATGTTAGGAGATTTTGGAGAATAATTGGTCAGTGTTTTTCTAATCCAAATGGATTTTGAGGTGTGAATTAATGAGAAGGAGAAGTGCCCTTCTATATATACTTGAGGGTCACTTTAAAAAGATCTTAAAAATAATTTTTTTATAAATTTTTTATCTTGTTAAAATAGCACCAAAGTGATTTATTTCAATAAAAATAGGAGTATGGGTATAAATTCTCTCAACCAATAGGTTTTAATAATGTTTTTTTCATAAAATTACCCTTATCATTAAGGTTTGAACCTTAGTTACATAGTTTAACTCTTTCAATGTATTCATGTAGTTTTAGAATACAAGTTTAATATAGTTACTATAAACTGAAAATATAACCTAAATTGGATCATTTATGACAATTTTATCTATATAAATGTTATTTGGTAGAATCATAGATTATTATGGATTTTATATCATTTGATATAATATTATTTATTTTAAAATCTCATTTATGTATGTTTGGACGCTATTTAATACATGATTTTTTATAAAGAAATAATAACTTTATTATTTTTAAAAAAATGCATTAAATCAATTATAATATGTCATAATAATCCATAAAATTTTCGGATGGAACAGAATATTTCAAATAATATTTATTTTAATATTTATAACATCATTTATTTGATTCTTTTATTAATAACTATATTATTTCATCATCACTATGTCATAATTAAATTAAATTATTTAATTCATAAAATTTATAAAGAAATAAAAAAGATGTATGAAATATTTTTAGCTTGTTAATGACTATTTGTAGTCAAATATATCACTTATATAACCCAATATTGAAATTTTTTTAGTAATAAGGGTCATCTTTATGATATTTTAACCATTACTTAAAATTAAATGTTATAAATGTCTTAATCATGCCCAGGTAGATTATAAAGGCCAAAAGTTCTACACAAGGATTTTCAGGGTCGTCCATTACTCATCCAATAAATTGAAGACAAGTGTTATGGTAATTTTATATTATTATAATATTATTTTTACCTTTAACTACCTCATTTACCTTTAACTGTGGTAAATAAAATTAAAATGTTGTTATTAACCAATAATTATATTTAACCTATTAGACCAGAAAATTTACCCTTATTACAACCATGTATGTTGGATTTTCTATATTCAATTCACAGAAGAGGTAAAATTAAATTTAATGCTTATCTGCTAATATAGGTTGATGGTGGGTAAAATGATGTGAAAAATGTTCAATGAATTTCATATCTAATTGTATTATAAAAACGATCCCAATGACCTAAATTGGGTTAATATATTTATTTTTTTATCTATTTTAACTTTAAAAAAAATTAAATTGAAATAAATATTTAAATGAAAAAGTTGGTTTTTAAACAATAATGTCGTGTTTTTCACTACTCATTAAAAATTCAAACTTTTGAAAAAATTAAAAAAACCACCATAAGAAAATTAAGATATTCTAAATTTAAAAATGAAACATATTTTAAAAATTAAATTTATATGATTTTATAAAATTAATTTTATTGTTGTTCACAAAAGGATATAAAAAGTAGTTCCTTTTTGAAAATAGAATTTCTAAACATATAACTATTAATCTGAAACTTATATATTTCATTATACATTTTTTTTATTTATGTGAAAACATTATAAATAAAACAGAAAAATTATTTATTACTATTTATACTACTATATTTAATGTATAAGATATTAATATATCATTGAAATAATTATACTACTAAGGTGTTGTGTAATTGAAACTCAATCTTACGTTTAACACAAGCCAAGTCGGTGTTGTGTACAACACAAGATATTGAAGATAATGTACAATGAAATATTGCAGTGTTACAATATCAATCAAGGCCAAATGAAACATTTATACCCCACATAATTCATAACCAAAAACATGTTGGTATATAGGGACATTATCTTCATATAACCCTTTAAAATCGAATAACCATATGCTTAACTTTCATGCCTAATGCATTGGAGAACTATCAAGTTACACACATAAGATAAGTTTTAATGATTTCAGCTGGTTCTATCTATTTAAACCCATCATTTAATAAATTTTTAAGGAACTCAACATTAGTAAATAATATAAATATTTAATTTCATTGTAAAACTCATAAAAAAATAATTATTTCTTTTATAAAATTATTTACCCATAGAAAATAAATGGGTTCCATAACAATATCTTTGAAACCTGATTATCCAATGTAAATGAAATGGGTTCTATAATAATATATTAGAAATAATAATAATCCTTCAAATGAATGAATTTGGATAAACAAATTACAAAATATACTCATTGTATAATTATTAACAATAAGGTTTGTTGATTTTGATTAATGTACATACCATTAAAATACCATTATAAACATTTTTAAGGATAATTAATTTTTCATTGGGAATATAACTTATAAAAAATAAAAAATTATAGAAAAACTAATTTTCCTTGGAATAAACCTTAGATATATATAATGACAAATTTGTATAGAATAATTGACATGATTAAGGGATAATATTTTCATGTTATAATTGATAGAAAAACATTCATTTCAATACATTTTAAGAAAAGATGTCAAAAGTAACCCATTTTGAAAACATTTTTATACTTACATTATTATTCCCTTTAAATTAACATAAAATAAACTATAAAACAGAATTTGGAAATAATTTATTTTTTGAAAATAATCTTTTTGAAAAAAATTAAGAAATCATTCATACAATATATAATGAAATCCTATCAAAAATAAAATACATCAGTATCACTTAAAAAGGATTCCTTGATGATTATTTAATTAATAATGGGGAAATAGAAATTAAAATTTTGTACCAAATTCATAAAAAAATGAGAATAAAATATATTTGGTTCAATAAAATAATATCTCAATATTTCCTCCAAAATAACCTTTAATTTAAAAATCTCAAAAGTAAGGAAATTATAACATAAATCTTTTTCCACTTTGGAAACTCTTCCATCATAATCACTATGAAAGAATAACGTAAAATTATACAGTATAAAACATGAATATAAGGATATTAATGGTATAAGATTTCATAGGTTTAATATAAACTTAATAAATAAGATAGTTACATATCATAAACGTATGTCTTAAAGAAAGAGAATTTGAGATGAATAACCCATCAAAAATCAATCCATTAAATTTTAGAATAAATTGACGAATCGATTATGAGTATAAAATTTGAATAAAAAATTTAATTTTAAATAAAAAATAATATATTTAATTTTCATTTAACACCTAATAATTAAATAATAATTGAAATTAAACAATATTATAATGTAAAGAAATGATATTGAGTTGGGAAATTCATTACCACTAGGTAAATTTCATGTCAATTCCCCATGAATGAGATATTTCTAAGAGATACATAAAATACCATTATGTATAAATGATTCATGTTATTACCTGAAAAAAAATTTATTACATACAAAAAATAATAAAATCAAGTTGTTAATATGACATATGTCTTACATAAATAAAACATGTGATGAGGAAACCCTTACCTCAAGTCTGCATTATCCATGTGTTTCCTTTGCTACCTTTATAATAATCATATGTCAATTATTTTATTTATTAAAAAATATTTTCATATATAATACAATATAATTAAATCATTTGTTTTAGATCATTTAAAATATATATTAAATTACTTAATTGGTTAATTCTATATTGGGTGTGTTGAGGATTTTCAGTTCATTATTTCAAATTAGATTTGGTGTGTGGAACATGGTTTAAGTGGTCATTATTTGAAAATATATACAACAATAACCATTAAATAATTATCATATTTATAGAACTATTTTACTTTTTAAAATAAATCATGAAATATGGATCTTAAATATGAATCGTGTTATGATCAGGGAGACAAAATATGGTATATATGCTTGAGTAATGATTTCATTTTTTGATAATACTTATAGATAGAAGGTATTATTTAGTTTATATATCCATAATGATGTTTATAAAATAAATTTAATATTATTTATTTTAATATAAATATATAATCCATCCATGTAATTTAATGTTGATTAAAAAATAACATCACTTTTTGGAGGCAGTAGCCCACACGTCCACAAACCACAATATCATTTGTCTATGTAATAAATAAAATGTTAGATTATATTTCATGAATGATTAATATTTAATTAATATCATTATTATTAAATTATTATCTCAAATATTAATTAAATTTATCCATATTACATTCAATGTAAAGAGATCATGAAAAATGAGTCGCATCCCTTCGTGTGGTGGTGGTCTGTCAAACACACGAGAAACATTATTATATCCCAGATCAAATAGAACGTGGGAAGTTATATGTGATATAATAACTAAATAAGTTTATTTATTATAAAAATATGATATATATACATTAAATATATCATTATAACAAGCCATAAAATGTGAGGTTTGAACATGAATGACATCGATTCACGAGATGATAATTTGTCTTATACACGAATGATGATTTCATATCCCATTTGATAAAAGTGGATATTTATTTAGGATATTAAATAAAATAAATAACATGTTACTATATGTTATATACCAGTTTTATTATATAATAATTATTTAAATATTTTTTTTGAGGTGGATGATGGAATAAAATAAAGACACTCGGTTAAGAAATATACCTCTTCTTTGGAAAACCTCAACTGGAAAGAACCAAAATACTTCATAGGATTTATTTCTAACAAAAATTGGTGTATATTTCTTAGAGGGAATGTTATGGAGTATACTTTTTTGGGTCCTTTATATTCCAAATTTATTTGATGGTGTGAAGTAGAAAGTAGATGGTTTGGCCTTTTATAATCAACCATTAACTCAATGACCTAAGATGGTATCTATATACTTTATGTTGAAAGATCTGTACTATCATAAGTTATATAATCAATACTCTTGTTCCAACTATAAAAACCCAAAACCCAAACTCATGTATTTGACATTGAAATCATAAAAAGTAACTTTTATTAATTGATACTAATGAAGGTAACCCAATTTTCTCCATAAAAAAAATAAAACATTAGAAGGAAACCATTATAGAAATAAATTATTCAACATAAATCTTGATAAACTAGGGAAAAGGAAACCTAATAATTGTGAGTTAAAATTATTTATAAGGGTAAACATATTTATGAACAATTCAATGCAATTAGTGAGAATAAGAAGAGAATATCTGTATGATGAAAGGATCAAAGTGTCTGAGAATAGAAAATACTATTCGTACATATTAATACCTAGATAATAAAATGTAAAAACATGGAATATGGTTATCATAAAGGAAAGAGTACTTATAATCAATAATCATGATCCATGTGATATCAATTTTGATCTATAGAATCATTTATAACCCATAGAAATCATAATTAATATATGTTTTTATTTGGGGAAATTATATTTATTGAACCCTTTAATAACCCTTATCAATGGAATAACTTTATGGTCAATATTCATACCCAATACATTGAAGTGTTGTCTAGGTGAACCCAAAATATAATATATATAACTAGCTCACTAGGTGATATCTATTTTCACCAATCATACAATCAATTTATAATAACCAAAACATAAATAATGTATATAATGAATTAATTTAATCATAAAACACATTTAAATAATAAATATTTCAATCAAATCTTGATGAAACCATTGAAAATAATTTTTTTCTATAATGATATCAGTGAAATGTGATTTTTTATGAAAAATAAATGGGTTCCATAATAATATTATTGAAACAATCATAATCCATATAGATAAAGAATTAATATGATATCATTAAAAAATATCCCAATTGTTGAATAAGAGAAAATAAGGGTTGTTGACATTAATGAATGAAAATACAATTAAATTATCATTAAAAATATATCTTTGGAAAATATTTTTTATAAAAAAAATCTAGATATCCATAAAATACTTTGGGAATAATTTTTATTAAATTATTTTTTGGCACCTATAAGGATAAGTTCAAGGAAATTAAGAGATAAGATGGAGGAAAAATATATTCTTGTTATAAATTTTAAAAATAATCAGTCGTATACTAATATTTTGAAAAAGGTAGTCCAAAGTGACTAATTCTGAAAATACTAGGAAATTTGGTTTTTATGGAAATTTAAAATAAGGTAAAAGATCATTTATAATAGCTTTATAAAATCATTTTTTAGAAATTATTTTTAAATCATTTCAAAAAACATAGATATTAAATAAAATGATATCCAATCTAAGATTAAATATAACATCAATATCTTTTAAAAACAACTGCATTAATGCTTGATTAATAAATAAGAGAGAAAATAAAAATCTAAACATTTGAATCACATTATTAACTAAAAGAGAATAAAAGATATTTAGTTTCAGAAAACAATATCACCTTATTTCCTCCAAAAGAACATTGGACATAAATAATAATTAACTTAAAGATATTGTACTATAAACACTTTACCACTTTGGTTACTCTTTAATCATAAATTCCATGATAGGATAACATATAATAAAACTTATAATATAATTAACATAATTATAACCATGATATAACATTTAAAAGGTCAGCACAGTCATATCATAATGAATATTAGTATATATTATAAATATATGTCTTTAAGTAAGTGAATTTCATATGAATAAACCATAAAAAAATTATACCATTGAATTTGAGAATTAAAGATGAATTGATAATGTGTAGAAAATTTTAAAAACATAAATTAAGTATAAATAAAACATAATATATTTAATATTTGTTACACACTAGATCACGACAAAATATTGTGAACAAAAAAAGGATTATAACCCAATGAAAACAAATTGAGTAATGAAATTATTTAACAATTAGTAAATTTCTTGTCAATTCCCATTGAATAAAATAATTCAAATGAAAAAAATAAAATACAATGATAAATGATGGATTAATTTTATTAAATGTACAGTGGGAATTATATACACCACACAATAAAAAATTGTTGAATATATCCTATGTCCCCAAGAATGAAAAAGTGAGGCAGGAAAACCCTTACCTAAAGTCCAGACTCTCCATTTGTTTTATTTATCTACTTTATAATAATATTATAACAATTAGTTTATTTCTTAAGAAAAATTTCATTTAAAATTTCTTATCCAAATAATTTATTATATTTCTTTTTCAGTAAATATTGAAATACAAAATCCGTTAAGTCCACATAAGGTGTTTTGAGAACGTTTGGTTTATTATTTCAAAATGGATTGGATGTGTTGATTATGGTAAAGTAGGCCATTATTTAAATGTATACCAAATAATAAAAGTTAAATAAATATCATATTTATACGTAACTTATATTTTTTTTAAAACCAATCATGAAGTATGGTTATGAAAAGTGAACTACATTACGATCATGAGGACGGTAGGTCATACGTACACATGAGTAACATTTCCATTTTTCAATGATCATTAAATAAAGATAGTATTAATTATTATATATTTAAATATTTATAATAATGAAATAAATATATTATTATTTCATTAAATATTCTGATATATAAAATTCATGAGATTTTTTTATTGAAATAGAATCACATTGCTTCATAGTGGTGGTAGTCCACACGTCCATGAACGATGTTATCATTCTTCAGTGTAAGAAATAAAATGATATATTGTATTTAAAAATGATAAATATATCATGAATATAATTATTATTTAATTTATATATCATATTTTCATTAACATTATCCTTATTACCATTCATGCAAAGAGTTACTGAAAAATGAAACACGTCGTTTAGTGAGTCGATAGTCCGCCATGAAAACAAGTGATGTTATATTATCCCCCATGGAATAGTAAGTAAGATGTTATATGTGTAATTATAACTAAATAAGTATAAATATGTAACAAATATACTATATTGACATTAAATTTATCATTAAAAGAATCCATGAGGGGTGATAATGGAAAATGAAGGACATTCATTCATAAGGTAACATTTCAATGTTAACACAAATAAAGATTTTATATCCTATTGGATGGGAGGTGAGAAACAATTAGGTGATGTATTTAAAAAAAATAACTTATTAGTATATATAAAATAATAATGTTATTATATAATCAAATTTTAATAATATTTTATGTTTTTGGAAGAAGAATTTAAAGAAAGATGCTCGGTTATGCATGATTTCTCTTCTTCGCGCAAACTCCTCGGGTAAGAACCAAAAGCCTTCTAAGGATTGATTCATGACCAAACTACATGAACATAGTATTTAAGTTAAAATTAATTAATATATGTTTTCATGCATTTCTTGATCAAAACGTATTTTACATTTTGAATAGAAGATGATAGGAGGTGGCCTTTTAATGTGAGATGAGTTGTATAGTTGAAAACATTGAATAAAAAATTTTATACCCCTGTTTTCCCAATACCAAAAGGCTCCAAATGCGTCATTATTGAGACATATACTTTATAATAATTCAATATGGCAATAAAATAGTTTTTATACAAGTATTTTTTTGACTATTTCCATTATCAGTTTAGTTTAACACATGATATAATAGTTTTCATCTAATATGCAACAACTAATTTTAACTATTTTCACATTTCATTATGGTCAAAAATTAAGTTAACCATATTAAAAAATATAAATAATTAATATTATAAATATGAAATACATTTTATATAATTAAATTCACATAAGTAGAAAAAATTTAGCTAAAAAAATACCCAGAGACTTGACGAAATAGGGCTTTTAAGAAGTGTATTTTTCTAGAAAAATATGATATTATATTATGTATATGAATAATAATAATAATTTTAGGATTTTAAATTATTTTTAGGATATTTAATCTATAAATTTCATTGAAAATGTTCCATACTATGTATATTTTACTTAATTCAATTGGATAATCATTGTGCACTATAAAACTGTTAAAAAACTCCTTTTCAATCCTAAAAAATTATTCATAGTAAAATAAAACTTAAATATGATCCACTTTAATAAATAGATTAAATATTAAAACATAATACTTAAATAATTTTAAATAATTTTCTAAAAATAATTGTATGCCTAAATTTACATAATTTATTGAAAATAAATGACATATTTAAAAAATTTGTATTTTCACTATTCATTGAAAAATCAATATTTTTTTTAGAATTCCAAAAGTTTCACATAATATAAATCTTGATATTAATATATCAATGATTAATTTTATTTTATCAAATAAAGTTTCTAAATTTTTAAAAAATAATGGAAATATTGTTTCATGAATGGAGATAAAGACATTTTTGAAATATAAAACATATTATTTGAATGTAAACTTATTTCACTAAACATTTATTGAATATTTACTAAATATTTATCAATAATTTATATTTATGATTGAATTTATATATATAAATATATATCATAACGTAATTAATGTTATTCCAAGAAACCAATTTAATAGTTAGGTGTTAATTGTCAATTATTTCTTGGGTTGTTTATGCTCAGTGTTACATGTTGAATATGCTATCAAACAAAGTTATATTTTTTAAAAAAATTGGTTTTTACAGTACTACTAAAAATTTATCATAGACTAATTTTTATATAGTATTTTTATAGATGTTGTTTTGTAGGTGTTAGGTAAAGGGAAGGGCATCATGTACCATGTGTGATCCTATTATTATATTTTCCTTCGTAGCGAGATGGTTTGGAGGTGATGATTGGTCAAATAGAGAATTTTTTATCTTTTTTGGAAAAACAATTTAATAGTTTAGTTATGTTTTCGTGGATTTTATGTGTCTTTTATATTTTATCTCCTCTTAGGTTTTGTATTATAGTTGTTTATCTTCTTTTGTTATATATGAGGATTTTTATTGTTATCCTGTTTCACCTCACCACATTGTGACAAGCCAATTTGGATGGATTTCTTAATTTATCATGGGATAGTTCATTTCATATTATATACATATTTATATTCACCCAAAAAATTTATATATTGAAAAAAGAGTTATATCATTCATGGGGATGGTAGGTCGTACGTATGGATGAATATTGTTTTCATTTTTCAATAGTTGGAACGAATGAGTGTTAATTAATAATTAGACATTATAGAATCATTATTTTATCATATACATAATATATGTTTTTTAAATCCATCCTTATTACTATTCATTTCAAAATGAAATGAAAAAACAAATCACATTGCCTCATAGAGATGGTTGTCCACAATTGCGAATGAGTGATGTTACCCATCTCTATTTGATTGGAAGGTATGAATATATATGTGATATTATGATTTATGAAATATAATTATTTCATAAATATAATATATATATACATTAAATCCCTCACTAAATCTAGATGTGATAGGTGGTTATGGAAAGCGAATTACTTTGATTCGTGATGTGGTAGTTTTCTATAAACACGATTGACAGGTTCGTTTCCCTTTTTATGAAAGAGGAGATGAATATAGGTTATTCTATTAATATAATATCATAGATGTATGGTAAATATAGTGGTTTCAATATTTAATCAGGTTTTTAGAATATTTTATGGAGTTAAAGACAAAAATAAAATAAAGACACATGGTTAATACTTATACATCTTCTACGATGACCCTTTTTAGGATTATTACTAATGCATTCATATAATGGTTTTATGATAAAAATAGGGACTCTTGGTAATTTATAAGTTTTAATGTAAATTATTTGGTAGTTAATTTATTAAATAAAGGAATTTTTTTTGTATATAGTATAGGATAGAGGGTTTCCTTTTATAAGTGTGGGATAGCACCCACTTGTAATTTTTGAAGTGAATAATATGCACCCACATTTTACAAATTACAAGACTCCCAAAATGGATCCTTCATGAATTTTATATGAAATAAGGTCTAAATATGGTCATTAAATACTAATTAAATATTTTTTTAGGTTATTATAACCAAAATCATTTTAGTTTGATCCTTTGTAATCTGGTTTTACAGTTAACTATAGTTAAATATATTTTAAAATTATACTATTCATTATGAGAAAAAATTAATTTAATATTATTAAATATTAATAATTATTTTCATATGGAATACACTATTTTGAATTTATAAAATTTGTGTGGTTTAATTAAATCTAAAATTAATCCTACAAACATGTCGAAAAAACAGTTTTCCAAAAGAAATGTTTTCTTCGGTATAAAATGTTTTTATAATAAAATTCAATATAAAATTTATTCCTATGATATAATTAGATTATGGGAAATTTAATTAAAATTATATTAGTTTCAAAATATTCATATAGTCAAATGTGTTTTTTAAAATTATTTAAATGAAAATGTTGTTTCGAATAAATATTTTATTTTTTAACTATTCATTTAAAAGTTTTTGCTTGTATAGAATTCTAAAAAATTAAATTGAAGATAATTATGTTATCTTAGTCTAAAAATGAATTAAATTTCGTAATATAAATTTAAAAAAAAACATAAAAATACATTTGAAAATAAGTGCACAAAACTTGGTGAAAGCATACTTTAGGAAAATATTGTTTTTATAAATAAAATGAGATTTATTCTTCTCCCATGCTTATAAAAAATATTAGAGGAATTATAAAACATTTTATTGAATATATAATATATAAATTATATTAAAGTAATACAATTATAATGACTAATTTATTTTTTTAAGATAACACTACACTATGTTCATAAAAATAGTTTTTCATAAAGTCATTTATTTTATTTTAAACAGATTTTTATATTTAATTTTAATATAATGATTAGATAATAATTTATTTTCTAAAATTTTATATCATATAAGTCTCATAATATAGTTATTCTTATTCATATCATCCAAGACAATGGATAAGTGATAACTATCACACTAAATAATAATATATTAATATAATTTAAGGGTTTATTTAATCTTAGTGTGGTGTGTATGGGAAGAAATAAAATATATTGAATTTTTTTAAAAAAGGAGTATGTTTTAAATACCTAGGTTGTTATAATGTGACCTTTAATATTATCTTTTTATCATTACTTTCATAAAATTATTTTCAAATAAATGGTAATATCTCATTGTTTCAATGTTGATTGAGTGACATTCAATTAAATATCTATATTTCCCCCATTTAATGGGGAGATATTGATATTTTGTATATCAATTATTTATATATTGATGGTTATTGATTACAAAAACATTATTAGTTATGATTTTGTTTGGTAACATTTTGGTATGTATTTTTTATATTCTCATCATATGATAAATTCATTGGACTTATCATGTGATAGGGGGACCTAGAATCATATGGAATAATGAAGTATTAATTGGTCTCCTATGAAAAAATAAGCTTGATTTTTTGTTTTATGTCATAACTATTTTTTATTATTAATTTTAGTGAGGCACTGATGGTGTGTTTATAATGTTATACATTGTCCATTCATTCACTATGAGATCATTTATTATTATCCATGTATTTATTTATTATTATTCAATCCATGAATATTTTTTGTTCTCAAAATTCAATTTTTTATCAAATGATTTTATCCATTCCCTTATTTCACATTATTCATTCGATTCTTATTCTATGATGTCATCTATTTCACACCACCACTTACTAATTATTTAAACTAAACACTTTAAATTATTTTTCATTTCCTCAAGAACCCAATAAGATTAATATGTGTGATATATAGTCTTTTATGGTGAAATAATAAATATTTTTTATATCCATATATTGTATTTCTTATTTCAATGTTATTTAATATTCTTATAAGTAAATATTTTCTTGTTAATACTAAACTATTTGATCTAATTTCTTTTTATTCATGAATTTTTAACCAATGTATTAATATTACAATCTTCTTAGGACTAATGGAATTGGGGATATTATATATTCTTGATAAATATAAAACTAAATCACATTTCTAAAAATAATCATATTCAGGGAATATTATAGGGAGTTATAATATTTTAATAAAAATTTGTGGTTTTTTACAGGTTTTAAAATCACATCCACTAATGGAAACCAAGTATAGCTAAATATATTTAAATGTAGGTTAGATTAAGGAAGTTTTAAAAAAACTGGGATAGAATATAATGCTTAGAAATATACAACATCATTACTAATTATATATAAAAATTAATATTAGTATTATAAATTATTAAAATAATATAATAAAAAAAAATTATATTAAAAATTTGTCACATTATTTTATTTATTTTGGGTGCATGATGAATTTGTTCTTATAGTTTTAATACAATTAAATACCATTAATATTTTCTATTGAACTAAATTTCAATCAATCCATATCTAAATTATATAACATAAAATTTTATTTTATACAAATCAGTGATTTATTAACTTATACTTATAAGATGACATGATATGGATCAAGTTTAATGATTTTAGATCTTCTAATAATCAAGAACAATTTCATTTTCTATACTAATAAAATGAATACATAAGTATAATTCTTTGAAACATCTAGATGAGGAACTGAAATTATTTGTTCCACCTTATACAATGTATCATATTTAATATAGTATTTATAAAAAATCTATAAAATCAACATCTAGACAATCAAACAAAACTTAATAAGAAAAACTTTAAGACATCGTGTATGAATTAATTTATTTATAGACTTAAAAACACTGGGGTTGAAATTATTAAAGACTAAGACACTTTTACTGTGTCTAAAAGTTCAAACCAGAAAAAAAAGATTTTGTGATTTTAGATTCATTAATCATGATGTAAAATTTAAAAAGTTCACTATTTTGTTTTTAAAAAAATTCATCAAAAATGAAAATAATGATGTTTCTATGTGTATTTATCAATAAAAATAAATATTTTGACATGTTTGTATTTATATTTAATGAATCATAATAGAATATGTCTATATATTCTTTGATTAATCTTATAGAAACAAACTAGATTTAGAAACATAATATAGATATATAAAACCAACAAAATTTTATGCACCATATGAAAATAAGCTAAAAACAAAGAGCATATAATCATTTTGTAATTATCACAATGTGTGTAAATTTCATCACATGTGAGTGTATGACTATTGGAATTAAAATGTGTGCATGTAATTCATACTATTAAAAACATATACAAATTCAAGCCTTACACATTAAAAAAATATAGGTTTTAAACTTAGTTTTTGAAAGTGATATATGTTTGGGGTGTCATTAGATAATAATTATTGAAAATTTAATATGGAATTTGGTTTTCATTTGATGCCGCAAATTGAACATTTTCATACAATTCATTGAAAAAATGACACATAGTTTGTAGAAAGCATTAGTTTTTGTTATATTTACTTATAAAATCATAAAAAATTAATTGTATAAGAGGGTTAATTTAACAAATTATATTATAGAACTTATAAATTATGTTTTTGTTTGATAACAGTTATCTGAACTTCTTATAAAACATGTTTCTTATAAACCTATGTTTGAGGAAACATAGTATCTTTATATTTAGAATAAATGTTCTATTTTTAGACACCTTTGACTAAATAAATAAAATTTAACATATACATTAATAATATATGTAAAAGTAATATAGTTTGAGACATGAAAATATGAGAAAAAATAATTTTATTATAATGGCGTAATATCCATCTATAAGTAAATTTGATATAAAAATTGGAATATATTATCTATCTTAGTAA
Source organism: Viscum album (assembly GCA_963277665.1). Classification (NCBI taxonomy): domain Eukaryota; kingdom Viridiplantae; phylum Streptophyta; class Magnoliopsida; order Santalales; family Viscaceae; genus Viscum; species Viscum album. Next base: position 1,438,890,762 of record OY728127.1, on the reverse strand, counting down.
AATATTTTATAATACTCTCAACTTATAAAAACGACACCAGTATGTATATAAAGAAAAAAATATTCATGAAAAAGGAATAATACTACACTCATGCTGAGGAAATGAATGATGGATATGGGTAGAGAAATATTATATTAATTTTTTTTGATAAAACATCATAATTCAAGATAAATGTATCTCTAAGGGATGTCCATTTATAATTTTTACTAAATTTAATTAAAATATATCCAAGAATATCTAAATATTTTAACATTTTATCTTAAAATATCGTACTTTTCTTATCAGTAATGAAGAAATGAACTATTTTGTTCCAATCTAATGGCAATAGTTCTAAATAATACATTTATCCAAGTTTAAAAATAGTTCAACAAGTTTAAATAGATATATAAAGACATACATTTGATTATATGAATGGTGATGTAATTTCCATGACATAAACATTAATATTGATTTAAGTGTCATTGTGATGTGTAAGTTGGATATTATTTTAAGAAATTGTTTTAAAAAAATATCGATCGTAAAATAGTATAATAGTACTGTTTTATGATTTTTAAATATATCCATTGTATGAAAATCATATAAAACTTGAAAAAACAATTAATAAAAAGATGTGAATTTTATTATCTATGATATCAGTAATGAAACCTCTCTTTATGGATCACACATCTCCAAAAAAATTTAGAGCCACCTCAATGAGGTCAAAAAAAGTAAAATTTATCTTATATATGAACTAATGAAAAATAAATCTGGAATTTTGTACCTCATTATTCCAATAGGATTTCAAATGATTCCAATATTTTAGGAATCTTAGTTATTTGGGTTTAGAACCAAGATATGTTAATAAGAAAATAACTGAAGCAAAATTTATGATTGAATGTTTTTAATCACCTTGTATGATATGATTACATAAATGAAGAACTAATGGGATTGAGATCAGAAAATTGATGTATTTAAATAGATCCATGGATGTTATTCATCAGTATATGGTAATCTAATGGGAGTAAATTAAATGAATCATGGAGTGGTGGATCGGGTGTGTGAATAAAAAATAGTTGAAAATTTTGTTTTTCATTTTAACCCCATCAGAATCGGAATTTCAAGATAGATCTATGACGAAGGGAGTGGAGATTGTTTCTGGAGGGTAGGTGTAAGATGTTATTGTGGTGGGGAGACATTAATTATTAGGTGGTGGGGAGGAGGGGGATACCAAAAGGTGAGAGATGGGGTGATAATGTGAGTAATTTACAAATTAAATGGAACATGTGGGAAAATTTGGGGCTAAAATATGTTGTGGAAAATTGGGGGGGGAGAGGTGTAGGTCCTAGTGACAAATGTGCTGATGGAGTCTTCATACTTATTACATATATGAAATATCAATAATAGATTTACAATATTATTACTATAAAAAATCATTAAATCATATCATCAAAGAAAATATAGCATCATCATTGAGACAATTTATGATACAAACTAAACTTCTCTAATAATTCTATTATTCTTTAATTATGATAATGGGGTGTAATAGGCTTCTACCACATGTAATTTTTTATGATCATATGAGATAAAATTATTTTTTATATATAATAGATTGGTTGGTATTTCTTTGAAATTTGATTCTTTTTATTATTAGGGTTTTTTAAATACTTGGATTAGTATTTAAAAAATTAAAAAATATCAAAATGGGAATGGGATACGACATTCAATTTCAAGAGTATGTGGGAGATCCATTTGCAAATGCACATAGATAATTACAATGCATATCACTATGGTTTCTTAAAATATTTAATTCTTTTAATTTAACCCACTTTTAAAACTATCATTGAGTTATTTTACTATATAATTCATCAGACATAACATACTTTCAAGAGAACACACAATTTATAGTACTTATATAATTCTGAGTTTTTTTACCATGATAATACCAAATGTATAAAGGAAAAAAATGAAGAGAAATGTTTAGTAAAAAAGTGAAAAAAATATTTGTATCTATATACAATTAATTAGGACTATAGGGATAGTGGATATATAATAATGAAATCCCAAAAGTTTTTATAGGTCTATTTATTAAAATTTATATGTTCCAATTTATATATCTTTATTTGGATACATTTTATCGAATTTCCCATTTAATGTTTGTACTTTGATACCCTTTAGAGAAATAATACACATTAAATTTAAAATCATACAAATTCAATATATTATTATCTTGTAATAAATCATAACTTCTTTTCCTGAACATATATGATTTATAATATCAATATATTTATTAATTAGTGATTATATAATAGAAATAATATCATTTATTTTTTATTGAAAAATGTGTGTTAATTTCAGTTGCTTTTCATGATATTATTGTATCCAAAAATTAATAATGTTAATGTATTTTATTAATTGAAATTTTAATTTATAATGTGTAAACATAAATAAGATAATTAAATATAATGAAAATTTGTACTTGATGAAATTAAATCTTGATAATATTCTCTACAAATTTGTTCCTATTTTTTAATTACTTATTTATAGAAAATATTTGTACCTGAATTTTCTTTTTGGAATGTATTATTATGTGAATGAAATAGAATCAAGAAAAAAATCCTAACAATTCATTCACAATCTATATCCCACTGTTGATGGGGTATATAATATTCAGGAGGGAGGAGGAAATATTTATCCTTCTATAGTTCAGTTTGGTATGACTCAAGATGATAAAAATGTTACATTATAAGAGGAAGATATAAATTGGATTATTTCCATCCTTATGAGTAGGTACTTTAAAATGATGAAGTATTATTCTCACGTATAGAGATATATTTTCCTTAGATCTAGTAAAATATAATTTAATTAAATATATTCTAGGAGAATTTCACATGAGTATTATCAAGAAAATGGGACTATGGGAGCTCCTCAGTATCCTTCACATAAAATTATTTAGACAATTATCATTCACATTCAATAATCAAGAATGAAAATGGAAATGAATAAAATTAATCTATGATAATTAGATTTGGAAAGTAACACAATATGGATATTTATGCCCTAGATTAGATTATGGATGCTTCTAATGAAGTGTCATGGTGATATTGTATAACCTTTAAATTTAGGATGACCTATTATAATAAGTATATCAAGAAACGAAATAATATTCTCTTTACAGTGGATGATAATTCTATCATAACATTTCATGGTTATTTCATGATAATGGGAATAATTAATAATAATAGAGGTAAGATATACATGATTCCTTATTTTCTATTTCTCTATGCACTATGAGTTTTGGATTCCCATTTTTGTGTTGTTTTATGTGTGGGTTTTGTCCCATGTGAGTTTGTGTATTGTTTATAGTTTTTTATTTTTCCTCTATTCATTTATCATGGTACTGACTGGTAGATAATAAATAATACACTGTTATCATACATGACACTATTTATCCCTTGGTATCATTCAACTCTATGTAAGATTTATTACGGGGGATTTTTACCCTTAAAGTATTGGTCATTAGGTTTTTCTCCAAAGGGAATGTTAGATTGTTTTTTCATGGGCCCTTCTAAAGTATATCTATTATGGAATAAAGTAATCAATTTTTTCTAAAAATATTCTCATAAATGAAATTATGACATGAAAATTATATCCATAAATTTATTTTGGGTGTACTAGAAAATACAGTCTTAAAAATCCACTCATTGTTGTCATGAAAATACAGTCATAAAATATATTAGAACTATAAAATTTCTCTAGTTGTAAAAAAGCACACGAATTGGATTCTAATAGGATGAAAAATTATATTACTCATATTAATTATAAACATATGAAAATTTAGCCTTAAATATTTTTAAAACCATTTAAATGTTTAAGAAGAAAACTAAACAACATTATTGATTTATAGTGAAACCAAAAAACCATGGAAAAAGGAATCCTAGAAACTAAATGAAAATAATCTACAAAAATTTCCCAAAAATAAAAAACAACTTTAATTGATTTATAAAATTTAAAATAATAAAAAATATCCTATTTTAAATGTAGCTAATATCATGATCTATAAAATACTAAAAATTTAACGAATAAATGTTAAATCATATATTTTATGTGATAATGTACAAAAAATTAAATAAAAATGGAAAATATCATTGATAATGATAAATATAAATCCCCATTAATGAATTAAATGAGACATTTATCCTTTAATCATCTTTGGTAATGAAAATTGGGATACATAAATTAGTTTTTTAGATTCCAAGACTGAATAATAGAATCCTCGAAATCATCGGGTACAACATTTATCTATGAATGATAGTCCAATTGAAGAGTAAGTTACGTAAAAGAGACTTAAAATATATTTTGGAACTATGATCATCCATATAATGTTATCTAACATGTGTTAATGATGAGGATGGAGGAATGGTGGACATTGAGTTAGGATAAATGAAAGAAAAAAATAGGTTTTTAGGAGAAACCACATCCATAGTGAAAATAGAGGATAACTAAGTAAGGGATGCATGGAGTTCATAGATTTTTTTTATGGGGACGTAGAAGTAGTCTTTGTTGTAAGAAGGAACCAATAATGTTAATATGAGAATTCATGGTGAACACGGGAAGATGTTTTTTTTACTAACTTTATATGAATTTATGAGGGAAATTGTTTATGAAGTGGTGATATGTGTATGTAAGGATCATGATAATTAGTATAGATATAGATAATCAAAAATTTAAATTGTTATTATGTTAATTAAAAATCAGGTTGGTCACTCGCAAGGAAGATTCAATGTGATCTAATTAAAATTCATTTCATATACAATAAATTAGTATTATTTAATTTTAGGTAATGGAAAGGTGTAATAAAATAGTGGTCATACTTCTATCAAGTGATTATTAGAATTATTTTTTTGATTTCATTTAATGAATAATTAAATTTTGTCTTAAAATGAGCATCACATCCCATAACACTATCTATGATAAAATACCTCAATATTTTTCTATTGTATTTAGTTTTATTCAAGAATTTTTTTGAAAATAAAAAACATATAAAAGTGTTTAATCATTAGTATTAAAATTGTTTAAAATTATATTATCATTCAAATATGAAAATAATAATATAAATATTTTTTATACTAACCAAAATAATATCATTATAATAAATTTATGATGTCAGAATATATTTTAAAATCCATTTAATAAAATTTTTTTGTCACCTATTAATTTTCTAAATAGATTTCATAAATGAAATATGTAGATATTATCATAGTATGATCTAGGATTATCTTTCAAACCCTATAAAACATTTGAGGTTTTAAAATTATGATTTTGGTGATATAGATTTTGAAATCCTGAGGTTGTTTAAAATGAATATTCTAAATAATAAATCCATGAAAATTATTATTACAATAATTCAATTCATAAAAAATTAAATTCAATTGTTTTTCATATATTAAATTTATCTGCATAATATAATGAGTCAAAACTAGTGAAATGGTTTTCTAATAATAAATTCATCTTATTGACTATAAGATTATGTCACTGATGATGCCTTATTTTTAAAAATAATTTAAGAATAATTCACTTTTATTTGTAACACATACCAATTTAATGTAATGATATTATCCATGGATCTTTTAACTAAACCCAATGCATCATTTCATTCAATATTTTTCAACATATAATGTATATAAATCATCATTCATTAATTACTATAGTCATCAGTAATATTCCTTGGTCTATTTTGAGGCATGCATTTTTGATATTTAACCTATATTCTCATTGAGTATATAGTTTTATACTTTTTATCCATATCATAGAGTACTACACCAGATGATGACATTTTATTATTCTAAAATGTTTGATTTTTGAGGTGTTTTTTTATTAAAGTAGGAAATACACCCTAAAGCATATATATTTATATAAAAAATATTATCAGTTTTTTAAAAATTATGATTTTTATGGAGATGGTATATTATTTCAAGGATACTAGATACCTGATCCATTTACCATTTTCGCTATCATTAAGAGGGGTTTTTCAAAAAATGAATCGTGTTAGAGTATTTATATTCATACTTTAAAATTTTATAAAATCTGAATCCAAAACTTGTTTGTCGAAATGTATGAGTTAATTCATGAAATTTCGAGGAGATTCAATGAGGGATTTATAAATACTATATTCATATTATGATAGTTTCTATGATTCTTACATATTTCTTTTATGAAACTCTCTATGACCCGAAACCCAATTCTAGTTATTTCATTGCATACAATATGTTATCACTTAATGATAGAGAGAATAATCTACTCCAACCGTTGGATGATTCAGCATAACCCATGGATATATATCAATTATGTTATTGTATTTATATTCTTTTAGTGATCCTTATCAAACCCATATAATAGGTTTTGAATATGTTGAAAATTCCCTATGGTGTTTAGTACACATGTCTTACAATATTCTTTATTTTGGGTTTACATGTAGTTTTGTAAATATTGCATGGGAGATAGATGGACCATAATTTTAAGAATCATTCACTTCATCTACTAATTTTTATTAGACTCTAATAAAAAAACTTTTGTGGCATCATTGTGATATCATGATTTAGATTCGTTAAATTTTATTCTAAAATGCATAAGAATCCAAATACAAATCATCATCCATAAGGTTTTTGGAATTTATTAAAAAATGAAAAACCATTAGGTTGATGGAATATATAAGTGTAACCAAGAAATTACCATTATTTACAGTGGTATTCATAAGGTTTAGTTGTAAATATATATATCTCTTTATATGTAAAGGAGACTAGGAGATCACCCTAACACATCTCATCGTTGAAATGCTACCTAGGGATTTACATACACGTGAGTGGTCACGTAATAGTAATATTTAACATACCATTACATTAAGGGGTTCATGTAAAGTTAAATTTGGTTTCCCTTAAAATATGTAAAGGAAGGAAAATTTATACCCATACATAGAACCATCTACATAAGGGTCATGGGTATCAACCCTTACAGATACATTCAACATATAGTTTAAATAAGGATACCCAGACACATAATTAATATTCTTTGTTAGGGGAGAAAGAGAAGTTTTTATTTTTTATTCTTAAATGCTGTTAATTGTTTATAAATAATGTTAAAAGTAATTTTTCAAGTATTTAATTTATAAGGAAATTAAAAATCAGTTAATTAATTATAAATGGTTTATAATAAATTAAATAAATCTATATAAAACCTTATATTCCCAAATAATAAATATTAATTTTTGAAATTCAATTTTAACAAATTATATGAATTTTCATATAATATAATATTAAAAAACTTTATTTAGAAACCCTAAGGAATGATTTATAATGGGTTATAAATTATCAAATATATGACAACCTTTGTCATTATTGCACATTAATTCATGATTTATCACATACAAGTACTGATATTATAACCTAGATAATCGAGAATTATAATGTCTTTTGGAATTTGGTAAATTAAATAACTTATAATAGGGAATAAATCATATTTGTTGAAAACATCCCTAACATGATTATAATATACCATTATACTTAAAAATGCATGGGATATCATGTGGACATACATAAGAATGGAGTGAGTTATAATTATAATTAAGGGTATAAACCTGGAATAACATGAAGAAATTAATACAGGCCAGATAGTAATAATATAAATGATATATAAAAGTGGTGATAATCATTAACATGAATAATGAGGCATGTTATAGCATGATAACATAAATGGAACATGGCAAATGTGGCGATAACATCAAACGTTGCATCATAAACATAAGTCAAGTGTTACATCTATGAAATCATGATAGAAAACCTCTAGTGATGGATTAGGTTCACTACCCAATCCCTTGAATGATGTATCGTGATAGAAAAACATTACCCAATGCAATGGAGTGCAATATAATTTTGGGTGCACTCATAACTTGTATTTGTTTCTCATTTTTAAGTGTATCATGTAGATCATAGAACACAGATTCATTCATCGTAAAATTTTATTTCAGGATCAATTATTGTTTAATAATTTCATTCGATTTCCCAATAAAACAGTATATGTGAATATTGGTGTACACCCTGGGTAAAAATATAGTACTGGTATTCAATACAAAATTGTTTATTATGGAAAATTACAATGAAATTTCATAAGATTAATGGGGGTGTATTCATGGGAGGGATTGTCGAGAATTAAATGGGTCTCTCATAATTCTGAAATAAAATGGAAATTACGGAGGATATGGAATAACATATCCCACCATTGGTAAATAGAGGTATAATACATAATATAAAGAAGATACTTGAATAAGGAGTAGAGTGAGATGATCTTGTTCCGTAAGAGTTCGATTCCAAATGTCTGATAGGAGCTTCCTAAGATCTTAAGGAGCCTTTTTAGGACTCTTATGAGTGTATATAATAGTAAAGTAGTGTTGAATGTAATTTTTGTGAAGATAAATGGGATCTGTGGAGGGTTTATATTTTGAATGAGTGGGTATTTACTTATTATTTCTTAAACAAATGCTTTGGACTATACATAATAAAATAAACAAAATAAAAAACCTTCCTCTTGTTTCTTTCCTTGGTATCTAAAAAATGGGATTGATTTTATTTATTTTATAAGTAAAATTTCTGAAATTAATAATATAAATCCCTTTCTGATGTGGAAGTGAGTCATTATCTAAAATAAATTATTTTAAATCCTTAAAATATATCATAGGTTCTAGCGAACTCATAAAGGATTTATAAAATCTATCAAATAAACATATAATCACATTATTTTAAAGTTAAAACATATATTTTGTAATTAATTCCAATTATAGTATTTATTACATCACCTTTGGTTCATTATGATGTCATAATACAAATCATATATTTATACGGTATTCAACTTTTACCAAAGAATTTGACTATCTCAGAAAATTATGATAAATTCACCATGGGATAATTTAATCATTATGATAACAAAAATATTTATTATTTTATCCAAATAAAATTATCAATATTTTATCGTTCAGTTATAAAATAATAATAAAAAGTTATCCTGAAATGGTAGGTTTTTGAAAAGAAATGTTTTCAAACACTTATATAAATTACTGTTATTTTTAAATAAATTATATAATCATTTATATTTGATAAATATTATTTAATATTATTTTTTTTAAATATTATTTATTTTGAAAATCCGTTAATTAATTAAAATATATTCCTTAGTGGAATTTAAATATTACCCAAAAATAAAATTTATGTTTTATTCTATCAAAATAGAAATCATTTATAAAGTAATGATAAGAAATTAATATAACCATTTTTTTGTTGAAAATAGAATATAAATATTCATATTATTACGGTATTGATACATATCCATATAATACACCATTTACCACCCAAAGTTTATGGTCTTCTACTGTGAGATTTTCATGGGGTTGGTAAGAAAATATTATTTTGGTTGTGATCTTGGTGAGCATGAACATCTCTCATAAACAGTTTTTCTCATTATTATGTTGTTAGAACCTAGATTGGGAATGTTAGAGGGAAAATCCTAATGATTCTATCTCCCTAGTATTTTCTAATAAATGGGATTCATATGGTATGATTCTACTTGTTATGTTCATCACATCCTTTGCCTATTTCAACTAGATTTGTTAAAACCCTTTATTTATACTAATAATATGATCAATGTTCAATGGATATATTATCAATAGTAAGGATGCTTAATTTTATTTGTAAAATAATAGGATAAAATAAAACCAATGATTTTATCATGTTTTCTATAACCATAATACATAATAAGTCATTTAATAAAATCATAAATGGAAAAATATTTATAAATGTTTGGGTCGTTACAATCATCCCCCTTTCAAAAAAATTTCCCATGAAATTTTCAATTAACAAAAAAAAAATTGATGACGGTAAGTTTATTTCGTCACCTCTTTTGGATCCCACATTACTTCTTTAAACATGTGGTTTGTCCATGGCATTGTGGACAGGTGTATTATCTGATTCCTTATAACATTATCTCTATGATATAAGATCTTCATCGGTTGTTCCTCATATAAGAGATCATTCTCAAAAGGTACCACCTCTTGAAGGAGTACATGTGAGGTCTCTGGTATGTACTTCTTCATGATAGACACACGGAATGCATCATTTACTTGAGATTGGTTAGGTTGGAGTTCTAGATGATATGAGACCTCTATAATAGAATACATGATCTAAAGGGGGAAAATATATCTTGGACTAAGTTTCTCCTTCTTCAAAATCACATCATATTGTTCCATGGAGATATATTGATGAATACCATGTATCCAACCTCAATCTCAAGGTCACATCGATGATTATCAAAATAGGTCTTTTATCCACTTTAAGTAGCCTTAATGTGATGCTAAATGGTCTTGAAATGTTTCCAACATTTCCTTAACTATTTCCAAACCTAGAAGTTTGCGCCCCCAACTTCATCCTTGTAATAAGTTTTTCAGAACCTCTCCCAATAAAGGTCTTCATATGGAATCTTTTGGATGCTTGAGTGGACACGATTATTTTATGATAACTCTACTAGAGAAATATATTGATACCATCATCCTTTAATTTCAATATAACATTCTCTCAAAAAATTCCTCAAGTTTAGGGATAGTCCTCTCTGATTGGGAATCAGTTTGAGGGTGATAATCCATGATGAATTTCAACTAATTATTTTTATCAAGTTGGATAATCTTCCAGAACATTGAAGTAAATCTTGGATATTGATATGATATAATCAATATTGGTGTTCCAGGTAGCCTCATCACTACTCTAATGAATATACATTCAATTTTATCAAGCGATAATCCCTCTCTATAACATCCCGACCCGACTTACCCTCAAATCGGTAGCCGGACCAGTTACCACATGACCTCAAGCATGCCTCCTTATACGCTAGATGTAGCCAACTAGCACCATGGGTCTATGGATAGTTATTGGGGATTCTATACCCTCAAATTCTATGTGTGCCTTGAAAATATATAATAAACTCAGATGACAGTGGATATAAAAATAAGTAATAGTCAATTAAATAAAATGGCCAATGCTAGTTTATACAATGCATGAATGTCATGGTGTACATTTTAGAAAGCAGAATGAAAATGTCTTGATTTTAATTCCAATACAAAAATAATGAAAAGACTCAAATCCCCAAGCATGATCTCTACGAGTATCACGATCTCGCACTCGGTCCTTTTCTCCTAACTTCCATGTACAAGTAACAGCCACAAGTAAAGTTCTGTAGTCCCACAAACAAGAATGTCTAATCATGTATCCCAGTGCAATGGTGGACTTAATAGGGTGTGAGGTATACATATTAGTAGGAAAATGCCACTAGTTTTTTGGCTCAATCAAGAAAATTCAATATAACAAATGACATGCAGATATAACAAGGCAATTAAATAACATAATAAATAACCAACAAACCACCCAGGTTCCAAAGGGACACTGGATGGTGATACTTGCTTTGGGACGTAGCCAGAATAAGAGTAAACACAAGAATAATACAAGAAAATTTATCAAATATAAATACCTTTCAACACTTAAGAAATTATTCTCTATTTAATCATTTATTCTCTCTAAGGTTCCCATGGTACCTCGTATCTCAATACTAACTTTGGCTCGTGCCAGAATTATAATCATTCCAAACCTTTCTTTATTTAATAACTTTTAACTAGGAATTGATCCACTTCTCCTTTTCATTTCATAATTAATTATTATCATTCATTTGGTGTTGAATGCCATGTAAAACACCATAATTCTGATTTGTTGTATATCGTAATGTCTGACACCCCAATTCACATTCAGTGTATTTATTTTTGTCTAAAACCCCAAATATCATCTAGTTTATATTTTGATGTCTAACACCTTACATATATGCGATTAGATAACTATTGGGGGGAGGGAACTCCATGTCCAAGTCTCATCTTCTCCATTGGTCAAGAACACCATATCTAGCACCCGCATTCTAAATCATTTACAACATTTGATATCTATAAGGGAGGAACACCATGTAGAAGTCCCAACATTTGCATTGATATAGAATTACATGTTTAAAACCCAAATCCCATTAATTAATTAATTCACAAATTAATTAATCCAATCCCAATAAGTAATTACTTAGAATTATCCACATTCATTCCCTTACTAATCCAAAAATCTGTGAAACACATAAAAAACCATTAGTAAACCCCAAAATCAACTAAGTCCCCAAATCCATTAATTAATTAGTCAATTAATTAAAATATTAACAGTAATTTCATTCCATAATTAATTATCAACAATTTATTATCCCAAACATTACTACAAAGTACATAATTAATATATCGTTAAATATCTCAATTTATCCAAAGAAACATACAAAATTAATCCACTGATTATTTATTTCAATTAGCTAATTCAATGTATTTTAATTCATCCCCTGAATAATTATCAATATTCTAATCTCAAAGCACATAATTAATTACAAAATTAATTATCTCAACATATCCTCCTCAAAACTCATAATTAATCCCCTAATTAATCATCTCTATTTCAATCTTAAGGCACATAATTAATCCACCATTAATTATATAAACTTATCTAATTAAAATATCATAATTAATTCCCCAATTAATTATCTAAACTTATATTCCCCAATACTCATAATTACCACTTAACCCAAATGTGTCAACATGTAAATGGAAGAAATATAAAATCACATAACAACAAGATAAACGAACATATCTATATAAATATTATGTTTTTACCATAAAGTCAGTGCACCTCCGTTGGAGGGGTTTAATTAAAAACACGGGAATCTTTAATCTGAAAATTTATTTTATACCATTAAACCATTCACACGTCATTTACTGTCAAAAATATAAACAATAATAATTAATTTTTTTATTAATTAGGGAATGTTGAGGACCCTAACCCAATGAATTTGTTGGGCCAGTGCTTTTTAAGTAAAAATGCATCTTCTCACATACATGAACCTCATAAATTGCACATGCACACTCAGAATTAATCGTAACACCTTAACAAAAACAACTAGAACCCAATATTCACGTGGTGGGGACCAATGCAAACCAAAATAATCACCTACAGCTCAAATACAACATAATAACCAAATTCATGTGGTGAAAAACCAATTATCAAGTTTTTAGCCTTACCTGAAAATGACGGTAGTGGAAAAAATCAAGCTGAACCACCACACCTCCAACAACATTTGTTGAAATATGGATCATCGGGCCATGAGACATATTATGCATGACCTAGTATTAGAATAAACATGAAATCCAGGTTAATATTAAACCTATCCCCAATAGTACCCTAGAAAATGAGAGCTGAGATAGCTGATGCATAAAACGAAACTAGTAGATAAGGACTAACCTTGATGAGATGGATAACTTCAGTGAAGGAAATACCTTAATCTAGCATATGGAGAGGAGCCAGGAGGATTGTTGGTGCACCACCATGGGAGAGAAGAGAGGGTGTATGCCTCACCCAAGTTTTGTGCCTCTCCCTCTTTATTTCCTTTCTAATAAATATAATAATTAATAATAATAATACTAATAAAACCATTATTATAATTTTTATTATCATTTAATTAAGTCACTCCATTTAAAAACTACAAACTACCCATTTACACCTCATTTAATTAAATTCCTTCCACCATAATTAAATTAAATAAATTCTTCAACTCGTTATTATTTAATTAAATTCTCTCACCATAATTTAATTAAATAAAACCCCCACTTTTCATCAAATAATTAAATTTATCCAAAAATTGAATTTAATTATATAAAACCCCATCTCCAAATTTATTCCCCATTTAATTAAATTCTATTCAACTATATTTAATTAAATAATACTCCAACTCATTACCATTTAACTAAATTCTCTCAACATTAATTTAATTAGATGAAACCCCATTTCACATCAATTAATTAAATTACTCTCAAAAAATAATTTAATTAAATAAAACCCCCCATATCATTACACTTAATAAAATCCCTCTCATCCAGGAATATGATTAAATATATTAACCCAAAACCCAAAACTGGGTAAGTCGCATAGTTTGCCTCGAACAGTCTAGAAAACTATGTGCCAACCGTGTGGAACATTCTATCTAGGTAACCCACTTCACATGGTTTTTCCCATATAGTTTTCCCAACTATATCCATATTTTGAAAGTGCTTCTATGTCTCAGAATTAAGCTTCACAATTTCCTGTAGCAAGCTGTATGGTTTAGCAGGTCTTGTGCCAACGATACGCTCTGAACTGTTCTTTAAAACCCTAATGTTTCCCTATCCAATTCGTTGAAATTCCAATCATCCATCTGGTAAACTCCTTAAACCATTACCCAAGGATGATATAAACATTTTTAAATGATTCCAACTCACAAAACGTTTTCCCAAGGCTTGGTTTTAAGACATACCCATACAAAAAATGAAAGAGTTAAAAAACATCCATATTTTAACCTAGTTCAAAAACATGAGACATTACACTCTCTATTTGAAATGAAGTTACATGTCTTTTTAAAATGATCCACCATAGTCCATAAAGAATTATTTCTTCTTGATTTCATGTTAATGCTATCGAAAAATTAAATGGTGATTTGTTCCCATTTCATGTAGGTATGGGTAATCGTTTCATCATCCCTTTGATGTTTTCCTTTACTCCTTCAATTTCTAAAATTTAAGATACCATAATGTATATTTTTTTTATCTCCTTAATTATAGTTTCCCACCAATAGTTATATTGGAGATCTAAAAACATATTCTTACTTATAGTATTGATAATGAATTTCTAGCTCTAGGCATCACACAACAACTCCTTCTTTAATTCAGGATCTGATTGTACACATAGTCATATCCCAAATCTTACAACTCCTTCTTCATTGACATTGAACTCTAAGGATTTCCCTTTTCTTATAGTTTACATATTTTTTTGAATTCCCACACCATCTCATTGATAATCCTTTATCCTATTCAGATGGGTCATATGAGAAATTATTTGTGAAAGGATTGATGATTTTATTTCATTTATGATTCCCTTGTCCTTCTATTAAAAATCTAATAAGATCGGTTCATTCACAATTCTCATCACTGATAAAAATTGATGCATCATTTCAATATATAACAACTTCTACATTATTTTATTTCCTTGTATATTAGTGAATTGAGCCATCAATGTCCTTGATCATCTCTAACCATCATTGTTGGGGCATATACATCACATTCGGTATGAATATATACTTTAAGATTTTGTAATCTGTATATACTCCACACTCCTCCCCATAGAGATAATTCCACAAAATTTTCAAGTGAATACCAATGAATCCAACTCTATATCATGTATTTTGTAAATATATTCATGAAAATTCAACTACATTAAGGAATAAGTTATCACTTTTTCGTCTTTCTAACACACATCCCAATACCTTCTTCGAAGAATCATTGAATACCATGATAATTCATCCACTTGATTGTAGTGTGAGTACTCGTTTATTGATAAGCCTATTTTTAACTCCATGAATTTCTCTTCACATTATTCATTAAAAAAACATGACTTCCTTATGAGCAAGATTGGTTAGAGGGTTTGACAATCATGTGGAATATCGCAATAATCAGTGATAATACCCAACTATCCCAAGAAAACAATGAATATTTGTTACATATGTTATCTTCAAACAACATTAAATTTCTTCTATCATTGAATAGTACATAGTTATCCCATTACCTTTGATAATATACCCTAACAATGAGACCTCATTTTACTAGAATGCACATTTTATATACTTTTCAAAAGTATTATCGATTCACAATATTTTTAGCACAATTATCATATATTCCTTATGACTCTCCTTTAATTTTTTAGTATATTAGAATATAACCTATAAATACTACCAAAACATTATATAGGTAATATATAATGACTCTATTTATCATATGCATTAAGATTTATGCTGAATTACTGAGTCTGAATAGAATTTCTATGAACTCAATGTTTGTGTTTCCTATATGAAACTAGTCTTGGGGATATTCTCTTTGTTCACCCTAACATAGTGATTCCCCAACCATAGATACACCTTAAAGAATTATTTTCCTCCATGTAGATGATAAAATAAGTAATCAATCTATGTAAAAGAATGTGTGTTCATTATCAGGATCTTTTTTTATCTCAAAGGTGAATTGAAACATCCTTCTTCATGGAGACGTAAAGTAGTGCACCATATGGTGTTGCACATGGGCATATGAATCCTTTTCCCAGATACTCTAGTAGTTTTTTCTAAATATCCTAAATTTCCAAAATTGAAATTATATATAATGTCTTGGATAATATTAATTTGGAAATAATAAACTCAATAAAAATTAAAAACCCAATTCAGAGGAAGACCAAAGAAATGATTTGTGAAAAACATCCGCATATTCCCTCAGAGTAGGAATGTATTTAAGTACAAACCTTTCCTTAAACTCAATAATTATAACTATAAGTTCATTATGTTTGGGAAATAAATTTCATGTTTGAGAAATTGCTGCTAAAGATGATTCATCTATCTCCTTTCATTCTTATAGAATGGGAGAATGAGTCACATTACGAATGGTGATTTCCCTCTCAGGTAAATTTATATTGGTTCTATATAATGAAATACAATCCATGCACTGAATTACACTGAATTCCACCAAAGGGATAAACACAAGATTTATATAGGAATTTTAGCCCTCAAATTTTGACCAGGGAGGATTTATATACCTGGAATTCAATAATTTCACCATTTTACATTTTCACAAAAACATCTTCTTTCATGATTTCTGTTGGTGATTAAATGGATATACTAATCATTCAGGATATGAAGGAATGTGTAGAACTATAATCAAAAAGTTTATTCTCAATTATTGAATGTATAAGTAATGTATCTTCCACCACTTCATTGTCGGGATCCACCTCAGTGGTTGTAATAGCATAAGATCACCCATGCTGCCTTGTAGGTTGTTAGTTTTATATGAAAACCCTCAGATTAGTACATCAGTTTGTAAATATTCCTGGTGCCTTTAAGTTTAAATAATGAACAATTCAATGAGGTTTTATTGGATTATTTTTTTCCTCCATCACAACAGTGGGTTTCTTCTATTTGTAAGTTCTAAATAGGTGTAATTCATTCCCACACATAAATAATTTTTTCATCCTTTATATCCAATCGATAAGGTGATTCTTTTTGTACTTTTCATATGTGTGATGTTGAAATTCCATAGTACTGTTATATTTCCCCATCAGACCGCAATAAATAAACTCCAATTTCCATTTCTCATCCAAGTGATATCCTTGGTATTTGTCAACATCCTTTACAACATTTAGGTAACATCAAAAAACATCTTCATATATATCAAATTCTAATATTTCTAGGGCATTTAAAATACTAGGTTTTAATAGACCAAAGAAGCGGACAACCTTTATTTTATGGGTAACTATAATGTGAGATGTGTATCATGAATGTCTTGTGATTTTTTCCTCAGGAACCCTGATAGATTTTTCCAATTTATTCATGAGGGTAAAGTAATCCCTTTCCATTTTATGTCCAAGAGTTCAAGGAAAATATTTATCAAATTCTTTTTTCGTGATTCATTACACCCCATCTCGTTGATCTCCTTCTAAGGCTTTATATTCTTGATCAATTCCCACCAAATATCATCTTTTCCCTCCATATGATAAACATCCTATATAACTTTCTATTTATTTGGAAATGGAAGGATGGATGATTTCTTCTCAATGGATTTGATCCATTGTTATGTGATTAAGGGATAAAATGATTCATTAAAAGTAGGAGGCCTATGTCACATAATGATATCAACTATAGTGTGTTATTTCTTTTGGGAGTTTTGGGTGCTATTCTTGGTCCAGGATTGTATTTAGAACATGATTCATCTTAGATATTATCATCATAAATAATTCTACTTCGATTCCCATCAGGTTAGACATCTCATTTGGGAAGTCATCACATTGGTTGATTACCTGGCTCTTTCGATTTCTAACCATTGGCTATAACAAAGTGATAAATTTGGGATGATTATTTTTAAGCTATTAAAGGCACAAACAGAAATCTAATGACATGGAAGGTATAACTTATAATTGGCATTTTGTTCTTAACATGTGAATTTTTAGGCTTCAATCTATGTTATCCTTGATATATTTCATAACATAGATTGTTATGGGTATTTTTTGATCACATAATTATGATTCATAATGAGCATGTGAATTTAAAAAATAATATCACCATTTTGGGTCACAATACATGTGATTTCTGGCCTGTTATCATGCACTAGTTCATGGCCGAGCTTAGCTCAACATGGTTTTTAGGGGTTCTACCTGTATGTATATGTGTGTGAGATCCACATCCACTTTTAGTATCCAGACAATGATGTATTTTGATGTTAAACCACTGAATCTATTATGTACGAAAATTTTGGGATTTTTTCTTATACATTGTTTTATAAATTAGGATTTCCTTATATATTAATCATCTAATTCCATGAAACAACAAAACTTCTCCACTGATTCAAACTATGAAATCCCTTCTCTTCATTATGAATGAATTTATAATTTACTAAATAAAATTAAACATATTTCAAAACAAAAGATCAATATATATATTTTAGTTGATAAGGTACATTTCATAACAACTTAAAATAGGGAATACATCATCTTTATTATACAATTCTATAACATGATCATAATTGTCCTTCATACATAAAACTGCATGGGATAACAATGGGATATACAAAAGAAAGGGGTGAGGTATAAAGCCCAATAAGGAAATATACATGGAATAAAATGAGTAAATTAATAAATGTTTGATAGAATTCATATAAATGAGATTTAAAATGGGTGATAATCATAAATATCATCAATGAGTCAAGGTATAACATGATAACATAAATGAATCATGGTAAATGTTGAAACAACATGACAAAATGCATCATAAACATAGATCAAGGATAAATATAAATAAATCATGATGGAAAGGTCTCATGATGGGTTGGGTTCACTACATAATCCCATTAATGATGTATCATGATACTATAAAATTACCAAATTCATTAGATCACCATAATATTATAATTACAGTTGTCACTTTCATTTCATTCTCATACATAAGTGTGCCACATTGATCATACAAAATAGATTCATTCATCATAATTTTTCGTTAAAATATGATGGATTTTGTAATAAATACATTTAAGTCACAAATAAATAATTATAAGTTCATAAATATGATCAACCTTTATATTAAATGGGTATTGGTATTCACTACACAACTATTTAGCATAAGAAATCATGGAGAAATTTCCACTGCAGAACTGGGGAACATGAATCTTCATTGGAGGGATTGATGATATTGAATGTGGTATCCCATAATTTAGATATAAAATGGATAGTAATGGTGATTTCTAAGAACATATCCCAACATTAGAAAGGATGGTAAAAGACACAAGGTAAAGAAGATACTCGAATAAGGATGAGAAGGATAGGATCCCTTACCTTGGGAGTGTGATTCCAAAATATTGGGAGGATATTTAGGAGAGCCTAGGGAACCTCGGGAGAACTACAGGTATGGGAGGTAAATTTATGTACCTTCTCCCTAGATTTGAGTTAATAAAAATTGGATTATATGTTGGTTTATATAGGAAATGTGTATGGATTTCATAATTATTTCCCAAACATAGGTTTTGGACACTATATAATAAAATTAAAAAGACAATAAACTTCTCGTGGTTTCTACCAAAGGGGGTGAGTTTTTATAATTTTATAAGTCCAGGGACCTAAAATAAAAATAATAATACAATTGATGATGTCGAAGTGAGTCATTATCTGAACAAACATATTTTAAAACCATAAAATGTTTTATAGGTTTTGAAGGATTAATAAAGGCTTTATAAAATTAATAAAATAAAATTAATGTAATTATATTCATTGTGGGAAAAATATTTTAGATCTTGGATACCTTTAAATTATTTGTTTCATCACTTTTGGGTCATTGTGATGTTATAATACACACCGTATATTTATAAGGTATTTAATTTATTACCAAAAATTATAATGTCTTAGAAAATTATGAAAATTTTGGGTTGGATAATTTCGATGATCTAGTTTGAAGATTAATTTTTTTTATTTTACAAATAATTTTCTAAATATTTTAATTTGAAATTTAAAATAAGAATCCACATTTATTAACAAATAATGAGTCTTTTGAAAATAACATCTTTTGAACCCTTATAAAAATTACAATTGACTTTATAAAAATTATATGATCATTTATATTTGATAAAAATTATTTAATAAAATTATTTTATTAAAATATTATTTATTTCTAAATTCCTTAATTCATGAAAACAAATTCCTTAATTGAATTCTAATATTATCCAAAAATACTATTTTTGTTTATTTTATCAAAATAAAAACTTTTTATAAAGTAGTGATATGAAGTATATATAACCACTATTTTGTTGAAAAGGGAATATAAATATTTATATTATTATTTCAACGATGATATCTCTTTAATGCACCAAATAACACTTTATGGGTGTGGTGAATGACTGTGAGATTTTCATGGTGTAATTCTGTATACATGGTTAGGGTCATTATCTTGATGAGCATGAACATCTCCAATAAACGGTATGGATCATGCTTAAGTTGTTGGATCTCCTCGTGGGATTGGTCGAGGGAAAATCCCAATGATTTTATCTCCCTCAGAAGCTCCGTTAAATCAGATTCATAGGATATTATCCTACTAGTTAAGGTCATCGCGTCCTTTGACGATGTCAATTAGATTGGTCAAAACTCTATTTTTAGGCTAATCAAATGATCACTATTCAATAGCTATATTATTATCAATGATGATTATTAATGGTATTAGAAATCATAGAGGATAAAATAAATCCCAACAAGTAAATGTGTTTTCTATAACCATAAAACATAGTAGGACATTTAATTAAATCACAAGCATAAATTCATTTATAAAAGTTTGGGTCGTTACAATATAAGGTCCAAATATAAAAAAATTATTTCTTTATTATGAATTATTCATAATTTTCTAATTTGAATCGATCAAAACAAAAGTGGTTCATATTGTTATATTATAAAAGAGGCATCAATTTTTTTTATGATTTCTATGATCAAGATAATAAATTATTTTTTACATGACATTTATATTTTTTAAAATGTTTACATAATATAAATTTTACCATAAATAGTTTAAAATTTATATAATATCATAAATTTAAATTTGATGTAAAGATTAATATAAATGATATCAAATTATAAGGAACATTAAACATTTATATTGAAAGTAATGGAATGTCCAAAGTGTTAAATTAAAAATCATATAAGGGTTTGAAGTTAGATTTTATTTATGAATTGATCATTAATGGTTATCTTGGGTTAAAATATTTGAAATATTATTTTATTTAAAAGATTATTCCCCAAGTATTTTCTTCTTTTGTAAATATTCTATGAGACGTGATTATTTTATATGCTTTATTTTAAAATTTTAAATCTCTTTTTGAATGGATCCATGTATTACATGTTATGTAATGTTAGTGAATTTATTTTTTCATCTACGTTGTCCAAGGATTGTTATCTAGGTTATAAGCATGAATTTAGTTATTTAATATAGATTATTCATATTGTGTGTTAGGTTTATGCTAAATTAAAATCTATCTTGAGTAATGTATCTTTGGGTAAAGGTACATGGGGTCGGACAACCTACATACCAAGAGGTATATGCCTTGTCTAAGAAAGTGAGTAAAATTTTCAATCTATTTCTTAGGTATTAATCATATGGATATTTTCAATATTTTATATTTAAAACCCTCAACATGGAGATTTGATTAACCTTATTCATGTAATTCATTTTGATATGTATGAATATGTATGAAGTCTATTTTTTGTGAGAAACACAAACTTGTGGGTTGTGTAAAGGGATGAAAATCAATATGGTCAGAATATATTGGTATGGTAGAGGGAATAATATTACAAACTAAACTACTTTAATATTGAATACAAAAAATATAGTAAAATGATATAATAAGGTTAGATTAAAATCCCATCTAAATATTATGTGTGATATTCCATCCAGATAGTCATTTTTCAAGACCACAATCATACAGTTGGATATTGTTGAGCCCATCACGATTTCCCCTAGATTATTATGCACAAGGGAAGAAATTAATTACTGAATAAGGATTATATTTAAAAAAAATTAGATCATATCGTATATGTCCCATAATTTAGTTTTTCCTTTTAATCTTGGAATACATTAGTTAGAAGTCCCTAATTGTTAGAATAGATGAATAATAGAGTTGAAAATATCCATATAAAGGATTGAACAAAGAGTTCTCTGCTCAATTATCCAAGAATATTTATGATATTATTCAGATTTTTTGTAAAATATTTATTGTCAATGAATATTTACATGATAAATAATGTAATTTACCATTAAATATTTATCTTATCCCACTCATGTATATTAGGTGTTTTTAAAAAGGGATCATCATTTTAGGGAGATCCCATATAATAAAAGTTTTTTTAAATGGTGAATAATACATGATACTGTAATGAAAAAATATTCAATTTTAGATAATATCATCATCACTATCATACTAAGTATTGTGATTATTCCTTGTTAAATAGGAGGATAATGTAAGTACAAAATAAGACTGAAAACTAATGTACAGTTTATAACCATGATTGGTGATTTAATAAATGTACATAATGAAAAATTATATGTGCTAGAATAATTTATTCCTATTTAACCAATTGTTTAAATTCATAAAAAACCGAATGTATATACTTATGAAATGATATAGTGATTCAATTACGGTTTTCGAGGCATTTGATTAAAAAAACAAAATGAATTTTATTCCCTATTCATGTACTCATTATTGTTGGGCACTTAAATTATTTTATTAGCTTTAAAATCATATTTTCAATATTATTGGGTATATCAATTGATATTCAATATGATCAAATATATTGATTATTCAATGAGACAAATTTTTTTCCATAATCCTTCATTGGTTATAGAAATAAATTCTATTATTTTGATAGATATATGAAGTCAAATATATGTTTTACATTGTGTTTCAACATATAGATGGTTAGTATATTAAAAGTATTTATGTTTGGAGATTTAATGTTTCTTTTATGTAATGGAGGAAATGAGTTTCTTCTTTGATAAAATGTATTATTTAATCTTGAATTATATTTTCATAAGATGTGTATTTTATCCCATATAGATCTTGAGAAGAGAATTTAATCAATTTTTTAAAATAAAATGAGTGGTGTGTTTTTAAAACACATGGTTTATGATTTTCATGACTCATAACATTCTTTAAATAGATACTATTTTTTTTTGAAATGTTTAGGAAATTTATAGTGAATCAAGCTCTTCATATATAGATTTTAAATATTTATAATTGAATATTCAATAAAAAACAAAACCACATGCCAGAGGACTATAATAGATTAGTTTCTTTGGATACTAGGTACACAATCTTCTAATTTTCTAAAACATCTTCCACATCTCAAATTAAGTACTTACCATTTAGTAAACATCAAAAACATACCCTACGTAAAACTGTTATTCATAACTTTTGGAATGAAAACATAAGAATGTCTGAGCTCAGATTCTCAGTATGTGTGTAACACCCCATGATTTTGTTAAATATTTTTTCCAATTAAATTAATATTTTTGATATTTTTCATTGCACGCATCAACTAAAATAATTATTTTATATATATTAAATCTCTATGTTTGACATGATTCATACACAATTCCTTGTTAATAATTTAGTACATGAAATATAATGGTTATCATTATTTCTATAGGACACCGAGGTCAGCATATGTTTCATGCAACACTTACTTTCCTCAATGTCTTGCGCAACACGCAAGACTGAGTGTTAATAAACCATAATATATTATATTATATTATATTTCCTAGTCATAAAATTAGATTTTATGAATATTATTATCTAACTTATCTAAATATATGGTTTTCACAAAATATAAAATTAATTAATAGGTTACAAATTCTTGTTAAATCAATATAAGAAGAAATTTAATATAAAAGAGTATTTTTATTGAAGACATTTATTATTCTCACAAATTTGTTTTAATACTAATAAATTAATTAAAATTTTCATGTAATTACATTTAAATATATATTTTTTATATTCAGTCAAATATATTTCATATTCATCCTATATATTTTATAGACATAAGACATGAACAAGACCAATTTTATACATAAAAATCTAAATTTTTATGAAGGCATTTTCACCACCTTTTAATGGAGAAAATTTTTTAAATAACATTTTTTAAACTTTTATAGATTTAATACTACAAAATAAACATAATATTTTGAATATAAATATTGAAGTAAATTTGGGATAAATTTTTGGAACTTTTCTACAGGGTTACATTTTTTAATGAATAGTAAAAAATATTAGATTTTAATTTAAAACATAATTTTCCTATAATTTAGTTATATGGTTAAATTATATTTTAATTTTGATTAAAAGATTAATTTTATAATTTTTTTTAAATAAATAAAATTTAGGAAATTGGAATTGATTTCGTTTTCAAATGGACCGTAAGACATAGAAAACTTTTAAATGTTTCTAATTTAAAAACCAGTGTTGTCAACCCAACTACGAGATTAAATTTAAATTATTTTTTCAATGTATGAGTTTGAAATTTGGAAAAATGTATTACATATTTGGAATCAGCATAATTTAATATTTATAATAATGTTAAATTATTTTCTTCCAAAAAATAGTGAATTTAATTAAAATTAATTACAACCATTTAGGTTAAATTAGGATTAATAATGGAGTAACCATAACCTTAAGGCCCAAAAGATCTATAAAATTTACAAAAAGCCATTTTATAGACATATTTTGACCCCATACTAAATTTTATATAAATTTTACAATTATTTATCCAATTTAAATAAATAAATCTATGTGGTGTTCTTTTCTATTAAAATATTACCACAGTACCACTCCTCCAGCATTATAAAAGTCCTCCTCACCTCCCACTTCCTCACACATCTCAAGCCACATTGGATCAACCAAAAATATTCTCAAATAGATTCTCTACATCCCTAAATTCATATTTGAAGCATAATTTGTGCCAAAATCCTTCCAAGTAGTCCCTTTGATGAAAATTACAAAGAGTTTCATGATTAAGAGGTAACACCCTCCCTCATACTCTTTACATTAAATTTCATTCTCCACTCTATCAAATATTTTTATTTCATGAATTTATAACAAAAATAGTATAATTAATATACTAGTATTTTTTTATTATATGTATTTGACCTACACAAACACACACTTCCATCTAATGGGTAACGAACATATTTTTTATGTGTATGGTGGACTACAGCCTCACAAAACAATGATTATTAATTTTTCCTTTACCACCTATCACATTTGAAATTATGATGGAAAATATATTTATATATGTTATATAATATATTTATTATCTCTTTAATGTTATTTAATTATTTAAAAATAGATATTATTTTACGTTCTATTTTTGTGTTCATACGATAATATCGTTTGAGGAAGTGTGCCCAACCGCCCCCTCAAAGCGGTGTGATTCATTCATGCACAATATGGAATGTATTAAGGATGGGTTCAGTGAATATATATGATATATATTATATTATCAAGATACATAATAATTATATATATATATATCCATATATATATATATATCTTTTACTTTAATTCGTTAAACATGACAAATTAATGAATATAACGTTCAAGCATACATATGATTTACCATCTCCAAGAACAGTGTATTATGTTTCATACATCTATATTATACAGATTAATATGATAAATTTATACTGAATATACTTGATATTTATATCACATATTAAAATGTGGAAATCAGGATATTATAAGGAACAAAGATATGACAAATTTAGACACATGTGAAGAACAAAGGAAATATTACCTAAAGTGAATCCTTGACATAAAATTGTTAATTAACTAGTAATATAAATTCATAATCAAACCATATATGGAATAGGATATAATAAAATTTTTATTTGATATATTTATAATAATTTTATATTTTCTATCCCGGAGTTTTGTACGAGTACGAAGAGAGTAAATACATAAGGTTAGGGGATTTCACCTCACCTTTTATTTCTGTAAGATACATGATATGTTTTCCTCTCTTTCCTTCTGTGTTGTGTATGTAATGACAATAATTTATTATAGTAATAGTATTATAAAATTTATTTATATTAACATTTCCATTTTATGATCCTTATTTCAATGTGTTTATGTCTCAAAAGTTACTAAATTTATAAAATAGTTTTTTCTCAATTTTTCTTTGAGACTCATGTTTTATTTCGAACCTAAATTCTATTTCAATGTGTATATAAATCCATTTTACATATTATGTCATAAATATATTTATATTTATGATATTTTAAGCTTAATATAATTTCATTTTCTTAACTGGATATTATGATCCTATTTTATAATGTGATAAGAGTTTATTGAAACAATCTCATTGTTTTTCATTTTTGTTGATGATTAAGATTCCATCGATAAAAATTATCATCCATTTATCAATAAAACACATGAAGTTTCTTCTAATCTTGTTATTCATGATATATTCATATATTGGTACCATTTTCTCACACATTGGTATATGAGATAGTTAATAATTTTTTTAATAAAGCACTACTTTACCCTCTCTTCGGTCAAAAATATATATTCAATTAAAACCATGTTTTATAAAAGATGTTTTCCCAGAATATTAGAATAATATAATATTATATTTAAAATAAATGTTAACACTTTTTAATTTATCCAATTCATTCAAAGGAATCTTATTATTTGTTTCTAAATGATGCATTTTTACATCCTTTTTACTATGGAAAATGAATTTTATTTTTACCTCATACAACATGTATAGATTTATCAACTATTAATCTATTAATAATTTATTTTAAAGATTAATTGTTAAATATTTTTGAGACAATTTGTTTAAAAGTAATTTTCTAAGAAATTATCTTCCAAATGTTTTCATACTCCTTTTATAAATTTTTATAGAAAATGTATTTCAATAATTTTTCAAGATAACTTTATATGTTTTCAAAGAAAATGGTTTACAAAATTTTTTCAAAGCTTTTTGTATAGTTATTAAAGTTTATTTTAATGAAAAAGGTTTTAAAAAGGGGTTATTTATTAAATATAGTTTTCGAATAAGAATGTATATTTACCTCAATAAATGTTTTCAAAATCTATTTCCATGTAATTTTTCTTATAAGATAATACATATTGATGTTTCACATGCCCTAATATGAAATGATACAAAGGATCCATTAATATTCCATCTTGAATGCTTTTTTTTGACAGAATTATTCTTATGAAACCTGTTTTTATTCAATGGGTTATATTATTTTGATATAGATTCATTTCACGAGTTATGATTTCATGGAATGATTATGAAACCTATATTATTTCTATTGGTTATGATATATTGAAATGTTAATGATACCCATTTCATTTAATATATTGTGATTTTATGTTTATATTACCCATCTTTTTTATGGTTCATCATATGATGAATGTTTTATTATCATATGGCACATGAATAAATTATTTTATTATAATATGTTTGGGACCTATATCTCCATCAAGTTCATTGGGTAACAATGGATGACTATAAATGTTATTTGTGATCTTAATTACATGATCAAAATGTTATGCATGGACCTAGTTTCATGTACATAAGTTTATGTATGAACCTGATTACATGTAACAAATGTTATGAGTGAACCTTATCATATGTCCACAATATTATGAATGGACCTGGTTGCATGTCCATAATTTTATGCATGAACCTAATTGTTTTTTCTCAAAGTTATCCAAGAACCTGATTATATGTTCATAATGTTAGGAATGGGACCAGTTTCATTTCCATAAGGTTATGTGTGAACCAGAGTATATGTTCACCATGATATGCATAGTCCTAGTTTCATGTCTATAAGATGTGACTGGTGCCTGATTTCATGTCCTTAACTTTATGAGTGAACTTGATTCTACTTATAAATGTTCACAATGTTTTAAAACATTGTTCTTTCCAAAAATACCATTTATTATTCCTATGTTATAATTTCATGCCTTATTCTCTTAATTATCATTCATGTCCCATGAACTTAAAATATTTTTTGTGATCTCTAATATGCAGTGTATGATCTTATAATGTTATTCTAAAATTCAAAATACTTTTTTCATGTTATGTTTACACATTTTGATTATTTACACTTATTGAGCTTCTGGGGTCCCA
Organism: Viscum album; assembly: GCA_963277665.1. Classification (NCBI taxonomy): domain Eukaryota; kingdom Viridiplantae; phylum Streptophyta; class Magnoliopsida; order Santalales; family Viscaceae; genus Viscum; species Viscum album. Next base: position 1,438,862,392 of record OY728127.1, on the reverse strand, counting down.
CATTTCTTATGATTCCTTTCCCCCTGTTATGAATAAATGTTTTAGGTAGAGGTAATAAAGGAGGAGATATTTTTGGGAGATGTTAATGATATTTCACCAAGATAGAACATTTTTTCACATTTCCAAAGACTCTACACAATTATGTTCCTCAGGTATGTATTATTTTAATATACTCAATATTCATAAAAATTATGTAATATCCTTTTATGTTAATCTAGGGTCGGTAAAACTAGTATCAAGGGAATGTATTAGTCTACCATTGGAATATTGGATGTTAAATCATTAGTGAGATCCCTATGAATATTTCTAAGGATATTTTTAGTGATGTATCTATGGATAAGAATAAGAATGAGTTAAAATTTATGAAAATGTCATGAAATCTCAGTAATGGATAGAGTAAGAGGTTTCCTTTTAATAAATCCTTGTCTAGATATGACAAGTTGATGTCACTCTAGCGTAAATGTACCTTAGAGTAAGAACTCTGACAAGATGTTCCAGTGCTTACTAGGGGTAATCTAGTACATAACAACATGCCTTATTTCACACCTCGTTTGACACTCTGGAAGGATACAATTTATAAATTGAAAAACTATTCAAAACCCATTATGAATGATTTGAATATAAGTTGGCTATGAATAATCTTGGATAAACATGTGGTGTCATTGATTAAGTCAGTTTTAATAACATAGAAATGTTATAAGTGACATTTAAGGATTATGTGGTTTTCATATATGATATATGTTTTCCTCCCAATGATTTATGGTATATGTTAATGGACATAACTAGGGAAACATGGTTTACATTGAATGTTTTAAATGTAAAATGAATGGGTACTATAACAATCGATTTCCTATTTTAAAATCTCATAAATAGAATCACGATTATAGTAGGACTATTGGTTATACTTTTGCATATAAATAGATCTCAAATGATACGTGATTAGTATGTGATATTCTTCTAGTATAGTTTCAATTAATCATAAAAAGCATGATCAGATTGATGTTGATGAAACTTAATACAAGATTCATATTTCATATTCTTGGAAAGAGGTATCACGTGATATTTAGATGACTTCTAAGTAATTATTTATTTATAAATTTTGATTAATGAAGTACTTATGTTTTGGAATTAAAATATTAGGTTATATGAATCATGAAATTTTTAATTATTTTTAGTATAATTTTTCATTAAGTTTTAAAGAGGATATGTTTAATGGTTATGAAGACTTATAAATGTGATATTTTTATTAAGGGAAGGTAACACTTTATATGATCAAGATGATGAAATTTTTTTTTCCTGGATAAAGAGATGATTGATTTAAATAAGGTATATTGGATAGCACTGTTTACAAAGGATCTGATTATTGATTTGATGAAAAGGTGGTCTATGTCATCATGGATGAAGTTTCAAACATCATGGATGAATGAAATATATCCTGTAGACTTTAGAATAAAGAATCATGCATGTTTTCCAAAAGTATTTATGTTAATTCATGTTATTACCATATTTAAAGAGTACAAATGATGAGGGTATTAACAAGTTTGGAATGTTCCATCCAAGAGAAATTTTGTTATATTTTCGGGATCAATGTTAAACTAATTTATTAACCATATTTATAGTACTTTGTATTTTAATATTTTGGAAGGGTTATAAGTTTAACAATTTATGAAATATTTATGATAAACATCGGATGAAGTATTTATATATTAAGGATCTAATGAACACCTTAGTTAAATGTATATTTAGTGATTAAACATATTTAAATGATATCCATCATGTTTTATAAATTATAATAGTTTGTTTTCATAAAATGACGTCTTGTATTTCTGGTAACAACCAAAAATTGTTGGCAAGGCCATGGGTCTTGACACCACAATTGAAGGATGATAAGGTTTGGGCACCTACCACTGGCCTAAAAGATCTCCTCGTTAATGTATAATTATTTTTTATGAATAAATAGTAATGATGAATAAATATTGTTACTTTTTTATAGATTTAGCCATATTGATTTTGAGGAGACAAATAATTAGAATAATTAAACTTTTATGGGCCGTAAGACACATTCAATATTGATTTTAGTGTTTTATGCCTCAATCTTAATTTCTGGACATTCATTACTTGAGGTACATGATATATTATAAATTTATCAAATAAATAAGAATAAATTTTATTATAAAAATATATCATGAATTACTCAACGTTTTGAAAGTGATCAAAAAAATTTGGTCTTAATAACTTTTTTTTTGAAATGATGGCCTTTTAAATCATTACTGATTTATGAATTTGAAGCCCTCATATTTCCTTTGATCATTAATTTGACTATGATTGATTAAATCAATAACTCAATATAAATATTTTAAATTTTCCACCATGACCAATCTTCAATCCCAACCTATTTTCTCCTATGTGGAAACCCAGTTATATGTTACTTTGGGTAAATGCTATGGTTCCAAAATTCCCTTTTTAAGGTATGTTTTAGTGTTCATTATTATGATGAGGGTTTATATAAATGAAACATTCAAGTAATAAACAATTGATAACACAAATGAATTTAGAGTGTGAAATTCATTTTAAGGGGGGTAAAATGCAACACCCTGAGATTTTTTGAAGAATATATTTTTGAATTAATTTTTATTTTATTTTTTATTGCATGCCACAATAAAAAAAGTTATTTTATATATATTAAATAAATATGTTTGGATTTATTCAAACATAATGAAAAAGTAATCATGATCTATAGAAAATATAATGGTTATATTCCTCTATACGTAACAATTAATTAAGATTACGTTTCACGTAATACTGACTTTCCTCGATGGCTTACATAACATGTATGACCGATTGTTATTGAATAATAATATATTATATAATAATATCTAACCTATCCATTAAATTACATTTTATGAATATTATTTAGTTAATTATGTAGCTATATGGTTTTCACAAAATATAAAATGAATTAATAGGTTTCAAATTCTTCATAAATTAAAATGAGATCCGATTGAATATAAAAGAATATTTTTAAAGAAAACATTTATTGTTCTCCAAAAAATGATCTAATACTAATTAATAAACTAAAATTGGAATGTAATATTAATTTAATATAAATTTATATATTCAAAAAAATATTTGTTATATTAATACATTATATTTTATAGACACTTGATATGAACAACCCCAATTTCATGCTTAGAAACCTATATTTTTATTAAGACATTTTTACCATCTTTTAATGGAGAACCAATTTTAAATAAAAATTTGGAACATTTATAGATTTAATAAGTCCAAATAAACATCATATTGGGAAGTGAAACATAAAAATTAGGTCATTATAATTTTTCTACTACTTTTCTATTAGATTTCCTTTTGTAATGAATTGTTAAGAATACTGGATTTTAATTCAAAATTTTCTTTATATCCAATTCATTTTTATGGATAAATTATATTTTAATTTTTTTTCAAAGATTAGTTATTAATTATTTTTACCAATTAATAAAATTTAGGTAATCTTAATAAATTTTATATTTGTAATTGATAATAAAAATAATTATTATAATAATAATATATAATTTTTAATAAGTTCAACATAGATTTTGACCAAAAATATTAGTGATATTAATAGAAATTAATTAAGACAATTAAGGTTAAATTAAGCTTCATAAGGGACGAAACCATTACCTAAAGGCCCAAAACAACCTATAAACCGATCCTAAATCCATATTATAATTATATTTCATCACTATACTCCATTTTGGGTACTTTGAACCTATATATATTTACATTCAATAAAATACATGGGTGGGTTTCCTTATGCTTAAAATATTAGAAGAGTGCTACTCATACCCTATTATAGAAGGCCTCCTCTCATCCCTCTTCCTCAGACATCTCAAGCCACATTGGATTGACCAAAATTATAATAAATTTTCTCCCCATTATCCCTAACTTCCTCTTTGATTCCTTTTTTTGGAATAAATCCTTTCAAGGAATCCATTTGCTGAAAACCTAAAAGAGTTACCTGATTAAGACGTAACATTCTCCCTCACACTACAATCTTTTATTTTGTTTCTCCACTCCTTCAAATCATCTTATTTCTATATTGTATAAAAAATTATCATAAATATAATAGGTTGATTTATGATAATTTTTCATCCTAAAAATTCACACACCTCCATCAAATTGGTAACGAACATGCTGTTTTCATGTATGGTGGAATATCACCTCACTAAACGATGATTGTTCATTTTTCCTTTAACGCCTCTCATGGTATAAAATTAATATGGAAAATGTGTTTAAATATGTTAAATATTATATTTATTATGACCTAATTTTTCTTTAATTATTTTATGATACATATAATTATACTTTCCATATTGGTGTTAATACATTAATTTCTTTTTAGGATTTGTGGATTATCACCCCATTTGGGCGATGTGATTCGTTCAAACACTACATCAAATATATTAAAGATAGATTTTCAGAATATATATGATAAATATGATTTAATTAATCTAATATAATAGTGATATATTTATATATACTTATATATACATATATATCTTTTACTTTAATTCTTTCAACATGACTATTAAAAGGAAATAACATTAATGCATATGAACGTGTTACCATCTCCATGAACGGTGTAATCTATTTCATAATTCCATATTATATGGATTATTACTATAAAATTACACTAAATATAAATTATATTTGTTTCATGTTTTAAAATCTGGAAATCATGATAGTATAAGAACCAAATAAATAAAATTTAAGACACGTGTGTAGAAGGAAGCAAATATTACTCTAAGTGAAACCATAATATAAATTTTTTATCAAACAGGTAACATAAAGTCATATTCCATCAATATATTGTATTAGATATAATAATATTGTTATATGATATATTTATAATAAATTTATATTTATTATAAATAATTTCATTTCGTGTATGAAGAGAGTCAATACATAAGATAAGGGGATTTTATCTCACATTATATTTCTATGTGATACATGCTATGTTTGCCACACATTTTTTTGTGGTGTATATACATCCCATTATGGTATTGAATGTATCATATACTTAAATCTATGGGTATTAAAGTGTCCATTTTTTGATCCACCTTTCTTGGGGTATAATTTTCAAAAGATACCAAATCCATAAAATAGTTTTCTCTCAATTTTCCTTCTTTGAGGCCTGTGTTTTTTTATGCACCTAAATTATTTTTCGAGGTGTAAATAAATCCATTTTAGATGTAATAACTAGAATATAATTATTTTAATTAAATTTTCATCATTATGTAATTCCATTTTCTTACATGGATAGTATGATCCCACATTACCATGTGATAAGAGTTTATTTAAATAAATTCATTGCTTTTCAAGATTATTTATGGTTATGCAACTTTGATGGAATATTATTATCCATATATTAGGAACACTAATGAACTTTCCTATCCACTTTTTATTCAAGATATATTAATATATGGGTACCATTTTTCCACTATTTGTTACATAATATAGTTAATAATGTATTTTTAAGAAAGCCTGAATTTACCCTATCATTAGATAGAAACTTGTGTTCCCCAAAAACCAGGTTTTATAAAAATGGTTTCCAAGAATATTATACTAATATAATATCATATTAAAAGAAACATTTAACCTTCTTATCTTTACCAATTAATTCAATACAATCTTATTGACTCTTATCGAACATGGAATTTTTCTATTCTTTTTACCATGCAAAAAGAATTGTATTTTTACCTCATATAACATGTATATATTTATCCTTTTTAAATCCTTTGATGATTTCTATTAATTTTTAGTGGTAAATTTTTATAAGAAATTTTTTTTAAAATATATTTTCAAATAACTAGTTTTCAAAATGTTTTCAAGATCATTTTATATTTATTAAGGTAAATGGTTTTCAAAACATTTTCATGATATATTTACATGTTATCAAGGAAAAAGGTTTCCAATTTTTTTTCAAATATCTCATTATAAGCTTTAAATTTTATTTTGAAGCATATTTTTTCAAAAGGATTTATGTTTTAAGGATCCTTTTCAAATATGAAAGGCTTTTTACCTGATGAAATGTTTTCAGAATATATTTTTATGTTATTTTTCATCTATGATAATATCTATAGATTTTTCTCATACCCTTCTAGGAAATTACCCAAAGGTTCAATTCTTATTATTTCTTGAAAGTTTTTTGTTTTCTAGAATTATTCTTATGGCACATTTTTCTCTTCAACTGGGTATGTTCTTTTGAGACCCACTTCTTTTCACGTGTTATGCTTTAAAGAAATGATTATGAAACCAATATATTTTTCATAGGTTATGATGTGATGAAATGTTAATGATACCCATTCAATTTCGTGGGATATGATTTGATGTTTATAGTACCCATCTCTTTTTAGGGATCATGATATAATGGATTTTTTATAATCATGCATGACATGTATGAATGATTTTGTTATTATATGGGTGGGACCTGTATCTCCCACAAATTCATTGGGTAATGATGTATGACTCATCAGTATAAATGTTATGTGTGAGCTTGATTACATGTTCACAATGTTATGCATGGACCTGTTTTAATGTCTATAAGTTTATACATGAACATGATTACAGGATCATAATATTATGAGTGAGCCTTATAATGTATTCACAATGTTATGTACAAACCTAGTTACTTGTCCATATTTTTATGCATGAACATCATTACATGTTCACAATGATATGTCTGAACCTGATAAAATTTTTAGAATGTTATGAATGGACCTGGTTTCATATCCATAAGATTATGTGTTATCTTGATTATATGTTCACAATGTTATGTATGGAAAATGGTGCATGTCCATAAATTGATGTCAGACATTATTTATTGTCCTTATTTTAATGAGTGAACCTGTTTCTACTAATAAAATTTCACAATGTTAGAAACCAATATTCATGAAACCATTTTCCATATATTATTCCTATGATATGGTTTCATGACTTATGCTCTTAAATTTTATTCATGTCCTATGAATATGAATATTTGTTATTATATGTAATATGTAAGTTATGGTCTTTAAATGTTATGCTCAAGTTCCATACCCAATTTTTTCAGCTTATGATAACACATTTCCTTTATTTACCATTAATAAAAATATAAGCTCAACCCCTTTATATATTTTCTTTACACAGGTTATGAACAAAGGTTTTATGTAGAAGTAATAAAGGTGGATATATTTATGGGATATAAGATTTTTTTCATGTTCCCAAACACACTAACTTTTTATGGTGCTCATTATTGTATTTTTGTAATGTATTGAATATTCAACTAAAATGACGTAATATCCAAGTTTGTTAATCATGATCACTATAAAAGGTAGACGAGTGTAATATGTAAATAGAATATGACCATAATTGTACGATAACACGTTAATAACATATGAAAACCGTACAATATATATAAAATATTAAAATATTGTTTCATGGAATAAATATTGGAAGTTCATAAGATAAAAATCAAATAAGAATCCTATTACATGGGTTATGAGGGCATAAAATTGGCATAACAAATAGTCTTGTGGCATAAACATCATTATATAACATTATGAATATGTATAAATATGTAATGTTTTACTCATTATGTTAGGTACATGAAATTGGGCCTTCTCATAAACTTATAAAAATGAAACAAGATCCACCCATAACATTATGGATATGAAAGTTAGGTCCATGTATAGAAATGTGAACATGAATTCTGGTTGATGCATAAGATTGTAAACATGTAAACAAGTCCACACATAAAATTTTTAACCGGTAATTTTTTGCATTCATAACATTATTAACATGCAATTAGTTCCATTAATAACAATTTTAACATGTAATTAGTTCCATGCATATCAATGTGAACATGTAATCAGGTTCAGACAGAGTAAATTTACTTAGGGGTTACCTATATCATACCAATGTATGAAAAGGATATTTAATTTTCACCCATATCATACTTAAAATCAAACATATTTCTTCCATAAAATCATAAAATATTCATCATATCATATCCCATGAAATGAAATGGGTTTCCTAAACATTTCATCATATCATAACCTATGAAAAAATGATTGGTTTCATAATTATTTCATAGAAACATAACCCATGGAAAAATAAAAGGTTTTCATAAGAATTTTATCATGGTATAATTCTTGTAATTAAAATTGATTTCATAATAATCTTTTCAATATAAACATAAAACATTCAGAGAAATAATATGACTTGTATCCTTCGATCATATCCCTAATAAAGCATTGGTTACATAAAATTATTTAACCTTACATGGAAAATAATTTTGAAAAGTAACTAGAAACATTCGATGAGGAAAGTAAATTTCATTTAAAAATAAATTTTTAAAGATAAAAATTCCAAAAAAAAATTGAATTAATTTTCTTTGAAAGTAAACATTGAAAACTATAAAATAATATTTAAATATAATTTAAATAATTTCATGAGGAAAATCTTATTTTGTCTATGATGAAAAATTATAAAATATAAAACTTTTTGAAAAAAAATCATTCAAAATATCCTTGAAATCATATAAAGGAATCATCAAAGGAAAAAAATTTCAAGAGAGAGAAATTTTTTTCACACTATGCATGTTCAAATAAATATTCCGTTCACATTTATGGTAAAATTCTAATGGGAATTGTTTGAAAAAATACATGAATACTAAAAAAAAATGTAAGAAGTATAAACTCGGTATAAAAATTATTTATTAAATATTTTGTAGAATGTTAAAAACCATTAATAATTATTTCTAGAAAAAGTGATTTTGGTTGAAAAATATATTTTCAACCGAAGAGATAAATGAAGATGAGATTTCCAAAAAATAGTCTTATGAACTCATAAGTACACAAATAGATAAAAATAGAGGGAAAATATATATTATTTTGATATAAACATTGGGCAATAAAATTAATGATTATCTTGAGTAGCAGATCGAAATATTTTATCATCGGGAACATAATAATAATCAATCCTAATAAATTATGAGGTTGTACCATAAAATCATTACCTCTTAGATAAAATTGACTTGTAATCCTCATGAAATAATAAAATTTAAATGAAACATAGAATGGAATGTAAGGAATTAGATTTATTATATAACTTATAAAATGTATCATATATACTCTTTATATAATAATATCGGTGCATAACATAACATTGATCTCCAAGAATGAAATTTGAGTCAAAAATCCCTTACCTATGGTAAATTCTTTACCACAAACCCATGAAATAGAGATAAAAAATTTGATAAGTAAACCCAAACACTTATTATGATATGTATTATTAAATCAATTCATGTTTAGTAAATAAACCACATTAATGAAACAAGTAATGATTTCTCATATGACTCTGATAAGTAATTGAGAGACTAAAATTAACTTACCTTAAGCCTCGACGTCCTTCATACATAATAAAACCTATACTATAATAAATATTGGCTTATTATAAATATAATATTTCAAAATAAGTATATGTATTGTACCATATATTATTTATATATGACCTTGTATAACTCAGTTATTAACAATTCCATTTTAAAGTCACCTTTCTGGCAATAACCACTTTGTTTTTCATGCATGTTTTGATTAGTTATATTTTTAGTTCTAATAATTTGATCATGGATAAATAATATAAAGAATAAAAATCATTAAATATTTAAAATATTTATACATCAAATATCCTATTAGTACTAATAATTATTGATGGTTTTGACAAATTATGCTTGTTATGATCATGAAGACTATAGGTCGTACGTACGCATGATTAAGATTACTATTTTTCAATAATCATTTTCGAAAGGTGGTAAGTAATATTTTTTAATTAAAAAATTATAATAACATCATAAATGAAATAGTATTTCCTTGTATGTACTTATAAATAACATCCACTTGGTGTGGTGAAGTAAATGGAGTCACATCGTTTCACGAAGGTGGTAGTCCACAAAGATAGAAATGACATTATCATCCTCCAATGAATGAAAAGATATGAAATAAAATGATATATTATTTCTCAATTTTGATAAATATGTCATTAATATATTAATTATTCAATTTATACCACATATAAACATTAAAAATATCCTCATTACATTCAATGTAAATTGTTAGTGAAAACGAATGACATCACAATGCAAGGTCGTAGTTGGTCATACACACGAATGATGTTATATTATCCCCAATAGAAAGAAAATTTAAAATATATATCTTATATAAAGACTAATTAGGTATACTTTTGTTATAAATATGATATATATATATATACTATATATACATCACCATACCCAACTGTGGGAAGTTGTAATAGAATAGTTTAATGACATCAGCTCATGAGGCAGTAGTCTATCATACAAATGAAGGATGATTTCGTAACCCATTATATGAAATTGTAAATGGTTTTTTGTAACGTCCTAGATTTTTCTGGAGTCATATTGGGCACGTTTTTAGGTACATTGTGAAGCTTTTATTACCTTTTATTTGGAGTAGTGTCTTGGCGTGTGTTTGGGTTATCATTAAGGAAAACTAAAGGGCATTGGGTTGTGTAAGGTTTGCGCATGATTTGACAAACCATGCAACTAAACTATGTCAAGCATACAAAACTAGAAAGAGAGATCTGTACAGTTTTCACACAGTTTGTGAACATTTTGTAAACCTGTGCGACCCAAACATTCCAACTGCACAAACCTAGATAGAGAGGCCTGCAGTATTGGCGCACAGTTTTCCCTAACCATGAGCCTCTACCCAAGAAACTGTGCATGCAAAATTTAATATTTCAAAATCCTTTTAAAAAAATCATAAACCCTCCCAAGACTCCCATATTTTTACCTTGGCTCAGGATTGAAAAAATATATGTTTTCCTAGAGCCTTCCAAAGGGATAAAAAGGTGAACTGAACAACGTTCATCGAGGTCCAAAGCTTGAATTGAAGATCTTATCTCTTCCCAGTGTGTGGATTTCATTCCGTTGATTATCTCATTCATTACTTAATCTTCCTTTGATATTTTTATGTATTTTCTCTATTATTTCCTTGTATCTAAACCAATTATTTAAGATCTAGATCTATGATTTTGGATCTAGATCTATATTTTAATGATCCTGATACCTTTGAGATTAATTTTGGTTTTGGGATTTAGATCATAAGCTTGATCAACGATGGCGTGCCGCTACGATTTTGGGGATTTCCATTGGGATAACATCCGTAAATAAACTGAAGTAGGTGATATAAATTGATCTCCCATACTCTTAGTTTTGATATTTGAATGTGAGTTTAAGAATTTTTATCATCCCTTGATAATTGAATAACTAAATTGGTGTAATTAGCAACGTGGAATTGACTTATGTTTTTCCATGGATATTGATTGATAATTGAATCATGGAACAAACGAAGGGGGTTTGTCAAATAGATATTTGTTTTGAAGATTGATTTTGGGGTTATATATTTTATTCGACATATTTAATTGATTGTGTTAGGATAATTAATTGGGGGAAATTAATTATGAAATGATGTTCTCCATGAAATATGATTAATTTTTATATTTAATTATGTTCCAAAATGATGGTTAAAGATAATTAATTGTTAGAATTAATTATTACATGTTGAGATTTGATATGGTCAATTAATTATGAATAATTAATTATGGAATGATAATTGTTTTGATTTTTTAATTAATTGATGAATTAATTAATGGGTTATGTGCTTAGTTAATTGTTGAGTAAACTAATGGCTTTTGAAATTTTTAACTAATTAATGGATTATTAATGTAATGATGTGGCTAATTCTTATTAATTAAAGAAATATTAAATGGTTGAAATTTTTGTGGTACTAGACATGTCGTTTTAGACCGATTAGAAGTTGGGACTTGGACATGGCATTCCACCCCAATAGTTATCCAAGCATGATATATGGGGTGTAGGCTTGACACCCTACACTGAATTAGATATAGAGTGATAGGCATGGTGACTTACACTTAATGAGATTTGGGGTGCTGGGAATGAAGACCTACACTATAACAACCCTTATTTTTATTACACATTTATACCTAATTTATTACATATAATTTACTTGATAAAACATAGAAGATTGGGTGGTCAAGTTTCATTGGGGATTAGGAACATTACATAACAACTAAGAACATAAAACACAAAACATAATTATTGAAAACATTATTTACAAAACCACTACATTCTCTCATACATAGCATTTCATGGGATAACCTGAGGATATGCATAAGAATAGGGTGAGATATAAAGCTAAGTAAGGGAGTAAAGAATCCATAACATAAAGAATACAATAAAAGGTAGGAAATAGGCATATAAATGGAGCATAAAAGAAAATTAACATAAAGGAATGACACAGAATGATTATCATAAAATGGAAATGTTGCTTCAACCCTTTAAATGTAATTAGCATGAGCCAAGGATAATTTCCCATGGATAATGAGTAAACCCTAATAGCAAATGAATCATGAGTAAACCCTCATTTTACTTGAATTATAATGACTCCACAGTCAATTTACAGGACGTATCATGATACTATTATTTACCTAATGCATTGGAGAGCTATTAGGGAACACCCTTCTTAAACATTTCATTTCATGCATAAGTGTTCCAAATAGACCATAAATCAAGGATTCATTAACATCATAATTCATTCTATGAATAATAGATATGGAATACATAAATCTAATTCCTCAATCAACATGTACATGTGCATAAAGGTAAATAACCTTGATAGATGAGTGGGTATGGTATTCACAACATAATGATTTTGGCATGGTAATTTTGGTATAATTTTGACAGCATAACGACGTCAAATAGAAATTAGTATGATGGGTTGATGAGAGTGAAAGTGGTATATCAACATTTATAAATTGAATCGACAGTAAGGGGATTATGGGACATTATATACCAACATATAGAATGAAATTTATATGCATAATATAAAAGAATTTCTTGAATGTAAATGAGGATAGAGAAATCTCTTACACAATTTCGACATGGTAACACGTGTACATGGGATTCCTAAGTGAGAGGGAAAGGTTTTTCACATCATTAAAACTTAATTAGTACAGTATAGGGGAGGTTATAAATAATACCCCAACATTTATACTTGAAAATAATATAGCACAACAATATAATGAAATATGGATAAAATGAGAAAGGAAGGAATCTCTTACTTGGAAGTGTGATCCCAAAGGCTTGGGAGAGTATTGAGAGTTGCTTCTTGGGAGCATGAGGTTCCTTGTGAGGATTTTACAGAGAGTAGTTCAGATGTTTCATGAACTCAAAAGGATTTGAGTGAAGAGTAAGTCAGATCTTGGGAGTGTTTACATAGGAAAGGAGAGGGAATTCTTTTTTATTTAAGTTTGGGACACCACACATTAAACTAATCAAAACCACAAACCATCCCATGGTTTGTCAAATTTTTTCTATAGGGGAGTGTAAAGTAATATTATATAAGGACAATGTCCAATCTTCTAAAAATAATATGGTTTCTTATGTGGAGGTGAGTCACACACTCAATAAAATCAGTTTAAAAAGCAAAAATGTTTTATAAATCTTGGAGGGTCCACTAAGGATTTGTAAAATATATCAAACAAAACATAAATCACATTATTTTAATTGTAAAAAATATATTTCCCAAAAATAACATTTATAGTATTTTATTACTTCACTATTGGGTCATTATGATGTCATAAAAAACATTTTATTATTAAACGGTATTAAATTTTTACCCAAAAAAATCGATTGTCTCAAAAAATTATGAAACATTCACCATCAGATAATTTAAATGTCCTGATTCCAAAAATAATATTCATTTTATCTAATAAATTTTCTAAATATGTGAGTTTTCACTTAAAAAAATGGACATTTATTGAAAAAACATGGGTTTTGACAAAAACAGCTATCAAACCTTAATAAAAATTACAATTTGCATTCATACCATTATATGATCATTTATATTAAATAAAAATTAATTTAATAATAATAATATTTTATTAAAATAATATTTAATTCCAAAATCCATGAATTCTTTAAAATATATTTCTTAGTTGAATATTAACTAAAATACTATTTGAGCTTTACAAACTATCTACAAAGTAACAATAATAAAATGAAGGTATATTATTTTTTCTATAAAAAAAATAATTCACATAATCATAGTTCTATAGTCTTGTTACATAACCCCTTAAAACACCCACATAAGACCTTCGGGTAAGGTGCGTGATTGTGACAGACTCTTGGGGTGGCTCAGATAACATCGCTTAAGTGGTAATCTCTATCAACTTCCACTTCACCCGTAGGCGCTTCCTCTCAAGTGTAATGTATTCAAGATCATATAGGGCTTGATCAAGAGTGAATCCCAATGACGCCACATCCATTTTGATCTCCGAAAAATGGGCTTCGTATGGGGCAAGTCTACTGGATGAGGCCATCAGTTCCTTTGTCTGAGTAAATTGGATTTTTTAAATCCCTATATTTTTACAAATCATTTGATCATAGTTAAACAAATATAATAGCAACAATCAAAATTCTTAATGGTATTTTAAAAATCCAATATCATAAAACCAAAGAAGTGAATATTTTATATAACCATTTCACATAATAATATATATAATTTGATCAAGAGGAATTTTTCATTGATAGATTTTTGGGTCATTACAATATTCCCCTCTTAGGAAATTTCTCCCCCGAAATTTCATTTTCCCATAATAAAACAGATGTGGGTAACCCTGCTTCATCACTTCCTCTGATTGCCACATTGTCTCTTCAACCTTGTGGTTTCACCACAGCCCCATGACTAGGGGCATTGTCTTATATCATAGATATTTTCCCTATGATCTAAGACTTTCGCTGGTTTCTCCTCGTAAGAAAGATCATCCTCTGACTATACTACCTTTGAATATAGTACATTTGAAGGGTCTGGTATGTACTTCTTAAAGATGGATACATGATCGACATCATGTACTTTGGCCATGGTTGGTGGAAGTTCTAGTCGATGGGACACAACCCTGACACAATCAAGAATATCGAAGGGGTTGATGTACCTAAGACTAACTTAAATTTCTTTCTAAACCTCGGGACCTTCTTCCATAGAGATATGCGTAGAAATTCCATGAATCCAACTTTGAACTGAAGGTCTTGTCGATGGTTATCTGCATTACTCTTCTGTCAACTTTGGGATGCCTTGATATTCTACTGAATGGTTTTCACCTTCTCCACCATTTCGTTGACCATTTCAGGTCCTAGCAGCTTACACTCACTGACTTCATCCCAACACACCAGTGTTCTGCACCATCTTCCATAATGGAATTCATATGGTTCCATTCGGATGCTCAAGTGGGAACTCTTATTATAGGAGAATTCAACCTGTGGAAGATGTTGGTCACATCCTCCTTTGATATCAATAGAACATGATCTTAACATATCTACCAGTGTCTGAATTGTTCACATAGATTGGCCATTAGTTTGAGGTTCATAGGTCGTACTAAAGTTTAGTTAAGTTATTAGAGCATGTTGGAGAATTTTCCAGAACTTTGAGGTGAATCTCAGATCATGATTGGATACTATAGATTGTAGTACTCAATGAAGACTTACCACTTATTTGATGAAATATATGTAATTTGATCCAATATGAAGTCCTATCGAATCACGATAAAGTAATTTTTCTTCATAAGACGATCCACAATGACCCATATAGCATTGTTTCTTCTAGATGTCCTTGGAAGTCCAATGACAAAGTCCATGGTAATGTTGTCCCACTTCCATTTTGGTATGGGTAGTGGTTGAATCACCCCCTTATACTTTTTTCCTTTCAGGCTTCACTTGTAGACATACCAGGCACTTTGATGTATATTCAGCAATCTCCCTTTTCATATTGTCCCACTAAAAGTTTTCTTGGAGATCCTGATACATCTCTGTGCTCCCTGGGTGAATAGAGAAGGTTGATCTATATGTGTCATTCAAAATTTCCTTCTTTATCTTTGGATCAGATGGTATACAAGATCATGAACCAAATCTCACAATTACATCCTTGACGACCACAAACTCTGAGGATTTCCCATTTTTTAGCTTCCACCCATTTCGTAATTTCCATAACCATTCTTTAAGAATCCTTTAATTTCTCCACGTGGGACGGTTGAGAAACCATTTGAGAAAGGATTGATGATGTTCCTCCCTTAATGATTCTCATGCCCATCCCCTTTAAATCAAATAATATTGGATCCTTTTCAATTCTCATCATTGATAAAGATGCATGATCCTTTCTACTTAGAGCTTCTTCCACCTTGTTTTCCTTTCCAAGATAGTAGTCAATTGAGTAGTGATAATCCTTGATTAGTTTTATCCATATTCATTAGTTTATATTAATATCTTTTTGTGTGAATATATATTTTAGGATCTTGCAATCATTATATATCTCACACTTCTCCACATAGAGATAATGTTGTCAGATTTTCAATGCAAAGATCACAGCAACCAACTACAGATCATGTGTGGGATAGTTTTGCTAATTGATTTTTAGCTTCCTTGAGGCATAGTCTATCACTTTATCATTCTAATTCAAAACACAACCTAGGTCCTTCTTCAAAGAATAACTAAATATGAAAAAATGTTCTCTACTCATGCGTACTAAGAGAACGGGCGTAGTGATAAGCCTCTTATTATACTCCTTAAAGCTTTCTTTGCATTCATCACTCTAAGAAAACTTGACTCCCTTCCGAGTTAGCTTTGTAAGAGAGTATGAAAATATTGAGAAATTTCTCACAAATTGGTGATAATATCCAACTATCGTCAAGATGCTATGGATATTTGTTACCAATGTTGGCCTCAGCCATCCCTCAATTGAAATTTTCTTGTAGGGATCCACATATATCCCATTGCTTGTGATGATATGACCCATAAATGAGACCTCCTTCAACCAGAACACACATTTTATATACTTAGCATAGAGCTTATCCTTTTTCAAGGTCTCTAGTACAGTTTTATGATGCTCTTCATGATACTCCTTTGCTTTAGATTATATTAGAATATAATCTATAAATAATACCACAAATTTGTAGAGGTAATCTCTAAAGACTCTATTCATCATGTCCATGAAGATTTCTGGAGCATTAGTGAGTTCGAAAGGCATTATTATGAATTCATACTGCCTGTATCTTGTTCGAAAAGTAGTCTTGGTGATATCTTCCTTCTTAACCATTACATGATAATATCACAACCACAAATCCACCATAGAGACACTATTAGAAAAGGGGGCATTGAAGCCCCCCAGACTCGGGCGACCACCATTGGAGGTCGCTATAGCTAACCAATAGCGACCGCCAATGGCGGTCGCTTACCTACATAAAAAAACGGGGGGCTTCTGCCCCCCCCCCCCCCCCCGCGCCCCCTCGACCTCGATCTCCCTCGCTGCCCTAACCCTCTCCCTCCCTCGCTGCCCTCCCCTCCCCCGCCGCCCGGCCTCCCCCGCCACCCGCCCTCCCCCGCCGCCCGCCCTCCCCCGCCGCCCGGCCTCCCCCGCCGCCCGCCCTCCCCCGCCGCCTGCCCTCCGGCCTCCAGCCGCCGCCCTCCGCCCACGGGCCTCCGGCCGCCGCCCTCCGGCCTCTCGGCCCTCCCCCCCCCCCACCCCGGACGACACCCGCACCCCGGACAGCCCCCCCCCCCCCCCCCCCCCCCCGCGCACTCCGGACCACCCCCCGCACCCCGGACGCCTCCCCGCACCCCGGACAGCCCCCCCCCCCCTCCCCCGCACTCGGACACCCCCCTCCAAACCTGGACAGCCCCCACGCACCCCGGACAGCCCCCCCCACCCCCCCCCCCCCCCCGCACTCGGACACCCCCCCTCCGAACCCGGACAGCCCCCCCCCCCCCCCCCCGCACCCCGGAAAGGCCCCCCGCACCCCGGACACCCCACCCCACACCCCCGACAGCCCCCCTGCACCCCAGACACCCCCCCCCACACCCCGGACACCCCCGCACCCCAAACACCCCTGCCCGCACCCCTGACAGGCCCCCGACACCCCGTACACCCCCCCCCCCCCGACCCCGGACACCCCCCCCCCCTCGCTGCCCGTCCCCCGTCCCCTCACCGCCTCCTCTCCTCCAGCTCCCCGCCGCCGCCGCCGCCCGTCCCCTCCCTTGCCGCACCGCCTTTGGCTCCGGCTCCCCTTCGCTGCCTCCTCTCCCTCGGAGCACCGCCTTCGGCTCCCCTCCCTTTTAGGTTTGTAGCTCAATCAGGTAACATGAGCTTTCAGTTACATTATTATTTTATCAATGGTTCATAAACAAATGGTTAATATTTATTTTGAATATAGTTGATTTGAAAAATGTAAATGTAATAAGTATTGTGTAAATGTTTGTTATACAGATATTATTATGGATAAGAGTTGGATTGATCTTCCAAATCGAACGTCTAGAGAATATTTCAATGGCATTATGCAGTTTATTGACTTCACGAGAGGATTTGAAAGTGACTATATTAGTTTTCCATGTAGAGAATGTGCTAACAGATATCAATTCACATGAGATACTGTGAGGGAGCACCTTTTCTTTAATGGATTTTTGAAAAATTATAAGAGTTGGACTCGTCATGGAGAAGAATATGTTTGTTGTCAAAATACAGATGCAGCTCAGATGGATGTTGATGCAAGGATGACTGATCCAATGCATGAAATACTTACTGAAATGGTACGTGGGTTTGATCCTGAAGGCATTGACATCCAGAATCTTGAGACTGGTGAGATAAATCTTCGCTCTGGTGCAGATCATGATTCGAGGAGGTTTTATGAAGTACTTGATGATGCGAAAACAGAATTATATCCTGGATGTACTTCTTACAATAAACTGTCGTTTATCGTGGAGTTTTTGCATTTGAAGACTTTGAATAATTGTTCAGACACATCATTCGACATGCTTTTGGTTTTATTGAAAAAAGTTCTTCCTGTCGATGCTATGATTCCTGAGTCGTATTACTATGCCCGTAAGTTGACAGAGAACTTAGGTTTTACATATGAGACTATAGATGCATGTGCAAACAACTGTAAGTTGTTTAGAAATGAAACTGCTCATTTGGATATTTGTACGGTTTTTGGCGCTTCCAGGTGGAAAGAGAACAGGGGAAATAAGACTCATCAAAGTCATATTGCGATACAGGGGAAACCGATTGCCGTAAAGCAAATGCGTTACTTTCCCCTTAAACCGAGGTTGAAAAGATTTTTTATGTCATCTAAAGTTTCTAATTTAATGAGATGGCATGCAGAAAGAGTTCATGAAAGTGACATGTTAACCCACCCGGCAGACTCTCATGCATGGAAGGATTTTGATAAGAGACATCCCGACTTTGCTAAAGATGTTCGTAATGTCCGATTGGGATTGGCAGCAGATGGTTTCAATCCATTCAAGTCTATGGTTGGTGCAACTCATAGCACATGGCCTGTGGTGTTGGTTCCATATAATCTTCCTCCGTGGCTTTGTATGAAGCAACAATTTATATCACTTTCCACTCTTATTGATGGACCTAAAAGTTCGGGGGATAAGATTGATGTTTACCTTCAGCCATTGATTGATGAGTTGAATGAATTTTGGGGCGATGGTGTGATGACTTATGACTGCGAAACGAATGAAATGTTCAAACTGCATGCTGCTTTATTGTGGACAATCAATGACTTCCCAGCTTATGCAAATTTATCAGGCTGGAGTACGAAAGGGGAATTTTCTTGCCCTTGTTGCAATAAAAGTAAAAAATCTGTATGGCTTAAATATTCCAAAAAATGGGCATACATGGGTCACAGGCGTTTTCTCCCTCCTCAGCACAGGTTCAGAAAGGAGAGAGTGGCATTTCATGGTTCTAGAGAGTTCATCCTAGCACCAAAGATCATGACAGGAGTCGAAATTTTATCGCAGATTGAGGAAGAAAACATCCGCACGGTATATGAAATTCATGATTTGGTGGCTCCTCCAGTACGTAATATTCGTGCTGCGGGTAGGCAGCGCAGTCACAATTGGAAAAAGAAAAGTATTTTTTATAGTCTTCCGTATTGGAAAACTAACATGTTGAGGCATAATTTGGATGTCATGAACATTCAAAAAAATGTTTGTGATAACTTATTGTGGACCATTTTAGGTGTCAGTGGAAAGTCAAAGGACCATGTTAATGCACGCCGTGATTTGGAAGAAATGGGTTTAAGGAAACAGTTGCATTTATAGTTAGCTGAGGGAAACAAGGCATATATGCCTGCTACACAGTATTCGATGACTACAGAGGAGAAAGAGACAATTCTTTCCATTTTGAAGATTGTCAAGGTGCCTGATGGTTACTCTTCTAATATTTCAAAGTGTGTGAATCT
The DNA here is from genome assembly GCA_963277665.1 of Viscum album. NCBI lineage: Eukaryota > Viridiplantae > Streptophyta > Magnoliopsida > Santalales > Viscaceae > Viscum > Viscum album. The sequence continues at coordinate 1,438,842,004 of OY728127.1, read as the reverse complement.
GACGAGCAAGACATTGCAAGGGTTGAAAAGTCATGACAATCACATATTACTTCAGCAGTTGATTCCAATCGCAATTTGTGATTGTTTATCCCCCAATGTTGTTCAGCCCTTGATTGAGATGAGTAATTTTTTTAGACAGCTTTGTTTAAGAAATCAACGAATGAGTGATTTAAAAAGTTTGCAGGACCGAATTGTACTTACACTTTGTCACTTTGAGAAACTTTCCCCCCCCTCATTTTTCGATGTTATGGTCCACTTGACAGTGCACCTAACTGATGAAGTAATGGCTGCTGGTCCAGTGCAATTCAGGTGGATGTATCCTATTGAACGGTATTTGAGTACATTGAAAAGATTTGTACGCAACAGAGCTCGTCCAGAGGCATCAATAGCCAATGGTTATTTGATGGATGAGTGTACTACCTTTTGTGCAGAATATCTTACTGATGTTGAAACAAAATTAGATAAGCCCTCTCGGATTCATGATGGACCAGTTGGAGAAGGAACCACATTTGATATGGACAACATCGAGTGGATACAAGCACATCGATATATCTTGTTCAATACTCCATCAGTTGCACCATTAATGCAGTAAGTATCTTATCAATGTGCTTGTATAACTTTTACATGTTTTGTTTGCATAATTTGATCTTTTAAACATCGCGTAATCATTTGCAGGAAACACATTAATGAGATAAAAGAAGAGATGCATCGTACGACTGAGTTGCAAATTCAACAATCTCATTATGCGGCATTTCATGATTGGTTCAAGGATTATGTATGTATAAATTGATTTTCATTATGAGTGAAGTATTAAACTAATTCTTTCTGCATATATCAGTGTTGATTTTTATAAATTATGTAGGTTCGTAAGCTGAGGGAGTTAGGGGACCCCACGCTACCTGAAGTATTTATCCAACTGGCTGAGGGTCCATCTATAACGGCTCGTCGTTATAAAGCTATTGATGCTAATGGTTTTCGATTTCGCATTAAAGATGTTGACGACAAACGAGCAACACAAAATAGTGGCATTGGTTTTCCCTTTGTCGATTCTGGTTATTACTATGGTCAATTGATAGACATCATTGAAGTTGTATACACACACGGTTTGAAGTACATATTGTTAAAGTGTAATTGGGTTGATCCAGTGCGTGGATGAAAAGTCGATCAATATCAGTTTTCATTGGTGAATTTTAACTATATGTTATACAGAAATAATGAATGAGTTGAGAATGAACCTTTCATTTTGACATCACAAGCGGAACAAGTATTCTTCGTTACTTTGCCTTCGGATCCAAGTTGGAAAGTTGTTGTCAAAATGTCTCGGCGAGGAGTGTTTTTATTTGAAGAAGATGAACCTAAGACTGTTCCGTTTGTTTACCAACAACTTGATCAACATACCGTAGTTCAACGTGAAGAAGATATTTATTGGGTCAGAGCGGCTGTTGAAGGAGAAACGGTCGATTTGCATGCTTAATGAAAGGTATAATTGTTTTCCCGCTATTCAGTAGAATGTCCTAGGATATCATAAATTATCTAATCATTTTATAAATCCTTATAAGTTTTAATCCTCACTTTTGTAAGTTAATTCAGTCATAAATATTTAGGTTGATTAACTTTCTGATTTTTTAAAATTCATTCACAACTAATTATTCAATCCATTCTTTGTTTGATTAACAGTTGTACAAGTTAGATTTATTAAGAACAATCCAATTTATCTTTTAAACACTTTGGACTCATTACTGATATTTTCTATGACTGCAGACATGTCAGGGGAAGAGGTAGAAGATCCACATCATCCATCTGAGGCATCTACGTCTCAGGGTCGAGGTATGTTTGAATGTCATTGTCTATATTTTTTATGTAATTGACATATATATATATATATATAACATTTGTCAATTTATATATAAAATTGTTTTCAACAGGATCAGACTCAGCTGCTTCTTCCTCTCGCAGGAGAGGCCCTGGTCGTGGCATATTATCATGGAATTCCGACACGACGATAGATGTTTCATTTGATGAGGTATTTCATCCCGTGGGACCGAATGCCCCGGCATTTATTCGTCAGCTGGGTCATATCATACGCGACCCACATCGATTTCCATTGACCACGCGTGATTGGGCTTCTATCCCTCAGGACACATTAGATCGTCTATGGAGGGAGGTTCAGGTAAGAAAATAATTTTACTTTATTTTCTATTTATAAAGAATACTAATATGTTTGATTATTTTCTTTATAGAAAAATTTGAAAGTATGCCCTGAAGAGTTTCGGCCCGTGTGTATGAGAAAATGCTGTAAGATGTGGAAAGATTATAAAGGCAAAGTGAAGAGGGACCACTGGGTACCAAATGTTGGTGCCCTTGACATTTTGGAAAAAGTCCCGAGAGGTGTCCTCCCGGCTCAGTGGCGTGACTTGGTTGCATATTGGTCTACTGAGGGTGTTGCGGTTTGTATTTTAATCATTTTGTTGTATATATATTTTCAAGAATATGTGATTTGTTTGAAATTTGAATGAATTGAATGTAGGAGGTGTCAACACGCCATTCGGAGAATCGAGCGTTGCAGGGACCAGCTCACAGGCTCGGGACTCGTCACGTGTCTCAGATCCGACATGAGGAATATATTATTCAATTTTTAATTTATTAATTAATATAGTTTTGTGTTTATATTCTTTTAATATAAAGTTGTGAGGGAAAGGTGCAGCAATTGATAAAATGTCGGTGTGGATAAGGACTCGTGATCGCAATGATCCAGAGGTTGCAGCATTGATAGTAAGTGTCTGTACTTACCAATAATTACATAAATCTATATATTACCATATATATATTTATATATATTTAAATATTTCACATGCCCAATTTGAAGCTGAGTTAGAACATCTGCCAGAGGACCAGCGACAGCTTCCCATGCGACGGGATGAGATCTGTCATCGCATTATTGGTCGGGACGGGCATGGCTATAGTTTGACCTATGGAGCAGGGATTCCTCGTTCTGTAGTGTCACGGGCTGCGGTTGTCGGTCCTCCTGTTGCTCATATGACACAACAGATGTCAGATTTTGAGGCACGGCTGCGCACTTCCGAGGAGACAAATGCGCAATTGACAGCTGAGGTTAGAGCACTGCGGTGCGCGCGGCACGTCCGATTGTGTCCTTTTCAGCAGCGCGGCGCGCGCTGAAATGGCGCGTTGGGGGGTCAAAACCACCCGAACGACCTCCGAATTCCACGAAACCGTAGGAAAACATCTGGGGCGTGAATTGTGAAATGTTCGGCCAGACGGAACCTCATTCGGAGGTGTCGTGTGACCGCGGCGGCCGGAAACGCGTTTCGGGCGCCATTAAACACCAAAACGGCGTGCGGCGGTCCCATTCAGAGCAAACGTGCTCCGAAAGACTTGAAACCGCACGGGAACGATAGAAATATTATTCCTGAGATGCAGGAGGGGGCAGCACGTCCAGAAGACGTGCGGTGCGCGTGGCACGTCCGATTGTGTCCTTTTCAGCAGTGCGGCGCGCACTGAAATGACGCATTGGGGGGTCAAAACCACCCGAACGACCTCTGAATGCCACGAAACCGTACGACAACATCCGGGGCGTGAATTGTGAAATGGTCGGCTAGACGGCACCTCATTCGTAGGTGCCGTGTGACTGCGGCGGCCGGAAACGCGTTTCCGGCGCCATTAAACACCAAAACGGCGTACGACGGTCCAATTCGGAGCAAACGTACTCCGAACGACCTGAAACCGCACATGAATGATAAAAATATTATTCCTGAGATGCAAGAGGAGGCCGAACATCCATCGGACGTGCGGTGCGCGTGGCACGTCCGATTGTGTCCTTTTCAGCAGCGCGGCGCGCGCTGAAATGGCGCGTTGGGGGGTCAAAACCACCCGAACGACCTCCGAATGCCACGAAACCGTACGACAACATCCGGGGAGTGAATTGTGAAATGTTCGGCTAGACGGCACCTCATTCAGAGGTGCCGTGTGACCGCGGCGGCCGAAAAAATGTTTCCGGCGCCATTAAACACCAAAACGGCGTGCGGCGGTCCAATTCAAATCAAACGTGCTCCGAATGACCTGAAACCGCACGAGAATGATAGAAATATTATTCCTGAGATGCAGGAGGAGGCCGCACGTCCATCAGACATGCGGTGCGCGCGGCACGTCCGATTGTGTCCTTTTAAGCAGCGCGGCGCGCGCTGAAATGGCGCGTTGGGGGGTCAAAACCACCCGAACGACCTCCGAATGCCAGGAAACTGTACGAAAACATCCGGGGCGTGAATTGTGAAATGGTCGGCCAGACGGTACCTCATTCAGAGGTGTCGTTTGACCGCGGCGGCCGGAAACGCGTTTCTGGCGCCAGAAAACACCAAAACGGCGTGTGGCGGTCCCAATCAGAGCAAACGTGCTCCGAAAGACCTGAAACCGCACGGGAACGATAGAAATAATATTCCTGAGATGCAGGAGGATGCAGCACGTCCAGCGGATGTGCGATGCGTGCGGCACGTCCGATTGTGTCCTTTTCAGCAGCGCAGCGCGCACTGAAATGGCGCGTTGGGGGGTCAAAACCACCCGAACGACCTCCGAATACCACGAAACCGTACGACAATATCCGGGGCGTGAATTGTGAAATGGTCGGCCAGACGACACCTCATTCGAAGGTGCCGTGTGATCGCGGCGGCCGGAAACGCGTTTCCGGTGCCATAAAACACCAAAACGGCGTGCGGCGGTCCAATTCAGAGCAAACGTGCTCCGAACGACCTGAAACCGCACGGGAACGATAGAAATATTATTCCTGAGATGCAGGAGGAGGCCGCACATCCATCGGACGTGCGGTGCGCGCGGCACGTTCGATTGTGTCCTTTTCAGCAGCGCAGCGCGCGCTGAAATGGCGCGTTGGTGGGTCAAAACCACCCGAACGACCTCCGAATGCCACGAAACCGTACGACAACATCCGGGGCATTAATTGTGAAATGGTCGGCCAGACGGCACCTCATTCGGAGGTGCCGTGTGACCGCGGCGGCCGGACACGCGTTTCCGGCGCCATAAAACAACAAAACGGCGTGCGGCGGTCCCATTCGGAGCAAACGTGCTTCGAAAGACCTGAAACCGCACAGGAACGATAGAAATATTATTCCTGATATGCAGGAGGAGGCAGCACGTCCAGCGGACGTACGGTGCGCGCGGCACGTCCGATTGTGTCCTTTTCAGCAGCGCGGCGCGCGTTGAAATGTCACGTTGGGGGGTCAAAACCACCCGAACGACCTCCGAATGCCACGAAACCGTACGACAATATCAGGGGCGTGAATTGTGAAATGGTCGGCCAGACGGAACCTCATTCGGAGGTGCCGTGTGACCGCGGCGGCTGGAAACGCGTTTCCGGCGCCATTAAACACCAAAACGGCGTGCGGCGGTCCCATTCGGAGAAAACGTGCTCCGAAAGACCTGAAACCGCACGGGAACGATTGAAATATTATTCCTGAGATGCAGGAGGAGGCAGCACGTCCAACGGACGTGCGGTGCGCGCGGCACTTCCGATTGTGTCCTTCTCAGCAGCGCGGCGCGCGCTGAAATGGCGCGTTGGGGGGTCAAAACCACCCGAACGACCTTCGAATGCCACGAAAACGTACGAAAATATCCGGGGCATGAATTGTGAAATGGTCGGCCAGACGGAACCTCATTCGGAGGTGCCGTGTGACTGCGGCGGCCGAAAACGCGTTTCTGGCGCCATAAAACACCAAAACGGCGTGCGGCGGTCCAATTCAAAGCAAACATGCTACGAACGACCTGAAACCGCACGGGAATGATAGAAATATTATTCCTGAGATGCAGGAGGAGGCCGCATGTCCATCGAACGTGCGGTGCGCGCGGCACGTCCGATTGTGTCCTTTTCAGCAGCGCGACGCGCGCTGAAATGGCGCGTTGGGGGGTCAAAACCACCCGAACGACCTCCGAATGCCACGAAACTGTATGACAACATCCGGGGCGTGAATTGTGAAATGTTCGGCTAGACAACACCTCATTCGGAGGTGTTGTGTGACCGCAGCGGCCGGAGACGCCTTTCGGGCGCCATTAAAAACCAAAACGGCGTGCGGCGGTACCATTCGGAGCAAACGTGCTCCAAAGACCTGAAACCACACGGGAACGATAGAAATATTTTTCCTTAGATGCATGAGGAGACATCACGTCCAGCGGAGGTGCGGTGTGCGTGGCACGTCTGATTGTGTCCTTTTCAGCAGCACGGCGCGCGCTGAAATGGCGCGTTGGGGGGTCAAAACCACCCGAACGACCTCCGAATGCCACGAAACCGTACGAAAATATCAGGGGCGTGAATTGTGAAATGTTCGTCCAGACGGAACCTCATTCAGAGGTGATGTTTGACCGCGGTGGCTGGAAACGCGTTTCCGGCGCCCTAAAACACCAAAACGGCATGCAGCGGTCCAATTCGGAGCAAACGTGCTCCGAACAACCTGAAACCGCACGAGAACGATATAAATATTATTCCTGAGATGCAGAAGGAGGCCGCACGTCCATCGGACGTGCGGTGCGCGCGGCACGTCCGATTGTGTCCTTTTCAGCAGCGCGGCGCGCGCTGAAATGGCGCGTTGGGGGGTTAAAACCACCCGAATGACCTCCGAATGCCACGAAACCATACGACAACATCCGGGCGTGAATTGTGAAATGGTCGGCCAGACGGCACCTCATTCGGAGGTGCCGTTTGACCGCGGCGGCCGTAAACGCGTTTCTGGCGCCATAAAACATCAAAACGGCGTGCGGCGGTCCCATTCGGAGCAAACGTGCTCCGAAAGACCTGAAATGAGATTATTTCTTGAATCGAAGTTTTTAAATTATTATAATACAATGATTTGATATTATATATATATTATATATATATTAAAACATTTAAAATATATTATATATATATATTTAAAATGTTGTATTTAATAGTATATATATGAATATATATATATATATATATTTATATATTCAATTCAATAAAAAAAAATTTAAATTTTAAATATTTAGACTAGCGACCACCATAGGCGGTCGCTGAAAGCCTCTAGCGACGAGGCAACAGCGACCGCCAATGGCGGTCGCTGAGCGGCCGCTAAAGGCCGGATTTTCAGTAGTGAGATGTATTGTTCTCTATGTAGCTGATCTAACAAGTCATCAATTTTTGTTAGAGGATACTTGGTCTTTATTGTGATTTTGATAAGATCGTGATAATCGATGCAAATGTACATTGAACCAACCTTCTTATTGAAAAAGAGGACTGGTTCACCCCATGGTGAATCACTTGGGCATATAAACACTTTATCCAGATTCTCTTGTAGTTTTTTCTTCACCTCATCAAGCACCACAACAACCATTCTATATAGAGTATTGGATATTGGAAACTTCGTAGGTATAAGTTCAATTGATAATTCAACCTCTCTTCTAGGAGGGAGACCAGGAAATTCATTGGGAAATAATTCAGTAAATTCCCTCATAATAGGCATGTCTTCAAGTATTGTAGCCTCCATGGACTCAATCATCTGATCCAGATACACGTGCTCATAGGGTAGTAATATCCACGCTTGAGATTATGGTGCTAAATAAGATTCATCTTCCTCCATCCACTTGAATAGAATCAGGGGTTGATTCTCCAAATAAAGTGTGATTTCCCTCTAACAAAAATTTATGTTGGCTCTATAAAAGGGAGCCATTCCATGTTGAGAATTTCATTAAATTCCACCATAGGGAGTATTATGAGGTTCTTTAGGAAGTTAAATCCACCGAGTATGACTAGGGAGGAGTAAAATTCATGGGTTGCAATGATTGACCCGTTTTCCATACTCACTAAAATCTTCACTTCCATGATTTCTGGTGGTGTTGGGATTGTTTTTCTAAACTTTAGGGATTTAAAAGAATGCATAGAACTATAATAAAAAATTATGTTCTCTATTATTGGGTGAATAACTAGCATACCTTTCACCACTTCGTTGTCGGGGTTCACTTCGATGGTATTCATAGAAAAATCTTGACCTTGCTGCCATGGAGGTTGTTGGTTGCCTCCGGAATCCCTTAGCTTTGGGAACTGATTTCCCAGATGCCCTGATTTTTTGCGGTTGAAGAAATGAAAAATGCATTGAGGTTCAAACAGAGTGTTCTTCTCCTCTGTTGTAGCCTTGGGGTTTTTATCAGTAGTTAATAGATATGTTCCCTTCTCTTCCACACCTAATGCATTTTCTCTTCCCCTTCAAGAAATTTTGGGGGTACTTCATTCCATACCATTGGAAAGTGGGGTATTGGATTTTATTAGCACTATTGGATCTATCCATCAGAGCACCAGAATTGAATTCCAACTTACACTTATAATCCCTATGATACACCTGAGATTCTACGATCTCTATTTCATACTTGAGAGAACATTGGATAATTTATTCATAGATTTCAAAGTCAGGGATCACCAGGGATTTCCATAGGCTAGGTTTCAGCCCACCAAAGAAGTGTTCAACCTTATAATTGGGGGTAATGATAAAGTTGGTAGCATATCATGAAAGCCTTGTGATGTTTTCCTCATTCACTCTGATGGATTAATTGTCTTTTTTATTGAGGTAAAGGAAGTCCCTTTCCATCTTACGTCGGAGGGTGCATAGAAAATATTTATCAAAAAACATATTCCAGAAATCCTTCCATTCCAATGCATCCTTCTCATTCTCAGGCTTCTTTTTTTTCTAAATTTCAACCATAGATCGACCTCACCCTCCATATGATAAGAATCCAAATGAACCTTATCCTATTTGGAATAATGATGGATGGAGATTATCTATTCAGTTGAGTTGATCCATTGTTTGGTGATTGAGGGGTCGAATGATCCATTAAAAGTAAGAGGCCTTTGTCCCATGAAGCTCTTGATAGTGACTTGTTCTTTCATAGGTGGTTTGAATGTTCTTGTTGACCCATGTTTCTATTCAAGGATTGAGTTAAATAAGATATTATCATGACAAAGTTCGTGATTCCTGCTATCATCAGATTGGGCATATCATTAGAACAGTCATCACATTGGTCTTCACATCGATTATTAGCCTAAGTCCTCTTATTACCAACCATTAGCTGGAGTAAAAGGAAAGTCAAGGGTAACACATAAAGGGTAATCCAATGAAAAAACGGATGACTTATAAAATATCTTTTATTTCTTTAACTTATGAATCTATAGGCTTCAATCTATGTTATCCATGATTTACATCCCAACATATATTCTTAGAGGATTTTCTTTTTTAATTCCATAAATAATGGTTCATAATAAGCTTATAAATTTGTCAAAACATATCCCCCAGGAGTTTCGTAACCCAGAGTGTTGTAGGGACCATTTTCCTGTACCAGGATACCCCAGGTCATGATTGAATCACCTTGTCAGAGTTTTCACTCCTAGGTACATTTGTGCTAGAGTCTCCTCAACCTGCTCGTATCCAGACAGGGATGTATTTTCTTGAAAAACCACTTACTCAATAATCACCAAATTTAGGGATGTTTTTATTATACTTAGTCTTTTCTATAATGCTACACTAGGGTTTTCTATTCCTAATCCCAAAAATTACTAAACCTATACTCTAATACCAACTATAACAGCCCTTCTTTTTATTACACAATTAATCTTGATTTATTATATATAATTAACTTGATACAACATATAAGATCGAGAGGTCTAGTGTATTTTGGGCTTAGTGACATTACATAAAAACTTATAACATAAAACAGACAAAAAATTTGTTGAAAATATCCTTAACATTATCACTACATTCCCTCATACTTATCATTGCATGGGATAACCTGAGGACATGCCTAAGAAAAGGGTGATCTATAAAGCTCAGTATGGGAGTAAAAAAGGCATAAAATGAAAAATAAAATACACGTTAGGAAATAGGAACATTAATGGAGCATAAAATTACATGAACATAAAGGCATGATATAGAATGATTATCATACCATCGAAATGTGGCAACAACACTTAAAATGAAATTAGTATGAGCCAAGGATAATTGCACATGGAGCATGAGTAAACCCTCATTGCACATGAAGAACGTGTAAAAACTCATTTCACTTGAATTAGAGTGATTAAACACTCATTGAACTTGACATATCATATGACACTCGACTTTACCCAATGCATTGGAACACTATTAGGGCACACCCTTCTTAAACATTTCATTTCATGCATTAGTGTGCCACATAGATCATACAATATACATTCATTAACATCATAATTCATTCCATGAATAAGAGATGTGGAATAAATAAATGTAAGTACTCAATAAATAAGTATATGTTCATAAAGGTGAATACCCTTGATAGAGGAGTTGGTATGGTATTCACTACACAATGATTTTGGAATGGTTATTTTGCTGTAATTTCTCCATCATAATGACGTCAAATAAAAATTCTTAATATGCATTTTTGAGGGTGAAAGGGGTATCTAATAATTTATAAATTAAATGGATAGTAATGGGATAATGGGACATAATATAACAACATAGGGAATGTAATTTAGATGCATAATGTAAAAGAATTTCATGAATGTAAATGAGGAGAGAGAAATCTCTTATGAAATTTCAGCATGGTAAAAGGTATACATGGGAGGCATAAATGATAGAGAAATGGGTTTCTCCTCATTAAAACATAAATAGTATACTATAGGGGAGGTGAGAAATAATACCTCAACATTTATACTTAAAAATAAAAGGGAATAACAATATAAAGAAACATGGATATAACGGGAAAGGAAAGAATAACTTACTTGGAAGTGTGATACGAAATGCCTGGGAGAGGCTTGAGAGAAGCATCATGGGAGCTTGGAGCACCCTAGGATGATTCTAGAGAGAGGATGGTAGAGGATGGAAAAACTCTAGAATCTTTTATAGAAGAGGATATTGGAGGTTGGGTGGTTTTATATAGGAAAGGAGAGGGAATTGTTTATTATTTAGGTCTGGGACACCACACATTAAACTAATAAAAACTACAAACCAACCCATGGTTTTTGCCCATGGTTTTTCTGAAGGGGATTGGAAAACAATATTATATAATGAAAATGGTCTAAATTCTTAAAATAATAGGGCTGCTTATGTGGAGGTTAGTCACGCTCTCAAGGAAATGAATTTAAAAATCTAAAATGTTTTATAAGTCTTGGAGGGTCCACTGAGGCTTTGTAAAATAAATCTACCAAAACTAAAATCACATTATTTTATTTTTAAAACATATATTGTCCAAAAATAATTTTTATAGAATTTTATTACTTCACTATTGGGTCATTATGATGTCATAAAACACATTATATAATTAAATGGTAGTTAATTTATACCAAAATTTTTTAACTCTCTCAGAAAATTATGAAAAAATTAACCATTGGATAATTTCAACATCTTGATTACAAAAATAATATTCATTTTATCTAAATAATTTTATAAATATGTGAATTTTAAATTTTAAAATAAAAACTAACATTTATTGAAAAACATGGGTTTTGGAAAAAACGGATTTCAAACCTTAATAAAAATTACAATTTCATTTATAAAATTATACAACCAGTTATATTTAATAAAATTTAATTTAATAATAATAATAATCCATCAAAATATTATTTAATTCAAAAATTCATCAATTCATCAAAATATATTTCTTATTTGAATATTAACTAAAATACTATTTGCAGTTTAAAAACTATCTACAAAGTAACAATAATAAAATGAAGGTATATTATTTATTCTATACAAAAAAATAATGAACCTAATCATAGTTCTCGGTTCTTGTTGCATATCTGCTTACAACACCCGCATAAGACATTAGGGTAAGGTGCAAGATGGTGATAGACTCTTGGGGTGGCTTGGATAACATTACTCGAGTGGTAATCTCTATCCACTTCCACTTCTTCAGTAGGAGGTTCCTCTCATGATTAACGTGTTGAACCTTGGATTGGGATTGGTCAATAGTGAATCCCAATGACACCACCTCCTTTCTGAGCTCTGATAAATTGGCTTTCTACGAGGAAAGTCCACTGGATGAGGCCATCAGTTCCATTGTATGAGTAAATTGGTTTTGTTAAAGCCCTACATTTATACTAATCATGTGATAACTATTCAACAACAATATTAGCAATGGTCATAATTTTTAACAGTATTCTAAAAATCCAAAATCATAAAACCAAATAAGTGCATATGTTATATAACCATTTTACATAATAATACATTTAATTAGATCAAGTGGAATTTTTCATTGATAGAAGTTTGGGTCGTTATATACACAGAATAATCAATAATTATGAATGATGATTCTAGTGGAAAATATGGATTTAAACTAGACTGAATTTGATGATTAATGATTAAATGAAAATGTGATAACTATTTAATTATTGATTGTATTTATTGCTTCATAGAATTGCATGCACTATCTTTTGACTAGACTTGTTTTAGAAATCGTTGGTGGTGGCCTACAAAGTTGTACTCACACCCTATTCGGGTCATCCAATCGGCACCCATGTAAACCATGTAGTCACAGGACAAGATAAGTGTAAGGACCTATGATAGGATGTTGTTTGGGATTGGAGCATGGGAGAGGGAACCATATGTGGTTCAGGACCCACTTAGGAGTCATTTTTTCATTACTTTTAGTTTCATTGTTGACACTTGACACTTGCAATGTCATATAATGTTTTACCTTCCAGATGAGTCTTGTATTTTCTTATTTGGATATCATATGACATGGTATTATTTTATTTATTTATATACTTCCACACTAAGTTATTGTTGTTTTCTTCTATTGGTGTTTGGAATCTGATAAAAAATGGTATAGTCTCCCCAAGAATTCCTTAGTAGACCCTCACTACTAGTCGACACCCTCTAGCATACGGGGAGAAGCACTTGAGGGAATGTGGCCATCAGGCTCAGGCCACCATTTAGTGGCACCTAGGTCAGGACAACAAAAAGTGGTTTCAGAGGTGTTTTCATTTCTTTCTTCTTCTTTTGTCTTACTGTTTTGGAAATTGTAGATAGGAGACTAGGAATATTTTAAGCTTGGTAATGAACTTGTGCATGGTAGTTCAAAATCCATGTACAGAGGAAAATCCGAGTACTTAGGGTATGATTTATTGTGATTGTTGTTTGTTGTTATAATAGGATATTATTTTACCTTTGGTGATTCACTTGTGGTGTGGTGTGATGTGATATTTGTTTTGAAATTTTATTAATTATGATTCCGGGCCAAAAGTGGCACGATACTTGAGTTTTTGTTCCTCATTCTAGGCACTCAGGTTTGTTATGGAATCCGTCATTCCAGACACTCACAGGAAAATGGGTTATGGGTAATTTGTTGAACATGAACTATTTTTCGTTGTTGTGAGATTGAAATAATGATGAAAAATGAAAATAAATGGGTGTCTAATAAGAACCTTGATTGATTAAATTGGTATGTTTAATTAATTAATTATTCTATTAATTAATTGTAGATAATGTGATTAATTAATTTTTTTAATTAACGAGAATATATGTACCCATGTTAACCAGTACCTAGTAGGATGGTTAAGGGTAGTTATAAGAACTCAGTGTTGACTGTGTGGTGAGAAAAAAGAGAAGGACATGGTGAAACTTGTTGTGTTAGTTTATCCTCTTACATATATTTTTAAGGTAGAGTTATGATACCTAAGACACGTGTTTATCTTTATAGAGATATGCCTCCAAGACTCTTGTTAAGGGAGAGACTGAGGATTATGTCCTAGAATGAACTTCTAGATAGGGAGCTTCAGGCACCATTGGTGCAAGATGAGGGAGAAGAAGAGTAGTTAATAGATAACTTCTCTCGTTTCATGAAATTCATGGACGGAGACCTAGGGATATTTCAATAAAGAATGTCTTAGTTGACAAGGGAGTTTCATCTACAACACCATTCTACTTTTACTGAAGATGGTGGACCTGAGGTAACTTAATTATGGATTGAGTTCATAGAGGTAATACTTCATCATTTTGAGACACTAGATAGGAGGAATGTCATGTTGACGAATTTTATCTACGGGGTTCAGCGAATCGCCGGTGGAACATTTAGGTATGATCTGGACAGACTTATGACTTTTTATGGAAGGATATTCTAGAGAAGTTCTTGGAACACTTCTATACAGAGATGCAGAGTCAATATAAGGCATCAGAGTATATGCATATGACCCAAGGAAGCATGTTCATAAAGGATTACACTGAACATTTCATAGAATTAAAAAAAATTCTATAGCTTTGGCGGAAGATGAGGCCACTTCATAAAAAATATTTTAGGACATACATAGTTGTAAAATTAAGTCCCAGGTAAATATAATTAGGCTGAAGAAATTCTCAGAAGTGGTTAATAATCTTATTTCAAAGGGGAACGTGAAGGAGGATTCTAGAGCTGGACTGGTATCTGTTATTGGACGATCAGGGAGTGTGCCATCTGAGAGTAGGGACTCCTGTTATGAAAACCTTAGTTAGGACTGTGGAAATCAAGGAGGATAGTAAGGAAGAACAATTTCACCATATCTTACTCATGTTCTTTTCCGCAAGTGCAGTAGGAATGGACACTATCAAACACATTTTCCTTGACCACCAGGGGAGTGCCAATTTTGCGGAAAGATGGGGAACCTATAGTTATTTGGTAGGAAGAAGCAGCAGGCTAGAGCTAAGGGAGTGGCTTCTCAGAGTAAGATTGTTTAAAGGGGGTCTTCTATACCATATAAATCTGGAATATATATTTCTAATAGAAGAGGTGGTAGAGGTAATGGATGTGGTGCTTCAGGGTATGGGCACCCGTATTAGTAGAGTGGTGCTACTCAAAGGAGTCAGAAGACACCACTAAGAATAGGGGAAGGATAGTTACATGCAGTGAAACCAACAGTTGTGGAGAGTGAGGATGGTCCATTGATAGTGAGAGGTACTATTCTAGTGGCTTCTATATAATCCAGTTTCTTGTTTGGTATTGGTTACCTCTCATTCCTTTAAATTTTCAAATCATGTTAATGGATTGAGCCTAGAGGTGGTGTCTGTAAGTGGTATGATGAATATCAATAAACCATTAGGAACACAATCTAGGGATATCTGTTTATGCAAGGGATGTTCAAAATAGATTGGAGAGTATCATTTTATTTGGGATATCTATGTCCTTGATATAGCGGGCTTCGCCTTGATTATGGGTATGGACTCTCTAGTCACATACCGTATTGACATATATTATTACCAGAGAGGATTGACCTTTGTGTCTCATAAGGGTGATCAGTATATTCTTCGAGGATAATTGGATATCCATGTAGGCCGAGCGGGGCCAATTACTCAGCAATAGGGAGAGATCATATACCAAGCTTCTAGTCTTTTTCTAGATGATGTGAGTGGTATACAAGACTTCCTCCGACCAGTAGTAAGACTATTTTAGGAAGTCTTTCCTGAAGACTTTTCAGGGTTTCCACATGAGAGAGATGTGTAATTCAATTTTGATCTCATGTCGGGGATGAGTCGGTATCCATTGCACCTTAAATAATGGAACGAATTGAGCTTTAAGATCTCAAAACGTAGTTGGAGGAGTTAGATGATAAAGGTTTTATCCGTCCAAGTATGTCTCCATGGGGATCACTTGTTTTTTTACAAAGAAGGCCAATAATAGTTTATGCT
Source organism: Viscum album (assembly GCA_963277665.1). NCBI lineage: Eukaryota > Viridiplantae > Streptophyta > Magnoliopsida > Santalales > Viscaceae > Viscum > Viscum album. The sequence goes on along the minus strand of OY728127.1, from coordinate 1,438,826,351 downwards.
TATGTGTCAATTACTAGAAGTTTAAAAAAATGACCATAATGAACCAATATCCTATTCCAATAATCAGTGATAAGTTTGACCAGATGAAGGGGGATTGTGTGTTCTCAAAGATCGATATGAGATCAAGGTATCATCAGGTGAGATTTTGGACCTCTAATATACCAATAACTACTTTTAGAAGATGATATTGCCTTTATGAGTCTTTTATAATGTGTTTAGGGTTGAAAATGATCCAGTAGTGTTTATGGACATAATGAATATGATATTTCATCTGTACTTATATTAGTTTATGGTGTTGTTTGTGAATGAATTCTTGGTGTACTCTAAGACTCAAGATGATCATGACCAACATCTTCACATCTTCCTGGATACACTGAGAGAGCATCATCTATATGCCAATCTATCAAAATGTCATTTTTGGATTGACATGGTAAACTTTTTGGGGAATATAATCTTAGAAGAAGGTGTGGAAGTTGACGAAGAATATGTTCAGGCAGTGGTTTCTTGGGAGCATCCCAATAATATTTTTGATATCTGATGCATTTTTTGGATTATCTGGTTATTACAGGAGGTTTATCCAGGACTTTTCCTGATTGGTAGATTTGCTTTTATTCTTTATAATGAATGGTGTAACATTTGATTGGAAGGAATCATGAAGGAATGATTTCTAGGATTTGAATAAGCACTTGACTTTGGAACCATTTTATATCTTTCCGAAGTCGAGTGAGGAGTACACGGTGTATTGTGATGCTTCTGGGATCAAACTCGATGCTATGTTGATGCAAGGGAATCAAGTAATTGTTTACAAGTATTGGAAGTTGAGGACACAAGAACAAAATTATGCTATGCATGACCTCAAGTTTGCAGCAGTGGTTTCAGCTCTTAATTGTTGGTTACACTATCTTTTGGGTGAAAATTTTACAGTTTTTATAGATAAAAAAGCATAAATTATATCTTTTCACATAGCAACTTGAATCTTCTGCAGTGAAGATGGTTAGATTATATGCATTCCTTTGATTTTGAACTGGTATACACACTTGGAAAGGGTAGTAGTGTGGTTGATTCCTTGAGAAGGAAAACATAGACTCAGTTGGTATATGATTCGAGTGTAGAATGAAAGATGATGACTTTGCTGGAGGGAATGAATGTGGTAGTTTAGGAGAGTCAGGAGAGAATGACTATGGTTTATGTAGCAGTAGAGTCTACACTATTGAGATGGATCAGGGATATGCAGTGTGAGGATCCACAGTGTTTATCCTTATGGGAAATCCTTGAAGTTAGGGAGACACCTTCAAACTAGATAATAAATGAGGATGACATCATCTATAGGAAAAATCAGGTTGTTGTGCCTACGAGTATAGGAGAGGAACTCATGTGAGAATTTCATGATACAAATTGGGTGGTATGTCCTGGGGTGAAAAAAATTTAAAGTGACATATGCTGACAGTTTTGGTAGAAAGGCAAAAAAAGGAGATGGAAGTGTTCATAACAAGATGTTCCACCTATCAGTATGTGAAGGTGAAGCATCAAAAAACTGGAGGCCTATTGCGGTCGTTACCTATTTTGGAATGGAAGTGGGATGATGTGCCTATGGATTTTGTGGTATAACATCCAAAGACACTTAGTAAGAATGATGTTATTTGGGTCATTGTGGATCGACTAAAAATCGTATAACACTTCTTGCCTATTAGTGAAACCTTTATAGTAGTACAGTTTTGAGAACTATATGAATGAGAGATAGTTCATTTTCAAGGAGTGCCACAGACTATAGTTTCTAATCGTGATTCATGCTTTACTTCATTCTTTTGGCAGGGCTTGCAGAAGGCTCCTGGTACATAGGTTCTATTATGTATGGCCTTCCACCCATAGAAATATAGGTAGTCTAAGAATCCCATAAACATGTTAGAGGATATGTTGCGAGCATGTGTGCTTGACTTTGGTGGTTCTTGGGAGAAGCACTTGGCTTTATTTGACATCACCTATAACAACAGTTGTTAAGAAACTATATCGATAGAACCATATAAGGCACTTTATGGTAGACCTTTTATATCACATCTATATTTGTTAGAGGTAGGAGAGTCAGTTCTATTGGGTTAGAGTCTCATTCAAGAGAAATCAGAGTAGGTGCGGTTGATTTAGAAGTGCACGGTAATGTCTCAGAGTAGGAAAATGTTGTATGCTGATATACGAAGATAAACCCTAGAGTTTACAAAGGGTGATTTTGTATTCCTTTGAGTGTCACCTGGATTAGGTCACCAGTGGATACAGAATTAGGAAATGTTGGTGCCCAGGTTTTTAGAGTCGTTTGAGATACTGGATAGAATCGGGCCAATGGAATACATATTATCCCTTCCATAGAAATTATGCACTATGCATAATGTTTTCCATGTTTTAAAACAACTATATTATCACCCTAACCCTTCTCATGTGATTTTATGGAAGAGGTTGATAAAGAGATAGATGAATCCTTTGAGGAGCATCTGATATGTGTGTTTGGTTGTAGTGAGAAAGTGTTTCTATGAAAGACTGTGTCATTAGTTCATGTGTTATGTAATTATATAAGTGTTCAAGTGGAATCCTGGGAACAAGAATTAGACATGAGGTCTCAACATACCAATCATTTTTTCTAGGAATCTTATAGATTTTTGGGTGTGCAGCTTGAGGATGAGCTGTTATAAGGTGGAGAGATTATAAGATCCTGGCTTTTTCTAGAGTCATCTCAGGCACATTTTCAAGTACTTTTTGATCTTTTTAAGTACCTTTGATATCGAGTAGTGGCATGAAGTGATTTTGGGTAAAAAATAAATAAAACTAAAGGATAGTGGGTTGTGAATGGTTAGCGCATGGTTTGAAAAACTGTGAAGCCAAATCGTGCCAAGTGTGCAAAACTAGACCGAGAGGTCCGCAGGGTTTGAGAATAGTTTGAAATACCATGAAACGAAATTGTGACCACCATGAAAACCTATATAGATAGTTCCACACAATTCGTGCATGTTTTTCCCTAACCATGTGCCTCTGCCCTGGAAATCGTACATAAAGAATTTAATATTGGAAAATAATTATTAAAACCACCCCCTGTCACTCCCATATTTCAACCATGGACCAGGATTGAAAAATTATAGGTCTTACCAAATCCTTCCAAAGGGATTACAAGTTCATTTGAACACCATTTGTTGAGATCGAAACCCGGATTAAAGATTCTCTCTCTTCTGGTAAGTGTATTTCATCATATTGCTTCCCTCATTCAATCCCCTATCTTTCCTTGATCTTTTCATGGAATATCTCCACATTTTACATGGATTTAAACATATGATTTGTTATTTAGATCTTTATTTTAATGATCTTGATTATTTTAATCTTAATTTTTGTTTAGGGATTTAGATTCGAAGCTTCATCGATGATGTTGCGCCGCTCAGATTTTAGGGATTTTTTTGGGATTTATTTCATCAATAAATCATAGTAGGTATCCTAAAAAAACGACCATAGTATTAGTTTTTTTATGTGAATATGAGTTTATGAATTTATATCTTCCCTTGATAATTGAATTTTTAAATTGTAGTAATTAGAAATGTGGAATTGACTTGTGTTTTACCTCGGTGATTCATTGATAATTGAATCATGGAAAAAACAAAGGGTGTTTCCCAAATAGATATTTTTTATAGATTGGTTATGGGTTGAGATATTGTATTAGAGATATTAAATTTATTGTATTAAGATAATTAAATAGGGTAAATTAATTATGAAATGATGTTGACTATGAATGATGATTAATAGTGAGAATTAATAATGCACCATAATGTTGATTAAAGATAATTAATTGTGATAATTAATTATGAAATTTTGAGATTTGATATGGATAATTAATTGTGAATAATTAATTAAAGAATGATAATTTTTTTGATTGATTAATTAATTGATGCATTAATTAATGGGTTTTGTTCTTAGTTAATTGATTAGTTAACAAATGGCCATTGAAATGTTTAACTAACCTTTCAATTAGTAATGAAATGATGTGTCTAATTCTTCTGAATTAATGAATGATTAAATGGTTGTGATTTTTTTTGTTCTAGACATGGAATTCTAGACCGATTTGAAGTTTGGACCTTGACATGGTGTTCATCCCCAATAGATATCCAAGCGTGAGATATGGGGTTCTATGCCTGATGACCTACACTGAATGAGATATAGTATGAAAGGAATGGAAACCTAAACATAATGGGATTTCGGGAACTAGGCATGGTAACCTTCACCAAATTATTAATAATAATGAATGATGATTCAAATTGGAAATAGGTATTGAAACTGGACATAATGTGATGATTAAATACTAAATGACAATGTGAAAAATATTTAATTACGCACTGTATTTATTGATTCATAGAATTTTAGGAATTATATTTTGACTGGACTCGTTTTAGACACCGTTGGTGGTAGCCTACTGGGTTTTACTCACACCATATTTTGGCCACCCGATTCTCACTTGAGTAGACTTCGTTGTTGCAGGACAGGATAAGGTCAAGTCCCTATGATGGGTTGTTGTTTGGGATTGGAGCTTGAGAGAGGGAACCAGTCATGGTTTGGGACCCACTTCGTAGTCACTATATCATTATATTTGAATCATTGTAGACACTTTACACTTGAATTTTCATTTCATGTTTAACAATCCAGTTGACTATTGTGTTTTTTTGTTTGACTATCATATGACATGGTATTATTCGGGTTATTTATATGCTTCCTCACTTGGTTATTGTTTTTTTCATCCAATTTTATTTGATTATGATAATAGATCATATAGTCTACCCATGAATGACTTAACAGACCCGCACTGCTAATTGTCACCCTCTGGCGTAGGGGGAGGTACGCTTGAGGGCATGTGGCCAATCGTCTTACGGCACCATTTAGTGGCACATGGGTTAGGATGTCACATTTGTATTCATGAACATAAAATAACAAAATATCAGTATATTTAATATACTATAGTTATTATATCAACATGTTTTAATAATAATTTAATGGGTTGGAGGAATAAATAAAATAAAAACTTGCATTGAAGAATGTTACCTCTTATTCCGGAAACCTCCACAGGTTTTCCCCAAAATCCTTACTTGGTTTGATTAGGACTAAAATATAACTTGTAGGATTATAGGAATTATTTTAAGATGTTTTATGGTATTTTCCAAAAAATTTTTGATGTTGTGAGTAAGAAAGGAGATAGGGTTGCTTTTTTTAATTGATAAGGATTTTTATTTTTGTAAATACCTAATATTATTCAATAATTGGTGTTAAATATCACCTCATGTGGAAGAAAAATTGATAAATAAGTTTGGATAGGTATGATATGGTTGATCCAAAAATCCCCCACAAAAAAATGTTTTAAACATGTAATTGTTTAGCCATTACATTTTACACAATTTTACCAGTTTAATTTTCATTATGATAACTAGTTTATTATTCCGAGGTAATTTATCCTTTACCACTGAAATAAAAATATAATTATTATTTAATTTATAAATAATTATTATAATTATAAAATAAAATTTAATTATATGAAATTATATTTTTATATAATGTACTTTTTAATATGAGCACATGTAATAGAGAAAAATATATTTCGGCTATAAACACGGTAATTAATTTTTAACTAGTTTCACTAATCATTATGGTAAAAAAATTAAATTATTGGATAATATAAATTATTATGATTTAAAATATTTAATCCATTATTCAAAATCCCATTCACGGAAGTGTAATAATTTAATTTAAAATTAATCCCACTGATGTGATAACACATCTGGTTTTCAAATAATTTTTTTAAATGTTTATCTAAGTATATATTTCAAAATTCAAGAGGAAAATTATTTCAATTTTCTAAATTGGATTAATTGATATATAATTGAAAAAAAATTCTTTTAAAATAATTTAAATTATAAATTAACATTATACATTATTTAAACAAAAAGGTAGTTTTCAATTAAAATTATTTATTTTTTAATATTCAAATTTTTTACCTATTTAGAATATTACCAAAAAGCATTCACAAAGATAATTTTTACACATTGATTTAAAAAATATTTTTATTTTAAAAAAAATTATAAAAAATTTCTAAAAATTTTCCAAAAATAATCTTATTATTCTTCATAAAAACAAATAAATATAACATTTTTTGAGAAAATATTATTTTTTCAAAGATATAAAGACTTTATTAAAAAAATTTATAAATTATAACACTATATTTTCATTATATTAAACCATTTTAAATAATATTTAGAATTTATTTATTCATGATTATTCTTCCAATTTAATGGCTCGGTAATATAAATTTTTTAAATAAAAATAATAACTATTTCTCATGTCTCATTAAAACAGAGTGTTACATGTCACAATTTCAAGACATAGTGTAGTGTGAAAATCATGTTAAACCCAATGTTATGTGTAATGAAAACTATAAAAATTGTTTTTCATGATGGATTCTAAAATAAATATTTATTTTAAAATAATGATGAGTAATAATTTAATGCAATTGGATAATCCAAGATAAACATGGGGTAATTTTTCAAATTCTAGGAACATTCCATGTTAGGTATAGATGCAATAAATATTATTTCTTCACTTTTGAAATATACGTGATAATGAATATATATTTTATAATATTATTAAAATATAAAAGAGTTCAAAAACAAATGAATAATTGATCTAACTTATAGATTATATTAATGAGATTAAGTAAATAGTAACAATAATGAAAATTTGAATGTAATAGAGTTTATTATCATCAAGTGAATCTAAGTAAATAATTAATTCTTTATATCATTTACCATCTATGATAAGTGATCATTTTTATAGTAAAACATGACTTGATTAAATGTATAAACATGGTTTATAATTTAAAAATTTATAAATTATGTTTTGGATAGAAGATAAGGATAAAAATATTTTATCTAGTATAAATTGTGTTACACAAATATTTTTTTAAATATGAGAGAATATATTCTTTCCATCCATTAGTATTATTTTTTTAAAAATTATTCTTAAAAAATCAAATAACTACTTAAAAACATTAAATATAACACAAAAAAATATTTGATTTCTTAAATATTCCAACTAAAAAGTAAATAAATATTATTTCCTGCAATAAACAGTTTTTTCATTTCTTAGAAAAATATTCTGAAATGAATATAACATTTAATAAACTAATGAGATTATGTATGAACATAATGAAGTTCAAAATCAACAAATAAATAGTGAAACCAATTTTTAAGTGGTTTCCACTCAATATATTAATGATTTTGGGAAGTGTGATTTAAAAAACACATAAAGAGTGTAATTTAGTAATCATATATAGTGTATGTCACAATTTATTAAAATATTATACCATTCAATATTTAGCTTTTTTCCTACTCAATTTCCTAAAATAGTTTAGGATATGTGATCATAAATGAAAAAAATATTAAGAGTCAAATGTTTTTTCATGAAATGTGAAATAAACTATTTCTTGAAGGATTATACTAGTTAAAAAGAAAAATAATTTAGAATAATTGTAATAAATAATTTATAGTATGGTGGTAAATAGGAATGTAAGAGTCACATTTATATACCATATCAATGTAAATTTCAATTTAACCTAAAAGAATTTATTTAGAACCATAAAAAATAATGTATGTAGTTAAATTTTGTAAATCAAATTTTTTTTGGGAATAAGGATTCAAGGATTATAATGGAAAACATTAAAAAAGTTCTATGTAGAAAAAAAACATAATATCATTACATGTGAAATTGTAAAGTTAAGTTTTTTGAATATTTTTAAGAAGTTGAAATATTTGGAATATGATTGCAAAGTCTCACAATTATTCAAATTATATTACTTTATAGATTTTTCAATAATTATTTTTGTGTCATGTTTTTATCATATGTTCTCATTGATATGTAACATGGATTACATATGTTACGAAGATTTTAAAAAATCGAAAATGTTTATAAAATAAGGTTTAATATTTTAGTTTATCATATATGATATTATAAATCGGTTAATATTCATAGTTAATTTAATAATATTAAAATGTATCATGTTAAAGGAAACCTCAATATTATAATTTTTTCAAATTGGATACATAAATGTGTATATATAAATTCAATTCGAGATGATTAATGAAAATTGACCTCTCAAAATATGATATAATGTTATCCTCAATTTTTTTTGCATGGAGTTTTATACTCAATAATGAAATATTAAGGTCAGTGTGAGTAGTAATCTTCAATATAGATACATTATATGATCATGAGGCACAAACCAAAGAAAAATATTCTTTATGTGCATTAGATGACCTGCTATGTATACCACTTAGAGTGTCATAATGTTAATTTGGTATACTAGGGGTGCACATATCATATTGGAGTCTCCATTACCTATGTTTTGTGTGATACCTAGAATGATAACCATTATACTTTTATATCCTACATACAAAAGTCTATATATTAACATAAAAAATACATTGGTTGTTGGGTATATTTTTTATCTTCTTTTTGATTGGTTCTTATCCAAGGAATTATTTTTTCATATTGAATGATGACTATAAAATATGGGACCCCAGTTGTGATAGATTTCTGGAGTGTTATACCACACCTAGATATTTTATATCTTTACTGATAATTGAAATGTAATGTTTCTACTATTAATGATGAATGATATGTGATGTATTCATTAACCATATCATTCCACAAAAACAAAATTGAGAACATATGAGTATCCTATATTTGGTTGACATGTTTCATATCCCATGGTCACTTTACGTCTTGGAAAATTGGAAAATATGAGAATGTGTGTTTTCATATGATGTATTCTCATGGACACGGGTACATAAATACATGTGTTTTATGGAGATCACACAATATCCAATTATTGATTGAGTCGATTTGATGGGTTTTTAGAGTTTATTCTTTCTATTCATGTATGAATCATGAGATTTTAATTTCATATCAATTCTACAATGTATTGTGGGATGAAACATTGTGGTAGACAAAATGAGGATAAATTTTTTCATAGGGAACTTCTCTAATAGTTTTTTATATTTATTCCAAACATATTTTGGATGTGTATTCCCTTGGTATTAATTATAATGTTGTAAAGATGATGTTAATGAGAGATTTCTAAATTTATTTTGTGAAATATCTAAATTTGGTTTTGGATATGGTTTCCCAATTTATTTAACATGATACAATATAAGGTGACAGGACACAAATCCTTTTATGTTTTAGTAAAATAGGTAGATTTAAGGAAATAGTCCCTAAAAATATTTATATATATATAGGATACATATAGAAACACACACACAGAACCATTATATTATATCCTGCATGAAAATATTTATTTCAAGGGTATATTATTTTATAGGTTCTAGAAAACTGATTAACATCCCACCGTAGTTATCATTAATTGGCTCATTTCATAAGATGAAATATACGAGAGATGTAAAATTCATATGATGAATATTTATACTAGTCAAATCATTTACTCATGAGTTGAAATTGATGAGTTAATGTACAAGGACCAAGCCTTATTTCAACACATAATTTTGAATTTTTATTCAATAGAATACTTCCAATAAAAATGAGGATCTTTTCAAGTTTAGTGTTTTAGAGAATTTGCATGTAATACATAAAAACATTCCACATTCATATAGAGAAGAAACCATATAAACAATTTCCATTTCCTCTAAAATATAACACTTTTCAAAGAATACATGATTTCATTGACAAATATTAATAACATTTTACATGGATTCCTTATTTCTACTTCACAACCTTATAACCAGTAAAAATCATTTGAAAACATTGGTTGAGCAGAAAAAGTTTAGTAAGGGATATAAAATGAAAAAAAGAAAACATTAGTCCATGAATACTTTTTAACACATGAAATGGTTTAAAAACCGTATTTTACCCCATATATACTTACTTTGTGAAACGCGAGATTCCCACAAATCAAAATGAACATAAATAGAACCATACAGGTATATTGGGGCATACATGCATAATCTTGAAACCCTCTCGGCTACCTTATAATTTCTAACTCTTACGGCTAGCTTACAATTTGTGTAACCATCACAGTTACACATTGAGTAACCATACATAAAAACTTAAACATACTCGTAACCAATGAATTTTAGTGATATATAGGTCCCAACCTTCATCGTAAAAAATTCCCAAGAATCATAACATAATCAAACAACACTAAAAATTTTATATAAACATTTCATTGGAATTTCCTAAAACAAAATTTTAAAGGAGGTTTTGAGAAAAAAGTCCCTTATCATTATCATATAATTAAAGTGATACTTAATAGAGTATATGGAATATGTATATAAACTATAAATACCCATAATTCAACATAATATAAAAAAAATTCGTCTCATAAACACATATAATACCACATAAATAATGAAGTAGAATGTTAACCCAGAAAATGGAAATCGGGTTAAAAATTCCCTTACCTCAGGTATGTATTACATAAAACCAGTTTAAATCTTCTATATAATGGGTAAAATACTATTATTAATATCTTATAGAAACATATTCATGTTTATAATTCCTTATATTATCACTTTATTACATCATCCCACCCATTAATTATAAGTATTTTGTTCCTTCCATTGTTTTGGGTGCATTCTTTACATGATTTCCATGGCTGGTTTGTATTTGATTTTCTTGTCGTATGGAAATGAAATTAAATAAGTTTAATAAAATGGTATTAATATGCTTCTAGAATATATAATGATACCAAAAATCATTTTATTATATTATATGATTATGTATCATTAGATAAAATAGTAATGATGTTTGTTTAGATAATTTTTTGTCGTTCCTCAATAATCATGAACTTGTTTCATTATGTAATTTAATGTATTGAATATATGTTCATTCCTGATCATAATATAGTTTAAATAATACAAATTACATTCTGTTTCAACCATTTAGAGGGTTTTATGATCAGATTTGAAGGATGTAATGGATATTGAAACCATGTCGTCTGTGATTTTGGTAAATCGGCACATCGTGGACGGTGTTTTTATTTTTAGAATAAGAGGGAGAAGAAATGAAAGAAGATGATTAATCATTTACATGAACATGGTATCATACAGAATATATATGATTATTGATATTTCATACCTCTAGTATAAGTGGATGGAATGATAGTATCATAAAATAAATGAATTGGAAAGAAAACACATGAAAAAGGAAGAGGATTCTTAACACTTAACCTCTTCTCCTCGAGACCCTCTTTAAGGCCTTTGGTATTAGACATTTGGTGAGACCAGTAGATCTTGTAAACTTTGAAGATCCTTGGGGAGGTAATTTTTTAGAACATATACAATGCTCAAGTCTTGAGAGGTGTCGGAGGAAGGGGTAATGAGGGTGGTATTTAAAGTGGAGGAGAGGAGGGATTTTACATTATTTTAATCATTATTTTAAATTATTTTCTCAAGACTATGAACATCCTTAGTTTATGTGACCCAAAATAGTAGAAATTGAATGTGAGTTCGAAACAAGTGGTCTTACATCATCCTTTCATCACCTATGATGCAGTAAAACAAGTATTTAGCATTTATCGTAATTTATAGTATTTTACTATTCATCAAAATTTTAAGAATTTCAGAAATATCCAAAAAATGCACCCTAACCATTTTTTGATGGGAAGAAGTCGAAAATGAACTCCATTTTATGAAAATAATTTTCAAAATATTTCTAATTTAATTTTTAAATAAAATTCAAATTTATAAAAAAAATTAACAATTTTAAATCTATAACTCATTTTTTAACACCATGATAAATTATTCTAGTTGAAATTATGTTAAATCCTTATGAAAATAAAATAATAATACAATTTACTATTCATTAGGGTCATATTACTATTCATATTACTATTTAGAAGGGTATTTTACTATTTAATAAAAATCAAGTTGGTTTCCTTAGTCTCCATATAACCTATTGATCACAAGTGTTGATGACCATTTTTTGAAATTCAAAAGAAAGAAGAGAAGAAATTATGTTTAAATGGTAGTTATAAATTTCTAATTAAACAAACATTTCATGAATTTTAATTTATTTCTAAAACCATGGGGTGTTACATTATCCCCACCTTCTAGAAATTATGCCCTTTCAATTTTATTTACTTATTAAACAAGTGAGGGTACATTTCCCTCATAACATTTTCATATTCCCATGTTTTTTATTCAACCATGAGGTTTCTACACGAAAACATTACATAGTGGATTACCTTATTCTGAAATACTTGTTCCCTTCAATCAAGAATTTGAACAGGTTTCTCTTCATGAAAAATTTTCTCTTCCATGTGAACTTCTTCTGGGCTCAAAAAATAAGATGAATATGGCACACACTTTCTTTACATTGAAACATGAAAAAAATTTGGTTCCAGAGATAAAATCAGAGGAAACGCTACTCAGTAGGTGACTGGTCCAACCTTTTCCAGGATTTTATAAGGTCCAATGAACTGTGGACTTTGCATTCCTTTATTACCAAAATTCATAACACTCTTTCATTATGAGGTTTGAAGAAAAACATGACCACCTACCTCAAATGAAAATTATTTCCTCTTATTGTATGCCTAACTTTTCTGTCAACTCTAAGATATCCTCATGTGTTTATGGATTATATTCACTTTCTCAGCCACTTCCTATACTAATTCCAGTCCAATAAACTTCTTTTCCCCTACTTCATCCCCCAAAACTCGAGTTCAACACCGATTTCCATTCAATTCCTCAAAAGGTTCCATCTATATACAAGAATGAAAATAGTTATTATAAGAAAATTCAACTAAAGAAATTTGATGATCCCAACTTCCCAGGTAGCACATTGAACAAGCTTGAAGCATATCCTCCAATGTATGAATCATTTGTTCTGACTTCCCATCAAATTGAGGATGAAAATCTATAATAAAATTTAATTATGTGCCCAATAACTTCTGAAGGCTTTTCCAAAAGTTAGAAGTGAACCTAGGATCCCGGTCAGATATAATGGAAAAAGGAACTCCATGTAACCTAACAATCTTGTTGAACTACAATCAAGAAAGCTGGTCCCAAATTTTTTTTATCTTTAATAGAAAGAAATTATGGAGATTTTTTCTGCTGGTCAACAACAACCAATATTTCATTGTTACCTCGAGCATTATTTGGTAGTCCAATAATGAAGCCCAGAGATATATTCTCCCATTTCCACTCTGGAACTGGAAATGGCTGAAGCATCCCCTTCAGTAACTACTGCTCTACATTAACCTGATGACCTATGAAACATTTCATGGTAAAATCGGTAATGTCTCTTTTCATTCCATACCACCAATAATACTCCTGAAGGTCTATGTACATCTTATTACTACCAGGATGAACAGAAAATGGAGAACTATTATCTTCACACAACAAATAATTCTTCAACTTGGAATTACAAGGCACAAACAACCATTTACCAATTCTTAAAACACAATCTTTATCAAGGTTAGACTCTGGAAACATGCCCATTTTAACTAATTATTCCTTTTTCTATATCTCACCGTCTTCCTTCTATGCTTTCTTAATTCTATCCGATAATGATGATTGCACTAAAACTTGAAACAAAACCGAGGTATTTCCTACACTAAAAAATTATAAACTAAAATTCATAAAAACATTAAAAAAGGGATCATGCACAAGACGTAACATTGTTAATTATGCATGATGTTTTCGGATCAAGGCATCTTCCAATTTATTTTCTTTTCCCGAATGGTAATTGATCATGAAATTTTAATCCTTTATCAGTTTGAGCCATCTTCTTTACCTATTGTTTAATTCCTTCTAATTTAATATATACTTAAGACTTTTATGGTTAATATATATTTGAAATTTGGCTACATATAAATTGTGCCACCAAATTTTCAAAGGAAAATTCACTAAAGCCATTTACTGATCTTGTATGGGATAACTTAAGACATGATGTTTTACTTTTTTTGAATAATAAGAAATTACATGATCATTCTACATCATAACACAACCCATTCCCTCAATGAAAAAACAATATAGGTGAAAAACTCACCATTTCAGGAAGGCAAGTCCAAAAACTGGAGCGTTCACCAATCTCTTATTTATTTCCAAAAAACAAACTTCACATTCTTCTATACAAAGAAATTTAACTCATTTTCTTGTTAACATAGTTATCCGGCTAGATATCCATGAAATGTTTTTAACAAATCCTCAGTAATAACCTATTAATCCAATAAAACTATGAATATTTATAACATTTGTAGGTCTTGGCCATTCATCAACCACTTTGTTTTGGCATGATCAATTGTTATTCCATCATTATTTACAATGTTCCCAAGAAGAAAAGTATATTTCAATCCAAAAACACATTGGAAGAATTTTCCATACAATTTCTTTTCCTTTGATGTTTTCAGAACAACCCTTAGATGTTTTTATGCTTTTCTTTATTTATAGAAAATACCATAATGTCATCAATAAACACAACTAAAAACTAATCAAAGAACTCATGAAATATTCTTTTCATAAGATCTGGAATACAACACTTTCATTAGTTAACACAAATGTAATAACAAAAAACACATAATTCCCATATCAAGTATGAAAAGATATTTTTGGGATGTCTTCCTCCTTCAACTTCAGCCGATGGTATCCAGATCTCAAGTCAATATTGGAAGAATACTGAGCTCCTCGAAGCTCATCAAACAAGTCATCGATATGATTAAAATGATACTTGTTTTTAATAGTTTTTTTATTAAAATCCCTTTAATCAATGGAAGGTATCATGGAACCATCTTTATTTTTAAGGTACAAAATAGGATCACTCCATGGTGAAGTGCTTGGACGAATGATGCCTTTATTAAGAAAATAATGCAACTGATTTTTGAATTCGAGAAGTTCTATTTGAGCTATTCGATATAGGGGTTTTGAAATTGGATTACCATCAATAAATAATCCAATTGTGAATTTGACTTTCAGATCAGGTATTACACTAGGTAACTCATCAGGAAAAACATCAAGGAATTTATTTACCAATAGCACATCATTAATCCAAAAAGTTCCCTTGTTTTTTGCAATATGAGGAAGATAACATTCATTTCCATATTTCAATAGTTTCTCATATTCCTGATATATTATAAATTCTATGGATTAGTTATTGTATTAAAATTTAAACTCTTTCTGAAAAACAACTAATTTAGATCTACAGTAAATCATAGCATGATAAACCGAATGCCAATCCCTTCTCAGAATGACATCAAACACTACTAAGGGTAAAAACAACAAGGTTTGTAGGTAATTTCTTTCCACAGACGGTAATAGAATGATTCTTGGAATTCCTATTTTCTATAATATTTCCCCAATTGTTTTAACTATAAGTTCTCGTCTCATTTTTTGAGGTGATATATCCAATTTAATATCAAATTCCTCAGAAATAAAGGAATGTGTAGACCCCATATCAAACAAAACTTTATAAAAATTTGTGCAAATAAACAAGGTCCCTGAAAAACTTCATTGGATGGCTTGAAATATGCTGATGTAGTCGCAAAGGATCTCACTATACCTTTCTACTTATATTCTGGCTTCTTTGCATCATTCAAATACCTCTTTGGGTAGGAATTTCTATAATGACCAATCTATCCACATTTAAAACACTTTACACTTTTCTTATCACGATTACTATAAGGATCATTTTCATTACCATCTCATTCCATATTTACAAACATACAACATCAAAAACACTTCCATGTTTTTGTAAGGCATTCTATAGGGATCTTTTTCCCACACTATTCACAAACTGGAATCTAGAATCTATTACCATATGATTTATTTGGTTGATTCATACACATTGCTTTCTATCTAGTCCTCTTCTAATCATTGATGTCAAAGTGTATGTGATCTTAAAAATATTCCATATCTACCCTCTCATCACATCAGACTAGTTTCTTATAAATTTTTAATTCATGGGAGGCCAATTCCCTTTAATACCGTGGATTTAATATTGAGTTAATGCAGTTGATATTTATTTCAAGAACCAGAATAAGATTTGCAGCAGAACATTCTAGTCTGGTGAATTTTCCTTCATACCCAGCCACATAATCTCCCTCATTTTTCTTTAATTTAAGGAATTGAATCTCCATTATATGCCGCACCACCTTATCAAAATAGTTTTTATGGAAAAAACTTTTAAATTCATCCCACTATAAGGCATCAATTTCCACTTTATCCCTAATATTTTTTTTACCATTGACCACTAATAATCACCTTCAACTTCAAAATGATAAATGGAAAGACTTAACTTTTGATTATCTGAACAACCTATAACATCGAATATCATTTCAAGGGCCTTAATTCATCCTTCAGCTATTATTGGGTTAGAAGATCCATTGAAAGAAGGAGGTTTTTGTCTCATAAAATGTCCCACTATCAACATGTTCTATTATTGAACCTCTGATTGTTCTATTTCAAGGATTCTACCACCATTTATTTTCTATGTAATCTGATTCATTATTATCACAAACAATTTGGTTCCAATCCCTATCATTCTGGGATATAAATTCGGAAGGATATAGTTCGGTCAGTGTCTCTCATTATTATATTCCTTGTTTCTTATACAAAAAACCATTGTGAATAGACATATCCTAGTAAAAGCGACATAGTAAAATTTAAATTCTATATCATTTTATCTTGACCATAAATTATATATAATTTATTGTATTATATTAACCTCATCCTAACTCCTAATGTTATCTAAACCATCCACTAATACCAACTATATGGACCTGGACTTATTACATTACATAATCATGACTTTTAGTTAAGACCTTACTTCCTTTCATATTAAAGTTATTTTTATGTTTAGAGTTCTATAAAATTGGGATATAATATATACATAACATTTTACATTCATATATAAAAGATACCACATTACCAGTATTCATTTCCTCCAAAATATAATTATTTTCAAATAAAACATTATTTCCTTGAAAAATATTCATAACATTTAACATGGATTACTTCATATTCATACACAACCTTATAACCTGTGAAAATCATTTAAAATAGGTTATGAGCCCAAAAATCTCAGTAAGGGATATAAAATGAAGAAAATAAAACATTAGTGAATGAATACTTGTAAACACATGAAATAATTTAAAAAACATACTTGTCACCCATTTATACATTTTGATACATGAGATTCCAAAACAAATATAATAAACATAAATAGAACCATAAAGGTATCATGGATAATTACTTACATAATCTTGTAAACCGCTCTAATACCTTATAATTAGTAACCCTCATGACTACCTTATAATTTGTGTAACAATCGTAGTTACACTTGGAGTAAACATACTGCCGACCTACAAATTACCCATACCCAATGAATTGGAGGGATATATAGTTCCCACCATTCATTGTAAAAAATAACCATGAACCAGAACAAAATCATACAACATGAAAAATTTCATAAAACTATATCTTTTTTATTTTGTAAAACTGAATTTTGAGAGAGGTTTTTAAAAGAAAAGCCCGTAATAATTATCATATAATTGAAGTGAGACTTAATAGAGTTGATAGAATAGTTATATAAACTATAAATAAACATAATTCAACATAATTTAAACAAAATTAATCTCACAAAAAAATTTCATACCACATAAATAATGAAGTAGAATGTCAACCCAAAGAATGGAAATCGGGATAAGAATTCTCTTAAATCAGGTTTGTCTTACTTCAAAATAGTTTAACCTCTAGTATAAAGGTTTGAAGAGTGTCATTAATATCTAAAAGAAAAATATTAATGTTTATAACACCTTATATGATAATTTAATAATATTATTCCACCCTTTAATTATTAGTATTTTGTTCCATCCATTGTTGTGGGTGTGTTCTTTACATGATTTCAATGGCCGGCTTGTATTTGATTTTCCTAGCATATGGAAATGAAATTCCAGATGTGGAAGGAAATGGTATTCATATGTTTCAATAAAATATAATTATATCATAAATCATTTTTTATCATATATGATTATAGATCATTACATAAAACATTAATGATGTTTGTTTAGATCTTGTTTGGCGGTTCCTCAATAATCATGAACTTGTTTATTTATATAATATAATTTCATGCATAGAAGTTCATTCCAGAACCTAAAATAGGTTAAACCATACACTATAAACTCTATTTCAACCATTAAAAGGGTTTTATGATCTTCATTAAAGGATTTAGTAGAAACTGAAAACACATCATCCATGATTTTTGTAAATTGGCACATCGTGGAAAATGTTTTTACTTTTACCACTAGATGGAGAGGAGAGAAAGGAAGATGATGAATACTTTACATAAAAATAGTATCATACCGAATATATAAGATTTTTTAGATTCCATACATCTTTCATAAGTGGAGGCAAAGAGAGTATAAGAAAACAAAGGAATTGGAAATAAAACACATGAAAAAGGAAGAGGATTATTACCTCTTGATTTCATCTCCTTGAGATCCTAATTAAGGCCTTTGGATTTTTCCTTTTTTTGAGAAAAGAAGGTATAAGACATTGGGAAGAGCCTTGGGGATATAATTTGGCTGAATATATACAATGTTCAAGGCATGAGAAGTGTGTTAGAAAGAGGGGAATGATGGTGGTACTTTTGGTGGAGGAGAGGTGGGATTTACATTATTTTAATCATTATTTTAATATATTTTCTTAAGACTATGAATATTCTTAGTTCATGTGACCCAAAATAGTAAAAAATGAATTTTTGTTCGAAACAAGTGGTATTACATCATCCTTTAGTCAACTATGATGTAGTAAAACAAGTATTTATCATTTATTGTAATTTATCGTATTTTACAATTCATCAAAAATTACAGAATTTCATAAAAATCCCAAAAATTAACCCCATACATTTCTCAATGAGAAGAATTAAAAAATGAAGTCCATTTTTTGAAAATAATTTTCTAAATTTTATTAATTTAATTTTTAAATAAAATCATAATTTATACAAAAATAATAATTTTAAATCCATACCTAATTTTTTAACACCTTGAAAAATTAATCTAGTTAACATTATCATAAATCCATAAGAAAATAAAATAATAATAAAATTTACTGTTAACTAGGTTCATATTACCATTCATAAGGTTATGTTACATTTCACTAAAAATTATGTACATTTATTTGACTCTAAATAACTTACTGAACACAATTCTAGATAACTATTTTTCAAAATTCAAAACATAAAAGCAGAAAAATTATGATTAAAGGCTAGTTATAAATATCTACTTAAAACAAAGATTCATGAATTTCAATTTATTTTTAAAACCTTGGGGAGGTACATAATACATGAAATCATGATGAGTTTCCTCATGGGATTTATAAATCCTACATCCATATAATAGAAATGTGTATGTTTCTTCTCTGTTTCTTGGATAAAAATATTTGAGACTCAAAAAAATCTTATTATTCCTTCATTTTAAATGAGATGCTAGCACATTATGAAATAGTTTAATAATCCCATACGAGTGTCAGATGATTCAAACAACCCATTGATACAGTATGGAGAGGGTATTTCCTTTATCTACTATTGATGTTCATTATAAAGCCCATGTGATAGTGTTTAAATAAGTTGCAGATTCACTACAATGTTTTGTACTCATGTTTTAGGTTTTCATAGAGTACCTAAAAACCATATATAGTCATCATTAATTTTATCATAAATGGGTGATGGTTTATAAAACATAACAAATAAATAAAGATATATAATAGTTGAAAAGTTCAATCACAGGGTCTATATCCCATAAAGTCACATTTGAAACCATCCCATATCATATATGACCAATACCACACTACTACTAATATTACCTTTAACAACATGAAATAATAAAACATAACAACCACACAATTTATTTAAAAATTTGCCACATATTTTCTCAAATTAATGATTATTTAAAAATTTAATATAATACACTATCATTTTATCACTTAATTAATAAACCAAATTAAACAATTAATTTATGTATATCATAAATTCCATAACATCAAATATCCATTCCCATCAATATACTATAAAATATACATTCATTCATCCCAAACCCATAATGAGGTTACATTTAACCCTACCAGACTAATTATGAATAGTTCATTACATTACCATATCTATATCATTCTTCCACATGATAAAAAATATTGATTATATACAACAATATAAAAATCTGTAAAAAAATGAAATGAATAACAATAATAAGTCATACACAATTCATAAAACATACTTCCCACTTATGGTTATGTTCCTTAAATGTAAGTTGGCCAATAGAATCTAAATCAGGATAATTATACAACAATAATAGAATGTAGGAATTATATATTATAGAATATCCTACCATAAACCACTATATAAATCATTACTTCAATAGATAATAAATTTTGATATGAAAATCCTCATGTCCTCTTTGTTATTCTATTACATAAATCCATGTCAATTCATGGAAACAATAATCGAATGGCCACTATTGATAAATATCTAATTGTCATGAAACAAATGAGGGAAAAAAGTTCTAGTGGAAGGATACATTAACTATTATGGAATTCATCTCACATAATAAGGAACTCAAATTTCTTCTTAGGAACACTTAAAACACCTTTCAAAACACACCATGTCATAATTGTCAATAAGGAGTAAGAAATGATTAAAAAAAGAGTGTCATATTTTAATTCATAATTAAATAAAAATAGACCAAACTATGTTATCGTATGGACCATTTAAATATTATTTGAAAACCATAAGGACTTAAATCTCAAATTCCTAGTAAATACTAACTATTTTCTTAAAAAAATTACACATATGACCATGACAATGGCATTGGTTATTATCCATGTACTATGTTACTAAAATTAAATTCAATTAACTATATCAAACCAAATTTTCTTATAGAAAAAAATAATAATTTTCTTGAAAACAATGAGGAACAATTATATAGTTCATAACTATTTTAAAAAATCACTACAAAAAAATTTATCTAACATAAACTATTCCAATTTTTTTCAAACCATGGCATGACTATAATTACCTATAATTTTATGAAAGAAATTTATCTACTAAATATATACACGTGAATTGTTAATTAATGTAGTATATAATAAAACTCATTAAAAACATAAGGAAAAACAAAAACACTTTATTAATTAAATATAGAGAATTTAATTTATAAAATAAATATACCAAATAAATTTTCATGTATTACAATGGGATAATAGTCCAAGAAAAATAAAATGACCCGAATATGGATATTTCGATCATCATAGTCTCCTAGATTAATCACACCCCTTAATAATATTTTCAAAAATGAAACAAAAAATCAGTAATTTAATCTTCATTTTTTAAAATAATGAATATAATTATTAGGTAGATTGAATAGAATTGAATGATGAATGGAGAAAATAAGAGATACTTATATGATATTGATATCCTATTTAACTATTGAAATAGTGATTTTATAGTTAGAAATATTAATACGTGCTTTAGGAATCATGACCTTATTGGAGTTGTTTCCATAGATCCAAACTATGTCTAAATAATGATCACCTATATTCAATATTTTAAATATAAATATAAATTTTACCAGATCATATATGTTCATCTACATGCCATAGAATGTGATAATTTCATAAGAGTAAATTTCACATTAAAAATTCATTATGTAGTTCTCTTTTATGATAAGAACCAATAAGTTCCACATAATATTCTTAAAAATCTATTTTATAGCTGGATGATTTGATTTTATGGGGTAAAATGATATAGTCAATCAGGGATGGAGACTCATAAGACATTGATTAATGTTCTTATTAATATAAACCCTTTGTAATTTCTAGTGTTTTAGATTATGATAACATGAAACACAAGTAGTAAACATATATTTATATGTTTCCTTGGATGTTCCTATAAACATATTTGTGTATTTATCATTATAATTTAATATTATTAATAATGAAAATTTTTATTTGGGTACTTTTTTATATTGATGAAAACTGTGATGACATATGTTCAGGGTGAAAGATGATGTATTGGGTGTATCATGAGTGATATTATATTAATGAATAATCATATAAAGAATTTTAATATTCTGTTATTTAATATAATTTGATATCCCATGCCCTTTTATAGGAATGAAAAAACATAAATATATTTTTGACTGTGGTATTCTATAGGAAAGTTCATTTCAAAAAAGTAAAAGAATGATATATTTGGCACATAGTTTGATGATACAAGCACAAATCCATTATGTTTAGATATATCATGATATTGGTATTTTATTTTACAATATGTGTATATAAGTGGTTATTTGTCTTTGAGACATTAAATTTATTCACTATGGGTTTCTTTGTGTATCTCTATACACCAACCTTGTAATTTATGAAGCTCCACCAAATGCCACTAAGAAAGAGGCCTTGAGGTTCATACACTAAGTGTATCGAAAACCTTAGTTAAATATAAAATATAAAATATTATCTAATATGTTAAATTAATATTATTCTCCTATGTTGTTTAGTACTTATTCGTTATTAGATTTATTACATATATCTAATTAGTAGTTATTAAAGAAAATATTTTGTGATATGAATATTTAATAAACAATTATTTTCTCTTTAGTGCATATGATATTTATTTACTAATTGGTTAATAATTCAACAATAATTAATTATCCAAATAATTTTCATCTTTTAAGGATTGATGAATATTTTTAAGGAATAATGAACCTATTTTAGAGATCTGATATAAAATAATATATATCAAATATTATTTGAATAAATTTAAAATCATTTATTCAGAAAATAATATTTAATTATTTACCTAAAAATGTTCATCTCAGTTATTATTATTATTATTATTATTATTGAAATGGGGTACTATTAAGATTAAGTAAATAATTTGGTTGACAATTATTATTTTCTAACTCTTATAAAATTTAAAAACAATATAATTATTCCATTATTTAATGATAGTTATGTGTTTTCTATGTACAATTTCATCTAGAGAATCCATTAATCCCATATAGATATCCTCTCCAAGAATTCACTCAATAATGGAGAGATATTTTTCTTTACCAGCCTCCTTAATACTATAGTGAATAAAGAGAACCCATCTTAGTAGCGATTCACGTTGTTATCAAATACGACCGGTGCAATCATTTGGATCTTCCACATTTGTAGGTATAGATTTCTACGGAGATTCTCAAAGGTTCAGAGTGCATGTGTAGATTAACTCTAGAGGGAATATACACATTTTTCCTATGATGTAATAACTATACAATGTGTAGATTTCAGATTGATCAATGATGAAATAATTCATCACAAGGTAATTCCATGTATACTTAAATTATTTATAAATAATTATGTAATTATTTTGAATTTGGTTCTAGTTGTCTCATGTGAATAAATATTTTATTTAAATAGGTTTTTCCAAAAATTATTATTCAATGTATATATCATACTATTCATAAATTATGACAGAAATAAAAATTGGGCATTCCACACCTGTTCTTCTATAGTTCATGAAACATATAAGTGGTATCAGAGTGAAAAAAATAATTATTTAATTATTTTTCAAAATTGATTGATTTCCACAATTATGATTATTTTTCAATTTAATCATTAATAAAAATACTAATATATTCTACTATTCCTATTTATTCTCACAGATATAATAAAAAATTGACTAATTTTTGTAGAATCGTACATCACGCCTAAATGGTTTGTGGAGGCCTTTATTTATTGATAAAGGAAAAATAATAAAAGATTGAAAATAGAAATATGGGACTCTAAGATAAACATAATTGGGACCAACTCTCACCCTAATGCTAAAACATCTATATATTGGAAAAATAGGAACACAAAGAAAAAAATAATAGAGAAGACATTAAAAATACATAATTCCCTCACCCTAAGGTTGGGTCACAGATTCTGTGTTTTCACATATTAGTTAAAATAGAATATAATCGAGCTCAAAGTGATACTTTGGTGAATACGTATGCCAGTTGATGATTTATTGTAATATAAGTAAGGTTAATAATAATTTACTCAAGGTGATGGAGAATTATGTGATATGAAATTTCAATATACACTAGGGATTTAGGAAAAATCATATTATAAGAAATATTTGTGGCTTCATGATTATTACACTAAAAATATGGAGTTTGTGGAATTAATCAAATTTCATGAAACGTGTAACGACCGAAACATTCATTAATGAAAATTCCTCTTGATATGATTAAATATCTTATTTTTTTTATATAAAATGTGAACTTCATTGGTTTTATGTTTCAATATTTTAAAATATATTTACGAATTGTGACGGTTGCTAATATATCCATTGAACAGTGATCACATTACTAGTATAAATATAGGGCTTTAACAAATCCAATTTAATGAGACAAAGGAAGTGATGGCCTCATCCAGTAGACTTTCCCCATATGAAGCCCATTTGTCGGAGCTCGAAAAGGAGGTGGAATCAATGGACTTATCTCTTTACGAAGCCCAAGATGATCTAGAATACGTTGAGCTTGATCGGAACCGACTATGGTAGAAGTGGAAGTTAATAGAAATTACCACCCGAACGATGTTATCGGAGCCACCCCAAGAGTCTATCACCATCACACGCTTTACCCTTCAGTCTTATACTGGTGTTATAAGGGGTTATGTAATAAAACCCTATCACTATTACAATGTACATTATTTTTAAATAATGAATGTGCATTCATTTTATTATTATTACTTTGTAAATAGTTTTTAAAGCACAAATATTATTTTTAGTTAATATTCAACTAAGAAATCTATTTTGATGAATTAATGGATTTTTGAATTAAATAATATTTTAATAAAATATTATTATTAAATTACTTTTTATTATATATAAATGATCATTTAATTTTATGAATTCAATTGTAATTTTTATTATGGTTTGAAAACAGTTTTTATCAAAAGCCATGGATTTTCGGTAAATTTCGGTTTTTATTTTAAATGTAAAAATTCACATATTTATAAAATTATTTAGATAAAATTAATATTATTTTTGGAATTAGAATGTCTAAATTATCCAATGTTTAATTTTTTAAAATTTTCTGAGATAGTTGATTTTTTGGTTAAAAATTAAATAACATTTAAATATGTAATGTGTTTTATGACATCATAATGACCCAAAAGTGATGTAATAAAATACTATAAACATTATTTACAGACAATATATGTTTTAGAATTAAAATAATGTGATTTTATATTTTTTTTTATTTATTTTAACAAGCTTTTGTGGACCCTCCAAGACTCATAAAACATTTGGTCTATTTAAATTGTTTTCCTTGAGAGTGTGACTCGCCTACAAATATGCAACCCTATTATATTAATATGTTAGTCCATTGGACTTATAAAATATATTTTTCCACTACAATTGGAAAAAAACCATGGGCAATGACCATGATCCCATTTGTGGTATTGATTATTTTAATGTGAGGTGTCCCAACCCTAAATAATAAAGAATTCCCTCTATTTTCCTATATAAACCCATCGAATCTCCCACTTCCTCTTAACTCAATTCCTTGGGAGTTGGAAAAAAACTTTCCCTCCAATTTCTATAATCCTCCCAAGGTTCCCCAAGCTCCCAAGAATCCTCTCTCAAGACTCTCCCAAGCCTTTGGTATCACAATTCTAAGTAAGGTATTTCTTCCTTGCTCATTTTCCCCAATCTTCTTTAAGTAGTTATGCCCTTATGTTTTCAATTAAAAATGTTGGGGTATTATTTCAAAACTTCCCCATAATTCCCTATTTATTTTTTGATAATGGGATACCCCTTTCTCAATCATTAATTCCTCCCATGTACACCCATTACCATGCTGAAATTCCGTGAGGGATTTATCCCTCCTCCTTTACATCCAAATAATTCTTTTGTATTATGCATCTAAATTCCATTACATTTGTTGGTAAATGTATCTATATGACCCCATTACTTTCAATTTCATGTAAATATGATGATACACCTTTTTCTCTCTCATCAACCGTTTTCATGAATCCTTATGTCACGTCGTTATGCTGTCAAAATTGCACTGTGTTTTTCCAAGCCAAGATCACTGTGTAGTGAATACCATACCCATGTATCTATCAAGGGTATTAACCTTTTTTCACATATACATTTTGAATTGTACTTTCATGTATTTATTCCACATTACTTAATCATGAAATAACTTATGATGTTGATTGATTGCATGTTTTACGATCCATGTGGCACACATATGCATTAAATGAAATATTTAAGAAGGGTGCACCCTGATAGCACTCCAATGCATTGAGTAAATTATAGTATCATGATAAGTCATGTACAATGGGTTTTGAATCATTATAATTCATGTGAAATGATTTTTTACTTTTTCACCATGTGTAATGAGGGTTTACTCATGCTTCATGTGCAATGAGCGTTGGATAATGCTAATTCCATGTTAAGTGTTGTTACCACATTTCCATGTTATGATTATCATGCATTATCGTTCCTTTATGTTCATGTTTCTCTTGTGCTCCATTAATATGACTATGGACTAACATGTATTGTATTCCTAATTTTATTCCATGTTTATTCCCATACTGGGATTTATAGCTCACCATTTTCTTATGCATGTCTTCTGGTTATCCCATGAAATGCTTGGTATGACTGAATGTGGTGGTCATGTAAAGGATGTTTTCAATAAATATGTTGTGTGTTATATGTTCTAAGATGTTATGTAATGTTACTAAGCCCCAAAAAAACTAGACCTCTCAATCTTCTATGTTGTATCAAGTGATGATTTTAGGTAAAAAACCAGGATTAAGTGTGTAATAAAAAGCAGGGTTGTTATAGTTGATATTAGAGGATATGTTTAGTTATTTTGAGGATTAGGATTAGAAAATCCTATTAAATACTTAGATACAAGAATAAGTATAATAAAAACATCCCTAAGTAATGGTGTGTATTAATTAAGTGTTTTATCAAGAAAATACATCCATATCTGGATACGCACAGGTAGATGCGGCTCTGGCACATATGTATCCTAGGGGTAAAACCCGAAAACAAAACATTGAGATAGACTCGAACATGAACTGGTGCTTGAAAATAGGCCTTCCCTTACTATTGGTTATGAATCTTCTAGAGGATATGCTTTGGTAAATTCACATTCTTATTATGAACCCTTATTAAGGGAATTAAAAAAATGCCCCTAAGAATATATGTTCGAAAGTAGATCATGGGTAATATACATTGAAGCCTATGGATTCATTAGTTAAGGAAATAAAATTTATTTATAATTCATTAGTTTTTTCCTTGGTTTACCCTTTATGAGTAACCCCTAACTTTCCATTTATTCTAGGAAATGGCTGGTAAAAGGAGGACTCGGGATAACAACAGATGTGAGGATCAATGCGATGACTATGAAAATGAGATGCCCAATCCGATGGGAGAGGGAATTGAAAACTTTGTCACACTTCTCTCTCAATTAACTCAAGATTTGAATATAAACATGGGTCAAGAGGAATGTTCAACCCCCCCCCCCCCAAAAAAGAACATGTCGCTATCGAGAGCTTCATGAGACAAAGGCCTCCTACTTTTAATGGATCATCTGATCCCTCAATCACCAAATAATGGATCAACTCCATTGAAATGATCTTCTTCATCCCTCAATGTTCTGAACAAGAGAAGGTTCTTCTGGATGCTTATCATATGGAAGATGAATCCGATCAATGGTGGATGTTGATCAAAAATACAAAGCCTGTGGAATAGATCAAGGCATTGGAATGGAAGGATTTATGGAAGATTTTTTTCGATAAATATTTTCCACGCACCCTCCGACTTAAGATGGAGAGGCACTTCCTTTCCCTAAAGAAAAAAAGATGATGAATCTATCAGAGTGTATGAGGAAAACATCACATGGATTGCAAGATATGCCTCTGTCTTTGTCATTACCCCTAAATGAAAGGTTTACAACTTCTTTGGTGGGCTGAAACCTAGCCGACAGAAAGCGCTGGTGATCCGTGACTTCAACAGCTATGAGAAAATTATCTGATGTCCCATCAAGGTCAAAATGGTGATTGGAGAATCTCAAGGGTATCATGGGGATAAGAATCATAAGGTGGACTTCAATGCTGGTGGTCCGATGCATAAATCCAACGGTGCTAATAAAATCTAGCACCCCACTTGCCAAAGATACAGAAAGAAGCACCCCAGAAATTGCCTGAAGGGGACGAGGAAATTATTTCGGTGTGGAAGAGAAGGGAACCTAGCTATTAACTGCCGACATGAAAAACCTGCAGCTGCAAAAGAGTTGAGGAATGATCCATTCGAAACTCAACACATTGTTCATTGCTACAACTACAAAGACCACGAGCATTGTTCCAATAAGTTCCATAAGACAAGGGTTTTCGGAGGCAACCAATAACCTCCAAGGCCGCAAGGGAGAGATTTTTCCATCACTACTGCTGAAGTAAACCCCGAAAATAGAGTAGTGATAGGTACATTAGTTACTCATTCAAGAATATTTAATGTACCTTTTGATTCAAGTTATACACATTATTTTATATCCTAAAAATTTAGTACAACAATCACAACACCACAACAAATCATGGAAGTAAATATGTCAGTGAGTACATAAAATGGGTAAATCATTTCATCCCATGAATATGACTCCTCCCCTATCATAATATATGGATTGAATTTACCGGAGAACCTCATCATCCTCCCTCTTGTGGAATTTTATGCATCTCTTGGCATGGATTTGATTTCCTTATATAGAGACAACATAAATTTGTATGAGAGGTAAATCACTCTCCATGTGGAGATTCGACCCCAGATTCTATATACGTACAAGGAGAAAGATGAATCTTCTTTAGCTCCATCATCTTAAGCATGGATATTAATTCCCTATGATCATGTGTATCTAGATTAGATGATTGAGTCTAAAGTGGAAACCATCCGTGAAGACATCCCTATTGTGAGGGAATTTGATGAAGTGTTTCCCGATGAATTGTATGGTCTTCCTCCAAGAGAAGATGTTGAATTAATAATTGATCTTATACCTGGGGTGTTTCCAATATCCAAGACTCCATATAGAATGGCTGTTTTGAATGTTGTAAAGCTGAAGAAACAACTACAGGAGAATCTGGATAAAGGGTTTATAGGCCCAAGTGCTTCACCATGGGGTGCACCAGTCCTCCTCGTCACGAAAAAGGATGGGTCAATGCAGTATTGTATCAATTATCGTGAGCTTAAAAAATTCAAGATAAAGAACAAGTATCCTCTCCCATGAATTGATGACTTGTTCGATCAGCTGCGTGGACCACAATAATTCTCCAAGGTTTATTTCTATTCAGGATATTATCAAGTAAGGGTGAAGAAGGAAGATATCCCCAAGACTACTTTTCGTTCAAGATACAAGAACTTTGAATTCATAGTAATGCCTTTCGGACTCACTAATGCTCTAGAAATCTTCATGGACTTGATGAATAGTTTCTTTAGGTATTACCTCAAAAAATTTGTGGTAGTATTTATAGATGATATTATGATATACTCCAAAACCACATAGGATCATGAGGGGTATCTAAGAACTGTACTAGAGACTTTGAGAAAGGATAATCTCTATGCAAAGTATAGCAAGTGTGAGTTCTGGTTAAAGGAGGTCTTATTTTTTGGCAATATCATCACAAGCAATGAGATATCTATGGATACCTCCAAAATAGATGCAATTGATGGATGGACGAGGCTAACATCGGTAACGGATATCCGTAGCTTCTTGGGGTTAGCTGGATATTATCGATGATTTGTGAGAAATTTCTCATGATTGTCCAACCCTCTTTCCAAGATAACTCAGAATGGAGTAAAGTATGAGTAAAGTGATGAATGTGAAGAAAGATTTAAGTAGTTAAAAGGAGGATTATCACTGCGCCCATACTCACTTTACACACAATTAGAGAACTTTTTGTGGTATTCAGTGATGCTTCAAAGAAGTGTCTAGGTTGTGTGTTGATACAAAATGAAAACGTCCTTGCCTATGCTTCAAGGAAATTGAAAGTTCATGAGAAAAATTATCCACCACATGATTTGGAGTTGGCTATAGTGATATTCACTTTAAAAATTTGGTGACATTATCTCTTTGGGGGGAAGTGTGAAATATATAAAGACCCAAAAATCCTCATGTACATATTCACACAGAAAGACTTGAACATGCACCAATGAATATGGTTAGAGCTGATCAAAGGGGATGATGCAACCAATTCCCATACAAGAATGGAAATGGGAGAACATCAACATGCACTTTGTCACCAGACTTCTGAAGACATCAAAAGGCAACAATGCAATCGGGGTTGTCATGGACCGTCTTACAATGTCTACACACTTCAACACAGTTTGGGAGGATTTCTACTTGGATTATATGGCATGAATATATATTAGGTAAGTGGTAATGATACATAGAGTACCACTATCAATTGTATCTGATCAAGGTCCAAAATTAACCTCCATGTTTTGGAAGAGTCTTCAACATGCACTGGATTTTGAGCTGAACTTCAGTATGGCATATCATCCTCAAACTGAAATCCAATCCAAGTGGACTATCCAAACACTTGAGGACATGTTGAGAGCGTGTTCTATGGACTTCAAAGGAGGGTGGGATCAATATCTTCCAAGGGTTGAATTCTCCTATAATAACAATTTAAACTTGATCATCCGAATGGAACTTTATGAATCCCTATATGGGAAGAGGTGCAGAACACTATCATGTTGGGATGAAGTCGGTGAGCGTAAGCTTCTAGGAAAAGAAACAGTCAGTTAAATGGTGGAGAAGGTGAAAATCATTCAGCATCATATCAAGGCATCCTAGAGTCGATATAAGAGTTATGCAGATAACCGTCGATGAGACGTTGAGTTTAAAGTTGGAGACATGGTCTTTCTACGCATATCTCCATGGAAGAAGGTCACGAGGTTTGTAAAGAAATGGATGTTAAGTCCTAGGTACATTGGCACCTTCGAGATTCTTGATCGTGTTGGGGTTGTGGCCAATCGACTAGATCTTCCACCTACCATGGACAAATTACATGATGTCGTTAATGTATCCATTTTAAAGAAATACATACCAAACCCTTCACATGTACTCTTTTAGGAGGTATTATAGCTAGAGGATGATCTTTCTTATAAAGAGCAACTAGTGAAGATCTTAGATAGTAGAGAAAAAGTTCTACGAAATAAGACAATGCACCTCATCAAGGTGTTGTGGAGAAACCAAAAGTTTGAAGAAGCGACATGGGAATCAGAGGAAGTGATTAAGAAAAGTTACCCACATATTTTTTAGTGTGGGAAAAAGAAATTTCAAGGGTGAAATTTCTTAAGGGGGGAAGATTTTAACAGCCCAAACCTTCATTAATGAAAATTACTCTTGATCTAATTAAATGTATTATTATGGATATATAAAAAGTTAACTTCAATGGTTTTATGTTTCTCGATTTTAAAATACCATTATGAATTTTTACCGTTGCTAATATAGTCGTTGAACAGTGATCACATGATTAGTATAAATATAGTGCTTTAAGAAATCCAATTTACTCATACAAAGGAACCGATGGCCTCATATAGGAGACTTGTCCCATGTGAATCCCATTTTTCGAAGCTCAAAAAAGAGGTGGCATCATTGGTCTTCTCTCTTGATGAAGTCCAATCCGATCTTGAACACATTAAGCTTGAGCAGAACCAACTACGGGAGAAGTGGAAGTTAATAGAGATTACCACCTGAGCGATGTTATCCAAGCCACCCCAAGAGTCTGTCACAATCACACACCTTACCCTTTGGTCTTATGCAGGTGTTATAAGAGGTTATGTAACAATACCCAAACACTATGACTGTGTACATTATTTTTGATTAAATAATGTGCATTCATTTTATTATTGTTACTTTGTAAATAGTTTTAAAAGAACAAATAGTATTTTTAGTTAATATTCAAAAAAGAAATCTATTTAGATGAATTAATGAATTTTTTAATTAAATAATATTTTAATAAAATATTATTATTAAATTAGTTTTTATTAAATATAAATGAACATATAATTTTATGAATGCAATGGTAATTTTTATTAAGGTTTGAAAACTGTTTTTCCCAAAACCCATGAATTTTCGGTAAATGTCGATTTTTATTTTAAAAGTAAAAATTCACATATTTATAAAATTATTTATATAAAATTAATATTATTTTTGGAATAAGGATGTCAAAATTATCCAATGGTGAGTTTTTCATAATTTTCCAAAACAATCGAATTTTTGGGTAAAAATTAAATACCGTTTAAATATATAATGTGTTTTATGACATCATAATGACCCTGTAGTGAAAAAATAAAATACTATAAACATTATGGTCTTCCAATATATATTTTATCATTAAAATAATGTTATTTTTGGATTTTTTTTTGATTTATTTTACAAAGCTTTGGTGGACCCTACAAGACTTATAAATCATTTTGTCTTTTTAAATTGTTTTCCGTGAGAGTGTGACTCACCTCCACATAAGCAACCCTATTATTTTAATAAGTTCATACATTTTCCTGATAAAATATATTTTTACAATCCCCTTTGGAAAAAATCATGTTCCAAGACCTTGATATGGTTTGTGGTGTTGATTAGTTTAATGTGAGGTGTCCCAAACCTAAATAATTACGAATTCCCTCTCCTTTACTAGATAAACCCACCCTAGCTCCCACTTCCTCTTCACTCAAAGCCTTTGGAGTTCAACCAAAACCTGACATACTCTCTCTATAATCCTACCAAGGTTCCCCAAACTCCCAAAACTCCTCTCTCAAGCTTCTCCCAAGCCTATGGGATCACTCTTCCAAGTAAGGGATTTCATCCTTCCTCATTTTGTCCAATTTACTTAAAGTTGTTATGCCATTTTCTTTTCAATTACTAATGTTCGGGTATGATTTTTCACCTTCCACATAAATCCATATTTATGTTTGGATAATGGTATAACCCTTTCTCTCTCATTAATTCCTCCCATGTACACCTGTTAACATGCTAAAATTCCGTGAGAGATTTCTCTCTTCGCTTTTACATCCAAGTAATTCTTTTGTATTATGCATCTAAATTCCATTAAATTTTATGGGAAATTTATCTATATGAACCCTTGATTTCCTTTTCATGTACATATTATGAGACACCCCTTTCACTCTCATAAACCTTTTTCATGAATCCTTATGTCACATCATTATGCTGCTGAATTTGCACTGCGTTTTCCAAGCCATGATCATTTTGTAGTGAATACCATTCCCATGTCTCTATCAAGGGTATTCACCTTTATGAAAATATACATATTGAATGTTACTTTAATATATTTATTCCACTTTACATAATCATGTAATAACTTATTATGTTGATTTATTCCATGTTATATGATCCAAGTTGCACACTTATTCATGAAATGAAATGTTTAAGAACGGTGTGCCCTGATAGCGCTCCAAGGCATTGGGTAAAGTATAGTATCATGATACATCATGTGAAATGGGTGTTGAATCATGATGATTGAAGTTCAATGAGGTTTTACTTGTGCTTAATGTTCAATTAGGGTTTACTCATGCTCCATGTGCGATGAGCCTTGGCTCATGCTAATTACATGCTAAGTGTTGTTGTTGCATTTCAATGTTGTGATTACCATGCTTTATCATGAAATTATTTTCATATTTCTCTAGTGATCCATTGATATGCCTATTGTCTGAAATGTATTCTATTCCTCATGTAATTCCATGTTTATTCTCTTACTGGGCTTTATAGCTCACCCTTTTCTTATGCATGTCCTCAGGTTATCCATTGCAATGCTAAGTATGAGGGAATGTAGTGGTCATGTAAAGGAAGGTTTCAATAAATATGTTGTCTGTTTTATGTTCTATCATGTTATGTGATGTTCTTAATCCCAAAATACACTAGACCTCTATATCTTCTTTGTTGTATCAAGTGATAATTTTATGTAATAAATTAAGTTTAAGTGTGTAATAAAAAGCATGGTTGTTATAAAACATGTAATGAAGGAAATAAATTTCTATAGAGAACACAAACATTTCATTGTATTGCAATTCAGAACTATATTTGGAGATTATGGTTTGTTTTTTTCTTCACTATAATATTATATTAGTATCCATAAAAAAATAAATCCCAAAAGTAGACTTACAGTTAAATAATCAACCAAAATTGTCAGCCTCATGAAATGCCTCATTGTTTATATGAGAATTATTTGAATACCCAAGACCACCAATGATGAATTTCATAATGTATTTGAAAATATGAAGTAAAAAAATCATTTTCATATCATTGGATAGTCTTTAAATTTATTTTCAATGCTAGTAGTGCAGGAAACATATGGATGATTTATTATAATGTAATTTATTTTGGCTACAAGATGATGATACCTACATGAATAAGAATATGGGAAAGTATTTTCATAGAGGGACCCTTCCCATTTTTCAAGATGAGTGTCGATGGATGATTCCTCTGACAAGATAGTGTCCTATAAGATATTTAATACATATTTACACCATTAAAGAATAAGGCCAGCAGGAGAGTGATATACTTCAATTCCATGAAAATTTGTTAAAGTACCATTATCTTTCGTATAAAACTATTAAGGAGTATAATTCATGAGATATGAATTGAGAGGAAAGACACTTACATTAATGTCGATATCATCAACAATAGAAACTAGTATAATGAAGATAGAAGAAATTTGTCGATAAAAATATTGCGATACTTCAAACATGGAGATAAAACTATTTTGTGATAACTATGAAAAATCAAACCAAACAATCATGAGGTGGATTCATGTTTGGATAATGAGATCATTGAGTCATACAAGCATGATAACTAACCCCTATGGTATTGAATCCATGTGTTTTTTTCATATATACTTCCTCATTAAAAAACCATGTAAAACTGAATTCTTTAGATCATGTAGATAAATAGGAAAATGATACGAAACTACAAGATATATGGATAATAAAATAGATCCCATTTTATAAATCATTGAAAATTTGTCCAAATAATCATTAAGATATGTCTGAGAAATGACTTTTTCATGCATGTGTTCTTTAAGGAGATGAACAGTACCATCAAAAATCTGAAGGATTTTATAAATCCATTTGATGATAATAACCTATTTGATAGTTATAATAGGGATCAAATCCTAGGTGTTATTTCCCTCTAATTCCTATAATTCATCTTGTATTAGTAAAATCCAACTGTATTGATATTTATCCTCAATTACCATATGAGGAATGGACAACATCTCCTGAGTGGAGAATACTTTGTAGGAAGTGGTGTATGTAATATTATTATAGAAAGAGTGAGTATCAGTCCATGATGAAATAGGAAATTAATTTATACTCATAGCAGAAACGACTGATTGAGTGGGGGAAATAGTTCCCTTAGTCAGTATAGGGACCAAGTTCTATATTTCAAGAGAATAAATAGAGAAAATGTCATGATCATCATATTGTGACTACTATGTTAGAGGGTAGAATGTTGAGATAAATATAGTCATCGATGGTGGTATCAAGGTGGGGAGAGACTGCATAATATTATAATGGTGTGTTCTCAAAAAAGGAGACATTATTGGACTTATTATAACACTTAATGATTGGAATGAAATATGGGTACTCATGATGGGTGTGATAGTATCCCAAAAAGATGAAACATAGGGATTTGGGGGAAAATGTAGAGAGATGGGGATATGTTTTCCAAACATAATAGAAAAAACTAAATAAATGAAGTGGATGATGGGGATGGGGTAGAGAATAATGGAGACTAAAATGAATCCTCCAACTAAATTATAGAAAGAAGAATGTGGTTTATAAGAATGGTGTAAGTAAGAGTATAGTCTAACCCAAATTTAAGATGCTTCAGCTTATGAAATAATTTTCCATGAGATGTTTCTAGATTATAAATATATTTATACTCAGTCACAACATTATGCTAAAGGGTATTAGGGTAATATGATTGATGAAGGAAACTATAATCATTGAAATTATATTATAGGGATGATAATAAATATTCATAACTATAATCTCAGTGGATGAATTTAATGTTCATATCAGTTATCTATTGTCTATTATATATGTATAATATTTTTCTAAAATTGAATGAACATATAACACAACTTAAAATGATAAATAAGTAGATAAATCCATTTCATGTGAGACAATTAATCAATAAAGGATACATAATAAGAGTACTCTAACTAACTGGGGATGATTAAGGCACCCCATACATATAAATAGAAAAATTTAAAAGGTTTATATGTATGCGTCAGCAAAAAATGAACATGATATGTACAATGATGTTTATAAATAATAAAAGACTCACTCTAGAAAGATACGTGTAGATTAAAATGGAGTTAAAGATTCTATAAGACTGAAGTTAGTGGATGAACATAGTGAAAAAGTAAATCAATATCATGAAAAGAGTTGTATACAACCTCATTTGATGGAGGGATATTGAACATGTACACCCCAACGTGAAGATGAACTCTACTAAGCTATATAGTCTTCAAACAATCCCTAAGAATAACAGTAGATATTATAAAATTAGCATCACTGATCAAGTATTTTTTAGCTTAATAAAGAATTGGACATCAAAATTACTATAAAGAACAAGATCCATTAAAGCATGGAAAATACCAAGAGTTACAGGGAATGTTAAAATCTAGAAATAATGGTTTTGGAATCATCAAAAATAGTAATTATAGTAGAACTACTATATAGACGATACATAGTAAGAATATTACTTCACAAGTGAGATGATATAAAGCACCCAAATCAAGAATATAACCCTCCAGATGATGAGAGACACAAGCAGTAGGGCCACTATTTTGTGAAACAGAGGTTGAAAGGAATGTTGGTCATGAGGTAGCTCGATGACATTGTATAAGAATGATCTTATCCATTGATAAGTATAGTGTGTGGTGGAAATCAAATATTAATGATTAAACATACACATCAGGATAGAAAATGGGAATAGGTTAGAAGATTCCCCCAAGATAATATGAAGGGCTGAGAAAAGGGTTTTTTTTGTTGTAATAGCTTGAAATTACAAATCTAGCCTTATTTAGAAATGTAGAGAATCAATAGTGGTAGGAGTATGAAAGCATGAGTATGTTATTTGGAAGTCATGATATTGAAGAGAGGCACTATAGGGGATGTGGTGAGTGGTTGGAAACATGGATTGAGGGGTATTCATTTTCCATGAATTCATAAGAGGATGGTGACCAGTCAGGGGTTCCCTAATGGAGTAGAAATTATGGGTTTTATGAAATTTATGAGTGGGGACCCAAATCGTGATTTCGAAAAAGAACACGGTAGTATGCACATCAAGAGACTCTACCAATGTGTCTTGATTTTTCCTTGATGGGAATCGAATGAGGGAAGTCAAACAGACTCTGATTCCCATGAAATTTTCTTGACTAGAATTTCCAGAAGCTATCACTCAAAAATAATGTCTAGTGTCCTGATTTGAATACACTGAACATATCAATGAATAAGAGAATCCTAAAACTAAAAAATGTATAATCTATCTCTATAAAACCAAATTCATGATCCCCAATGTCCCTTGAAAAATATTTCTTGAAAAATTCTACTGTAACCACGACATGAGGGGGAAAACCACCCTGATTAGATGTTAGCAAATAATGACATGATTCACAGTCACAACATTCATATCATAGACACACTCGCGAGGGGATCTAAATTGGTATATGGGAATGTCTTAGAGGTGTCATAGGATAACAATCTTAATGGATGGAAGCTAGGTATGGGATTTTGAGGGGAAGGTAGTGGGGTGTGATAGGGCCTTTCTAGGAAAATGAATATGCCATGCATCCTGGATAGAGGTAGACAGAAGGAATATAGGAAACAGAAATAGGTGGCATTGAGGATCATAATTGGGGAATATAAAAAAATAAAATTGGTGGATTAAATTTATATAAATTAGAACCATACTCCTTACCTCAATAAGAAGAAGTGGCCTTATTTATCTATAGAGGAAAATAAATAAAATATTGTAGGAAGAAATGTGGAATTATAAAATACACATAACTGAGTCAATTTTTTTTTGAAAAAAGAACATTTGAAAAAAAATATGGAGTTTCAAAGGATTCTAGATGTATATCAAAAGATTACATGATGTGTAGAATGTGGGAACACTCTATGTACATGTGTTTAATTCACCCGAATAAATCATGAATTAATTTGGTGAGTTTATTTACATTATGTGTTTTTTATTTAGTAAAACACGTGATAAATGGCACATCTATGAACATAGTTATCTAGACTATATGGTGTGTAACATTCATAGACAACATGTAGTCCATTAGTCATAGATTCTCTATGTGGTTTTACAAGCCCTGTGTGACTAGTAACGATGTTACTCAAAGACCACATTATGTGTATCCCTTGTACACACTGGATACTCCATTAATTTTCATTAAAGTACCATACACTCAATCCCTAGCCATATTTCGTAGATAGATTGGTAAGAACTATAAACAATATGTTTATCGATTTTACATGTTGTGTATCTTACATGATTAGATAGAATTTAAAATTATTTTATTATACATCTTATAACATATCAATATGTGTTCTGTGTGTTATTTATTTGGCTCGTACAATCCATGTGATGGGTCATATATATTTAATATCTAATTAAATTATATTTTATATATTTTTCTATATTTTGTGCATAATTCTAAATATAATGATTATTCTATGCTCTTAGGACATAACAAAATATATAAATTACAAGTCTTTGTGGGTCAATTATTTGATACCACCCATAGTGATATTTTTTGATGAAACATTTATATAACATTCCATATGTTTAAACAATATATGAATATTATTCACATTTGGAATTTCAGACAGATACTCATCATGTTTCTTTAAAGGGAATATGTTTTCTAATTGGTCAATTATAAATAAATTGTTTATTTTATTTGAAATAACGGTGAATGAGAATCTCATGATCTTTTATGAGAATTGTATGGAATGAAGATATTAATTAAAGAATATAATTAACTAATTTGATCATGATTTATCTTAAATTATAATGATTGAGAATTAATTTTAGTTTATTAAATTCATATTTCATTGTTTGTATGTGGATTATCATGATCATAGTCCAAAACATTGAATGTTTATTTTTATGTTATTTTTTTATTAAATTAAATTTAAGATCTATTCATCATCACTTCACTCATTATTTTAGGATTTGTGTGCCCATATTTCCTTTTCATGTAATCCCTTAACCAATACCTTGGTTCCCCTCACCAACATGTGAGTAAAATCTTGTGTAATGGTTGGAGCTCCCATGTGAGTGGAGGTGGTTCATGTTTGGAGCATTGGAAAAACAATCTAATAAATACATGGAAAGACATGAGGTAAGAGGAATCACGATCCAATTCATAGTTTAAGTTATTTTTCTCTAGTTCATTGGTGATTTTATCATATGTTAGATAAATTAACAATTATTAAAGGCACATGAAGATACCTCAATTATTATTTTGTTTATGCCAAGTTATAGGGTTAAATTTTTATGGATATTTTTTCATGATCACATGAATTAATAAATTAAAAATCATGTAATATAAAACTAAAATTATTTAAATTATTTGTAAATTTTGTCTAATACATTGTTAATCACTTGTGAAAATTATCTTAATATTGAAAATAATGTAATGTGGATAAAATGGACTATTTATTAATAAATATTATAATACCTAAAATATATATATTATGTCAGTATATACTTTCACTAAATGGGCATAAATTAAACAATATTTCAATGTTTTTGGTTAATATCCATTGGGGTTCTTTCAATTAAAGGTGAATTTATATCTAGATTTGTGTGTCAACAGAACCTAGTTCACATTAAGTGTAGATCACATGTATGAGACATAGTGCAAAAAGATGGAAAAGTGTTGATAAAATCCAAATTTTTCATTTCAGAACTGGGAATCCACTCAATTGATCAATGATTTATGACCTAAAGTAGTTGGCAGGTTATTCCTACCAAAATTCCTTCTAATAGATTAAAAAATTGTTTAAATGTTATTATAATGAGTACATGGATCCCTACCGCTAAAATATCCATGAAACATTATATTTATAAAATATGTTGGGGTCAATTAGCTTTTGATAAAATAGTGGGAAACTAATAAATTTAATATTTATTATCTAATTTTAAATCAAATAAAGTACTAAAATTATTCTCTTATTAATTATAGAAAATTAAAAATACATGACTTCAACCATATCACTACGATCCAAACAAGATAAGGAAAACCTTATAGTGGAACTATTTACCATGATTGAAAAGGTCTCTTTAACATTATTCAACATCAGGAAAAGAAATTATATGTTTTTGAACCAAATTCTTGAAGCACATGGCAAAGAGGGCAGTGAGGGAGAATAATCTCTCTATAAGAATCATTAGGATGATGTCAAAAATGACTATTGTTTTATAATGTGTTAAATTTCCAATGATATTATAAAGAAACATGTGGATATGGGTGTATATATATTTTTGTGTCATCTTTCTGATCTACATTAATTGAATGTGAGACAATATATCTAATAATTCTCTAGTTCATAGTTAACATGCAATCTTGAAGTTTCAAAACTTACTAAATATAAAGTAGTCAAGTGGATAGGATACATGGAGTGCATTTAAATCTAGGTCATTATTTTTCATGATGATATATATATATATATATAGATCTCATACTTTTCTATCTACATAAATCCTTATATAGTTTTATTGTGACTTACAAACTGATAAATATTGAGAATACTCTTTCCTAACATCCTACAAAATCCACAAGTTGATAGGAAGATAGGGAATGAAGAAACCCACATCCCTTTTTGGGAACAAGAAAATGAATAACTTGGAGAAGGTTAACAATTATCAAATTATGTTTAAATTTACTTAGAAGTTTTCTTCCAAGACTAAGATGAATCAAATGGGGGAGAAATAAAAGAGAGAGTATTCGTTACATGTATATTACTAGGACACTTGAGGAACTACACCAATAAGAAAGGGGAATCTAAATGTACATTTTTTATTCAGTGTAATATTTATATATATACATTGTGTATTGGATACATTATTTGGTTATAACATATATATCCAAATTCCAGAACCAAGTATATTTTATATGATTTCAAAAGGAGAGGTGATCATTTTTTTTCTAATGGAGAATGAATCACAACATTATATATTAGAGACTTCTATCATCCGCTCCAAACTAGACTGATTTTGGTTTTAAGGATTGTTTATTTTCTGTGAAGTGTAACATTGAATATAATCTATGTTTCTTTCCTAGAAACTAATGAATTTATTTTTCAAATATAGAAATAATGAATGAATGTTTTATTAAGAAAAAATACATTAAAGTACAGAACAACAAAATAATGGTGTTTTTGTTTTAAATTCTAAAATACTAATATTTTAAATTGATAAAAATTCATGTTCTCATGATTCATTTATCACCTTGTTATTGCAACACCACGCTGTTCAACCAACTGAGAATCGTTAGACGAAGCACTATTATGATGGTTGTTTAGAATCATTGAGCTATGAAAACAAAAAAAATATTTTTATTTTATTTTTCTCAATATTCAATACTGAGGTCATAATGGAATACCAGAAAACACGAAAAAATGGGGACTAAGGTGGAATAAATTAGTGAAAACCAAAAAAATTGGCCCGAACAAGGGTAACAAATTCTGGAGAAAGACTACACATGTTAGAGAAAGTAATATGAGGCTCATTTTGAACACCTTTGGAGGATAATAAATTTTCAATTTTTTTCTACCGGGCCAAGTGTGTCAGAAAACCACACCATCGGAAATTTATCATATTAACCATTTAATAAAGTAATAAATAAGCCATGGGGTAGTTTCTATGTAATGACCTGTGTTTTGAATCAGACTAAAAACCAAGGGAATTTGATCTTTTCATTTTCTGAACTGGTCGTTTTGAAGACCGGGCTTTAGAACAAGGTTCCGAAGGTTGGAACCCATACTTTTAATGTTTTTGGGTGTGGGAGAAGACCTGTTAAGTTTCTCGGGTGGCCCGAGAGGTTTCGGAAGTGTCGGCCCCTTGTTTTTAAAAGAGTTGCAGAGGGCACACGGTTGGGGCATGGTTTGGCTAACCGTGCAGCCCAAACCGTGCGGCCTTATTAAAGGAGATAGTGGTTCACACATGGGCTGGGAATGGTTTTCCAAACCGTGCGCCTAGCCCATGTAGCGGATGTCTTGGAGGCAGAGGACTCCACACGGTTTGCGCACGGTTTGGAAGACCATGCAGGTCAAACCGTCCGCGTGGGTGAGTTTAGGATTTCGATTGAATTTTTTTAAAAAAAACCTAAGTCTAACTCTCCCTCGCCCACACTCGGCAGAACCCAACGACGCGCCTCTCCATTCTCTTTCGTGAGCCACACGATGCCCCTCTCTCTGCCTCCTCTCGATCGAGTTCCTCCCTCAGATTCCCGGTCGTTTCTTCGTCGAATCACCATGGTAAGCTCCACTCCATCTCCTCCGCTCTCTTCTTGGATTTGTTTCGGCCTATTCGTCGCCCGGTTAGAATCGGTCGAACACTCTAGGGTTTGGGGTTGATTTGATTTTCGGTTTCTTCTTGTTCTTGGTTAGTGTGGAGGTCTCTTAGGGCCTCATTGGTGCGTGTTTCGAGAACCGCCACCATAGGCGAGGTGGTTTGGATGTCTCGGTTCACCGGCTTGGGTTTGAGGTAATGGTTTTCCCCTCATTTTGGTTTCACAGCACCTAGAATGTTTTATTTAATCATTTTAAGGTTCCTTTTAACTGCGGTGTAGTGCGTTGGATGTTTTGGAATGGTTTCGGATCGCCAAAGTCTAGGAGACTCGCCTGTATAGGCATAGGTACGCATTTATATGTATGTGGGTTCCCCCGGCGTGCATATATTTGTGCATGGAAATGAATATACACGTATGGGGCTAGTTGTCCCCATTGCATATATAAAAAGTGCCTGCGCAGGTGAGCGGAGATAGGCTTCTATGTATAAGCATATGTGTAAGGATCCTCTTGCGCACGCTCATGGCCATGCGGAGCGTGTTCATAGAGGATAGGTGTCCTTATACGTATGTGAAATCACATATTCCTCATGGGGGAGCAGCAATGGCAGCATTAGTTAGAAAGAGCCAAGAGCCGGAGTGGACGGATGGATCCACCTTGAGGTAGGGTCCCTCTCCTTGCCCTTTTATTTAAGTAAAGTGAAAGTGAATTTAATATTGCACTGCCTTACCATTTTAATTATGCAAGTTCAGTTCCGGTTAAATGCTGCTGTTCAAATAGTGTGAATTGCAGGAATAAGATAAAAATGGATGTCTGCTAACTAAACTAATGATTTAATAATAAAACCCCTCAATCAGAGGTGTGCTGTCTTCAAGATAAAAAGTAGTGATATACTTTTTATGCTTACTTACTAGATTTTTGTGGTTCCCCTTTAATGACTTGTTTGTGAATTTTCCTTGTTGGGACAAATAGAATGATATGGCCATGATACTTGAGTTAGGGTCAATTTTTCATGTTTAGGAAAATTGAGTATGATGATAACCATAGTGGGATGACTTAAGACCATATGACATGTTTCCTCTAGAAGATATCAAACGGTTAAAGAATGATAAACATATCCCTTAAGATGGGTTGCCTTAATTATGAACGTGGGTGAGTTCGCTTGTGTGTATGTGGGATGATTCTTTCAATTCTTATGAGGTAATTCCATAAGTAGTATACCATAGACATGTTTCCATTATCCTTATGGATGTGTCTTGAAATCCATTTTACATGTGAGGAAAATGGGAGGGTTTGGTTAGGGCTTGGCTTGGATGAGTTAGCCTAAACCCCTTTTATTATTTTAAATGCATGTTTTCTTGAAATTTGATTATGTGATATTGTGAGATAGAAATGCCATGTTTTATTGATATGAATGTTATAAGAAGTGTATGACTTATAACCTATGCTAATTAAATGATTAAGCTTCGAGCCCGGGGTAGACTATGAGAGCTCCCCTATGATACGACTTCGGGCTAGGGGAAGACCGTGAGAGCTCCCCTAATTAAATGATTAAGCTTCGGGCTAGGGGTATACTGTGAGAGATCCCTTATGATATGGATTCGGGCTAGGGGAAGACTGTGAGAGCTCCCCCTAAATAAAGTATTAAGCTTCGAGCCTGGGGTGGACTGTGAGAGCTCCCCTATGATACGGATTCGGGCTTGGGGCAGACCGTGAGAGCTCCCCTAATTAAATTATTAAGCTTCAGGCCAGGGGTAGACTATGAGATCTCCCCTATGATACAACATCGGGGTAGGGCCAGACCGTGAGAGCTCCCCTAATGAAATGATACTGGTTCGGGCTAGGGGTAGACCGTGAGAGATCCCCTATGTTACGGCTTCGGGCTAAGGGTAGACTGTGACCTCGTGCCCACTTTTTCTTAAAAATGGGTGGGATGAATGCTTACCCCATTCCATCTATGATCTAAATTCTTTTATATATATAAAAAAATATGTGGTGACATGATCAGGTTACTTTACTGGCAATGAGCCGAAGAAGGTATAATCGTCAGGTGTCCTTTGGGAACTT
Organism: Viscum album; assembly: GCA_963277665.1. NCBI lineage: Eukaryota > Viridiplantae > Streptophyta > Magnoliopsida > Santalales > Viscaceae > Viscum > Viscum album. Next base: position 1,438,781,633 of record OY728127.1, on the reverse strand, counting down.
GGAAAGGTGTTATTTACTTATGTAATTCAATTTACCTATTTCTCCATACCTGCTCACTGTTTAATTATTATACACTGTCTGGATTGGGTTTGAAACCAGTGGTTCCGACCTACTAAGATTTATATCTCACACCCTACTCGGGCTGCCATTGCACTGGGGTACCCGAGTAGGCCTTCTTGCTTGTAGGACCTATGTTTTATGATGTGCTGTCTGTACCTGAGGATTTAGGAGCAAAGGACCAAGCGGGAGCTTGGGATACTCAGGGGATCACTGTTAGGATTTGCTATATTTTATTTTTGTATTGATTGTAAATCATGCTATATTGTTTCCTACATTCATAAATGAATCATCATCTGTACATGCATGTATTTTAAACAGGCATTTTCCACCTTTTATAAAATAGATATTATTAGCTGTATATCACTGTTGTCTTTCAATTGCTTACTGCTTTTCGCTATTGAATGTTATTTACTCTGATGATACTGTTGTGTACTCTGACATGAGGGTATAGTCTCCCCACTATCATCCCCTGAGACCCTCGCTGCTAGTTAGCAACCTATGGTGTACGGGGATATGCGCTTGAGGCCATGTGACCCACCGGTACGACTACCGGTTCGATGGTAAGCCGGTCCGGGACGTTACAAAGTGGTATCAAAGGTTGTTTCTTTTCTTTTTTACTTACTGTTTTGGGGTGGTAGACAGGATATTAGGAAAGTGTCGGTGCTTGGCTAATAGTCGTGCTTGGGACTGATCACCTCACGTATGGGAAATGACCAAGTGGACAGGGCTGGGAATTATTGTTCATGTTGTTTTCTATTATGGTTGATATGATTTCACCTCGAGTGATTTTTGTATTTCTACTACTTATGGTTTATGAAATTTCTAGAATTTTACCCTTGGCCTGATATGGCAAGGAAACTGCATTTTATGCATCATTATAGGCACATAGGGATTAACATGCCATGTAGTTGCATCTTAGATTTCCTGTATAATATGCTTAAGTGATTATATGTCATGCTTATGTGTTATAACATGTTTCTGTGATATAGCATGTTGTTGTGTTTTACTGCTTATGAGAACACGCTAGTTAAGTTTTAATATGTAAATATTTTCATGGGATAAAATATGCATTGGTTCTGATTACGACAGGAGTTAGTTTTCAGTTGTAAGGTGTATGTGTGCCTTATATCTAGGAAAAGGTAACCAGTGTGATCAAAATTTTAAAAAGGGCCGTTAAAATTTTAAAATTCCAAGTGAGTTAGTTTTGATTAAAAAGGGGAGCCAAATTCCAATTTATAAAGTGTATGGTCTTTTTATAGGTTAGTAGATGGCCACCCATATACATGGGCTGTTGTATGTGAGCATGTTAACATCTGAATTGGAATCTGGTTTTTATAAAAAGGGGAGTCAATTTTCAATCCATGAAGTGTATGGGCGCTTCATGAATTGGGAAATGACAACCCATGTTAAATGAAATGACCCTGAGGTGTCTTGAAATGGTTTTCAATGTAAGAATTTTGTGGCATTAATATGAAATGAATTGGTGAATGTGTAAGTGAAATTGGACCCGAGTAGTTCAGTTGGAAAGTGTTGTATGAGATAACCCAGTTGGGGTGTTTGAAATTTTAAAAGGAACTGACTAATTGCTTAGGGGTTGCTTTTTGAAGAACCCGAGATGGTTAAAAACTGGACCCTCGTAGGTCTCCTTTTGGTTTAATGGTTTTTTCTCCATTTATTAATAGAGGAGGGATGCCTAATGAATGTTTAATGTTAATAAAAGGATGTTTTTTGTGAAACATTCATGTTTACTTGATGTGTAGCTGAAACTTTTAGATGTTTAATGTTTAAGCGAGATGAAATGTTAAGGGCTTGGTAATGGAAACTGTAGTGGTGTGTTGAGACCGTAGTGTAAGAGGTAGTTTTTAGATTCTCATCGAGTTGCCTTGGAATGGGACCGTAGGTGTTTCCCTAGGAGTTGTTTTCTTTAGCGGTGGCTTGATGACTGCCTTTTGAGCCTAGCGACCTTGTTTCGTGTGACCCATCGTTAGGGTCTGTGTTTTATCGTCGTAAGGGGATAGCTCGTGGTTGGTAGCACCCTTAAAGTTTTAATGCCTTGTTGTACTGTGAGTTTTCTAATGTGAGGTGCCGTTCGGGTATCATTTTCCCTTGTTGGACTCTTGTTTTTCTAATGACACCCTTGTTCGACTGGTGGTCTTTGGGTTTTGACTTTCGTTGCGGCTTTTGGTCATCTCCTCAGTAGAGTGGCCTGACATTAGATAATTGTTTCGTCCCAATGTTTGGGATGGCTCTCGAATGGCTCGTCTGTTTTTACATGCTGGTTTCCATGTTCTGGATATTCTTCATTCGTTTGGTGATGTGTTTGTGGTGTAGGAGCATCACACAATTGTTTGGATTGTTTGTGTACTATCACGTTTGTGCTCGGTTAGTTTATCTTCCTTCTCTTTGACGACTAGGACACTCCTGAGGTAGGGAGCGAGTTTTGTCAAATATGGTAAATGTTTCCTTCCATGTAGAAGAGATAGTGCTTGGAATGCCTTCTGGAAATGGGTTGATCGTGTTTGAATGCCTGTGAGGTATGCGAGTTTAAAGTGGGTGGATATGTCGGCAGGTGAAGCCGAGTTCCTTCTTTGAAGTCGACCAGTTGAGGTTTGACTGCTCTTCATTCCAGTAGTATGGTATGATTAACTGGAATCCGCTCAAACCTCTTAGTGTACTCTGTTTAGCGACGAGAATTTCCCCTATATTGTCCCCGTTCTAGATGCACTAAGAGAGCATCAGTCTTATCCACGCTAATGCTTTAAAGTCGTTGGGATTTTTCGAATGTTTCTCTTTCGGCGTTGCATGCGGGATGCATGGTTTCCTGTGTGGTTTGATCTTGGAAACTTTATCCTAAGTCAGGTGTAGGCTTAGGTGAACGTGCTTGTGCTAAAAGTAAGGTGCCTTGGGGGAGCCATTGTGGTTTTGCTCAAAATACACCAGGCGTCTAAGCCGGGCGTCTTTTTAATGGTCAGTTTTTGAGGCTTGACTCTTTTCCTCCTTGGTTTAAATGAATACGGTCGGTGGAGAACCATTTTAAGGCACATCGTCAGATATGTATGAGTGTGGTTGGTGTTAGACGATGCCTAATATGAAAAACTGGCTCCACTTGGGCCTTGAGGTCGATGGGGAACTAACTGTGTGATCTGTTTCAAATCACACTAGGAGCATCATGGGAACGCTTGGGGTGTGCTTTGAAAGTAAACTCCAATAGTGGTCCGAACCATAGTATGGAGTTGGTCGTTTAACATTAAAAATATAAGGTGGGAAGTACCTTTAGCTGGACGCTAGGTGAGGCGACGACGGGTTCGTGTCTCTGGGTTGATAGGATCGGGAAGAGCCGTCTTGGTGTTTCGATTGGGAAACGCGCGTTGGCTCGTGTTTTGGTGACTTAAGCACCATATTGTTGAATGGATGCTTAAGGGTGCGTTGGATGTTTGCAAATGCAACGTGATCATTTGAACGAAGCTTCTCGACCCTTATAGGATGGGTGATGAGTACGTTGTTCCCAAAGGCTTCTCAGGGACGAGAAGTTCTAAGGTTGGATGGTTGTAATGACCCGCATTTTGAACCGAACTAAAACCCAAGGGAATTTGAACTTTTCATTTGCAGAATCGGTCATTTTGAAGACCGGGCTTTAGAACAAGGTTCTGAAAGTTGGAACCCTTCCTTTTAATGTTTTTGGGCCTGGGCAAAGGCTCGTTAAGTTTCTCAGGTGGCCCGAGAGGTTTCAGAAGTGCCGGACCCTTTTTTTTAAAAGATATGCAGAGGGAACACGGATGGCGCACAGTTTGGCTAACCGTGTGGACCAAACCGTGCGGCCTTATTAAAGGAGGCACTGGCTTGCGCACGGGCTGCACACGGTTTTCCAAACTGTGCGCCTAGCCCATGCAACGGATGTCTTGGAGGCAGAGGGCTCCGCACGGTTTGACAAACCGTGGGGGTCAAACTGTGTGAATGGGTGAGTTTAGGTTTTTGATTAAATTTAAAATAAAAAGAAAAGAAAATAAAATAAAATAACCTAAGCCTAACTCTCCCTCACCCACACTCGTCAGAACCCCACGGTGCGCCTCTCCCTTCTATCCCATGAGCGGCACGATGCCCCTATCTCGGACTCCTCTCGATCAAGGTCCTCCCTCCGATTCCCGATTGTTTCTTCATTGAATCACCTTGGCAAGCTCCCCTCCATCTCCTCCTCTCTCTTCTTGGCATTGTTTCGACCTATTCGTCACCTGGTGAGAATCGGATGAACACCCTAGGGTTTGGGGTTGATCTGATTTTCAGTTTCTTCTTGTTCTAGGTTAGTGCAGAAGTCTCTTGGGGCCTCGTTGGTGCATGTTTCAAGAACTGACGCCATAGGTGAGGCGATTTGGATGTCTCGGTTCGTCGGCTTGGGTTCGAGGTAAGGGTTTTCCCCTCATTTTGGTTTCACAGTACCTAGAATGTTTTCTTTAAGCATTTTAATGTTCCTTTTAACTGTGGTGTAGTGCGTTGGATGTTTTGGCGTGGTTTTGGGTCTCCAAAGTCTAGGCGACTTACCTGCGTAGGCATAGGTACGTATTTATATGTATGTGTTTTCCCCCGGAGTGCGTATATTTGTGCATGGAAGTGAATATACATGTAAGGGGCTATTTTTCCCCATTGCATATTTAAAAAGTGCCTGTGCAAGTGAGCGGAGACAGGATTATGTGTATAAGCATATGTGTAAGGATCCTCTTGCGCACGCTCATGGCCATGTGGAGCATGTGCAAAGAGGCTAGGTGTCCTTATACGTATGTGAAATCACATATGCCTCGTGGGGGAGCAGCAAAGACATCTTTAGTTAGAAAGAGCCAAGAGCCAGAGTGGATGGATGGATCCACCTTGAGGTAGGGTCCCCCTCCTTGCCCTTTTATTTAAGTAAAGTGAACGTGAATTTAATATTGCACTGCCTTAGCATTTTAATTCTTCATGTTTAGTTTCAGTTAAATGTTGTTGTGCAAATAGTGTGAATTGCAGGAATAAGATAAAAATGGTTTCCTGCTAACTAAACAAATGATTTAATAATAAACCCCCTCAATCAGAGGTGCATTGTCTTCATGATAAAAAGTAGTGATAGACTTTTTATGCTTGCCCGTTGGATTGTTGTGGTGCCTCTTTGATGTCTTGTATGTGAATTTGCCTTGTTGGGACAAATAGAATGATATGGCCATGATACTTGAGTTAGGGTCAATTTTCCAAGTTTAGGAAAATTGAGTATGATGATAACCATAGTGGGATGACTTAAGACCATATGACATGTTTCCTCTAGAATGTATCAAAGGGTTAAATAATGATTAACATATCCCTTAATATGGGTTGCCTTAAGTATGAACGTGAGTGAGTTCGCTTGTGTGTATGTGGGATGATTCTTTGAATGCTTATGAGGTAATGCCATAAGTAGTATACCAAAGACATCTTTCCAATTGCCTTATGGATGTGTATTGAAAGCCATTTTCCATGTGAGGCAAATGGCAGGGTTTGGTTAGGGTTTGGCTAGGATGAGTTAGCCTAAACCCCTTTTATTATTTTAAATGCATGTTTGCTTGAAATGTGATTATGTGATATTTTGAGACGTAAATGCCATGTTTTATTGATATGAATGTTATAAGAAGTGTATGCCTTATAACCTATGCTAATTAAATGATTAAGCTTTGGGCTAGGGGTAGATTGTGAGAGCTCCCCTATGATACGACTTCGGGCTAGGGGCGGACCGTGAGAGCTCCCCTAATTAAATGATTAAGCTTCAGGCAAGGGGTAGACCGAGAGAGCTCCCCTATGATACATATTCAGGCTAGGGGCATAGCGTGAGAGCTCCCCTAATTAAATAATTAAGCTTTGGGCCAGGGGTAGACTATGAGAGCTCCCCAATGATACGGCTTCGGGCTAGGGGAAGACCGTGAGAGATCCCCTAATTAAATGATTAAGCTTCAGGCCAGGGGTAGACTCTGAGAGATCCCCTATGATACGGCTTTGGGCTAGGGGAAGACCGTGAGAGCTCCCCTAATTAAATGATATAACTTCGGCCAGGGGTAGACCTTGAGAGCTCCCCTATGTTACGGCTTCGGGCTAAGGGCAGATTGTGACCTCGTGCCCACTTTTTCCTACAAATGGGTGGGAGGCATGCCTATCCCACGCCATCTATGATCTAAATGCTTATATATATATATATGTGTGTGTGTGTGTGTGTGTGGTGACATGATCAGGTTACTTTACTGGCAACGAGCCGAAGCAAGTATAACCGTCAGGTGTCCTTTGGGAACTTGGATGGGTGTTATTTACTTATGTGATTCTGTTTACCTATTTCTCCATACCTGCTCACTATTTAATTATTATAAAATTTCTAGATTGGGTTTGACACTGGTGGTGCCGGACTACTGAGATTTATATCTCACACCCTACTTGGGCCGCCATTGCACTGGGGTACCCAAGTAGACCTTCTTGCTTGCAGGACCTAGGTTGTATGTTGTGTTGTTTGTACCTGGGGAGTTAGGTGAAAAGGACCAAGCGGGAGCTTGGGATGCTCAGGGGATCACCATTGGGCTTTGATTTCTTTTATTTTTGTATTGATTGGAAAGCATTCTATAATGTTTCCTGATTTTAGAAATGCATCATCATCCGTACATGCATGCATTGTAAACTGGTGTTTTCCACGTTTTATAAAATAGATATTATTTCCTGTCTATCACTGTTGTCTTTCAATTGCTTACTGCTTCCACTATTGATTGATATTTACTCTGATGATACCACCGCGTACTCTGACATGATGGTATAGTCTCCCCACTAACATCCCCCGAGACCCTCACTGCTAGTCGGCAGCCTCTGGCGTACAGGGAGACGCGCTTGAGGCCATGTGACCCACTGGTCCGGCCACCGGTTGGATGGTAAGCCGGACAAGGATGTTACATTCCATACCTTGTATGAAATTATAAATTACTTCAGAGTCTGTTTTGATCATGGATGGTGGTAAATTGAAGTCATGGAACACCTATATACTGTTAGGATGTTGCCTTTACTCCACTCTTATAGGTTCTCATTGACTATAGATACAACTAAAAGAATTGATAATATGACCATTGTTTTACCAAATCCCTCATCCTCCATGCATCATACCGAGTATTCATGACCCATCAACATTATGTTTTGATACCACTATCAGGTTTTTTCCATCAGACCCATATTCCTTGTCTGGTAATCCCTTGATTGTCCGGAGTAGAAGGAAACTTCCTATTAGGATCAAAAAAACATCCACATGATTCTAATGATGGCCCAATATTTTAACATAGAAACCAACTCCATCATTAAACTATTGGAATGATCCTTCATCGACAGTGAAGAAATCATTCTACATTCAATTCTTGACTTATTTTTTGTCTTGCATATTTTCCAAAAACTGAGATCCATAGGCACTGATCATGCATTGTGCTCATGCTCGCTCGGGCCAACACAGAGTTTATTATTTTTTCAGAACTAAAAAAAAGTAGTGTGTTGAGTATTAGTACCAATAGAATTACTATAGAATCTCCAAACCACCAAATCCTAGTTTCTTTAAAAAAAGGTTCCTTATCAATTCAATACTTGCAGTCTGAAAACACCATCAATTGGGAACCATATACACACCCTTCAAACATATCGATTAATATGTAGGAATAAAATGTTGTAAATCCCCCTTATTAAGAAGTTTTTTTAGTGGGATGATCATTACACCAATAAGAATACATAAATATGTTCTCATCATTGAATATAGGAAGATAAATTCTATAATTGTTTCCCAAAAAACCCCATATATTATTTATAGAAAATGAACTCATCAGCAATAGTATTGATATCTATACTATAAAAAACATCATGCTCCTATTGATTGAAAATGTCATCGATGAATTTTTGGTATTGAATCACTTAGGAAAAAGAAAAATCTGAATTGGACATCCAGGGATGCTGACAATTATACCTACCAAATTATTGTGCCAAAATTTTATATCTATGCATTCCACCATCCACTAAGAATGTTGATTGAGGATCAGAATGTGATAATGGAGCGAATTCCATATCCAAGAATGTTTCCCATATCAGCCTACATATAATCTTAATATTTATTTTTGATGAAATAACTCCATAATTTATTAACATTAAATACCTTTCAAACTAAAGTTTCTTGCAGAAATTTCATATTCCCAACTTAACTATGAAGATTTATACCCCCTTTACACACCAGTTAAAACATTTTCTTCCAAGGAACCCAGTGGAACCTTCCTTCCCTGTGAGAGTCCCAGATGAATGATTTCAAAGTATTTTCATTTTTTCACAATATAGAATTAGTAAAATTACACATTGATAATAATCTCATAGGGATAGAAGAGAGAACATAGTTCCGAAGGGGAATTCTTCCACCAAAGGAAAGAAACTAATTCTTCCAGCTGTTGATCCAACTAGTAATTCTATTAAAAACCCCTTCATAGTGCTTGATATATAGTTTACCTAGAGAAAAATAGATATATAAGGTTCCCTAAAGGGAATTTCCTAATTACAATACACATCATATCTTCCATTTTCAAAATTCAACTTTCTGAACATAATCATGGAAAATAAATAATATTCTTTTCATAGTTAATTTTTACGCACTCTATTTAATAAAATCTTCCAACACCTTATTACGGCCTTTAAAATATCTGCATCTCCCATTGATGAAAATGATCATATCGCTAGAATATAGCATATAGAATCATATTATTAACATATATGGATATTACATCAATTTAAATGAATATTTATTACATTGGAAAATTACATGCTCGAGAAACAGAATAGTTTAGTGTCTTTCGAAACCTGAAAACAATCTGTTATCCTGGGGAAATATCTTCAACATAACTTGTAAATATCTAAACCATTATATCTTATATCTAAAAACATTCTTTATAACAAAGATAATAGAAACCAAATAAAGGGTTATCTCAGATTCTCAATAATGGAAAATAAAGAAAATGCATAAGAAAAACAAAAATAAAAGCATATGGAACTTGAGAATAACATTTAAGATCATACCCTGCATATCATAGATCATAAAATATATATCAAATTCATAATTCATGAATCATAAGGAAAAAAATAACATAATACATGAAAGTATAACATGGGAATAAAACATAAAATTGCGACAAACACATATAAAAACCCTATGTCATGGATGCCTACCATGGCCATTGTAACTTGTTGGTATTGGGATAAACACCCATGTTCTAACTTTGGGGTCGCTATGCCCTCCCAAGCATCCTTTTATTTTGGGATTTAGATGTCCTCTCATATACCCTCTTATTTCAGGCTTGGGATTTCCCCTTGTTTACCCTCTTATTTCAGGCTTGGGATTCCCTCCCGTTTACCCTCTTGTTTCAGGCTTGGGATTTCCTTCTATTTAAACTCTGGTTTGGGGAAAATTATTTCCTCCCATTTACCCTATTTTTTTGGGCTTGGGATACCCTCTCGTGTATACTTGGAGATCTTAAAACATTTCTAATTACCCAATGCTTTGAAGGGAGATATGGGTCTAACCCGTCACATAATGAAATCATACATACATGTGCCACAAAACATTGAAAATATCATGACCCATGAATAAACATATGTCCTATATATATCAAATCGTAACACACAAAATGATATGGGACTCATTAACCTTTTATCACATCATAACCTACTAAAAAGAGAAAGGTTTTATAATCATTTCATCAAAGAAAAATCCATGAAAAGAAGTTGGTTTAAAAAACATATAACCCATGGAAACGAAATGAGTTTTTAAATACAGGTAACCCATAGAAGAGAAATGGGTTTCATAAATACCAGGACATTATGAATAACCCATTCATAGAAATGATATGAATGGAACCTTTAGATCATTTCTTAGAAGGTAATGAGTAACATCAATGGATGTCATCTTATATGAAAAATAATTCTGAAACATCTTTCCAGAAAATTTCTTGAATAAAATATCCTTTCTCGTTACAAAAAGTCTACTTATGTAACACCCCGAGCTTCCACGATATGCTTCTCATTCAATAATGCAATAGCGTGTGTTGTACGCAACCTCGAGCTCTAACACACACCACAACTAATTAAACTAGCCGTTGTGAATAGTAATACATACATTTTGAAATTTTATAAATTTTATTTATAAAAATGGACTTCATTTTTGGATTTGGAATATTGAAATTAGCCTATGTTTAATTTTTGGTATTTTTCTGAGAACTACTAATTTTTTATGAATAGTGAAAAATACTTAAAAAAACTTTTTTAATCAAAATAATTTATAGTGATAAATTATAATATTTAGTGGTTTTAAAGTATAATTAGAATATATTTTTACCATTTTATCCAATGGTGGTCTTTATAATTAATTTAACATTGAAATTAGACATAAACAATTGCCAATCTTTTGATATAAATTGTTTCTTAAAAACACGCTATTGTTGTGACAACGGGAATTAATTATAAAATTAATTAATGCAACTTATATGTTTGGAATTTTTTAAAATAGACATCATTTTTGAATTCGGAATATCAATTATATCTTAGGGTGAAATTTTGGCATTGTTCTGAAAAACTTCAATTTTTTGATGAATAGTGAAACCACTAAGTGGTAGTTAAATAACTGATTTTTCGTTTAAATGAAATATTCCCACTTCTGTGATTTGATTTTCAAAAATCCGACATACATGGTTGTCATTAAGAAGTAAAATGTGGTTCAATGAGATTAAAATAATTTTTTGGTGAATAGTAACTTTTAAGTTCTTAATCGCGATTAGAGGTAATTAGTGTAGTTTAAGGTAAAAATAATGTTTTAATAATATGAGATGAGCTTGAAACTTGTCCTACTCCTATCGGATGAGTCATGGAAGACCAAGACAACCCATGGGTCAACTTGGGGACCCCATGGAGCCACTTTGGTTGGAAAATGACATTAATATATATTTATTTAATGTTAAAATTAAATTGACACAAACATGAGTTGTTTTACCAAAACAGTTTTTAAGTGGGGTTACACAAGTCCGAATTTTGACTATAAATATTCATTAGAAAGATAAAAAGATTTCCTACATCATAGTATTTTTTTTATAATTTTTAGACATTAAATAAAGTAAATTATTTACGACATCATTATGATGCAGCGATGCCCTCATTATTTAACGATTTTAATAAAATGAAAAGATAATGTACAATCCAAGTCTTACACTTGTCCAAAGACTGTTGTATGGGTATATGTCGAACCCTTATGACCTTATCCACGAATTATATAAGGGTGGGTCCTTTAGAATCCGAAAAGCATTGTATAATAATGTAAAATGTCCTTACTTTCCAAGAGTGCCCCTCCTCTCCTCTTATAAAAGGCCCCCACCTCTACCACCTCATTCACACTTTCAAGCCATTTGGATCGGCCAAAATCTGCCCAAATACTCTCCCAACTTCCACCTCTTACTCCTAGAAGCCTCACTTTGGGCAGAATGCTTCCCAAGGAAGCCTTTGGCTCAAATCAAAAAGAGTTACCCGATTTTGAGGTAATGTCTTCTCTAATGTTGTTTTGTTTCATTTTTCTTCTCCAACCCCCTAAACTCTTTTTATTCATTTATTTTGTAACAACACAAGTATAATAAATATACTAGGATGTTGTTATAAGAAATATTCTAGCTACACTTACACACACCTACATCTAATGGTTAAAGAACATAAGGTTTCTGTGGATGGCGAATTTCTGCCTCACGAAACGATGATTGTTCAACACTCATATAACACCTTCAAAGGTGGCCATTAAGATGTCACTATATTTATATATGATATATAATATGTTTATGTTTTACTTATTCTTCTGTATTTCTCATTTATGGCATACTTTATGATTTCCATTATGGGTAAAACGCGATAATTTCATTTTAGGAAGTGCGGACTACCACCCCCTCAAAGTGATTTGAATCGTTAATGCCATATGTGGGATGTATAAAGGATTGAGTAAATGGTATTATACACTATATTTTACTGGAATTATATTATACATTTATATCATTATGATTTCATTCCATTAAATACGAAATAGAAATGAAAGTAGTGTTCATGCATACGTACGGCCTACCGTCTCCATGAACGGTGCATTTCATTTCTTACCTCTAAATGTTACATAATATTATAAATGAATGTATATATTGGATATATATGATATATATGACATCTAAATAATGAATATAATTTTGGAGATAATGTATATTCTACCACATAAACAACTTGTAATTATAAGAAGTTTATTGTTGACTCAAGTACCAAAGATCGACAAAACGACCGTTATTAACTTAAATAATTACATAATGTTCATAACATTGTAATAAGTGATATAAAAAATAATGAAATTAAAAATGGTTCTTAATAAGGTATATATTAACTCTAGTTTATTATTCAGGAGGTTAAAGAATGGTTGAGTCAAGTCAGACACGAGGTAATGGAACTTCTTAACCCAACTTCCATTATTTGGGTTAATCTCCTACTTTCAAATTATGTCATGATATTATTATGTCATATCTTGTATTTTTACATTATTTATGTGTACTTATAGTGAATACACATAATATACCTACTTTATAAAAAAAATTATCTTTTTAAGGACTTCCTCTCAATCCCCTTTCATTGAAGCATATTTGGTTTTATACACAACTTTCTTTTATACGGTGTATAAACCCCTTTGACTTTTACGTTTATTCAAAAGAAATCTTTTTATACGAAGCATTTTGATAAATGACAAAAGGGAATGTTTTTCTTTCCGTACTTATGCGGCGACAACGACTTCTCCACCGCCGTAACAATTATTTGAGTTTCGGATTCCTCTACAAGCCATCTTTTTTTAATGAAAAATAAATACAAAGTTTTAACTTTCTTTTATTTTGGTATTGAAAATGGTTTTGAAAGCATTTTTATTATATCAATGTGTTGTATTGATATCTTGTTATTGAAATGTGGAAATGTTATGTTTCCTTTATGCATGTTTTATGTGATACGATTATGTTATGGTTTATGATATTTTTAAACCTATTCATATGAGGAATGTATTGGACTTAATAAGTGACGGGTGGAGCCCGCTATAGCTCCTCGATACATCGGTAGGTCTCATGAGACAACTAGACGTGGAATTGGCCGAGGCCCTTTCCCAATTTGATTTAAGGTTTTGGCCGAGGCCTTAATCATTTTAGACGTCATGGCCGAGGCCTTGACAAAATGTTTCAGAATGTATGGAATTATACATTCCCTCATTATGAAAGTGGTTATTGATATTTCATGTGATTATTCGACTAGTAGAATATCAATGTGAGTAAGTTAATAGCATCATTTAATTTTATTTTTCCATATTATGCTGAATTTCAAGTTTAAAAAGGCTTTTGTTTTAGTTATACATTGCCTTAAATGTTAATGTTTATTTATGAAAGCTTCCGCAATATTGTTATCCTTACTGAGCATCTGAGCTCACCCCTTTCAATGTTTTAATTTTTTCCAGGATGTGAAGAAGTATTTTATGAATGACCTGCAGGGATTGTCAGAAGAGGATATGAGTGTGGACTATGGAGACTTTGTTATTGTAGTTTTTCACTTTATGATGTAATGTAACGTTTACGAATGTATCTAGTGTTTCCAAGGCTACTAAACTAATCGGTCTTTCGAGACTTGATCTTTTGGGATCATGCCAATGTTACAAAGTAATGCACCGACTCTGGGTAGCTGGGGTCGGGGCATTACAGTTGGTATCAGAGGCAGTTTAGTACTAACCTTGGAAGCTAGATTTAGATAAACTCTGATTAGAGCACATAGCCCAAAGGTAGAATTTGAGGATTAGTATAGAAAAACTTCCAAGAATTTTGGTATTATAGAGATTTTGTGAGTTTTCCAAGCAATACATCCCTGTCTGGATACGAGCAGGTAGAGGCGGCTCTGGCACAGATGTACCTAGGGGTAAAACCCGAAAACACCGCTTTGAGCTAGACTCGAACAGGAACTGGTGCACGACAACGGGCCTTGCTGCACTCTTGGTTACGACACTCCCGGGGGATATGATTAGGATAATTCTCATTTTCTTTACAAACCACTATAAAGGGTTATGTGGATATACTTCCTCAAAGAAAATTTTTTTATGGATTATATCCATAAATAGTTCAATTTATGTTAAGTATCTTACAAGTATGAAATTATGTATTTTGATTCATAAACTAATATAGTTTATGCCATTGTTTAGAAATGGTGCCTAGTGGAAGGAATGAAAACCGTATCAATGCACGCACTCCGTGTAGGGATTTCCCTCCTGCTCAAGATAATTATTGTGGAGCTGGAGATACAACTGGTGCAGATCAACTTATTACCATACTGGGACAACTCACTCAGGTTATGAATAATAACCTTACCCGTATGGAGCACCCTGATCCGCAACGTGGAGGATCAATGTTAGACCTCTTCATGAGGCAACAACCGCCAACATTTAATGGGGGTAGAAATCCATTAGTAGCTGAGAAATGGATAAACTCCTTAGAGAAAATATTCCATGCCTTGGGGAGTAGCGAAAGAGAGAAGGTTGTCATGGCAGTTTACCGCCTCACTGGAGATGCCGATCAGTGGTGGTCGCTGATTCAAAACACAAAGGAAGATGATGACGTATCAAATATGGAATGGAGGTAATTCAAAGAGATTTTCTTAGAAAAATACTTTCCTCGTGACCATCGAGCAGATATGGAAAGGCAATTTCTGAGTCTGAGGAGAAGGAGGATGAGAATGTTGCAAAGTATGAGGCTAACTTTACAAGGTTAGCGAGGCATGCTGCCGATTATATACGTAACCCAAGAAGTAAGATTGATCGTTTCTTTGATGGGTTAAAACCATTTCTCCGTCGAGCATTAGTCTCACAAACCTTCTCGTCATACGAAGATATTGTCTCGTGTTCTATCAAGACAGAAAAGGAATTCTCTAAGTCTTATGAAAACAAAGCAAAGCAAGAGAAGAAGAGAACGGTGGAACAAGAGACAGATAAAGGGAAAAAGGGAAAGAAGGATTTTCCATTATGTGATAATTGTGGGAAGAATCACCCTGGTACTTGCCTAAAAGGAATGGGAGTTTGTTACAAATGTGGAGAAAAAGGTCACCAGGCGTGTGATTGCAAGGGAAAGAAAGTGGCTATCATTGTTGAATGCTACAATTGTAGGGAAATGGGGCATTATGAAAATGAATGTACTATGCGTCAGGGAAACTTACCTAAGAAAAGGCCAAGGGATCAAGGAAAATATTATGTTGTGACTACAGTTGAAGCGGAATAATTAATGTATTGATGATTTTGGACTCATGGACTATATTCTGGTGATTAGAATAATGTGATATATATATAAGGATTGTACTGCAGTACATGTTGTTTTCATTAAGGATTTAATATGATGAAGGTAATCATATTTTTAATATGTGACAATAAGAGAAACTTTACTTTGTTTGGGGAATCTGAGGTTACAATTGATTTTGGAATTTAGAGACCTTTTAGAGAAAGTCTTGACGGAGGTGTTTTGGATAACTATAAAGGTTGTAATGGATTAAGTTGATCTTTGGATAGTATTGTTTAAGGTTAAAACATTTCTGAAGATTATTTTTGGAATATTATAATACTATAGTTTTAGGAAAAGGACAACCTGCAGGGTGGGGCATAACCCGTCCCGTCGGACAAAGGTGCAGGAATCGAACCCACAATCATAGTGCGACAGGCCTTTATTTCCTACCACAAGCCTACAGGAAGTCCCTGGTTATTACAAAATAATTTTACTAATCTAAATGGTATGTGTTAACATTTGGAACCTTATAAAATTAGGATAAGTATAATATTTTTGAGTTCTATTATCTTTTTGAGTGAAAGATGAGTTGACGGTTGAAACTCTAATTGTCAAGCATAAATATATATATACCTATCTCTTATTCAATGAATGAATTAATTCTTAAACTTTAGTAAAGGGATATTAAAACAAAAAAATGTGTTACCCTAATACCTTATGTCTTGTTGAACTGATGATATTTTAAATCAACATAGATTGAAGGCTTTGAGGCCCTCAATTTGACAGTTGATTGTGATTGATGACCTCAATCACTCCCTACAAATATTTACATTTTTCCTCCAATTATATGTCTCTAATTGCCACCAATGTTCTTCTAATCGAGATCATAATTGGGTGGTGACTTTTTCATTTCCCTTTCCCTCTTATTAAGGCTAAATTTTATTAATCTTATTTCTGATGTGGGTTTTCCACAAAGGTATTTTCTATTTTCAACCTTTTATTTTCAAAGAAAAAAATTTCAAATTGCGAGGACGCAATTTATTGAAGGAGGGGAGAATGTTACACCCCGAGCTTCCACGATATGCTTCTCATTCAATAATTCAATAGCGTGTGTTGTACGCAACCTCGAGCTCTAACACACACAACAACTAATTAAACTAGCCGTTGTGAATAGTAATACCTACTTTTTGAAATTTTATAAATTTTATTTATCAAAATGGACTTCATTTTTGGATTCGGAATATTGAAATTATCCTATGTTGAATTTTTGGTATTTTTCTGAGAACTACTAATTTTTTATGAATAGTGAAAAATACTTAAAAACAACTTTTTTAATCAAAATAATTTATAGTGATAAATTATACTATTTTTTGGTTTTAAAGTATAATTAGAATATATTTTTACCATTTTATCCAATGGTGGTCATTAGAATTAATTTAACATTGAAATTGGACATAAACAATTGCCAATCTTTTGATATAAATTGTTTCTTAAAAACACGCTATTGTTGTGACAGCGGGAATTAATTATAAAATTAATTAATGAAAATTATATGTTTGGAATTTTGTAAAATAGACATCATTTTTGAATTCGGAATATCAATTATAGATTAGGGTGAAATTTTGGCATTGTTCTGAAAAACTTCAATTTTTGATGAATAGTGAAACCACTAAGTGGTAGTTAAATAACTGATTTTTCGTTTAAATGAAATATTACCACTTCTGTGATTTGATTTTCAAAAATCCGACATACATGGTTGTCATTAATAATTAAAATGTGGTTCAATGAGATTAAAATAATTTTTTTGGTGAATAGTAACTTTTAAGTTCTTAATCGCGATTAGAGGTAATTAGTGTAGTTTAAGGTAAAAATAATATTTTAATAATATGAGATGAGCTTGACACTTGTCCTACTCCTTTTGGATGAGTCATGTCCGACCAAGAAAATCCATGGGTCAACTTGGGGACCCCATGGATCCACTTTGGTTGGAAAATGACATTAATATATATTTATTTAATGTTAAAATTAAATTGACACAAACATGAGTTGTTTTACCAAAACAGTTTTTAATTGGAGTTACACAAGTCCAAATTTTGACTATAAATATTAATTAGAAAGGTAAAAAGATTTCCTACATAATATTAATTTTTTTATAATTTTTAGAGATTAAATAAATTAAATTATTTATGACATCATTATGATGCAGCGATGCCCTCATTATTTAACGATTTTAATAAAATGAAAAGATAATGTACAATCCAAGGCTTACACTTGTCCAAAGACTATTGGATGGGTAGATTTAGAACCCTTATCACCTTATCCACTAATTATATAAGTGTGGGACCTTTAGAATCCGAAAATCATTGTATAATAATGTAAAATTTCCTTACTTTCCAAGAGTGCCCCTCCTCTCCTCTTATAAAAGGCCTCAACCTCTACCACCTCATTCACACTTTCAAGCCATTTGGCTCGGCCAACCTCTGCCCAAATACTCTCCCAACTTCCACCTATCACTCCTAGAAGCCTCACTTTGGGCAGAACTCTTCCCAAGTAAGCCTTTGGCTCAAATCAAAAAGAGTTACCCGATTTTGAGGTAATGTCTTCTCTAATGTTGTTTTGTTTCATTTTTCTTCTCCAACCCCCTAAACTTTTTTTATTAATTTATTTTGTAACAACACCAGTATCTGCAATATACTAGGATGTTTTTATAAGAAATATTTGAGCTACACATACACACACCTATATCTAATGGTTAAAGAACATACGGTTTCTGTGGATGGAGAATTTCTGCCTCACGAAACGATGATTGTTCAACACTCATATAACACCTTCAAAGGTGGACATTAAGATGTCACTATATTTATATATGAAATATATTATGTTTATGTTTTACTTATTCTTCTGTATTTCTCATTTATTGCATAATTTACGATTTCCATTATGGGTAAAACGCGATAATTTCATTTTAGGAAGTGCGGACTACCGCCCCCTCAAAGTGATTTGAATCGTTAATGCCATATGTGGGATGTATAAAGGATGGAGTAAATGGTATTATACAATATATTATACTGGAATTATATTATACATTTATATCATTATGATTTCATTCCATTAAATACGAAATAGAAATGAAAGTAGCGTTTATGCGTACGTACGGCTTACCGTCTCCATGAACGGTGCATTACATTTCTTACCTCTAAATGTTACGTAATACTATAAATGAATGTATATACTGGATATATATGATATATATGAAATATAAATCATGAATATAATTCAGGAGATAATGGATATTCTACCACATAAACAACTTGTAATTATAAGAAGTTTATTATTGACTCAAGTACCAAAGATCGACAAAATGACCGTTATTAACTTAAATAATTACATAATGTTCATAACATTGTAATAAGTGATATAAAAAGGATAATGAAATTAAAAATGGTTCTTAATAAGGTATATATTAACTCTAGTTTATTATTCCTGAGGTTAAAGAACGGTTGAGTCAAGTCAGACACGAGGTAAGGGAACTTCTTAACCCAACTTCCATTCTTTGGGTTAATCTCCTACTTTCAAATTATGTCATGATATTATTATGTCCTATCTTTTATTTTTACATTATTTATGTGTAATTATAGTGAATACACATAATAGACCTACTTTATAAAAAATTGATCTTTTTAAGGACTTCCTCTCAATCCCCTTTCATTGAGGCATATTTGGTTTTATACACAACTTTCTTTTATACGGTGTATAAACCCCTTTGACTTTTACGTTTATTCAAAAGGAATATTTTTATACGAAGCGTTTTGATAAATGACAAAAGGGAATGTTTTTCTTTCCGTACTTATGCGGCGACAACGACTTCTCCGCCGCCGTGACCATTATTTGAGTTTCGGCTTCCTCTACAAGCCATCTTTTTTTTATTGAAAAATAAATACAAAGTTTTAACTTTCTTTTATTTTGGTATTGAAAATGGTTTTGAAAGCATTTTTATTATATCAATGTGTTGTATTAATATATTGTTATTGAAATGTGGAAATGTTTTGTTTCCTTTATGCATGTTTTATGTGATACGATTATGTTATGGTTTATGATATGTTTAAACCTATTCATATGAGGAATGTATTGGACTTAATAAGTGACGGGTGGAGCCCGCTATAGCTCCTCGATGCATCGGTAGGTCTCATGAGACAACTAGACGTGGAATTGGCCGAGGCCCTTTCCCAATTTGATTTATGGTTTTGGCCGAGGCCTTAATCATTTTAGACGTCTTGGTCGAGGCCTTGAAAAAATGTTTCAGAATGTCTGGAATTATACATTCCCTCATTATGAAAGTGGTTATTGATATTGCATGTGATTATTCGACAAGTAGAATATCCATGTGAGTAAGTAAATGGCATAATTTAATTTAATTTTGCCATATTATGCTGAAGTTCAAGTTTAAAAAGGCTTTTGTTTTAGTTATACATTGCCTTAAATGTTAATGTTTATTTATGAAAGCTTCCGCAATATTTGTATCCTTACTGAGCATCTGAGCTCACCCCTTTCAATGTTTTAATATTTTCCAGGATGTGAAGAAGTATTTTATGAATGACCTGCAGAGATTGTCAGAAGAGGATATGAGTGTGGACTATGGAGACTTTGTTATTGTAGTTTTTCACTTTATGATGTAATGTAACGTTTACGAATGTATCTAGTGTTTCCAAGGCTACTGAACTAATCGGTCTTTCGAGACTTGATCTTTTGTGATCATGCCAATGTTACGAAGTAATGCACCGACTCTGGGTAGCTGGGGTCGGGGCGTTATAACTTAAAACATAATACCATTTAAAATTAATATTCTTATAAAATACCGTCAAACCCTATATTGAAGACTTTAAATCATTTTAGAGAACATTTCCTTGAAAACTTATAAAATAAGATTCAAAACATTTTTAACTGCCTTTTTCTTTGAAAACACTTTTAAAAAATATAATGAATGCTTAAAAATGTTTTGAAAACCATTTTACGTGAAATCATATGAAATAATCTTGAAATGTCTTTAAAAACCATTTATTTGAAAATACATTGAAAAAATGTAAATAAGGTTGGAAAATGTTTTGAAAACATTTTATTTGAAAATATCTTTGAAAAGTTATGAGGAAATATTTTAAAACATTAAACACTTTAAAAATATTTTTCCCTTTAAAATTATCTTCAATTTTCATTTTAAGGTGTTTTTTAAAATATTTCTGAAGACATGGTTTTGAAATAAAATAGATTTCCATTAAAAGAGAGAGATATGGTCATATTTTCCATAAAAACATTTTCTTAATTATCATAAGTAATAAAGAGTTGAAATTTTACTAATATATGGATATATATTGAATGAAAATAGGATAATTAATCTAGTGAGTTTTCTGGAGAGATGGATCATAATATTTCATCAAAAAAAAAACATAATTATTAACAATCTCAAAATGTTATGAGATTATTTCAATAAACATTAACAAATTTGTTAATTAGGATCATTATCTTCATGTATGAAAATGAAATTAAATGAAGAAAAAATAACATGAAAATAAGAATATTTATTATGAAACATGTCAATTTTATTCACATACAACTCATTTATGAACATAGGTGCATAACAAAATATATGTCTCAAAGAATTCAATTTGAGACAAAACTACTTAAATTATTTGAAACCTTTTGAATCATTAACCCCATGAAATAAAGATCATATAATGTATAGGTAAATACCCATATATTTAAGTATAAAAATAATATATTACATCCATTGGAAGTATAAGAACCACACAAAAGGAATGGGTGGTGAATAAATCATGTATCACATGGAAATAAAAAAAGTGAGATGAAATTCTCTTAGATTGTGTCATGACTCTTATCATACACGTCCAACCAACATTATAATAAATATAAATTTAAAATAAATCTTTTAAATAACCATAATATTTTATCTAATACTATATATGGTTTTTTTGTGACCTTATATTACCCACTTTTTAACAATCCTTTGTTATGGTTTTACTTCAGGTAATATCCGCTTTGTTTTTCTCACGTGTCTTAAATTTTTATATCTTTGGTCCTTATACTTATATAATGATTCCAGAATTTAAAAAATAATATTAATATAATATATATCCAGTATATGTTTATTATACTAATATATAGAATATATAGAAGTATGAAATGGAATACACCGTTCATGGAGACGGTAAGTTGTACGCACATAGGAACGTTATCAATGTTATTATTATTTTATTGAAATAAAGTATCTAAATGACTATATATTTATGTGTATATACTTATTATAATATATTTATTTTATCATATATATTATATTATATCCCTAAAACACATCCTTAATACATTCCATGTAGTGTGTGAACAAATCACATCACTTTGTTGTGGCGGTAGTCCAAACTTTCTCAAACGAAATTATCGCATTAACACCAAATCGAATAAAAATAGACATTTGTTGTAAAAAGGATTAATAAATATTAAAAACCTAATAAATATTATATAAAACATATATAAAATATTCTCTATCCTAATTTCCAGCATGATAGGTGGTAATGGAAAAATGAATGATCATCGTTTCATGAGGAACATGTTTTCCGTACACAGCAACAATATGTTCGTTAGCCGTTAGGTGGATGTGTGTGTAAGTGTGGGTAAAAATATATACATAAAAACATCCTAGTATATTGAAGATATTGGTTTTCTTATATAATCATGGAAAATAAATTATTTAAGGGTTTGGATAATTTAAATGAAACTTGAGATCTTGAGGGAATATGCTACCTCTTAATCATGTAAATCCATTTAGTTTGTGCAAAAAGGATTCCATGGGAGCCGTTATGCCCAAACAGAGGATTCAATGACTGTGGGAGGAAACTTGGGAGTGTATTTCAGTATATTTTTTTTGATCCAAGGTTCATTAGTGTGTGAAGAAGAGGGAGTGGTGGTGTACTTTTATAGGGAAGGAAAAGGAAAAACATGGAATTTCGGAAAACAAGTTAGGTTTACACGTGTTATTACATAAAAAAAGTAATACCAAACCCAAAACAATTATTAATGTATGGTTTATAGCCGAATTATGGAGATATAATGGGTTTTGAAGTAGTTTTAAGGTCATCTAGGACCCTAATATTAATGTTTAGACCCAAGTTAAGCATAATTTGACTTTAATCTTTGTGATTAATATTAATCACAGTTAATAATAATTTTGGTAAAAATTTATTTTTAACTTATTGGACACTAAATATTATACTATTTACAAAGTTATTTTTTGGTTCTTCAAAACTGAACTCATAGAAGTGGAAAAATTAAGATTAATGATATTCCCTTAGACAGAATGATATTATGGGTATTTAAAGTAGAAATATTATAAAAAAATTATGTTTTTATTATAAATTTAAATATAAAATTGATTGTAATGACCTAAATTTTATTAAAATATATATAATTGATCTTATTTGACCTTAAAAAAATTATGTATAACTTACCATTAATAATTATTTAAACAAATAGGCAGTTATTAACTTAAACACAGTATTTTTCACTATTCATCAAAAAAATAAAGTTTCATAGAAAACTAACAATAAATTAACATAAGATAAATTTTTTATTATAAATTTAAAAATAAATTTTATTTTATCAAATTCAACATCTATTATTGTCTAAAGTTTATTTTCTTATTAAAAGCGCTTCATTCATGAATACAATATTTTTAAACATAAGGGACTTCACAAAATATCATATATTTCACTATCAATATGTTTTATCTATATAAAAAATTTATAAATGATATTTTAAAATTAGTTATCACTATATATATTACTATTTTTAATGAATAGGTAATAATTATCTCTATTAAATAATTTCAACAATAAGAACAATTTTGATAGAAAGCGTCGATGCTGTGTGTAATGAGCGACAAGTCAATGTTGAAGGTTGAGAAAGATAGGTTGGTATTGTGTGTAACATAAGTCAGTATTGCGTGTATAATAATACAATTTTTTAATACATTTAATTCAATTGAATTATGCATTGGGTGAATCAAAGGACATGTCAGTATTACGTGTAGTATAAGCCTTGTTGGTATTGTGTATAGCGCAAACCAAGTCAGTATTGCATGTGAATGTAATGTTTGAATTATTGTTTTTAATATATATATATATATATATATATATATATATAAGAACAATTTATAGTGTCACATTAAATGAAAAATATATAAAATATAAATTCATTTTATTAAAAAAATATTTCACAAAATCTATTAGTGTTAAATTCTAAACCCTTAAAATGAATTTCTCCCTCAATATTTGTCGAGGTTATCAAAGGTTTAATAATTTTAAGTCTCATTCATAGAAACCTAAATTATAAAAATGAATAATAAAAATTCACTTGAAAATGGAAAGTTTGGACCATATTGGTTACACAATGTAGCATATTACTAGGTTTCCACATTAGAGAACATTTGTTGGGAGGTATGATTTGACATGGTAAAAAACCTAAATATTTATACGGAGTGATGGAGATCATAAATCATAGAATATGTAATTATAAAACCAATGATGATGGCCAAAATTTCATAAATCTGTCATGATTACAAATTTCATTGGTTCAACATAAATTAATGTAATAGGACAACACATTTTTTTCATTATCATATCATTGAGTAATTATTTTTATTGACAAATAATATAAGGAAATATACATACATGGGGTTATTCCCTTACCTATATATAATCCTATAATTTATTATTCCTTGATATATTTCCATTTATTCAATTACTCTAATAAATTAATGAGAATTAGTTTATTTTCTTGAATTACTAACAGATCATGAGATCCATGATAATTCAACCCATATATCTTTAGATACCATTAACACAATGTAGTTTCAATAGGCTATACAATATGCATAAATCCTAATATGGAGAGATACAACTTTTACCTTACTGAATTCATCTAATGTTTAACTTAAACATTCCCTAAATGGTTAACATTATAATCATTTGAAATGATTAAAATTAAAATATTTGGAAATAGTGTCCTGAAATCAACTTAATATTGATCCAAAATATATCAAAAAGTATCACTTGGTTCTTAAATTTCAAACATGTTAATACCCTCATCATATATTCCCTATGAAAATGGTAATAACCATAATAACCATAAATACTTTTGGAAAATATGCATGGTTCCTTATTCCAAAGGTTATTGGATATATTCGTTAAATCCAATAAGTTGTAAACTTCATCCATTATTACACATACCACTTTTCAAAAAAAAAATCATATCTATAGTAATAATTTTTATATAATTTACTTTATCCAAATTGATCATCTTATTATCCAAGTGAAACACAATTTTCTAATCATCTTGATCAAAATAAGGGTTACCTTTCATTAATTAAAATATAACTTTCCAAAGTATTCATCACTATTAAAAATGCCCTTTTCAATACATAATTAAAACTTATACAGAAAATAGTTATATATTTAATGATTCATATAGCATAATCATTTAATTCTTAATCATGAGTACTTAATTCATTAAAATTTAATTCTTAACCCTTTACTCATTCTTCGAAAACTTATTCCTTAATACTTATTTCATAGAATATAAAATATGAATCATTTATTATGGTTTCTAAACCTTAATCTAATCATTATTCTTTTGATTAATGTAACAAATACTTTTAATAAAATTACATACCTTTAACATTTCATTTTTGATCTCCATATCTTCAGAAGTATAACCATTACTCATACAACCTTCATGATTATCTATATGAGATTTCCACAAGAGAGAATAAACTGAATAATTCCCACAATTTCCACATCTGAAACATTCAATGTTAACCATGTTCCTTATTTTTCTCTCTATTGAATAAAACCACAAATCACATGGTGAGAAACATATATCATAAAATAAAACAATATAATTAGGAAAAATTACATACAAGATGCTTAAATCATGACACCCACCTTTAATCGATGACACAATAGGTTTATCCTAATTTATTCATAACCAACTTGTATTTAAAACCTTAATGATGGTTTTTGAAGAGTTTTTGAATTCCCAAAGAATATACCCATGGAGTGTCAAACTAAGAGTGCAACAATTCCTGTTGTTTTGTACAAGATTTCGCCAATTCAGGCCTGGAACGTCTTGTCAGAGTTGATACCCATAGGTATGGTTATTACAGAGGCACATTCACTTGTAGTATCTGTACAGGGGTGTATTTTTAGGAAACCACTCACTCTATCCACTACCAAAATTCCCAAGAATTTTCCTAAATGATAACTCATCCTTATACTTATCATTAGAGTGATCCCTAGAAATATCCTTGGAAAAATTTCTAGGGATATCACTAATTTTTTATCATCCTAGTATCCAATGTTTTACTAAACCACTCCATTGATACCAACTATAGTGACACAAGCTTAACATATTGGGATATTACATCATTTTAGATGAATATATAGTACATTTCAAAAATACATACCTGATAACCATAATTGTTAATTGTCTTTGGAAACATGGGAAAAATCATCCATCCTTGTGAAATATCTTCAACATCCACCATATAAATCTAAACCTTTAGTAATTATACCAAAAAATTGTCTTCGCAACATGGATAAAGTAAAAATAATAAATGGGTGAGCCCAGATGCCTAGTAATGGTAAATAAAGAAAATTCATAAGAATAACATGAACAAAAGGGTATGGAACTTGATCATAAAATTTGAATGTCATACCCTTCATATTAGAGATCATAATATAGATTAGTTGTTTAGAAGATATGAATCATAAGTAGATAGTTAACATAAGATACAAAAGCATAACATTGAAATAAAATATAAAATTGTGTAAAAGAAATATAGAAACCCAATGTCAAGACAACCTAACTAGGCCTTTGTAACATGTGAATCTTGGGTTAATCACGTGTCTACCTACTTTGGGTTTGGGATTCCCTCTCACGTAGCATATTTTTTTGGGATTCAGATGTAATCCCATATGCCCTCTTATTTCAGGCTTTGGATGTCCTATCATTTAACCACTTGTTTCAGTCTTGACATTTCCCCCCATTTACCCTCTTATTTCCATCTTGGGATTTCCTCTCAAATACCCTATTTTTTGGGCATGGGATTTCCTCATGTTGACCCTCTTGTTTTGGGCTTGGAGTTCCCACCCGTGTACCCTTTGAAATCCTAAAACACTGATCATTATGCAATTAATTGGGGGGATATATAGTTATCAACCATCAAATAATAAAATAATACATGCTTGTTCTACAAAACATTCATCATATCATGACCCATGAAAAATTATGTGTTCAATAAACAATCAATAATAACCCATGAAATGAAATTAATTTCATTAACATTTTATCACATCATAACCTATTGAAAATATATTGGGTTCATAATCATTTCACCAAATCATAACCTGTGAAAATAAAAAGGGTTTTAAATTCATATAACCCGTGGAAAAGAAACTGATTTTCATAAACATATAACCCGTGGAAGGGAAATGTGTTTCATAAAGACCATAACATTAAGCATAACCCATTCTTATAAATGTAATGAATATAACCATTATATAATTTTCTATAAGGGAATTAGTAACATCAAGGGATTTATTCATATATGGAAAATAATTTTTAAACAACATTCAAAAACATTTCTTGAGTAAAATTTCCTTTCTTCATCAAAAAAGTATTCTTATTACATAAAAACATTTAATAATAATTTGGTCAGAAAACACCTTCAAAATATATAAGGAAGACTCGAATTCATATGGGAAAAATTTTCCCTCATAAACATATAAATAATAATTGAAATCCTTTTTGAATCCTTTTTCTTGGAAAACATATAAAATAATCTTCAAAATGTTTAAAAAACCTTTTTATTGAAAAATACATTGAAAACTTATAAATAATGCCTGAAAACGTTTTAAAAATATTTTATTTTAAAATAAATTTGAAAATATTTAAAAAATAAAGAGATAAATTTGAAAATTATCTTTACATATCATTTTAAAATTTATTCGAAAACATTTTTCTAGACATTATTTAGAAATAAAACAGATTTCCATCCGAAGGGAGAGATACAATCAGATTTTTATTAAAAACATTTTCATAATTGTATTAAGTATAAAAGACTAGTAATTGGAAATAACTTGTGGATATATATTTATTAAATATAGGATAAGGAATATTATTAGTTTTATTGAGATAGGGATCATAAAATTCCTTAAAATAAGCATTATCATTAACAATCATGAAAAGTGATGAGATTTGTTTTGTAAAATCTCACCACTTGGTTAATTGTGATCAAAATATTCATGTAAGAAAATGAAATTAAATGAATTGTACAATATCATTAAAAGAAGTTTATTTTGTATTAAATATGTATATTTTAAACATATACACCTTTTTAAAAAAACATTGGGGCATAACAAAACATGTGTCTCAAAGAAGGCAATTTAAGACAATACTATTTTACCGATTTTGTAACTTTTGAATCATTAAGAACATGAAATAAATATCATATAATGGATATTTAAATACCCATAAATTTATGTATATGAATCATATATTACATACATGGGAAGTATACACACCACAAAAAAATAATGGATGGTCAATAAAGACTTGATGTCATGGAAATTAAAAGAGAGATGAAATTCTCATACCTTATGTCTTGAATCTTTCCATACATGTTCAAACACATGTATAATAAATATAAATTTATTATAAATATTTTACAGAACCATATTCATATATATAATATCATATATGGTTTTATTATGATCATATATTACCCACTTGTTAACAATCCTTTGTTAATGCAGTACTTCGGGTAATATCTTCAATGTTTGTCGCATTGTCTGAACTTGTTATATCTTTGGTCTATATAATTATATCATGATTCAATAATATAAAAATCTATATAAATATCATATATATCTATTATATTATAAATATACTATTTTATATAATATATATAAGTACTAAATGAATACACCATTCATGGATACAGTAATCCGTATATACGCATGAACGATGTTTGCGTTTTTATTATTGTATTGAAAGATAGTATGGAAAAGAAACATGTATATATATATGTATATATATATATAATTTTTTTAGTTTAATTATTATATTATATATATTATATATGTTCACTAAACCCATCCGTAATACATTCCTTGTAGTGTGTTAATGAATCACATCATTTTGAGGGGGTGGTAGTCCACACTACCTCAAATGAAATTATCATATTAAAAACAAATAGAAAGTAAAAAATACATATGTGGAAAGAATATTTCAGAAAATTAAATAAATAAAAAATATCATATCTAAAATTTTTAACCATATTTTCTATCATATTGGGATCCATGATAGGTGGTAATGGAAAAAATGAACAATCATCATTTCGTGAGGCAGTAGTTTTCCAAACACAAAAATAGTATGTTTGTTACCCATGTTTGTAATTGTAGTTGGGAATAATTACTTAAAAACATAATAGTATATTTAGGATACTAGTGTTGTTATATTTCATGGAAAATAATATATTTTAGGGAGTAGAAAAAATAAATGAAAATAGACATCTTAAGAGAATACATTACCACTTAATTGGGTGACTCCTTTTGGTTTGTGACAAATGGGTTCCTTGGAAGACATTAATCCCAAATAGAGACTTTAAGGAATAACAGAGTGATGTTGGGAACTAATTTTATCAAAGATTGAGAGATCCAATGGTCTTGAGAGGTGTGAGGAAGGAGTGGTGGTGACTTTTTATAGGCAATGAAAAGGACTCACTTTGAATTTTTAAAAACAAGTTAGGTGTACACATGTTATTACCTAAAAAAGTCATAACAATCCCAAAAGACAATAATTAATTGAATTTTTATGGCATAAATAGGAAATAAAATGGGTTTTGAAAAAGTTTCTAGGATATTCGTGTCCCTGATATTAAGGATTAGTCTCTAATGAAGTTTATTTTGAATTTAATCACTGTGATTAATTTTAATCGCTTTTACTAATAATTTTGGTCACAAATTAATTTTATCTTGTTAGACTCCAAAAATTATACTTGTTACAATGTTTTATGGTTGTTTTTTGAAATTAATCTCACATATGTGGAAAGATTATGATTAATGCTAATCTCGCATATGGGATGAAATTACATGTTTTTAATGTAGAAAGTTGTTCAATGTTTATTAAGTTTATGTATTCAATTTCAAAGTGAAATTGATTATAATGACATAAATTGTATTAATATATGTATAATTGATCTACTTTTACAATAAAAAATAATTTATAACATAAAATTAATAATTATTTAAAAGAATATGTTGTTATTTAATAAAATGATGAATTTTTCAATATTAATCAAAAAATTATGTCTCTCATAAAAATAACAAAAATTAAACCAAATATAATTTTTGTATTAAAAATTTAAAAGTATAGTTTATTTTATGAAATTAAATTTCTACATGTCTCTATAATTAATTTTATTATTAAAAGTAGTTCATTCAAGATAACAGTATTTTAAAACATAACAGTCTTTAAACAAATCAAATCTCGTAGTATAAATATGTTTCATCTATATCAAAAAATTATAAGTAATATTTGAAAATTATTTATTAATATTTTTATTACTGTGTTTAGCATCTAGGTTATAATTATATCTATTAAATAATTTTAATAATAATATGATGTTTCATAGAAAGAATCAGGGTTTCATGTAACGTATGCCAAGTCGATGTTGCAGGTTACGAAATCTAGGTCATTATTACGTGTAACATACATCGTTATTGAGTGTAGAACATCCCAAATGGGTATTTAATTTACTAAAATCCATGTCATTATTGCATGTAGTGAAAGGCATGTCGGTATTTCACATAGCACAATCCAATTCAGTATTGTGTGTAGTGCAGGCCAGATCAGTATTGCATGTGAAAGTAATGTTTAAATTACTATTTTTAATATATATATATATATATAAGAACTATTTATAGTGTCATGTGAAATGAAAAATATAAAAAATATAAACTAATTTGAAAATTTGTATTTCACAAAATCTCATGGTGTTACATAGTAGGTGGGACAAACCATTAATCTAGTTCATCCATTTGAATGTGTGAATGGTTCCATTATCAGTATTATTCTCCATGAGTCTACTAAGAGGATCCTATACCATGATAAAAATACAATGATATAGGGGTTAACCTTGTTTGAGGCATTTAAATTATTTAAAAAACCCCTTATCTTACCCATTGTCAAAACCGAGAACTAGGGTGAGCTAAAACACCTAAAAAATAAGTCATGCACCCAAATGAAAAAACAAAAACAATCCAGTACCATGAGAATTTAACCCCATTCCATCATATCATAAGCCTTATCTATACCAATATTAATGAAAAAATTCAAACAAAAATATTTTTTTGTTTGCCACAAGAGTTACCTAAGTAATACATATATCTTCTAGCAGGGACCTTCCATTACTGAAATAATGTTGATCACCAAACACCCATTCAAGGACAAATATTGACAATCACATGTTATCAATGCTGGATAGAATTATATAAGTCACATTACAAATGATTATAGGATGAAATTTATTGAAGGATCAAATGGTTATTCACATTCAGAATCTGCATGACCACAATTGCATAGACTACCAGATGAAGAGAACCATCTTGAAACATGTTTGGGGTCAATTGAACAGATTCTCTTGGATAAGTTCCCAAAAGAGAAAAGATAATGATTTATGAAATCCATTAGATATAGGGTATCTATTATGGCTTAGTGAATTAAGGGAATCATGAATTTATTTCTCCGCAGGTATAAATCATCAAGTGTCATTGGTGTTATTTAACACAACTTGAGGAATATGATTAAAGAGATCATCATGGCCTTATGAATAACCACCCTGTATACTGGTATTAACATCTGAAAAAACATATTTAAAGAAGTTTTCATGAATACATCAAATTATCAAGGGTTAAATATAGAAGGATCAATTTTCCATGATAATATTTAGTATGAGTCCATGTTTCATTTCATTGATATAGATCAGAAATAATGTTGTATTTTTATCTCCTTATTTCAGCCATGTGATCCTTTCTTAGTTAGGAACAACCATATATCCTTTAATAAGAATTTCATTATACACATTCTTGATATTAAAAATGTTCTAAAAAACTATTCATCCCAATCATCTTCAAGACCTATTTCTCTTCGTTCAATTTCATTTTTGAAATTAACCAGATCTACAAATCGATAACATTATTGGTTATTCCACTTAAATAGGACTGTCTTCGGCCATTTGAGAATATTATGAAAAAAATTCCAAGAAAATTCATATTTGGTAATGAGGTAGGAATTTTTAGCGACATAATGAATGTCGGTATTTTCATCCCATTGTTTCGAAAAATAAAAAATGCTGAATGTTCACCATTATCCCACCCATAGAAATATGTAATGTAGAAAGATTAGTTACTGTTTGAACCAACTATTTAACTCATTGATCAAGGAATATAGAAACATCCTAAATATTTCCTAGAACACACTCCAACCTACACTAGGTTCACTGGGTACCTTTTTTATTGTTTTTTCATACGAATTTATCTCCTGTGTAACCCAAATCCACTAGAGTATCCTTTTTCACAAAGGATAAAAATTCCTAATGGTATCTCTATGGGTAATGACATCATAATTTATTCTCCAAAAACTCCATGATTTTATTAAAGTCCCCTTCAAAAAAACATGCCAAATCAACAATATATAATTAATCTAGGTCTGTCCGTAAGACCAACCTTTCTCTTGGATCAAATTTCACATACACCAAAGTGAACGAAATAATACACCTAACCATATGGTTCTTAGTCATAATATACTCCTTTGAAACATTAAATCTTTCAACTATAATAGAATAACCCCAAATGATCCAGATATGGCGATTCAAATGATTCTGTTGTAAATAGGCTCGTAAACCAGTCTTATAAGGTAATACCACAATGATAGTGTTATTATAATTTGGATCAATGATATCCAGTAAGGAGATATTTATATACCTAACTTCATTATGAAGTTAATCAATATTAATAAGTTTTCCCAAACCAAAGGAATTACATATCACGATTATGATAATTTGGAGAAAGGTCATTTATTTTTTTCCCATGGCTAATGAGATTACATTCAATGAAGAGAAGATACATATGCTTCACGTATTAACCACGATCATCTACAGACTATACATGAAGTTGTGAGTGAACTAGGTTACAATTATTCCAAAATACCTTTCCCTTTCATTAAAATGTATAACCTATTTATGTAGGGGTGGTTGGTATTTTAGAATTTCCAGGTTTATGATTGGGAATATATGGGGAATAAATATATAAAGCGACCACAATCTTCCCCAATATGTACATTGTCTTATGTTGTATATGATCAGACCATGAATAAATTTTGTATAAATATAATACAATTTTGTTTTGATCAAGGTGGTGAATATCTTAACCAAGATTTTATTAATTTTTTATGTGATCAAGGGATTTTATCCCAACTTACTCCACCTTATTCACTATAGTGGAATGGTGTTAATAAAAATTGGAATCATACCCTAAATGACATGGTAATGTTGACGATGATTCATTAATATCTTCCATCATCCCTTATTAGGATAAGAATTATATGAAACAACACCCATTCAAAATCAAGTACTAACTATAGAAAAAGGCTGACTTCCAGATGTGTTAATGTATTAAAAGAAATCTATGTTGTCACGCACTTGTATAATAGGTTTTGAATAGTTTTTACAGAAATATAAGGCAATATGTGTTCTCTCAATGGAATGAATTTTATCCTTATAGGGAACCAAAATTAAAAAAATGGATAATATCAATACGATACCTCAAAATTGAATGTGTGTTGAAAGCCAAGCCCTATTTCATGGGAGAGATCAAATCCTCAAGATGGATAGTACAAAAAACATTGTCTTTGATGAAATTGATTCTCATAATACACAAGAGTTATTACATGAAGACATTCCATTGGAACCAGTAAAATACGATGTCTTGAAACAGAAGTACTGTGTTGGAGTACAAGAATATCAAGAGAAAAAAAAATATGGTTATCTAGCCCCCAAAGTTGGTGAATCATTATTTTTTAAGAATAATGAAAATCTCATATATAAAGAGGTAGTATAGATATTATAAGTTATAATTTGGAATTAAAATGTGAATTCTGATATATATTCCATAGATGAAAAGCATTTTAATTTTTTTGTTAATCCACCAATTGATGGAAAGATTGTTGGGTGTAAATGTGTATTAAAGGTAAAAATTTACATGGAAGGCAGTAAGACTAGTGTCTAAAGGGTTTAAATACAAACAATAAATTAACTACAATGAAACCATTTCTATATTTGATATGTGTAAATCAATCATAATTTCCATTTCTATAACAGGATAGAATGACTATGATATTCATAAAATGGATTTCATGAAAACTATCCATATGGGGAACCGTTAGGATGATGTATTTATAACAAAACAAGATGTGTTTGTGACCCTAGGATGTTCCAAAAAGATATGTTAGTTTCATAGATGTATTTATGGATTGAAAAAAGCATCTAATTTGGGGGATACATTGTTCGATTAATCTATAAAATAATTCATTTTCACAAATTATGATTCTGAGTGATTTTTTACGATATGTTTAGTGGGAGTGTGATCTTTATCCTAATAGTATATATCTATGACATACTACTCATTGTAAACTATGTAACAATATTATAATGAATTAATGAATGGTTAAAAAATTCTTCTCCCTAAAGGACTTAGGTGAAAAAAGCAACATTATAGGGATCAAGATCAGTTGGTATTGATCCAAGAGGATTCTTAGATTAAATTAGGGTATATACATTGAACAAATAAAAAATATATTTATTATGGAACAATATATGGGGTATTTGTTCTAGTGTTACATGTTATATATCATTTCACAATTATTAATCCTGACACACAAGATGATATATGGGGAAATATTAAGTCCCCTTACACATACAATGTTGGATTAATCTTATATGTATTGTCATATACTAGGATTATGTGTTCCGCACCTTGATCATGGTTGGAGGATATCATGTTTTTCAATGTGAACAGTAATCGTCTACTGTTAAGGATATCTTTAAGTATTTAATATGAACTATGGTAATGTTCTTAATGTATGGAGAACATGTAGAGCATATCATTAGTAATTATACTCATCATTTATTTAAAACAAATTTGAGTAATAAAAAATTAAAATAAAGAAATGTTTTCAATCTCAATTGAGGGGTCGTGAGTTGGAATAGATCAATGCATTCAGTTTTCACTTATCTACAATGAATTCTGGGTATGTAGAAACTTTTTATATATCCAAATAATATTTTTGGTTATGAAACATTGTCCAATATCTTCATGTGGTACCTATTATTAAGGAACCTATCACACTATAATGTGAAAAAATCTATTATGGTGGCTCTTGAAAAGGATTCAAGTTTACACAAATAGATAATGAACTTAATTTAAATTTAATAACTCTTGAAGTATTTTTTTGGATGGGTTATGTTATGGTGATAAGAGATTCCATTGAAGAAAAAAATAGTGTACCTCTTGGCTAAACCATTATCATAGTAGAATCACAAATATAATTTGAATGTTTGCAGAATAAATATTGTTAGTAGTTGACTCTAGTGAAAGTATGATTTAGATGGAGCTAGTTCCCTTGATAGAACATATATAAAATTTATTATTACATGTATAAATTATTTTTAAAATTAATAAACATCTTATCACATGATGACTATTCTTATATGTGACATGTTATATTATAATGGGTAACAGTCACAATAAAATATCATAACAGTTCCCCATTTTTATGTGAACCCAAAACTACCATGATAATATTCTTATATATATA
This sequence comes from Viscum album, assembly GCA_963277665.1. Classification (NCBI taxonomy): domain Eukaryota; kingdom Viridiplantae; phylum Streptophyta; class Magnoliopsida; order Santalales; family Viscaceae; genus Viscum; species Viscum album. The sequence continues at coordinate 1,438,746,240 of OY728127.1, read as the reverse complement.
TGTTCAATATGTGGATCATATCATTTATGGGACATAAATTATATAGCCTATAAAGTGTGCAGTCTCATTGGACATTAAGAAACCGTCTCATGGTATAAGTCCTTGGTAATTTCCATGGCGTGTGATTATGAGAACATGACCTTCTTTTACAAAGTAAATATATTTGTATAATTCGATATTCCTAAATATGTAAAAGTGTATTAATCCTTATACTTTAATATTATCACTCACATATATTTATGTGTTAAGGAAAACTGTGATGAAATATGTTCACAAAGAAGTAGGATATGTTTGGTTTTTCAATAGTGATATTAAATTAATGAATATTGTGAGAGAAGACTTGTCCCTTTGGTTATTTAAGTGGTTTTAATGTCAATGTGCCATTTATAATAATAACAAATCTAAATTAATAAATTTCGATGGTATTTTGTGGGTAGGATCCTTTCTGGAAAGTCAAAGAAAAACTGAGCACATGGTAGATAACATTAGCCTGAAACATCTTTGATTGGAGACATCATGATAAACATATTATATAATATAATATATAAATTTATATAGTTATATGTAATTGTGACATTAACTTATTTCTATATGGGTGTATTCGTGTAATACTAGATTCTCACCTTGTAATTTTCGCAGATCTGCAAAATGCCATTGAGAATGAGTACTAGAGGGTAAAATAATAAGTGTATCTAAAAAATAATCAAAATGTTATATATTATATATTATTTAAAATGTCGAATAAATATAATTCGCAAACCTAGTTTAATAATTATTCATGATTAGTTTGATATCATATATTCACTTACTAGTTATTCGAGATAATTTTTTGCGTGTATAATATTTAATAAATATTAATTTACTATTTTAAGAATAATTATTTTATTTTTTATTGTAGAATAAGATCATGATATTTAGGTATTAAATAAATAGTTATTTTCAGTTCTTGATAAATATTGGGGAGGAATGGAGGAACTAATTTAAGGTTCCAGTGAGAATAAATATATATGAAATATTATTTGAATAAATTGTAAAAAAATTATTTGTGAAATAATATTTAATTAGTTCATTTTTTTCCTCATTTATATAATTAATAATAATATTATTATTATTATTATTGACATGGTGATCTACGAGGGTTAGTGGAATAATTAGGGCACATGTAAAATTATTATTTTATAAATGTGGCACTATTTAATCTCAATTAATTTATTTTCAATCATAATGCTTTTAATTTGTTATGTATGGAAAATAAAATCACCTTAAGCCACATTGAAATCCTCTCAATTAACTCTCTCAAGAATAGAGAGAAATAATCCTCCACCATCCCACTCTAATTTATAGAGATCCAGGATAATCGTTATAGGAATTGATTCTCATTGAGATTATAGATGAGTGATGAAGGCATCATGATATTATGTTCTAGTACTCAATGATTCATATGGAAATTCTCAAGGGAATGTGGTGCATGTTTAGATCACTACAAGGGATAATCTAAAATTTATTACAATTTTAAAATGACGGTAATACATAAAGATGTCATATTCATCAAAAAATAAAGAATTCATTGTAATAAATGCTGAAATTAATTACAAATGATTGTTTGATGAACCTATGATTGGTTCGAGAATTCTCATTTCAATTAAAAATTGATATATATTTTTATGGCATTATTCTTCGATGAAAATCTCAGATTAATCATATTTTACAAAAAATGATTAGTTGGGAATGCTCCACTAGCATTTTTGTGGCGCCCAAACCCCTTAGAATAGTAACATGATCAATGAAATAGTAAAATAATATTTGTATTATTTGAATAAATAAAAATATAATAAATTTAAACCACCTTAAAAATAAATACAAGTGTTAAATATAGTAAAATAAATTTTTGAAAGAGAGATGCCATAATTATATTATTTAAAAACATAATTTTTTTTATGAAAATATATTTTTATGATAAATTTAAGAAATTTATATATTTTTTTCTATCAATTGAAATTATAAAACACAATATATTCAATAATGATATGATTTTAATCAATATTATGTCTTTTTTTAAAGTTTTTTAAATTTTACCATGTCATAAGAGTAGGTATTTTCCAATAAATGACATTTTCAAAAAATATTTTTCAAATTGAATAAATTATTTTTATGAAATATATAAAATTTTTGGAATCAATATATCAAAATTATTTTAGCATTATTTTTTTCATTTTTCATGGATTGTTTAAATTTTATATGATTTTGAAAATAGAAATAAAATATATGTTATTTCTCATTATTAGTTAAATACATGATTAATTGCATATGGGAAGATGTAAAATACCATTAGATTTGATTCAAATTCAATAATGAATTCATTTATTAAGAATAGTACTCATTATTGGTTTTATTGAAAAAAATAATAAACTAATTAATATTATATTCAAGAACACCTCTTGTCCCCTTAATAAATACCACCATTCACCACCCCACTTGCACTCACTCATTAAGCATAATAGCTTTAGAAAATTTAAAATAATCTCTCCCCAAATCACTTCACATTTATTAAGAGTTATAGTCTAAAAAACTATTCTATGGAGCATTATGAAGTATCCTAAGGTATGATATCCAAAATATGATGTAATGTTCTTAACCAAGCTATTTTAAAATTTTCTTTTTTGACATTCACCTACTTTATTTTATTCTACATGAAATAAGGGAATAATTATCATAATTGTACTAAAATAATGTTATGTTAATGTAATATCCATTATCAAACCTCCTCCAATTTTATTCTTAAAGGAAAATGTTTTTTATATTTTTTCGGTTCACTTCCTCCATGAACAACATATTTTATTTTTCATCATCGTCTTCATGGTTGGATAAAATAGTAATTTAATGGATCAATATGATAATAAAAAATATATTTTATTATTTTTAAAAATCCATAAAGGGTAAATAAACATAATAATTAAACAAAATTATTTTTTCTTCCATGGTTGGAAAAACTACCAAAATTAATTGACCATTATACAATAACATTATTACATAATTAACCTTACCTAAAATGAATCAATTATGGATATTCAAACCCATTAATCCTCTTGGAATGAAATTATGATTATTTCATCAAATTTTTTGGAGTTATAGAACAATTTGATATAAATCACCCTAATTATATACAAACTGATGTGACATTGGAACCATGATATGAATGACCACATATTAGTGACTATAGATAGTATAACTTAATAAAATTGTTATAAGATAAACTAATAAAATAATAACAAATAAATTATACCTATATATGTTTCTTGATAAGTTAATTAATAATACTAATTTTATTATTTAGGTGTCCAAACACATGTACCATGTGGGTTGGAACCATAAGTATGAGAATTTATGAACCACCCTCTTCTATTTTAAGATATGATTTTAATATTTAATCCTCAATTTCTCAATATATTATTATCAGGTATTTATTTTATATATTACAAATGTGTCCCTCAAATATACTATGGATATTGCGAAATCATTTTATGATCCTAGGTGGAGGAAGAAAATCCAAAACACACCCCGATCAATCTAAATGAAATCGATCATTGATTTAAATTGTAAAAAACTGAAAAAAAAGGATTTTATCTACAAATAATTTTAAGAAAATTATATATAGTTCTATAATAGAGTATCATTTTATATTGATCATATGAAAAATAAAGGTTCTCTACATCCCTAATTGGTCTATCAGAATAAGAATCCATGATCAAATCTTAAAGATTCTTAAATGAGGAATGAGTGGCTCCTCCATTACTGGAATGATTAATGTTGTTTTGGAAAGAAATGATATATGGAAACATTTGAATCAAATTAAATATCAAGAGAGTAAATTGAAATTGTTAACTTGTTCCCTTATATAGAGATGGTTATCAATCCTCAATGAATAAGGAATTAATAAGGTGTTGCCTAATCCCTCATGAATTAAGCCCCATTGTTGAGTCCATTGAATACATTATGAGGGGGGTAGATGAATTCCCCTTTGGGATAAATCACAAGTAACAGTGGTATATTGGAACCCTCATAATCTTGTTATGATGCATAAGAATTCATTGGATGGTAATATAATCTTTTGTAATATGCATTATATGCACATTATTTGGGCGTACATCCAAAATCTAACACTTTAACTAAAATCTCTGTGGAATTTATAAAAAACATCCAACATTGTAAATCCATCCAAACCATATTTGAAATTTGTTGCAGCTAATTCTCTTCCTTTAGAAAAAATCACTATTTTAAAAACCAAAACATTATCCAATGGTAAAACAATGTGACCCTATGGGCCATATTTTCATTAAAAATTTATATAAAATTCTCATTCCAAATTTTTAAGTAGGGGAAAACATCAAGTAAATAATAATTTTTTATCAAACTACTAAGGGGTTTGGTCTGATCACCATAAACCATAATGATATCATTATAGAAAATATTTCCACCATAATATGTATCTCTAACATCATATGTATTTCTATAAAAATCCACTATTCCTTAAAATTAGGTGACCACTAGACACATATTAATGTCAATCTAGTATAGTTCATCTCATATTTCCTTGATTCTCAGAAAAAGGCCTACCAACTTTATGAATACACCACATATGATTACATCACATTTCCCACATCCATTTAGTTAAAAACATCATATGTAACTCCACAAATCATTGAATTTCATTTCTTGAGTCTAATTTATTAATGGTCTAAATGTTGTTACACATTATAAAAGTGAAAAATATCATCTTGGTTGTACACTAATTAAAAAAATCTTAATAAACATATAAAAACATTATATTATATTAGTCACAATGACTTTCTTAAGAGATGTATCAAATTATGATGGTTCGCATGCATGGTATCTCACCAATCTCATATAAGAAGGATTCATTATTATTATATATACATGAGTAAATTGATAAATGTATGTAATTATGTTGGATATAATTTAACATGCCAATATAATTAGTAATACACTACCTATTTCATCATTAATCTATTCCTTATACCTCATATAAAACCCTTTATTATGTGTATAAGTTTTTATTTACTCTAACGTATACATATCATCATAACTGCTAATAATTCATTAATATAATCAAAAAGGAAAAACTCAATGTCATACTTCATTTGGATTTTTTCATTCAACAATTTATATATAGTAAATTTTAACACACATAGATGATGTATAAATAGAGGATTTAGTTATTATAATAACATCACGCATTATACAACCATTACATCAATATCATAATAATATTATACCAAGTAAATCTACATGACCGTAAAAAATATTCTATAAAAATAGTTTCATCAATTGATCCCCTATATTATCATTTGCAGACACACAATAAAACCTTACATCAACCCCAAACATCTCTTCTATGATATGGTTTTCAAAAGGATTATTTTTTCCTTTTGTGACAATGAGGTTCCCTATATTGAAAAGTTACTCATTTTTTATATTAAAGCATAATCACTCCTTAAATACTAGGACCCATTCGATGTGAAGTAATGAAATTCTTGATGCAAATATATTATTTTACATCATCTGGTAAAAAGATTTAGTCTACCTATGTTGTGGATTATGCTATCGTGGATTATTTGTAATGTTTCTATGTGATAGCTCCATGAACTAATCAAAACATGAATCTAGATTTAGATTTTAGCTTAAATTAATTTTTTGGAAACTAGAATTAGGTTAACTATCACGACTCGTACTCGGGGCTCGTGTCGTGACTACCCCAAGCCCACCATCCATAGGCCAGGGGCTAGCGACTAGCACCAAAGGCGAATCCCCAATAAAAAGGGAAGGTGTTTACTTTAAACCGGTAACACACAAAGTATGAACACAAGCAGTAGAAGCAACAAGTAATAAAATATAAAAGAAAGGTGTGCTGAAAGTAAGTGGGCTAGTATACAAACCCCACTGAACAACAAGTACAAGTACAAGTAAAAAGGAAAACAGCTCCGGAATCATCCACTGGGGAACCCTACCTGAAGGGTAGGTACAGATCTAGAACAACTCATCCCTGAATTACGTCCCACCTAGTCCAACTCTGAGCAACCTCCCATCCATCACCCTCAGCCTCGATCACTATTGTCCATCATCAGCACAGAACACAACAAGTTGTGGTCGAAGCCCGTGCAGGGATGAGTATAAAGACACTCTGTAGGGGACCCCGAGACCCCCGAAGGTCTCCCATAATCCACTAAGGATAAACCACATAAGTAAGATACAATCACGAAGTATTAACCATCCCCACTTCGGTATATTCCAATACATATGCCTAAGTTACCAATCACTGTCCGGCTCCAACACTCGATCCCAAGCACAACCCATTCCACAAAGGAAGTAAGGTCAATCATCTCAATGATAACAACTAAAAGACAAAAATCAGCTCACACAGGTATACAACTCATGTATAATGGTAGATATGATTAGATGTAGCCATTGAATCATCTCCTCTGTCGAACCCACATAGGATCCTGGAACAGTATCAGCGCTGTCGAACCCACAAAGGATCCCGGTATAGAAGTCATCGCTGTCGAACCCACAGAGGATCCCAGTACAAAATTCTTCGATGTTGAACCCACAGAGGTTCCTGGTATAGTATCTTCGAGGTCGAACTTGCGAAGAATCCTAGTACAGTATTTGGTCCACGTAGGATCCTATAATCTCAGTCATAGCCAGCCACATGGTTTCCACAAAGCACGCTTGATTCTGGGAGGGTCCGCTCCTCAAGCCAAGTGTCTCAAAGGTATTCCACATCATAGGGGGAAAATTCAAGCAATATGTGTCCAAGACACATAGACTAGGTGACCAAGCCATTTTCCAAAAAGTACACGGTGTGTTGGAATAAGGCACACACCATGTTTTCAGATGCCAGGTACTAACCGCGTACAACGGCCTGTGTCGAAAGGATTTTCATGTAGAAAAGTAAGTACACGGGATGTGGTATGGTGAAATTTCATGTCTACAGACCTCGAGTACATCCCATGTGCAATGGCCCATATCTCAAGCCGCAGAACGCTCGTACTACACGGTGTGTTTGTCAGAAGTGCACACCGTGTATTCTGGAATTTTCCAGAAACGTCGCCTCCGGCCAGCGCGCCTCCCATGAAGTTTGATCTTTGTTCTGATGGTCCGTTCGTCATGAATCATCAAACACTATGTCACCATGAAGCCCTGTAGTCATCATTGGTGTTTTAGGGCCTCTGATCGACTCCAAAAACATGACTTTATTCTCCCGCTCGAAGAACGGTCCTTTCTATTCCAGTCCAATCTGTCACCCGCTATCATCGTCGCACCTCTACTATGTTGTAGAGATGTTGGGTCTTTAATTTGGGATCTTTTTGTTGCTCAATGATCTCTCAACGATCCGTCATTCGTTACCCAAGAAGAGTGCAAAGAACACTACAAAAAATCACAAGAACGATTGAGGGATCATACCGTGTTCATTTGGCCCGGTCTTTCCACGTTAGTTTGGTAGCAAGCAGGTCTAGAGAAACTATCAAGGAAGGAATATTAAAATTTTCTCAATTCAAATCACACCCCTACCTCACTTGACGATATTCATTGATGAAGTCGTGGGAAGGCAACATCGTTTCGTCAACGTCAGAAGAGGAAGAGTTCGGAGAAGACGAGTCGAAGATGACGTCGTCAGTGTTCATCATGGGCAACGACTTCATCCCTCAACCGAAGTTTCTTCATTGACGGAGGAAGAGTTCTTCCAAGTTCTTCCTTTTCTCCCCAAAAGCTCCACCAAAAGAGTTTCCAACCAAAATAATTGATTAAGGAACCCGTTATTTAATTGTTGTCAAAATAAATCCAACGATTTTAAATTAATTAATTAATTCCATTAATTAATTTTTGGTTTGGAACACTTATGAGGGAAGGTGGAAAGTTACGATTAAATGATGAGAGGATTGGCTTCATTGGCTTAAGGTAATTTTAAGGGTTTCATCCCACATAAATGGGGGTTTATGGGGTTTGAAGCTTGTGTGGGCCCCACATAAAATTATCCTCCCAAGGGAGGTTATGTGTGGGTGGGCCCCAACACTAACCTCCCCATGAAGGTTTTAACTACCAATAAATAAAAATATGTTATCTATGATTTTTATTTAACTTAATTAAAAACCCCCGAAATATAACTTCCACTCTTGTTAGAACGCAACTGCAGTGAAGATCTTACTAAGCAATCACCAAAGCTGCTAGTTCAACGGTGTCTTTAGATTTCAATTCCGATCACTAGTTCAAAAGTTATAAAATCCCATACGTATGTTCACTATACATACCCAAAAAAAACTTTAAAAATTTATTTTGGGCACATAGGGCCTCGGAATCAAGCGCCGTTAGAAATTGCGGAGTCCTAAAATTCCCATGAATTTAAGAAAAAAATTCCACGGAATTTATGGGTCTTTAAATTCTCCCCACCTCAGGGATTGACATCCCCGTAAGATACAACTGACACTATGGAAACAAATGGGGGTACTGAGCACGCATCTGAGCCTCCCGCTCTAATGTGCTCTCGTGAAGGTTCTCGTGCTTCCATAGAACGCGCCCCAGAGGTATCGAACGTCCACATAGGACCCGATTCTGTCCATCATCAATCTCCACTAGAACCTCTGTGAAAGTCTCCCCATCATTGATGTCCATCCCCCCAAAGTCAATGATGTGAGAAGGGTCATGGAGGTATCTCCTCTACTGAGACACATGGAAGCCATCGTGCACCTGGTGCAACTGAGATGGAAGAGCCAAGCGATAATCCACCTCACCTACCCTACTGAGGACCTGGAACGGTATAATGAATCATGGATATAACTTGCTGCCTGGGCCAAATCTCTGTAGACCATGTCGAGGTGAGACCTGTAGAAATACGTGGTCGCCATCCTCGAACTCCAGTGGTCTCTATATCCTATCAGCATAGGACTTCTGCCTAATCTGTGCAATCTTCATTCACTCCTGGATGATCTGCACCTTCTCCATCATAGCCTGCACCATCTCTAGTCCCATAAGTGCTGACTTCCCTAGGTCATTCCAGCACAAAGGCAATCTGTAGGGTCTGTTGTAAAGTGCCTCAAAAGGTGCCATCCCGATGTTGGAGTGGTATTTGTTGTTGTACGCAAACTCTACCAAGGGTATGTGATCCTCCCAGATACAACCAAAGTCAAGTACCCATGAACAGAGCATGTCCTCGAGAGTTTGAATGGTCCTCTTAGTCTGACCATCCGTCTAAGGATGGAAGGCAGTGCTCAAGCGAAGCTACGTCCCGAAATCCTCCTACAACCCCTTCCATAGCCGAGAAGTGAAACAAGAATATCGATCGGAGACAATCGTCGATGGAACACCATGAAGCCATACGATCTCCCATATGTAGAGGCATCCCATGATCGCTACTGAACCATGCTCTCTGATCAGTAGGAAGTGGGCCTACTTGGTGAGTCGGTCGACAATCACCCAGATATATTCATGTACTCTGGTTGTATGTGGAATTCCCATCGTGAAATCCATGGATATCCCATCCCACTTCCACTCTAGGACCTCTAAGGTCTGAACTAATCCTGCTGGAACCTGGTGCTCCACCTTCACTTGCTGACAAGTGATGCATCGTGAGACAAACTCTGCTACTTCCTTCTTCATACCTAGCCACTAGTGCTATCATTAGAGGTCATGATACATATTTGACACTCCTGGATGTACCTCTAGAGGGGAAGTGTGGAACTCCCTCAACACTTCCTCTTGAAGTGAAACTGGAACCATAATACATCCTCTGAAAAGAATGACGTGCTCCCTACCTAAAGAAAATCCATCAGGTGACTACCCTGTGGATATCTGATCTTGTTGCGTCTCATAGTCAGCATCTCCATGTTATGCCTCCCTGAATATCTGAATAAGTAGAGGAGTTACTGTGAGAGACTGTATAAAGGTTTATCCATCTCGATCCACAAAGGATAACCACAACGCGACCAGCTCCTCTGTCACCACTCCAAGTAGCTGAATTCCTGATCTCTTGTTGAGAGCATCTTCTACAACATTCCCCCTCCTAGGAGTATAGACTATCTCAAATACATAGTCCTGGAGGAACTCAAGCCAACACCATTCTCTCAGGTTCAGGTCCTTCTACAAGAATATATACCTGAGACTCTGGTGGTTAGAATAGACTGTAAAACTCTCACCCATTAGATAGTGCCACCCAATATTTAAGTTGAAGACCATTGGTGATTATTCCAGGTCATGGGTAGCGTAGTTATGTTCGTTCTATCTCAACAACCGAGAACCATAAGCGATCACTACTCGCTCCTAAATCAGGACACACCCAAGTCTGATCCCTGATGAATCATAGTAAACTACATACCCAACACCCTCCTCTGATAGCCTCAAGATGGGTGCACTAGTTAACCTATGCCTTAGCTCCTAAAATCTCTACTTCCATCTCTCTGACAGCACGAAGGGTAGACCCTTCTTCGTCAATACGGAAAGTAGTACTGCAAATCTGGAGAAGTCTGACACAAATCTCTGATAGTACCCATCTAGTCCCAGAAAGCTTCGTACCTCCATCACACTCTTGGGTGGATCCCAAGCAAGTACTACCTCGATCTTCCCTGGATCCAATGCAACTACAGCCTCTAATAAGACATGTCCTAGAAAGTGTACCTCTTGGATTCAAAATTGGCACTTTGAGAGCTTACTATAAATCTAGAGATCTCGGAGTGTGTCCAGTACTACCCGCAAATGGTAGGCGTGATCCTCCTTAGTAGCTAAGTAGATCAAAATGTCATCGATGAAGTCTGTCATAAAGTGATCAAGGTATGACTAAACGATCCTATTCATGAGTCCCATGAACACTGATGGTGTGTTGGTTACGCCGAATAGCATAACCAAGAATTCGTAGTGTCCATACCAGCATCTGAAGGCCGTATTCTGCACATCCTCATCCCGTACTTTGAGCTGGTGATATCCTGACCAAATATCTATCTTAGAGAACCAAACCGCTCCCTTCAGCTGATCCAAGAGGTCATCAATCCTTAGGAGTGGGTACTTAATCTTCACGGTCACCTGGTTCTGGCGCTGATAATCAACACACAGATGAAAGCTTCCATTCGCTTTCTTAGTGAACAAAATTAGGGATGCCCATGGTGAAACACTGGGTTGGATAAATCCCTTCCCCTACAAGTCCTCCAGCTGTACCCGCTGCTCACGAAGCTCCATGGGAGCAATCCGATATGATGTAGTGGATGTCGTTGTCATCCTGGGGTACAAGTCAATATAAAATTCTACCTCTCTTCAGGGAGGTAGTCCTGGAATGTCATCAGAGAAGATATCAATGTACTGATCCACCACAACAGCAAATCTTGGACTTCGAACATTAACCGCTCCGAGAATGAGGCTATCCAACTGATGTGTGATCAGATACCCCCTCCTTTGGGTATGTCCATCTTGCACTGAAAAGGCTCCCTTCTCACTGGTGAAGGTAAAACTCATCCCATCCTCGCAGACACACCGCACTTTCCACCTAATTTAGTCGATCTGAGCATGAACTGTTGATAACCAGTCCATACCCAAGATGAAATCGTGAGGCCACGACGCTGCTATGAGGAGATCCCAGCCAAAGCTCTCGCCTCCTATAGTAAGCTCACACTGCTGGCACCAGTGCGTAACCGTCGAGTCTTCTCGCGTAGGAGTATATAGCCATAAGGATCGAGCCAACGGCTCCATCGGAATCTCTGAGCTCCGAATGAGGGAAGCGGAAATAAAATAATGACTCACACCTACGTCTATAAGTATTGTATCAAGGGTGGAGTAGACACATATAGTACCTCAAATAAAATCAGGTGTGTTGTGGTTGTAGGCCTTGACTGCCTGGAGCTATGCCCACCTCTGTCCGCCAGCTCCTTGTGGTCGGGGTGGACCTCCTGGTGGTGGTGGTAGTAGGACCTCGAAACGTCGTCCACTACCTGTTTCTCAGCCAGTTCATCTGCCACGTCTGTCTACTCCCAGCAGACCACCACAGTCGAATCTCTACCTCTTCATGGGAGGTCCCTCTACTGTTTTCCGCTCATCTGCCTAGAGGGTCGGGCAGTCACGAGCCATGTGACCCTACCCGCCGCACACATAGCACTGCTTGCTCCTCATATGGCTGGCTCTGTCTCGTGTTCCCCACACAACCGAACATGTATCCTAAGGTCACCCACCTGATGACCTGGTCTTCTTGGACCTCTGTGACATCTGTCTACTATCGGCTGTAGAAGACTCCGCTACATGTCACCCTATGGTGGGTCTTGGTGCTGGTGACTGCTCAGCAAGAAAACTCTCCACTAGAAGGGCTCTCTCCAGCAGTCCTGCATGTGTTGGAATGCCGAGGGAGATCATCGAATCCCGGATCTCATGCTTGAGTCCCTGATCGAAGTTCCTAGCCCTGAAGAATGGGTCACGTACCATATATATGGAGTAGCACGAGAGTTCAGTGAACCTCGCTGAGTACCGAGCAACTGTCTTTCTACCCTGCTATAGATGCAGTAAATCCTGTATCCACACTGCATGAAGGGTGGATAGAACAGACTCTGACTGGAAGAGACTCTCGAAGTCTACCCGGAGTAGTGATGCCTAGTCATGCACCTAGAGCATCAGGATCCACCATCTACCTATGGCTACAAGCAGGAGACTCGTGACATGAATCACTATGAAGTCGGCTGGTGTCCCTACAAATCTAAAAACTCTCACACCAGCCTCCATCCAAACCAACGCTTCCTGTGGGTCCATCTCTCCCCTGAACTAGGGCGGCCTCTGGAACTGGAACTCGTGCAATGCACTTAGACATCGTGCACTCTCTAATGCTAGAGCTGGTGGTATCGGTGGACCAGCGGGTAGTGGTACTGCTGGTACCTCCGCTGTGATGGGTCCCGACACCGAGGCCTCGTCGCTCAGTGGGCTACCATCTCGTACGAAACTCAGAACCCTAGTCGGATGCCTACGTGGGGCCATCCTGAAAAGGAACAGGTGCGCCACAATCAAAATAATATACCTATTGAGATGACACAAGGTAATCATGAAGAAAACTTTTCAATGGAAACACACACACAATCGGTGTTTTAGTGCACTAAGTCAGAAGTCAGAAGTTAGAGTCATAGTGTATGGATACGTCAGCCGCCGCACCAAGACAGGCTTCCCTAAACTGATAACCACAACCAAAAAAATTAAAAATATTTCTATTAAAAGATTCAGAGTCTATGTTATGTGGTAGAACCAACTCTTATGATACCAATTTTTCACGACCCGTACTCGGGGCCCATGTCGTGACTACCCCAAGCCTGCCTTCTATAGGCCAGGGGCTGGCGACTAGCACCAAAGGAAAATCCCTGATAAAAAGAGAAGGCATATCCTTTAAACCTGTAACACACACATTCTGAACACAAGTAGTAGAAGAAAAGGGTATTAATATAGAAAATAAAGGTGTTCTAAAAGTAAGTGGGAAAGTATACAAACCCAACTGAAAACATGTATAAGTACAAGTAAAAAGGAAAAAAGCTCCTGGATTATCCACCAGGGAATCCTACCTGAAGGGTAGGTACAGATCTCGAGAAAATCATCCATGAAGTACATCCCATCTAGTCCAGCTTCATGCAAGCTCCCATCTGTCTCCCTCAGCCTCGATCACTGTTGTCCGTCGTCTGCATAGAACACAACAAGGTGCAGGCCAAGGCTGTGCAGGGGTGAGTATAACGATACTCTGTAGGGGACCCCGAGACCACAAAAGGTCTCCCAGAATCCACTAAGTATAAACCACAGATGTATGATACAATCGCTAAGTATAAACCATCCCTACTTAGGTATATTCCCATACATATGCCTAAGTTACCAATCACTATCTGGCTCCAACACTCAATCCCAAGAACAACCCATTCCACAAAGTAAAGTAGATCATCTCAATGATAACAACTGAAAGACAAGACTCAGCTCACATAGGTATACAACTCATGTAGATGGGTAGAGATGATTAGATGTAGCCACTGAATCATCTCCTCTGTTGATCCCACATAGGATCCTGGAACAGTATCAGCGATGTCAAACCCACTGGGGATCCTAGTACAGAAGTCATCGCTATCGAACCCACGGAGGATCCTGATACAGAATTCATCACTGTCGAACCCACAGAGGATCCAGGTATAGTATAAATGCTGTCGAACCCAATGAGGATCCTAGTATAGTATTAGGTCTATGTTGGATCCTATCATCTCAGTCGCAGCCAGCCACAGGGTTTCCACAAAGCACGCTTGATTCTGAGAGGGTCCGCTCCTCAAGCCAAGTGTCTCAAAGGTCCGCCACATCATAGGGGGAAAATCCAAGAAATACGTGTCCAAGACACAGAGACGAGGTGACCAAGACATTTTCCAAAAATTACAGGGCGTGTTGGAATAAGGTACATGCCGTGTATTAAGACATTGCGTACTGCCCATGTACAACGGCCGATGTCGAAAGGCTGGTCGTGTAGAAAAGTAAGTAAACTATGGGTGGAATGGTGACACATCGTGTCTACAGACCTTGGGTATTGCTCGTGTGAAACGACCAGTATCTCAAGCCGTAGAACGCCCATAATACACGACGTATTTGTCAAAAGTAAACTCCATGTATTCTAGAATTTTCCAGAAATGGCGTCTCCGGCCAGTGCGCCTCCTGTGAAGTCAGATCTTCGTTCTGATGGTCTGTTCGTCATGAAACATCAGACACTAGGTAACACCAAAGTCCTATAGCTGTCTTTGGTGTTTTCGCACCTCCGATCAGCTCCTAAAACACAACTAGATTCTCCCACACGAAGAACGGTCGAAGAACAGTCCTTTCCATTCTGGTCCAATCCATCGCCCACTATCATCGTCGCGCCTCTACTAGGTCGTAGTGGTGTTGGGTCTTCAATTTGGGATCATTGTGTTGCTCAACGGTCTCACAAAGATCCATTGTTCGTTACCCAAGAAGAACGCGAAGAACACACCAAACATTCACAAGAACAGCGGAGGGATCAAACTGTGTTCGTTCGGCCTGGTCCATCCACATTAGTTTGGTAGCAAGCGGGTCTAGAGAAATAATCATGGAAGGAATATTAAATGTTTCTCATATCAAATCACACCCCTACCTCGCTTGACGATATTTTTTGACAAAGTCACGGGAAGGAGGCGTCGTTTCATCAACGTCGGAAGAGGAAGAGTTTAGAAAAGATGAGTTGAAGATGACATCGTCTGTGTTCTTCGTGGGCGACAAATTCGTCCCTCGACTGAAGGTTCTTCGTTGACGGAGGAAGCGTTATTCCAAGTTCTTCCTTCTCTCACCAAAAGCTCCACCAAAAGTGTCCAACCAAAAAAATGGATTAAGCAACCCATTATTTAATTATTGGAAAAAGATTTCAAACAATTTCAAATTAATTAATTAATTCCATTAATTATATTGTGGTTTGGAACACTTATGAGGGAAGGTGGAAAGTTACCATTAAATGAAGAGAGGACCAGCTTCATTAACTCAAGGGAAGTTTAAGGGTTTCATCCCACATAAAAGGGGGTTTAGGTGGTTTGAAGCTTCAGTGGTACCCACCCAAAAATATCCTCCCAAGTGAGGTTATGTGCGGGTGGGCCCCACCACTAACCTCCCCTTGGAGGTTTCAACTGCCAAGAAATAAAAATAAGCCATCTCTTATTTTTATTTAACTTAATTAAAAACCCCAAAAATCTAACTTCCACTATTTTTAGAATGCAACTACAGTGAAGATCTTACTAAGTAATCACTGATTCTGTGAGTTCAATAGTTCCCTTAGATTTCAATTCCGATCACCAGTTCAAAAGTTATAAAATCTCGTATGTACGTTCACTGAACGTACCTGAACAAAACTTTAGAAATTGATTCCAGGCACATCGGGCCAAGGAATCAAGCACCGTCAGAAACTTCGGACTCGTAAAATTCCCATGAATTTATGAAATACATTTCCACGGAATTTATGGGTCATTACATTAACATTTTACAAATACCTCAACCTATCCTTCAATGATTAATAAAAAATCCTTAGTCCAACTTAATTACTTTAGGATGTTCATCAATTATATCCAGTTACCATCACCTATATTATATGGGTATCTTAGGGTTATGCTCAATGAATAATAGACATTGGGTAGAGTACACAACATGGATTAAATGATATATGTAATAAACAAACCTTGATTAACCAAACCCTTCACCAGATCTGAACGTCACATGGTGAGGTGTAGTTGGAAAATAGAAAAAATATAGTATATAATTAATCTTGACATGAAACCTGAGTACAATGCAGAAGAAAATCATTCAACCAAATCCATACAATCCAATCCAAATTGTCTAATCCTAAAGTTATGAATAAAAAAGACCATCATGTCTCCATGAGACCACCAGTAACCTCTGAAACAATCAGAACCAATGGAAAAGGCCAAAAGAGAAACTTATAATCTACAAGATTCCATTCACTTTACATGTATACTACAACACAACATCTATACCCACCACATCAGAAAAATTACAGTGTAAGAACAACACCAAGTATGATACCACCACAGTGTCTCTCCAATGTCTAAAATCAAGAATGCAATAGTTCTAGTGTTGCAACCTCAACGCCAGTATCCTAGATCCAATGCATGATTTTTTACATTGGAATAATATACATGGAATCACATCCTGAATAACTGATTAGTTTAGTAGTATTAGTAAATTAGATACAAATATGAGTCTTACATCATATTTTATTACAAAAATGAAAAATTAATTTTTTTGAGAATATCATTATTCCCTTTATAATATTCTTTCATATATATATATTATAGTAATATTCTTGGAATCCTGGGGAAAGAAAAAAAAATAACCAAGATCTCAATTACTTTTTAGGGTTATGTACAGTGGAATCATTTAGGAATCAATAAGAATAATTGATATGAAAAGGTAAAAATAGAAAAAAACATGTTATATATTCAATTAATTGGGAAGGAAGTTCATCTATAGATAAAATATATCAGAGAATATCATGGATAATAATCAATATGGAAAGGTAAAGAAATGAAAACATATACCATCTAATAAATAACATGACAATCATAATTTTATAATGCATAAAAAAATTTTAATGGTAAATAATTTAAAACATATTCAATTTAATAAATAACTAACAATGAAATGCATATAGAGTTAATGTAATTCTAAAAATTTCCTAAATAGTAATAAGTAATTTCTGACTGATGGAAATTATTAGTTAATGGATTCCATGATTCCTAGGTAAATGAAATGTATACTATTATAACCTTTCTAAAGATGATTTAAAACATACTAGTAAATACCCTCATAACTAATTCTAGCCAACTAAGTCATCCGAGTAGGCAATCTATGCATCAAGAGGATATTCAGAATTAGGCCCCACTTGTGTCATACCTATCCAATAAATTATTCATCTATCAAATAATCTATATAATTATTAGAAAATGTTCCTTATCAAGAATCCATATTTCCTAAAGAATATGAATTTATCAATATTTCCCCAGATGAAAAAATAAAAAAAAAGGTAGAACACAATATATTGAAATGATATATCGTTTAATAAATAAACATATCCTTGGTAAATAAAATGTATATTTATGGGAAATTGAATTACCAATGATCATAGGAAGGTGACCATTTAAATGTAAAGTTATTAGCTATAAACATTAATCAAGTCTGTGAATGTCAATAATTTCTTTAGTTAAAACGACTATAAACCAGCCAGATGAATAATAAGGATGGTATCAATATAACATATACCAATTGAAGTAATAATAATTGTTTTTTATGTATATAAATACCATAAAGACATATTTAAAAACATATTTTCCAGAATATATTGATTTCATTTTGATGTTTATTTGAAAATAATTTTCTTTCACAATTAGATTTAAAAAATATATTTAAAAAGATCATCATAAAATTGAAAAATGATGATTAAAATAAATTATGTTCATAATAATGGATAATTACTTAAAATCCGTAAAAGTTAAAAAAATCCATTTTAGCTATAAAAGGTTAGGAAAATTCCTTGTTTAGAAAATGATAAGAACAATTTTTTTCCATTTTTGGTAAATCCAAACATGTATAATTTTGAAAACAACAAAATATTCCTTCAAAAAAATTAAAGAGTAATAATGGCAGAAAATTAGTTTGACAAATAATTTTAAAAAGGTTAGGAAAAATTTGAATTTATTTATAAAATACATTGTTCTGGATGAAATAAATTCAACTGAAGAGAAAAATAAAGTCAAACATACTTAAAAACATTTTAAAAAAACATTTTAACTTCCAAATAGTATAAACATAGTACTATTATATGGAAATATATTGAATAAACAATAAATAATATTATTAAATTGTATCATTATGAAATGATCATGTAATTTACTTCAACCTATTTTATTTAATAATCAATCTTGGTTAGAATTAGATTATGAAATGAACCCTTAAATTGATCATATTTTTGTTGTGAGAAATAAAAAATGAATATATTAGGTTTATAAACATCAAGTACTCATAAATAATTTTATATAAAAAATAATATAAAATAATTCATTAGACACATAATCTTATCTTGACATAAATTATGATGTAGTAGTTTTACCCAATGAGTGGAAATTTAGTTAAAAAATCTCTTATCTTACGCTTACTTTTAATTGAACATTCATTAACCTTCTTTATAGTGGTTTTAAAGAATTCTATTAACCTCCAAAACAATAATCAGATTCAATATATCATACATGATCCTATAAAAATATTTTTTTTACTTATTTATTAATAATATTTCAATATTTTCATTGTTTCGTTTGTTAATCACCAAGTTTTCCCATTATTTTTTGTTATGAAATTTACTATTATATTTATATTATGTAGTTTATTCAAATATATAACCATAATAATTAAATAATTTTCATATTTATATATAAATTATATTGTTGAAACCAATCATTAATTATTGTAGGACAATTTAAGAATGTCATCATCGTTGAGACAGTAGGTTGTATATACACATGAGTAAAGTATTCAATTTCAATGTTCATTGTAGAAAGGAGTTAAGTGATATTTTACCTTTAAATAATGATCATAATATCATATATAACATATTATAAACTTATATATACCATCTATTTAGTGTGGTGATGAAAAGAGACCCACATCACTTCCTAAAGTTGGTAGTCCACATATACACAAACGACGTTATCATCCATACGTGGGTGAAAAGGAATAATATAAAATCATGTTTATTAACTTTATATAAAGATAAATATATCATTATTATCATTATTATGTAATTCATATAACATATAATAATTAAATTTATCTTTATCACCTTCCAGGTGAAGCGTTGGTGAAAGAAAAATCATGTCACTTCACGAGGCGGTAGTCCATCGTACACATGATCGACATTATTGTGTCTCATACAGAATGAGAGGTTAAATGACATATGTGATATTATTACTATATAGGTGTTAATATGTTATAAATATAATATATATATATTTAATTTATATCCATAATCATAACAAACCTTGAGAGCAGGAAATGGAAAAATGAATGACATCGGTTTGGAATTTGAAAGTCAATCGTATAAATGATTAATGATTCTGTAAAACATATGATGGATGTAGAGAATAATATAGGTACAAACATAATATAAAAATATGAAAATATATTTTTGTTAGAAAATTTATTATATCTTAATTTTTATATAAAAAATTAATCATATGGAGAAAGTAGTAAAATAAACATGCTCGTTGAAAAAATACATCTTTTACACTTTTCCTCTTATGTTTGAACTAAATCCCTAAATTGTGGTACTTATTCCCAAATGTGTCTCTTATATTATGGGATGGAATATTTTAGATGATTTGGGTAGGTAATTACCAAACCAAAAAGGATTGAATGCCTGAATAAGAGATGATAGTGGGGGGCCTTTTATAAGTGGGGTGAGTGGCACACATGTAATATTTTTAAAAGAGTGAATTCCACCAAAAATTTGTTCTTATGACCAGGCGACGATAATGTTACATTATCAATAATTTAAGGTATAATATCAATATTGTATCATCAAATGGGATTTGGGATATTTTTGGATACTTCTACACATACTATTTTATGTTTAACCACTACGTAAACTCATTGTTACCTTAATCGATATAATTAGGTTTAACTATATTCACTAATAATTGTCGTATGAATTTAAGTTGACCATATTAGAAAATATAAACTATTTTTATTTCAAAAATTTATTCAGTTTATCCAAATTCAACTCACATAGTTTTAAAAACATTAATTTAAAATTAATCTCACATACGTGATGTGAAAGTCTATTTTTAAAATGACAATGTTCAAAAGATTACAAAGATTTTATATCTAAATTAAATGTGGAAATTATTAACATGACTACAATTTAATTAAAATATGTATAACTGGCCTATTTTTTACTTTAAAAACTTTTCAATATAGAATTTATCATTTTAAATGTTTTAGACGAAATGATTTTTTTCAATTCAATTCTAGTATTTTTTACTACTCATTTGAAAATGAATATTATCCGAAAGATACCAAATTGTCAACCTAAAAAAATATTAGATTTCAAATTCAAAAAATAAAATATTTTTCTCAAAAAAATTCTAAAAGTTTGAAAAATAATTTAAAATTTTGTTTTCCAATAATTACTAATCCTTCTATTAGAAAATTACAGTTTTTCATAAGACATTAATTTTTCTTTTAAATGATTTTTATTATTTTTTATAAACAATATATAACAAATAAATGTTTCTAAAATATATAATATAATAATATATTAAATCCGTTTAATGGACTCGATTTCAACATATAGGTGATACCTATAATATTGAATAATAATATATATTTTATATTGTTTCTCAGTAAAACTCGATCTTGCATTCAATTTAAGCTATCGAGAAAACTTTTTGTTTCCTGTAACACAAGCTAAACTCGATGTTTCATGCGTTGAAGAATATAAAATGCATTGAATTTATATAAAATATTAAATATATCATATTTTATAAGATTGTTATATTCCCTTGTACACTTAGTGTTATGTGTTATACACACTATCTAATATGATGTAAATATTTTAAAATCTAAGGTTTTTACATTCTCTTCACCTTAAATAAATTGGTTCCTCACAAATTAAACTCGATCTCAGTAATTGGGGGTTTGGAATTTGGAAATATAATTTTTAAAAGACACAAATTGTGAAATACATAACAAAATATCCCCTTAATAAGATTTAAAGGGAACTACAATGGTCATATGGAATAAAAAATATCTAGGTTTATAAGTAAAACAACATTGGTCGAAAGTTATGATATGGACATGGAGGAAAAGTGTAAATATTTATATAGATAGATTGAGATAATTGATCATAATATAGTTAATGATCAATATAATGTTAAGGGACTAAAAACGTTAAATTTATGAAAAATTTAAAACTACATTGATTCAATATAAATGAAGGTATTATGATAACATTTTTTATTCAACAACATTTTTCTAATGTAGATTAATTATTTTATGACCTAATTAAATAAGGAAATATTTTTTTGTTATATTTATATTTCATAGAATAATTTCATCATTTTTTTTATTTTATCAATTTCCAACTCATCCCTTAAACCAAGAAATGAATATCCAAAAAATGAATTTTTTATGCCTTAATCAATAAAATTCACTTTTAATGTGCTTTAAGATCCATTATGTAAAACATCCATTTAATATACATATTTTACAAAGCTAATATGGTTTGAAAATGTTATGTAATAATGTAAATTAATCTATCAACCTCATCCGTTACATCACTAGTTCATTATTAATATTTATTTGGAAAATTGTTTAACTACAAATAACAAGATGTTAACAAGGAAATCTCATATGATAGTATTAGGTTATAAACCCATGTAATCCTTATTTCATGAGTTCAAGTCCCATTTATATCCCAAAAATGATGCATTTTCACTTGACATTCAGTTTTTTCATTTTTATAAACTATATTATTATAATTCCTCAAACATTCTCAAAAATATATTATATAAATCTTTGTAATAAACTAAATTTTTAAATATCTTCTTCTATAGTGTATTTAGTAAACCCCCTTTTAAAAAATTTCTAATAATCATATATTATTATTATTATTAAAACTTCATTAATGATCATATTTACCATTGTTGTTATCAATACCATTAATCATATATCAATAAAATGTAATGGAATTATTATTTAAATAATTATTCTACTAAAACATTTAATAAACCAATGGGTTCTATTATCAGAAAATTATTCCAAAATACCTTTAACTGTGTTACATTCTGACCACAAAAAAATTATTAAATTTGTATTTATGATTATGAACATATGATTAATAGAATACTCATAAACCATGTTGTTAAAATAACTATTAATTTAATTAATATAGGTGTGCTTCTAAAATTTAACACTATCCTTTTTTGTTTCACAATTCATATAATCAAAATACCAATAATAAAAAATATAAAAAATTTAATTCCTGAATACCAATAAATAAATATTTCATCCATTTTATTTCCATATAGGTCTATAATTGTTCTAGGTTTTAACCTTTAGATGAGGTCATTAATTTAGATAATTCCTAGGATCCCCACATTTATTAAAAAAAATTATAAATGGGCCCTAAGAATGAGATTTATTTCCTTTCATTGTACTCTTCAATTTTCCTTGTGAATTCATTTTTTTCATTATTTTCAACACATAAATAATTTTATTGATCCAATGGGACACATTACTAGGTGAAACTTTCCAAATTTCTAACATGATATTAATCAGGTATTCCTTTCTCCATGGTCTTCACCACTCTAGTTGTCAGAGAAATATATAATTATATTCTTTGGTGAGTCCAATAATAGGTTAAGGTATATGTGTTGAATCGTATTTTTTAAAAACAATTATCCATAATAATGATGTCATTATCTCCTATCATATTCCCATTTGGTTTCTTATGATCACCAAATTTTCCTTCATATTCAATGTTGTCATAATTTTATTGGGATCTAGCCATTATCTAAAACCAAAAAGGGTAGTGTGATTAAGAATAATCATAGTGAAATATCTCTATAATAATTAATATTATTTCTATGTCATGAAGAATTATTTTCAATCTAATACACATTAGGATTAACCAAGGTTATTCATTTTCATAAACTATTGAAATTTTTCAAAATGGATTGTAATGAAAATTTTAATTGTCATAATCATATCCTCAAGACTACTAAACAAGGTGCCACACAAGGCCCATTTTTTTATACTAGGAAATGGGTGTGTCGTGACCAACACACCATTTCCAGAGTTATTACCTCTATGTAACTCTTTTCTAGAAACGTTTCCACTTATAGTATCAAAAAATTGATGTATTTTCTAAAAAACCCTTGAAATATATAACTTACAGAGACATTAGGATGTTCTTATATACATATCCTCAAAATATATCATATAATTATGATATATAAACTAAATTTTCCTAAATGTAGTTCCCAATGTTTATACTTTTCTTCTATTGTTACCCATTGTAGTGACTCTGACCCCATTAGTCTGGAGTCGATGTTTTCTTCATTTCATTGGAATAAGGTACACGTAATCACATTCCGAAGGATCGATCATTTTAATAGTCTTATTAAACAAGATAAGTATGTAATATTTACGTTAAATTTTAATTCTGAAAATAAAAAATAATTTCTTTCAAGAATATCTTTATTAACAATAATATATTTGTTCACATTGATCATATTAAACTTCGAAGAATACTAGAGAAAGGAAAAAAAATATCATGAGCTCAAAAGATCAGTATGTGTTAAATACAGTAGAAGCATTAAAAAGTTAATAAGCATAATTTATATGAAAAAATAATAATTAAACACACATTCCTATTATATTGAAATACGTATGAAGATGTGACAATATAAGAGGGGGGTTAATTGTAATTTTAAAAACATTAATTTTTAACATTATGTAAATCTTTTTTTAACAAAGTTAAAAAAATCTAATTCACTAAACCCTCTTATTTAATGTTAAAAAAAACACCCTTGGTTAAAATAATAATTATTACCATATTGTAAATTAGATACATGTTTTATTATTTAACATTTTACATTAATGTGAATATAATCTGAAATCAGAGTTTATACAATAAAAAATATATAACAAGTAACGCTTTCTTTTGGTAATCTATTTTAGCGGAATTAAATAAACTTGTAACAGAAAAAGTAACACAAATAAAATGAATTCCTTTAACCCAAAGATAAGGGTATCCAATATACTTGGATAAAATTACCTTGAGTTATATATTCAATAAAGTTTGTATTACCCACACTAGGTTAAGAAGTCTATCCACGAAAGATCAGATGCATCTTCTATCTTGTTATCCCCACGTGACCTTGATTAAACAAGTAATAAACACTCCTATATTATTTTAATTGGAATACATCAATTAAAGAATAGGTCACATAATGAAAATATTAAATAGACAACCTGAAAAGGTTTCTTTAATACTGATACTCTCTAATATTATAAAAACACTCGGAAAAAGCAATTCACACTCTAGTATTACTAGAGAAAAATCATAGCATGTAGGCACACATAGTTGTTGAGCACTCTTAAAAAATGATGATGTGACTAGGTATTTATATCCATATAGTACAACGATCAACTGGGTCTCAAATGGGAATATTTTCCCTGCAATTTTAGAGGGGCATGTATAGCCGGCACTTACAACATTCATAAAATAACAGATTAGATTACACCGTTTTAATATAAGGAAAAATATCATAAGAAGCATTATCATGAAATATTTATAAAAAAATGATTACATGAATAAGAATAATGTGGAATTGGTGTATCTAATCATTACTATGATAAATAATAAATTGGATTCTAAAGATAATAAAAATCAAATTCAAGGAAGATAAGAATTAGATTCTAAAAGTGAAGAAAATTGGATTCTGGAAATGATGAAAATATGATTCAAGAATTACTGAGAATCAGATGTTAGAAACATGATGAATCGTATGATAAAATCTATGTTAATTGGAATAGATAAACATAGAAAATTAGATTCACAATTCTGTCTGAATCAAGATTAATAAAATGTGAGAATCAAATTAGTGAAACTGTGAGAATCAAATTTGTTAAACTATCGGAATTAGATTCATGAAACTGTGAGAATCAATTTCAAAATTATTGGTGCATTGGAATTGATAAAAGGGTGATAATTGGATTCACAAAACTATGAGAATATGATTCAAAATTTGAAGAGAATCAGATTTATGTAACTGTGTAAATTGGATTTGAAATTCTAAGTGAATTAAAATTGAGAAAGTGTAGGATTCTAATTATCAGAATTGATCTGATTTTCCTTGATCTCAGTATCTATTATGTCTTAAGAAATGTCGTTTACACTTATCTATTGAATATAAAATATATTGAAGTACATGAATCTAGTTATTGTTATAATTAAATACAGTTCCTTATATAATGAAACATTATTAATGAAAAATGTGTTTATAATTTCCGAAACATAAAAGACTGAGTAAAGTCATAAAGAAACTTTTAACTCGACAATATCCTCCTTTTTGGAAAGTATACAACAATTCTTAGGAAATTAATATTAATACCAATATATTTCATCTTAAAATAAATAATTATGTCCCCCTAAGTTTACAACTCTTAAAATACTTAATACGACTAAATACCCCTTTGGTTATGAAATCCCCATAAGGATCATATTCTTATGTTTAAATATTTTTATTCGTTTATTAATTAAATATTTCCCTCTTATATAAGTATACCCCCCATAGACTAATATTCGTTTTATAATATTATCCCCCTTTATGATTTACAAAAAAAGAATGGAGGAAAAAATGTTGTACCTGGAAAAGATAGGAAACATATGCAAAAATAGATGTATAATAGAACTTTTAAATTGAAGTTGTTTTTAAAAAAAAATCCGAGATACAAAAAAATCAATACTTCTCTACAATTAATGTTTTTATCATGGAATAAAACTTCTTCCAATATTTATGATCTTTTTAAGACATTTTGAAGTGCACTTCCTGATTCTGTTTTTTATTCTCAAGAAACAAAATATTTTCTTCATTTCTTTGAATCTTATATTCTTGAGATTTGTGTGTTTTATCTACATCATATTTAAAAGACTTTAACCATTAGATCTCAGTACTGAGGATGTTTAACATTCCGTTCAAATCCTGAACTTCTTGCATATGAATACCCTGTTATTCCTTCATCATTTCTAAAAAACTATCTGATAGTTCTTTAAGAGAATCATCATATTCTTTAAAAGCATTCTTTACTGTCTAGGGTTAGTTTGGGACTTCGTGAAATTTTGATTGATGGTAGATTTATTCAATGTGTAGTTTGGGAATTTGTGAAATTTTCATTCATGGTAGATTTATTCAATGTGTAGTTTAGTTGTTTCGATGTTTGGTCAGTTGGATCCCTTCCTACATTTAGCTTTGATGACATGCACATTAAGAAGTCAATTGAGAAGCGTATTTAAAAAGTAAAAGATTCCTAAGTCCTAAATAGGATTTAAATGATCTTTACTTGTGATAATAAATAAATTACTAAGGTAATATTAATATTGGAAAATATATTTTAAAAGGGAATAATGGGTTTCAATGAAGTACGAAGTGATAATTTTTGGAGTTAATCAGCGAGTATATAAGGAATGTTATACATGGAAACTGCATGTGAAAATTATGGAAGCATATTTAGGGTATCTTTATTTGAATTTAAATGGTTAGATATGTGGGAGATATTGAGAAGAGTGTTTATAGAAAATTCATATGGAAATATATATCAGAATGAATCAAGTTTTATTAAAACATGGTCAAGAAGACCTAGGGAATGATAATTATGGAATAATTCTATATTTAAAATATGTAAAGAATATTACACTGGAATATTCTACGAAGACCATTTAAAGGTGTCATTCTCAGTGACATGTGCTTAAAAATAGGGAGATACATGGTGTGATCTAAACCATGGGTTTTAATGCATTGATATCAAGCATGTGTGTATAAATACTGCATAATACAGTTCTAGGGGAGTATATTTAGGGGGTATATCCTAAAATTAGGTTTTGGATTTTTTTTAAAAATTAATAACTCTAATTTAGTAAATAATATACCAATTAATATCATTAAAATCATTATTGATAAAATTTTCCTAAAAATATGATTAACACTACAATGTTTCAAAAAATGGTTTTTATATGTTACATTCACTATCGTTAAAATTAATTTTCTAATAGATAAAAATTTTATTTGAGAAAATGGATTTAATATTTGGAACAATTATACAAAAATTATGTAATAACATCCATTTTTTAGTAATTATGATTAAATTACTTAGGAAAAAATTAATTACCACTTTAAAAAAAGATTAAAGTGAAAAT
The DNA here is from genome assembly GCA_963277665.1 of Viscum album. NCBI lineage: Eukaryota > Viridiplantae > Streptophyta > Magnoliopsida > Santalales > Viscaceae > Viscum > Viscum album. Next base: position 1,438,718,702 of record OY728127.1, on the reverse strand, counting down.
TTTAAGAGTAAAATATATTAAAACATGTTTTAAAAATGTTTTCAAAGGATTATTTGTGGGATTAAATACCTTACCTGGTCCATCACTCAATTAGTTTCCTTTTTTGGTCCACTTTATAGGTGAAATATGAGATCACTTTATTTTAAGGAGTATTATTTACCAAAATTTCAATTCTATCACATATAAAAAGAGCGCACTTCCACAACATTATTCAACCATTTCTAATGAATTATGGCAAGAATAACTTAATCAATCTATCTTATACACTATTTATTCACATTCTAGAAAAGTTTTACTTCCAAAAGACCACGTTAAGGATCTATTTGGTGTTACCAAAGGGATAAAATCTAAATGGAGAGGTAATGTTTTTAACTGAGCTCTCTTAATTCTCCCCTTTTTTCCCCATAAATCCAATTATATATATTAATGTTTGATAGCCAACGTATTACTAGAATAATATTAAAAATTACTATACCAATAAAGTATCCATTTTCTACTTTCCTCCAAAATCATTCAACAAATGATGATTTCGTCATACCCACATGTGGGCTACAACCTACCCAAAAAACATGATTGATTTTCATCACTACCCTACATGTGTGGGTACACAAGACTTTTCAAAGGATTAATTAGATATTTATAAAATTATTAATATTATTAAATTTAAAAAATTCTCTATGTTATTCTCTGTATATGGAAAATGAACACGTTGTCTATGAACACGTATGGACTAACACCTCCAAAAAATTGACATATTTCATATTTAACTATAGTATTTTATTATTAATCAAAATCTCATATAGCCTAATACACCATCCTAGAACACCTAAATAATAAAAATTTTCTTCTTTAATAATTATAATATTCCATACGACCCACTTTATTAACCATACTCACAAATAGATTATGGATTGTTCTTTTTTTAGTCAATTTAACCACCTACTTGAACAAATCTAAAAATTTATATCATGTATATCATAGAAAACTTAATAGATTTGTTTATTACAAATTTATTAGAAAATAATTTTTGTTTTAATTTTCAGTAAATTGTTTTATTAGTATTAAAATTAATGTTAATGTACCTCTCTTTTTTCTATTATAAATTACCAAAATAAGCGCATCACTAACTTTTTCATCACAAATCCTAAATAAAGTACTGGTAAAATGAAATTTAAACATTAATATTTGTTATAAACAAAAACTTATATGGCTGATAATGATTTTAAAACTATTAAATTTCAATATATAATAATAATTGATACCACCATTATAAGACTGATTCTAAAAAATTATAATATAATATTACCGGATGATAAAAATAAAATATCACTAATATATTTTTCATAAATAATTAAAAATGAGATTTAAAAATCGTTATAAGTGTGCATAAAGTTCTGAAGTATATTATTAATAAGGTAATTTTGGGAAAACATGTGGTTTGATCACATTTTCCTAGGTGGGATTAAATTTAAGGATTTCAGTATATCAATTTTTCTTCATCGATATATAACTTGTATTAATCACTTATTCTCTCTTTATCATGTAAATATAGCCCTTGTAGTTTTTTACCATAACAAAATTCAAATAAAATGTATTTGAAAATCAGTATCATGTTTTAAATTTATGGGTTTTTTATTTTAAAAATAAAGAATGTATAATTGGTTTATTAACTCTATTTTCATTCAATTTGGGTCTTCAGTTATATTTCATGAAAATACTTTTCTGAGTTCTCATATACTTTCATTTCACAATTCTACATGGTCTATATTATTTTATTAATTAGTTAAATTTACTTTTTAAACTGAAAAAATTATTTATATGTAGATTTATTCCTATATACTATGACATTATTAGAAATAATACACATTTGTTATAACAACTTTTTCTCCTCCTTGTCCATATTTTCCATTCTTATAAAGGTTCTCATTTATTATTTGGGAACACAAGTATTTTTTACCTCCTTTGATCCTGTTATTTCTCCTTAAACCATTTCAAAATAAATATCTAGTTTCCTTTTAATGATTTGGGTTGCAACAAAGTCATTTTATAATATATAATGGGAATTTCATTTACACTTGTCTTTTTCTATTCTACATTATATTTATTGAATTAATATTTTTTTAAAGGTATTATTATTTGGATTTATTTTAAGGTAATTATTTATAATGTTTTCACTTAATTTTTAAATATAATATTTAAATAGAAAATAAAAAATCATCACTTTTTACATAATGTTAGAAAATTTTTTATAAGGAAATCATTCTCTTATATCACTTATATTTACCTCTTTATAAAATATGATACTTCATTACCTTTTAATTTACTAATAAAATAATATTTATAACCATGATTATTTTTCAAATTTCATTTATATATGAATTATCTTGGTGTTATTTCTTTACTTGAAGAGTTCTCACCTAGATACACATAAATTTTTCGATTGGAGAAATTAGTGCATAAAATGTCTAATATCTATCTATTTGGTGTAATTACATAATAATTATTCATATAAATTAAATGGTCTTACCAAAAAGTTTATTTTATATCATTGTATACTCATTTGGTTTCCATGGATTATCTGGATAGGATTATCATTGAATTAATTAATGTTTCTTTACAGAATAACATATTTAAAGGATATGAAACCATTTTTTATTTACATGGGTTTTCATTATGTTATGATTGAAATCATGTCCAAACATATGTATGATTTTAATTATGTGATAGTTGTTCAACAAATTATTTAGTCTTCCAAAGCATTGGGTAATTTTTTCAACTCATGACATTCCAGGAATAGTTCTCGGGCACTTATCCTAGCACACTATGATATGTTCTCATGGTAGTGAGCCTTAAATAATTCATATAATGTCATGAACCTTTAATATTATTATATTACTCATTGTTTCCATTATTATATCACACTATTATTTCATGGAACATGTTTATTGAATTTATATTACATGTTTTGCAATCATATTTTATGTAAAACTCATATTTTTTTACGTTCTTTTTAATATGATATTTCACTCTTATTCATATTTTCTCATATCATTATGTTCTAAACCATGATGACATGTTAACATATCATCTCTTAATATGTGTTTGAGATCATATTTTTCTTATGTTTCTATTTCCAATATTGTGATGACGATTATAACATATGAGAAGAATAAAAGGGCTTCTAGTGGATAAATTTTAGATATATGTTAACAAGTGTCGTAAAATAAGATACCTATATAGCTGATTGTCAAAGACACTAAAGATTTCATTCTTGGGATTGTGTCTTTATAGTGAAATGTAATGTTTACCATATGAAAATTATGTAAAATAAAAATATTTTTATCATAGATCATCTCAATTTTTACCTTTGTATATAATATGTCTTTTTAGAATGACGCCAAGGATTGTAGGTCTTGGGTGGCTAAATTCACATCTGAGAAGATTTTAGTTATTTTGTTGATTAGGTGAAACAAATTTAGTAAAAATACTAGGTATACATTATTATTGGATAAAATACTTAACTTTTTGTGATATTTGGAGTCTGTGGTTTTCCTAGAAATTAGAACTTCATCTAGACAATGGAAACTGGAAGAGGCTTGGGCAAATATTCTCCTTGGGGTAATCACTTTGGAAATTTTTTTTTGAGTATTAACTCGATCTTCAGTTAATGCACAATAAGTGAGACTATAATTGCACACATAGCTAGACACTCCCTTGGGATATTCTTTAGTCAATCACATTTTCATTATGATTCATTCTAATGTATTTATTATTTAAGTGAATTATGTTATGGAGTATGGGAAAAACTACCTATATAAAACAATATTTATCCAAGAGTGGTTTAAGTTGAACTGAATGGTAATGTGATTATTTTAAAGAGTAAGACAGTACTAGGTTGATTTTTTCAATATACATTTTAGGATTATTCTTTTATGATATCAATTATCCATTGATAGTTTAAAAAAAATAGTGTTAGTATTTTATGAATACTGAAGGATGTTTTTTAATAACAGTTTTCTTAGACAATGGATAGATTTTCTCAATCAACAACCTAATTTTATAAAATCTGGAGTGTAAAATGTTTTGTTTATTTGAAACTATCTATGAAATATTTTTATTAATAATGAGAGAATACTTGAGTTTAAAAAGGAAAAAAGATAAGTATGGAATCTCATGGATCTTCAGGTGATGAAGATAATGAAATAATGAAGATTCAATTTCATTCATATAAATATTGTGGGAAGAGGCACCCAGGGGAATGTTTGAAAGGAACTATAATATGTTTTATATGAAGTAATGGAGGGAATAAAGGAACTAATTTACCAGGAAAGACGAGGAGGGTAATAGATATAGTGATGGTTCAAAAAATAATTCAACATGAGGAACAATGAACAGTTCAATGAAATAAATGTTGTAAACCTTAGAATTACCCAACTAAATAACCCAATATAGGGTCTAAATATTATTATTGGAATCAAAAAATTAAAAAACCAATTGAATAAGTGAAATCATCAAAAACCAAAACTATTAATGTAGGATTTGAAAATGATGTGGATTGAGGGAAAATAATTATCCTCTCAATAACTATGAGTGTTGTATTTTTATCCTTTTCAACTTACTCCATTATACCATGTATGTTTTCTAAGAACTTGAAATTTCCTCGAAGATAACAAGGTGTTGATTTAAAAAAAATATAGTTGTAAGATTATTATATCCCATGAATATATTTATCAGAATCTACCTTGTAAAATATTATTATCCTTCCTTTAAATTAATTTTATGTGACATTTAAAATGGAATAGACAATGCCAATACATTTATAAAATAAAAGAAATCAATTTACTCTTTAAAGTTCATTTTTTAGAAAAAATTATTTTTATGCGATTTATTTAAATAAATTAAATATACTAAATATATTAACGATATGGTTAATATAACCCCAATATAAGTTTTTATTGAATGAAAAAAAGAGTGGGAATAGTTTATATTTTAAACAATTAATTTTCTTATAAAAATGGTTTTCATTATATTTTTATGATATTTAATAAATTTTAAATTTTAGAATTATAAATTTTCCATATTAAATTATTTTCTATACTTAGAATAATAAAATTATTCTTGGGTAAATTCTTGGTATTTTTCTAATGTAATTGATTTTTTAGTTCAATAGTGAAGAAAATATTTTTAACAAAAACAATATTTTTAATATCTATATTAATATGTATAACTTAAAAACATATAAAACTTTTTACACAAGAAAAATAAATTTTTTATTTTAAGGGATTAATTTAAAAATATTAAGTTGAATTTAGCAAATCCATGGTTATTATTGTTAAAATTATTTTGTTTTTTCTTACTAAAATAATTTTTAGTCATTTTATTTTAATTAAGTTATATCTATGTAAAAATATTATTTGGGTTAATTTTAATGTCAAAAAACACTTATTCCTTCAAAATAAACAATTTAATGTAATTAAAATCAAAAATATTTATAATTGTTTCCTAAAAAACATTTATGCTTAAAAATACACTTTTTCTGAAAACTGGTTTTTAGGTGTTACAAGTGATAATTTTAAAATTTATTTATCTTAAATAAGTAACTTTAATTTAAAAAAAATTATTAAATATTTGGAATTAGTGTGTTCAATTTATGTTGTAGGAATAATTATTTTTTAAAAGTAAATTACTTTGGTAAAAATTATTATCACGGTAAAAACTAGAAAAATTAAATATAAATAATGAAAGACATAAAATGATGTTTAAAATATATATGATGTTTAATGGTTGAGTAATTGTCCAACATAAATATTCCCTCACTCAATTAATATCCATTTTTACTCCACTTGTAGTGTGAAAGATTTTACCCCTTTATATTAATGATTTATGTTTACAGAAATGTTATTTCCTTCACCTATAAAAGGAGATCACATCCAACCTTTTTATACATTCATTATAATGAATTCACTAAATAATAATTAATAAAAATTCTCTAGTCAATCTATTCACATGTATTCTATGTTTTTTATTTCAAAAACACCATACTAAGGTGATTTAAGGTCTTAAACAGTGGAGAACATCCAAATTGAGAGGTTGTGTTCTCAACTGATCACTCTAAATTCGCTTCTTATTCTACCCCATCAAAACTATTCTATCAATGAACGTATTATGAAATTATATTTAATTAAATTATGATATTTTATTATACTAATGAAATATCACTTTAATACCTTCTTCTAAATCTATTCAGAACATTAGGATGTCGTCTTCTGTATGTGCGAACTACTACTTCCATGAATGATGTTATTCATTTGTCATCACCACATTATATTTATTTCTCTAAAATTATATTTATTAGATTAATATAATATTTATTATATTATTAATATTATTAAATTTTAAACCATTCCCTATTTTCTAATATATTTGTGGAAAACAAACATGTCATCCATGTGTACACACGTACTACTCTTTGGATGAAGTGACATATTTCATTTTTCACTCTAGTATTTTCTTATTTATCCACATATATGATAACCTAATTTTTCATCATAAAAAATATAGGTAATATATTTTTTATTTTTTATGAGAATATTATTTCATGAAAATAAATTTCTTAACAGTGTTGTCGGTTTAACCACCCACTTGTACAATGTCATAAATTTATATCATGGATGAATATAGAAACATAAATAATGGTATGATTATAAAGTAATGAGAAAATAAGTTTTTTATTTTCTTAAAAATTTTAAATTAATATTTAGCTTATTATTAATAGACCACCATTTCTTTGCTATAAACTACAAAAAACAGGCTTATTACAAACATTGCCATCATAAATCATTGAAAAATAGTTTTTAAATGAAATTATAACATTGTAAATTAATATAAAACATATATTACAGTGCCTATAATGATATAATAATGATGAAATTTGTATCTCAAAATAATAATCAACACTATCATTAAGAAACTAGTAAAAAGAAAACATTTGACATTAATAACATCTGATAATGAAAATAAAGTATAAATAATATATTTATAATAAATTATTATAATTGAATTGTATAAAAGACTATAGTTATGAATAATATTTTTAAATAGGTTATAAATATCGTTAATATTTTTATATAGGAGGTTATAGAACATTCGTCTAAGCGAGATTAAAGGTAAGGGTTTCCGCATCTCAATTTTTCTTTATTGAGATATGATATGTATTCACTTATTATTCCCAATTTTATGTCATTATTACCCATGTATAATTTTTTATCTTACATTAATAAAAATATATCATATTTAAAAACCGAATTTATGTTTTTTCTTTATGGGTTTTATATTTTATAACGAACATCATTAGTGGTTTGTTGACTCAATTTTCATTCCATTGGGGTCCTGATCTATTTTTTAGGTATATCATTTTCTAAGATATAATATTATAAAATTTCTATATCATACATGGTAAATACTACATTCAGATTAAAAAATATCCATAAAATGCAGTTTCTCCTCAATGTCTATATTTTACTTCCCCATCAAGGTTCTCGATTCCAATTTTAGATCCAAAATATGTTTTACCATAGGTGATCATATTATTTTTCCTTAACCATTTCCAAAATGATGTCTTATTATCCATTAAACAATGTGGGTCTTAGTAATGGAATTTTAAAATACAAAAAGGTAATTTTATTAAATGTTATATATTTTTCTCCTACTCCACATTGGTTGACATGAGATTATTTTAAATTAACTATTATTGGGATTAATTTTAAAGTATTATTTTATGAATTCCTCTTATAATCGTAAATAAAAATTAAAAAAAACTCAGATAACATTCATTTTTTATGATGATGTTATAAAATGTTTTAAAAAACACTTTTCGTGATTTCACTTCTATATTCCTCTCTATAAGAGAAATGATATACCACTTCATTTATCTTACCCAGTCCCACAATTTTAATAAATAGATGTATTCTTCTATTGTATTTCCTATATTAATTCTATATTATTATTTTATTTAATGGTGTTCCCCTAGATTCTCATACAATAATTGATTGGGGAAATTATTGACAAAACTACATACCATTTATATATAATGTATAAGTACCATATAATTCACCATTATAAACGAAGTGTATTTCCTCTAAGGATACCTAATATCAATGGATACATATTCAATTTTTGTGTGTTATAATGTTTTTTTATCCATGAATTTATTGTTACCTTATATGATACTATTTTAAAAGAATATGAAACCCATATTTATTTTCCTAGGATTTTATAATATGATTATTTAAATCATGTTGCACACATATATATGATTTTAATAAAGTGACACATGTTCCAATAGTTATATAATCCCATAACTAATTGGGTCATTTTTTCATCTAATGAGATACCATATATGCTAAATGGCCAGTCAACATAGGACACTTTGTTATATTGTCTTGGAAGTGATCCTTGAATTCAGATTATTATTCCATCTTTTATGTAATTCTCATATATTCATGTTTTTATGACCTTATGATATCATTCCCTTATTCCATGATTCCATGTTTTTCTCACAATATTATTTCATGGTATATGTTTTAAAATTTGATATTATATATTCACATATCATGACTTTTGGACAACTCTTACTATTCCATGTTCTTTTTTATAATATATTTCTCCTTTGATCATGTTTTATCATATTATTAGTATATAACCCTTGATGAAATATTAAAAATCATTCCCTTGCCGATATTTTGAGCTCACTAATTTAATATGTTTCTATTTACCAAGTTATAAAGTTGAATATAGAATATGAGATATCGATAAGGGAGTCTAGTGTGGCCTAATTGTAAATAAATGGTTAGGTATAATAAAATATGTTTCTTATATAGTTGATCCTCAAAGACACTAAACCATATATTATTGGGGTTTTCTATCTATTGAGATATTTATTTTTTATCTTATGGTAATTAATTAAAATAATGTTATACTTAGCTTTGATCTTCTCACTTGGTGACAAATCATGTCTGTAAGGTGTGTGTTTTTAGAACCATACCAAGGAGCATGGGACTGTGGCAATGCATAATATCACAGAGATTCCTAGATATAACCATTAAATAATAATTTTTGGACTTGGAGTTGAACATATCAGAATTAAATCATCATATAAATTATTCACAACGAAAAATTTTATTAAAAAACATAACAATTTGTTTTTTAGTTCATATCTCATGTGGTTTATTTTTTACTACAATAGATTGAATACAATTTACTAATAATACAAAATCTTTTAGATCAAAAACCCAGAATGAAGTAGGAAGGTCACATTAACACATCATTGGTCGAACCATGTACATCATGGTATGATTTATCATTTCAAACAAATCATTCACCTATGGTGTTACCAGAGGAGTGAGTTGAAAACTTATTCAACAATTCCTCAGATGTTTAATAAATTACTACATCAGCTATTCCCCAACTGAATCTTATTGGAGAATATTAATAATTCTTCCCAATTTATTCAATTCTTAATTTTGAAACTCATTAAACATTTTAATATTTTCATTCTTATGCCACATAGGTTACACATATCCACAACGACTAAAATCATTGGTAAAGGTAATGAAGTACCCAAAACCACAACATTATTGAGTGCTAATTGGTCATCATATATCACTATGTATAAGATCCAATAGTCTAGTCACTCTTTCACCTTTTATTTTAGAAGGATCCTAGTACATTACTATAATATAATATATTAAAAAAATTCAAATGATTCATAATCCAATGGTTCCAATAATTGATATTTTTTTATTTAGATGCATTTCTCATTTATATGTCTAAAGAGACAATTACAAAGGTAGGTGGGACTATAATCAACTCTTCCCACATTATTCTAAATATTATTAATAGGATTATCTATATCTCTAATATGAAGACTATTTTTAATATTCCTAATAAGATATATCTTTTCACTCATATATATTGAATAAAACATGTTCATAAGAGTAATTTATAAATTTTTCTTGCCCAGACAAGAAACAAAAATAAAATTATTGTTTATGGTGGGAACATTATTTTACTTCATCAATTTTGAAATTAACACACCAGAAAAAATTAGTTCATAGTTTCATACTTATAATGTCTCAACTCATTCTCAATCACCAATATGACGATCTAACTCACCTCTCATCAATTACATCTTAATTTGGAGTATTTTCTTCACAAAAAATGTGTGAAGAAAAATTGATATCTAATAATCATTATTTAGAGTTGGTGGAATTTATTTCTATTAAATGCAAATTAAGAATCTCATATTTCCACTCTTTAAGAACATAGCTTAACCCTATACACTAATCTTTAACTGTTTTATAGTTTATACATATAATGCAATGTGACATACCAGGTTTTTATAGAATAATAAATTTTTATATCTATTAATATTTATGATTTTAATATTACTTTTATTTTAAACTAGAAATTTTGTATGATATCATACTTGACACACATCAATGGTTTTCTCTGAAATTTTATGTTTCACACAACATTGATTTACACCAAAAAATAATACAATAATGTTATTATTATTTTAAATGAAAGTCAATGCCTAGACATTTTATCGGAGGGAATGAACAGAACTGACTAATATATGATTAAAAAAGTTTTTTAAAAAATTTTACATTTATCCAATAAATTTTATATGCTTAAAATGTGAATGAATCCAATTTGAAGCATAAAATACTCTAATATTTTTAAATAGATAGTTTTACTTCCTTTTGATGCAGAATCCTCGTTAAATCTATTTTTATTAATTTAATATGTTCTATTTGAAAAAAATAAAATTCTTCTTTATAATTGGGATATAAAATTGTCATTGGATAATTTTTTGGTATTTTTCTGATAAAGTTCATTTTTAATGAATAGTGAAAAATACTGCATTTGAATTCAAAACTGTATTTTCATCTAATTTATTTATATAGTCATATTGTTAATTTAATTTTTTCCAAAGTGTAATTGGATTATTTTTTTTAATTTAATCCATTTAATTAATTGTAAGTAATTTCACTTCAAATTTGGACATAATCAACGGTAATCTTTAGAAATTTTTTTCTTTTTAAAATCATGCTTTCAGGTTTGGACAACGGGAAATAATTTTAAATTAATTTTTTCCAATTATGTGTTTGAATTTAGAAAAATTGATTCCATATTTGTAATAATAATGTCCAATTTTTTTAAATTGTTACCTTTTAATTTAGGAAATTATGAATTGTAACTTATGTAATTATATTTTTTATCATGGTTAAAGTGTAAATCTGGTAAATATTGGGAAAATATTATTATAATAATTTTAAACTACCCTAACACATGTAATAATCCTATTTTATGACATATTTATAATCGTCATCATACTTAGGCCTAACTGTTGGCATTTGGGAGCCACATGGGTCTAAAAATAACATTTTATAATATTTAATTTAACAGAGAAGGAAATATAACATTAACATGTATTGTTTACTAAATTAATTTTAATATTGGGTTATATAACTAATCTATATAACTATAAATATTCATTATAAATATAAAAACATTTATCAAATCATGTAATTTAATTTAAAAAATTTATAAATTATATAAATTTATTTATTTATCACACAATGATGATGTAGTGACTACCTTATTAATGAATAATTGAAATAAATGAACTTATGAATATTAAAATAAATTTATTTTGTACATTTTGGTGCCCCAAATAATTTTATAGATGAAATTTACATATGAGAGATTATTTAATGCCTTTTTTATAATTAAAATAGTTTTTCTTCATTTAAAAAACTCTGTTACTAAATAGTGTCAAATTTGACAAAAATTAGTTTTTAAAACAAATATGATTTTATTAAATGATATAATAGTCCTAAAAATATAAGATTATTCAAAATGAATTTTATAATGTTACATATGTCATTAATTATCCAATTTTGGTTCTATTTTCATTTTATAGTAACCATAGTAACTTAATATTCATAAAATACAAGAAGACATGGTAAGAGTTATTGTTTTTAACTAAGGGTTAAAGGTAAAATATATGGATAATTTTTTAACCTAAACATGTCTAAAACCTATTGGTTGAGAAGATTTAAATCCATTAAAATATTATCCTCAATTTATAACAATTTTTTATATATTATAATTTGAAAATCAATTTTTAATAAAATAGTATTTGAGGACTTTCCTAAAGTACACCACCCCCCTCTTATAAAAGTTCACCAACTCCAACCACTTACTCACAGCACTCAAGAACCTTGGATTGTCCAAAATATTCTCATATAATCTAAAAAAATCCCTAACCTCTTCCTTGATGCCTTACCTTGTGGATAAAATAATTCAAGAAATCCATTTGGCTCAAATCACAAGAAGTTACCTGATTTAGAGGTAACGTCTTCTCTCGGGTTACTTTATTTTATTTTACTTCTCCACTCCCTCTTCTCTACTTATTCTATGATTACATAATAAAATATTTACCTAAATCTACAAGGATTTTTTTATCATACGGATTATAACTACACTTAAACACACCTCCATTTAATGGATACAAACATATTGGTTCTGTGTACGGTGAACTACTTCCTCACGAAACGATGATTGTTCCATTTTCTCCTACCACCTCTCATAGTGGCCATTATGATGGAACTGTATTTATATATGATATCTATTATATTTATATGGTCTCTATGATTTGGTAATTTTTATTTAAAACATACCTATATGCTTTCCATGATGCGTAAATCCGATAATTTCATTTGAGGAAGTGTGGACTACCGCCCCCTCAAAGTGTTATAACTCATTCATGTTATACATGGAAAATATAAAGGATGGTTTTTTTAAAATTATGAGATGTAAATGACATGAATATAGTAATGTTATTATAATATTTATTTATATCATTTTATTATTAGTCTTTTAATATGAAAATCTAATAAATGTAACGTTCATGTGTATGTACGACATACCGTCTCCAAGAACGGTGCATTTAATTTATTATCTCAAAATGTTATAGACTATTATAAATAAATAAGAACTGGATATATATGGTATTTAAATCATGAATAATATTCTGTAGATGACGAACTTTTGACTATACGCACAATTTACATCAAAACAAGTTCATTTTCAACATAAGTACCGAATATCGACAAAATGAACAATATAAACTTAAATAATTATGTAATTTTTATAACATGATAATAAGTAATATAAAATTAATTATAAATATGAAAAAGGTTTTTAATCAATAATAAATTAATCTAACTTTATTATTCTGTAATATAAAGAATGAGCGATACAAGTCGGATTTGGGGTAAGGGGACTTCTTAAACCAATTTCTATTGTTTGAGTTGATATTATACTACTTGACTATGTAGTAATATTATTATGTGATAAATGAATTTTGATATTTTATCTTGTATGTATACTAAATTTTTTTGGATATATATTTAATACACATAATTGATCTATTTTAATAACAAAATGATCTTTGTAAGGGAATTTGTAAACACTATTTCAACTCATTGGGTTTTATGCATACTTCGTTTATTATATTATGCCATGATTATATGTGGTATCACTATTTATTTATTTATGTTTTAATTTTTACTTCCATTTGTGTGGATATACTATTGCTACACATAATCTCTACATTGATAAATTCTAATATCATTTATACGATCATTATAAGGAAAATCTTAACTCAATCACTATTCATTGAGTTAAATATTCATCTCATTGGTTAGGTTTTTTCAAGAATATGTGTGAATGACCTCTGATAATTTTACACTTAATAACCCTTTATAATAAGTGTATTTATATTTTTCACACATAATTATTTAATTTATTTATCCTTAATATGAGGATACTATATTTGTTAGGGATTTCGTCTCAATTTACATGCCATTGAGACTTATTTGTTGTTATACACCAATTAAATTTAATATTGTGTATATAATTTCCTTTGACATATTAAATCACAAATCTTCTTATTATCAGGATATTATAATTTTTTTAAATGTTATTCTTTAATTATTTTTATTCAATTATTTTCTCAAGTGGTAATGGACTCTTAAACTAAAACATCATTTTAAATGTTTTAATGATTTATTATTATAAATATTTATCATTAATGTCAATTTTTTCCAAATGTTTTTAAGGATTTAATTATATGGACATGATTATTTTAAATTGTAAATTTATTTCAAAAGTTTCAGCGTGGTATGGGTCACTTTGATTCAAAACTCTTTTTTTAATATTTTAAATGAATTGATTATATCAATATCGTGAAATGATATCTTCTAATTGCAATGTGGAAATTTTTTCCCTTTATGTCGGTTTTATTTATTATTATTATTATATTATGGAACTTAATAATTTGACATGTTGTTATGTGATAAACCAATGATGGGTGGTTAAATGATAATTTAAAGACTGGTGGTTCTGTGATAAACCATGGATGTGTGGCTACGTTATAACCTATAATGCATTGAGTATGGATGTTGGGAATATGGATATTCCATTTAGTGATTAGTGTGTTAGCAGACCATATGGTTATTCCATTTATGTATGTTAATTTCCCAATTAAAATTTATATATTATATGTTTCTTTCTATAGTCTTTTTGGTAATCGTTTGTCAACAAAAAGTGTATGGAATGATATTACCTTCAATAAATTGTTTTCGTTACTTCTTAATGGTGAAATTATTACTTTATGATATTGTATTGATGGTTTACTTGTCTTCTCAAGACTAATAGTTTTAATTATTTATGTATCCCTTTCTATGCTTTTTATTATCATCCCATGTTTTGAAATTTTTCTCAGAGGACTTAATGAATAATAGAATCATGGATGGGACTAAGGAAAAGTAATGTTTTTTAAACATGGAACGCACCATGTCTCTTTTTATAAAAAGTTTTTTCTTAATGAAAAAAATAGATACTGATTATAATTATACACTTGTAATGTATGAGTTTTCTATGTAAGAGTTGGTCATCATTCCCAAAAACACTAAACCTGAAAAGATCCTCTAGGTGAATTCCTGACTTAACTGAAGATTATGTAATGTTTAAGGTCGATATCTTATAGTTGGTATCAAAGGTCATTTTAGACAACTTTGGGGATTATGATGTTTTCTTAATGGTTAGGGATATCATCATGGGTTTATAATTTTAAGGTATATTATAAGTTCAATGACTTAGAAAACCCTTTTTAAGATTTTTTTTATGAAATTTCAAGGTGATTAAAGGTATTTTTGGAGACATTCACATTTGAGGAAATTATGGGTTATTAGTTTTTGGGATGAAAAATGTGATTTATAAACTAATATTTTGGATTAGACCATGTTATGGTTATTTTGAAGATTTTATCTCATTTTTTTAATGATATAAGAATAATAATTTTTTTGAAAAAGTACAACACGCAGACCGTGTGACAACCCTTCGCGTCGGACAAAGCTGCAAGAATCAAACTCGCAACCAAAGTGAGACTGTGATTAATCTCCTACCATCGGCCAACATAGAGTCCCTTTTTAGTATGAATTATTTTTTTTAGTTAAATGATATTATGTATTAAGAATAAGTTGAATTGGGAGATACATATTTTATTGAATTGGTATCCTTAGTATTGGAAAATGACTTAGGGATTATGTGATAAATGTTATTTTGGAAGACGTTCACTATTTTGGAAACTTTATATGATTAAGGTATATATAATACTATGGTTTCTGATTTGAGAAATAATGGTTGAATAATTTTTGGAAAATATATGATTTAATTGTGTAAATATTTTTATTTGGGTTATTTGTGTAAATGATTACCCTATCACAGAGAATATGTGATTATGATAATTAATTTTAAGTAAAAGACTTTAAGAGTATTTGAATTCATTTGGAGATAAAATTTAAGATTTATCTTGGAAGAATATGAGATTAAATCATTCTAATTTTTGGGTTTCAATATTAGTTTATAGTATTTAGAAGAATTTTAAGGTTAATTGTTTATTGAATGGTCTTTTTTGAACTTTGGGTGTTGTTTGTTTAATTTTGAAGATTAAATGTAGTCCTTCTCCTTAAAAATGATTATTATCCTTGGGGGATTATCTAATCATGTACTAACCATTTTGGTTTTGGTTAATTTCAAAAGATAGAGTAAATATATAGTTCATATTTTGTGGACTGTGTGATTCTCTAGAAGTTGATTCTATCACATTATGTGGGACCAAGTCATCTTGAATACTCATCATTTGAAGAAAATATGAGTTCATAGTAGATATTTATTAAAGGATGAAACTCTACAAGAAAATTAAGTATGTTTCCTTATGTTCTTAGTAAAGCTCATAAATAAATTCCTCAACATCATGAAACAGATATTAAAACAAAAAACGTTTTCGGTTTACTTTTTCTACTGGGAAATCAAAGACCGTTTACCACGTCATATGTTTATGGTTTTCGGGTTGTTAACTTTCTTCTAACCCAGTTTTCTATCACTCTCCATTAGAACAAGATGGTTAGTTTTTCTTCAATATCCGTTTTTTCCTACATGGAAGCCTAGTAGGTGTTATCTTAGGTTACCTTTATACTTCTATTTAATTATTTTAAAGTGATTGTTTAATTGATTTTTTTTTCCTGATGTGGGATTTTCAATGATTTTTATGAGCCCAATTTTAAAAGTTTTAGGATGCAATTTCCAATAGGTGGAATGATGTAACATCCTGGGTATTTATAAATTAATTCATTTTCATATCTATTAATATTTTTTGAATTTAATTTTAATTTTAGTTTAATGGAGACACTATTTACGATAGTGTACTCGACCCACAACAATGGGTTTCTCCAAAATCATATGGTGCACACAACATTGAGTTATACCGAAAAATAATACAATAAAATTATTATTATTTTAAATGGTACTTAATGCCTCGTTGTTGTATTGGCGGGAATGAATAGAACTAACTAAAATATGATTACAAATTTTTGATAAATGTTCATTCATTTATACAATAAATTTTTTAGGCTTAAAATGAGAATGAATATAATTTGAAGAATAAAATACTCAAATATTTTTTTAAAGATCGTTTTACTGCCCATTGATGGAGAACCCTTTTTAAATATAGTTTTTATCACTATTATATATTCTATTTTAAAAAATAAAAATATTCTTTAGAAGTGGGCTATCAAAATTTAATTATGATATTTTTTTGTTAATTTTCTCATAAAGTTCATTTTTTTAATAAATAGTGAAAAATACTACATTTTAATTAAAAATTGTCTTTTCATTTAATTTATTTCTACAAGAATATTTTCATTTTAATTGTTTTAAAAGTTTAATTGGATTAATTTTTTATCATATAATTCAATTTTGGTCATTTTAAGTAATTTCACTTTTAAATTGGACATAAACACATGTCAATATTTTGAAAGTTTTTACTTTTTAACAACCTGATTTCTGGTTTTGACAATGGGAATTAATTTCAAATTCATTTCATCCAATTTTTTATTTTTAATTTTGTAAAATGTATTGTTTTTATTTTTAATTATAAGGTCCAAATTGTGTAAATAGGTACATTTTATTTTGGGACATTATGAATAGTAACTTCTGTACTTATTTTTATTTACCATAGTTAAAGTGTAAATATGGTAGAGGAGGGTAAAAAATAATATTATAATAATATTAAACTAAACTAAAACATGTAAAAATACTATTGGATGAGATATTTATGACCATGAGAATCTGTATTACTAACTTTTGGTATTTGAGAGCCACTTGGGTGTGAAAAGGAAATTTTATAATATTTATTTTAAAGAGAAGGGAAATATAACATAAACATTTATCTTTTACTAATTCATGTTTAATATAAGGTTATATAAATTAAATATGTGACTATAAATATTAATAAAAATATGAAAATACTACCTATATCGTTGTATATAATTTATAATTTTTAGAAATTCAATAAATATATTTATTTATTACACAATGATGATGGAGTGATTTCCTTATTAATGAAAGAATCAAATAAATGAATTTATAATTATTAAAATAAATCTAATTTGAACATTTTGATGCCATAAATTAATTTTATGTATGAAAGTTAAATTTTATATATGAGGTAATGCCTTTTTGAATGAATCAAGTTTTTATAAATTTAGCCAAAATCAATTACTAAATAGTGTTAAAATTAACATATATGACTTCTTAAAACAAATATTATTTTATTAAATGATATAAGTCCTATAAATCGATGATTCAATCCAATGAATTATGAAATATTAAGAATTTCATTAATGATCCACTTTTGTATCTATTGGGATTTTATAGTAACTATAGTAACTACATGTTGTGAAAATACAAGAAGACATGGAAAGAGTTGACGTTTTTAACTAAGGGTTAGAGCTAAAATATAAGACTAATTATGTAAAATAAACTTGTCTAACAACTATTGGATGAGAGTTTTTAGATTCTTCCTCATAGTATCCTATAATTATAACACTTTTGAGATTTTGTAATTCAGATATCAATTTTTTAAAAGAAAATATTTCAAGAAATTCCTATAGGGTCTTTCCTCCCTCTTATAAAAGGACACCACCTCTATCCACATAATCACACCTATCCAGCAACTTTTCTAATCCAAATCATGATCAAATAATCTCCCAACATCTCTAACCTCTACCTATAATACTTTCCTTGGGAATAAAGCAATTCCAGAATGCCTTTTGGATCAAATAAAAAGAAGTTACCCAATTTAGTGGTAATGTCTTCTTTCAAGTTATTTTCCTTCATTTTCCTTCTCCACTCCCTACACTATCCTTATAATATGATTAAATTACAACAACATTAACCTCAATATATTGTGATGTTTTTTATAAGAAGAATTGTAACTACACTTACACACACCTCCATCTAACAGATACAGACATATTGTTTCTGTGTAAGGATAACTACTTTCTTCCGAAACAATGATTGTTCAATTTTACCTACCACCTCTCATGGTGACCATTATTATAGATATGTATTTATATATGATATATATTATTTTTATATTGTCTCTATTCTTTGTTCATTTTTATTTACAACATACCTTTTTGGTTTCAATGATATGTGCATATGATAATTCTCTTTGAAGAAGTGCGGACTACCCCTCCCCCCTCAAAGTGATATGACACATTCATGCTATACATGGAATGTATAAAGGATAGTTTTAATAAAACTATGAGACATTAATGACATAAATATAATACTGATATTATAATATTCATTTATATGATTTGATTATTATTCTTTTAATATGAAAAATAAATGGAAGTAGCGTTCCTATGTATGTATGGCCTACCATCTTCATGAACGGTGCATTTCAATTATTATCTCCACATATTATGGACTATTATAAATATATATTTACTGGATATATATGATATATAAATAATTAATAATATTTTTATATGAGGGAATTTTGACTACATTGAGAATTTACATCAAAGCAATTTCATTTTCTACTCAAGGGCCAAATATCGGAAAAATGACTGATATGAACTTAAATACTTATGTAATTTTTATAAAATTATAATAACTAATAAAGAATTAATAATTAACATGAAAAGGGTTCTTAGGAAAGTTGAAATTAAATTATTTTTTTTATTCAAGAACATAATGAATGAATGAGACAAGTCAGATTCGATGTAAGGGAACTTCTGAACCAAATTTCCATTCTTTAAATTGATCTTCTACTTCTTGAGTATGTCGTGATATGAATATGTGAGAAATTAATTTTGATATATTAGCATTTATTTATAATTTCATTGTGGGGATTTATAGTGAATTAAAAAAATAAATCTATTTTAATAACAAAATGATCTTTGTAAGGGAATTTCAATACTCAATTACCACTCATTATGTTTTACGCATATTTCATTGATTATATTATGCCAAGATAATGTGTGGAATCACAGTTTATTTATTTATGTTGTAATTTCAACTTCCCTTGGCATGAATATTCTATTTCTACAAATACTCATCCCATTGATAAATTCTTTTGTCATTTATACAATTTTTTAAGGGAAATCTTAACTCATTCTCTATTAATTGAGTTAAATATACCAGTCATTTGTTATGTTTTTTCTATATTATGTGTGAATGACCTCTAATTATTTTACACTAAATATCCATTTATACATGGTGTATGTATATTTTTCACACACAATTATTCCATTTATTTATCTTTAATCTAAGGATATGATCTTTGTATGGGATTTCATCGCAATTTATATTCCATTGAGACTTATTTGTTTTTATATACCAATTCACTTTTATATGATGTATATACCACCCTTTGATATTTTATATTTTGAATGTTCTTATTCTCCTAATATTTTTTTTTTTTTAATGTTATTCTTTAATTATTTTTATTCAAGTATTTTCAAATGTAGTAAGGGACTCTTTAACTAAAAAATCATTTTAAAATTATTAATGATTTATTCATCTAAATATTTCTCATTAATGTCCATGTTTTCAAAATGTTTTTAAGGATTTATTTATATGTAAATGAGTGTATTGAAGTATAAATTCCTGTAAAATGTTCCAGAGTTGTACGGTACACTTGGATTCAAAACTCTTCTTTTTGAATGTTTTAAATGAATTGATAAATAAATATATTGAAATGATATCTTGTGATTGCAATGTGTAAATGGTTTTTTCATTATTTTTTTGTGTTTTTATTATGTTATGGTACTTTTAAATTTGATGTGTGGTTATGTGATAAACCAATCATGGGTGATTACATGATAAACTAAAGACTGGTGGTTCCAGGAGAAACCATGAATGGGTGGTTACGTTATAACCTCCAATGCATTGGGTATGAAATTCGATTGTTTGGGAATTCCATTTAGTGATATATGTGAAAGATGACCATATAGTTATTCCATTTATGTATTTTTATATCCCATGTAACCTTTTTGTGTTATATGTTTATTTATATGGGATTTATGGTAATCTTTTGATTACAAAAAGGGTAAGAAATGATAATATCTTAAGTAAAGTGTATTTAATACTTCTTAAAGGTGAAAGTATTAATATATGATAATGTATTAATGATATAATTTTCTTCTCCATAATAAAATTTTTCATTCTTTATGTATCCCTTACTAATATTTTAATGCTCATCCTAGGTTTTGAAATGTTTTTTACAGGGATTAAAGAAGAATAGAGTCATGGATGAGATAATGGAAATTTTATGTTGTTTAAACATGGAAAAAACCATGTCTCTATGATTCTGTAATTTTTATTTATAACCTACCAATATTCTTTCCATGATGTGTAAATCCTATAATTTCATTTGAGTAAGTGTGGACTACCGACCCCTCAAAGTGATATAACTCATTTATGCTATACATGGAAAATATAAAGGATGGTTTTATTAAAATTATGAGACGTAAATGACATGAATATAATAATGTTATTATAATATACATTTATATCATTTGATTATTATTCTTTTAATATGATAAAGAAATTAATGTAGTGTTCATGTGTACGTACGACTTACCGTCTCCATTAACAGTGCATTTCATTTATTATTTCCAAATATTATGGACTATTATAAATAAATATGTCATTGATATATATTTAATTTAAATGATGAATAATATTTTTTATATTATTGACTTTTGACTACATGGACAATTTACATCAAAACATGTTTATTTTTGACTCAAGTACCGAATATCGACAAAATGGCCGATATGAACTTAAATACTTATGAAATTTTTATAAAATGATAATAACTAATATATAATTATTAATAATCATGAAAAAAATTCTGAATGAAGAATAAATTAATCTATGTTTATTATTCCTTAATATAAAGAAGGAATGATACAAGTCAGTTTCAAGGTAAGGGAGCTTCTTAAACCAATTTCTATTGTTTGGGTTGATATTCTACTTCATGACTATGTCATGATATGATTATGTGATAAATGAATTTGGATATTTTATCTTGAATGTAAACTTTATTAATGGGGATTTATATTTAATACACACAATCGATCTATTTTAATAAAAAATGATCATTATAAGGGAATTTCTAAACTCAATTTCTACTAATTGGGTTTTATTCGTACTTCATTGATTATATTATTCCATGATTATGTGTGGAATCACTATTTATTTATTTGTGTTTTAATTTTCACTTCCCTTTGTGTGGATATACTATTTCTACACATAATCTCCACTTTGATAATTTCTTACATTATTTTTAAAATATTTCTAAGGAAAATATTAACTCAATCTCTATTCATTGAGTTAAATATCCATGTCATTGCTTATGTTTTTTCAAGAATATGAGTGAATGACCTCTACTTATTTTACACTAAATATCCATTTATACTGGTTGTATTTATATTTTTCACACATAATTATTTCATTGACTTATCCATAATATGAGGATACGATATTTGAATGGTATTTCGTATCAATTTACATTCCATTAAGACTTATTTATTGTTATACACAAATTCACTTTTATATGGTGTATATAACTTCCTTTTGTATATTATATCATTAATCTTGTTATTCTAGAGACATTATAATTTTTTTAAATATTATTCTTTGATTATTTTTATTCAAGTATTTCTTCAAGTGGTATGAGACTCTTTAACTAAAACGTCATTTTAATTGTTTTAAAGATTTATTATTCTAAATATTTATCATTAATGTCCATTTTTTCAAAATGTTTTTAAGTATTTAATTATATGGACATTAGCGTTTTAAATTGTAAATTTTTTTCAAAGTTTTCAGAGTGGTATGGGTCACTTTGATTCAAAACTCTTCTTTTTGAATATTTTTAATGAATTGATTATATTAATATCTTGAAATGATATATTTTTACTGAAATGTGAAAACAAATTCTATTATTCTTGTTTTATATATTTTTATTATGTTGTGGTACTTAAACATTTGACATGTGGTTAAGTGATAATACAATGATGGGTGGTTACATGATAATTTAAGGAATTGTGTTTCTATGATAAACCATAGATAATTGGTTACGTTATAACCTCCAATGCATTGGGTATGGATGTCGGCTATATAGATATTCAATTTAGTGATTAGTGTGTAAGTCGACCATATGGTTATTCCATTTTAGTATGTTTATGTCCCAAGTAACATATATATATTATATGTTTCTTTATATAGTCTTTTTGGTAATATTTTGGTAAAAAAGCGTATGGAATCATATTATCTTCAGTAAAGTGGTTTTTCTACTTATTAATGGTGAAATTATTACTTTATGATATTGTATTCATGGTTTATTAGTCTTCTCAAGACTAACAACCTTCATTATTTATGTATCCCTTACTAATCTTTTTATTATCATTCCATGTTTTGAAATTTTTTTCACAAGACTTAAAGAATAATGGAATCATGGATGGGACCAAGGAAAAGTAATGTAGTTTAAACATGGAACAAACCATGTCACTTTTTCTAAATTTTTTTTGCATTATGAAAAAAATTGATACTGAGTATAAGTATAAACTTGTAATGTATGATTTTACTATGTAAGAGTTGGTCATCCTCCCAAAAAACACTAATCCTGAAAAGATGCTCTATGTGAATTCCTGACTTAACTCTAGATTATGTAATGTTTAAGGTCAGGATCTTATAGTTGGTATGAAAAGTAGATTTAGACAAATTTGGAGATTATGATGTTTTCTTAAGGGTTAGGGATATCATCATCGGTTTATAATTTAAGGTATATTATATGTTCAATGACTTATAAACCCCTTTTTAGGATTTTTTTTTGAAATTTCAATTTGATTAATGGTTTTTTTGGAGACATTCACATTTGAGGAAATTATGGGTTATTAGTTTTTGGGATGAAAATTGTGATTTCTAAACTAGTCTTTGAGGTTAAACCATGTTATGGTTATTTTGAAGATTTTATCTCATTTTTTTAATGTTATAAGAATAATACAATTTTTGAAAATGTACAACTCACAGACTGTGTGACAACCCATCACGTGGGACAATGCTGCGAGAATCGAACTCACAACCAAAGCGAGACTGTGATTTATCACCTACCATTGGCCTACATGAAGTCCCTGGTTAGTATGAATTATTATTTTTAGTTAAATGATATTATGGATTAAGAATAAGTTGAATTGGGAGATATATATATATATATATATTATTGAATGGGTATCATTAGTATTGAAAAATGATTTGGGGATTATGTGACAAAAGTTATTTTGGATGGTGTTCACTGTTGGTGGAACTTTATATGATTAAGTTATAAATAATACTATAGATGCTTATTCGAAAAATAAGTGGTCAATTATTTTTGGAGAATCAATGATTTAATTGTGTACATATTTTGATTTGGGTTATTTATGTACATGATTAACCTATCATGGAGAATATGTGATTAGGATAATTACCTTTATGTGTGAGAGTTTAATAGTAATTTATATTATTTGGAGATAAATGTTATGATTTATCGTGGAAGACTATGTTATAAAATCCTTCTAAATTTTTAGTTTCAATCATAGTTTAGAATATTTTGATGAATTTTAAGGGTAATAATTTATCGAATGGTCTTTTTTGAACATTGGGTGTTGTTTTTTGAATTTTTGAGATTAAAAGTAGTCCTTCTATTTATAAAGGATTATTATCCTTGGGGGATTATCTGATCAGGTACTACCCATTTGGGTTTTGGTTAATGTCTGAAGATCTAGAAAATATATTGTTCATTTTTATGGATTATGCGATTCTCTAGAAGTTGATTCTAGCACAGCTGGTGTGACCATGTCATCTTAAATACTCATCATTTGGAGAAAAGATGTGTTTGTGGTAGATATTTAATAGTGGATGAAAATCTACTTGACATGTAAGTATATTTTCTTATGTTCTTAGTAAAGATCATAAATAAATTCCTCAACATTATGAAGAGGATATTAAAATAATAAATTTTTTCTATTTACTTTTCCTACTGGGAAATCAAAGACCATTTAACCCATCACATGTTTATGGTTTTTGGGTTGTTAACTTTCTCTTAATCAAGTTTTCTATCACTCTCCATTACAACATGATGGTTAGTTTTTCTTCCATATCCGTGTTTACCCACATGGAAGCCTAGTATCTATTATCTCGAGTTAACTTTTGACATCTATTTAATTATTTTAATGTGATAGTTTTATTGATTTTTTTTTCTGATTTTCAATTTTCAATGATGTTTATGAGCCCAATTTTAAAAGTTTTAGGATACAATTGCCAATAGGGGAATAATGTAACATCCTAGGTATTTATAGAATAATACATTTTCATATCTATTAATATTTTTGAATTTAATATTAATTTTAATTCAATAGAGACACTATGTATGATAGCATACTAGACACACAACAACGGGTTTCTCTGAAATCATACGTTGCACACAACATTGAGTTATACTGAAAATTAATACAAAATATTATTATTATTTTAAATGGTAGTTAATTCATAGTCATTGTATTGGTGGGAATGAATAAAACTGACTACAATATAATTACACATTTTTGTTAAATGTTCATACATTTATCCAATAATATTTTTAGGCTTAAAATGAGAATGAATCCAATTTTAAACATAAAAAATCTAATATTTTTAAAAAACTCATATTTTCACCCAATGATGGATAACCCTTTTTAAATATAGTTTTTGTCACTTTCAAATGTGATATTTGAAAAAATAAACTTATTCTTTAGAAGTGAGATATCAAAATTGGCATTGGATATTTTTTTGGGTAATTTTCTCATAAAGTTCATTTTTTAATGAATAGTGAAAAATAATACATTTTAATTCAAAACTGTCTTTTCATTTAATTTATTTATAAAGGTAGATTTTCATTTTAATAGGTTTTAAATTTTATTTGGAGTAAATTTTTATTTTTTAATATCGTTTTGGTCATGTTATGTAATTTCACTTTTAAATTGGACATAAACACATGTCAATCATTTGAATGTTTTTACTTATAAAAATCTGATTTCTAGTTTTGATAATGGGAATTAATTTCAAATTCATTTCGACCAATTTTTTGCTTTGAATTTAGAAAATTGGATTTTTTTTTATTTGGAGTAATAAGGTCTAAATTGTGTAAATAGGTACATTTTATTTTTGGACATTATTAATAGTAACTTCAGTACTTATTTTTATTTACCATGGTTAAAGGGTAAATCTAGTAAAGAAGGGTAAAAAATAATATTATAATAATATTAAACAGACCTAAAACATGTAAAAATACTATTGGATAAGATATTTACGACCATGAGAATCCTTATTCCTAACTTTTGGTATTTGGGAGCCACTTGGGCGTGAAAATGAAATTTTATAATATTTAAATTAAAGAGAAGGGAAATATTACACAAACATGTATCTTTTACAAAATAAATTTTACAATAGGGTTTTATAACACATCCATATGACTATAAATATTAATAAGAATATGAAAATATTTCCTATATCGTGGTA
Organism: Viscum album; assembly: GCA_963277665.1. NCBI lineage: Eukaryota > Viridiplantae > Streptophyta > Magnoliopsida > Santalales > Viscaceae > Viscum > Viscum album. The sequence continues at coordinate 1,438,692,176 of OY728127.1, read as the reverse complement.
TTTTATTTATAATTTTTAGACATTCAATAAATAAATTTATTTATGACATAATGATGATGGAGTGATTTCCTTATTAATTAAAGATTCAAATAAGTGAAAATATAAATATAAATATAAATGTAATTTGAAAGTTTTTATGCCATTCACGAATTTTATGTATGACAGTGAAATGTGATATATGAGGTAATTCTTTTTTTGGAAAGAATCAAGTTTTTATGAATTTAACAAAAATCGATTACTAAATATTGTTAAAATTAACATATATGAGTTCTTAAAACAAATACTATTTTATTAAATGATATAAGTCCTATAAATCGATGATTCAGTCCAATGGCTTATGTAATATTAAAAATGTCATTAATGATCCACTTTTTTATCTATTGGGATTCTATAGTAACTATAGTAACTACATGTTGTGAAAACACAAGAAGACATGGTAAGAGTTGATGTTTTTAACTAAGGGTTGGAGCTGAAATATATGGTTAATTATGTGACCTAAACATGTCTATAAACTATTGGATGAGTGGTTTTAGATTCATCCTCATATTATCCTATAATTATAACACTTTTTATATTTTATAATTTGAATATCAATTTTTTTAAAAAAATATTTCAAGACTTTCCTATAGGGTCCCTCCTCCCTCTTATAAAAGGACACAACCTCTATCCAATTAATCAAACCTCTCCAGCCCCTTTCTCATCCAAATTATGCTCAAATAATCTCCCAAAATTTCTACCTTCTACCTAGAATACTTACCTTGGGAATAATCAAATTCCAGAATGCCTTCTGGATCAAATGAAAATAAGTTTCCCAATTTTGTGGTAATGTCTTCTCTCAAGTTCATTTCCTTTATTTTCCTTCTCCACTCCATATACTCCCCTTATTATATTATTAAATAACAAACCCAGTAACCTCAATATACTGTGATTTTTTTATAATAGTAATTGTAACTACCCTTACACACACCTCCATCGAATCGATACAAACATATTGTTTCTGTGTACGGCGAACTACTTTCTCCCGAAACAATGATTGTTCAATTTTACATACCACCTCTCATGGTGACCATTATAATGGAAATGTATTTATATATGATATATATTATATTTATATTGTCTCTATGCTTCAGTATTTTTTATTTACAATAGACCTTTATGGTTTCAATGATATGTACATATGATAATTTCTTTTGAAGAAGTGTGGATTGCCCCTCCCCCCCTCAAAGTAATGTGACTCATTCATTTTATAGATGGAATGTATAAAGGATAGTTTTATTAAACTTATGAGACATTAATAACATAAATATAATACTTATATTATACTATACATTTATTTTATTTGAATGTTATTCTTCTAATATGACAAATAAATGAAAGTAGCGTTCATGTGTATGTATGGCCTACCATCTTCATAAATGATGCATTTCATTTCTTATCTCCACATATTATAGACTATTATAAATAAATATTTGCAATATATATATGATATATAAATAATGAATAATATTATTTAGATGATGATGTTTTGACTAAATGGACAATTAACATCTAATCAATTTCCTTTTCTACTCAAGTGCAAAATATAGACAAAATGACCGATATAAACTTAAATACTTATGTAATTTTTATAAAATGATAATAACTAATGTATAATTAATAATAAAAATGAAAAGGGTTCTTAGGAAAGTCAAATTCAACCTATTTTTATTATTCAATAATATAATGAATGAACGAGACAGGTCAGATTTGAGGTAAAGGAACTTCTTTGCCAACTTTTAGTTCTTTGGATTGATCTTCTACTTCAGGAGTATTTCGTGATATGATTATGTGAGGAATTAATTTTGACATATTATCATGTATTTACAATTTATTTTTTGGGATTTATAGTGAATTCACAAAACAGGTCTATTTTAATAACAAAATGATCTTTGTAAGGGAATTTCTAAACTCAATTTCCACTCATTGGGTGTTACACATACTTCATTGATTATATTATGCCAAGATAATTTGTGGAATCACAGTTTATTTATTTATGTTTTAATTTACTCTTCCCTTGGCGTGTATATTCTTTTTCTACAAATACTCATCCAATTGATAAATCCTTATGTCATTTATACGAACTTTTTAAGGGAAATATTAACTCAATCTCCATTCATTGAGTATAATATCCATGTCATTGGTTATGTTTTTTCTATAAAATGTGTGAATGACCTCTAATTGTTTTACACTAAATATCTATTTATAAAGTGTGTATTTATATTTTTCGCACACAATTATGCCATTGATTTATCTTTAATATAAGGATATGATATGTGTAAGAGATTTCATCACAATTTACATTCCATCGAGACGTATTTATTTTTATACACAAATTCACTTTTATATGATATGTATACCACCCTTTAACATTTTATATCATGAATGTTCTTATTCTCCTGATATTATTAGTTTTTTTAATGTTATTATTTAATTATTATTATTTAAGTATTTTCTAATGTGGTAAAGGACTCTTTAACTAAAAATTCATTTTAAAATTTTTAACGATTTATTCATCTAATTATTTCTCATTAATTTCAATGTTTTCAAAATGTTTTTATGGATTTATTTATATAGACATGAGTGTATTAAAGTATAGATTACTTTAAAATGTTTCAGAGTGGTATGGGACACTTTGATTCAAAAATATTCTTTTTTAATGTTTTAAATGATTTGATAAATAAATATCTTGAAATTATATCTTGTGATTGCAATGTGGAAATTTGTTTTTTTTGCCTTTATTAATTTTTTGTGTGTTTTGAATATTTCATGGTACTTGTAAATTTGATGTGTGGTTATGTGATAAACCAATGACAGGTGGTTATGTGATAAACCAAAGACAGGTGGTTCCATGAGAAACCATGAATGGGAGGTTAAGTTATAACCTCCAATGCATTGGGCATGGAAGTTGGTTGTATGGATATTCCATTTAGGGATATATGTGCAAGTTTACCATATAGTTATTCCATTTATGTTTGTTTATATCCCATGTTACCTTTGTATGTTATATGTTTCTTTATATGGTATTTATGGTAATCATTTGGTTTCAAAAAGGGTAAGAAATGATATTATCTTTAGTAAAGTGTTTTTTCAACTTCTTCAAGGTGAAATTATTAATTTATGATAATGTTTTAATGTTTTAATTTTCTTCTCAAGAATAAAAGTTTTCATTCTTTATTTATCCCTGGCAGATATTTTAATGCTCATATCAGGTTTTGAAATGTTTTTTATAGGAATTAAATAAGAATAAAGTCATGGATGAGATAATGGAAAAGTCATATTGTTTAAACAGGGAACAAACAATGTCTCTATGGTTTAGTAATGTTTATTTACAACATACTTATATGCTTTCCATGATGTGTAAATTTGATAATTTCATTTGAGGAAGTGTGGACTACCTCCCCCTCAAAGTGATATAACTCATTCAGGCTATACATGGAACATATAAAGGATGGTTTTATTAAAATTATGAGATGTAAATGACATGAATATAGTAATGGTATTATAGTTTACATTTATATCATTTGATTTTTATTCTTTTAATATTAAAAATAAATTAATGTAGCGTTCATATGTAGGTACGACTTACCGTCTCTAGTAACGGTGCATTTCATTTATTATATCCAAATGTTATTGACTGTTATAAATAAATATGTAATTGATATATATGGAATTTAAATCATGAATAATATTCTTTAGATGATTTAATTTTGACTACATGGATATTTTACATAAAAACAAGTTCATTTTTGATTCAAGTACCGAATATCAACAAAATGGCCGATATGAACATAAATAATTAAGTAATTTTTATAAAATGATACTAAGTAATATAAAATGAATAATAAATATGAAAAAGGTTCGGAATAAAGCATAAATTAAACTATTTTTATTATTCTGTAATATAAAGAATGAACGATACAAGTTGGATTCAATGTAAGGGAACTTCTTAAACCAATTTCTATTGTTTGGGTTGATATTCTACTTCTTGACTATGTCATTATATGATTATGTGATTAATGAATTTTGATATTTTATCTTGTATGTATACTTTATTAATGTGGATTTATATTTAATACACATAATCAATCTATTTTAATAACAAAATGATCTTTTTAAGGGAATTTTTAACCTCAATTTCCAATCATTGGGTTTTATGCACACTTCCTTGATTATATTATTCCATGATTATTGTGGAATCAAAATTTATTTATTTATGTTTTAATTTTCAATTCCCTTTGTGTGGATATACTATTTCTACACTTAATCTCCACATTGATAATTTCTTACATCATTTATACAATCTTGGTAAGGTAAATCATAACTCAATCTATATTTATTGAGTTAAATATACATGTCATTACTTATGTTTTTTCAAGAATATTTTCGAGTGACTTCATCTTATTTTACAAAAAATATCCATTTATACTAGTTGTATTTTTATTTTTCAAACATAATTATTTCATTAATTTATCCATAATATGAGGATACGATATTTGTAAGGGATTTTGTCTCAATTTACATTCCATTGAGACTTATTTGTTATTATACACCAATTCACTTTTATATGGTGTATATAATTTCCTTTGATATATTATATCATGAATCTTCTTATTCCCAAGATATTATATTTTTTTTAAATATTATTCATTAACTATTTTTATTCAAATATTTCCTCAAGTGGTAAGGGAATCTTTAACTAAAACATCATTTTAAATGTTTTAAAGATTTATTATTCTAAATCTTTATCATTAATGTCCATTTTTTCAAAATGGTTTAAAGTATTTAATCATATGGACATGAGATTTTTAAATTGTAAATTTATTTCAAAAGTTTCAAAGTTGTATGGGTCACTTTGATTCATAACTCTTAATTTTGAATATTTTAAATGAATCTATTATATCAATATCTTGAAATGATATCCTGTTATTGCAATGTTTAATTTTTTTTGTTATGCTTGTTTTATATATTGTTATTTTGTTGTGGTACTTAAAAATTTGACATTTGGTTACATGATATACCGCTGATGGGTGGTTACATGATAATTTAATGACTGGTGTATCTATGATAAACCATAGATGGGTGGTTATGTCATAACCTCCAATGCATTGGGTATGGATGTCGGCTATTTTTATATTCTATTTAGTGATATGTGTGTAAGTAGACCATATGGTTATTCCATTTAAGTATTTTTATGACCCAAGTATCATTTATATAATATATTTTGCCTTTTATAGTCTTTTTGGTAACATTTTGGTAACAAAAAGTGTATGGAATGAGATTTTCTTCAGTAAAGTGTTTTTACTACTTCTTAGTAGAGAAAGTATTACTTTATAATATTATATTCACAGTTTAATTGTCTTCTCAAGACTAACAGTTTTCATTATTTATATATCCCTTACTATGGTTTTTTTATTATCCCATGTTTTTAAAAAAAATCACAGGACTTAATGAATAATAGAATCAAGTATGGGACCAAGGAAAAGTAATGTTGTTTAAACAAGGAACAAACCATGTCTCTTTTTCTAAAAAGTTTTTGCTTTATGAAAAAAATGGATACTGAGTATAAGTATACATTTGTAATGTATGAGTTTACTATGTCAGAGTTGGTCATCATTCCAAAAAACACTAAACCTAAAACAATCCTCTATATGAATTCCTGACTATACTCTAGATTATGTTATTTTTAAGGTCAAGATCTTATAGTTGGTATCAAAGGTCGGTTTCGAAAAATTTGGAGATTATGATGTTTTCTTAAGGGTTAGGGACATCATCATGGGTTTATAATTTAAGGTATATTATAATTTCAATGACTTATAAACCCATTTTAAGGATTTTGTTATGAAATTTCCAGGTGATTTATGGTATTTTTGGAGACATTTACATTTAAGGAAATTACGGGTTATTAGTTTTTGGGATAAAAAATGTGATTTATAAACTAATCATTGAGGTTAAACCATGTTATGGTTATTTTGAGGATTTTATCTCATTTTGTTAATGTTATAAGAATAATACAGTTTTTGAAAAAGTACAACTCATAGACTGTGTGACAACCCATCGCGTTGGACAATGTTGTGAGAATCGAACTCACAACCACTGTGAGACTGTGATTTATCACCTACCATTGGCCTATGTGAAGTCCCTGGTTAGTATGACTTATTATTTTTTGTTAAATTATATTATATATTAATAATAAGTTGAATAATGAGATATATATTTTATTGAATGGGTATCCTTAGTATTAGAAAATGATTTGGGGATTATGTGATAAAAGTTATTTTAGATGACATTCAATGTTTTGGGAACTTTATATGATTAAGTTATATAGAATACTATGGATTCTTATTTGAAAAATAAATGTTGAATTGTTTTTTGAAATTCAATGATTTAATTGTGTACATATAGTGATTTAGGTTATTTATGTACATGACTAACCTATAATGGAGAATATGTGATTATGATAATTACTTTTAAGTGTGATACTTTAAGAGTAGTAGATGTTATTTGGAGATAAATTTCCTGATTTATCGTGGAAGATAATGTGATAAAGTCATTCTAAATTTTTAGTTTCAATCATAATTTAAATTATTTTGAAGAATTTTTAGGGTAATTGTTTATTGAATGGTCTTATTTAAACAGTGGGTATTGTTTGTTGAATTTTGGAGATTAAAAGTAGTCCTTCTCTTTATAAAGGATTATTATCCTAGGGGGATTATCTGATCAGGTACTAACCATTTCGGTTTTTATTAATTGGTAAAGATACGGGAAATATATTGTTCATCATTTGTGGATTATGAAATTCTATATAAGTTGATTCTAGCACATCTGGTGTGACCAATTCATCTTGAATACTCATCATTTGGAGAAAATATAAGTTTTCGGTAGATATTTATTAATGGATAAATATTTACTTGGCATGTAAGTATGTTTCCTTATGTTCTTAGTAATTCTCATAAATAAATTAATCAACTTTATGAAAATAATATAAAATTAATATTGTTTTCTATTTACTTTTCCTACTAGTAAATCAAATACCATTTATCCCATCACATGTTTATGGTTTTTGGGTTGTTAACTTTCTCTTAATCAAGTTTTCTATCACTCACAATTAGAACAAGATGGTTAGTTTTTCTTCCATATCCATGTTTTCCCACATGGAAGCCCAGTATGTGTCATCTTTGGTTACTTTTTTACTTCTGTTTAATTATTTTAATGTGATAGTTTTATTGAATTTTTTTTCGATATGCGATTTTCAATGATGTTTCCGAGCAAAATATTAAAAGTTTTAGGATGCAATTTCCAATAAGGGGAATGATGTAACTTCCTAGGTATTTATAGAATAATACATTTTCATATCTATTATTTTTTTTAATTTAATATTAATTTTAGTTTAATGGATACATTGTGTATGATAGCGTACTCGACACACAACAACGGGTTTCTCCGAAATCATATGTTGCACACAATATTGAGTTATACTAAAAATAATACAATATTATTATTATTATTTAAAATGGTATTTAATTCCTAGTTTTTTTATTGGTAGGAATGAATAGAATTGACTATAATATTAGTACACATTTTCTTAAATGTTCATACATTTATCCAATAAAGTTTTGAGGCTTAAAATGATAATGAATCCAATTTTATTCAGAAAATAATCTAATATTTTTGAAAAGCTCGTTTTACCACCCAATGATGGAGAACCCTGTTTAAATATATTTTTTTCCAATTTTAAATGTTCTATTTGAAAAAATAAACTAAATATTTAGAATTTGGGTATTAAAATTAATTTTGGATATTTTTTTGGTAATTTTCTCATAAAGTTCATTTTTTAATGAATAGTGTAAAATACAGCCTTTTAATTCAAAATTGGCTTCTCATTTAATTTATTTATACAGGTAGATTTTCATTTTAATATGATTTAAAGTTTAGTTGGAGTAAATTTTTATCATTTCATACAATTTTGGTCATGTTATGTAATTTCACTTTTAAATTGGACATAAACACGTGTCAATCTTTTGATTATTTTTACTTCTTAAAACCCCGATTTCTGGTTTTGACAATGGGAATTAATTTCAAATTCATTTCTGCCAATTTTGTGTCTTGAATTTAGAAAAATGGATTTTTATTTGGAATTATAAGTTCCAAATTATTATAATAGGTACACTTTATTTTTGGACATTATGAATAGTAACTTTAGTACTTATTTTTATTTACCAAGGTTAATGGGTAAATCTGGTAAAGAAGGGTAAAAACTAATATTATAATAATATTAAACTAACCTAAAACATGTACTAATACTATTGGATGAGATATTTACGACCATGATAATCCTTATTCCACACTTTTGGTATATGGAAGCCACTTGGGTGTGAAAATAAATTTTTATAATATTTAATTTAAAGAAAATGGAAATATAACATAAACATGTATCTTTTACTAATTCAATTTTAATATAGGGTTATATAACTTATATATATGACTATAAATATTAATAAAAATATAAAAATATTTCCTATATTGTGGTATTTTATTTATAATTTTGAGACATTAAATTAATAAATTTATTTATAACACAATGATAACGTAATGATTGCATTATTAATGAAAGATTCAAATAAATTAGTTTATAAATATTAAAATAAATGTAATTTTAACATTTTGATTCCATAAAAAAAATTATACATTACATTAGAACGTGATATATGAGGTAATGCCTTTTTTTAAATGAATCGATTCTTTATGAATTTTACAAAAATCAATTACTAAATAGTGTCAAAATTTACATATATGAGTCCTTAAAACAAATACTATTTTACTAAATGATATAAGTCCTATAAATCACTGATTCAGTCCAATGACTTATGTAATGTTAAAAATTTCATTAAGGATCCAATTTTTTATCTATTGGAATTTTATAGTAACTATAGTAACCACATATTTTGAAAATACAAGAAGACATGGTAAGAGTTGATGTTTTTAACTAAGGGTTAAAGCTAAAATATAAGGTCAATTATGTGACCTAAACATGACTAAAAACTATTGGTTGGAGTTTTTTGATACATCCTCATATTATCCTATAATTATAACACTTGGAAGACTTTATAATTCGAATATCTATTTTTTTAAAAATAATATTTCAAGGCATTCTTATAGGGTCCCTCCTCCCTCTTATAAAAGGCCACCACCTCTATCCACTAAATCCCACCTCTAAAAACCCTTTTCTCATTAAAATTATGCTCAAATAAGTTCCCAACATCCCTACCTTCTACCTAGAATACTTACCTTGTGAATAAGTCAATTCCAAAATGCCTTTTGGATATAATCAAAAGAATTTACCCAATTTAGTGGTAATGTCTTCTCTCAAGTTCCATTCCTTTAGTTTCCTTCTCCATTATGTATTCACATCTTATACTATGATTAAATAACAACACCCAAAACCTCAATATACAGTTATGTTTTTTTGATAAGTATTATAACTACACTTACACTCACCTCCATCTAATGGATACGAACATATTGTTTCTGTGTATGGTGAACTACATTCTCACGAAACAATAATTGTTCTATTTTTTCTAACACCTCTCATGGTGGCCATTGTGATGGAAATTTATTTATATATTATATATATTATATTTATATTGTCTCTATTCTTTGTTAATTTTTATTTACAACATACCTTTATGCTTTCCATGATATGTACATATGATAATTCCATTTAAAAAAGGGTGGACTGTCGCTGCCTCAAAGTGATATGACACATTCATGCTATACATGGAATGCATAAAGGATGGTTTTAATAAACCTATGAGACATTAATGAAATAAATATAATATTGATATTATAATACACATTTATATGATTTTATTATTATTCTTTTAATATGAAAAATAAATTAAAGCAGCGTTCATGTGTATGTACGACCTACTATCTTCATGAACAGTTTATTTCATTTGTTATCTACAAATATTATGGACTATTATAAATACATGTTTACGGGATATGTATGATATATAAATAATGAATAATATTTTTTAGATTATGTAATTCTGACTACATGGACAATTTACATCAAACCAAGTTCATTTTCGACCCAAGTGCCAAATATCGACCAAATGACCAATATGAACATAAATACTTATTTAATTTTTATAAAATGAAAATAACTAATATTTAATTTATAATAATCTTGAAAAGGTTTATTAAGAAGGCTGAAATTAACCTATGTTTATTATTCAGAAATATAATGAATGAATGAGACAAGCCAGATTCTTGGTAAGGGAACTTCTTAACCAAATTTCCATTCGTTGGATTGATCTTCTACTTCTTTAGTATGTTGTGATATGTTTATGTGAGAAATTAATTTTTATATATTATCATGTATTTATAATTTCTTTGTGGGGATTTATAGTTAATACACAATATAGATCTATGTTAATAACCAAATGATCTTTGTAAGGGAATTTCTAAACTCAATTTCCACTCATTATGTTCTACGCATACTTCATTGATTATATTATGCCAAGATAATGTGTGGAATCACGGATTATTTATTTATGTTGTAATTTCCACTTCCCTTGACTTGGATATTCTATTTCTACACATACTCATACCATTGATAAATTCTTATGTCATTTATATGAACTTTTTAAGGAAAATGTTAACTCATTCTCCATTCACAGAGTTTAATATACATGTCATTGGTTATGTTTTATCTATAATATGTGTGAATTACCTTTATTGTTTTACACTAAATATACATTTATACTGGGTTTATTTATATTTTTCAAAGACAATTATTCCATTGTTTTATTCTTAATTTAATTATATGATCTTTGAAAGGGATTTCATTACAATTTACATTCCATTGAGACTTATTTGTTTTTATACACCAATTCACTTTTATATGATGTGTATACCACCCTTTGACATTTTATATAATGAATATTCTTATTCTATTGATATTATTAGTTTTTTTAATGTTATTATTTAATTATTTTTATTCAATTATTTTCTAATGTGGTAAGGGACTCTTTAACTAAAACATCATTTTAAATGTTTTAAAGATTTATTCATGTAAATATTTCCCATTAATTTCCATATTTTCAAAATGGTTTTAAGAATTTATTTATATGGACATGAGTGTATTAATGTGTAAATTCCTTTCAAATTTTTCAGAGTGGTGTGGGACACTTTGATTCATAACTCTTGTTTTTGAATGTTTTAATTGAATTGATAAATAAATATCTTGAAATGCTATCTTGTCATTGCAATGTGGAAATGGTTTCTTTCCTTTATTCATTTTTTATGTGTTTTGATTATGTTATGGTACATATAAATTCGATGTGGGGTTATGTGATAAACCAAGGATAGGTGGTTACGTGGTAAACCAAAGACAAGTGGTTCTTTGAGAAACCATGAATGGGTGGTTATGTTATAACCTCCAATGCATTGGGTATGGAAGTTGGTTTTATGGCTATTCCATTTAATGAAATATGTGCAAGTTGGCCTAATGGTTATTCCATTTATATTTGTTTATATCCCATTTTACCTTAATATGTTATATCTTTCTTAATATGGGATTTATGGTAATATTTTGGTTATAAAAAGGGTATGAAATTATATTATCTTCAGTAAATTGTTTTTGCTACTTCTTAATGGTGAAAGTAATAATTTATGATAATGTATTAATTGTTTAGTTTTCTTCTCAAGAATAATATTTTTTATTATTTATTTATCCCTTACTGATATTATAATGTTCATCCTAGTTTTTTAAATGTTTTCTTATAGTTCTTAAAGAAGAATATAGTCATGGATGAGATCAAGGAAAAGTCATGTTGTTTAATCATGGAACAAACCATGTCTCTTTTTTTTAAAAAGATTTTGTTTTATGAAAAAATGGATACTGAGTATATGTGTCCACCTGTAGTGTATTAGTTTACTTTGTAAGTGTTTTTCCTAATTCTCTAAAACATTAAACTTGAAAAGATCCTCAATATAAATTCTTGACTTAACTCAATATTTTGTAATGTTTACAGTCATGGCCATATATGCAACTCAATAGGATTATCAAGGTGTAAGACACAACATAGAACAATGGAACATATATTAGTGAATATCATGTATTACGTATTTTCATCAAGTATAATTAATCTAATCCCACTAAATTGATGACCCATTAAATCGTAACTATTTAGCAATCCAAGATCTACCCATCATAGTTACATACATTGCTTTCAACATGTAAATAACCTATGAATACATCTAGTAGGAAATAACTTTTCAACCACATCACATATGATTATTGGATATCTAGCTTGTTAAAAACATTTATCTAAATCTATTAAATCGAATTACTCAACTCAACTCCTTTTGTATTCTAACAATTAGGGTTACCTGTATAGTGTATCCCAATGAAAAATACAAGAAACATGGAACATAACAATCCGGTCCGCCATATTAAATTCTTATCTTACACAAGATAATCTAGAGGCACCGAAATTTAGAATGATATACCTAGTTTAATGATCTATTTATTCACTAGTTTTGGTTCAAAAGAAATCTCACACTTCATTTTAAAAGAGGAATTCCTTTTAAATTTATCATCAAATAAATAAATAAATATCATATGAATATTCAATTAAAAAATATTTGATTTATCTTCTCATGTTTTATAACATTGTGCATGAATGAATCTAATGAATCTGTCTATTTTCAATCATATTTCACCAAAAACATTAATGTGTCAATGCCACATTAATGTGTAAATATTTTCACATCCGACATGTCTATATTATTAAACCTATGTAGAAGTCATATACATTCATTCATATTTGAATTCTACCAATGAATAAGGTAAATAAACTTTTTCATATGAAGTCATAGAGTTAAATAAATTGAAAAAAAATTATCAGTAAACTAATAGTTATATATAGACAACCCCTATCATTTCAAACAAATAATGTGCATAGAATGTGGGTAGTCTATCCCCAATTTCCTCTCTAGGGGGAAATGTTATTAAAGAGAGAATTTAATTCAAGATATCTCTCACACCTAACATGTACAAACTATATTCAACAACTATTAAAAATATCATTGTTATTGAATTCATGATATCTATAAAACCTAATACACACAAACTATAATCAACCACTATTTCCAATATCATGACTAATAAAACTGAGGTCAAGGTAGTTGAACACTAACACTTACGGATTCACAGCTAGTCTGTAATAAAAATATCTATATCCTGGAATAAATTAATTACATAAATAAATCATACAAATTATATAACAAATAATGAAAATTAGTAATTTAATGTAATAAACAATTAAATACACATTTTATTAAATATCAAAAACAAATATGAACTTCTCATATTTGATATAGGCTTGTGAATCTTATTAATCATAAAATATAACTTCTAACTATTTTATTAACTATATCATTTTCATTTAAAAAAACATTTACTTATCACATGATATATATATTAATTTTCTCATATTTTAATATATTCATGGAACAACACATTTTATATAGACCATTTAATGGCCCAACCCCAAAATTATGAATCTGTACATTACATTATGATGTTGGAAAACATACAAGCTTAAAATCCCATGAGACTGAACCATTCAGTAGTTTTGGAAAACATGTTTACATACATGATACCCATATTTTATTGTGAAGTAGAAAATAGACCATAACACATAATAAAATGAAATTAATATCATCCTTTCACTCTTATTCAGTGAATGATTGTTCATAAACTAGTGAAAGAAAACAAAATTAAGGGTCAGCTCAAATGCTCAGTTGTAATGTCCCAGATCTGGGTGGCACCCCAAGGTACCCCAAACCCAGTTGGTCACATAACCTCAAACGCATTTCCTCAAATTCCAGAGGCTGTCGACTAGAAATTAGGGACATAGTGTGATGAGGGGAATAGTATTACCTCATTGGTAAAATATACACAATAGAAAACAAATAGTAAACAATAGCTAATGAAGTAATACCATGTGACCGAAATAAAAAGCAGAAGACTGAGGTAAATTCAATAAAAGTCACAATATATATATATATATATATATATATGATGTGTGGAATATGTATCTAAGAAAACATCCATACAAATCACAATTATATAAAGAAATATAAAAATCAAAGTACAAAAGAAACATGTAAACTCTAGCAGCATCGCAAGCCTCAGCTTAGTCTCATGCTCTCCAACTCCAACAAAAATCAAGTACGTGATGAAGAAGAGTGTTTTTACTTATCTATAACTGCAACCATATAATCTGTTTGGGTCCCAAACATGACCCAAATAGGGTGTGAGACGAATCCTAGTAGGCAACCACAAAAAGATATGCGCCCAACTGCCAATGAATATATTTAGAAGGTAATATTCATAAATGAAGCAATAAACTTGGAAGTACTTAAAAATAAAAAATTATACAGTTTTCACTTACATTCATTTACATTTATTATTCACATTTACGTTATGTAATCTCAGGATCTAGCCTAATCTCTATATCCCCGTATGTAATAGTAACAGAGAGGCATCTCAAAACACCATCAAAATAATCAATTAAGGCTTAGTCCAAGATTGTGATTTCGCCTGGAAGACTCTTCACAGTCATTTAATTATTCAAATAATGATCATTTAGGAATTTTCTCATTGTCTAATCCCCCTGATCTAACATAACAACAATTCATTTAATAATGACCCTCTTGGAAGCTCTCGTATTATAACCCCTTTGATCTAACATAACACTAATAATTTACAAATTATCACATAGGAAATCTCTCACAGTATGCACCCCATGTCCAATATACTATCAAAAAATTATAAACAACCACATGGGGAAGCTCTCACAGTCTAAACCCTTGGGTCGATGACCACCTGGAAGCTCTTACAGTCAATACCCCAGGGTCACATAACAGTAAAACATACATAAATGACCCTACCTCAGGAAGCCCTCATGGTAAAATTCCCCTTATTAAAACTTCCATAATGCATATCACAAGCATCAGATATAATTAGTAAATTCATCCTAACAAAACATGGCATGGAAAACAAGGAATGCACAACAGTTGTCCTAGACCAAACAACCATAAACAAACAAACAAGGGAAATGAACCCACGAGGTGTCCCATAACAACGTATATAACTTTATGCATAATCAACAACCCTTTATCAATCAAACAAACCATAATAGGTAATAAACAGGTTTTAATTCCAAAACACACAATACCCCAAACATGCGTATGTAGTACTTTTAGGACATATAATCCAAATACGAACAACAAAAGTCACAAACCACCCACCTCAATATCTCCCGATCGATATCTGTTAATGTCGGCCCTTTAATAGGCCTAGATTGGTGTAGATATTCCAAAAGGTGAAAAATTCCCATCCTTGAATAACTTATTAGAGAGGAATAATCAAGAAGCATGGCTCTAGGGGATTCATGAACTCACATGCAAGATTCCAACACACCTGAGAGTGTCTCAATTGGAGCTTGGATGGAGAATTGCGAGGGGTTTGGAGTTCATCGGTTGTTCCATCGCTCTCTTATATGAACCACAGAGAGAATAATATATTTAAGAACATAAGACGAAACACCTATTCAATATATAAAATAAAAAAAAATATTACATTGGGTGTTCATTAACAGTACACACATTTTATTAGCCTCAACCAGCCAAAAACTTATATGGGTCAACAAGGTCAACACAAGGCCATGTACTCATCCATCACATGTCCAGCACACAGTTGTACACAGCAAACTAGTTACATTTCATGTACATAAAAAACCTTTCTCGCTTTTCCCTTAACAACTACCCAAAAACAAGATCCATACCTGAAAAATAGATTTGGGTTCTTAAAAATTTCCCCCCTTAAAGAAATTCATCCCCGAATTTTTAATATAAAGGTGATGAATAAGAATCTGCGAACAATTATGGCCCTTGTGATCAAACGTCGGCCTCCCTCCCCCATGTCTTATCTTGTACTCGCCTGTGAGGCCATAAAACCAACATAATAAGAACAGATTGGCCATAGATAACCTTCGTGCTATGATCCAAAATCTGAATAGGGTTCTCCTTGAAGGATTCATGCACCTCTAACTCAACCTTCTCTGGTTGAAAATGTGATATGGGTCTAAAAAGTATGGTTGTAGCTGAGGAACATGAAACACGCCATGCAGAGACCGGTACCTATGATTTAACTTCAAAAAATAGGAAATCACCAGGAATCTCTCCAAAATCTAAAATGGCCTGATGTATCTCGGTGAAAGCTTCCCCTACATCCTAATCCTCTTCTGCCCCAACCTCAGTGTGACATGTATGAAAACCTACTCTCTGACCTCGAAATCAAAAGTTCATCTCTATCGATCAACATAAGTCTTCTAGAAAGATTGTGAAGTATTCATCCTCTTCTGAATCAACCCCACTTTCTCAATGGTCTCTTGGACAAGATGAGGTCCCAACATAGATGCGTATCCTACCTCCAACCAATGTAGGGGTGATCAGCATGGCCTACTATACAAAGCCTAATAAGTTTCCATTTGAATTTTTTTCCTGAAAATTGTTATTGTATGAAAACTCCACTAAGTATATGTATCCCTCCCAGGATCCCCCTAAATCCAAGACACATTTTCGAAGCTTGTCCTCAAGAACAAGAATTGTGTTCTTGGACTGGCCATCTGTCTAGGGGTGGTAAGTTGTAATTAGAAGTACCTGTGTACCCAAATACATTTTTAGTCCCTGCTAGACATGATAAGTAAATCTGGAATCCATGTCGGAAATTAAATAGTGTAGAACCCCATGAAAATGGACAATATTTCAGATTTAAAACCTTACAAGCTCATCAACACTGAAGGTATCATTAATCAGTAGGAAATGTGAATCCTTTGGGGGTTTTTCAAAAAAAAACCCACACAACATCATTTCCTCTGGGTAACCTCGGTAAACCCATCATGAAATACATCACGACATCATTCCAATTCCACTCAGGAATAGATAACTATTGTAAAAGCCCTACCATTCACGGATTCTCTTCCTTCACCTACTGACTGGTGGAACATCTCATAAAAAACCAAAAAACATCTCTCTTCATGCCTAGCCCCCAATACTGATGATGTAGATATTGATACACCTTGGTGACACTAGGATGAACTAGCCACACAAACGCATGAAAATCTCACAACAGATCCTCATGTATGTCTGCGGACACCCACACGCGCATATGAAAATGCAAAACCTCATCATCACCTATGGTTCATCCAAGAATAGGGTCCTCATCTGACACACTCTCCCTCAGGACTAGGCATTCAGAATCAGATATCTTCCTCATTTTCACTTGACCTAGTAAAGTAGAGGTAACATCTATAGAAGAAAGAAAAGTTTGTCCATATCTGTCGTGAGCCTCCAAATGAATCTCAGAGAATATATCCATAATATTCCAATTACAACTCGCCTCCTTAACTTCTTGTATCTGAGTTATTCTGCTCAATGAAGCAGTCATTGTATTTTCTTTCCTCTGTATGTAGGCAATCTCAAAGTCAAAATACTAAAGGTACTCAACCCACCTTCCCTATCTCAAGTTCAGATCTTGTTTAGTAAGATATACTTGAGGATTTTGTGTTTAGTGTATACCACGAAATGACCTCCCAAAAGATAATGTCTCCAATAGTTCAAAACAAGTACAAATACAAGCAACTCGAGATCATGTGTTAGGTAATTCCTCTCATGAGGCCTCAACCACTGATACCCATATGAAACGACTCCTTCCCCCTACATAGTCATGTCACCCATATCGACAACTGATTTTTCACAGAAAATAGTTTAATTCTTTCTGAGATCTGGAAAAATCAGTATTGATGCTGAAGTAAATCTCTCTTCTAGATTCTGAAAGGCTGAATCATAGGATTTTATCCACAAGTACTTCGCATCCTTCTTAGTCAAGAATTTTAGTGGTGCTTCTTAGTGCGAAAACTCTGGAATAAAATTCCTTTAGTAACCATCCAACCCAAGAAAACTCAGTACCTCAATGTTGTTCTTTGCCTGCTCCTAGGAAACTACTACTCTCACCTTCTCTAGGTCTACTGATACTCATGTCTCTGAGATAACATGACCTAAGAAATGAATCTAGTCCATCCAAAAGTGGTTTTTTGAGATCTTGGCATATAACTGATGCTCTCTCAGTGTACTCAATATGTTTTCATTATGCATGGCATGGTCATGTCGAGTGTGAGAGTACACCAAGATATCATCTATGAAGACTACCACAGAAAAATCTATGTAAGGATGGAACATTCATTTCATCAGTTCCATAAAAACTATCATCGCATTTGTGAGACCAACTGGCCTAACCAAATAATTTAATAGACCATAACTTTCCCACAAGGATGTAACAGGTATATCTAATGGTCTAAAAAACAACTGATGTTAATCAGATCTCAATTCTACCTTAGAGAACACCTGGTCTCCACGAATCTAATCCAAGTGATCTTCAATCCTCGTCAAGGGATATAAATTTTTGACCATCAACCAGTTCATCTTATGATAATCCACCAAATGTCTGAGGGTACCATCCACCTTCATTTTAAAAAGGACATGAGAACCCCAAGGATAAGTATTGGGTCAGATGGAACCCTTTTCCTGAAATTCCTTTAACTGCTTCTTGAGCTCTAGTAACTCTGGTGTAGCCATCCTATATGAAGGAATGGACATGGGTGTCGATCCTAGAACAAGCTCAATAGAGAAATCTACCTCCCACTCTACAGGTAAACTATAAAATTCATCGAAAAATACATCCCTGAAATGATCCACCATTGGGGGAAAGTCCATCTCTGAAGTCCCGTAGTCATCTAGTTATAAACTAGAAATCTGGTATGTAATTCCTCCCAACCCATGATGCATGGGTCTAGCTCTGCTCGCACAAACATCATATTCACCCCTGTGTTGAAACGATCCCCCTTTAGTGATGAAAAACTCACCGTGCAGTGAAAGAATTCAAAAAATTCCCCACAAGATACCAACCAATCCATTTATGAATGACATAGAAACCCATCATATATTTGACGTAGAGGTCCCATCCGAAGTGACACCCACCAACCTCAAGAGGGCACTCCTTGCACTGACCTGCACTAGCTGTCATAATTCCTAACTATGTGTCTAGTGTCATTACATCATGATACATAATGACATAGAGCCCAAGGCTCTCCACAATGGAAGTAGATATAAGAACATTGGAATCCTATGTATTAAAATGATCTAAATCTCAAACTGAGGCAACAAGAATTATACCTCTGGCCATAGAGGGTTCGGGATCCTACTTCTTTTGGTTTTGTTCCATCCCAAATTCTGACCTATACAATGAAACTGTGACCCTTCCTAGCTACATTGATCTGGTCCACCCAACTGTCTATAAGAAACTATCATCTGGCTACAACAGGCGCGAACACCTCTTCGGCCTGAGGAACCCAGATTCCCTGACTAATGAGAAACTGGTGGTCCTAGTCCTAAATGTGGAGTCATAATAGATATCCTCCCACTTGATGCTAGTGAAAACATCCTAGAAAAACATTGTATATAACCCATCTTGCTATTATATTGGCACTCAACTAGGTCTCTTGGGAAATGTGGTCTCATGTGTACACTCCGTCCACACTGGTAGCACATCACTCAGCTACCTAATGAAACACCACATTAGAGCTCCCTTTGGCGCATCCTGCTATCAGTCGAAAGAGTACCAAACCTAGATGTTGAACTGCCCAAGATCATAGCTCCTAACTCCCCATGTTGTAATCAAAAATTAGTGCCTAATTTACTATAGATGTTACCATAGTCAGCCTGAAAACATTCACCTATGATTGAATGTCATACTTGATACTGTCCTCAAATCGCCTAGCCAGTGATTACTCGTCACCTCCCAAAATATGTGTGAGGTCTTGAATCTCTGTAAAACGATAATTTTAATCCATCATAGAAAGAGTGCCCTACTCCAAATGCATGAAGTCTTGGGATTGTTCGGCCCTCAAAGTCTCGAGGTAGAATTAATTATAAAAGGTTCTATGAAACTCTTCCCAAGCCATATCTCGATGATGTCCCGCTTGTAAGATAACATCCCATAATCCCTTGGAGAAATCATATAGCATATACTTTTTGAGTTTTATCCTCCTCTCAGGAGTTTTTTCCAGATGCTCGAAGATAGAAATCATGGCCTCCAACCATGACTTTGGAGCCTGTGGTCCTCCATCCCTAGAAAAATTGGTAGAATGTTGCTGGTGGAACACCCGCGTTAACTCCCCCTTAGTTGGGGAAGGATGTGGTCCTCCCTAAAAAGTTTTCATAAACCTCAAAAAATACAACATGGAATTGTGTATCATGACCTACATCCGGTGTAACAACTAGAGCCAAGACGGGCATAATAGGAGGATCTACTGGTAGCCCATGATCTACCATTTTTGGTGTCTAATAATTTCCCTTTACCGAGCGTAAAACCAGAGGAATTCTTGGTGGAATGGCTCTACAAGGTCAATCACACACCTTAGTTCAAGGATATCAAGGACTGCAACAAATAGGTTCAATAAGGAACATGAAAATTAAAACATTCATGTTCTACAAACGATGGTTATATGGTGTGTAGAACCACTACATGGTGTGTTCCCTTAAGCCAAAACATGGGCATGTACCTCTACCACCTTAGTCGTGTAACAAACCATACACACGACATGTTTCTCCGGAGACATGGAATTTACTTGAATATCCCTTCCTTCCCATGTACTTCTATATTTCTCGAACCACGTGGTTCTCCTGGTGTAACATTACACATCGTGCACACCCTAGACACGACATATACCACATAAGTTCCATCCATCTGTTCCATTAGTTGCACAATTTGATACACGTACGATTACTAAATGGTGTGTATAACCTAGACACAGCATGTACAACCCATGTTTCATCCATTCGTTTCATTATTCACACAACCAGATACATGGGCTTTTACAACATGGTGTGTACTCCCAGTACATTGTGTATTCTACCAAAGGTTTATGAACCCCGTGTCTCTGCTCACACAATCAGTCACACTGTTAAAAACTACATTAAGTGTAAAGATAGTACATGATTTTTACATAGGAAATTTTATTTATTCCCAAATATAATAACACATAGTATGTGTTCATAACATCACACGCCATATTGTCTGGGTTTTTGGATAGTATGCCTCTGAAACCACTCTAAAATCCCCAAAATCATAAAATTTTGGCCATGGAAATCCATGTTCTAATATTTGAGAGCCCATACTCCACGAAAATCAATGTTTGAGATTCTTATTCAGGTCATATGTTAATAGAATTAAATTAAATCTCAAACATGATCCCCTAAATTTTGTTCCAAGAAGGCCCATAACACCTCAGGGACCAAAGTTTGGCATTCATCCAAATGAAAGATCACATATACCAATACTATATCAAAATATAAGTTATTATATCCTAGAATATTTCACAACATCATGCATATATTGCATAACATCAATCAAAATGACATGCAATTAGTAATACACCCTAAATTGCATGACAAGAATGCATGACTTTTGATCTCTAGAAAGTCCCTAAATGATATATGTGATGGAATACCCTCATATCATCGAGTTTCAACAAAAATAGAACCATAAATATATAAGTAACAATATAATAAAAAATCACCCAAAGGTGAAATCAAATCAACTTTAGAAATTTCAAAACCATAAAATTGTAATGTTGGACGTTACATGGATTTTTCAGGTACACGGGTTAGCTACTCTTAGGAACAGCTAAATACCAAACACCATTTATATCCTATATGATTCTATTGTCTCCAAATATTAAGGAGAATTAGAAAATAAATGCCTTTGATACCACTTTGTAATGTCTCAGATCTCGGTGCCACCCCAAGGTGCCTCAAACCCGGTTGGTCACATAACCTCAAGCGCATTTACCCAAACACCAGAGGTTTTTGACTAGTAGTGAGGGAAAAGGTGTGATAATTGGGAAACTATGCCCTCATTGGAAGAGTATACACAACATAAAACAAATAGTTAACAATAGTGGAAGCAGTAATTCCATACAATAGAAATAAACAGCAGCTGACTATAGTAAATCCAACAAAACACATAATATATATATGTGTGTGTGATTCGTGGAATTTGTATCTATAAAGAAGTCAAAACAAGTCACAATGATGGAATGAATTATAAAAACCAACGTACAAAATAAACATGTAAACTCTAGCAGCATTGCAAGCCCAGCTTGGTCCCATGCTCTCTAACTCCAATAGTAATCAAGTACCTGATGAAGAGGGAACTTTCCCTTATCTATGATTGAAACCATATAATATGTTTTGGTCCAAAACATGACCAAACACGGTGTGAAATGAATCCCATTAGGCAACCACCAAAATATTTGTGACTGACTATTAGTGAATATATATATATATTAGGTTATATGTCGAAATGAAGCAATAAAATTGGAAGTACTCAAAAGTAGAAAATCTTACAGTTTTCAATTAAATTCATTTAAATTTATAATTGAACAATTAATAATTTAATATAGGGATCTATCTTATACCCTATATCCCCCTATGTAATAGTAATAAATAGACGTCTTATAAGACCATCTAAACAATCATGTAAGACTGAGTCCAAGCTTGTGATTTGGCTTCACAGACTCATCGCAGTCATTCAATTATTCAAATAATGACCCTTTGGGAGAGTTTTCATAGTCTAATCCCCCATGTATAACATAAAAACTCTTTAGTTAATAACGACCCACTGAGAATATCTCACTATTTAACCACTTTGGTCTAACATAACACTAATCATTTACAAATGGACACTTGGGAAAGCTCTCACGGTCTAAACCCCTTTCTCTAATATACTATAAAACAATTATAAACAACCACCTAGGAAAGATCTCATAGTCCAAACCCCTGGTTTGATGAAAAATTGGCATCTCTCATGTCCAATACCCCTAGGTCACATAATAGTAAAACATACATAAATGACCCTACATGGGGAAGCTGTCACAATCAAATTCCCCTTGGTCAAACATCCACAATGAAAATTACATGCATCTCATATAATTAGTAACTCCATCGTAATAAAAAAATGGAAGGGAAAACAAGGAAATCCGAATAGGATTCCTTGACCAAATGTCCATAAACAAATAAACAATGGAAACTCTCCCATATGGAGTCCTATAACAAGGTATATAACATTACGCATAATAATCTACCCTTTATAAATCTACCATACCATAATAGGTAATAAACCGGGTTTAATTCCAAAACAAGGAATACCCCAAACTTGTGTATGTGAAACTTTTAGCACATATAATCCAAAGATTAACAATGAAAGGCGAAAACCACTTACTTTGATGTATCAAGATCGATATCCTTAAACATCATCCCTTGAATCGGTATAGATTGGAATACATCTACAAAAAGGGGGAAAACACCTAACCTTGAATAACTAATGAGAGAGGAAGAATTAGGTAGAATTTCTCTAGGGGATTAGATAACTCATCGTTGGGATTTCAATGCAGTTGAAGGTGTCTCAATAAGTGCTCAGGTGGAGAATCAGGAGCGGATCAGAGTTCATCAGTTGTTCTGTCACTCTTCAGTATGAACTAAAGGGAGAATATGAGATTTACGAACATAATATGTGACCCCGCTACAATATATCAAATAAAAATAAAATTAAAAGCCTTTTTCATTAACAGTACACATTGTGTATTAGCCTCATCAGCCCCCATCTTAAGCGGGTTAGCCAGGTCATCACACGACCATGTACTCGGCTGTTACAAGGCTAGTACACGACTGTACGAGGAAAACTAGGTACACCGCATGTACTAAAAAACTCAATTTCCTCATTTTTCCTCAATAATAACCTGAAAATAAGATTCATACCTAAAAATTAAATCTAGTTTCCTACACCACTAATGTTATGTACAACAGAAGAAATAATAAAATAATGATAATAGTCGATATTGCAAGGTGACAACTGAAGACACATTACATGTAATCAATAAACTGGGAGTGAAGTTCATAAACAATATAAAAATGTAAATAACTAAAATCACCTTCTATTAGAATAAAAAAAATAATGAAAATTCAATATGGAAAAGTAATGAACAAAAAACCTTATATTTAATCAATGATTTGAGAATGAAATGCATCCATAGATATATAGACAGTAAATATCATGGCTAATAATGACTAAATAAATTTTGAAAATGCCTTAACATTATATGTCATTTGTATTGAAAATGAACCACTATAACATTAAGATCTATTATAAAGATAGTTTAAACTATCATGATTTTCCTAACTGATTTGTCTAATTATTCTACTGATGCATCAAGGGGTTACCTATAACTAGGACCTACCCATGTAAACGAATCCAAAGCATTCCCCATATATTGAATAATAAATTAAATTAATAAATAGTGTTACTTATCATAAAATATCAAAATTTAATAATATATATTGATTTGTCAATAATTACCTAGTGGAGTATAATTAATAATGATTGATTTTGACTTTGATTAATGGAAATACCATTAAATAGTCATTAAAAACATTCTTGAGTAAAACATTAATTAAGAATTCCAAAGTCTCTCATACCACATTGAAACATTTGAATCACCATACCCAGGAATGAATATCATTAACTAAAACATATAGTATCATGAGAATAATTAAATTCATTATATGACAAAAAAAAATTAGTATATACAACATATAAAGTGAATTGGTGCATAACAATAAATAAGTCTCAATGGAATATATATTGAGATGAAATCTCTCACCTTGGTTCTGAATTCTCTAAAGTGTCATTATATTTCTTGATAATATACTTCTGTTAAACATTTAAATTCATTATAATCTTTTTCTTTTTTATTCATAATTTTATTTCACATATTAAATTTTTTTTAAAAACTTCTTGGACAATTAGGTTTACCCCAGGTTTTCTGATCATATTCGGTTTATGTGTCAAAAATGACCTTTGTAGGCCAAAAATGGTAATAGGGGTAATTATATAGACATAAATAGAATAATAATCCTGAAATAATAGTTAGATTTATTCCTCAATTATACTTTTTAAATGAATCATGAAATATGGTTATGAAAAATGAACCAACATTACAATCATGGAGACGGTAGGTCGTACGTACACATGTGTAATGTTCCCATTTTTCAATGATCATTATTGAAAGAAGGTAAGTAATATTATATCATTCCATATTGATAATTATATCATATATTACATGTTATGTAATCATATATACTAATATATATAATTCTTTATAAGTAAAAGAAATCACATCGGGTCGAGGAGGCGGCAGCCAACACATCCACGGTCGATGTTATCACTTTTTTTATTGTGTGAAAAGGGTAATAAAAATAATGATATATTATATTTAAAAAAATTAATATTGTATTTAATATAATATATATTTCATCTATTTCACCTATTTTTAATTAATACCCTCATTTATATATTCAATATCCTGTGTGAACAAATCACGTCGCTTCGAGGAGGAATTAGTCCACATCCCCACAAACGTTGTTATTGTATTCTGAAAAAACAATATAAAAAATTATATATGCATAATTATATTATATATTCCATATTTATCATATATAATTATTTTTTCCATCATAATTTTAAACCATGTATGGTATTAAAATAGAAATCAACAATCTTCATTTTAAGAGGTAGTAGTTTGTCGTACATAAATGAAATGTTCGGTAACGATTTGATGTATTTATGTGTAATTTAAGGTAGAGAATTTAAATAATAAAAACTAAGTATATTTATGATATTTATTTTTTTAAATAATTAGAGAATAAGAATATTTTTCAGGGTGTAGTATGAGAATAAAACAAAATTCATAAAGAAGAATGTTGACTCTTATTATGGAAAATGATTTTGGTTTGAACTGAAGGGCTTCCTTGGGTAGAATTCAGAACAAGTTTAGTATTATAGATTTAGGTATGGGAATTTTAAGATTTATTTGGGAAGATCTTGTTTGTGCCAAAGTGGATTGAGTTTTGTGAGGATGTGGTAGGGATGACTGCCTTTTTATAGTGGAGGGGAGTTACACTCTTGTAAATTTTTCGATGGGGAATTACCCCAAAATTTTTCCCTTTGAACATGGAACAAATATTTGAAAAAATTAGAAAACCTGTATTGCAGGTTCGAAATATGAGAATCCTAGGGATTTTGGAAATGTTTATAGGATATTTTGGGAATTAAGATTAAGGTGCATCCCTTTGTTAAACTAAATTTTCTTTTAATTTCTTTTATTAATTTTAATCACTTTCATTAATATTTTTGGTCAAAAACTAAGCTTAAATTATTAGAAATTAGAAATTATAATTATTCTAAATATGGAATCCTTTTTTGAAAATAATATCACATATTTGTAATAAATTAATTTAAAATTAATCTTGTAAATGGGAAGACAATGTGGGTTTTTAAAGCGAAAATGTTCAAAATTTTACTAATTTTTTATATCCAATTTCAATGAAAAAATTATAAAAATGAAATAAATTTTATTAGTTGATGTATAATTGAAACAATTTTACTTTAACTCAAATAAAAAATATTTTAATTCCTTAAATAAATTAGAATAATATTTTTTTTGAATTAAAATTCAATATTTTCAATTATTCATCAAAAAATGAAACTGTATAGAAAAATAAAAATAAAATCACCCAAATGTAATTTTGATGAATATAATTAAATAATTAAGTTTATTTTTCAAATTAAATTCCTAAAAGTTTCAAAATTAATATTTAATATAGGTGCTCCATTAAAAGGCAACAAAATTTCATTCATAAAATATATGTTTTAATGTGTAATATTGGGTTTATTATTATATAATGATTATCAAATATATTTGATGAATGTAAAATAAATATTCTAATTAATATATAATATAAATACTGCATTAATATCACTCAAAAATTCTTATTTATTTATTTAATTAGGATAAAATGAATTTGTGAGTATAAAAATAAAAACATTCCCTTTATATTCAATTAATCACTATATTCATTTGTAATTAATTTATAAACACATGAATGAAACCATATATTTTCATAAGTTAGTTAATCACATTAATAACCATAAATTCAATATCTAGGTTATATCTAATTATATTAAATAATAATAATTTTATTAATATGTTATTGTTCGGTAAAACTCGGTCTTGTGTGTTACATAAGATATTGAAGAAAATCAGTCTTGAGTGTAACGCAAAACAAACCTCGTTGTTCTGTATAAAGAAATATGGACATTATTTTTCATTTAACCTGATATTAAATTGGATTTTTTCTTAAATAAATCAATAAACATAAAATAAATTCATTCTAAAAGGAAAATATTATAATGTCTTGGGGTGTTACATTCTCCCCACGTGAAATAAATTGTGTCCTCATAATTAAAAATCGATCCCAGTAATAAAGGGATTGATATTTTAAAATAATATAATATTGAAAAACCCACATCATAAATATTTTCAATGATGTATATTAATAATAATATTAAAAATGAAATTTTATGGTCACCACAACTCTATTCTTCTGAATAGGAAAACAATAGTGAAAACTTGGATATGGAAGAGAAATATAACAATCATGTTTTGATGGAGAGTGTTAGAGAATATGTTAATGAGAATGTTGTTGACCAAAAAAACATAAACTAGGGGTGTGAAAAAATGTTATGATATCCTAAAAAATTATGATAATTAGAAAAAAATTTCTGTTTCAAGAAATTTTTTCCTAGAGTTGCAGAATTCTTTTACTCAAAATGAATATAAGTAAATATATGTTTAGATTTCATAAACACAAAATTTCTATTCTGTTTTCCATTGAAAAATTTATGCTATATTTCATAGCACAAGATGCATCACATGGTGAAGTAACACATTATGCTTTATAACCTCCTCCAATGATCGACTTAAACCATATAATAAATGGTTACCATTTATGAAATATTATGATCCAAAAATTGTTGGGGAACACAACTAAATATCCAAAATGAGTAAATCATTATCCTTCAATAAACATGTAGTGGATCTTCAATAAACAGATTCCAAACATGTGAACATATTAATAAATTCAATTACCATAAAACCTTATTTGAAACATGCATTCTTCCTTATTCATTTAGTAAAACACCTATTATTCGATATATTCCATAAATACAATAGTGTGGTAAACTCTATTTATTATAGCATAAACCACTTGGTCAAAAAAATCATTATTGAGTTCCAAAGTAGTATGTACATATAAAAATCAATAGTTTCATTATCCAAACAATGTTTCCTCTACATTTGGAACATATTAATGTTTATCTTTCCCTCTACAATTTTTTTCCATAAAATATTAAATTTATATTGGATCACTTTTCTTGGTACCATTCAACATTTGATTTGAAATATTTGATGAGAATATATTGGATTACAGTCCTTATATATTTTATAATTCATATGATGAAAACATCATCAATAAAATACTTTTAAAAAATATTTCATATATCCAAATACAGAAGTACATTAGTCATTCCACTTTGGTCATTATAGTAAAAAATTATCACCTTGGGCTCCTGTATTCTTCGGATGTATATTCCCATAATTCTCAGAGCATTTCTATGAATATTACCCAATCTCCTTATAATATTAACACCGAATAGAAGTGTTTTATTTCTTCCTTTTTAATTAAATTTCATGGTGAACCTTTTCTCTACACTTATAAAAATATCCCAAACTGTTCTTCCATTTATGAGGTTTATTATTTCCATAGTTATCACAAGTGGGAAAATCATTTTTCCCTTCTTCCGCTTATCTGTTATTTTCTCTTTTATTCTCTTCTTGCCTTATTTCTCTTTGAATCCATAAGACCTGTAGAATTATTTCTCCATCATGATATCATATAAAACTATTTCAACACATGAAGAAATGGTTTGAGACAACATCACCCTTCGATGATTGGGCTTATACACTTCAATGAAATGTTCAATATTGTATTATTTGTTGAATATGAAATCTAAAGCATACTTTGATGACCTTATAAGGGTATATTCATACATTTCCACACCACCTTCATCATATTTCATTAAACTAAGGAACTTTATCTACGAAAAATTTTATTACTCATGAAGGAATAATTGATCAATGAATTCCCCCTTAAAAGTTCCCCAGTCCATGAGTTCTATTTCTTCTACCCCTAATGGATTCTAGATCAACAACCATCATTGGCATGAATAGACCTTGAGACAATACACATAAATTGTTACCTTTTCCCTTTCACAACATCCTAATTCCATTAATACACTATCAAAATACTTAATCAATTTCTCAGATTCCAATGGGTGAGTAGTCCCACTAAATGATGGGGGAATCTATCATATAAAAATTAATAAAATTGAAAAATCTACATTGTGGAAGAGTTTTCTCCATCATGGGAAGTATATGTGTCATGAACTGATTAATCTACCCTAATATTTCTATAATTTTCCACATTCCATTAATATCTAAATTGTATTCATCACTTGGTAAATCTCTACATTTTCTATGAGTTGTGATACTATTCATCCTTTAAGGTTCCATTTCTATGAAATGGAATATACTTTATAAGATAATATTTTTATGAAACATAATTTATAATCCCATAACAATTGATACACTAATCATAAATGGAAAATTTTTTCTATAACCAATCTCATAATAATAAAGTTTGTTTCTTTTGGGATATTTTTACATTCACATACTACATTATGGTTTGTAAAAAAAATTATCCTAAAATTTTCCACCAAAAGTTTCAAACTAGGTGCACAATAAAGCTCGTTGTCATGTACCTTGTCATTCCAAGTCATTATAGATGCACCTTGTTGAAGTTGTTACCCCTGGGTACATATATTCTAGAACCACTTCCACTTGTAATATATATAGAGGGATTTATTTCTAGTTAGACTCAAAAAATCTCTACCTTACAAAAAATCAAGGATTTTATTCTATACTTATCCTCAAAATCTATATTAGGGTTAGGTTTTATAATCTATTCTTT
Source organism: Viscum album (assembly GCA_963277665.1). Lineage (NCBI taxonomy): Eukaryota > Viridiplantae > Streptophyta > Magnoliopsida > Santalales > Viscaceae > Viscum > Viscum album. The sequence continues at coordinate 1,438,662,017 of OY728127.1, read as the reverse complement.
TTAAATCTAGTTTCCATATTTTCTACTAAACTTGACATAATACCAAATGTAATTCCCCAACCCCGGAATCTCCGAGTTAGTGAATTATATTATTTCATAATATTAGATACAATATTAAAATCATAAGGGATTTATTAGTTTAGTAGTTTTGTAAAAAACATATTACAATTATGATACCCATTTTATATTTGTGAATAGAAAATAAAAAATGATATGTAATAAAATGAAATAAATAGAATCCTGGAATTATTATTTGCGGATTTATCCATTATAACATAGGTAAAGGAAAAATAATAATGTTAAGCTAAAATTATTAGTAATGGTTGGTATTGTGGAAATAATAATTAAACAATGTCAATAGATGATATAGAAAGGTAACAACTTAAGACACAAGCAATGTAATCGGTAATCTAAGAAGTAAGTGGATAAACAATATGGAAAGATAAATAATTGAAAAAAAATGTTTTGTTCAAATAACTAGATATTAAAAAATTAATATTGATAGGTAAGAAACTGAATCACATTACATTTAATAAATGAACTGATAATGAAATGCATTAATAGATATGTTAATACAAATTCTCATGGATAAAAATGATAACTGAATTGAAGGGAATGATTTAATTTTGGACCTCATTTATCATGTCCATGATCCATTGTACTATCAAAAACTATTCTCAACATAGTTTAAAATACTATGATTTTCCAACTCATTCATATCATGAGACGACCAATTCATCGAGGGGCTATATATAATAGGGCCACATCCGTGTCTGTCTATCTGAATCATTCCTCATACATCAAATAATAAATTTAATTAATAAACAATGTTCTTTAACATCAATTATCAGTATTGTATAAAGGATATAGATTTATCAATAATTCCCCTATGGAGTATAAGTAAAAAATGGTTATTGATGTTAATTAATGGAAATACCAATGAAACATCATTAAAAATATTCTTCAGAAAAATAATCTTTTAATATTACAAAGTGTTCCATACAACATTTAAAAAAATTTGAATCATAATTCCCTTGAAGTAATAACATTAAATGAAAAATAAGGTATCATTATAATAAATATATGCATGATATATCATTAAAGGGATATTATATGACCCCTATAAAGGTAAATTTTTTCATAACAACAGATAAATCACAATAGAATGTAAATTGAGACGAAATCCATTACCTTGAGTCTAACTTGTCATATGTATATTTATATTCCTGAACAATAAAATTAGGTTTATTATTTAATTTTCTTATATATTTATTCATTTTTATCAATAACTTTATTTTTCTAATTATAGTTTTGTAAACAAGACCTTAAATAATTATGTTTATGTCGATTATTTTACCATATTCGGTTTATGTGTCAAAAATGTCATTAGTAGGTTAACTATGGTCAAAGGGTTAATTATATAAACAGATCCATAGTAAATATAATGACATAATTATCATATATATTCATAAAATATACTTTTAAAACCAATCAAAAAAATTGATATGAGAAATTAACCAACGTTACAATCTTTGAGAAGGTAGGTCATTCGTACGCATGACTAATTTTCACAATTTTCATTAATAATTATGGAATGATGGTAAGTAACATTTTATCATTAAAAATTCATCATTATATTATAAATAAAATTTTATTTAATCATATATACTTATATATAAAATTATTTTAATTTAAATTGAATCACATCATGTCGATGAGGCGGTAGTCAACACATCCATGACTGACGTTATCACTTTTTTACTGTGTGAAAATGATAATATAGAAAATGATATATTTTATTTAAATAAATGTAATTATGTAATTAATATCATATATATGTAATCTATTTCAAATATTTTTAATTAAAACCTTCCTTTATACATTCAATGTGTCGAATGAACGAATCACATCGCTTTGAGGATGTGGTAGTCCACACTTCCACAAACGATGTTATCGTATTCACACAATATGAAAAGAATAAAAGTAAGTTCTATATAAAAATTAAAAAAACAGAAATACCTTATAAATAGAATATAAAAAACATATAAAAAGTTTTTCCATCATAATTAACAATCATTAAATGGAGTAATGGAAAAAAATGAGCAATCATCATTTCGTGAGGCGGTAGTTTGTTGTACCCAAATGGTATGTTCCTTACCCATTTTATAGAATTTTATTTATGTTTTGATCAAAAGATTAATATAAAAAAATATAAGTGTATTTAATTTACTTAGTATTTTATGTAAATCTATAATAAGAAGGTTTTAGTTAGTGTATAATTAAAATAAAACAAATGAGTTTGTGGATGAATGTTACCTCTTATTCAAATAACTCATTTTAGATTTCACCAAAGGCCTTACATGGATGTATTTTAATAAAATGTGAATCTTGTATTTTTAGGGGAGGGGAGTGTCACTCTTGTAAACATTCTGAATGGAAATTCCACCCACGTTTTTCCAATTGAACGTGGCTCCAATAATGAAATAAATTTGAAAAAATGGATTATAGGGTTTATATATGACCATAAAATAGATTTTATAAAAGTTTATATGTCATTTTGGTCCTTACGTTTATGGTTTAGTCCTTCGTTAAGATAATTTGTTTCCCTAGTCGCTTTTATTAATTTTAATCACATTCACTATTATTTCAGGTAAAACGCTAAGTTGAAGTTATTAGTAATTATAAATTATTATGATTAAAAGTATTTAATACATTTCTCTAAATACCAATCAAATATGTTTTTTAAATTAATTTAATTTTAATCCCACAGAAGGGACAATAGTGTAGGTTTTTAAAATAAAAATGTTCAATTTTTTGCTATTCTTTCATATCAAATTTCAAAGTAAAATTGACACAAATTGGATTTATTTTTTATTATTGATATAATTTTATTTTAAAATAAATTTAAAATATAATTTATTACTATAAATAAATTAGTTGAAAAATTAATTTTGAATTAAAATTATGTACTTTTTATTATTCATCAATAAATTAAATATCCCCAAAAAATACCAGAAAATTACCCTAACATAATTTTTATGTTTATAATTCATACAGAAGTTTATTATTTTATATTAAATTCATAAAAGTTTAAAAAAATTAAATTGGGTTCTCCATTAAATGGATGTATAATTTTCTTTATAAAAATATAGGTTTGTATGCATAATATTGGATTTTTATTATATTATTCTTATCAAATATATCAAATGAATGTTAAAAAAATTATTGAATATATAATATTTAGAAAAAATTAATATCACACAATAATTTTAATTTATTTATTTAAATTAAATAAAAATTCTTTGTGTGCATAAAAATAAAATCATTCCATGTATATTCAATTTGTTATTATATTCATTTATAATTAATTTCAAACCAATGAATTCAACAATATATTTTCATTTTTATATTAATAATATTCATAACCATCAATTGAACAGTTATGTTGTATCATTTTATATTAAATAATAATTATTTTTATAATATATAATTTTTCAATAAAACTTGGTCTGATGTGTTACGCAAGACATTAAGGAAAGTTAGTATTGCATGTAATGCAAGAAAAACTCAATGTTCTTTTTAGAGTAAGTTGAACATTATGTTGTGTCTAATATAATTTAAACTTGTTTTTTTCTAAATGAAATTTAATTAAAAAAGTTAAATTTATTATAAATGGAAAATATTTTAATGTGTTGTGTTGGTATATACAAATACTACTAATTTTATTTGTTTTAGAATTATATTTTTTAAACAATAATTTCATGTTTATTTAAATTCATATTTCTAAAAATAAGGGTCATCCATCTGGAATCTCTATTGAGCATTCATCAATCTTAAGGAATATTTCCAAGCTCTAGGAAAATCCATCCTTAAGTGGAAGAGGGTGTGAACATCGAGTAAGTACCTGCACATGAGTATTGGGTAGAACTAAGTAATATGAGCATATGGAAGTGAAAGGCCATAAGAGTGTGGGGTAGTTCAATGGAATAAGTGTATGGGGAATTTCAATAGGGAGAACCACTATACAGTGAGGCCTGATGACAATGTATAAGTATTTGAGAAGCTGTATGGGAGTTATATGTGGGTCCTATAGCACATCAAGGGTAATACACATATTCCATTCTGAAGTGAAGTATAATGTGAGAAGAATTTAGTGGGGAACTATTCATCCATTCATGATCTAAAATCGCATATCTCACTTTAACTAGGGGTTTCACCAATACCCAGGTTTCTGAGTCATTTATTCCATCCAAAATACAAGCTTGACTCGCAATAACATTATGACATCATGATTAACCTCAAAATGACTACATGAAAAGAAAAATTATGTTATATTCTTCTATAGAATGTAACCTAGGAAACATTATCAAATATCATTAAATATCTTAACCCTCCTAATCTTGTTAATATCTTAATTTAATACCTCTAATTGAGTAGTAATATCATTCATAATATGATGACATAAAATTCATCAAAACTAGAGGTTATTTAGATGACATGTTCTTTCAAAACTAGTGAATAAATGATGAGTAAGAATGATTTAATACCAAAAATTGATATTAGGGAATCATTATATGACTACATGAAGTGGAATAAAACCAAAAACATATCCTTATCTATCCAAAAAGAATAAAATATTCATAATCAAGGGGAAAAAGGAAAATAGAGTATAATTACAATATTTTATATATATTTAATCTAATTCTTCAATGGAGTATCATTTGATGACCACCATGGGAGAATAAAAGGTTCCCTTCCATCATGGGTGATCCACTAGTCAAATGATCCATGATAATAAAATAAGGATTATCAAATGTTTTAAGGTTTTATATTCCCTTAACTTTAATGATGAACTTTACTTCATGAATAAAGGATCTATAGAAATAATTTCTTGAAATAATTTATCAATCACACACAGTGAAGAAGAGAACTCATTCTGTTATATAGTTATATATGATGCTCCTCTATGTATGAAGAATTTCTTGGGTACATCAGGTTTCATCTTATGCGACCCTTGAATTATATTAATTTTATAATTACATCGACATTTTTCAAAAACAATATTCAATTTCATGAAACCATTTTATAATTACCAAGTGGGAGGGATGTGGAAGATGTATTTTCCCTAAGGTTTCATCACATGCAAGAAGGGTATATTTGCATTAATGTAACATTGGACTCATACATAAAAATAAATAGGAAATAAATGTATACTTAAGTAACATAAATTATTGAATATTATTTTGTTGAATATCTAAAAATATATTCCTATTTTAACTCACCTTTATTGTTGGGGCATATATAAGATTTTAAGGCTCCCTTCAAAATATATTCTTTAAGGTAATTCTAATTTTGAGGAAGTTTTCTCTCTCTTATATCATTTCTTGTACCATAAAATCTAATACTTCTTAATGTTATTTGGTATCAAAAATAACTTATAATTTTATGTAAAATTATTATCATTCAATTCATATTTATATGGGAACAAAATCCGCTCTCCTTCTTCAAAAATTCATTACCCTTTTATTAAAAACCTCGCTTAGGAGGATCAATTTTACACTTATTTCTATACTCCTTTATTATAACCAGTTTCAACATAAACTTCATCTCCATGAACTATGATTTCTTATTTAGTAATTAATATGTAAAAAATTATTTAATCCCAACATCTCAAGAGATTATTTAGGATATGATATCTCATTATGCCTTAAGACAAGATTAAGTAACTCATATACTTTTTCAGGGTTTCTAACTATGAATATTCCATGTGTATGATTTTCATTCATTCATATACTATGAATTTAATGGGAGGGACTAAAATTATATATCCACCAACACATTGATTTATGTTTCCTTCCCATGATATGACATATGGTGAATGTGACTGCTAGCCAAGAACATTATGTTATGTTATTGTATCAGTGATCCTTGACTTATGATAATGTTTTAATGTTTTCTATTATAATAATATTCTTATGATTTCATGAATTATGTTATATTCATATTTGTGTTATGTATCCTTGTACTATATATGATCATGCAACTTTAGGGTATCATGTTATGCCACTTGACTCTTATATTACACTTCATTTTTATTCACATAATGAAATTTATAAAACACCATTTTCATTTATGTATTTCCTGAGTGTATCCTATGATGTAATATAATACCAATATGATTTAGGACCACATTATTTCGAATTAAATAAAAATATTGTGGTTTTTTTAATTTTTTATTTTTAATATCTAATATCCCTATAACATCAGGACCCTAAATTTATAGGTTATATTTTATGGATATTATGTTAATGATCAAGTAATAATATGTGTATGAGGATCGAGATTCTATAATTGGTGTTGAACAATGGTTTATTTATTATTTTAAATTAGAAATACAATATAGTAGTGGAAAACCTTTGGATAAATCTAATTACAGAAAAAATACAAAATATTTGGTAATGTGTGTGGTTTCTTGAAATATACATCCCTATATGGATACTAAAAGTGGATATAGTCTCCAGGTTTGATGAACCTAGAGTTAATAACCTGAAAAAAGTTGGTAGGTTATTAACATTATCTTTACTCAGTGCACTACTGGAGGTCCCAACCACATATCTGATTTGAAATTTCTAGGGAATATGCTTTTGATTTTTCACATGAACAACATGAACCATTATGTTAGATTTTAAAAAATTGTTGTGGTATTATATAATTTTATGATACAACATATGAATTGTTCTAAATGATCTAAAATGTAATATTATTAAATTGTTTTCAATAAATAATTAATTTATGTATCAAAAGTATGCTTTTCTATCCCCAGATCCAGATATGTAGGCCACCGAAAAACCCAGTGAAAAGAAAACCCATAGTGTGGTTACATTCCCTATAGAGAAAAACATATCATTCAATTCTCATCCTAAATCCGTGAACTTAATATTTTATGAGACCATCAATACTCTATGAATATGGAAAAACATGATGTATTGTGGATATATACATATTTTTTTCTCCAAGTACCCAAATTTCAACTTTTTTCATGTTTACAATAAAAGATACTCTTTTATTATCAAAAATATCAAAACCCACAATATAGTGACACATAAAAATATATGAAAGTGTATTAGATACCTCTCAGTCCCCAAGAATCCATACTTGTGTAGAATAAATAATAAAATTCCTAAAATATAATTTCCTCATGAGATACCTCATAAAAAAGATAGAAACTATCAAAAGTGATGATACATAATATAGAAATGAAATAATACCATCAAATACAGTAACTAAAAAAATCATCATCATTGAAAAGAATAACCAATGTTAGAAGAATTTAATGAGAATTAAACATGAATCTATGATTCATACTCCCATAAAAATTTTCAAAAACCATCATTCTTTGATACAACATTAACTAAGGGACTCAATCACCCATAAAATACCTTGTCTTGATGGTTGAAGATATCCATATGTCATTCTTTGAATTATTCTTATACATTAATATATTAGTCATTTAATTTATCAGCATTATATCCATCATGATGATATATTTATTGCAGTGATATCTTAAAATCCTCATGAATCCTATCCATTCAGGGTGGACATTCCAACTTGTATATCATTTCACTAATCAACTCCACAAATATAAAAGGATTGATAAAATGTTTATAAATATTACTACCCATAAAATACATATACTTCCCATAACAATGAAAAACATTTACAATCATATGAATACACACCTCAAACTTGTTTTAGACTTTGATTTACATAATTTTTATGTTGATATTTTGTAGCTTTCATCTTATCTCAAATCACCAGCACCTTATCTACCATAATATACACCAAATTACCCCCAATGATCACCATATTTCCAACCATAATCTAGTATAAATTTTCTCTAAAAGATATGATGTATCAAATTGATTAGTGTGAGTTAAAGAGTTATGGGTATTAATATAAGAAAACTCAAATAAATGAAAATGATTCACTATGGATCCTCCCTTAAAAACAACAAATTACAATAATACGACTTCAAATTTCATGATCATCTAATTCATCTGGACCACCATCAGAGGAAGAAGTTTCATACTATGTCTTAATTGAGTTTAAAAGATAAAACACATACAATAATATTTTTACAAATTAATATGAGGTTTCTTTCTAAAATGGTAATTCTCAGAAATCTGTGAAGCCTTACCACTTCCTCTACATAAAGACTCTCCAACATGTCCACAAAAAATGACTCCATAATCTGTTTAAAATCCTCTAAATTAATTATTAGATCTATAATTAAATGAATAGATTCATATCCACATAATTCTTGATGAAAAACCTAATGAAATACAAGGATATATCCACTCACATCTATTATGGAACAGCCATGTGAAAAGAAATCTTCTAGAACATGATGAATGGATGAAACCCACTATAAAACTAGGTATTGAGATATAAAATTTTGATTACCCACAATTTATTTATAGCCACTGAAAAATACATTAATTCATGGAATTAACCATAATATAAATCCAAATATTCATTTCCATATGTGATATATAAAAATTATTCCATATAGTATATTGTTTTTCTACTGATTCCAAACCCCTCCAATCAGATTAAACATAACATCCACCAAACTCTTTCAACCCATTAGGTTCATATATATGAAAAAACATCTCTCTCAACACTTCTGTCTAGGATACTTTTATTGTGATTCCTCATCTATCTGAAATAAAGAAATTTTTTCCATAAATTGATATTGGATTACTCCATAACTCTCATCCTCATTGTCTATATAAAATATGATAATATCTCACATAAAACTCTTTTCATCAACTTCTTCATATTAAGAATCTCCATAATTATTCATTATTATAAACATAGCTACCATATTATCATTCCCTTGACTATAAGATTTATCAATATCATAGTATTTGAAAATATCAACTTATCTCAACTAATACAAAATTATTTCCCAATAAGAGAATATACATCATAATTTCTTTGATCTATGAAGACCAAAAAGAGCTCTATAATAAAGAAATGTTTTGAAGACATTAAAGTAGAATATAAATTTTTAATCTCGATATCATTGATTGTGTATTTACTCTTATTGGAAAAAAAACTACCTAGACAATTGAAAATGTTGAAATCAACATAAGAAAACTCAAACATGACACCTTACAATCAAAAATAAAATATATGGGCGCTAATCGCTATTTTCATAAAATAATAAAATGATATATAGAAATGAAATTTCAAAAATAATGTTTATTAACTCTTGATAAAATTAGTTTCAAGTGAAAAAATATAAGATAAATTAGATGAAAAACATCTTTAATGACCTTATAGATAAATAAAGATATAGACCTCATCAACATTCTATGCTTGTATCAATGAAATAAATAACTCGATATTTGATTGATTATCTAATATTCCCCACAAATTCATAAAATTTCTAATAAAATGAATATCATGTGTCTACAAGAAGTAGAAAATAGAATTTTGTACATTTAATATCATTAAATGACATCTATATTTTTTTAAATTGGGTTCTGGTCAAAAGACCAGAACTTAGAGCTTTATTCAAATAGAAATAGGCACAAACAAGTTACAAAAGACGGAAAGAGGGAAATTTTCTAGAGTCCTTAATAAAAGAAGGAATCAACTCTGGAGGGAGTTCATTCTTCCATGTGATCTCATGAGAGACTCCCATGTTGGGAAGCCCATCAGCAATCATATTAGCCTCCCGATAGGTATGAGTGGAAATAAAGATGAGGTCGTTGAGCGCAGCGAGGTAGTCCATCCATCTCGGGGTGAGAGACCATGCAAGATGGACATCACCCTTCCCGATGGCTTGCACAATAGTAGTGGAGTCGCTCTCGATCTAGATATTCTTCCAGTTGAAAAGCTTTGCATAGGAGACGGCATGAATGGTAGCAAGTATTTCTGCCTCCAGCGCTGAAGCATTTCTGCAGTTTCCTAAGAAACATCCGAGGATCCGGTCCTGATGGTCTCTGAAAATTCCTCCGCATCCAGCAAGTCAAGTATTGCCCTTTGAAGATCCTTCCACATTTACCTTAATCCATCCAGGAGGATGTGCCTGCCAGAAAACTTCAATAGTGTAGCATGGCTTCGGGAAGATACCTTTGACACCAATTCGGTGAAGGGTTTCAAAATCTATGATAGAATTGTCACAACATTCTTTTTGGATCGTAGCCGCTTCCTTTATAGCCAGCAGAATCCTCATTTTACCTGTATTAATATTAAAAGAGTTATCGTTGAAAAAATAATCATTTCTACCATACCATAGTATATGCAGAAGCTCCGCAACAGCAGTAATAAAGAGATTTTTGATTTGGGGAGATCTTGGGAATTCCAACGTTCTTTTTAGTTGAGATAAAATAAATGTATCTAAAATCCATCTGCATCCAAAAATGTCAAAGATGTAATGCCAAAGGGACATAGCAGTATCACAAGATAAAAAAAGATGATTGATGTCCTCGTGATGCTGATTGCATAATCTACATTTAGAGAAAAGATTAAAGCCATAAGATTGCAGGCAAACATCATTTGGAATTTTTTGATGCACAATACGCCACATAAGAGTAAGACGAGAAGGCTTGATCCAGGCTTTATTGAATTTGGACACCCAATTAAAATTTTCATCCTCATTAGGGAAGTGATAGCGATAAAAAAATTTAGAGTCTAACAGGCCATTATGAGAAGGTTCCCAAACAAGGAGATCCTCATTAGAAGTGAAATAATAATTATCCACAATCCCCTTGATAGGATTCAGAAGTTGAGAATCAGGGGAATTGATTATCTCCCTAATAGAGCAGTTCGGAGGATTAGGGGAAAAGATATTAGGCATATCAGAAATGAGAGGGTAGCCAACCCAGTTATCAAACCAGCAATTTTAAGAAGAATTCTTACTAACAAGCCATCTAGAATTTTCCAAGATAGAGTGAAAAGAATCTTTGATTGATGGCCAGATAGAAGAAGTCATGTAATTAGAAGAACCAGACTTAACCTTATCAAGGAATCGATTTTTGAGGAATCTCATGGAATGAGAGTTATTATTAATGAGGGACCATGTGAGTTTGGCCTGAAGGGCCTCATTAAAGATTTTAATATTCTTAATACCAATTCCTCCATTTTCAATAGGTTTATAGCAAGTGGCTCAAGAGACCGTTACCAATTTCCTTTCCAGAGTGATTCCACTCCAGATGAAATTTCTTATAGCTGTATTTAGTCTTTTGTCAGCCCCAAAGGCCATTTGTAGACCATAATGTGGTATACTAGCTTAGATACAATAGTGTATTTAACAAGGCAATCCATCCATTGAAAGGGATTTACCTTTCCAGGAAGAAAATTTCTTTTGGATTTGATCAACAATGCTAAGAAAAAAAACAAGCTTTGGGTTGACCCCAGAAAAGGGGGACACCAATATAAGTAAAAGGGAGGGATCCTTCCTTAACCCCTAAGACATTGGTGATATGAGTTTTCCTATTAGAGGGGAAGTTTTTACCAAAGTAAATGAAAGATTTTTTCCAGTTAATGTATTGGCTAGAAACCTCCTCATAGTGAGAAATGATGGATTTAAGGTTATTAACATTTCTTTTGTCTCCCTGAAGGAAGAAAATAATATCATTGGCATAGAGCAGGTGAGAGCGAGCATGAAGATTTATAGAAGCAATGATTGGTTTGATTCTGCCTCCCTCAACATTGAGGGAGATCAGTCTACTAAAATAGTCTTCAGTGATAGAAAAAATGATAGCAGAGAGTGGGTCTCCTTTTCTAACACCTTTGGAGCATTTGAAATATCCCCTAGGTGATCCATTAATAATAATAGAGATATTGGATGAGTTGAAGATGATTTTAATTTTATTGATAAAGTAGTCATTGAAGCCAAAACTGGAGAGGACCTTAAAAATGACGGTCCAGTCAATCGTATCGAAGGCCTTAGTGATGTCCATATTAAGAGCAATATTCCCACCTCTAGTATTTCTGTTCAATAAATTAGTGGATTCTGAGGCAAGGCAAATACAATCTTGTATTGATCTGCCTTTAATGAAGCCAAACTGGTTCCAGGAGACAATTTTGTTACTAATATTAGAAATCCTATTAGCAAGGATCTTAGTAATAATTTTAAAGAGAGAATTTAAGAGGGAAATGGGACAGAAGAGGTGAATTTCATCAGCATTATCAACTTTAGGAATTAACGTGAGGAATTGAGAGTTGAGAGCATGGGGGAGAACCCCTTTTTCAAAGAATGATTTAACTAAATTACAGACATCATTTTGAAGGACATCCCAATGTTTTTTATAGAAGCCATTGTTTAAACCATCGGGACCCAGGGAACTATCTGGATTTAGACCAAAGACAATGCCCTTAATCTCAGAATCAAGGGGGATGAAGTTGAGCAGACAGTTATCCTCAGAAGTAACCATGCATCGAATAATGTTTGGTAGGATATCATTGTTGATGTTAGGACCATTGAAAATGTTAGTGAAGTATGAAAAAACATGATTAGAAATCTATTCCTCAGAATCAATGTGATTACCCTCAACTCTTAAGCAAGAGAGTGGCTTATAAGATTTTCTAACCCGTTGAAGAGAGTTGTAAAATTTGGTGTTTCTATCCCCATCATTGAGCCATTTAGTTTTGAAAAATTGCTTCTTTAATTTATCTTTAAAGTTTAGAAGAGAGATAAATTTAGTAGAGATTTTGATTTCATCCTGGGGGACAGAATTGAAACTAGATAAAGTGTTATTATTTTGAATGAGAGACAAATCCTTTTCCAAATCATCGATATCTTTGTCAATTAAAGTAGTTTTATCAGCGCACCACTTTTTGAGAATGTTTTTAAGGTTTTTCAACTTAGTGGTGCATGCAAAGGAATCATTGTGATTGCCCATATTAGTCCAGGAAGAATTGATAAGAGAGACACAATCGAAGTCCGAAGACCAGGCAAAATTAAATCTGAAAGGAAAGGAAGGTTTTCGAGAGTTTTGAGGAAATATGAATAAGATCAGATGATGATCAGAAGCAAGTTTAGTAAGGGTAACACACAAGATATGGTTATACTTATCAAGAGAAGACTCATTAGTGAAAGCTCTATCAAGTTTACTTGCCACCACGTGATTGTAGTGATGTCTGTACCATGTGAATTGAGCACTAGTAAGGTTAATCTCAATGAGATTATTTCCTTCTATGGCAGCTTTAAATTCTCTGGCAGAGATAGAGGAGAAGGAGTGGAAAACAATTTCAGAGGTTGAAAAAATAGCATTAAAGTCCCCAACCAATACCCAGGGATCTTGAATCTTGGTACTGATGTCAGAAATCTCCTTCCAAAGAGATCTTTGATCAAGGTAATTATTTTTGGCATAAACAAAGGTATTGAAGATGTGAGTGCTATCAAGGTAGTAATCGCACGTCAAAGCTTGAGTAGAGAGACTAAATATGTTGACATTTTGCAGAGAGGAGTGATAGAAAATCCAAAGAGAGTCCACATAACCATTGTTTCAAGCACCCAAGAAAGAGAAACCAAGGTTACACAGATGTGTAAAATTAGGGGCAAAGTTAACTTTAGGTTCAGCAATGGCAATCAGCATAGGATGATGGGTAAAAATAAAACGCTTCAAAACATTAAGGGTTCTAGGGTTTTCAATCCCCTGATAATTCCAGTAGAGAATATGCATTATTATTTACTCTTTGGGTTTGACCCCCCTTTCTTTTTATTACCAGAACTTTGACCTCTTGTTTTCCTAGGGTAAGTGGTTTTGTTGGGAGAACAAACTTTATCCTTTATGGCCATAGGAGACTCAGGATTGGAAGTGTTACATCCTGCCTTAATTTCAGAATTAGTCAAAACATATACAAGATTGATAACTGAAACTGGATTCAAAGGATCCAAGTCTGAAACTATAGTAGCCACCAAAACCGGGGGATTTCCATCCAAAACAGAAATCTCCTGATGAAGGGTCACTGAATCAGAAGCTGGATCTGTTTCAGAAGGTTCAGAGATTGATGGATTCACCTCAACCACAACATTGGAAGGATTCTGCATGGAAACAGTGATGGAACAATCTGCAGACAAGGCAGGTTGGTTACCAGGAACAACAGACTGGACAATTGAAGAGGAATGATTGTTTTTAGCCAATGTCTCAGAGGGAACAGCACCAGGTGTTGAATATATAACCTGCCTAATGCATTCTATATTTTCAAAAGATCATGAGTCCTGAAGACATGAAGGTTAACTGTCAGACAAAGGAGAATGAAGAGGGAGATTGAGCTGGGTTCCAGGAGATGGTCCAACCATACAATTGGTCAAGGAAGACTCACCCTTATGAGTCTGTGATATGGGAACTAGAGGAAGATCTTCAGGAATAGAGCCAGGTCCCAAAATTAGGGAGGAATCAAGGTCAGCTTGAGACCCAGTCAAGGGGGTATGATTAAACAGGTTATCAACATTTTCCATTTTTCCTTGATGGATTGATCCTGTAAATCATGCTCATGTTTCTCCACATGATCATCCCAGGTTACCTCAGGTTCTTTTGGGGTTTTAGGAATCCACTTTCCAGGTTTGACTTGGGAAGGGTCAGATTTATCAGTGGGGGGACTCTATCCTTCTTATTTTTTCTAACTTCAGACCAATCATAACGGTTATGATGATTGGGGGCTCTATGAACCAATCTACAAATCTGAACAGAATGTCCTACAATTTTACAAAAGTCACAAAAGGAGGGAATATTTTCATATTCAAGGTCAATTACAGTCTTGTAATCTTTGGCATGAAAATAGATGGTATTAGGAGGCTTGGTTTCAAGATTGAAATCCACTAAAACCCTTTCATACATACCCAAGTCATCATTAATGGTTCTTTGATCAATTTTGAGGGGGGTACCTATGCAGGGTGCTAAATCATTCAGTATTCTAGGGTGCCAAAAAACCATTTTAAGTTATGGATCCTAACCCATATTTGTGAAGACTTGCCTCTTTGTGTATTCGGATTGAAAGAAAAATCCCAATCCGAGAGTCTCATAAATCCAGGCTTCAATAAACACCACCATTGATTGATTATAGATATAAAGAAACATCAAATTAATCAATACAATTATAACTATTGGTTCCCTCTTAAATATAAGGAAAGTCTCCACAAACATTAAATTACCACTTTTACACATGAAATCTATATTTAGAACATCTTCATTCTCCACCAACATCTGCTAATACCCCAAACATATATCAATCATTGAAAACAATTTATCTCAATTCAATAGATCAAAAAACAATTTAACCCTAAGGTGATGATAGTGATTCTTCACTATCACCAAGTTCAATATATAATAATTCAGACAATGTTGTAAAAAACCATCAATATTATTTAAAAATAGTACTAAATATCCATAAGGAGACATGATGTGTGGAATGGATCCTCTCAGTAATAAATTTCCCACATGAATCTAAAACTACTACTAATCTAATAGTGTTATCTTATAATGCGATACAAAAATAAGGAAACAATACATTTGATTAATATGTCAATCTTTTTCACATCAAGGGGTTACTATGAAAACATAATGAGGGAAAACAACAAGGAACTACACAAACACTATTATAAATTCCCACAACATCATTTCAACAGAAAAACATCAATCATAAAAATTACTATAAAATATGGTCTTACCATTTATAATTTATCTATGAATACCAATAAATTAAAATATTTCACATGTTTACCCTATATATAAGAGAACATCACACATCTAAAACAACAATCAATAATGGAATGAATAATGTATAACAAATGCATTCTAAAAATGAGTTCAAATAGATAAATCTATCATAAAAAATAACACCTCAATTTACCAGTACCGTCCTATTTTCATCTTACACCATCAGCTTGAAATTTTAATACTAGAATGACACCTAATTAGTATAGATAACCCCAAGGGAAGAAGAAGTAATTATATTCACAAATTCCATGAAAAGAGAAGGTAAGACAAAGTATCTTGAATCACTAATGTCAATCAATGCATAAAAATGGTAGAGTGTAAGATGATGGTCCTCAAAATGACCTTCATTACTCCTTGTTCTATAAAATCCCTCACATTTATATTTATACAACATGTTACACTATATTTTCACCTCTAATATCAATCATTGCCTCATAAAATCTCATCTAGAGGTCCATGAAGGTGAGGAATATTCATTTCCTATCTAACCAATGTTTTATAATCAATCAATAGTCCAAAATCATGATGAACATGATATCGATAAGTCTGAGAAGGAAACTATTGAAAGGGTGGAATCTGAAACAATTTGGGTTATCCACTACTGCACAATTTTCTTTTTCAAACCATTATAAAACATGGGACTCATATTTTATAGATGTTGTCATCACCCATAAAAATAAATCATAAAACTATAGTTAAATTTCGACATCTAGAAACTACCATCACTAGATATATGAGAGCGGAGATGGGGGTGAGTACTCAAAGGGTGAAACCTAAAATTTCTAAAAAAATTGACCCTATTTATATAGCTCCACTATAAAAAAGTTTTTACAGCCCTCTTATTAAGATGAATCTATCACCACAATGTCCTAATAAATTAAATTTACATCCAAATAAATGTCTATATATGTTGGGATGTTGAAGTGGTTTACCTGGTATTGAATCTTTGAGTATAATACTACATTAAAATGGAATTTCCTATAATCCTCTTCTAGTATGTGATCAGTAAAATAGAAAAACATGTCCATGAACATCAATATAAACTCTATTATTCTCAACTTCCCATATAATATGGTGATTAATGTTATTTTTTTCCTACATTAATGTGTTAAGGATAAGAACACAATATGGTACTAACTCATAACTTGCACCATGTGACATCAAATACTATATGATCACCAAGATCGATAGGCTAAATGTTTCAATAATTAAAAAATATTACCACCCTTGGGATCCAATGATTCTCTCATACTCAAATCAAAAAAACACAATGTTTATCTCCTATAATTATCTATTCAATTAAGAGTGTTAACAAAAACCCTCATATTTTGACAATTTTTTTCTCTGAAACATATATATGTCCAACATCTATGAATAATAATCCTCACGATCAATACACCAATGAACATATTTGACATCCTTATTCACCTCACAGTCATGGAATATGAAATGATGTTATCTTTCATCATTGTTTTGAAAGAATAAAATAACACCCTAATCCTAGTATATGTATTAAAAAAATTATTTTAATTGAAATCATTTAAATAAACTTGAAATATTTTAAATTTTTTAACACATCTAGAATCAAGGATGGTTCATGTACGATTCTAGTGATTATACCCTAATATAATACTTCTCTTACAAAAAATTTCAATAATTTATAAATATTGTGGTCATGTATGACCCCAAAATGGTTCCACCATTATCTTTTAGGTTGATGACTAGCAGAAATGGGATATGAAATTTAGTATATGAGGAATTATCATAATTATTATTATAAATTAATGAACACTCAATTTTCAACACAAAAAAAACATTTTTGAAATAAACACAACATTAATATATAAATTCATGTAATGTTACAAAGATAAAACAAGATGTATCCCAATTTAATAAAAAAATGAATTAGTTCTTAAAAATACCATAACATATCCAATGACCTCCAATCACAAATATCATGTGGTAGAAAGGTTTTTCCTAATATATGACCCCATGTTATATGTAGGTATGAAAAATATATAGATGAATGGTTTAGAGTATAAATATACTCATTAGTTTTCTCTCTAGAAACATTATTACCAATATTGAATATGAATATAAATAATTTATAGAAAAAAATGACATATGAAGTTTTTCCCATCTTAGGAAAATCTCAATACATGTCCAATTTTAAATTTTCATAAAATATAAATTTTATAAATAATAAAATATATCAACTGAGGTATTCCTGCCAATATCCATAATAACAGTCACCTTAATTTATTAATAGTATATCCATTATTTCTCTGATCCATTCTAATTAATGTATAGTAAAAAATTATATAATAAAATCTCCATACCATAAATTCATACTATAAAAAAATTCCACACTAAAATTATATCTCAAACAGATAGACACTATTATATAAACAAAAACACACAACCACTAACACAATCATAAGAGAGATTATGAGAGGGGGAGTAATCATCCATCTATATCCACCGTATCTTAAATATTTAGGGTTCATCGGGAACCCAAAACTGCATATAGGAGTCTTTAATGTTTTCCAACTCATGTAATGGTTTATAATAAATAAATAAAATTACAATGTGACATGACATCTTAGATGTCCTATAATAGGTTCCACATCTACAAGAATCCCATAACCAACATCATGACCACTAAAAAGTATTCATAATGGATATAACCATACAACATAAGTCAACACCTAATCCAAAAAAATAAATTAATAATATTAAAAGTCATTTTTTGTATTTATGGTTTTTTATCAATTCCCATAAAATCCGTTATCAAATTATCAAACAATTCACTAACCTCGTTAGAAAGAAAACATTAGATTCCAATTAATTTTGTTAAAATAAAATTTAAATTTCCATTTAACTTATATATATTATTTACTAATTAATTTCATATTCATATCCATGGTAAATATGACCTTTTAAATCAAATTACAAAAATTATATTACTTTACCAAATATATATATCATTACATCACATGCTCAGATTTACTGAATAATTTTAAAAGTGACATCTTATAATAAAAATATTTTATTGTAAAATTCGTTCAATTATCAAATTATAAATCCAATTTAGGTCATTGAAATAATTATAATATTTTTTAAAAAAATTATATTTATGAAATTTATCTCTTTGGAAAACTAATTTTTCATCATGTCTACAGGATTAATTTAAAATAAAATTCTCTCATTTTTGTGAATTTTATTTATAAAAAATTTTCTAATATTTTTGAATCATCATAATTAATATTATATTATATGGTTCACATAAATTGTTTTCAAAATTAATAGTAAAAACCATAAAATTTCATTACCACAGTTAATGTTAATGAAGTTTTATCGTGGGGTAAAACTCAAAATATAATAGTTAAAATGACTTAAAACATGTTCAATTTCTATTAGATATCCATATTTCGAACATATCACATAAAATTTATAAAATTAATCATTTTTTATCCTTGTGGAATTTTAAAATTTGGGTATATATATTTGTTTCCAATAATTCAATGTGTGTCCTCTCCCCCACTTATAAAAGGTTACCCCCTCTCCTCTCATATTCACACATCCAAAGCCTTTCAGATTGTCCAATACTTTCCCAAATCCATTAAATAATTCTCCACTCATTTCCTAGTTTCCAATTTTTATTTAGTAAAACATATTAATAAGGATTTTGGTGTAAACCAAAAGAGGTTCTATGAGACATAGGTATTGTTATTAACATGGTGTTTTCATTTTATTTCTTCCACTAACTCCTTAAAATACTTTTTAGACATGATGATATAGTAAAATAATTATCTCCCATATAATGATATATTATTATGTTAATTTTATGACTTATATATGTATCCTCATCCATGATATGGGAAACAAAACTATCGATCTAGTGTACAGTGGACTACAGCCTCAAAAAGCGATGCAATTTGTTTTCGATCACCGCATCTCGTGGACTGATCTAATGATGGATTTAATGTTTATATATTTAATATATTTATAAAATAATTATACTTTTTTAATAATAATATCACAACTATGTTTTTACCTTCAAATCCATTGGAAAAAAATTTGACATCGCTCGTGCATATTTGTGGACTACTGCCTCCACAAAGTGATGTGATGTGTTTTTCATTTTATATTGACATGTATGGTATTAAGGATATATTTAATGAATATATATGATAAATATTATGAAAAAACGATTTTATTAAATTTTAATTACTATTTACCTTTCTTTCGTTCTGTCTATTGAGAAAATGAAAAACATGATCATCTCTATGTACGGTCTATCATCTCCATGAACAGTGTTATTCATTTTTTACCAATAAATTTGATGGAATGTTATAAAAACATATATAATGAATTTATATGATATTTATATCATTATTAATATACTATATATGATTTAACTATGGTAAATGTACAAGGACCAAAACTACCAACCCAAAACATACATGAAAACAAATCTATTCATACATTAAATAGTGATTTTAAACAGAATTCTTAATAAATATGTGATAAAATGGTATGTGTAAATAATATATGGTATGATATAAATTATTATTGTTATATAATATGTGTATAATAAACCTACCTTTATTTTAAAGGATTTTTTTATTTGTGTGAAGTAAGTCAATACATGAGTTGAGGTATTATTGTCACACTTTTACTTCAATGACACACACACCATATTCACCACTTGTTTCTTTCGTGTGTTGTATATTATACTCATAATTGTATTTTATGATTACTCTCATGAAATTTAAGGGATATAAATACAAATATAAAATTCTTTCTTACATAGGGGTTATTATTTAAAATCTATCATAGCGATTATGGTTTTATGATTCAATATAATTGTTTATTAGGATTTTGTATGATTATGCCTCCGATAATGAAATATTAACATTAATCAATCATGAAACTAATCAATTATCATACACGTGGTTTATTTCCTGAGAATTAATGTTTTCAAATCATTTTTTCACTCTTTATGTAATTCATTGAGTGAAAGAGTGTTTTTAGGAAAAACTGACTTTATATAACATTTCGTTTTAAAATCATTTTTATTCCATGTCTATATTTTCAAAAAAAATAATGTTTTTGCAATTATAAATATGAATATTTAAGTTAATTTTTAACCTT
Organism: Viscum album; assembly: GCA_963277665.1. Lineage (NCBI taxonomy): Eukaryota > Viridiplantae > Streptophyta > Magnoliopsida > Santalales > Viscaceae > Viscum > Viscum album. The sequence continues at coordinate 1,438,641,123 of OY728127.1, read as the reverse complement.
GATTGATTTTTTTCAAAATTGTTTTAAATGAATCTTTCTTTTTTTCAAAATTTTTCACTTTTTGACTTTTTACTGAAAATGAGAATGGAATATTATTTTTAATATATATGAGATGAAGGGTATTTTATACCATCATGAACTCTTACAAATTTAAAAAATCCTTTACATGTTCCCTCACTTCCTTTAGAAGATAATATTTTATTTAATATTTGGTTAATTTTTTTATTTTAATGAACTGTTTTCAAAATGGTTGGTTTATTTTCCTCAAGAATGATATAATGATATTTTACAGTATTACTATTCATCAGTGACAACAAAACATGGTTATACTTATTTTCAATTGGTGATATGATCGGATTATTACATCCTTATTCTTTCTGTATATGTTTTGTGATTATGATAAAAAGATTTGATTGAAACCCATTACATTACCATGGGTAATGCTATGATGAAGTATTTATAAAACCTGTTTTTTTTGAAACTTATATTATATGATGATTTATTTATAGTCTTGTGGAACAAAAATGAATTGATTATGAATAAAACTAGTTTTATGTGTGTAAATGGTTTTCATTTCCATAATCTTAAGCATGGACCAAGTTTTTATGTACATATATCAATTCATTGAACTATATTACATATCCATAAGATTATGTGTGTACCTAGTTTTCATGTCCATTAGTTTATACAGTGGAAAACTTTCATGTCCTTGACATAATGAATGATTTTATTTCTATTTATACATGTTCACAATGTTATAAGTGAATGTTTTTTCATAAATATATGTCTCATTCCAATTTTATTCTCTCAAGGCCCATGATAATTGATTCCTCTATGACCCATGTCATATGAACTACATATCATTATTCCATGACTCATGATTATGATATATGATATGTAGGGTAAATTTTTTAAATATTATTACCATGTTCTCATACCCTTATGTTCATTTCATACTTATTTTATCATTAATATATCCCTTTTACCATTACTATGAATCTATGATCACACTTTAATATTTTCCCATTCCCCTGGTTATCGATAATGGTATTACGTATGATATGTCTTAAAGGGAATCTAGTTATGAAGAACATAGTTGGAGATGATGTAGTTCACTTATGAGCCTATTGTTTATGTGTTAATGTTTCCAAAGGAACTATACTTGTGCAATTTTTTCAGGGGTTATTGTGTTATGTAATGAAAATTAATCTAATGAGACTTAATATATATGAATAAAATGTACGAGTTGCAATAGTCAGGGGTCAATTTATCGCCGGCTAGATAAATTACCCATAAGAAAATTCAAATAACATTCCACTTATATTGTATTCCTTTCAATGACACAATTGATTTTTTATGTTTTTTTATGTTCTGAAATCACTGGGTAAATTTATTAAAAATTAAGTAGTATGGAAAAAATAAAATACTATTTTTGGGAAAATTTAGTCAGAAATGGTTAATAACTTGTGTAAGATCCAATTGATATTGACATAACATGTGATAAAAATGGGTTTTATGCATAAGGATCATATTATATAAACTAATATTATTTAATTATATCCTTCCATTAATTATGTTACATTCAACCCCATAGTTTGAAGTGCATGACTGGCCTTGTTCTGGGTGATTACAATTATTATGGAACCTTTAGAATGAGTTTTTATTTTGAATTAACATGGTTCAAATAAAAGGTTTACATCACAATTAGGACATGGTGTAACATAGAGGTAAGGGTTGTGGAAATATTTATCTAGGACTTTAGGACTAGGGAGTCCACTCAACATATCAGGTAACTATGAGTTAATGGATATTTCAATTTATTCTTAACTAAAACCCTTAAAATAACATGTCAGTTCCATGTTTGGGTTATAAGAATTCAAATATGGGTCCATGAAACTAGAATATCTACGAAATATGATATTCTGAAAATAATCATTATCCCTATTAGGTTTTGAAAAAATACTGGTAGATTAATACAATTTATAATAATTAAATTTATTAATCAATTTTGTTAATCAACTACTAATAATATATATTTAATTTGTGTGGAAATTAAAACCCAATTTTTTTTATCATATCAATATAATACCTACTAGAAAAGAATATCCTTAAAACTAGTAAAAATATCTAGGATAGTTATATAAGAATACATGTTATACTATTCCATGAAATGAAATTATATGTACTAAAAACCCCACTTCTCAATTTTCATTATAAAGATACTAATGAGAAAGAAGTGTCTCAACCCAATGATTATTTTTTATTCTATTTATATTGGCACATTTCTTTTTAACATCACTTTCATGTGATCTTCTAAATAAATATGAGGATATAGATGCATATACTATCACATAACACCTTTATGATCTTTATCAAGAGAGGGTGAGACAATGGAGATGTGATATCTTTAATATATTGTTTGCAATAATGCTTGAATGATCAATTACAGTTGGACCTCATGTATAATATATTATTAACTAAATAGGGTGCATAGAAATTTTGGGGATTAATATCCATGATAATTTTTTAATTTATTTATTTCATTCCTCGCTATCTAAAATATTATACATTATTTTTGTAAATTAAAATATTAGAAATAATGATATGACACTTTTAGAACATCTTAATATTATTCCCCATGTTGATAAAAACATGTGGTGTGAAAAATAACTTGTCCATATATTTAATAAGAAATAGGAGAACAAGTAAAATGGTATGAGGACTCGTTACAAGAATAAGGCTCCATAAAACCATCCTTCCAGGATGAAAATGATCTATTGGAAATCAAGGGATCAAAACATAATGTGTTTTTTTATGAATAAAGAAAGGCCACTGGAATAGTATATTTATTCAACCAATGAATAAAGGGGAATATTTTGTTTTATTCACTATCATGTGTAATCTTTATATATTTACAATATTTGTAATATATATTTCATGTGGCACTCAAATTTATATCCAAATAGAGACACCATATAGATTTTTCAAGGTTTACAGAGGTGTGGTGGATCTATGGTTTTTTAATGGGGTGATGTTGGTTGCCTAACACTTTATACTACCACCTCACATTTCCATCAAGAATGATTTGGGATTTGATGAACTATTTCTATGTTATAATTATTACAATGAACATCATCTATGTATATTTCTTTAGAAATTTAGGGATTAATTGTTTGGTTTGAAAATAAGATTTACTACATTTATAAAGATAGAATATGTTACGATATGACATAATTGAATAAATACCTTTGTATATTAAATTATATTAAAAATCTATTATAAATAAATAATGAATCAAACTCATTTGACTAATTTGACACTCTGTTGTGGCATCATCATCTTGGTCACTTGAATGAAAAGAAATTTTCAAGGCAATATCAAGTTGGTTACTTAATCAATTTAGATCTTAAATCACATCAAATATATATAACTTGTCTACAAGGAAATATCAACATACCACCATTTGGGTGTTTGGGTGAAAGGGGAATAAAACCTCTATAATTGGTACACATTGATGTGTGAAGCCCTTTTTAATTAGAAGAAAGTGGTTTACTTCCATACTTACTATCTTTTACATATTACTTGAGTATGTATGATTATTTCTACTAGATGAGGTATTAATGTGAGTCCTTTAATACTTTCAAAGAGTTGCAAAATTAATTTTTGAATTATATTTGCAAAAATATAAAGAAATATTGATCAGATCTATTTGGGGAATATGTTAACCAAGTGTTTATCGACATTATATGCGACTATGGGATTTTATATCAACTCATTATGCCTTATACACCATATTGTAATGGTGTTAGTGAAAGGGGGAACAAAAATTTTTTGGACATGGTTCGTTTGAGGATGAGTCACACAAGCCACCCATTTTCCCTTGGGGGATATACATTGCACACTACAATATATATATATATTAAACTGAGTTCTATTTAATGTGGTATATGGTAATTCTATTATTTTTTTAGTGGAAAGAAATAATTTTATTATATATTTATACAAAGGGATGCAATGTGTTGTTAAAGATAGTTAAAAAATGAACTTACACCATTATAAATGAAGTGTTTCTTTATAGATTTCAAAATGTAAACAAGGTAAAACTACCAATATTATTCCCTAGATAAAAGGGTATTAATTTTTTTGGATATATTACTTGAGAGGAAAAATTCTTAAATAAAATTATACTGGGAACAAGAATGAATTCCATGAATTTGATTCTTGTGAAAAAAAGATTTGGTATAGGATATGTTTTTCTAGTGAAACAAATATAGTGACTTATTATTGTTTGATAATAATAACCATATATACTAAAAGGATTTTGTAGAAATAAAAGAATATACACTATTGAATGGAAATAATAATTTTTAGATAGAATCCACGTATCAAAAATAATTTTGGGTTCTGGTTGATCAACCAATGGATGTGATTCTCTTTGGGTGAAAATGGGTACTCAAGAGAAATATGGACATTTAAGGTAATGTTTGTACCAATAAATCATAAGTATTGGCCAAAGGGTTTAGAAAACATCATGTAATTGACTATGATGATATCATTTCTCCATTTTCATGCTCAAATTCCAAAAAACATTTTTCTTTGTATGAGCTTTCTAGAAATATGAGATCTGAAAGAAGGTTAAAAAATTTATTTCCTTAATGGGAACCATTAAGAATATTTTTATATGACACAACCAGAAGGATTTGTGACACCTATAAAATCTACAAAGTTATGCATGTTATAGAGATCCATTTTTGGATTAAATTAATATTTCAGGTTATATAACACTTATTTTCATGGAGCAATAAAAGATTATGTTTCACTGTGAATGAATGTGAGTCATGTGTTTACTGGTGGTTTAGTTTGAGTTTGATTATTTATTAGTAGTATATATTGATGAAATATTACTAATTATAAAGATGATGATACCCTAATAATAGGTTAAGGAATAGTTGATAATGTGATTTTATATTAATTACATAGGTGATGTATCGTAAATTATATAGGTCAAGATCATGTGTGATTGATCATAGAGGCTTCTTTGAATAAGATAAAGTATAAACTTTAATCATGTGATGAAGAGGTTTAGTCTAAAATAATCCTAGAGGGTATTAATTACATTGTCACATGGTATACATCATTCCCAGAAGTTGTGTCCTCAAACACATGAGGAAAAAGTGAATGTGTAATATCTTATACACTTTTATGATAGGATCTACAAAATATTTCTTATTATTTATGTGTCTTGAAGTTGAATATGCTTTGTTCATGGTAGGAAGATATCAAGTTAATCCATTTGAACAATATTTTATTATTGTTAATTTTATCCATAAATAGTTGATAAAGTCTATATATATGTTCAAGGTGTTTTGATGTGATTAAGAGGTAGTTATCAAGGGTTATATAAATGATAGCTTTCAGAAATATCAAAATGATCTAAAATCATTGTCCTGATGTTTCTCTATTTTTTATTAAGGATAAATGAACTATAAAATTTTATAGAAGCCAGTTTTTGTCATTCTTATAGCAGATCCTGATTATATTGTATCTTTTGATCCAACTAAAGAAGTTGTTTTAAATTTTTATCTTTTTCTAAGATCTTGATGTAGTGCTATGTGTCAAAACCATATCAAAATTTATTTTCATAACACTACATCTTTGTCTAGTTCAAAATAACTAAGATCACATCAAAGGATAGAGAGTATAATTTTTAAATTTCATCTCTTGAGGGATTTTTCTCAATGCAGTGATGTTACAGTGAGAAAAGTATCCATGGGGAAAAGCAGAGAGTACCACTAGACAAAGGCTCTTTCTTAGGACATGCTTGGGCATCATGTCTGATCTAGTGGACTAAAGGATTCTAATAATTGACCTTGTATAAATAAAAGTGTATTAGATTTTGTTCCCTAGAACTAACTTCTATGTACTTGATGATTACATGTTTTCATTATATTGAATATAAATTAATTTTCTTATAGAATCATGATCACTCTTATGCATGACATAATATGTGATAATGTCAAATGAATATATGTCCAACTGAAATGTCATAGCAGTTCCTTTTTATAACGAAAACAATGATGTTATATGATAATTTTAATAGATAAATTACCTATAGTTGGATGATATAATTTGATAGGGAAAAATGATACAGGTTATCATGTATGGATACTTATAAGACTTTAAGGCCCCCTCTCATAGTGTGCGCCAATTGTAATTTCTAGAGAATGTGGTTATGAGAATGTTATCCAACCTTATGAAACCCACATATCATGTGTTATTGGATGTTCCTATGGATGGATGTTTGTACAAATCCTTATACAATAATTTTATCATTAATGAATATCACAAGTCATGTATATTGATTTATTGATTTAAATAGTGATGAAATATTCCCAAAGTGATTTAATATGTGTTGAGTTTGTTTTTAGTGATATTTCATTATTGAATAACATGAGAAAGAATTTATCCATTATGTACCTTGATAAAAGTTATTTTTTCTAGCTCATTTATGGGAATGGATGTTCCTAGATAAAACTATAGACATGGTGTTCTATAGGACAATTCAATTCCATAAAGTTGAGGAAGAAAAAATTAAGAACATATATTGATGACACTTGTGTACAACCAACTTGATTGGAGATATCACGATTAAGGAAATATATTAAAGAGTTAGTGTTTATAGGATTTTTTATGTCATTTCAACATTAAATTAATTCTTTATGGGTATCATAGCCTATCTTCACATAATAGAATTTGACATTAAGAATATCTTTATAATTTCACTGAGAAAGAGGCCTAGGTGGTTATACACTAAGATCAACCACAATATCAGTTAAATTCAATGTTAAATTTAACAAGTTAAAATAAATATGAATCCGTATTTATAGTTTAATAATTATTGAGGGTTTTTTCGATCACTAAGATTTAATTACAATTTCTATAAATGAATAATTGAGTTAAATAATAATAATAATAAATATTTATTTATAGGTTTGGGTAGTTTTATTTTTATTATATCTATCAATGAATAATGCAGTGATATTTATATGTTAAATAAATTTTCATTATTCAATGTTCGGAAAATGATGTGGAGGATATGAGGACCAAATTTAATAGACTAGCTGAAAATGATGTTAATGATATTAAATTATTCTTAGTTGACACACGTTTCAGTTGCATAATAATTATATTATAAATAATACATGGGGATTACTATGTTATAAGGAATTTTAAGGGAGATTATAGGAAAACTGGAAACCCCATACCTTCCTTTATAAATATATAATTATATCACTTACCTAATATTGATTAATTGGGAAAAAAATAAAAGATAGAATCTCCCTATAACCTTATATGGGGCTATAGTGATCTATAATGTTATCATTCATCCTATCTCATGATATCGAGAGAACACCATGAGTACTTCATCCTCATAGAATAATTCTCTTGCGATCAACCATAAAAAATGCAAGCAATTAGGATCAAACATACTAGTACACCATGACTCTAAGGTGAAATATAGAGATTGTGGTTCCTGTTTGGATCATCACTAAATGTATTCTTCCCATGGATCTTGTAGTGAAATCAAATATACAATATCATTGAGTCAACTGGATAATTATTGAAGAAATAATTACTTGATCACGTAATTCTAGATCTATTTTTATATTACGTATAAATTACATGTGATAATCATCATCTACTTTTTGGTGCATAAACAATTCAAGGAAAGTATGATTTAAATATTCTTAATATGATTTCATCTATCATGTAAAGCCCGGATAATTCATAAATTACATAAAAATATATATTGGTCTTATAAAATGATCACATTAATTTATCCTATAACCTTAATATATATAAGAGTTACTGTGATGGTTGGAATATACATATTGGAATCAAACAGTACGATTATAACTATTAGAATTTACCAATGTAAATATTACCATTGGAATCACAATACTACCATTATACTTACAAGGGTATAATAAAATTCATTAAACCATTTGGTAATAATTTCATTAATAATTAGTAATTATTATTCTTTTTAAATGAATAGTAATACAATTTTATAAATATAACTTAGAAGTAAATAATAGGAAATATATTTTTTAAAAAAATTTACCTCATGATTCATGGTTCTACAATACACCTAGAGTTTTAATTAATATTTGAAATTACCACACATAGAAAATTATTTTCATACAATGGACTTAAAATTTGAAATCATCCTTTCAAAATTGGTCGTCATAGAATTTGTCATAATTTTTTTTAAATTAAATTTTCAGGTAAATAATTATAAAATTAATGAATATTTTGTAATTATTATTAGTATATTATAATTTTAAAAAGGATTTAATAATTATTATAAGTGAATCCGCAAACAAAAAAAATTATTTTATTAATATTATGTATTTTAAGGAATTAAAATCAAATTAAAAACATATAATATATTTTCCCAAGGGTAAAATTTAAATTAATAAATTAAAAATAATATTTTTTTGAAGAAATATAATTTCATGGAAAAAGTAATATAAAATAATTGAGTTCAGTATTGAATCGTTAAAAAGTTAAAAAAATCAAAAAAAATATATAATATGAGAAATAATGAGACCACACTTTGAGGAATTCTTAATCTTATTCCCTATGTTCATAAAAAAAATGTAGTGTAAAAAATACCTAGTGCTTATATTTAATATGGAAACGGAGAACCAGGAAAAGGGAATGAGGACCCATTACAAGTATAAGGCTCCAGAGAACCATCCTTCTATGAAGAAAAAGTTCTATCGGAATGAAAAGGAACAAAATGTAATTTGTTTCGTATGTATAAATAATGGCAACAAGAAAAGGAACTTCATTCAACTAAATAATAAAGGGGAATCATTAGGTGCATCCATTATCGACTATATTATTTCTATATTTACAATATAGTTATTATATTAGGCATGTTGAACTCACATTTATAAACAAATATAGACACAATGTAAAATTTAGATTGTTTCCAAAGGTGTAGTGGATCTACAAGTTTTCAATGGGGTGAGGTTGGAAGCTCTAACCACTTTAGACTACCACCTCACATTTCCAACAAGAATGATTTGATATTTAAAGAACTATTATTATGTTATTATTTTTACAATGAACATTATCTCTATTTATTTTTTACAAATGTGTGGATTAATTTTCAGGTTTGTAGATAATATTTAAAAAAATTATAAAGGTAGAATTTTTTATGATATGAAACAATTGAATAAAAACAATTATTTGTTAAATTAAAATAAAATTTTATTATAATTTATTAGGGAATCAAATTCATTCGACTCATTTCACACTCATTTGTGGATTCATAATCTTAGCTATGTGAATGAAAATAATTTTTCAAGGGTATATAATGTTGGTTACTTAAACTATTTGGATCTTAAATCACATCAAATATATCACACCTATCAACAAGGAAAGATGAACATGCCACCATTTGGTTCTTTCAGTGAATGTTATATAGAGCTTCTAGAATTGGTACACACTGATGTGTAAAAACATTTTCAAGAAGAAGCAAGAGGTGGATTGTAATACTTTATGTATTTTACCGATGACTTGAGTAGGTATGATTATGTCTACTTGAAAAAGTATTATTCTGAATCCTTTAATAATTTCAAAGAGTACAAAAATGTTTTTTTGAATCATCATGGAAAAAATATGAAGAAACATTAATAAGATCGATGTGGTGAATATATTAACGATGTTTTTATCAATATCCTATGGGACTATGGTATTTTATCCAAAATCATTATGCTTTATATACAATAGTGTAATGGTGTTTGTGAAAGGAGGAACTAAAACATGTTTGACATGGTACATTTGATGATTAGACACCCAAGAAATCAATTTCTCCTTTGGGGATATACATTTCAAACAACAACATGACTATTTAACTTTGTTCAAATTAAATTGTTAAATGTTAATTCCTTAATTTTTGTAGTGGAAAGAAACTCATTTTAATATATATTCATACGAGGGGATGCAATTTTTTCTTTATGGACAGATAATGAAACACACTTACACCTATAGGAATGAAGTGTTTCTTTATCGATTTCAATAAAGAAACAAGGGGAAACTACCTATATTATTTCCCAAATAAAAGGGTATGAATTTTCTTATAAATATATATTCTTTGAGAGGGAAAACATCCTAAAAATTATAGGGGGAACAATAATGGATTTCATGAAGTTGATTCTCGTGAAAAAAAACATAGAGTTATTATAGGAACATATTCCACATGAACCATTAAAAGGGTTGTTCTTAATATGAAACAACTACATAAGATCACCATAGAGGTTAGAGAACTATAATGTTAGGGTTTTCTTGTGGCATAAGTTAGAGACTCATTGTTGTTTGACAATAATGACCATATATCCTATAAATAAGAAGTAGAGATCTAAGAATCTAAATGATGGAATTAAAACATGAATTTTGTGATAGATTCCATATATAAAAACCAGTTTTGGGTTTTGGTCAATCTACCCATGGAGGTAATGCTCATTGAGTAAAAATTGGTATTCAAGAGAAATATGGGTAGGGAAGGTCAATTTAGTACCAATAAAGCATGACTAGTGACCAAAGGGTTTATAAAATAACATGTAATAGACAATGATAAAATATTTTTTGCATTTTTTATGCTAAAATCCAACAAAATTCTTTTCTTCACATCATCATTAAAGGAATTTGAGATTTTTAATAAGGTTAAAAAACATAATTCTTAATGGTAATGTCAATAACCAAGCTAGGTCTCCATGAAAACTAGCACCTGACCGAGTCCATGGCAAGGCCCAAAGAGAATTCCATATCCCCACGGGTAGTTACAAGTGCCCGAGTATCATAAATAAAAGTTTAGGAATGATTTAACTATGTCTAAAAACATAAAACAACCAACAATAAGAAATAACTCGAATATAAAAATTTACACCAAACAAGCCTTGAAAATAATTCATAATTTAATTATATAGTTTTAAGAAAACCCAAGAGGGACATAACTAAAAAGGAGCTGTAATATTGACTAAAAAATATCATCACATGGAAAGGGTCCATCGCCCTCAATCCATCTCCACAACACCATGCTGAGAAAGGAAGCTAAAAACCTAAACCGCTAACTCCAAGGACCTTTCCCTTAACTATGTCAAACATTACCAAGTCTACTTACACCAAAATATGTAATTATGGTGTGAGTCTAAGCCTAATAGGATTCCAGCAATGGAATGATTCCATTCTATGAACATTATAAGACAAAAAGTTTGCATGTTTTCATAAGAAGGAAATGCTAGCACCAATTTTCAAGGAATACACTTTTAAATAAAAACAGTTTTCAAGAGGGAAACATTAAAGAATGAAAAAATTAAACAAAATGCACATGTTGATGAAATAAACAAATGAAAACACTGTATTCTTATGATAAGTATAATATAATAAATGAGAACTAGTTCCAGAAACACCCCTAGGGAAAATCTAGCTGGTGGGACTTTGGTTGATCGTATCTCAGTGTAAAATTAACCATAACCAATAACCTTCTCATGAATGAGCCATGAGGAGGGTAGACCCCAATGACCTAGTGGTCCCTAAACAGTATCATAATTTATTTAGTGTTCTCATCATCTATCTTTCTATGTGAATCATGGATGATGCCACTATCAGATCACTAGCATACTAGTCCTATTCCACCCACCTAGATACTCGGGCTTCCCACTTTGTGAACAAACAAGTTCCACATATTATAAAATACCATTTTAAAGTAAACATAGAATTTTTAAATCATACACACACAAAAAAGAACCCAACCATGTTTAGTACCCTTTATGTATTTCAACAAACCATTTAAAATTTTTATAAAAAATTTTCAAGAATTATAACAAGGCTTTGCACATAAAATCCTATCAAAATTAATCTTTAAAGTCCAAATTTCCAACAATACAATAACAAACAATAATTAGAACCCCTAAAAATATTTAATAAATCAGTTTCATGAATCAAAAAATAACCCCAAATAATACAACATGTTATTCCCATGGAGAACACCTAGTTCGATGTCAAAATTAAGCATTAAAATTAAACACTTCAATTAATGCTACCAAAAGTAGTTTTAACAATTTTAGAAGACATTTCAAAAGTTTTACATATTAAAATCAAACCTTGGACTTCAAAAATAATCATTATAAATACATACACCAACCCAAATAGTTTTCCAACAATATTTTCACCTCTTATATCATTCAATAATCAATTTTGTAAACTTATAAAACAAATCCAAGAAACACAACATAGAATTACACACAAATAATTCCAAAAATCCCTCTTTTAGAATAAAACACACACTAATATCACACCAAAATAGTATTTTCAACCCTTGAATCATTTAATTAAACAATTTAACAAGTTATAAAGCACCACCAAGTAATACCAAATGGGTTTACATCAAAATCACACCCTATTTCACATAAACAAGCCATATAAAAATCAAACACATTATAATATCTTTTAAAAACAACATTCTCACCCAATATATAGTTCAAATAACATGAAAAAGAAATTAAAAAATTAATTTAACTCATAAAATAATTTTTATAGATAGAACCACCTACCATTGATGTCAAAATCCCCTAAAAACTTGTGCGAACTTCAACCACAGCTCAACCGCACCACAAGAAAGTAGAGCTGAACCCTAATCAGAAATATTCCACCAAAAACCCAAGGATAAACCATAAGGATGAAACCCTAGGATTTGGATACATTAAATCATAAGAAAGAGGACAAAAAAACCATAATTAGAAAGAAGAAACTGGAGAGAAACTCAGTTACTTGATGTCTCTTGATGTTTCCCCCCCAAATCCCCCATCAAAAGTGGATTCCAAGGGAGATTGAGGGATATTGGAGTCATCCCATGGATTCTAGAGTCAAATGGAGGAAGAAAGGGGCGTATTAGTTTTATTTGCGGAATGGAAATGGTAAAAATCCATTTTTCACACTTGGACATTGTGCATTGTTTGTCTGCACAATTTAGTAAAACATATGTCCTAATCATGTGCCTAGTTATATCCACCCAAAAAGGTCCATTTTTCTAAAAAATTCAAGAGGTAAATTAGGGGAAGGATATACGAAGAATATTAGGAAATAATTCCCCAAAATGTTAAACATGTCACACCATGTTCTAGAGAAAATGACTAGAACCAGACCAAAACTAGAATGAAGTAAAAGTTAAAAACCAAGGTGTGAAAATTCTCTACAGCATAAAACTTTGTTCCCCTAGAAAGATAGGAAAAGTCCAGGTAAAAAATACATATAACATTTCCAAGTTCAATGGAGGTTCCCAATTAATCCAAAATAGAAAAAAAAGGACAATACCAATAGGAAATGTGGGACCCTTGCTAACTTTAGAGACCAATATGGACTCCCCTGGTAAGTTTCGCCTACCCAAAAATGCCAAAAAAACTACAGATGATCAATAAAATTATGGATAATCTCCCCATTCTCAATATAATATCTTGAGGCCAACACCTTAGAAATTCCTGAGAGCTTAAACAATCCACCTGAAATGAAGAACGAATTTGAACCAGCTTTTCACAACATTACTTCAAAAAAATATTGGGAACGTTCCAAAATCAATGTTTACCCAATAAAAATGTTAGTTCTTAGATAGCTCAAAAAGAGACTATCTACTGCAAAACCAACACCAGGAACACAACAAAATTGTGGTTAGGGGGAAACCTAAATGGACTCCCCTCCATAAGAAGTAAACTTACACCCGAAACTGAACCTGAATACCAACATAGGGAGGCCCGAGTAGACTTGAAAAATATTCAAAATTTAATTACATATATATAATAAAATCAAAAGAGGGTTGTAACTAAAAAGGAGCAGAAATTCCAACTCAAAAAAACATCAAACGGCAAGGGGGAAACGCCCTCAAGCCATCTGCATAACACATCACCGAGAAAATAAGCTAACAACCAAAAAAGTCATCTCCACGGACCTTGGCCTTACCTGTGTCAAAAATTACCAAGTCTACTTGCACCTAAATTATTATGTAGGGTTTGAGGCTAATCCTAATAGGATCACAACCAAGAAAATATTAAATGGTATAAACATTATAAGACAAAAAGATTGTAATTTTTCATAAATAGGAAATGCTAGTAACAATTTAAAAGAGATGTAGCTCTAAATAAATATATTTTTCAAGAGGGGAAACTTTAAAGAATGAAAATTTTTAAAGAAAACAAAAATTATTTAGAAATTACCAACCAAACAGAATATATGACTACGATAAGTACATTATAATAAATGAGAATTTGTCACAAGAACACCCCTAGGCCCTAGCAAGCTATGGGGCCCTAGATACATCGTATATCAGTGTAAAAGTAACCATAACCAATAACCTTATCAGGCATGATCCACTAGTATGGGAGACCCCAATGGACTAGTGGTCCTAATAAATTATCATAGTTTAGTTAGTGTTGTCCTTGTCAATCTTACTAAGTGAAATAGGGACGAGGCCACTACCGGATGACTATCAAACTAGTCTTAGACCACCCACCTAGATACTCGGGCATCCATCTTTGTTCTCAAACAACTTCCACATGTTATAAAATACCATTTTCACATAAAAATACAATTCATAAATCATACAAACACCAGACAGTACCCAACCATGTTTCGTAGCCTTTATGTATTTCAATAAATCATTTAATTTTTTTAAACAATTTCAAAATTATAACAAGGTTGTGCCCCAAAAATCCGTTCAAAATCATCTTTTAAGGCCAAAGGCCCAAAAGTACCATATCAAACCATAATTTTAATCCCTAAAACCATTTAATTAATCAATTGCATGAATCATAAAATAACCCAAAATTATAAAACATGGAATACACGTGAAAAAACACTGAATTCCATTTCAAAATGAAAGTTTAAAATTAAAACACAGATATAAATGATATCGAAAGTGGTTTTAACAATTTTAAAATACATTTAAAAAGAAGTTAACATAAAAAACATCCCTTTAAATTCAAAAAGAACCATTTTAAAAACATAAAACAATCAAAATAGTTTTTCAAAATGATTTTCACCTCTTATATCATTCTATAAACCATTTTGAAAACTTATAAAACAAATCCAAGTAACACAACATGTCCTTATACAAAATTCATTCAGAAAGTCCCCCTTTTAGAAGAAAACACACACTAATACAACAAAAAACCGAATTTACAGCCCTTTAATCAATTAATAAACCAATTGAACAAGTTATAAATCACCACCATGTAATCTCAAATGGTTTACATTAAAATAAAACCCCATTCCACATAAACATTACATATAAAAATCAAAATATGGCTAATCTTTTTCAAAAACAACTTTATCACCCAATATATAGTTCAAATAACATACTAATGAAATTAAGAAAGAATGTTAAATCAAAAAATAATGTTTATATATGGAACCACCTAAAGTTGATGTCAAAGCCCCCAAAAACCAATGAGGACTTCAACCACACCTCAACCTCACCACAAGAAAATAGAGATGAACCCTAGCCCAAAAAATTTCACCAAAAACCCGAGTTTAAACAATAAAGATGAATCCCTATGTGATGGACTCATGAAACCACAAGAAAAAGACGAAGAAACCCTAAATAGAAGGAATAAATTAGAGAGAAACTCACTTACTTGATGTCTCTTGATATTTCCCCACCAAATCCCACTTCAAAAGTGGGTTCCAATGGATCTTGGGGTATCTAGAAGGACTCCCAGGGCTGATAGGGATAATGGGGGAATAAATTGGTGAATTATGTTTATTTCTAGAAGGGTAAAATGGTCAAAATCCATTTTTTTACTCCTAGACATTGTGCACAGTTTGTCCACAAGGTTTAGTAAAATGTGTTCCCTAACTGTCCACCAGGTTCTATCCACCCAAAAAAGATCTATTATTCACCAAAATTAAAGGGGTTCTATGGGGAAGGATAGACTAAGAATATGTTGAAATAATGCCCCAAAATTTTAAAAATGTCACAACCAATTCTCGAGAAAATTACCCAGAACCCAACCCAAACCGGAACGAAGTAACAGTTAAAAACCTTGGTGCAACAATTATCCCCACCATTACACTTTCCTCCCCCAGAAATCCAAGACAAGTCTAGAGTAAATAATAAAACTAATATTGTTTCCAAGTTCAAAGTGGATTACCAACTAATGCAAAATAAAAAAACAAAAAGGACACTACTAACTGAAAAAGAGGGACACAAGATAACTTGGGACACCAAGATGAACTCCCCCTCTAAGTTTCACCTGTACCAAAAAGAGAAAACACATAGAATTGATCAAACAAAGGAATTATACTCCCGCCGTAGTCAAACTGACATCTTAAGACCAGAACCACGGACACTTTCGAGTGCTCAAACAGTCCACCTGAAATGAACAATGAATTCAATTGAGGTAACAACAACCTCACTTCAACAATATTGTTGGATGTGTTCCAATCCCAAATATTACCCAATAAATAATATGGTGGTTAGATAGCTCCAACAGAGACTCACTATAGCAAAACCAACACCAAGAACACAATATAATTACAAGTATGGGGAGACCTTAATAGACTCCCCACCATAAGAAGTAAACTAACACCCGAGAATGAAGCAGAATACCAACACTGGGAGGCCTGAGGAGACATGAATCAAATTCCGAATTGAATTATATTGTTTTAATAAATGACCATGATATCCATAAATAAAAATTATCATCCTCTCCAACTCAAAAAAATCATCACACGACAAGGGTTATATACCTTAATCCATCTCCACAACATCCCACCATGAATGGAAGCTTATAACCTGAACTGTCATCTCCAAGGACCTTGACCTTACTTGTGTCAAACATTACCAAGTTAACATAAAACAAAAGGTTTAATTAGTGTGTGATCCTAAGAATTATATGATACCACCAAAGAAAAAATTTCATGCTATAAACATTATATATAAAAATACATGCATGTTTTCATAAACTGTAAATTCTTGTAACAATTTTAAAGGGATGTGACTTTAAATAAAAATAAATTTCAAGAGGGAAGCATTAAAGAATGAAATTTTTTAAAGAAAACACGCATGATACTGAAATTATCACCCAAAAACACTATATTCTGATGGTAAGTACAATATAATCAATGAGAAATAGTCACGGGAACACCCCTAAGCACTAGCTATCTGTGGGGCCATAGTTACATCGTATCTCAGTGTAAAAGTAACCATAACCAATAACCTTATTGTGAACGGGAGAATAAGAGGGGAGACCCCAATGGTATAGTGGTCCCCAAACAATATCATATTTTAGTTAGTGTTTTAATCATAAATATTTCTATGTGAAATAAGGATGAGGCCACTACCATATAATAATCTTTTTAGTCCTAGTTCTCCCACCTAGATACTCAGGCTTCCCTCTTAGTGCTCAAAAAAATTCCACGTGTTATAAAATACCATTTTAATATGAAAATACCATTTATAAATTATACGCACACCAAACATCACCCAACCATGTTTTTCACCCTTTATGTATTTTAATAAGCTATTTAAAAATTGTATAAAACAATTTCAAGAAGTATAACAAGGCTTATCACATAAAATCTATTGAAAAGTCCTCTTTTAAGAAAAAAATCCAAAAAATATCGTACCAAAATTGAATTGGAAGCCCCAAAATCATTTAATAAATCAATTTCATGATTCATAAAATAACCCCAAATAATACAACATGGAGTACACATGAAAAATTCCCAATTCTATGTCAAAAGGAAAATTTCAAATTAAACACTTAAATAATTGCTACCAAAAATTGTTTTTACAATTTATTAGACATTTACAAAATTGTACACATCAAAAACAACCCTTTAGATTAAAAATAATCCATTTTAAAAACATACACCAACCAAAATATTTTTCTGACAAGATTTTCACCTGTTATATCATTCAATAAATCATTTTGACAACTTTTAAAACAAACCCAAGAAACAAAATATGGCCTTACACAAAAATCATTCCCAAAACCTCCTTTTAGAATCAAACACACACAAATACCACACCAAAACAAAATTTTCATCCCTTAAATTATTTAATAAACCAATTGGAGAAGTGATAAATCACCACCAAGTAATACCAAATGGGTTTACATCAAAATCACACCCCATTTCTCATAAAAATTCCTTATAAAAATCAAACACATGATAATCTCTTTCAAAAGCTACATTAACACACATTATATAGTTAGAATAACATGATAAAGAAATTATAAAATCATGTTAACTCATAAAATAATGTTTATAGATGGAACCACTAACCTTTGATATCGACCCCCCCCCCCAAACCAGTGCAGACTTCAACCAAACCTCAATCGTACCACCAGCAAGTAGAGATAAACCATAAATAAAACTATTTTACCCAAAAACACACGGTTAAACCACAAGTATTAAACCATAGGTTTTGTAGACATGAACTTACAAGAAAATGGGGGGGAGAAACCATAAAGATAAAGAAGAAGCTAGAGAAAAACTCACTTACTTGATGTCTCTTGAAGTCTCCCCAAAAAATCCCACATTAAAAGTGGATTAAAATAGAGATTTAAGGAGATTTAATCCCTCCCATGTCTTCTAGGGTCGAATTGTAGAGACCCTAAGCTTGACGTACATGGAAATTACATTACTTTTGCGGAATACTTAATACATAACAAAAACAGACATATAAGGACCGTAATAGTTTAGTGTCTTTGGAAACTTGGAATATAATCTTCTAATCGTAGTGAAAGATCTTCAACAACTCCCATAAAGATCTTCCACTTTTTGTTTCCTGACCTAAAACCTTTCTTCTTATCCTGGGGGAAAATAAAACATAAAAAGGGTGAGCTCAAATGCTCAGTAAGGGTAAGCATGGATAAAATAAAACATACCATATACATTGGAACTAAAAACATGAACATAATGTTTAAACATTAAAATCTTGAGCAACGATATAAAACATGGAAGTACATAAGGCATAGATCATAATGGAACATAAACCATGATAAAATAGCATGGGAATAAAACATGTAATTGTGGCATCCATTAAGCACATGTAATGATTTCCATAGTATCCAAGGCATTGCTGCCAAGACCATCTTAGTGGACAAAGTCCCATTCTGAATCGAGTTCACTCCTCGTTTCAGTCCTGTAACACTGAACCGGATTAAATTACCGTTCCATCCATGTCTATCTCATGAGATATAAAATCTTTTCCCAATGCATTGGAGGGAGATATAGGTCCCACCCATCTCAGAATGAAATCATTCTTACTTGTTCCACAAAAAAACATACATCATTCATAATAACCCAATAAACAAATTGGGTTTCATAAACATCATTCCATCATCACAAAATCCATATAAAAGAAATGGATATCATTTCATAATAAGAAAATTGAAACCATTTAAATCATAGGGACATGATACTTGAAACATACACATATGAAATAATGTCATCTTAGACGAAAAATGGTTTTGATAAAATACTTGAAATGAATTCTTGAGGAAAATATCCATTCTTCTTCAAAATCCATTTCTGTTCACAAAATGTCATGCAATTTTAACAGAAATAGATTTTTTTGAAAATAGTAATGAAATATTTTGGAGTAAGATTAATGAAAATAAGGCTTTATAAAACCGTAAAAACCCTTTCATGCCGTATAAGTTAAAAAAGCATTCTTCTCGTACTTTTGTCGAAAAAGTCAAAAAGTACCTCGTAACGTAAACAAAAGAAAGATTACTTACATACCATGTAGTAAAAGTCAAAAATGGGTAAAAAGGACTTTAAACATACATGAAAACACTTTTATAAAACATGGACATGGATGATAGAAATAACCCCAGTAAATACTTACGAATATGCAATCTCAGATAAAAATGAGATTTGCAAAATTATCCCTTACCTTATGTACGATATGCTTCGTATGTATCTAAAACTCCTGTATAATGATTTAAATAGTGTCATTGACTTATTACAGAATCATATTCATTGTTATTATATCATATATGGTTCACTTATGACTTTATATTACCCGTTCTTTTGTAAATTCCATGTTAAAGAGTGTTTTGGGTAAAATCGTTTCATTTGTCGTCCGTGTTTTGACTTGTAATTATTCATATGATTACATAGATCACGATTACATAATTCCAGAATATAAAACATTATTTATATATAATATATATTCAGAATATACATATATATAATAGATCTATAAATGGAAAGAAATACACCGTTCATGGAGACGGTAGGTCGTACGTACGCATGAACGCTGTTTTCGTTTCCTTATTGAGTTGAATGGAATTAAGTAGATGAAATACATATATACATAAATCCAGTAGGTTTATAATTTCATATATTTCATTATTATTGCTTATATATACTTTATAATCATTTTTAAATGGTTAACATGGAGAATGAATCTCATCGCGTCGTGGAGATGGTAGTCCGTACGTACGCACGAGCGATGATATCGTTTCCATAATTTTTGAATTGAATTGGAGTGGATGATACAATATATCAGAATAATTATGATGTTATAATAACTATGTATAGTTATTCTTTACACCATTATACCCATCCATGTAAGGTGTTGGTGGAAAAACATATTACACCACGGCGTGGAGACAGTATTCCGTACGTACGCACGCGCGGTGATTTTGTTTTCCGTAGGATGGATAGAAGGTGAAATGGGGTTGTTTAAAATTTATAATAACAAATTAGTATATTAGAGATACTTATGTTATTACTTTATAATTAAACAACTAAAGAAGAAGAAGTTGAAGAAGAAGGAAGCTTGAAAGAATCGGGATAAGAAATTACCTCTTCTTCGATACGCCTCTTTGAAACCTCCTCTTAAGACACTAGGATTGGTCCTTAAAGTAGACCAGAAACTCTAGGATGTTTCTAGGGAAGTGGAGAAGATAATTTGGCAGGGTTTGGCCGAGATTGAAGGCTCTAATTGGTGTGAGGAGGAGAGCGATGAGGTGCCCTTTTATAAGGGAGGAGAGGGGCACCTTTGGAATTCTTAAAAATATTAATTTATAATAAATCTAACCCCACTTAAAAACCCTCAAAAATGACTCATATTCGAAGATAGATGTGATAGGGTTGTAATCTCATCAAAAAATAAAATTTAGACATGTTTGGATCTTATTTTAAACCTTATCATTTTGATTTATCCTTATTTAATCTATTTAAGTTTATTTGTGGTAAAAAAATTCTAAATTTTAAATTATAACAAATAATTACTTATTTGTTGTGAATTTTCCATAATTGTTTACTTTATAACATTATAGACCATATAAATTTAAATTTATAATTTCTAAATATTTTTTTGATTTTTAAACAATTTTATTATATGTTATTTTTATAAAATAACAATAGTGTCAATTTTGACACTATTCATTTTTTTGAATTTAAATAAAATTTATACAGAAGCTATGTTCAAAATAAAAGCTTTAATAGATTAATAAAAGGTCATATGTGTCTATAAAATTAGTGTATCACATTAAATAGTTCATATAATATTTATTTTATTATTTTTAAAACCATTTATTTGGTTTATCTCTTAATAAAATAATTACTACAACATTTTTGTATAATTATTTAATATACTTATTTTTTGCATAAAAATTTAAAATAAAATCCTATGATGAATATAAATCTATTACCTTTCACAATAATACTTTTAATCGAATTTATCATCTTAAAATCACAATATTTAAATTGTTATATTTATTAAATTATGAAGGTGACAACTTTGGCATCATTTAAAATAAAATAATATAACTGTCATAATCACATTTATAAGGATCCAAAAGGTTATATATTAGGTAATTGGATGATTAAGGTGTATATATACACTACCAATATGTTTTGTTCAGGTTTGTGGGCCTTTTAATGGGTATTATTATTTCAATAAAAACTATATTACTTATTTTCCACTTAATAAATAATTTCTGTATCATTAATGTATCACCATTAATGAAAATTATTTAATCCCTAAAATTTATAAATAAATTATCATGATGTATATAATTTTATTATATTTCTGGAGACTATTCATTTTCGAATTTTTATGATGTTTATCACTAAATTAAAATTATTATACTTATAAGATTTAAGAGAGTGACATGTTGTCACTTTCTTTGGTTTTAATAATAATTAAATTATTATCATGGTCAAAAGTCCATAAAATGAATCTAATCCGACCCTTAGTTGATATGGGTTTACTTTTATCCATCCAATATAATTTTGGCATGTGTTAGGGTAATTTTATAATATTATATTTACCCTTAATTACCCGATTTACCTGTAACTATGGTAAATAAAATTTACCATAGTTACTATTCATAATTCCCAAAAATAAAAAGTAGCCTATTAACATAATTTGGACCCAATGATTCCAAATATGGAATCCATAATGCACAGAAGTTTCCGAAATTAAATTAAAATTAATCTCATTGTCGAATGAAAACAGGTTTTTGTTTAAAACATTGCAAAAGATTGAATTGATTTAACCTACGAAATCAATGAAAAATCAATGATAATGACAAACATTATATTAATTGGTAAAAATATATTTTATTTAATACTTTAATACCATTTAATATTATAATTTAACCAAATAAATTATTACGATGAAAAAAGTTGTTTTCATTAAAATATAGCGTGTTTTTACTATTCATCAAAATATGAAAGTTACCAGAATAATACGAAAAATTTATCCAAAGTAAATTTTTGTTTCTTGATTCCAAAGAAGATTTTTATTTTGTCAAATTGAACTTATAAACATGTCAAAAAATAGATTTAATGTGGGTGCGCCATCAAAAGGCGGCAAAACTGCATTTTTTGAAAAATACTTATTTTACCCAAAAAAATTATTTTGTTCTTATACTATGTTCTAGAAAATGTGTAAGATGAATAATAATGTTATAAAATTCAAAATTTAGTTAATACTATTCATAACGGCTAGTTCATAATAATATTATAATAATATATTGTTGTTTAGTAAAACCTGGTATTGCGTACAACACACGCTATCGAGGAAGGTCGTGATTGCGTGTAATGCAAGCCAAGTTAGGGTTGCGTGTTGTGAAAGAATCCGTCGTTGTTTCGTATAACAGAATACAACCATATTTCATTTATACATTGAATATATATATATATATATACTCAATGTTGCATAGAATAACTGTTATCAAAATTGTGTGTAACACGATCCAAGAATAGTGTTGCGTATACTGCAAGCTAATACGGTGTTGCGTATAGTGCAAGGTAATCTTGGTGTTGCATACAACAGAAGACATTAATGAAATTAAAAGAATATTTTTCATAAAATCTCGGGGTGTTACATTCTACCCCCCTTAAAATAAATTTCTCCCTCGAAATTCGTCGGGGTTATAAATGGTTTACTACTCGAAAGTTTGTTTAATCATAAAAAGGAATACCAAAACATGGCTTTAAAAACTAAAGTATGAAATTTAACGGTTACCAAAATTAACTCATCACTGGGTTTCCACGTAGGAGAACATAGGTGAAAATATGGATATGGAAGAAAAATCTAACCATCAAGTTCTGATGGAGAGTGGTAGAGAACATGACTATGAAAAAGCCAACAATCACAAAGCAATTGATTTGTGATGATCTAAGGTACCATCTGATTCATCAGATATAAGGGAACTAGGACAACATTTTTGGTTTTCAATATCATTTCCCTAAAGTTGATGAATTAAAAGAAATACTTGCATGATTTTGGTACAATCTCACTGTTGTTCGTGAATTAAACAATTTTCAATTCATCCCTTAAAGAAATGAAGTTGAATTTGTTATTCGTGATGTGTTAGCATATCATGTGATAGAATGATGGGTCATTCCATCGCTTTCAAACAAAAGGTTTGCAAAAGTTATAAGTCCATCTTATGGTTAGATTAATCGTATATGGTTCCAAAAATGAACTTATACTTCATATATAATACCGCTTAATAAAATAAAACTAGTTTCTACTAACCAGGGACTTCCTGTAGGCCATTGGTAAGCGATAAAGGCCAGTCACACTTCGGTTGTGTGTTTGATTCTCATAGCCTTGTCCGACGCGATGGGTTGTCGCCCGTCCTGCAGGTTGTCATTTTTTTAAACTACATTACTATATAATCCCATCAATAATATCGAAAAAAGGTTCTATACTTAAACAATACTAACTTATGTCCAACATAATCCATTCCAATCTTTAGGCTTATCCATAATATTACAGTAAATTGTCATATTATAGTGAAAACGATTACCAGAGATTTCATATAAGAAGCATGTTAATACCATCGTTTATCCCCATATATCATAAGATATGTCTTTTTGGTCACATTACAAACGTTCGAAGGCCTTAATCATGTATTCTCTTGAAAAATGAATACCCATTGAACCTTAGTAAAAACATGAGTGAAGTTAAAAGTTAACACTTTCCACATACCAAAATCCTCAAATTTCTATATACTCAAACCATGATATCACTTAGTCCTTATATCAATCATGAGCTCATGAATGCAATAAAACATCTCATTATCTTCTTATTCCTTCATTATGCACATATCATCTACTTTACAAAAACATCTGAATAACATTCCATGGTTACTGGTACCATTCAACAAATAATTTCAAATACTTTTAGGAAAAACAATAGTGTAACAATCCTTAGATGATTATTTATTCCATAGTACCATTAACTATACAACATACAATCATTCCAATACCTTCTAAAACAAACGACTGAGCTTCAACACTTCTTTATGCTCATATATCATTTGTAGTCTCCTCATCATCATCCACATAAATACTACCCATATGACCATGCGGATTCTCTTCATGAGATTTTCCATTAGGGCATTGGTTTGCATAATGCCCGTACATTCCACATTTAAAACATCTAATCATTGTTGATGTCGTAGCAATACCATTATCCTTGTCCATGGTGTTAACTGAACCTTTTGCTTTTCATTTATTGGCTTTGTGTCCTTTTCCACACCAAAAGCATCTTCTAGAATCAGTATGATGTAGTTTGTACGTACGCACGAGCGATGATATCGTTTCCATAATTATTGAATTGAATTGGAGTGGATGATACAATATATCAGAATCAGTATGATGTTATAATAACTATGTATAGTTATTCTTTACACCATTATACCCATCCATGTAAGGTGTTGGTGGAAAAACAGATTACACCACGGCGTGGAGACGGTATTCTGTATGTACGCACGCACAGTGATTTTGTTTTCTGTAGGATGGATAGAAGGTGAAATGGGGTTGTTTCATATTTATAATAAAAAATCAGTATAGTAGAGATACTTATGTTTTTACTTTATAATGGAACAACTAAATAAGAAGAAGTTGAAGAAGAAAGATTCTTGAAAGAATCGGGAGAACAAATTACCTCTTCTTCGATACGCCTCTTTGAAACCTCCTCTTAGGGCACAAAGATTGGTCTTTAAAGTAGACCGGAACCTCTAGGATGTTTCTAGGGAAGTGTAGAAGATAATTTGGCAGGGGTTGGCCGAGCTTGAAGGCTCAAATTGGTGTGAGGAGGAGATGGAGGAGGTGCCCTTTTATAAGGGAGGAGAGGGGCACCTTTGGAATTCTTAAAAATATTAATTTATAATAAATCTAACCCCACTTAAAAACCTCCAAAAATGACTCATATTAGAATATTAGATGAGATGGGGTTGTAATATTATCAAAAAAGCAAATTTATACATGTTTGGATCTTAATTTAAACCTTGTCATTTTGATTTATCCTTATTTAATCTTTTTAAGTTTATTTGTGGTAAACAAAATTCTAAATTTTAAATTATAACAAATAATTACTTATTTGTTGTGAATTTTCCATAATTGTTTACTTTATAACATTATAGACCATATAAATTTAAATTTATAAATTTTAAATATTTTTTTGATTTTTAAACAATTTTATTATATGTTATTTTTATAAAATAACAATAGTGTCAATTTTGACACTATTCATTTATTTGAATTTAAATAAAATATATACAGAAGATATGTTCAAAATAAAAGATTTAATAGATTCATAAAAGGTCATATGTTTCTATAAAATTAGTGGATCACATTAAATAGTTCATATAATATTTATTTTATTATTTTTAAAACCATTTATTTGGTTTATCTCTTAATAAAATAATTACTACAACATTTTTGTATAATTATTTAATATATTGATTTGTTGCATAAAAATTTAAAATAAAATCCTATGATGAATATAAATCTATTATCTTTCACAATAATACTTTTACTCGAATTTATCATCTTAAAATCACAATATTTAAATAGTTATATTTATTAAATTATGAAGGTGACAACTTTGGCATCATTTAAAATAAAATAATATAAGTGTCATAATCACTTTTATAAGGATCCAAACGGTTATATATTAGGTAATTGGATGATTAAGGTGTATATATACACTGCAAATATGTTTTGGTCAGGTTTTTGGGCCTTTTAATGGGTATTATTATTTCAATAAAAACTATATTACTTATTTTCCACTTAATAAATAATTTCTGTATCATTAATGTATGACCATTAATGACAATTATTTAACCCCTAAAAATTCTAAATAAATTATCATGATGTAGATAATTTTATTATATTTCTGGATACTATTAATGTTCGAAGTTTTATGATGTTTATCACTAAATTAAAATTATTATACTTATAATATTTAATAGAGTGACATGTTGTCACTTTCTTTGGTTTTAATAATAATTAAATTATTCTCATGGTCAAAAGTCCATAAAATGAATCTAATCCAACCCTTAGTTGATATGGTTTTACTTTTAGACATCCAATATAATTTTGGCATGTGTTAGGGTAATTTTATAATATTATATTTACCCTTAATTACCTGATTTACCTTTAACTATGGTAAATAAAATTTACCGTAGTTACTATTCATAATTCACAAAAATAAAAAGTAGCCTATTAACATAATTTGGACCCACTGATTCCAAATATGGAATCCAGTTTTTCAAATTCAATACACATAAGTTGCAGAAATTAAATTAAATTTAATCCCGTTGTCGAATTAAAACAGGTTTTTGTTTAAAACATTGCAAAAGATTGAATTGATTTAACCTACGAATTCAATGTAAAATCAATGCTAATGACATACATTATATTAAATGGTAAAAATATATTATATTTATACTTTAAAACCATTAAATATTATAATTTAACCATATAAATTATTACGATGGAAAAAGTTTTTTTCATTAAAATATAGCGTGTTTTTAATATTCATCAAAATATGAAAGTTACCAGAATAATATGAAAAATTTATCGAAAGTAAATTTTTATTTCTTGATTCCAAATAAGAATTTTATTTTTTCAAATTTAACTTATAAAAATGTCAAAAACTAGACTTAAAGTGGTTGCTCCATCAAAAGGCGGCAAAACTGCATTTTTTAAAAATACTTATTTTACCCAAAAAATTTATTTTGTTCTTATAATATTTTCTAGAAAATGTGTAAGATGAATAATAATGTTATAAAATTCAAAATTTAGTTAATACTATTCATAACATCTAGTTCATAATAATATTATAATAATATATCGTTGTTTAGTAAAACCCGGTATTGCGTACAACACACACTATCGAGGAAGGTCGTGATTGCGTGTAATGCAAGCCAAGTCAGGGTTACGTGTTGTGAAAGAATCCTTCATTGATTCGTATAACAGAATCCAACTATATTTCATTTATACATTGAATATATATATATATATACTCAATGTTGCGTAGAATAACTATTATCAAAATTGTGTGTAACACGATCCAAGAATAGTGTTGCGTATACTGCAAGCTAATACGGTGTTGCGTACAACGCAAGGTAATCTTGGTGTAGCATAAAACACAAGACATTAATGAAATTAAAATAATAATTTTCATAAAATCTCGGGGTGTTACATGAATGGGGGAATAAAGGTGTTCATTAGGTTTATTTCTGGAAGGAAAAAATGGTCAAATTCCATTTTTTACACCAGAACAATGGGCACGGTTTGTCCGCATAGTTTATGGAACTGTGCGGCCTAACCATGCGCTTGGTTCATGGCACCCAAAAATCCCATTTATTCACCAAAATTAAATAAGTGATAAGGGTAAAGAAATACCAATAATAGTAGGAAATAATTCCCCAAAATTTTAAACTCGTCACACCCGGTTCCCAAGAAAATGACCAAAAAGCTGACCCAATCTGAAATGAAGTAAATGTTAAAAACTCATGTGTGATAGGGAACCTTTAATAATATGTGTAGATGATGAAACTAGAAGACTTTATGACTCCTATAAATGCTAAAATGTTATGTATGTTGTAGATATCCATTTGGGGATTAAATTAATATTTGAGGTTGTAGAACATTTGGTTTCTTTGAGCTATAAAAGAATTCGATTTCTTTATGAATGAATGTGATTAATTTTATTACCAGTTTTTTAGTTGGAGTATGATCATTTTTATAGTATTATATATTGATTAGATATTACTAATTGAAAACAAGATAATAGAATTATAAGATGCTATGGAATGGTCGAGAATGTGATTTTATATGAATAATATAGGTGAATTATCCTACATTCTAGAGGTCAAGATCATGTGTGATTGATCACAGTGGATGATTTGACTAAGTCAAAGTATACACACTGAACATGTACTGAAGAAGTTCATTCTGGAACAATCCTAGAGGGGATTAATTCCACTTTCACATGGTATACATCTTTAAGAGAATATGTGTCCTCCAAAACATCAAGAAAAAGAGAATGATTAGTATCTCTTACACTTTTGTGATAATATCTATCAGATATTTATTATTATTTATGTGGATCGATGTTTCTTATGCGTAGTTCATGGTAGGAAGATATCATGCTAATCAAGTTTATCACCCTTGTATTTTTTTTAAGGATATCCATAAGTATTTGATAACATTTAAGTATATGTTCAAGGTGTATTCATGATATTAAGAGCTAGTCCTCAAAGGTTATATAAATTATAGCTTTCAGACATATCATAATGATCATAAATCATAGTCTTGATATTTATCTAGTGTTAATAAAGTCACTATGAAGTAGAAACGTTCATAGAAGCTATTTTTTTCATTTCTATAACAGATCATGGGTATGTTGTAGCTTCTAATCAATTTAAGGAAGTAGTTTTTATTTTTAACATTGTCCAAGAGCTTGATGTTGTTCCTATCAGTCAAGACCGATGAACAATTTTTGATCATATTTATAGGACATTGTCTATTTTTGTAGATCCAAAATCAAAACAAAGGATAAAGAATATAATTTATAAATTTCATCTATTCAGTAATTTCTCTCAATGTGGTTATGTTACAATGGGAATGCATCCATGGTGAAAAACAAAGAGTAATAAATGATGAATGCTCTATCTTAGCATAAAAAAGAGCGTCAAGTGTCATATAGTGGACTAATGGTTGTTAATAATTGGATCTAAAACAAAAATAAGACTATTATAGTTGGTTATATAGACCCAACTTCTAAGTACATGATGATTAGATGTTTTCATTATCTTGAATATAAATTAATTTTATTACGAAATCATGATCGTTATTAGGCATGAAAAAATTTGTGATAATTTCCTAAGAATATATGTCCAACTAAAATATCATAGTAGTTCCCTCCTATGATGAAAACCTTAAAGTTGTTTTAAAATATTCGTGAATAAATTTTCTATAGCCAGATTCTATCATTTTATAGGGAAAAAATAATACAGTTTACCAAGTATGGAGACTTATAGGAATTTTATGCACCCTTTCATGGTGTGCACCTTTGGTAATTTCTAGAGAATGAGGTTATGATAATGGATTATACCATTAGTAAACTCCCTTTTCATGTGTTATTGGATGTTCCTATTGAAAGATGATTGTTATGATCCTTATACAATAATTTTATCACAAATAAATATCATAAGTCATGTACATTGATATATTGATTAAAATAGTGATGACATATTCCCATGGTGATGTAGGATATGTTTTTTGTGTCATGAGATATATTTCATTAATTAATAATATGAGAATGAATATATTACTTATGTACCTTGACCAGAGTTAATTTATATGGCTCATTGATGGGAATGGAATTTCAGAGATAAATCTATAATAATTGTGTTCTGTAGGAAAGTTCATTTATATAATGTCAAGGAAGGAAACATTAAGAACATATATTTATGGTAGTTCTGTATAACCAACTTGATTAGTGATGTGATGATTAAGGAAATATTTTAAGCAGTGATTGCTTTTAGGAGGTTGAGCATCATCGTAACATTAACTTATTTCTTTATGGGTATCTTATCTTGTATCCACATAATAACATTTGGTGTTATGCGTATCTTCCTAGTTCTATTCATAAATATTCCTAGGTGGTCACCCAATAAGTGAATCAACTATATTAGTTAAAGTCAATGTCAAATTTAACAAGTTAAAATAAATATGAATCCAGATTTGTAGTTTAATAATTATTTAGGATTGTTTGATCACCAAGATTCAATTACAATTTATCTAAATGATCATTATTCAATGTTCGGTAAATATCGAAGAAGATATATAGACCAAGTTTAATATAATGATTGAAAATTATTTTATTGATATTAATTTATTCATTGTTCAATCACATTTCACTTCAATAATAATTATATTATAAATAATACCTAGTGTTTACTAACAACTAAGGAATTTAAAGGTGGATTCTTCAAAAGTTGACAACCCCAGACATGCCTTTATAAATTTCTAATTATATCACTTTAAAAATAATGATTAATTATGCACAAAGAATAGATAGAACCTCTATATAACATTATATGGGGCTCTAGAGATCCATAATGCGATCATTCATCCTCTATCATGCTGTCAAGAGAAATCCACGAGGACTCATCCTCATAGAAGAATTCTGTTGAGATCAACCACAAAAAATGTAAGCAATCAGGATCAAACGTACTATCACACTATGATTCTATGGTGAAATATAGAGATTATGGTTATTATTTGGATCATCCCTAACGGTATTATTCACTTAGTACCTATACTGAAAACAATGATACCATAATATTGAGTTGGTTGGATCATCATTGAAGAAATAATTACCAGATCATGTAATTTTAGATCTATTGATATGTTATGTATAAATGACATGTGAAAATACTCCTACATTTTTTGTTGATTAAACAATTCAAGTCAAATATGATTTAAATATTCTCTTCATGATGTTATTCATAATGTAAAACTCAGATTATTCATAAATTAAAATAATATTCTATGTTAGTCCTGACAAATGATCACATGCACAATTCCTATAATCTATATATATAAGAGGAACTATGATCATTGGTATCTAACTATTGGATCCTGATAGTTAGATTATAACCATTAGAATAGACCATTTGAAATATGAACATTTGAATTTAAATATTACCATTATACTTAAAGTGTATAATAAAATTCATTAATCCATTTGGTAATAATTTTTTTAATTAATTAATAATAATAAATCTTGGGAAATGAATATCAATAAAATTAAATATATATATCTTCAAATTAAATAAAAAAATTATTTCTTTTTTCACATTTTTAATTCAATAAAAATGGTTTTGAAATAAACCAAGGGTTTTCATTGATAAAAAAATAACATATATATAAAATTATTTTCAAAAAAATGGACTTAAAATTTGAAATCATCCTATTAAAATTGGACAATATAGAATTTATCATAATTTTATTATAAAATTAATTTTTTTGTAAAATAATAAAATATTTAATGAAAATATGGTATTTATTATGACTTCATTATATTATAAAAAAATTTATAATTCATATAAGTGAATAATTAACCAAAAAAGTTAATTTAGTGAATATATAGTATTTATTATGATCTCATCTTCAATAATTCTTATTTGTAAGACCTTTTTTAGTAATTAATAAATAATTCTCCCTAATTTTAAATAAATAATCACTTTTAATCTCATTCCACTTCATTATAAAATCATTTAGCATGCTTCTTTTCTCATTTTACCTCTAAATAATCCTTACAATGTGTTTTTATAGTACTATTATGTTCTTCTATAGCTTTAAGAAGCATCCTTGTAGGTTAAGGGTTCTCAATACACGTATTTCATTTCAAATTATATTATTTTTGTTATAATATAATTTAAAATTATTTTTAATATACTTGTATGCCTAAAATTCCTTGGTATTATCATCTATTAGATATATTTTCAATGATATATTAATTTTTATCTCTCATTATAGTCTTTCCCAAACACATTATTAGGCTGATGTAAGAATCCCTAATACATTTTTATACATTTTTGTTCAATCCCCTAAATTAATTTTAATTTAAATTTAAAATTATATTAATATTTAGTGTTATTAATCAATTATCATCTTATCAATTATGGATCACAATTTTCTCTCATTACACCACCTTCATAAGCTATTATATACTCAAACATTAGTTGATTCGCAAGGAATAAATATAAATATAGAAGAATATAAAAATGTTTAAGTAAACGATATAGATTTATAGAAATGGAATCCATGTCTTGAAAACACAAGTTGATATCGAATCTAGCTCTAAAAACCCTAGGGGTAATGGCACTGACAAATGTTGGTTGGGTATTAACTCGATTGTCACTCAGTGAACAAAAAGTGGGTCTAACTGCACACCGGGTTTCACACTCTTGAGGGATATTCTTTGGATGATTTATAAGCTCTATAAAGAAATATAATGAAGTATTTTAACATATTATTATAGTTTTGAAATTAATTTTTCATTTTTGTATGTAAATTATGTAAGTTTTCCCCCAAATCTAGGTGTGTGTTTCTTGGGGTGGTTTTATTATACTGGTTTTGGTGTCTTACCATTTAAAAATACTTAACACACTCACTATTTATTATTCATATCCCTTCAATATTTACCCATTATTATCATGTTATCATTTCATTTATGAGTGTAAATTCCATTATATAGTGAATATCATGTATTTTCTAAGTTGATTGAGGGATATTCACCTATATAGTTATATTGTTCCATTTAATGGGGAAATTTTGGTATTTCATATATCCATTATTTATATATGGATGGATATTGATTATGTAGTCATACAGATGCATGTTGTTCTTTAAGGAACTTATGGTATGCATTTTTATCCATTATCTTCATATGAGGACTTCATTGGACTTATCATGTGATAGGTTGGACATGTAATTATATATACCCTCAAAGCATTGGTGGGTCTCATGAAACAAACTATCTTGGTTATATAATGTATGTATTATATGTTTATATAGTATGTATTTGAGTGAGTCACTAAAAGTGTCTTTATGATGTATCACATTATACATTCATTCGCGTTGAGTTGAGTTATTTTTATACACGTTTTAATTTATTATTATGTTATCCATTGAAAAATTTTAATCACATAGTTTATATTGTAATGGAATTATTTTATTAATTTAATTCTTCTTTGTTATCCATTTGATTCTTTTTAGTTGATAACAAACATTGTATGATACCCCTTACTGAGAATCTAAATAGAACCCTTTATAATATTAGTCATTTCCTCAAGGTAACATGAAGATTAGATTTTATGGCATAAAGCACTATACGAGGAAATAATAAATATTCCATGTATTAAAATTAAATAATACAATCTTCAAAGGGTTTTCATTTTAATTTATATATGTAGTTTGTTGAGACTACTAATTTATTGGATAATGTGTATTTTCATTTATATATTCTGAACAAATGTAAAAAATAACCACTATTTTTGATATACTGGAGTAGAGGTTGTTACATAAGTTCCACTGGTATAATTCTATGTCACTTCCATAAAAAAAATATTTTCGTAATATTATAAATATATATTGTAGTTTAATGAAATTTTATTTATAGTTCTTAAAATCATATCTATAAAACGAAACAGACTATAGATAAATAACATCACATACAAGTTTTATTTGAGAATATTTGAATAAAACTATGTCTGGAACTATTACATAGAAATCAATGTCTTTATAACTGATCGTAAACAAAAATTAACTATAATATTATAAATCAGTAAAATGAACCAATTCATGAATAAAATGAAATTTAAAATATAAAACATAAATTTAATGATTTTTTGGTGCCATACAGATTTATACTTATATTGGGAAAAAATTCAACACCATTAATATTATCAATCAAACTAGATCTAAATTATATGACATAAAGTTTGGTTTTTTATAAATCTAGGATTAATAAACTTACATGTATAAGACTTAAAAACTTAGCTCAAGTGTAATGTTACAATACCTTCTAATAATCATGAATAACGTCATTGATAGTACTAATTGAATGAATATAAAAAACAATTTTCTTGAAAATTCTAGATGAGGCTCTAAAATGAGTGGATCCACCTCATGCAATTTAACATCTTCATTCCAGACCATATAGAAAATAAATATAATTAGAGTAAATAAAATCACACAAAACTAAAGACGAATAAATTAAATACATTATTTAGAATATTATTTTATTAGGAACATATAACATTGGGTTTCCAATCATAGAAAACTATGTAACTGGTAGAGTGGATTAAATAAAAACCCAATAAAAGTGTCTTTATAAATTTCAAATTAATTTATCATTATGTAAAATTTTAAAATTTTAGGATTTTATGGTTAAAAAGCTAATAATAAAAAAAACTAAGTTCCTAAATATATTTTTCAATAAAAATAATGATTTTGAATTGTTGTTCTCATATTTAATGACTCTTAATAGATTATATCTAAATATGCCTTCATTAAACTCAAATTAATGAATGAGATTTAAAAACCAAATCAGGAGCAGTAATGTAACCTACAAGATAATTAAAAAATAAGACATTTCAATATTTATTAATATTTATGATTTGAATTTTAGTTTTACTTTAAAAGGGATGCAATGTACGATAGTTTACCTGAAATAAAACAATGGGTTTCCCAGAAATCATATGTTGCACACAACACCGAGTCATATCAAAAAATAATATATTATTATCATTTTATATGGTAGTTAATGTTAAACCGTTTTATTGGTGGGAATAAACATAATTAACTAGATTACCATTACAAATTCTAATAAATGTTTTTACATTTATCTAATAAAATTTACAGGCTTAAAATGGGAGTGAATGGAATTTGAAGAATAAAATACTCTAATATTTTTAAAAGGTAGTTATACTATCTTTTGATGGTGGAGCCTTATTAAATATTCTTTTTTTCACTTTTACATGTTCTATTTTACAAAATAAACTTATTCTATATAATCGGGACATCAAAATTTACTTTGGAATTTTGTTGGTAATTTTCTAATAAAGTTCATTTTTTTAATGAATAGTGAAAAATACATCATTTTAAGGTAAAACGACTTTTTCATCTAATTTATTTATATACATAGATTATCATTTTATTGGTATTAAATTTTAATTTTATCATGTTTTTATCATTTAAAAAGATTATTGTCATTGGTTGTAATTTCACATTTAAATTGGACATAAACACATGTCACTCTTTTGATAGTTTATATTTCTTAAAAACATGCTTTCTGGTTTTAAAGACAGGAATTAATTTTAAATTAATTTCTATCAATTATATGTTTTGAATTTAGAAAAATTGATTCCATATTTGGAATCAAAATTTCTAAATTATGTAAATAAATATCTTTTATTTTAAGACATTATGAATAGTAAATTTAGTAACAATTTTTATTTACCGTGGTTAAGGGTAAATCGGGTAATTAAGGGTTAAAGTAAAATTATAAGATTACCCTAACACATATCATAATTTAATTGTACGATCTAGTT
Organism: Viscum album; assembly: GCA_963277665.1. NCBI lineage: Eukaryota > Viridiplantae > Streptophyta > Magnoliopsida > Santalales > Viscaceae > Viscum > Viscum album. The sequence goes on along the minus strand of OY728127.1, from coordinate 1,438,605,160 downwards.
TAAATATTCTCATATAATATTGTTTAATCAAATGGTAAATCTTCCCGTGGAAGTTGATATAAATATTCCCATATAAGCTTGTTTAATTAAAAGTATAAAGTTTCCCATTGAAGCTATTATAAAACTTCTCATAGATTCTTTCCAAATTAATAGATCAATGATTCCCATGGAATCTATTTTAAATATTATCATAGAATATTATTTAATTAAATTTAAATATCTTCCCATGGATGCCAGTTTAATTCATCTCATGGAAGCTTCTATAATTGAAAGGAAAAAATCCTCCCATGGAAGCTAATTTAATGCTTCTCTCACAGCCATGTTTTTAATAAGCATTATATTTTTTAATATGGGTTTATTTAAGTGATATATTAAACTATAAATAGTCATTAGAAATCTAAAAATATTTACTACATCATGGTTTTTTAATTAAAAAATTTATACATTTTATAAATAAATTTAATTTGGAAACAATGATGATGCAACGATTGCTTCATTAATAAATGATTCAAATAAATGGTATTATAAATATTAAAATAAATATTATTTGACATAATTTATGTCAAAAAAAATCTCATAGATTAATATTACATTTTAGGAGACTATTAAAAGGTTTGTCTTGAATTTATCACTTTTTTGGATATTATTTAAATTCAATCAAGTGAATTGTGTAAAAGTTGACATAATTGATGTTTTATAAAAATAATAATTAATTTATTTTTTTTATAAATATTAAAAATATTTTATAATAACAAATTAATAATAATATGATCTAAAAGTTTATTAATTGTCCAATTGTGTTAAATTTACCCCTATAAGTAAAATTAATATCTTCTTAACAATTAAAATGTTGTTACCACCTTTAAAATTAAAAGTGAATAATTAAGGGTAGACTGAAAAGATATGTTTCAAAATAAACTCAATACATGTCTAAAAACTATTGGGTGAGAGGAATATGATCAATCTTAATCTTATCTTCTCTATATATCAATTTGGATCCACATTAATTAAAAAAATAATTTATATTATTTTAATATTTTAAGACTTTCAAATGGTGACCCTCCCCTCTCCTATAAGAAGTCACATGTTCCACTCAATTACTCACACTTCTAAAGCCTTTTGGTATGGTCAATATCTATATATTCCTCTTCCTAGAATCCCTCCTCACATTATTGAATTCTTATTTTAGGAATAACAACATACTTCATGGTGTTAAGGTGTAATTCAAAGGTGATAAACCGGAGAAGAGGTATCGTTTTCTTTAAGTGTGTCTATTTTTTTCTTCTTCCACTTCCATAAATCTCATACAACCCTGATGAGATAATAAATCTGGTATCTTGGATATATTGATATTTTATTATGTTAATATCTCCCCTAAATCAATATATAATTCCAACAAATGGGAATGGAATTAATTGTTCTCACGTACGTCTAAATTATCACCTCAACGAACTGATTTTATTTTGTTTTCCATTACCATCTATAATGATTTTTTTTATAATTATAAAATTAATCTTCATATTTTATATTCATGAAATATTAATCATTATAATATAATGATATATAAATTACGTTCTTACTTCCTTGTGCTTAAATATTATAACTTTGTTCGTGCGTACTTGTGAACTATAACCTCCACGAAGCGGCGTGACACATTTTTATAAATTACATCACTTGTACGATATATATACATATATATATATGCATGTGATTATAAATATCTTAATAATCTTATAATAAATACGCAATGATAATGGTAATTACCTTATTTCCATAATGATCAATTAAAAATGGAAATGTTACACATGTTTATGCATGACCTACCATCTCTGTGATTATAAGGTTGTTCATTTTTCATAACCATATTTGATGGTATAAATTAAAAAATAAGAATCTTTTGTAAAAGTGATGACTATGTCATAAACACTATAAGATCCCGGATCATGGAAAGGTATATCCTCATTTAGGTTTTGGTTTGAATCCTTTTATTTGGTTAAAAAAAATTTCCAGAAGTTTAAGGAGCCTCAGAGGTGTTTTGGAGGCTCGGTACATGATAGAAATGAAAATCGGGCCAAACAGTGCTAGGTGCATGTTTTTCACATGGCCTGGAAGACCATACGACCTTCCAGGGAAAACCATGCACCCTTGGGACAAAGGCGCACGCACAGCTTCTTCACAGTTTACAAATCGAGTGTCCTACCTAGGGAAACTGTGCGGCCTATTTTCCCTTAGATAGTGGTATGTTCACGGTTTGGAAAACCATGTGGCCAAACCATGCAGCCTAGTAAATACTGAAAAAATTTACAAAATTTCCCCTCTATAATTTTAATACCAAACTTAGGATTTACTCCCCATTCTCCTCTCATCACCCAAGGAATGAACCAAATCTCCAAAGATCTCCAAGAGATCGATCACCCTCATTTCTAAGGCATTTTTTGTGTTGTTGGTTGCAGATCAAAGCTTCAAGTAAGGCCACTCACATCCTTTCTTCTCTTTTGAGTTTAGAGTTTGTATATTCTTCTCCTCTCTTTCTGAAGCTCTAAAACCTTACCCTTTGGGTGAGATCTAGATTGAATCATCAAAGGATGGTTGAAGCAGAATCTAAAGGATTGATTAAGAGTGCTTTCACCCACGAAATCGAGGTTGGAAGTCTACAAGTTATATACCATGGATTATTTATGTATTTTTTCATGTGTGGTTTTGTTCTTGGGTGTCTCTTTGTATGTTTTGATCACCCATGGCATGTTTGGTTGAAATGGTTTTCAAGAAGGTAAATTGAAACCCTCAGGATTCATATGGGATGTGTCGAGGGTGATGAGACTAATCAAGGGACACCCATGGGGTGTGTCGACTTCCCCAGACCTTGGGATTTGTGAAGAATAAGTGATATTGGTGTGTGTTAATGTATAGACCTTAATAAACATATTGATGTGATTGATTGGGTTGGGTAGAAGTTGGGTGATGCACCTAGTATTAATAATAACCTAAGGGATATTGATTTAACATTGAAGTGGTTCATAGGGGTTGAACATGGTTATTCTAGATGAATTGTGAATAGTGTGGGAATGTGTAAATGGGTTGAAACATGAGAATGATGAATGGTTAATTGTGTAAATATGCAGAAATGATTAAAGACCATAATAGAATGTATTATGATCCTGGTAATGAAGACTTGTAAGTTAGGCATAATGAGTGAAGCCTAGTGAGATAGGCACAATGAGTGAATGCTTAGTGAGAAAAGAGTTATAAAAGGGAGTTGGGGAAAATGGATAAATGTTTTGAAATGTGGTAATTGTGTTAATGGGTTAAGGCATGGTATTAACACTCATGTTATGGTTATGATTTATATTTTCATTGGGTAAGGGTTGTGATGTTGTGTGAATTGTTGATGGATATACATATATATATATATATATATATATAGAATGTGCACATGGATTGGTAGAGTGGGGTATTGACTTGACGTACCACACCAACGGGTCAGGATAGACTGAGGCTCTAAAGTCCATCCCTAATGCACGATTTAGGGAAGAGGACTGAGTCTTTGTTCCCCTAATTGTTGCATCCACCTAGACTTAGGCTTCGAGGTAAGGATATGATTAACATGAGGAAGTTTCTCCTAGTGAGATAGGATAACCATTTCTTTTTCCTCATGCATGTGATTGTGTACTTTAAGCCATGTAACATTTTGTGTGTGATTAACCAATGATAAATGCGTTGGAAATTATGACTAATGGGAAATGGGAAGAAATCGTAAGATAAAGAATGGTAATAAATGCTGATAATGGACCTAAACTGGTTAAGGGCACTAAATCTTTTCTTTTTCATTTATTATTCATTTCCTTATTGCATGAATAATTGTTTATACCATATATTTTCTAGATATCACTGGTGGGGACCTACTAAGTTATACTCACACCCTGCCCAGGCTGTCATCGGGTACCCAATAAGACTTCATGTTTGTGGGTCAGGTGAAGGGTAAATGATCTTTCTAGGGAGTTGGGTTGGCATGGGTGTACTTGGAGGGCGTCCCATACATGGTATTGGGACCATTAAGGTGATTTTCTAGTTTGTCTCCATTTTTTGGTTTTGTTCACTTTTTCACTTGTGGCATGACATGGAATATTTACTGTTGGACATGGTTGTACCCCATTTTTGGGAATGGTTGTTTATGCATTCTATTGTATTGTTGATTATTATTCCACTGTTTTTTATCTTCTGTTGTGGACTACTCCTATAAAAAGGGTGTATAGTCTCCCAAATTGACCTTTTGGACCCCCACTGCTAGTCAGCAACCTTCGGCGTACAGGGAGGCATGCTTGAGGTCATGTAACCACCCAGGTTGGAGCACAAGTTTAGTGGCTTCTAGGTTGGGGGCATTACAAAGTTGTATCATAGGATGTATTTCTTCTCTTTCTCTAAAATCTTATTATTTGGGATGGTGAACAGGAGTTTGGATGTGTCAGATCTTGGTAATGAGCTCATGATTGGGGGTAGCTAACTCATGTACGATGGAAAACCCAAGTCACCCAGGGTGTGAATTTTTGTTATTGATTGTGTGATGTTACAGTTGATGATATTTCACCATTGGGTGATGCAAATTCTATGTGATGTGATGGTTTCATGATATTTAGATCACGGCCTAAATGGAGTGAGGTTGTGCACTATATCATCATTGTAAAAACCTATAAGGTTGGGTGGCATGCATCATGGAAGGCACACCGTGGTTGGATGTGTGAGACATGAAAGATAGAATGCACCTTGAATCATTATAATCGAAAAGGGAAAATGTCATAAATGAACCAACGAATGGGGTGAAGAAAAAAATGATGATAAGTGATGATTAAAGAAATATGTAGAATTAAGGGGTTTTAATGAATCTAAAATCATTTTTGTAACATGTTGTGTGATCCTTGTGGCGGTTTATGGTTTTTTAACCCTTGTTGACCATGTCCCGTGGTAGGGATGGTTGGGGTGATGTTTTTAGATTCTATGGTTTTTTGGAATGGTGCATGTATGGTGGGTTGTTATGGCTGGAGAAGATCCTTCTTGTTATGATGTTGTGAAAGTTTTATGGTATGTGTTCTAAACCTCATGATTGGAAATGTAGCGAAATGCAACCATGACATCGAGAACTGGTTGGGAAATAAGAGGATGTTGCTGAGAACACTCCTCCAATAGAGGAGCAAGAGAATGTGGTGATACAAGAAAGTATAGAAGATCGGCTCTGAGAGAACTTGGCCCAATTTATGCAGATGATGGATCGACACCTGGGGGGTTATAACGAGTATTTTTGAGCTTACCATAGAGTTTTAGATGGATCACCCTCTGACCATTACCAGAGAGGGTGTTGCAGATACAGCAGAGTTTTGGATAGAGTTTGTCTATATGGTAATTGATCATCTGGAGACTCCTGTTGGGAAGTCGGTCAAGTTGGAAGCTTGTATGTTGTGGGTCCGGTCAAAGCATTTTTGGGACATCCTGGCTCAGACTAAGAGGGATGAGGGGACGTTATGGAACAAATTTTAGGAAACATTTCTGTACCATTTTTACCCAGAGACTTTAAGGAAGGAGAGGGATGAAGACTTCAGGATCATGACTTAGGGATCGATTTCGATGTTAGAGAACATTGGTCGCTTCACTGACCTATAATGCTTTTTTTCTAGAATTGGTGGGGGATGAGGCAATAGTTACGATGTGTTTCCAGGATGGGATGAGGCATGATATCAGGTCTCATGTGAATATATTTCACTTGAATAAGTTTACAAAGGTGGTGGATCAAGCACTGATCTCATAAGGGAACATCAAGGGATATTCAGGTAGTGGGTTTGTTGTGCCAGCTGGGTGGACAGGTGGTGTGGCTTTCAAGGGCTGAAGCATAGCTTTAGATGTTTTCAACAGGACAAAAGTGTGCAAGGTGGTTAGACAAAAGGGTCAGCCTCTTAGGGTGGTGATCAGGTGTTTTTCTATCAATGTGCAAGGTTGAGGCACATGCGTGGCCATTTTCCTCAACCTCCATGTGAGTTCCTGTTGTGTGGTAGATTGGGACACATGTAGAGGTTCTATAGGAACCCTCAATAGGTGAGCATGAATGTTGGTGACAGGAAGATTTCAAGTAAAGGTAAGGGATCAGTTGCCCTATATCAGGCAGGTAGTTGGAGCTCCACAGGCCGTACTAGTAGGGGTGGTGGATGTGGAAATCTAGGGCAGGAATTCTTAGGTTAGCAGGGCAGTACGGTGCAGGACATGTAGGTTGGAGCCTATGGTAGAGGAGAAGGTCATATTCACGCAGTTCAGTCTTCATCTGATGATGGTGAGGCTGGGCCATCGACCATTCGAGGTACGATCCTGGTAGATGATATGCTTTCTAGTGCATTGTTTGACACTGGTGACACAAACCCTTTTATTTCTACTCAGCTTGTGGTAGTGTTGGGTATTCCTATGGAGAGTTTGTGGTGGGTTATGTAGATTCAATATCCGTTGGGGTTTGAAATGATGATATCAGGATGTGTAAGGGATGTTCTCTGGAAGTCGGTGGGTATCGTTTCCTGTGGGACTTGTTCATTATCATGATGTTGGAATTTGACTTGATCGAGGGTATGGACTAGTTAGGGTTGTATCGGGTGCACATAGACTATTATCATCAGATGTTATCATTCAGGTCACTTGAGGGTGGCACTTATGTCCATCGTGGACAGTGGGATGTTCGATCAGGTCTAGTAGGTCCATTTTGACTGTAGTTGTGTAAGAGCACGGCTCAAGTAGATTGTCTTTTTCTTGAGGATGAATTAGGTAAATAGTTTTTCTTCGCTAGAGTAGTGGATCCGTTAAAGAATGTGTTTCTTGAGGATTTTTTAGGTTTGCCACCTGGGAGGGATGTTGAGTTCACGATTGAGTTTTTATCGAGTGCAGAGCTAGTTTCTATAATGCCATACCAAATGGAACTGGAAGAACTTCAGGATTTGAAGGTCCATCATGATTAGTGGGATCATAAGTGGTTCATACATCTTAGTACGTATCCTTGGGGATATTCTATAATTTTTGCAAAGAAGGCTGATGGGTTATTAAGGCTATGTGTTGATTATAAAAAGTTAAATCATATGACGGTGAAAAATCAGTACCCTTTTCTTAGAATCGATGACATGTTTGACCAAATGAGGGGTGCATCGGTGTTTTCTAATATTGATCTATGATCGGTTTATCACTGTTTATGGGTGAGGCCATTTGACATACTGCTGACAGCTTTTAGGAGTCTGTACTAGTTGTTTGAGTATGTGGTGATGCCTTTCATCTTGACTAATGCACCAGAAGTGTTCACAGCTTTGATAAACCAAATATTTCATCCTTATATATATCATTTTGTGGTGGTCTTTTTTGATTACTTCTTGGTGGATGTGAAAACTCATGATAATATTTCCCAACATCATGACATCGTTCGAAGTACACAAATAGAGAATCAGCTACATGCCATGCTGTCAAAGTGTCAGTTATGGATTGGGGAAGTGCATTTTATATGTCACATAATCTTTGAGGTAGGTGATTAATTAGATCTAGAGAAAGTGTGGGTTTACATGTCTTGGGAGAATCACAGTAGTGTTTCAGATGTTTAGAGTTTTTTGGGTTTAGTTGGGTATTACTAGAGGTTCATCATGGATTTCTATCACTTGGTAGAACCACTTTTGGGCTTGAACAAGAAGGGAATGAGGTTTGATTGGTCTATGTATTGTGAGAATTCCTTTTATGAATTTAAAAAGCGATTGAAAACAACACAGATCTTGATCTCACTTGAGCTCAGAAGGAAGTACATCCTATTTTGTGATGCGTCTGGTATCGGGATTGGGTTTGTGTTTGATGCAAGATGAGTGGGTTTTGGATTATTGTTCAAGGAAATTGATACCCCATGAGTGGAATTATCCCACTCATGATCTTTAGTTGGATGCAGTATTGTATTCCTTAAAGTGTTGTAGGCACTACATGTTGGGGGAATGGTTCAGGGTGTATACCAATCACTAGAGTCTAAATTATATCTTTTCAAAGTGGGATTTAAATCTTTGGGAGGGAAGATGGGTTGAGTATATCTAGTATTTCATCTTTGAGATGGTATATAGACTAGGTAAATGGAACTGTGTTTCTGATTCATTGAACATGAATGATCAGAACCAGGTGGTTTAGGAATCCAGCACTAAGTGGAAGATGATGGCTCTGTTCGTGGAGATGCACCTGGAGTACGAGATGAAAATGGTCCGATGAATCTTTCTTTAGTTTTGGTTGAGTTTATGATTTTGAATCAAGTTAGTTATAGTCATCTCGGCGATCTAGAATTTTTTTCATGAAGGAAAGACATAAAGGTGGGGAGCCACCTTTTGGTTGGGCCATTAGTATGGACGGGGTTGTTTGTGTTCTTGTTCATGTGGTTGTGCCGGTATGCATGTAGGAAGAGTTAATGAATGAGTTCCATGCATCAAAATGGGCATCATGGTTTGACCATGATGTATTGGGATCTCTGCAGGTATTTTTGGTGGCCATGAATTAAAAATGTAGTTGTGGATTTTTTTGGCATGGTGCCTCACCTTTAAATAGGTGAAGGCCGAGCATCAATTCCCAGGTGGTTTGTGACATCCATTACCCATTCCATAATGGATGTGGGATGATGTGAAGATGGATTTTTTTGTTGGTCTTATGATGAATCCTGAGAAGAATGAGGAAATATGGGCGGTTGTGGATCGACTAACGAAAGGGGATCATTTCTTACCAATTCAGTAGACTTACACAGTTGATTATTTGGGTGAGTTGTATGTTCAGGAAATAGAATGCTTCCATGGTGTAAAATGGAATATAGTTTTTGATCGTGATCCCCTTTTCAAATCATACTTCTATAAAGGATTTCACAAGGTTCTTGTTACATTGGTTCTTTTGAGTACGAATTTCCACCCACAGACGGATAGGCAGTCATAGCATATAATCAAAGTGTTGAAAGGCATATTGAGGGATTTTTTCTTGTATTGTGGGGGTTCCTAGGAGAATCCCCTATCTCTTATTGAATTTTCAAACAAAAAATAGTTTTTAGGCTATAGTTCAGAAGGTACCGTTTGAGGTTTACTATGGGAGGCCATGTAGTTCTCTACTGTTTTGGCTAGAGGATAGTGAATCCAAGCTATTGGGACTGAGTCTCATGTAGCAGACTTTAGAGAATATAGAGTTGATTCGGAAATAGATGGAAACGGCTCAGAGTAGTCAGAAGTCGTTTGCAAATCATAGGTGTACACCTCTTGAGATTGAGGTGGGTGACTGGGTGTTCCTTCGGGTGTCTCCAAGGTTGGGTCACCGATGGATTCGGAAGAAGGGAAAGTTGGTGCCTTGTTATGTGGGTCCATTTGAGATTGTGGAGAGGATCGGGCTGGTGGTGTACCTATTGTCTCTTCAACATCATTATTGTGGGATACATGATTTTTTTCAAGTGTTATAGCTTCGGCGGTATCACCCTGACCCAACTCACATGGTGGATGTTAACAATTTTGAGCTTGAGGCTGATGCATCCATTGAGGAGAATCCAGTTTGTGTGGTGGATCGAAGTGAGGAATGGTCGGGCCATTAGTTCAAGTACTATGGTAGCAAGGGAATTTTCAAGAAGAAACATGGGATCAGGAATCAGATATGTGGGCTCAGTGGCCCGATCTCTTTTCCTTAGAAGTACAATGAATCTGGGAGCTCGGCTCGAGGATGAGCTGTTATAAGGTGGGGAGGTTTTAAGATCCTAGATCATGGAAAGGTGTTTCCTCATTTAATTTTTGGGTTTAATCCCTTTTTTTCTTTAAGATAATATTTTCTAGAAGTATAAGGATCCTTAGAGGTGTTCTGGTAGCTCAGTACATGGAATAAAGGGAAACTAGTCCAAACAGTGCTAGGAGAACAGTCTACGCTCGGCCTGGAAAACTGTGCATCCTTCCCAAAAAAACTGCGCTCCCATAGGAAAGAGGTTCATGTATATCTTACACATAGTTTACAAACCATGTAGCTTGCACAGGGAAACTGTGCGGCCTATTTTCCCTTGTATAATGTCATATGCACGGTTTGGAAAACCATGTGTCCAAACCGTGCAGCCCAGTAAATATTGAAAAAATTAAAAAATTTCCCCACTCGGATTATAATACCCAACTAAGAATTTCCTCCCCATTCTCCCCTCTTCACCCTAGGAATGAACCAAATCTCTCAAAATCTCCAAGAGATTGATATCCTTCATTTCTAAGGTTTTTTTGGTGTCGTTGGTTGCATATCGAAGCTCTGGGTAAGGCTAATCCCATCATTGCTTCTCTTTTGATTTTAGGGTCTATATCTTCTTCTCCTCTCTTTTTGGACCTCTAAAACCCTACTCATTGGGTGATATCTATGTTGAAGCTTCAAAGATTGGTGGAAGCTTAATCTAAAGTCTCTATTAAGAGTGAATTCACCCACAGAATCGAGGTAGGTGGTATACAAGTTATATCACCTGGTTTATTTGTGGATTTGTGCATGTGTGGTTTAGTTCTTGGGTGTCTCTTCGTATGTTTTAATCACCCCTGTCATGTTTAGTTAAAATGGTTTTTAATAAGGTTAATGGAAACCCTCATGATTCTCATGGGATGCATCGAGGGGGATGAGACTAATCTTGGGACACCCGTGGGGTTTGTCATCTTCCTCAGACATAGGGATTTGTGAAGAACAAGTGAGATTGTTGGGTAATTATGTAGAGACCTTGATAAACATGTTGATGTGATTTATTTTGTTGGGTAAAAGATAGGTGATGCACCTAGGATGAATAATAACCAAAGGGATGTTGGGTTAACATGGAAGTGGTTTATATGGATTCAACAAGGTTATGCTAGATGAATTTTGAATAGAGTTAGATTGTGTAAATGGGTTGACATGTGAGAGTGATGAATGAATAAATGGGTTAATGTGTGGAAATGATTAAAAACCAGGAAGAGGAATAATTTCGGGTGCTCTAGCAGTTACTGTTCGGTACAGTAGCAGCCATAACTATTCACCTAGGGCCACTGATTTGGGATCGGTGTCCTTAAGGCCTTCGGGCCACCCAAGGAATTTGGGTCAGTAAGGCATTTGTGCTACCTCCAAGACTTCATGCCACCTCAAGGCCTCCATGGCCACCTTATTTTCAGTTGCACAGACAAATTCTACAAGGAAACCGCTCAAGAGGAGGAAAGAGCATGGCCCATTCACCAGATCAGGGCTAAACAGACTTTGGAAGAATGAGAGGGTATAGAATTTGCCATTGGTATCACGCCTGTGCACCTATTCACATGGAAATTCTAGCACAACAGTCATGCAAAGGTGGAGAAGCTGATCATGATGCAGATGCTGGGGAGGAGCAGTTTCAAGTAGTCATAGTCTGTAAGATTTCCTTAAGACCTATGGGTCATGTAATGCCTTCAAGCCCATTGACAATGTAATTCCTAAGCTTATGGGCCTTATAAGGGTTCCCCATCATCCCTTGAAAGGGGAGTTATCAGAAAATCATTAAAAAAGAAGTCCTTTGAGTGAATGCTAAGTTATATTAGCATGATAAAGGGGAGTTGGGACAAATAGATAAATGATGTGAAATGTGGAAACAATGTTAATGGGTTAGGGCATGGTATTAAATCTTGTGATATTGTTATGAATTATGTTTTCCTTGGGAAATGGTTATGATGTTTTTTGAATTATTGATGGATATACATATATATATAGCATGTTCACATGTCTTGGTAGAGTGGCGTATTGACTTGAGCTTCTACACCCACGAGCTGGGATATAATGAGGCTCTAAACTCCATGCCTAAAGCATAGGTTCGGGAAGTGGACTAAGGATCTATTTACCTAATGGTTTCATCCACCCAGACTGAGTCTTAGAGGTAAGGATATGTTTTCCATGAAGAATTTGGTCCTAGTGAGATAGGATAACTGTGGGTTTTTTTCTCATGCATGTGATTGTGTACTTTAATCCATGTAACATATTGTGTGTGATAAACCCATGATAAATGCATTGGAAATCCTATGTAATGGAAAATGGGACAAAATGTTAAGATAAGGAATAGATATAAATGTTTCTAATGTACTTAAATTGGTTAAGGGAACATAATGTTTTATTTTTCATTTATTATTCATTTCCTTTTTGCATGCAAAATTCTTTATACAAGATATTTTATAGACACTGCTTGTGGTGACCTACTGAGTTGTACTCACACCCTAATTGGGCCTTCATCGGTTACCTAAGAAAACTTCATGACAGTAGGTCAGGGGAAGGGAAAAGTCTCTTTCTAGGGAGTTGGGTTTTCATGGGTGTTTGTGGAGGGGGACCCTGACTTTGTATCAGGACCATTTCTGGATTTTTTGGTTTGTCTACATTTTGGGTTTTTTTCACTTTTTCACTTATGGAATGACATGGAATATTTATTGTTGGACATAGTTGTACCATGTTTTGGTGAATGGTTTTTTATGGATTCTCTTGTATTATTGGTTATTATTCTGCTATTTTTTATCTTTATTTGTGACTTACTCTAGTAAAAGGGGGTATAGTCTTCCCAATTGACCTTTTGGACCCCTGCTTCTAGTCAGCAACATCTGGCGTATGGGGAGGAGCACTTATGGTCATGTCACCACACATATTGGATCACCAGTTTAGTGTTTTTTGTGCCGGGGATGCTACAAATACTATTCTAGAGATGATGGACTTATGACCCCATGGACAAGTGACATCAAACCATGTCCATTTTCGACTTAAGAACTGATTGTCGACAAAACATCTAACATGAACTCAAATAATTTACTAATTATTATAAAATGATCATAAGTGATGTAAAGGGTATAATAAACATGAAAAAGTTTTTTAATCAAATATAAATTAACCTATGATTATTATTTTGGAAGATAAAGAATGAATAAGACAAGTCAGACTCAAGGTAAGTGACTTTGTATCAATATCCTTTCATTGAGGCATATTTTGATTTATATATGACTTTCTATTATAAAGTTTATAATCAACCCTTATTGTCTTTTAATTTCATTCAACTATTTTCAAAAGAAATCTTTTTTTATGAATCATTTTACTAAATGAAAAAAATGAGTATTTCTTTTTAACATACGTGGTGACAACAACCTTTCCGCCACCGCGGTCTTTATTTAATATCTAGCTTCTTTTATAAGTCGGAATATTTTTATAAAGAAAAGTAAATACCATATTCCTTTTTATGTATATTGGTTTAGAAAATTATTTTGAGAATTTATTTATTATATCGATATCTTGAAATTATGTCATCTGATTACAATGTGGAAATGTTACTTTTTCTTTTATGCTTGTTCATGTGTTATGATAAATTTATGGTTTTTGGGAATTGCTTATGTATACAGGTGGTTCCATGATAAACCAGGGGTGGGTGATCCTGTGATAGCTCCCCAATGCATTGGGTAATGTGATGGTGTTAAGCATTAAGGTTCCTCCTAAGATATTTAGGGAATATACTGTGATGGGTATTTCAAATGTAACCATGATGGTTAATCCCCATATGGATGTAAAAGCTACAAAATAAGTATGATATAGATGCCAAAAGTTACCTTTATGATTTATGATTGCAATGAAGTTTTCATGATTTATATGAATTCATGGGCTTATAAATATTCATGCACTAATGTTTTCATTCCTTATTTAATCCCTTATAGAGTTTTTGTGGTGATCCCATGCCTTTTTAAAAACAATTCACATGGTATAAGGATGAGTAAGATAAAGGAAGAAGTCGGGAATATTTTTATCAAGAAAAGAAATTATTTTTAAGGTTTTTATTTAGTGAAAAGAATGATTACTGTTATGATGTTATCCTCCTATATGGTTATGGGATGAAATGCATTAATAATGGCCTAATTATTTGAAATTCTAAACCTGAAAAGATCATCAAAGTGAATTAAAGTCAAATTTTTGACTTAACTAAAGATTATGTGTTGCTTTACGGTTGGGGATTTATAGTTGGTATCATTGGTCGGTTTAGATAAATTTATGGTAATTATATTTTTAACAAAATATCCATAAAATAGTTTTACTTTATGGTGAAATTGAAATTGCATTTTCATATTAACATTTTTATTCCTCTACGATATGTCTGTTCAAATTGGTTTTCTATAGAGGAAACAAGGCAGTTGTTCTATGAAGAGATCCATATGAAAACAACCTTCAAAATTAGAAACCTAAGATGGTCAGAATCAGAACTGAACTATTTGTTGTAGGGAGGGAATAGTTGACTTGGGCTGTAAATTGAGGTGGTAATCATGTGCGATATTAGAGAGGTCAATGACAGAGGAACACATTAGTAGTGGAGCATTTCATGAGGCAACATCCTATATCATTTACAGAATCATCTAACCTGGTGTAACATGATGAGTGGATTAAATCCTTATAAAATATTTTTTATTTAATAGATTTATTAGAAAATAAAAAGGATAGCCTTTCTATTAATCGTTTTAAAGGAGAAGGTGATCAGGGATGGTCTATAGTTAAAAATATCAAGGAAATTGAGGATATTGATTCTCTTGTTTGGGATGAATTCAAAGGTATGTTTCATGAGAAATATTTTCCTAATGTGGTTTGACTTAGGATGGAAAAAAATTCTTGGAATTGAGGTAGGATGATGACTCAATGGCTACTTATGAAGAAAAAAATACACTCAACTCTCAAGGTATTCTCCAAATTTCTTATGGGGTATTGATAGTAAAATAAATCATTTTTAATATAGATTAATGTCAAGGTATCGAAGGGTATTAGCTTCTCATGAGTTCAAATGTTTTGAAAAACTGGTTCGATGTGTGTAGAATTTGGAAATCGAGTTTTCTAATGACAAGGTGTTCTTTGACACATAACAGAATAAGAGGTCAATGAGGCAGATGATTGGGAATATCTCTTCAAAAAAATTGATGGTAAGAAACTTAATATTATATTTTGTGAAATTTGTGGTAAAAATCACCCAAGGTAATGCCTTTTTAATTCTAGTAAGTTCTTTTGATGTGGTAAAAATGGACATAAGGCTCGTAATTGCATTGAAAATATTAGCATACTAGTAAGAAAAAAATATGATTTATAGTTAGTAAAATGTTTTAAGTGAAATTATATGGTTCATTATAAAAATTAGTGTCCAACAAAGAACTGGAATGATGGGAAGAAATCAATCTATAAGAAAAAAGGGTTGGTGAAATCCTTTTCAACTACTTTAGTAGATGTTGGGCCATCAAATGTAGTAGTATCAAATAATTTTTTGACTATTCCGATTATTTTAATGTGTTGTTTGATTCCGGGTCTATATATTATTTCATTTATAAGAAAGTTTAATTAAATTTGGAATTCCATCTCAAGAAATTAATACTTAACATGTGGTAAAAACACATTCGAAAAATTTTGAGACAAATTGAAATTTTTGGAACCTTCATATCCTTGTCTGTATAAAGAATATACATGAAAACATTATTGTTTTTCCTCTAGTATAGTTTGATATTATTTTAGGTATGTATTGGCTTTCCTTTTATCATGCTAAGATTGACTGTAGAGATAAAGAGGTTTCATTTTAGAAAGAATTACAGTTTATGTACAGGAATGAACCCCCACTATTGATAACATATCCGGAAGCTGAGAAACTAGTAAAATATGGAAATGAATGTTACCATGCACATATTTTTGAAAACAAAGGAACTATACAAATTAATAATATGATAGTGGTAAATGAGTATCCTAATGTTTTTTCTGATGCTTTTCCTAGTATAATATATGATCGTGAAGTTGAATTTACTATTCACTTTCTTCCTAATGCAAATCCAATTTCAAAACGACCTTATAGAATGACACAAATTGAACTTTTAGAGTTAAATAATCAATTGCATGAGTTATTAGAGAAAAGTTTCATTCGTCCTATTACTTCACCATGGGGTGCTTCTGTCTTGTTTGTTAAAAATAATGATGGTTCAATGAGACTTCTCCTTGATTATGGATCCTTTAATAAAATCACTGTTAAGAACAAGTATTCTTTCCCTCATATCGATGATTTCATTGATCAGCTCTAGGGAGCTAAGTATTTTTCAAATATTTACTTAAGGTCATGGTAACATTAGTCAAAATTAAAGGAATTAGAAATTCTAAAGACCACGTATCTTATTAGATATGTCCATACTGAATTTGTAGTTTTTCCTTTTGGTTTAATCAATACACCTCCTGTATTCTTGGATCATATGAATAGAATTTTCTCTGATTTCATGAATATGTTTTTGGTCACATTTATTGATGATATTGTGGTTTATTTTAAATGTAAATAGGAGTAAGAAATTCATTTAAGGGTTGTCTTTCAAACCTTATAAGAAAAGAAACTGTATTATAATTTCTGAAAGTGTGAGTTTTGGTTACAAAAAATTTCATTACTTGGTCACATTGTTTCTAAAGATGGAATAACTATCGATGTTGCTCAAAAAAGTTTTTAAAGAATGGATATTACCACAAATATAACCGAGATTCGTAGTTTTATTGGTTTGGAAGGAAATTACCAAATGTTTGTTGAAAATGTTTCATGGTTATCTATCACACTAACTAAATTAACTCGAAAAGGTTTTAAGTTCATATGGATAACAGAATGTGGTGAATATTTTTAGGAATTGAAAATAAGATTAGTGAATCCTCCAATTTTGGCACTACCTTCCAGAAATAGGGAATTTTTTATCTACAGTGATTATTTATTGAAAGGAATTGGTTGTGTCTTAATTAAGAATAATTAGGTAATTCCTTATGCTTCACATTAGTGGAAAACTCATGAGTTAAATTACCCTACCAATTATTTGGAATTAGCTGATTTTTTCCATTAAAAATTTTGAGACATCTTTTGTATGGTGTAATGTGTGAAATATATACTAATCACAAAAGTTTTAAGTATATATTCACTTAGAAAGAATTTAAAATGAGACAGAGAAGATGGATAGAATTAATCAAGGATTATGATTGAGCAATTCATTACCATCTGGGAAATGCGAATAATGCATCAGAAGCATTGATTCAGAAAAGTAATTCTACATTAACCATGTTATGTTTAGACCATGACCCCTTGATTAATGATTTGATGAACTTTGGAATGGAAATTGTTGGGGCAGTAAATGCCTCTATTTTGTTTTAGTTTTAGTGAAATCATCTCTATCATACATAAATTAGAAATCACATAAGGAGGATAGTGAGTCGTAGGAAACGTTTGAGTTGGTTTAGAAAGGTAAGTTTCCTAAATTTAATATTAATAAAGACTGTGTTTTTAGATTTGGGAAAACATTTTGTGTGCATTGAGATTCAAATTTGATGAATGAGTTGTTATGTGAAGCTCATAATTCTCTGTTTTATGTTCATCCTGGTAGTACATAGATGTAAAAAGATCTTTGAATGTATTACTGGTTGGATGGATTGAAAAGTGATATTGCTGACTTTACTATGAAGGGTTTGATTTTTCAATAGGATAATGTAGAGAGCCAGTTACCGAAATGGTTGCTCAGCCTTTTCTAGTACTAGAGTGTAAATGGGAAAATATATCCATGTATTTTGTAGTTGGACTATCAATGACTTCTCAAGTTAACAATTAAATTTGTTTTATTGTTTATAGATTGACTAAATCCTCTCATTTTCTTCCTATTTGAGATACATTGTCTCTAGATCAACTTTCTCAATTTTATATTAATGAGATAGCTGAGTTACATGGGGTTCCCCTATCCATTATATCTTATTGAGATCCTAGATTCACTTTAATCTTTTGGAAAGGCCTTTGAAGTCATTGAGAACTTTATTACATTTTAGTACAGCATTTTATCTTCAATCATATGAGCAGTCAGAATGAACAATTCAGACATTAGAGGATATGTTATGTGCTTGGTTAATGGATTACCAAGGAATTTGGGATCAACATCTTTCTTTGGATGAGTTTTCTTATAATATTAGTTTCCATTCTAGTATATAGATGACACCATTTGAAGCATTATATGGAAAGTGGCGTCAAACTCTAGATAACTGGGATGATGTTGGAAAAAAGAAGTTCATGGGACCAGAATTGGTAAAATAGATGGTATAAAATGTCCTGTTAATTAAGAAGAACATTAGTATAGTTCAGAGCAGGGAAGAAAGTTATGAGGATAACCGGATGAAGGATATTTATTTTGATGTAGGTGATCATGTCTTTCTTAATGTTTCTCCATGGAAAACTGTGCTGATTTTTGGTGAGAAGGGAAAAATAGGTCTGTTATTCATTGGACCCTTTAAAATTCAAAAGAAAGTTGGATTAGTTTCCTAGAGAGTGGATTTACCTCCAGGATTATCCACTTACACAATGTATTTTAGGTTTCAATGTTGTGAAATTATTTCTTAGATCCATCTCAAGTTTTGAGTCAAGATACAGTTCAGTGGGAAGAGAACCATTCTTATGAGGAACAGCTAGTACAGATTCTTCACTGCATAGATAAACTGTTGTGGAATAAGGTCATTCATCAGGTAATGGTTTTATGAAAGACCCATATGGTTTAGGAGGAAATATGGGAATCTGAAAATTTAATGATGGATAAATACCCTCACTTATTTGATAAGTGAATAAAATTACGAGGATGTAATTTCCAAAAGGGGGGAAGGATGTAACATCCTAGGTATTTAAATAATAATAAATTTTCATATTTATCAATATTTATGATATAAATAATAATTTCACTATAAAAGGGATGCAATGTATAATATCATACCTAACACACAAATCTGGGTTTCCCAAAAATTGTATGTTGCACACAACAGTGATTCATATCGAAAAATAATAAAACATTAATATTATTATTTTAAATGGTAGTTAAAGCATAGTCATTTTATTAGAGGGAATGATCAAAACTAAAAATATTATGATTACACATGTTTTTTAAATGTTTTTACATTTAACCAAAAAAAATTAGCGGCTTAAAATTAGAATTAATGCAATTTTAAGCATAGACTAGTCTAATATTTTTTAAATCTAGTTTTACCTCCTTTTGATGGAGAACCCTTTTAAAATCTCATTTTTATCACTTTTATATGTTCTATTTGAAAAAATAAACTTCTTCAATAGAAGCATAACCTCAAAATTTATGTTGGTTAAATTTTTTGGAAATTTTTTCATAAAGTTTATTTTTAATGAATAGTGAAAAATACTGGATTTTAAGTCAAAACATCCTTTTAATCAAATCTATTTATATAGTTATATTATCATTTTTATTGGTTTTAAATTGTATTTTTATTATTTTTTATCATCTAATACAATTTCAGTAATTGGTAGTAATTTCACATTTAAATTTGACATAAACACATGTCAGTCTTTTGATAATTTTTATTTCATAAAAACCCACTTTATGGTTTTGGAAATATGAATTAATATTATCTTAATTTATTCCAATTAATTATTTTGAATTTCGTAAAATGGATTCCATATTTGAAATTAGAAGTTCCCAATTGTGTAAATATATATCTTTTATTATGGGACATTATGAATAGTAACAACAATAATTATTTTTATTTACTGAGGGTAAGGGTAAATCTATTAATTAAGGGTAAAATTAAAATTATAAAATTACCCTAACATGAGAAATAATTAAATTAGATGATATAGTTTAAATCTTCTCAAATAATATTGTTTATATAAATAGATAAATCATCCCACGGAAGCTGGTATAAATCTTCTCATAGAATTTTTCTTAATTAAAAGTATAATGCTTCCCATAGAATCTGTTATAAAACTTCTCATATAGGCTTGTTAAATTAAGAGAATAAATCTTCCTAAGGAATCCATTTTAAATCTTATCATAAAATATTCATTAATTAAATGTAAAAAAATTCCCATGGTATCCAGTTTAATGCTTCTCATGGAATCTTCTTTAATTAAAAGGAAAACGCTTCCAATGGAAGCTAGTATGAAGCTTCTCTCACACTCATGTTTTTAATAAGTATTACATTTTTGAATATGGATTTATATAAGAGATATATTTGACTATAAATATTAATTAAAAATATAAAAACACTTCCTAAATCATGTTATTTTATTATTAATTTTTAAACATTAAATAAATAAATTTAATTGTGACACAATGATTATGTAATGACTGCTTCATTAATAAAGGTTTCAAATAAACGATATTATAAATTTTAAAATAAATATTATTTGACATAATTTAGGTCATCCAAAAATTTTATAAATTAATATGACTTGTTAGGAGACTGTTAAATGGTTTGGTTCAAAGTTATCTATATGTTTGGATTTTATTTATATTCAATAAAATCAATGGTGTAAAAATTGACATAATTAATGTTTAATAAAAATAATAATTTATTAAATTATTAAAAAATATTAAAAATATTTTAAAATAAAAAATTATTATGATATTTTCAACATGTTTTTTAAGTGTCTAATTATGGTAAATTCACTGGATATAATTAAAATTAATTGCATCTTAATAATTAAAGTGGTGTTACCACTTTTAAAATTAAAAGATAATAATTAAGGGTAAACTGAAAAGATAAGGTTTTAAATAAAATCAATACTTGTATAAAAAATATTGGATGAGTTTATTTAGATCTATACTCATCTTAACTTCTCCATATATCAATTTTGAGCCACTTGGATTAAAAACTTAATTTATATTCATTTAATATTTTAATACATTCCAAGGGTGCCCCTCCCCTCTCCTATAAAAAGGCACCCATTCCACTCAATTACTCACACTTCCCAAGCCTTTTAGTTCATCCCATATCCATCAAATACTCATACTAGAATCACTCTACACATTATTTATGTCTTAGTTCATTCATAACACCCTTCTTAGAGGTGTTAAGTTGTTCTTCAAAGGCGATCAATCAAAGAAGAGATATAGTTTTCTTTAAGTGTTTCTTTTTTGTTTCTTCTTCCACTTCCTTGAATATCACCCAAAAATGATGATATAATAACTACATTATCCTAAATATATTTATATTTTAATATGTTAATATCATCCCATAAATACATCTCTACTTCAATCAAATGGGAACAGAATTAATCATTCATGCGTACGTGTGAATTATCATCTCCACGAACTGATTTAGTTCGTTTTTAATTACTATCTATTAAGAATAAATATAATGAAGGAATTAATCTTAATATGGTATATTAATGAAATATTAATTATTATAAGTTAATAATATATCAATTACATTATTACTTCCTTGTTCATAATAATGATAACGTTGTTCATGCATACGTGTGAACTATCACCTCCACGAAGTGGTGTGACTCATTTTTATTCATTATATAACTTGTATGATATATATAAATATATTTAAATGATTATTATGATATTAATAATATCATTATAATTATGTAATTATAAAATTATAATTACTTTATTTCCATAATGATCAACAAAAAATGGAAATTTCACTCATTTGTACGTATGGCATACTGTCTCCATGATTATAACATTGTTCATTTTTTATAACCATATTTAATGGTTTAAATTACAAAATATGGTTCATGTGTAAAATTTATGACTATTTTAAGAATACTATTCCATAGATTATGGACTTATGACCCCAAGGACTAGTGACATCATACCATGTCCATTTTTTACTCAAGAACCAATTATCAACAAAACGTCTAACATAAATTCAAAAAATTAACAAATTATTTTAACATTGTAATAAGTGATGTAAATGGAATAATAAACATGAAAATGGTTCTAATTAAAGTATACATTAGCCTATGTTTATTATTCAAGAAGATAAATAACAAAAAATACATGTCAGACTCAAGGTAAGGGACTTTGTCTCAATATCTTTTCCTTAAGGCATATTTTGATTTATATACAACATTATTTTGTATAGTGTATAATAAAACCCATTTGATTTTAATTTCATTCAATGGTTTTCAAAAGGTATCCATTTTTTATGAAGCATTTTACTAAATGAAAAAAGCAATACTTCTTTTTAATGTACACAGTGACAACGACCTTTCCGCCACTGCGAGAAATATTTGATATATGGAATCCTCTACAAGATTTAATGTTTCTAAAAATAAACATAAATTCCATATTTCGTTTTCAGGAATTTTGGTATTTAAAATGATTTTTAGAAGCGATTAATTATATCACTATCTTGACATGATGTCTTATGATTCAAATGTGGAAATGTTATTTTTCTTGTATGCTTGTTGAATATGATATTATTATGTTATGGTTCTTGGGAATTTCTTATGTATACTGGTGGTTCTATGATAAACCAAGGATGGGTGAGCCAGTGATATCTCTCAAATTCATTGGGTAATGTGACATAGGTAAACATTCAGGTTTCTCCTAAAATATTTAGGTAATATTCTTTGATGTGTATTCCAAATGTAACCATGAAGGTTACTCTCTATGTGGATGTGAAATATATGATGTATGTATGATATGGATGCCACATGTTATTTTTTTGATTTAGTATTGCTATAAAGTTTTCTTGATTCTTATTAATTCATGGTTTTATAAGTATTCATGGACTAATGTTTTCAATACTTATTTTATCACTTGATGAGTTTTTGTGCTCATCATGTGTCATTTTAAAATGTTTTCCCCAAGTATAAGGATTAGTAAGATAAAGAAATAAGTACACAATATTTTTATCAAGAAAATAAATCTTGTTTTTTAAGGGTTTTCTTTCCTGTAAAAAATGGAAACAATTTTGATAGTATCCACTTATATGATTATGGGATGATATGTATTAATAATGGCATTATTATTTAAAACTATAAACTTTAAAAGATCATAGAAGTGAATTAATGTAAAATTAATTACATAACTCAAGATTATGTAATGTTTTAAGGCTTGTTAATTTTATATAAAACCAACAAAATTTGATTCAACATATGAAAATAAGCTAAAAATTTGAAAACATATCGAAAATTTTTAATTATCAAAATTTGTGTACATTTACTCCCTTATTAAAGTATGAATATAGGACATCTATTGAGTCCATGTAATCTATAAAATTCTAAACATCTATATATTCAATCCTTATAAATTAAAAAAATGTTTTAAATTTAATGTTTGTAAGTGAAAAATGTTTGGGGTCCCATTGGAAAACACTTATAGAAAATTAATTATAGTATATGGTTTTTAGATGACTCCACTCACTAAAAATTTATTATAACACATAGAACCCAAGTTATGTAGATTGAAATAATTTCCATTTTTTTATGCTTCTATATAATATATTAACCATAAATTCTAAAAATATATCACAGGAATAAGAAGAAGGACACCACGTTTGATTTTCTTTCCTATTTGGAAACTTATGTTAAAACATATTATATATATACTTATTAGTTATCAAAATTGTTTAAAAAAATTATAAGATTTATTATAAATTATCATGTTTTAGTAACCTTGAAATTCATATCTCAAATTTAACATACATATTAATAATATTAGTAAATGTACTATAGTTTGAAACAAAAAAATATGTGATTGAAATTTAAATTATTATAAATATGTCATACTCAATAATAAGAAAATTTTATATAATAATATTAATCTCTTATCAATCTTAGTAAAATTAGTTATAATATTATGGCCTTATATAAAATACACTATCATGCATATAAAGATCAGTTGCATGCATGAAGGAGGACAAATACCACATTCATGCCTATGAAATGAATGATGGAGATGGTATAAGAAAATATATCTTGAAATTTTGTGTTAAACCTCCATTATTAAAGGTAAATAAATTTATAGGGGATGTTTATTGATAATATTTACTATATTTTAGAAAACTTTATCCATTATCATCCAAATAATTTGACATTTTATATTACAATCTAAACATGTTCTAATGAGAAATGAAAAAAATAATTATTGCAATCTCATTTAATGTCATGAATTCCAAAAAAAAACATGTATTGCAGTTTTGAAATATTTATGTATTCATTAATATAAACTAAAAAACTTGAATTTAAATATAATATAATGAATGTGATTTCTAAAAATAAAACGCTAAGATTAATTAAATTTTTATGTGATGCATTCGGTGGATATTAGTTTAAGAGTAGTTATCGGAAAATTTAAACATAAAACCAGATAATATTAATGTGTTATGAATTTTCAATAAATCCCTTGATTTAAAATCATATTAAACATCTATTCATTTTTTATTAAATTAAATGAATTGGAAAAAATGTTATTTCAATAATGAAACCAGTCCTTTGGAATCCAACATCTTCATAATTATTTGGAGCCTCCTCAATTATGTCAGAATAGAAAGTTAAATTTTTCATATGGATGACTAATGGTAAATGAATAAATAATTTTATACCTTATGATTCCAATAGAAGTTCAGATGTTTACAACATGAGAGGAATACTAAGTATTAGGTTTTGTGAAAAAAAATATTTTAATAATAAAATGTCTAAAGGGAAATTAATGATTGAATATTAAGATGACCATTAATGAAATGATTTTATGAATAGAGATCCAAATGTAGTGTGATATTGGAATGGAATAATTTAAATTGATCCATGAAAATCAATCATCATTGTTTAGTAATCCAATAAGATGTAATTTTGGGGATGGATAATAGGTTGGAAGGGTCTTAGAATAAAGTATACTTGAAAATTTTATTTTTCATTTAAACCCCATGGGAAGTTGGATGTGACGATAAATGTAAGAAAGTGAGAGTGAACATAGTTATAATAAGGGATGTGGAAGTTTTTATAATTGTGCGAATATTGAAATGGGGAGAATCAGGGATGGGAATGTTTGTAAGAGGGGGTTCATAAATGTGAGAGACCAAGAAGCGATGGAAAGAATTAACTTAGAAAATGGATTGGGAGAGTAAATTAAGAGGTGAATTGTGATTTAGAAAATTGGGGGAAACACATTGGTTGGAAAGGTGACACATGTATTTATATATTCTTCATAATTAGTAAATATATTGAATCACATCAATAGATCTATAATGTGAGTAGTATCTATAGACTTCAAGAAACCAGGGAATCATTGGAAATGAATTCACTTTTCAAAACAGTTGATTTAGAAACACAACATATAGCATCCCACCTTTTTATCACATAAACTTTCATTACATTTTACAAAATCGAGGATCTTTAAGGTTTAGTGTCTTGGAAACCAAGAACTTTAAACATGAAAACATAAAACATTCTTCTAAAACACATGAAAGGATTCTCCTCATGTTCATCCTAGGTTCATTACTGCATCACATAACCTGGGAAGATACATAAAAAGAAAGGGTGAGAAAAAAGCCCAGTAAGGGAAACAAGAGAAACATTTTACATGTGAACTTGAGATACTTCAATAAGTTCATGAAAAGAACTTTATGGCATGAGAATTAAATCATGAGGCATATCATAATAAAAATAACATTTTCATAACTTGAAGATGTGGCTACATCATTTAACATAGACAATCATGAACATATTACCATGGTCCATCCCCAAGGTGTCATTTGAAAATTACCAAGGTTATTCACCAAGGTATCGTGAAAATTGTAATATCTAGTGGTTACATCATTACCCAATGCATTGGAGCGCTATCAGGGCACACCCTTAAATTTTCCATTATTATAATGTGATCCACATATATCATCATCAAAAATTTCATAAATAACCCATATAGCATAAAATAAATGGGTTTCATTTCATAATCATAACGTTTTAAAAAATTCTTTAAAGACATGATCTTTACATCACTTTAAACCCACGGAAGGGGAGAGCGGGTTTCATGTATGTAAATCCTAGAATTTAAAATAGAAAATTTTAGTATATACATGATTTCCCATATAGAAGAGAGAGCTTTGAGTATTCACTTAATAAAATCAAAGAACTTTAGAAAAAGAGAGAGACATTTTGAGACGAAAATTCTACAGCATAACGGCTATGTTACAGGGTTTTAGAAAACTTTGAAAAGAGAGGGGACATGGGTCAAATATTCATAAATGACCCATAAAACAGTATAGGGATAGAATATAAGCGATTTAAGAACATGGTAATGAAATTTAAAATATACCATATGAAATGAAGAACATGAAAGGAAGTCAAAAATAAGATTTCTCTTATGAAAATTTGGCAGCCTAACGGCGTCACATAAACTTCAACCAAAAAATGAATTGATGAGATCAAATAGGGTCTCTAATTATATGAACATAAAATATCAGTATGATAGATATAGAGGTAATACCCCAACATAATAAAAAGGAACTTGAAAGACTTGACATGGAATTAGAACTTTGAAAAGGGAGAAAGGTGCAAGGACCACTTAAAAATTCAGCAGCCTAACGATGCCACTTAAACTTCAAACTACTGAATTGAAGAGATAAAATGGGGTCTCACATCATATGGTCATAAAAGATCAGTATGATAGATATAGAGATCATACCCCAACATAACAAAAAGGAACTTGAAATAATTGACATGAAAGTAGAACTTCAAAACGAGAAGGGTGAAGAACCACTTAAAAATTCGGCAGCCTAACGACGCCACTTAAAACTTCAAAATACTGAATTGAAGAGATAAAATGGGGTCTCTCATCATATGATCATAAAGGATCAGTATGATAAATTTAGAGATCATAACCCAACATAATAAAAAGGAACTTTCAATACTTGACATGGAATTAGAACTTTGAAAAGTGAGAAAGGTGCAAGGACCACTTAAAAATTCAGCAGCCTAACGACGCCACTTAAACTTCAAACTACTGAATTGAAGAGATAAAATGGGGTCTCTCATCATATTTTCATAAAAGATAAGTATGATAGATATAGAGATCATACCCCAACATAACAAAAAGGAACTTGAAATAATTGACATGAAAGTAGAACTTCAAAATGAGAAGGGTGAAGAACCACTTAAAAATTCGGCAGCCTAACAGCGCCACTTAAAACTTCAAAATTCTGAATTGAAGAGATCAAATGGGGTATCTCATAATATGATCATAAAATATCATTATGATAAATTTAGAAATCATACCCCAAAATAATAAAAATGAACTTTCAATACTTTACATGAAAATAGATCTTGAAAAATGAGAAGGGAGAAAGAATCCGTTACAAAAATTTCGGCAGCCTAACGGTGCCACTTAAAACTTCATAAAACGAAATAATGAGAGTAAGAGGGGATCTCTTATTATGTGAACATGAAAAGGGCAGTTAGAGGAGTATAAAATAACACCCTTTAACATAATAACATGGAGCATAAAATAAGTTACATAAAAGAGATTTCTTGAATAGAAAGAGAGAGATCGGATCCCTTACCTTAAAACGTAACTCTTAAAACTCAATGGTTGGGACCTTGAAGGATTGGGGGCACCTTGGGAGGACTCCTTTGGAGGTAATGAGACCAGAACATCATTGGGGGAGAGTGGGGAGTCGAATGGATGCGAGGATGGCTTGGTATTTATAGGGAAAGTGAGGGGACAAGGCATTAATGGCCAAGGGACACCTCATTAGTGGTTTTGGAAAAACCATGGGCTTGCCCATGGTATTTTCCCATGGTATTGGCCACTTGGGACACCTCATACCTTATCTCACTATTCATAAGTCGACCATATTGATTAAAAACTTAATACATCATTTAATGATGTCATTAAACACCCGTAACTTAAAAATTGTATTTTCACTATTCATCGAAAATTCAACTTTCTCAGAATAATCCCAAAATTTCACCTTAACCAGATATCAATGATCTGATTTCAAAAATGAACTCCATTTTATAAAAATAATTTTCTAAATATTTTTAATTTATTTTTTAAATAAATACACTATTCACCGAAAATTCATTTTTTCATAAAAAACCCCAAAAATTACCATAACATAATATCGGTGCTCTGAGTTCAAAAATGAAATCCATTTTATAAAATTAATTTTTTTAATTATTTTTAATTTAATTTTTAATTAAAAAACACTATTCACTCGAAAAAACTAATAATTGAATAACAATTTATGAAACCATTATTTAACCATCTTATTGAATCACATTACTTAATCAAGGTGCCTAGATTTTATTAATACTTTATTTAAGTGAGATTACTAATCCATTTGGACACATTACTAATCCTAATCATAAAATCACTATTCATAATTTACTATTCATCAAAAATCAAGTTGATCTTATTAGACTCTAAATTTCATACTGAACATAATTGTAGAAGACCATTTTTTGAAAATCATTACACATTTTTAATTATTTAAGGTTTACATAAACATTTTTAAAATATCCTTTTTCTAAAATTCATCAAAAATATGCATACTATATTTATCCGGTCATTTAAAAATTCATAAACTTCATCATAAGAAGAAATCCCAATTTTTATTTAAAACAAAGGATTACACATGGCAGTTACGATCTCCTTACACAGCCCCTTATCACACCAGCATAGGACCAAAGTGTAAGGTGTGCTAAAGTGAGAAAATCTGAGGGAGGCTCAGCTAACATCGCACGAGTAGTAATTTCTATCAGTTTGAACTTCTCACAAAGGCAATTCCGTTCTAGCTTCACACGATGAAGTTCGGCTTGGGTTTGGTCCAGAGCAAAGCCCAGTGGTGCTACCTCCTTCCCAAGTTCTGTTAGATTGGCTTTGATCAGTCCAAGACTACTGGGTGAGGCCATCGAATCTTCTTTCTATAATAATTAACCAAGATTACTTTTATTTAGAGACAATAATCAAAACGTTTAGTTTCCAGTGGTCATATTGACCAATGGTCATATAACCGTCTAAACCCAATGGTCTCATTTTAATTATAATCATGTTATCAAATGAAACATTTTTGTTGAGTATAAAAATAAAATAAAATAACACATAAAATTAGGAAACAAGATTTATTCAAAATTTCAGGTCGTTACATTCTTCCCCCCTTAAGAAATTGCGTCCTCACAATTTTTAAAATTGGGTTTTGAAATGTCATTGAAAGTCCCACATCGGAAAAAGAGTCAGTAAAATTATTACTTTGAAAGAAAGAAAGGGAAGTACAAAGGTCACCCGAGTTAACCCACACTAGGATTCCATGTAGGAAAACATGGACATGGAAGAAAAACAAAGGGTCAAGTTCTGGGGGAGAGTGATAGAGAACATGATTAGCAGAAAGTTAACCATAAGAAAATCTCAAACTTATGATGTGTGTAAATGGTCTTTGATTACCAAGTAGGAAACGTAAACCAACAACATTTTTGTTTTACGTTCCTTTTTATAATTTTGAGGAATTCATTTACGACATAAAACAAAAACATAAGAAAATATACCTATCTTCATGTAGAGATTCATCCTTTAATAAGTTTCTACCCAAAACTAATCTTTTCCCCAAACTATGAGCATTAAAAACTACTTGGTCTCATAAAAACACAAGAATCATCTTCTAGAGAATCACATAATCCACAAAAGATTAACTATCTATTTCTTGTATCTTTAAACATTATACCAAAAACAGAAAGGGTAAGGTAAAACAACTCTTCAAAAATAAAGAATCTCATAGGAATGGAAACTAATTTTAAATATTCAAAGTTCCATGGTACTACCCATAGTTCATCATTGACCATTCCATAAATAATGGTCATTAAGATTACTCAAAATAAACAAAACTAATATTGAAACCCAAATACAAGAAGTATTTGATAACATAGTCTTCCAAAATAAACTTCATTGTTCATCTCCAAACAACATCAACCACTCCTAACATCATATAACAAAAGTAGCTAACCTAAACATATTTTACCCAAGATAGGTTAATCATTTCCATAAGTATCCTAAATTACTATAAGTCCACCTTAAATTCATCTATTCTTCAAAATATAAGTCAACCTTACCCCTCAATGAAAATACCGTAGTAATCTATTTACCTCGATCATATAGGGTCCCCAAAATAGTGAACGTCTTCCAAAATAATAATCATATTTTAATCCCCTAATCATCCCTGTCATATTAATATGACAATCGTCGCATTTCCTATCACATTGGTTGTTGGGACATGTTCTTCCATTTCCCGCCATTAACTAAGAAAAGAAACTATAATTATGGGCTAAAATACTTAGCCAATAATCATGAAAAGGAACCAAAAGCATATAAGGATAACTTGTAGAAGAAAAGTATACCCTAAATTGTGATCCCCTAGGTTCCCATCTAGGTTATCCATGATCATATATTCTTATGTAAATCTTTATTTTATTTTATCTTTGTTCCTTTAACAATGGTTTATACTATGCTTATGAATTTACCAAAGAATATCCTCCGGGAGTGTCGTAACCAAGAGTGCAGCAAGGCCCGTTGTCGTGTACCTGTTCCCGTTCGAGTCTAGCTCAAAGAGGTATTTTCTGGTTTTACCCCTATGTACATCTATGCCAGAGGCACCTCTACCTGCTCGTATCCAGATAGGGATGTATTTGCTTGGCAACCCCTTACTCAATACTCACCAAAATACCAGGAAGATTTCCTATATTTTAACTTTTCTATAGACTTCTTGCAAAAGTTTTCATATCCTAATTTCTACAAATAACTACACCATACTTTGATACCAACTATAGCCTCCCACCTTTTTATCACATAAACTTTCATTACATTTTACAAAATCGAGGATCTTTAAGGTTTAGTGTCTTGGAAACCAGGAACTTTAAACACGAAAACATAAAACATTCTTCTAAAACACTTGAAAGGCTTCTCCTCATGTTCATCCTAGGTTCAATAATGCATCACATAACTTGGGAACATACATAAAAATAAATGGTGAGAAAAAATCCCAGTAAGGGAAACAAGAGAAACATTTTACATGTGAACTTGAGATACTTCAATAAGGTCATGAAAAGAACTTTAAGGCATGAGAATGAAATCATGAGGCATATCATAATAAAAATAACATGTTCATAACTTGAAGATGTGGCTACATAATTTAACATATAAAATCATGAACATATCACCAAGGTCCATCCCCAAGGTGTCATTTTAAAATTACTAAGGTTATCACCAAGGTATCGTGAAAATTGTAATATCTAGTGGTTACATCATTACCCAATGCATTGGAGCGCTATCAGGGCACACCCTTAAATTTGCCTTTATTATCATGTGATCCACATATATCATCATCAAAAATTTCATAAATAACCCATATAGCATAAAATAAATGGGTTTCATTTCATAATCACAATGTTTTAAAAACTGCTTTAAAGACATGATCTTTACATCACTTTAAACCCACGGAAGGGGAGAGTGGGTTTCATGTATGTAAATCCCAGAATTTAAAATAGAACATTTTGGTATATATGTGAATACCCATATAGAAGAAAGAGCTTTGATTATTCACTTAATAAAATCAAAGAACTTTAGAAAAAGAGAAAGACATTTTGAGACGAAAATTCAGCAGCATAACGGCTATGTTATAGGGTTTTAGAAAACATTGAAAAGAGAGGGGACACGGGTCAAATATTCATAAATGACCCATAAAACAGTATAGGGATAGAATATAAGTGATTTAAGAACAAGGTAATGAAATTTTAAAATATACCATATGAAATGAATAACATGAAAGGAAGTCAAAAATAAGATCTCTCTTATGAAAATTTGGTAGCCTAACGGTGTGACATAAACTTCAACCAAAAAATGAATTGATGAGATCAAATAGGGTCTCTCATCATATGAACATAAAAGATCAGTATGATATATATAGAGGTCATACCCCAACATAATAAAAAGGAAATTGCAAGACTTGACATGGAATTAGAACTTTGAAAAGGGAGAAAGGTGCAAGGACCACTTAAAAATTCAGCAGCCTAACGACGCCACTTAAACTTCAAACTACTGAATTGAAGAGATCAAATGGGGTCTCTCATAATATGGTCATAAAAGATCAGTATGATAGATATATATATCATACCCCAACATGACAAAAAGGAACTTGAAATAATTGACATGAAAGTAGAACTTCAAAACGAGAAGGGTGAAAAACCACTTAAAAATTCGGCAGCCTAACGGCGCCACTTAAAACTTCAAAATACTGAATTGAAGAGATAAAATGGGGTCTCTCATCATATTATCATAAAATATCAGTATGATAAATTTAGAGATCATAACCCAACATAATAAAAAGGAACTTGCAAGACTTGACATGGAATTAGAACTTTGAAAAGGGAGAAAGGTGCAAGGACCACTTAAAAATTCAGCAGCCTAACGACGCAACTTAAACTTCAAACTACTGAATTGAAGAGATAAAATGGGGTATCTCATCATATGGTCATAAAAGATCAGTATGATAGATATAGAGATCATACCCCAACATAACAAAAAGGAACTTGAAATAATTGACATGAAAGTAGAACTTCAAAACGAGAAGGGTGAAGAACCACTTAAAAATTCGGCAGCCTAACGGCGCCACTTAAAACTTCAAAATACTGAATTGAAGAGATCAAATGGATTCTCTCATCATATTATCATAAAATATCAGTATGATAAATTTAGGGATCATACCCCAACATAATAAAAATTAATTGCAATACTTTACATGAAAATAGATCTTGAAAAATGAGAAGGGAGAAAGAATCCGTTACAAAAATTTCGGCAGCCTAACGGCGCCACTTAAAACTTCATAAAACGAAATAATGAGAGTAAGAGGGGATTTCTCATTATATGAACATTAAAAGGTAAGTAATAGGAGTATGAAATAACACCCTTTAACATAAGAACATGGAGAATAAAAGAAATTACATAAAAGAGATTTCTTGAATAGAAAGAGAGAGATCGGATCCCTTACCTTAAAACGTAACTCTTAAAACTCAAAGGTTGGGACCTTGAGGGCTTGGGGGCATCTTGGGATGACTCCTAGGGAGGTAATGAGACCAGAACTTTGTTGGGGGAGAGTGGGGAGTCGAATGGATGAGAGGATGGCTTGGTATTTATAGGGAAAGTGAGGGGACAGGGCATTAATGGCCAAGGGACACCTCATTAGTGGATTTGGAAAAACCATGGGCTTGCCCATGGTATTTGCACATGGTATTGGCCACTTGGGACACCTCATACCTTATCTCACTATTCATAAGTCGACCATATTTATTAAAAATTTAATACATCATTTAATGATGTCATTAAACACCCGTAACTTAAAAACTGTATTTTCACTATTCATCGAAAATTCAACTTTCTCAGATTAATCCCAAAATTTCACCTTAACCAAATATCAATGCTCTGATTTCAAAAATGAACTCCATTTTATAAAAATAATTTTCAAAATAATTTTAATTTATTTTTTAAATAAATACACTATTCACCGAAAATTCATTTTTTCAGAAAAAACCCCAAAAATTACCATAACATAATATCGGTGCTCTGAGTTCAAAAATGAAATCCATTTTATAAAAATAATTTTTTTAAATATTTTTAATTTAATTTTTATTTAAAAAAACACTATTCACTCGAAAAAACTAATACTTGAATAATAATTTATGAAACCGTTATTTAACAATTTTATTGAATCACGTTACTTAATCAAGGTGCCTAGATTATATTAATACTTTCTTTAAGTGAGATTACTAATCCATTTGGACACATTACTAATCCTAATCATAAAATCACTATTCATAATTTACTATTCATCAAAAATCAAGTTGATCTTATTAGACTCTAAATTTCGTACTGAACATAATTGTAGAAGACCATTTTTTGAAAATCATTACACATTTTTAATTATTTAAGGTTTACATAAACATTTTTAAAATATCATTTTTCTAAAATTCATCAAAAATATGCATACTATATTTATCCGGTCATTTAAAAATTCATAAACTTCATCATAAGAAGAAATCCCAATTTTTATTTAAAACAAAGGATTTCACTTGGAAGTTACAGTCTCCTTACATAGCCCTTTATCACACAAGCATAGGACCTAAGTGTAAGGTGTGCTAAGGTGAGAAAATATGAGGGAGGCTCAGCTAACATCGCACGAGTAGTAATTTCTATCAGTTTGAACTTCTCGTAAAGGCGATTCCGTTCTAGCTTCACACGATGAAGTTTGGCTTGGGTTGGTCCAGAGCAAAGCCCAGTGGTGCTACCTCCTTCCCATGTTCTGTTAGATTGGCTTCGATCGGTCCAAGACTACTGGGTGAGGCCATCGAATCTTCTTTCTATAAAAATTAACCAAGATTACTTGTATTTAGAGACAATAATCAAAACGTTTAGTTTCCAGCGGTCATATTGACCAATGGTCATATAACCGTCTAAACTCAACGGTCTCATTTTAATTATAATCATGTTATCAAATGAAACATTTTTTTTGAGTATAAAAATAAAATAAAATAACACATAAAATTAGGAAACAAGATTTATTCAAAATTTTGGGTCGTTACACAACATCTATGATAATTCTCCCATTATTTAATTACAATAAACATTTATAACATTTTTCTTTAACATGATATTTTTTATGATTTTCTAAAGATAATATGAAATACTTTTATTTAATAAACTCATTGGTATTTTCTTGCAATTTAATTTCTAATAGTATGTAGTTCTAAATTAAGGGATTATTTAAAAATTAATAAAAAAGAGAATTTGATAAGACATTAAATTTCAAGATTTTATGGGAGATATCTTGGAAAAAGATCATGGGGAATTATAACACATACCACTATGATTTTTTAAATGTTAGAATTGTTTAAAGTTAACCTACTATAAAGTGATTATAGTTATTTTTACTATTGAATACATAAAACATAAAGTATTTTCATGAAAACAAATAATATATAATACTTTTGTATTTGTGAATTTTTTTTACTAAGACAATGTGGAATGTATAATTGTTTCCAAAATAATGAAAATGGTTAGGAAAAAGAAAAAAATTATGAATTTGTGCCCAAAATTAAGAATATACCAAAAATTGATATATAATGATACATTACTTTGAGTAACTATAGGAATATGGAATAAAATTTATATTTTAAAATTTATTGACATTTGAAATTATAATTTTAATGGTATTTTACATTTAATGAATATATTGTAATGCCCACTGGAAAAGTATCCTAAATTAGATTTTAAGTCATAAAAATAATATATAGAATTAAATTTTAATAAAACATAACATATATTTATGAAATAAAATAATGTATAATATTTATGTATGGAGTTATGATTGATTCAATAATAGGAATATATTCATTTAATTCTTTATTGACAATGAATTTTAATATCATTTTATTTTGATGAAAACATTGTATTAAAAAAGGTAATAATATTAATAAAATATTATACATACACATTAACATTTCATATGAGTAAATGTAAATATGGTAATGAAATTAAAAAAAGTTTATTCCCAATGAAATGATATCGTGATAAGATTCTCAGTAAAATGTTTCAATTTTTTAATAATTATTCTACAAAAAAATATGTACCAAATTTTTTTATAAATAATTCACTTCTAAATGAAACTTCATTGGGAAAAATTTCATAAAAATAAATCACTATATATATCTTTCACTTTAATAGGTTCATACTAATCAAAAGGTAAATGAAAATATTGATACTTTTGTAGTACAGTTTGGTGAGACTCTGAATGAGAAAAAACATACTTCTAGGATGGGGATATAAATATGAATATCCCCACCCATATGAGTAAGTAATTGAAAATAATGAAGGATTGTTACCTTATGAAGATAATTATTTTTAGTAGATATAGTATAATAGAATATCATTAAGTAACTTCTTGTCCTTTTTTATGTGAGGATTTCCATATTGATGGGGATTTGGGAGCTCCATATTGTCTCTCCAACAAAATTTCTCCTAGAATTCTCATTTCCTTGAAACTATAAATAATTATATTTTAAATGAATAAATTTTTTTGTTTTGAGTGTTAGGGATGTAATGGAACTCAATATGGATAATTTTTTCCAAGATGAGGTTATGGATTCTTTGAATAAAGTGATGTGGGGTTATAATAGAGAATTAAAATTTCTGAAGTCCTCTTACATGAAGTATCCTAGTTGAATAATTATTTTATTCATATAGTTATTGATAAATTTTCCCTTATATTTTCTACTCATATCATGATAAGGAGAATAGTGAACAATAATAGGGGTGAGGTCTAGTGGATTCATTCTTTTCTATTTTGCTATAAATTATGATTTTTGGATTTTATATGCGTGTCTTTCTTGAATTTCCTATTTTTTCAAAATGGGTGTGTGTATTATTTTTTGTTTTTTATTTCCCATATATTCATTATAATTGGGATTTTTTATTTGATCAAGGTGACTTATCTCTTATTATACAAGGTGTTATGTAAGTCAATGGTATTAGTTAAATCAGGGTAGGTTGGATTATTGGGGTTTTTTTGTTTTCCAGTTGGTTTTGTCTTCTAGTCTTGTGGTATGCGGCTTATAAATTTTTTTTAATGTTTACATCTATTTTAAATATTTTATGGAATAAATAATTCATTTTTTCCGAAAATATAGTAACAAAAAATATTAGAACCTGAAAATTTTATTTGAAAATGAATTCAGAATATATATTAAATTGTATTCATAAAAATACATTCATTGTGTACCTAAAATTCAGTCATAAAAGATAATTTTAAATTAAATTTTTAGTATTAATATGAAAAAAATGTAGTGTATTAGAACATAAAAATAACTACTGTATGGATAATAATTATATCCTGATGAATTTTCATCCATAAAACCTATAATATCCCTAATAATGTATAATAATAACAGTAAATAGGTTAATTAATGTTTAGTGAAACTGAAGACCATGAATAAATAAATCATGGAATGTAATTAAAATCAAAGAGGATTAATTAAAAAAAGGAAAAACTTATTCAAATTAAATAAAAAACCATAAATGAAAAATAAAAACAAATCTTATTTGAAATATCAAAATCTCTTGATATAGAAACTTCAAAGTAATTAAAGATAAAATAGTAAATCACATTGATTAAGTCATTAATTCCAAAAACAATGAACATGAAATGGAAAATCACCTTGATTCATAGACATATAAATCACAGTTTAATAATTCAATGCGATTCCTAGTATTGCGTTAGTCGTCATAATGTTAATTAGACCAGATAAATTATTTTTTTCTAGACCACTTGGCCGAAACATCCTCTTGCATTATTTTTGGTACCTTTTACACATTTTTTAATGTACTTCGATTAGATCTTATTTCAACAAGTTTTTTTTGACATTAAATAAATTTTTGATGTTTTGTAAATAGATCAGGGTTTGTTCATAGTTGGTAAAAAACTGTGATGTCTAGCCTAGAAAAATTTTCAACCTATATTTGTTCTCAATAGGGGGGACATAGTTTGTACAAACCATGTGGCCTCCCCCATCAAATCTTGTACGACTAGATATAGTGGTTTTCATGGTTTGTGTGCAGTTTGACTAAGCATTTAGCCAAACCATGAAGCCTTTCTAGAATCCTAGTAAGGGCACACAATTAGGGTGTATGGTTACTATAAACCATGTGTCCTTACATGGAAGACGTGCATGAGGGTCCTAAATCCCTAAAAAATCTAATTAAAACCCATCCCCATCCCCACACCCCACCCCCACCCCTAGTTTAACTTCTAATCACCCCCATCAAACCCTAATTGAATTCTCATATTTTAGAGGCTCTATTGTGGATTTATTAGCTCATCCAACCTTTTCTCTTGTGAATCAAATTATTTTTGGAAGATATTGATTCCTCTATGGTATATGGTTTCTCCTATGATTTCGGTATTCTCTATATTTTCCATCTCTAACTTCTGAGAGTGATGAATTATCACTTTATTGATGGATTGGATCTTTTTTTTGAAGAATTATTACTCCACATTTTGTTCATTTATCTTCTTCACCTTTGTTAAATATTATAGTTTCCTATTTTGGGTGTTGATTTGATTAATCATGTGTTTAATAATAAGTGGTCCCATAAGGATATTCCCTAAAATAGAACCCTAAATTTCTTCATTGAATTGAAATTACATTACAAATGATTTACAATACCATGAATTGAGAAGATTTTATGTTATATTTAATAATAGCATAGAAATTGTGAAAAAAAACCAATTTTAATGGAATTGAAACTGTTGGATTGATTTTGAGATAAAAGATGGATTGAAATGATAAATGAATAGATAAAATGATTTGACATTGATTATTTAGAAAATTGGATTTAAACAAAATATGATTTTAAATGTAAGAAATTAATAAATATTAACGGTTTTATTTTGAAATGGAAATGGAATATTGAAACATTAAATTGGGAATTTGAACTACGAATAATGAATTTTTTTGAGATTATTGATTTTCCCTTTTTTGGTTGATTAAATAGTGTGTGATACATAGTGGTTATTGGTTAATTTAGAAAATAATGCTTGGACTTTTAATCCCTTGAAATGGATTGAATATTAAAACTCTAACTAATCATTCTTTGGAATAATTTTCCATCATTAGATGTTGAATGGTTAGTCTCGTTGTCCCAAGACTAAGAAAAAGTTAACACATACATGAATCCTGATTTATTATTGAGTAGTGTGGTGATTTGAGGTCTTGGAACTACTGTATCTTATTGAATATGACTATTGTACATTGCTTTATTTGACTTTAATATGCATTCCATTATTTAAAAAACTGTTTTATTCATTCCATCTATTATATATAAAATTTCTATATAAAAATAGAATTATATGTAAAGACCTGGATTTTCCATGTAATTTTTTAAATTATATTGAATTATTATTAGTCTGTGAAAATGGATGGTGTGTGATTCCGAGGCCCGGAGTGCCCAGAATGAATTTCTAAACTTTTTTTAGGAACGTTCAAAAAATGTATGAGCAGCATTTTCAAACTTTTGAACTGGTGCTCGGATTGAAAATTCAAGGGACCATTGAATCCATAGCACCGGGATTCACTTAAGGGTGGCTTCACTTTGACTGCAGTAGGTCTAGGTAAAATTTTATGTTTTGGGACATTTAAAAAAATTATAAAAATAACTTGTTAATTTTTATTTTTCTTTCTTCTCCTCCAACCGAAAAGCGGAGTGTGGGATGAGAGACATGTCTAGCCAATAAATGGATTGACCTTTCAATTATGAGTAACTACAATGTTGGGGAATTATAAAGGTTTCAAACTAATGGGCCTTCATTAATTTCATGAACATTTCACACCCTCCCCCTATCCTATTTCTAAGGAGATTGAGGAGAGATGTCGGCACTGCTTTGCCAAGCAATGAAGTGATGAAAAAGTGAAGATACGCCAAATCCCTAGAGGACGGGGCCAGTTCCAGTGGGAGGTGATTAGAGACACCAAAAACTTGAACCAAAGATTGAAGATTGAGTGATGTTGTTCGAAGATAGTTGTGGAGGATGGTGAACATCAACCCCCTTTCTCATGCGTGGAGGCTCTCCAACAACCTCAGGTAGGGGTTTGATTCATTTTTAATTCATGTGACTTTCTTGAACCCTTGAATAATCCCTCATGATAACAAGCTAACGCGGAGGGCACAGGACTAGAAAACCCGACCCATACCCTCTACTACCTTTCTACCCAATTCATTCTCGGTGGAAGATCGTCGGCATGACGGTACCGGCGATCGGTGCCTGCATGGACCAAGGAGGCGCCCCGAACCGGCAGGCCATGAGGGAGGAGGTGTCGCACCCGTGATGCCAGAGGAATCGAACACATCTCATTAGCCACGGTGGTTGGCACAATGGCCAGCCATTGAAGGAGAGGGCGGCGCAACCAGTGTGCGGTCGGAGGACAGGGACCGTGACCGGCCGGGGGAAAGCGGCCAACACACTGGCAGGTCGTGGGTGACAGAGTGGTGCACTGTTTCAAACCGCTTGAGAAGTCGGCTGGCACACCAGCAGGCCATGATGGATCAGCAGGACCTGTTCCAGTGGGTCCCGCAAGCCACCTAGCAGTGCCACATGGCGCCGCCACTATGGAGGAGCCAAACGGCCTTTGGGCCTTTTAGGAGATCGGGGGTCTCTCTCCCCCCCCCCTCACGCCAGCTTTGGTGGGACCAATCCAGTGGGGCCGCCGCACTAAATGAATGTCTTAGGCCGTTCGGGAAATAGGGGGACCTGCTCCCCCCTACCACCAAGCACGAACCCCTAACGGGCCACGCTTCACCGCAACC
The DNA here is from genome assembly GCA_963277665.1 of Viscum album. NCBI lineage: Eukaryota > Viridiplantae > Streptophyta > Magnoliopsida > Santalales > Viscaceae > Viscum > Viscum album. Next base: position 1,438,565,015 of record OY728127.1, on the reverse strand, counting down.
GGGACACCTTCCCAGCAGGTCGTGCCCCCTTGCGGGCCGATCCACCAGACAAGCGCACCGCAATCCCAGCGGGTTAGGCTGCCTGCCCAGTGGGTTGGGCGGCCTGCCCAGTGAGTCGAGCCCACTATAGCCCCACCCAATCAGGTTAGACCAGACCCAGGCCCAACCAGACCCAGAAACACTTAAAGGGTCATATCTTGAGAACCGGATGTCTGTTTGACAAACCCTCTACGGCGTTGGGATCCTTGGATTGATACGGTCCTTTTTAAATACTCCACTTTTGTTTTGTAGATAGTTGGAGTATATTCAGGTTGGATCGAACCTGAATACAACCGGGGGTCGGAACTAAAACTCTTATAAATCACAGACCGGGTGTTCAATTGACGCATTGTCTATCGCGTTGGAACCCTTACGACATGGTAGTCCTTTGGGTTACTACATTGTGTAGACTAGTGGTGGTACAAGTGTGATCTATATATCAAGGGGAATATTCTATGAAACTCGAGTGTACCAGGTGCGAGGAATCATGTGGTAGGCTATAACATGAAGGGAGAACATCGATTTTGTGTGGGTTAGCTTCTATCAGATCATGTGTGGGTCAGAGCTCAGTGATCCTATGTGGGTGAACGCATACCAAATCTGTGTGGGTTAGATCTAATGTGGGACATCAGGGGTTAGTATCTATTAGATCCTGTGTGGGTCAGATCCCGTGTGGGTCAGCGGGGGTTAGTACCTATTGATCATATCTGGGTCAGCAGCTGTGCCTCTTAACAGAATAAGATGATCTAGCTTATGACTAATAATTTGTACTTCAGTACTTAAGTTATACCTATTTGTGAGAAGATTCTAATACATCTTCGTGTGTTATCTTCATGGTGTTACTTTTGTGGTACTTCTATCATTATGGTGTTACTTGTCTGGTATTTCTATCTCAGTGGTGTTACTTATGTGGTATTTCTACCTTCGTGGTGTTACCTTTGTGATATTCTTCCCTCATGTATGAGATAAGAATATCTTGATAACATAGGTATATGTTTGGGCTTATAACTAACTAGAGTTGATGTCTTGATTTGTGGTTTTTCCTTTGTGTAACTCTAGGAGACCTTTGGGGTCTCGGGGCCCCTACTGAGTATTGTTATACTCACCCCTGCATGGGCTATGCCCGCACCTTGTTGTGTCTTGTACAGAAGACGGACGGTAGTGATCAAGTCTGAGGGTGCCAGGACTGGACTGTACTTGGAGGTGGACTATTTGGCGTGACATGATGTAGGTACTACTGATTGTGAGCTATACCTACCCTTCAGGTAGTATAAGGGCTCGGCCTTAAACCTTACATAATATTGAATTAAATGAATAATTAACATTGATGATCTTTTCAGGTTTAGAGTTTTAGAGAATTAGGACATAACTATTACATCTCAAAAGATTACAAAGTAGAAACTTCTACTAAGTTTCTATAAAATAATAACTCTTAAAAAGAAACATGTCTAGTTCCATGTTTTATATAGCATGAATTTACATTGATCTCATCCTTGACCCTATTCCACATTAAGGCCTGTGAAAAACATTTCAAAAAAACATGGGGTGAGCATAAAAAGCTCAGTAAGGGATACACAAAGAATGAAAACTGTAAGTTTTTCAAAACAACATGTAAACCATGTATACTTTATCAAAGTAATACTTTTCACCTTTATGAAGTAGTAAAAACTCTTCACTGAAAGAAAGATCATTACTTACCCTTTTTGTAACCAAAATATTACCATAAAACCCATATAAATAACACATAACATATAAAGGTAACATGGGACATAAACATACTTAAATGGAATAACCATACGGTCGACTTCCACACATATCACTTAATGGAATAGCCATACGGCCGACTTCCACACCCAATGCATTGGAGTTTATAATGTAACCACCCTTTTTGGTATTCACAGCACCACCCATCATATGGTTTATCACATAACCATCCGTCAAATTTCCAAGTACCATTATGAAATCATAATACATAAAACAAATATAAGGGAAAGAAAACATTTCCACACTTTGATCACAATATATCACTCAAATATATTGACATAACAAATCCATTATAAAAATCCTTTTCAATACCAAAATACATAAAACAGTATATGGTATTTATTTCATTTTAAAAAACATTATGGCTTGTTGAGGAAGCCAAAGACCAAATAATACTCGCGGCGGCGGAAAAGGTCATTGTCACCACGTACGTTAAAAGAAACATTCCTTTTTGTCGTTTAGTAAAACGCTTCATATAAAAAGATTCCTTTTGAAAAAAATTAAAAGTCAAAGGGGTTTATACACCATATAAAATAAAGTTGTGTATAAAACAAAATATGTCTCAATGAAAGGAGATTGAGACAAAGTCCCTTACCTCGGGTCCGACTTGACTTGATCGTTCTTTAATGTCCTGAATAATAAACTTGAGTTAATTTCTACTTGCTTAAGAACCTTTTTCAAGTTCATTATTCCTTTTATATCACTTATTACCATGTTATGAACATTATGTAATCATTTAAGTTAATAACGGTCGTTTTGTTGATATTTGGTACTTGAGTCAAAAGTGAACTTATATTTACAAGTTGTTCACGTAGTCAAATATCCATTATCTCAAGAATGATATTAATGATGTAGATTCCATATATATCATATATATCCAGTATATACCCGCATTTATAATATTAGATAATCATTTAGAGGTAAGAAATGAAATGCACCGTTCATGGAGATGGTAAGTCGTACGTACACTTGAACGCTACTTCCATTTTCTATGTCATATTAATGGAATTTAAACTAAATGAGAGATATGTATATTTTAATTACAGAATTATATTCATCATTTAGATGTAACATACATCATATATATCCATTATATATATGTACTTATAATAGTACATTATATTTGGGTATAAGAAATGAAATGCACCGTTCAGGGAGACGGTAAGCCGTACGTACGCATGAACGCTACTTTCATTTCTATCTCATGCTTTAATGGAAAGAAATAATAATTATATAACGGTATATTATAATTACAGTATAATATCATATTTAATATCATTAAATCTATCCTTTATACGTACCACATATGGTATTAACGAATCAAATCACTTTGAGGGGGCAGTAGTCCGCACTTCCTAAAATGAAGATATCACGTTTACCCATAATGGAAACCATAAAGGTATGCCACAAATGAAAAATACAGAATCTTAAGTAAAACATAAACATATTATGTATCATATATATATATAGTTACATCTTAATGGCCACCTTTGAAGGTGTTAGAAAAATATTGAACAAGCATCGTTTTGTGAGACAGAAATTCACCATCCACGGAAACAGTATGCTCTTTAACCATTAGATGAAAGTGTGTGTAAGTGTAGCTCTAATCCTTCTTATAAAAACTACCTAGTATATTTAGGATGTTGGTTTTATTACAAAGGAAATGAATAAAAAGATTTTAGAGGGTTGGAGAAGCAAAATAAAACAAAAGAGCACAAGTGAAGACGTTACCTTAAAATCAGGTAACTCCCTTTGGTTTGAACCAAAAGGGTTTCTTAAAGAGATTCCTGCCTAAGGTAAGGCTTCTAGGATTAGGAGAGGGATGTGGAGAGAAAAAATTATCAGATCTTGGCCGAGCCAAAGGCTTGAGAGGTGTGGGTAAGGTGGTAAAGGTGGGGGCCTTTTATAAGAGGAGAGGAGGGGCACTCTTGGAAAGTTATAAAAGGTTACTTTATTATAAAATGCTTTTCAGATTTAAAAGGTCCCAAAATTATATATTTCTAAGATAAGGTGATAATAGTTCTAAATCCACCCATATAATAGGTTTGTGACATGTGTAGGTCTTAGATTTTATATTATCTTTTAATTTTATTTAAATCGTTAAATAATGAGGTAATCGCTGCATCATCATGGTGTCATAAATAATTTAATTTATTTAATGTCTAAAAATTATAAAAAAAATATAATGATGTAGGAAATCTTTTTATCTTTATAATTAATATTTATAGTCAAAAATACTACTTGTATAACCCCATGTAAAAAATGTTTTATTAAAACAATACATGTTTGTGTCATTTTTACTTTTACTTTAAATAAAAGGAATAAATGTCATTATCTTACCCAAGTGGCTCCATGGGGTCCCAAAAATCGACCCATGGTTTTTCTTGGTAGGCCATGACTCATACAATAGGTTTAGGACAAGTGTCTAGATATTTTCACTTTATTATAATATCATTTTTACCTTAAATCACACTAATTACCTCTAATCGTGATTAAAAACTTAAAAGTTACTATTCACCAAAAAATTATTTTAGTCCCATTGAACCACATTTTACTTCTTAATGATAACCATGTATGTCAGATTTTTGAAATTCAAAACACATAGGTGGTAAAATTTCATTTAAACGAAAAATCAGTATTTTTAAGTACCACTTCGTGGTTTCACTATTCATCAAAAATTGAAGTTTTTTAGAAAAATACCAAAACTTCACCCTAATATATATTTGATATTCTGAATTCAAAAATGATGTCTATTTTACAAAATTCAAAACATATAAGTTACATTAATTAATTTATTAATTAATTCCCGGTGTCCGGACAAATAGTGTGTTTTTATGAAACAATATATATCAAAAGATTGACACTAGTTTAAGTCCAATTTCAAAGTGAAATTAATATCAATGACCACTATTGGATTAAATGGTAAAAATATATTCTAATTGAACTTTATAACCAATTCAAAATATAATCTAATCATATAAATAAATCAGATTAAAAAGAGGTTTTGAATTAAAATACAACATTTTTCACTATTCATTAAAAAATGAACTTTATCGGAAAAATACCAAAAATTTACACAAAGTAAATTTTGATGTCCTGATTCTAAAAAAGAGTTTTATTTGGTCCAATCGAATGTATAAGAGTGACCAAAACTATATTTAAATAAGGTTCGCCATGAAAAGGCGATAAGTCAACCTTTAGTGAATATTAGAGTATCTATGCCTAAAATTGAATTATTTTATTATTTTAGGCCTTTATATTTTATTGGACAAATGTAAAACCATTTAACAAACATATATAATCATATTTTAGTTGTTTCTATTCATTCCTGCCAATACAACGTCTACGTGTTAACTACCATTTAAAATAATATTATTATATTACTAGTGTGCAACGTAAGCTTTCAAAGAAACTCTTTGTTGTGTATCGGGTACGCTATCGAACATAGCAACCCCTTTAAAGTAAAATCGATATGTAATTTGTAAATATTAATAAATATGAAAATGTTTTATTCTTTATTTACTTGGTATGTTACATCCTTCCCCCCTTTTAGGAATTGCGTCCTCGCAATTTTATTCACTTATCAAAATAAGTGGGGGTATTTATCCCTCATGTCATTTTCAGATTCCCACGTTTCCTATTCAACCATATGGTTTTTCGATAAAACCTTTACCTAGTGAATTACCTTATTTCGCAACACTAGCTCTCTTCAGTCAAGAATCTGGACTGGTTGTTCTTCATAAGAGATATTATCTTCCAACTGAACTGCCTCTGGGCTCAAAACATGAGATGGATCTGGCATATACTTTCTCAATATCAAAACATGAAAAACATTGTGTACCTGAGATAAACTCAGAGGTAAATCCACTCGGTAAGCAACTGATCCAACTTTCTCCAGAATTTCATATGGTCCAACGAACCTTGGACTCAGCTTTCCTTTCTTACCAAATCGCATCACACTTTTCCATGGTGAAACTTTGAGAAAAACATGATCACCTACCTCGAAAGATAGATCCTTCCTCTGGTTATCCGCATAACTTTTCTATCTGATCTGATCTGTTCTCATGTGTTACTGAATCAACTAAACTTTTTATGCTATCTCTTCTACCAATTATGGTCCCATCAGCTTCCTTTCACCTACTTCATCCCAAAAAGCCGGAGTTCGACACCGCTTCCCATATAATGCCTCAAATGGAGCCATCTGTATACTGGAATGAAAACTGTTATTATATGAAAACTCAACCAAAGAAAGATTTTGGTCCCAACTTCCCTGATAATCCATCGAACAAGCATGTAGCATGTCCTCCAAAGTCCCTTACCTCGGGTCTGACTTGACTCGATCGTTCTTTAATGTCCTGAATAATAATCTTGAGTTAATTTATACTTGATTAATAATCTTTTTCAAGTTCATTATTCATTTTTTATCACATATTACCATGTTATTAACAATATGTAATCATTTAAGTTAATAACGGTCATTTTGTCGATATTTGGTACTTGAGTCAAAAGTGAACTTCTTATATTTACAAGTTGTTCACATAGTCAAATATCCATTATCTCCAGAATGATATTAATGATGTAGATTCCATATATATAATATATATCCAGTATATAAATGCATTTATAATATTACATAATCATTTAGAGGTAATAAATGAAATGCACCGTTCATGGAGACGGTAAGCCGTACGTACGCATGAACGCTACTTCCATTTTCTATGTTATATTAATGGAATTAAAACTAAATTAGAGGTATGTTTATTTTAATTACAGAATTATATTCATCATTTATATGTAACATACATCATATATATCCATTATATAAATGTACTTATAATAGTACATTACATTTGGGGATAAGAAATGAAATGCACCGTTCATGGAGACGGTAAGCCGTACGTACGCATGAACGCTACTTTCATTTCTATCTCATACCTTAATGGAAAGAAATAATAATTATATAAAGGTATATTATAATTCCAGTATAATATCATATATAATATCATTAAATCTATCCTTTATACGTACCACATATGGTATTAACGAATCAAATCACTTTGAGGGGGTGGTAGTCCGCACTTCCTAAAATGAAGATATCGTGTTTACCCATAATGGAAATCATAAAGGTATGGAACAAATGAAAAATACAGAAGCATAAGTAAAACATAAACATATTATATATCATATATAAATATAGTGACATCTTAATGGCCACCTTTTAAGGTGTTAGAAGAATATTGAACAATAATCTTTTCGTGAGGTAGAAATTCGCCATCCACGGAAACAGTAGGATATTTAACCATTAGAAGAAGGTGTGTGTAAGTGTAGCTCGAATCCTTCTTATAACAACATCATATTATATTTAGGATACTTTTTCTGTTACAAAAGAAATGAATAAAAAGAGTTTATGGGGTTGGAGAAGAAAAATAAAACAAAAGCGCACAAGTGAAGACGTTGCCTTAAAATCGGGTAACTCCCTTTGGTTTGAACCAAAAGGGTTTCTTAAAGATCTTCCTGCCTAAGGTAAGGCTTCTAGGATTAGGAGATGGATGTGGAGATACAAAATGATCAGATCTTGGCCGAGCCAAAGGCTTGAGAGGTGTGGGTAAGGTTGTAGAGGTGGGGGCCTTTTATAAGAGGAGAGGAGGGGCACTCTGGGAAAGTTATAAAAGGTTACTTTATTATAAAATGCTTTTCGGATTTAAAAGGTCGAAAAATTATATATTTCGAGGATAAGGTGATAATAGTTCTAAATCCACCAATCCAATAGGTTTTTGACATGTGTAGGTCTTATATTTTACATTAGCTTTTCATTTTATTTAAATCGTTAAATAATTAGATAATCGCTTCATCATCATGGTGTCATAAATAATTTAATTTATTTAATGTCTAAAAATTATAAAAAAATATAATTATGTATTAAATATTTTTAGACTTCTAATGAATATTTATAGTCAAAAATATGTCTTTTATAACCCCATGTAAATATTGTTTTAGTAAAACAATACATGTTTGGGTTATTTTTACTTTTACTTTAAATAAAAGGCATAAATGTCATTACCTTACCCAAGTGGCTCCATGGGGTCCCCAAAATCAACCCATGGGTTTTCTTGGTCATCCATGACTCATCCAATAGGGTTAGGACAAGTGTCTAGATATTTTCATTTTATTATAATATCATTTTTACCTTAAATTACACTAATTACCTCTAATCGCGATTAAAAACTTAAAAGTTATTATTCAACAAAAAATTATTTTAATCACATTGAACCACATTTTACATCCTAATGAAAACCATGTATGTCAGATTTTTTTAAATTCCAAACACAGAGGTGGTAAAATTTCATTTAAACGAAAAATCAGTTTTTTTAAGTACCACTTAGTGGTTTCACTATTCATCAAAAATTGAAGTTTTTTGGAAAAATACCAAAACTTCACCCTAAGCTATATTTGATATTCCAAATTAAAAAATGATGTCTATTTTAAAAAATTAAAAACATATAAGTTACATTAATTAATTAATTAATTAATTCCCGTTGTCAGGACCAATAGAGTGTTTTTATGAAACAGTATATATCAAAAGGTTGACACTAGTTTAAGTCCAATTTCAAAGTGAAATTAATTCCAACGACCACTGTTGGATTAAATGGTAAAAATATATTATAATTTGACTTTAAAACCAATTCAAAATATAATCTAATCATATAAATAAATCATATTAAAAAGAGGTTTTGAATTAAAATACAACATTTTTCACTATTCATTAAAAATGAACTTTATCGGAAAAATACCAAAACATTACACAAAGTAAATTTTGATGACCCGATTCTAAAGAAGAGTTTTATTTGGTCCAATCGAATGTATAAGAGTGACCAAAACTATATTTAAAGAAGGTTCTCCATGAAAAGGCGATAAGTCGACCTTTAGTGAAGGGCCCTCATATGGCATTATCACCTTCGGGTGGTGTACCAGTAGCACCACTACCTGTAGGGCAGTAGTTTCCACCAACCCCACCAGTAGAGGATGCATGCCGACTGAGCACGTTGAACGAGTTTAAGTGGTAGAGGCCTCTAAGGTTCTATGGCGAGATGGACCTGCAGGCTGCTGAGGACTGGCTGGAGGCTGTGGTCAGAGTTTTTCGCATAGTTGGGGCACCAGCTGATCTGATGTTGATCCTAGTTGGTAGTCCATTCTAGGGAGTAGCTGGGAGATGGTGGAACTTGATACTCCAAATACACGATGAGGTGACCCTCATCTGGGAAGACATCGAGATTATTTTCAGGGCATAGTTCATCCAAGGGACTCTACGCTTACTGCGTTTACAGGATTTGTTGCACTTACAACAGGGTAACATGATTGTGGACCAGTATTCAACGAGTTTCACTGAACTCTCCCACTACACCGCCGACATGGTATGGGACCATTTCTTCAGGGTACGATCCTTTGAGCATTGTCTTCGACTGGAGATTAGAGAATTGATGATATCGCTCAGCATTCTGTTGTAGTCTGTGGTGATAGAGAGAGTGCTTTTGGTGGAGAGCTTCCTAGATGAGCAGGCACCGATAGCGAGAGCCACCACCGGACATCAGGTAGTAGAGTCATCTGTAGCAGATAGTAGATAGATAAATTAGGGTCCCAAGCTGGCCAGACCTTCTAGTAGACAACCACAAGAATAGGATCAGTGGTGCGGGGATCATGGGATAGAGGAAGATAGCTGAGGAGCAGGCGGTGCTATACGTGTGGCGGGCAGGGTCACATGGCTCACGACTGCCCAACCCGCCGTACGGACGACCAGAAGATGGTCGAGGGACCATCGAGGTATAAGAAAGGATTCGATTGGGGAGGTCCACATGTATCAACCGGCATGGCATAGGAGTGGGTTGTGCAGTAGGTGGTGGGCGGCGATTTGAGGTTATACAGCCACCACCACCAGGTGGTCCACCCCGACCACAGGAAGCAGGTGGATAGGGACGAGCTCAGCTCTTGGCAGCTGAGGCATATGACCACGGTCGTCCAGAGATGATTAGTGGTACGATATATGTCTACTCCACCTTATCTATAGTACTTATAGACATAGGTTCCAGTCACTCTTTTATTGTCGTTTCCCACATTCGGAGCTTGATGATTTCGGTGGAGCTGTTAGCTCGATCCGTATGTCCAGAGACACCTACAGGAGCATATTCGATGATTACACACGGGTGTTGTTAGTGTGAGATTACTCTAGGAGGTGAGAGCTTCAGTTGGGATATTCTAGTAGCAGCGTCGACGCCTTACGACGTCATCTTGGGTATGGACTAGTTATCCACAGTCCATGCCCAGATTGATTTTATTAGGTGTAAAGTGCAGTGTGTCTGTGAGAATTGGACTATTTTTTCCTTAACGAATGATAAGGGAACCTTTTCAAGATAGGATGGAATTACCCATAGGAGGTTGGAGCTGATCACACATCAGTTGTCTAGCCTTACCCTCAGAGTAGTAGATGTTGAGAGTTCAAGCTATCTTGTAGTGGTGTACGAGTATGTCGATGTCTTTCCTGAGGATGTTCTGGGACTACCTCCATAAGGAGAGGTAGACTTTTATATTCCACCTGTACCCCAAGACAACACTGATATCTTCACTAACATATCTAATATCTCCCACGGATCTTCATGAGTTACAGGTAAAGTTGGAGGACTTATAGAGGAAGGGGTTCATAAGGCCCAGTGTATCTCCCTGGGCAAGCCTAATTTTGTTCGCTAAGAAGGAAGATAGGAGTTTGAGACTCTATGTGGACTATTGGCACCTGAACCAGGTGAAAATAAAGAACAAGTATCCACTTCTAAATATTGATGAACTTTTCGATCACTTAAAAGGAACTTGTTGATTTACGAAGATAGACCTCATATCAGGGTATCATCCGCTTAGAGTACGAGATTAGGATGTGTAGAAGATGGCCTTCATATGTGGGTATGGCTACTATGAGCTCTTGGTTATACAATTTGTCATGACCAATGCCCTAGAAATATTCATAGGATTCATGAATAGGATCATTTAGCCATACCTTGATCGCTTTTTGGTGGTCTTCATCGATGATATCTTGATATACTCAGCGATGGAGGAGGAGATTGCCTATCATCTTCAAATAGTTATAGATACACTCCGAGAGCACCAGATTTATGTTAATCTCCTGCAGTTCCAATTCTAGATATGAGAGGTCCACTTTTGGGGATATGCAATCTTAGAGGTTGTAGTTGTAGTGGATCTAGAATAGATAGAGGTTGTAATTTCTTGGGAGCCACCCAGGAGTGTGAGCGAGGGGAGGATTTTCCTGGGGTTTGTTGGATACTACCGAAGATCCATGCATGACTTTTCCAGAGTTTTGGGTCCCTTTTCAACATTAACGATGAAGGGACATCCCTTCCTATAGATAGAGAGATGCCTGTAGAGTTTTTCTGGACTGATGTAGAGACTAATGAGTGCCCCCATCTTGAGTATACGAGAAGAGGGTGTTGGGTATGTAGTCTACTATAACGCATTAAAGATGGACTTGGGTGTGTCTTAATGCATGAGTGAGCATTGATTTCCTACGGATCACGACAACTGAGGAAACATGACCAGAACTACGCTAACCAGGACTTGGAGTTAGCAGTAGTGGTCTTCTCCCTAAAGATGTGGTGACATTACTTGATGGGAAAACATTTCACAGTCTACTCTGATAACTAGAGTATCAGGTATATCTTCTCTTAGAAGTACCTAAACTTGAGACAACAACGATGGATAGAGTTCCTCTAGGACTATGACTTTGAGATAGTCTACACTCCTGGGAAGGGGAACGTGGTAGCATATGCACTCAGTAGGAGGTCTGGTCTACAGTTGTTGAGTGAGGCAACAGAGCAGCTAGCCGGGTTGCAGATATCCTTCATGGATAGAGATAGAGCAACATACATCCAGTCTATGATAGTCAATCCCCCACTCCTTGAGTGAGTTAGGGAGGCGTAGCTTGGGGACTTTGACTATAAGACTTGACGTGCCCAGATATCCTCAGTACATGCACCTGAAGGATTTTATGAACTTGGGTAGCATGTTAGCCTCTTCAAATGACAAAACATGGTACCCGTGGAGCTATGGAAGGAGGTGTTGAAAGAGTTCTATATGACCCCTATCGCGGTACATCCTGATGTGGCGAAGATGTACCAGGACCTCCGATGTCAGCACTGGTGTCCAGGGATGAAGAAAGTAGTGGAAGAGTTTGTTTCTTTATGGATCACTTGTCAGCAAGTGAACGCTGAGAACTAGGTTCCAGCAGACTTAACACTACCACTAGAGGTGTTGTAGTGGATGTGGGATGGAATATCTATGGACTTTGTGACACGGATTCCACGTACATCCAGGGGACATGACTCTATCAGGGTGATCATTGACTGACTCACCAAGTCAGCCCACTTTCTACCCCACTAAGAGTAGGGATCAGTAGAGGGCTTGGGATTCCTCTACATACAAGAGATTGTGAGACTCCATGGGGTTCCATCGACGATTGTCTCTAAAAATGATGCATGTTTTACTTCCCAGTTGTGGAAGTGGTTGCATGAGGCATTCGGGACTCAGCTACGTTTGAGCACCGCCTTTCATCCTCAGATGGATGGCCAGACAGAGCGAACCTTACAGACACTGGAGGATATGCTTCATGCATGTGTCCTATATTTTTTTTGCAGTTGGAAGGATCAATCGACCTTTTTGGAGTTCACATACAACAATAGTTATCACTCCACCATCGGTATGAAACCATTAGAGTCCCATTATGGTCAACCTTGCAGATCACCTCTATACCGGATAAACCCAGGAGAGTCAGCACTTATGGGTCCAGAGTCGGTATGGGATACCACGAAGAAGATTCAAATCATCCGAGAGAAAATGAAGACTAGAAAGAGCAGACATATGACTTATATTGATAGTAGGTAGAGACCTTTAGAGTTCGAGGAGGGAGACCATTTCTTCCTACGAGTCTCACCTCAATGTGGTTTAAAGAAATTTGGTCGAGGTGGAAAGTTATGACCAAGGTTTATCAGACTGTTTCTGATACGTCGGAGGATAGGCGAGGTGGCATATGACTTCCCACTTCCACCGCAGTTGGAGAGGGTGCACGATGTATTCCACGTATCCCAGCTGAGGAAATACATGCATGACCCATCTCATATCATCGTCCATGGAGAGATGGACTTTGATGATGGGGAAATGTTTACGATGGTTCAAGTAGAGATTGAGGATTGACTGAAGAGAGTCCTTCATGGGCGGTAGATACCTCTAGTTCGAGTTCGCTGGCAGCACGACAACCTCCATGAGAGATCATGGGAGCTGGAGGCTCATATTCATGCTCAGTACCCCCATTTTTTTTCCTTAGTCTATATTGTGGATTTCAGGTATGAAAATCCCTATGGTGGGGAGAATGTAAAGACCCTAATTTTCTATTTAATTTTTTTAATTAAATATAATTATTATAAGTCTGTGAAAATTGACGGCATGTGATTCCGAGGCCCGGAGTACCCAGAATGAATTTATGAACTTTTTTTAGGTACGTTCAGCAAACACGGAAGAAAAATTTTCTAAATTTTGAACCGAAGCTCAGATTAAAAATCTGAGGGCACTATTGAATCCACAGCATCGAGATTCACTTAAGTGTGTCTTCACTTTGACCACAGTAGGTCTGGAGAAGAATTAATGTTTTGATACTTTTATAAGAATAATAAAAATAACTTGTTAATTTTTATTTTTCATTTTTCTCTTCCAACGGACAAGAGGAATGTGGGACCAGGGACGTGTCAAGACAATAAATGGCTTGACCTTTCAATTTTGAGTAACTGCACTGTTGGAGAATTAATAAGGTTCCTGATTAATGAGACTACATTAATTTCATGAACGTTGCACACCCTCCCCCTCTCCTATTTATATGTTACCTGGGGAGAGGTGTCGGCACTGCTTTTCCAAGAAATGAAATGATGAAAAAGTGATGATATGCCAAAACCTTGGAGGATAGAGCCAGTTATAGCTGGAGGTGAATAACGACACCAAAATCCCAAACTAGAGATCGACGATTGAGTGGCGTCATTGGAATCTAGTTGTGGAGGATGTAGAACACACACACCCTTCCTCAAGCGTAGAGGATCTCTAACAACCTTAGGTTGAGGTCTGATTCTTGTTTAATTCAAGTGAATTTCTTGAACCCTAAAATCATCCCTCATGATTAAAAGCTAACGTAGAGGGAGTGAGTCTAACGAACCCATCCTTGACCCTCCACTACCTTGCTACCCCATTCGTTCTTCATGGAAGACTACCGGGGCAGTGGTATCGGCGACCAGTGCCAGCTGGGACCAAGGCGGCGGTCGACACCAACCGACAGTGAGGGATAAGGCACCGCACCCACACCGTTGGAAGAACCGGCTATGGCTCATTAACTGTGCTAGTTGGAGGAGCCGTCCGGCCACAGAAGGAGAGGGTGGTGTGACCAGCGCGCCGACGGAGGACTCGGGGTGTGGCTCATCAGCCAAAGTGGACCGGAGGAAGGCGGTAGGCACCCTGGGCGACCACGGGTGTCGGAGCGGTGTTCCACCACCCGCCAGTAGAGAATTAGGAAGACACACTAGACATCCATGACGGATCAGATGGACCCTCTTTAGCAGGTCCCATAATCCACCTGACAGCGCCACGTGGTGTCGCTGCTGTGGAGAAGCCGAATAGACATCGGGCCATTCGGGAGACCAGGGGTCTGCCCCCCCCAGTTAGGGCTAGCCCTAGCCAGAAAATTTTACACACCAATCAAATGACATAGGCCATTCATGAAATTGGGAGATCCGCTCCCCCGTTCCACCTACCGCGAGCCCCCAGCGGGACGCACTCCACTGCGGTCGGCCCGCCTCCCTAGCGGGTCGCGCCCCCTTGCAGGCCGAGCTGCCTGCCCAGTGGGCCAGACACCCTTATGAGTTAGGCTGGCCCACAGACCAGTGGGCCAAGCCCACCGTGGCCCAGCCCATCCGGGTCAACCCGAACAGAGTCGGACAGGACCCATGCCCAACCGGACCTAGAATCACTAAAAGGGTTATATCTGGAGAACTGAACATCCATTTGAAAAATCGTCTGCAGAGTTGGGATCCTTGGATTTATATGGTCCTTTTGGTATACTCCATATCTATTTTGGAGATAGTTGGAGTATGGGAAGGTTTTATTGAACCCAAATCCAACCAGGACCCCAGAACTAAAAGGTTTATAACTCACGGACCGGCCATTTGATTGATGCGCCGTCTATCTCGTAGGAACCCTTACGACATATAGGTCCTTTGGGTTACTTTTTTGGATCTTAGTGGCTATCGAAATATAACCGATATCTTGACGTGAAAATTCTATGAAACTCGAGTGCACCAGGTGTGAGGAATCTTATGGAAGGCTGTAACATAAAGGGACAACATCGATTCTACATGGGTTATCTACTATCAAATCTTGTGTGGGTCAGCACTCAGTGATCCTATGTGTGTTATTTCATACCAATACTATGTGGGTTAGTAGGGGTTAGTACCTATCAAATCCTATGTGGGCCAGCGATCAGCAATCCTGTGTGGGTCAGTGCATACTGATATTGTGTGGGTTAGATCCTATGTAGGTCAGCGGGGGTTAGTACCTATTGATCTTGTCTGGGTCAACAATAGTGTTTCTTAATAAAATATGATGATCTAGCTTATGACTAATTATCTGTACTTCTATACTTATGTTATACTTGTTTGTGATCTAAGTCCAATACTCCTTCGTGGTGTTATCTTCGTGGTGTTACCTATGGGGTATTTCTATCTTCGTGGTGTTACCTGTGTGGTACTTCTATCTTCGAGGTGATACCTATGTGGTACTTCTACCTTCGTGGTGTTGTCTTAGTGGGGTTACCTGTGTGGTACTTCTACCTTTTTCTGTTGTCTTCATGGTGTTACCTGTGTGGTAATTCTATCTCAGTGGTGTTAACTATGTGGAATGTCTATCTCAATGGGGTTACCTGTGTGGTATTCCTCCCTTCGTGGTGTTACATTTGTGGTATTCTTCCTTCATGTTTGAGATGAGTATATCTTGATAACATAGATATCTGTATGGGCATATCCCTAAGTAGAGTTGATGTCTTTCTTTGTGGTTTTTCATTTATGTAACTCTAGGGGGCCTATGGGGTCACAGGGTCCCTACTGAGTATCTTTATACTCAACCCATCTTGGGCTATGCCCGCACCTTTTTGTGTCTTGTTCAGATGACAGACAACATTGATCGAGGCTGAGGGAGCTAGGAATGGAAGACACTCGGAGTTGAACTATTTGGAATGACGTGACTCTGGGACTACTAATCATGAGTTGTACCTACCCTTCAAGCAGGATCCTCAGTGGATGATCCAGGAGTTATTTCCCCCTTTTTAGTTGTATTGTACTTGTACTTTTACAGTTGGGCTTGTATACCGTCCCCTTTTACATTCAGCACTCTTTTTACAACAGATTTTTACTTAGTGGTTGCTTCTTGTTTTGTTTTTAGATTGTGTGTCTCTACAAGTTAAAAAGTAAATGCCTTCTATTTTTAGGGATATGCCTTTCTGGTGCAAGTCTCCAGCCCCTGGCCTAGGGAAGGCGGGCTTTGGGTAGTCATGGAACGGGCCCCGAGGGTTGGGTCGTGACATTATATCATATTTTTTATACCAATTATATGAACTAATTTAAAAGTTTTTTTATATTTAAATTATATAAATGAGTTTCCATTTATTTTTTTATTTATTTTGAAACCATAAATAGTTTATTGTCATTTCATTTATCATAGAACACTTCGTGAGACCCTACTTGGATTTTTATATCACACACTGAATTTTCCTTTTGGTGTTCTTAGATTTTTTATGACTAGAATAGAGAAAGGGAAAGAGCCACATAGATTTAGTGGTTGGGATGGATCTGTGAGACTCTAGTTTTGTGGAGGAAACCGATGGAGCTATTCTCTACTTTTTTGAACAATGATTTTCACCCTATGTCCTTGTGGATATTGTGCTTTCCTTGGATTATATATTTTCATTTTTATGTTTATCTATCGTCTTGTGGAAATTTTATCGTTGAGGATTGTTTTTCATACTAACATGTTCTTATTATTCTTCCACTTTTATGTATCAGCTTTATTTTTCTTATGAAAAAACCATTCCCTTGAAGTTTTACAAGATTTCAGGTTCTAGTCGCAAACCAATGAGGATCTAGAATTTCCTTCTACCTATGTCATGATAGGCTCAGGTATTAGTGTACAAGTGTATCTGAGATTGTCATTTTCAAAATGGTATTCGATATAGATCTAGGTTTCTCAACATTCCTTAATTTTGGTATTTACTTTGGGATGTATTTATAGAAATGATGTAGGTTTTTTTGGACATAAGATGTAGTTTTCAAAGAGATTCTTGTTAGCTCGATCATTCAGATCCAGAAGCCACTATGGGTGTTTGGAAAATGTTTCCTTGAGGAATAAATGATCTGATTCTAGTGATTTATTTAAATCATGACCTGAGTGTTTTGAAATCCTAGATAGTTGAATTCTGTTGGATGGAATTTGATATTCCTATATATCATTATTGATTTGATGATCTAGGTATCATTATTTATGTTTTCATGTTTCCTATTGATGTTGTGTTACATCGTGCCACTGAGGATCTGTTTGAGTAGGTCATAGGAGGAAGCTGGTGGAGAACCCCAATAATTGAATCCTCCAGTAGACTAGAATATTTCCAAAATAGTAGTGTGTGTTTTCTAAGATCTAGTAAAAACTGTCTCACCCATTCTTATTCTAGATTGTGTAGTGGATTCTTTATGGGATGAAATTAGGGACCTTTTATAGGTATTTCTTTAAAAGAAACCACTATATTTCCAAGGCTCAAATGTTCCTCATGAGATAGATAAATTTTTGAAAAAGATATTGTTTCTTTTTATTACATATAAATTTCTGATTCGATTAATGTTAAGTGTGATACCTTCAATATAGATTGTCCTTGTATGAGATAGTTGGATTATATGGTTATAGAATGGAAACATGAGGGATTGGAGTAGAAAGACATAAAATTTCTTTTTTAATTTGTAGTTATATCTATAATTAAGGATGTTGGAAAATTTTATGGAGTTTCTTAGCCTCTAGAAGAGTGGTATGACCATGAGACTTTATGTAACCCATATTAATAAAGATGTCGATCATTCTCCTATATTAGTGACGAATGAGAATATAAACGCAAAAAGATTCAATATTGATCATCAATCACATATCAGATCTTATATTTTCATCATGAAGATCATATAATATGCTAAAACTATAACAAAATAATTGATGGTTGAGCTTGAAATTACTGGTATGTTTGGGTTTATGGGAGTTCCTCTAACTCCTAATGGTATTTTACTTAGTTCCCCTAATGGAAATATACAGCGTGATGAGACTCAATATAGTTTTAGATAGCATAATCCATCCATTCCTCTTGAAGATTCAATGAGAGTCCCATTTACATTATTCTAATATTTAATGGTTTTTAATTCTAAGCAGGTTTTCATAGAGGTACATATGATCTGTAGTGAATACGATTTTTCGGGAAACATGCATATGTTTTGTTATGTTTTTCTACACTGCAAAGTGGAATTAGATCATTAGCACTAAAAAGTATTGTTTTCATTAATATTATTCAATAACAAGTGGGTTCTATCCATAGGCATCCAAAGTGAATATTCTTCATGTAGTGGAAGACACTATTTTAGAAGAAGATACGGGTCGAGCGACAGTAATACATAACATTCTAATAGCTACATCTTTTATTGATTTTTAATTTGATATTATTTCTTATAACTATATCATTTTTAATCATTTTTTTAATGTTCTAAACATTAGAAAATGTCTTATTTATTATGTGATATATATTAATATGAACATTTGAATGAAGAGATATCAGGGTCTTTGATGACCCTGTTTCATTATCTCTATAATTGAGATTGATCTTACATTGAATTTTTTAGTTTCAAATATGAAACTTATTGATGAATTTTTTTGGGATAGATTGGATGATTTATCATAAAAAAATAAATTGATGGTTTTCTTCAATGGGTATTATTTAATATTCTTGATGGTTATGTCATGTTTTTCAGGGATAATGGAACCCATGATCTAGTAGATCGTAACCTTATTTTCCAAAGTTGGTCAAAGAAAAATCAGGAGTTCTTTTTTTGATATAGAGTGGGAATTAATGAGTGGATATCTTCTTTGAGTAGTCATTGTGTTTCCTGATGTGTTTCCATTAAATTTATCTAGATTTTCACTAATATGGGAGGTATATTTTCCAACTGATTTAGAACCCAGTACTCATCCAGTTTCAATTTATTCTTATCATATATCATCTTTTGAACTTAATGAGTAGAAAAGTCAATTGTATGAATAGATGTGAAAATAATTTATTCTCATGAGTCTATCACCATTGGTTAAAATTTAGTTTTTAAAAAAGGAATATGATGGAACACTTATCCATTTTGTTGTTTACTAAAAACATAATAAAAAAATAGTAAATAAAATGTATTCATTGAAAAATATTGATTATTTTTTTAATCATATGAAATGTAAAATGGTTCTCAAATATTGATCTTAGATTTAGTTACTAAAAGTTGTAAATTATTGAATATGATATCTGGAATACTATCTTCAAGAGTCGGTTTGGCTGTTATGATTACCTTCTTGTGCCTTTTGTTCTAACCAATTCTCATATTGTTTTTTTAAAATTAATTTACATGATATTCAATGATTGGATCATTTTCCTCATTTTTTATTAGTTTTACAAATATTATGTGATCACTTACATTATGAAAAGCTATGGAAATGTGATTTCTAGATTTGGGAAGTGATGTTAATGGGATATTTGGTCATGAAATATGGTATTATGTTTTATCTTTTAAATTTAATTATTTTTTGACATAGGAATGACTGAAATACATCTTTAAGATTCACTGCTTCTTGGAGTTAGAGGGGTATTACCGTTAGTTTGTCAAATATTTCTCGAGGTTGGATTCCCAAACAGCTAGTCTCACATGGAAAGTAGTCATTTTCCATTGGGATTTAAAATTTCACATTTCACTTGATGATTTGATGTTCCTTTTTTACTTCTATTTTAGTGTTAACTTTTCTAGAGTCCATGAAAGGCTGCAATGTCTTTTGTGATGAATTAGGTTCTCTTTTGTGTGGCATTCTTATTTTGGGTGATCACATGATGTAATATGGTTTCAGTATCATATCCCAAACAAGAAGAATTATTCAACCCATGATACTAATCTCATAGACATGACACATGACCGTAAGAGGGTACTGCATTACCTCTTCAGAGAAATGTTTACTATTTTTCCAAGCACAAAATCTTTAGTTATATATTCTCTAAAATATATTTTAACCTTCAGTAGAGACTATGGGTGGACTACCAAAAATATTTTTATTTTTATATTTACTATATTCCTTGAAAAGTGGAATGTGGTTTCTATTTATTTGAGTATAAATACAATGCTCTTTGCTGCAAAATAATGATGAAAATGATAGAATTTGATGTTATCTTTTCTAAGATTCATTTGGGAGTATGAAAGGATGTGACCAAGAATGATCTTAAAAATGTTTAGTTTAACTTCTCTCTATTCAAGATGATACTTTAGGAGTCATATATTGATTAATAATTTAATGTAATTTGTGAATCTATTTATGGTGGAGAGTCCATTCTTGAGTGATCTTTCTCCTTTGTGGGTATCATATGGTTTTTGGAACTGGTATGTTTCACTTATTCCGTTGAGAAATTATTTAGTGGACAATTACACTAATTACAAGTGTGTATTGAATCTTGAAAGTATGAATATGTTCTATGATATGTGGATACAATTTTTCTGGCTAGGATTGAGGTGAGACATTTCTAATTTTGTTTCTCATTGTTATACCACTCAACAGGTCAAGTTAGAGCACCATGAACATTAATGTTTTCTTTATCCCCTTATAATGTATACTTGTAATTGGGATGATATTTATATGCATGTGTCTGTTTTGTTTCTATATAACCCTTGATCTAAAAAATTGATATGTTTTTTGATTGATTAGCTGACAAAATTGACTTACTTTACTATAATTCATGATACAAGAAAGGTTAGGGAGTTGTGAAGTCTCTATGTAAAATATATTATTAGATTTCAAGAATTCCAAATTTTATACTCTATAATAGGGATACCTGGTCCATTTATCCTTTTTTGGATGTCTCCAAGAGGTGATGAGATAGTATGTTAGATTGAGTACCATGTATTAGCCTCTTATAGATGGCCATATATAACAAGTTTTACAAATTCATGATGACAATATCTAGGCTAACATTCTCGACTTTGGGGGAGCTTGGGATTTCATTTTCAGAGAGTTTGAGTTTACTATATATAAAATATAGCATTTAACTATCCAAATGTATCCTTTTGAGGGAATTAATAGCTATCCTTATAGATCACCATTTGGCCTTCGATATTGGTGAAACTTCCCTAGTTTTACCTTGATTTTTCAAAAAGATAAAACAATTATTAGTTGGTCCATCAGATAATGGTTATTTAATATATTTGATTTTAATATTATGTCAATATTTGTAGATTCCCTTTATATTTTTTAGCGGTTGACCAGGGTTTTTGATAGTTTAACCTTAGTTTAGTCACTAGTAATATGGAATACAGTGAAAGATTACACCAAGATTTATAGGTTCCTTTGATATTATTGTGTATCATAGAAATGTTGATAAAAATTTAGTACTTCCACCATAGTTTATGTTTTTCCATGAAATTTCTCACGTATCAAATCTCAAGAAGTATATGTATGGCCCTTCACATGTTCTGATCTTGGATGATCTTAATGTGGAACCTGATTTATCTATGATTGAGAATCTATCCAAGAACATTCAATCTAATAAAAACATTATTTTTGTGAAGTCTACAACTTTTGTTCTTGTTCTACAGAAGTATGGTTTTTATTTTCATGTGACTTTGTATCATGTGAATTTAATGAGAGAGTAGTGTCCTCAACTCTTGGATATGGAGTCTTATTAATAGGCAATGTGGGGATAGAATTTTTTATGTTGTGGAGGTTATAACATCCTATTAGATGATTTCAAATACCTTTTTAACTATTTTATTAATGTACGGGTATTGGAAATTTTTCTAGTGGTTTTTTTGGTGACTATATAGAAATTTTTGAAGTATTGGCGATAGTGCATCATTGGTGAATGGTTATGGATGTTCATACACTTTTTCCTAGAAAAACATTTTACTTATATTTCTTCTCTAGAGGGGGTGAATTATGTTTCCCAAACATATGGCCTCAAAATTAAAATCATGAACCCTAGGATAGATGGTTTTTCATGTTTGGAACATCGTTAGTTTACCCATGTGACCAAATTGGGAATCATTTCCAAAAGCCCAGTAAGAAAGTATGTTTATTACTAACCATGTGGAATGAATTTGAAACCATGAACACAAGTTTTTATTCCCTAAAAAATCATAATTGAAATCATAACCCCCTAATTAAACCGATAATCACCACCATTCATCCCTAATCAAATATCATGGACTTTTGAGGCTCAAAAATGAATTTTTTGTCTCATCGAACCTCTTCTATTGAAAATATAACTTCGAGTGGTCGATCTAAATTGCATTATTGTAAGGGGCTTCTTCTATGTTTTAGTTTTTATATTTTCCTATTTATCTTCTATTTGATAATGATAAATCCTAGAATTACTATATTATTGGATATTTCTTATGGATCTTAGCTCTAGAGTCTGATCATTGATATTCTTCATCAATATTATCCATTTTCATTTCTCATTTTGGATGTTTATTTAAATTATTGTGTCAATAACATAAGGTGGTCACATAAGGTTTTTTCCTATAATATGATCCCTAAATTGTTATATTGAATTGAAATGAGCTCTCAATTAATTTATTAAAATCTGATTAGATATGATATAATGTTGGATTTAAAATGAGTATGGAAGTTATGCAAAACCAAAATTTCAATGGAATTGAAATTGGTTGGTAGATTTTTTGAGAAAAAATGTTGGCTAGAAAATATGAATGATTTTATTTTGATTATTGAGAAAAAATTATAAAATTATTTATTATTTACAAGTCATCAAATTTATGAAAAATAATGATATTGTTTTGATATTTAAATAGTATATTGAAACATGAATTTGGGAATTTCAATCATGAACAGTTAATTTTATTTAAATATTTGATTTTCCTATTTTTGATTGATTTATCGAAGCCCATGAAATCTTTCATAGTTAGTGAGTGATCAAGACAATTATTTTAGGACTCTGACACCAAATAAATCCATTAATGAAAACAAATCTAACTAAACCTAGTTCAAAATTATTATCCCTTAGAGGATATTGATGGATTATTCCAATTTTTATGAGCATAGTGGTGTTTTCACACATTTGGGTGCCTTGATTTATGAATGAGCAGTGTGAGGATCTGAGATCAAGTAACTAATGTAAATATTGGTATATAACTGATGTTATTTTGTTTGTTTAACTTGATTACACATGTCATTATTTACATAAATATTTTATTCATGCAGACTATTTTATATAAATGTTTATTATAAAATTTTCATTTCATACTATTTAGGATACAACTTACATCCTTGGATTTGAAAACATGTTTTGGATTTAAAATATGACATTCCTTTTTTATTTAAATTGAAATAATATGTGGTGTATTGTTATGAAATACCTTATGGAACACTTAGTGGGACCCTAATAGGATTTTTTATTTCACACCCTACCTTTTACTTTGGGAATTTGTACATTCTATTCTTCTAAGTCCAGGGAATGATAAAGAGTCACTTGGAGGTGGTGGTTATGCTTAATCTGTGTGACTCCAGAGTAGTCGTGGAAATCCGTGGATCTATTGTCCACCCTTTAAATTGGGATTTTGAGACTATGAATGGATTGGAATTTTGATATCCTTGGTTTTCTATATACCATGGTATGTTTATCTAACTACTTTTGGTACTTTTCTAATTTGGAAGTGTCTAACATACCAACAGGTACTTTTTGTTCTTCCACTATTATGTATCAACTGGTTTGTTTATGTGGGAAGATATTTACCTTCATAATTGAATGGATTCCAGGTTCTAGCGTCAAACTCAGGGATATTAGAAACACCCTTTGGGATATGCCATGATTGGATCAGTTATCAATATATTAGGGTCTGTGGGTTAACTATTGAGAATGGATGAGTAATAGAACCCTAAAAGTCATTGGGTATATCATTTATCTATGAAGGAAAATACAATTAGGTAGTCAGTTGGGGAAAGGATACTTCAAATATATCGAGGAACTACAATCATCAATAGATAATAATAAAAGAATAGAAAAAGTCTATGATAGAGGAGAAATGTACTGGGAGTTGGGAGAAATGATGGAAAACATTTGTTTTTTTGGAGAAAATACTTTTTATTAAAAACTCTAGGATAAATAAATGATGGATTAAGGGAGCATATAGAGTTATTGGTGGGGAGGTCTAATATGGGTTAGTGTTAGGGAGGCAGAAACAACTTGAAGGCAAGGATGCATGGAGAACACTGGAAGGAGGATTTTAGGTGGAATTGGGATGGAAGTATTATTATTAAATAACTTCATTACAGATTTTCATGTGCATGAAAGGATATTGATTATTATAATGGATATAGATAAACAAAAAATTTAATGTATTATTATGTTAATTAAAATTTATTTAGATCTATCCCATGTGTAATTCTTAGATATTTAATAAAAATGTGTTTCATGTACATTTAATAACCATGTTTTGATTTCATGTAATGGAAATGTATAATAATCTATTAATCATAATGCAATAAAGTGGTTTGTTGAATACTTTCTGATTTCATTTATATGAATATTACATTTGGAATTAAAAGGAGTATCACATACCTTAACACTATTCATGAAAAAATATTTGATAATTTTTCTAGTGTATTTTCTTTTATTCAAGAACATATAATATTTTTTTAAAAATAAATATAAATATAAATATATATAATTTAATCTCCCCCATTAAACTTATTACAAGTTAAATTTTAATTTAAAGATAAAGTGATCATACACCGAGTTTTTTTATTACCCAGATTAATATCAAAATGATAAATTTAAGAAATCAAAAAACATTTATAAATTTATTTAATAACAAATTTTGGTTCATATTTCTATATTGAAAATAAATTTTATAAATAAAATGTGTTTAGCTTATCATACAATGCTCTACGATTTTGTTTAAATCCATAAAAGTAATTAGATATTTTAATAACTATATTTTTAATATTTTTTTAAAAAACCCTATGTTTTTTTAATCATGAAAATCCTAAATAATGAAATCATGTAAAAAATATTCTTAGAATTAGTTTGAAAAAAAAATAAGTTCAATGTTTTTATTAAATTGTTCTTAATGGACTATTTTTAGAAACTACTGAAATAGTTTCATCATAATCAATTATTTAAATTGTAATATAATGTTATGTCACTAATGTATCCTTATTTTCAACAATAATATTGCAATCATTCACTTCAATTTGTAATTAAAACATAGTCCAAACAATGATACTATCCATGGGATTTTTAACTAACCCAAATACTTATTTTCACTCAAATTGTTTCAAATCATAATGTATATAAATCACCATGATTTCATCAATAATATAGTTAGTAATGTTCTTTGGTGTATATTGAGAAAAGTAAGTTTTATATTCAATCCAATTTCTCAAACAGGCTACTGTTTTAGTCACATTATATAGATCACCTTGTACTACACCAAATTATGACTTTCAAGGATCCCAAAATGTTTGAAAATTGAATTTATGTGTTATTAATGGAGGAAATATTTTCAAAATTTTATTTTTATTTATACATACGATCTTTATATATTATATATATATATGAGATGTATATATCATATATATATATATATATATATTATCACTTGAATATATGAATTATATGTATAGGGTATATCATTTCATGGGTGCTAGATGCCCAATCCCTTTTCCACTTTGGCTATCATTAAGAGTGGATTTTTATAGGGTGAAATGTGTGAGAGTAGTTACATTCATATGATTAATGTTTACACTATACTAACCATTAAATCATGTTCTGAAACTCATGAGTCAATTAGGGCACTATCGGGGAGCCTCCTCAAGGGATTTCTAAATCCTACATCCATATGATGACTATGTTTGTGAATCTTCCATGATTCTTGGAAAATAATCTCTAATATCCAAAAAATTCTTCTTATTCCATCTTTACAGACAAGATTCTAGAACATCGTCAATGGGAGAATAATCTAATTCAATCATTGGATGGTTCAGGATATCTTATGGATACACAACGAAGATGGTATGTCCTTTGGATACCCTTGGTGTTCTTTATAAAACCCATAAAATTGTGATTCAATAAATTTCATATGACCTAATATATTTAGTAAAAATGTTTTATAGAATTATTGATTTTGTTTTTTTACTCATTTTTTTAATTTTTCATGGTAGATCTATGAACAAGTGTTCATAACTTATTCCACTTCATCTGCTAATTGTTTTTAAACTCTAATAAAACAATTAAATGGTATTCGGTTTAATACATGATTTATATTTATTAAATCACACAATGAAATAGAGAAGAAATGAAACTTGTTTCATTATTTTTTATGTTTCCTAAAAATATAGAAAAATGGGTTACCCTTAAATAAATGGGATACATAAGGGTAACTAAGTCATCAACCTAACATTTACCATTATTCATAAGGTTAATTAGAGTTTGTATATATATAAATGTAAAGTTAACTAATAGATCACCCTTATGTAGATAAGCTACAATAGGTAAACCAGGGAATTACCTATAAGTGAGTGTTCATGTAAAGTAATCTCATAACATAACTTTATGTGAAGGGGTCCATGTATGGGTAAATGTAGTTATCATTATACTATATAAATGTGAGACCTATTATACCTTTATGTAGTGTCTTCTATACATGGTAATTAGGTATCTACCCATATGGAGAACATATAATTAATGGGTATAAGGAGGTTACTCTTACACAAAATAAAGATTCTACATAAGGGTGGATATAAATGTTTTTAATATAATTTAAATTCATAAATTATTTTAATGGTTTATAAAAAAATTTAAATCATGTTGAATGAAATTTTGAAAATATTTTTGAGCTCATTGTGGGCAACCCTGAATTTTCTTGTGCCTAGAATGAAATTTATAAGGGAATACAGATTATATTGATTGAATTTTCAAGATTAGAATGATTCTACATTAATTATGATTTTTTGGTTTATTGTTGGTGTTTTCTATTCGTTAAAATTGTTTAGAAAACCTTATGGAATGGTTAACAAAAGAATATATGTGATTATATCCATATAAAGGATTGGAAAAAGAGTTGTATTCACAACTATCCATGAATCATATATGATACGATTTACAATTGTTTTCTACTAAATATAGTCTTGTATTATTTTTGTGATACCCATTGTATGAAATAGTGAAATAAAGATCTTGTACCACATATGGATATGATTTGTTTTTTAAAAGGATTCATAATTTTAGTGGGAGACCATTTTATAAATGTATTTATTTAATGGTTAATAATATGTTATACTAATATGATAAATTATTCTATTTTAGATAATACCATCTTTATCATCAAACTAAAATTTGTCATTTATCCTTGATAAAAATAATCACAATGTAACTAGCTCTTAACTCTAGTAATATAATAAAATTTATTAAAAAAGCATAGCAATTTAAGAAATTTTCATACAGAAAAATTCCAAGTGTTAGAACAATTTCTTCTTAAGTAAAAACTTATTGAAATTTTTCAACAAGCGAATCTTGTTTCTTATGAAAGTATGGAGTGATAAATTTATGGTTTTAATGGCATTAGATTCAAATTTATGCAATGAATTTTATTCTCTACTCACGTACTCAATATGATTGGGTACAAGAATTAGTTAAGGAGTTTTAATCACATATACACAATAGGATTGGGTATGTAAAATGATATTGAATATGATTAAATATGTTCATGACTCAATGAGACTAAAAGGTTTACTTAAAACACTACTTAATATAGAAATCAATTATATAATTATGAAATATATATGATATAAAAATATATTTTATAAAGTGTTTTCAATATACAATAGAAAAGAATGAGAAAAAAATGGTGTTTGGATATTAATGGTTTCATTCATGTAATGGATAAAAAGAGTTACTACTTTGATCTCTTGGATTATTTAATCATTAATAATATTCTCATTATATGATTATTTTATCTCATATTTCTCCTGAAAACAAGATAAAAAAATATTTTCATAAATTAAAAAAATATGGTTGTTTTAAATTCACATAGTTTGTGATTTTTTAATTTATAATATGAATTAATTATAGGGAAAAATGGATTATTCTAGTTAGGAAATTTATCCTCTTAACATATCATGAAATGTTATGAAAATATGATTGAATTAAAATACTATTTACCCAATATTCTCAAGGTGTTGGAAATCTCAATGAACTGGGCATATAATGTCTAAGTTATAAAGTAGTATGTAGATATTATAAGTTGGTAAAAGGTGAACCCATAAGAATAAATGTCTAGTGAATATGTAAAAAAATTCAATATGACAAGAAAGGTTATTAAATCGTAGGGTTTTTAGGAAGAAAGATAAATAATTAAAAATGATTGGATTTTCCTATCATGACCCATCCCAAAAGGGGAACATGTCATGACTCCCCATGCCTGCCTTCAATATTCTAGTGGATGGAGACTAGAATCATGTAGGAATATCACTAGCATGGGAGGACTTAGCCTAAGTATATATACACATGCACAATTCTCCAAATCCATATAATGTTGAAATGTAAAAAAAAGAAATCACATGCCTAGATACATCTAAATCTATCAACTATACTATAACATGAAATAAAAGGAAGGTAAATAGGTCCAAATACATGCCCACCATAAAGAGTTTAGAAACAATTCCAATCTGAAAGTAATAATTGGGACAATATTCAAGCTAATGCATGGACACAACTCGATCTGTCTGGTTCAACAAAGAACTGTCTGGTCCTCAATTGTCTATAATGTTGTCAAAAGGTCGATTATATTCACAAGACATGATATCTGTGAGTAAATCCCAAGTACTAGAGAGTATAACAATACCCAGTAGGACACACTGAAACCTCAATAAATACAAAAAATCAATACATTCATCTTTATATAGGTATGTGTCTACAATGCATATAACAAGAATATCAATATATAATTCATAAAGACACATTGCCTCAAAGGAAAAGTCAAAACCATAATTCCATCCTGGATTGTAGCTCAAGGTTCCATAAATAACTCGTCAAGTAGAACACACTCCTTGAGTCTGATATCATTGAAGATATATTTCTAAGAGGTACACTCATGAGGTCTCACCATAGGGAGTACACACTGAAGGTCCCAAGAGGTACGCTATATGTATTAGGATCACTCACAAGGCCATAGGGTATACCATCAGCTCAATCTGGATTTACCAATTAAATAGAGGATTTCAACCCACATTATTTTGGTCATGAATAAACCAATAACTCCACCTAGGTCACAAAGATGAATATAGAATCTTATTCTGTGACTCATGGATGGATTCCAACAACTCTATCTATTAGGTACTGCTGATGGGAATGTTTTTATATATATAAGAGGTGATTCTATAATAATACTCCAATAATGGATATGAGGAAGGAATGCAAATGAATATTTTCTAAGACATAACGGATAAGGGATTCATTCAATGATTTAAAGAGTACACATCATGTAGTAGGGTTACACATTGTAACCCTTTGACCAAGGTTCAAACCCATGTAAAATGGCATGTATCCATGTATAAGTATATGGTGTGATATTGCCCAAGTAACTCTACCCCTGCACCATTACACATCTTTAACATGTACGTTTTATCTAGGCCATGTGTGTGTGGGAGTACATAGCATTCCCATGCCCGTGTACTTCATATCTTGCCTTTGTACCCTATGAGATACACAATGAGCTCATCTAAGGGGACCACACACCATGTGACAAGGTTACACACCATGTGATTCTTATATACTTCTTGAAACCCTATCAGTCACTGAGATGTTCCCAAAAGGAGCGTGGCTACTCCTTACACACTGTGTAGTTCATAAATTACTATATTTTAAATATTTGGTTCACAATTCATCGATTGATCCTACAACGCTTGGATCTAGAATATTAACCATTGATCATGCTAGTAAAACCCGGATCTAGTTTAATAGAGGTTGATCATCACCGAATACATGATTTATAGGGGGGCCATTAATTTGGTAATTTTGTTGAATCATCGTCCTCACTTCATATCCATTAACCCCACGCACACGTACCAATCATGTCTTGATCCTCTCACCACATTTTTCTTTGTGTAATTATCATTCCATACTGAGTCTGCATCTGTGATATTGAGTCATTTCATAATGAAACGGGGGTTTAATATATGATTACTAGGTACATGGGTCGAATCACTAGGCCAAAAAACATCAATAATGAACACATGTTGACCAATGGGAGAAAAACATGAAATAATATGAATGAAACTCAACAGTGTCTAGTTTTCCTTGATTTGTTTATGTTAGATTGATGAAAAACTACTAAAATAATTCCCATAGAAATAATCACATCCCACAATACACATGAACCACAAAGAAATATATTTAATGACTTATCTTTGTTCTTCAAATGAAAAGAAAATAGGTCAATTAAAAAATAAAATAATGTTCTACCATGATATGGATTTATCAGTAACAAAGAACGAGTGTGCATTGTGATCATTGAAAAGATCATGAATCATGTTTCTTATTGATCTCCTACCTATAATATTTTTTCCTTTCATATGAGATGGATCTTCAACACTCTCTAAAATTTCATTCTAATGGAGTATACTATTATGAGGCATACAGTTTAATTCCCTGAAAATAGTCTACATAATAAACCTCTAGTCATTGCATTAGCAAAATAAAAATAAAATAATTTTATTAATTATTTTATCCATTTCTTAACCGCAATGACTTTTCTTCAAATATCTATCTCCAACTAAGGTTATATCGCACCTAGGGTAAAAACCACATTATGAACCCAACAATGACCTAATATTTCTATTTTAGACTCCTGTTTAGATGTTCTTCCAATTTTTCAGGAAAACTACATGCTGATTCTATTTAATATATTTAATATATTTAAAACATTTATTTAGGGAACATTGGTCCTCATAATCACACATTGTTTGAATGATTTTATTCAAAAATAATTCATATAATATCTAAAAATAATACATGTAGAATATAAATCATTACATTTCCCCTGTAACATCCCGAGCATAGATGTTACCCAAATATTATTTGAGCCCAGTTAGCTACATGGCATAAAAGGAATCTCCCCAAATGCCAGAGGCTACCGACTATTAGTGAGGGCCTTGGTGTGTCAGTGGGGATATGGTTCCCTTATCACCCAATTGTAACATATCAGAATATCAATAACATGAAAGTATAGGAAGTAAATATAATAAGAAGACAACTGATAGGTAAACAAGATAGTAATTGATATTATTGCTATAATTTTATCATTATATTGATGATGATATATGTATCAATAAAGAAACAAAATAGGTATACAATAATAAAATAAAACTAAAGTCTCAAAAATGCAAAAAAAAATTGTTCTATCTTCAAATAGAATCATGTGTCTAAACTCGATCCAATTCTCCCATGCTCCTAAGCATGGAACAAAATCAACTCTTGAGTAGCGGATTCATTCCATATTCTTTACTTGTATCCAAATAGTCTGTTTGTGTACACAATAGTCACTCAAATGGGGTGTGAGATAAAACTCATTTAGGAAACCACCCAATGGTCTATACAATCCCAGATATGAAATATAAGATAAGTTGTGTGAAAGGTAAATAAGTATGTAGTGAATAAATGTAAAGTGACCATGGAATATTTACTACTATACTGGTAACACATAAATATTCCCTCATAGATCCTTGAAAAATATGATCAAGAACCTCTTATAAGGATACTATAAAAATTTCATGAACAAAAAGCATTGTGTTTTCGTTCATCCAACCATGTCATGTCAAAAAAGGCCTTATTATATAACTAAAGTTCCAGAACATCCCTGACTGAGATTTTCAACAAAGAATATCATATTTATCAAGTATTTTCCATATAATCAAAGTTTCAAATGACAAAGGGCCTGATCCAAGGTGTATAAGACCAAGTAATCCTCATCTATTTCAAGGATAATCTCAATGGAAACTCTATTAAGAACTGGTTGGAGTCATAGAGAATGTGAAATGAAAATTTCCTACATGAGTCCAATAAATTCAGATTAAAGGAGTAGCACGTGCCAAGGAATCCCAAGTAATCAATACCCCAGGACAATACCCTCTCAATCACATCCACTACCGCATCAAGATCCAAGGAATAACATCCAATTAATTTAACCAATCACAATGTCATCCCATTTACCATTACACAATATTTCAATTACATACAATGGGTATACCCACTCATTGACCACATTCTATATTCAGAGTAAGTTATGAGTATACACACACATTTATCAAAATATAACAAACAAAAACCATGTACTTACCCACTCATTATATAAAATTTATAATGAATCCATATAAGTGATAAAAAATCCATTTAATTCATTTAATAATAGGAATCATCCTTTCAAATATTTAATAAATCCCTTAACTGACCAATTCAATGTTAAAAAAAATAATTGAAATCCATTCAAATATGACAGCCTAAAACACACCTTAGGGGTGGCTCAACATGTCTTAAAAATGGTAAATTCAAATAGCACACCGCATGGGTGGCCTTGGATTGGGAAACAACCACAAATTCATTCCAATGGAACCTAAGGGAATCCATAAAGGATCCTATTTCATTGAAATAAATTAACCAGTTCAATTTCAGGGTCACACAGGAATTTCTAGCAAGTGGCACAATGGAAGGTAGACTAATAAAGCATAAAAACTAATGGAAAAAGAATAAAATTACAACCTTATCTCAGTAGGGTAGTTATCATCTAGTATAAACACCTAATTCTTCTTTGTTCAAGATAAAAATGAAGAATAGATGATGATTTTGAAACTAGGTCATATGAACTTAAATCCAAATAGCATCATCGATACCAAATAAAATGGAGAATGGAAAAAAATTAATTTATTACTGACCAATGCATATCCAATGAGATGTTATGTGCTTGAATTCAATATTTAATAGAGAAAAATTATAAAATCCAGGTATAGTCACCTTTGAGAGCTCTCAAAAAGTTCCTAATATGCGTATAATGAAAAGTAAGAAACTAGGTTTTAAAAGTAAAATAATTTATAATTATAATTATTCAATTTTACAAAATTTAAGGGGTTTCATTGTTTAGACACATGGTATGAAATTTTTTTCACTAACTGGGCATGGTTAGATATTTAAAAACGGAACTCATATGGTTTTTTTTCATAGTTTACTAACCATATCAAGACCCTAAAAATATTAAATATTAAAATTGAAAAACTTTTCACAAGACCATGTGGCCTAATTCGCACAGTTTGATTGAAACTGTGTGTCTTGTAGCTCCCCTCTATCTAGCCTAGCACAGTTTGATCTAACCATGCAGACTGCCCTGAACGGTTTCAACTAACTATATAGTATACTTATTTCACCCCAAAATATGGGTTCTATGCTCTAAAAAGCCTCGAACACCCTCGATACATCCATGACCTAAAATTACATTAACATTATGCCATATTATAGCATTAATACTGAAAATATTAGATTTTTAAATGAAAGATCACTCAATCATCCTCCCATTAAGAAATTCATCCCCAAATTTCTCTCTCAAGGTCATTAAAGATTATTCTAAGAGAAACTCCATCCCCTAATCATGTACATCACTCTCTCACACCCATGTCTCATCTTGTAAATAGATTTTCTACCATAAAACCCATAATAGAGGAACTAAGTGACCTCAGATAACATTCATGATCATATCAATGATATGAAAATGCTGCTCTTAAAAGGATACATTAACTGATAAATCAAATACCTTTAGCTGAAAATCATGATACATGTCCAAATTATAGTGACATAGCTGAGATACGTGGAAGATTTCATTCATTGATCAGTACCTCTGAGGTAAGTATAACTTATAGGCTAAAAACATGGCTCTCTCTAGAATCTTGAATGACCTGACATATAATGGAGAAATCATACATGTCTCTTGATCCATACGTGTCCCAGCCTTATTGAAACATGAAAGATACCCACTCCCCATCCTCCAACTCTAGCGGTCATCTACAATGATCAGAGTAAGATTTATTTTGTGATTGTATAGTAGGCATCCACTTTTGAACCAACTGGACTTACTTAGAAGTCTCTAGAATGAGATGTGGTCCAAATAAAGAAGCTTCACCTACCTCTAACTAGTACAGGGGTGATCGACATGGCCTACCATAAAAAGGCTCAAAATGTGCCATTTGTATCATCTCAGGATAGTTGTTATTGTAAGAGTACTCAAAAAGGGGTATATGCCTCTCCCTAGAGCTCCCAAAATATAGAACACATGCTCGAAGAATATCTTTAAGCACATGTATCGTACGCTCTGACAAGATATTAGATAGAGGGTTGTATGTCATGATCAGAAGCACATTTTTACCCAATTCTCTCTAAAACACCTATAATAAATGAGACATAAAGTGGGAATCCATATATGAAATGATAGTGTGCATGACCCAATTTAGTCATACTATCTCACGGATAAACAATCTCCCAAGCTCTTCAATACTGAAGGTCTACTTCACCAGAATGAAATGAGAATATTTCATGATACTTTCAATAAAAACACACAAAACATCATTACCTCTAGGTGGCCATAGTAAATTAATCGCAAAACCCATCAATACATCATCCCATTTCCACTCAGAAATAGGTAACTTCTAAAAAATTATGTTTGGTTGTTGATGTTAATCCTTCACCATAAAATAGTTGGAACACCTCATAAAAAAACCGGGTACCTCATTCTTTATACCCGGCCACTGGTACTGATGGCGCAATTCATTGTACATTTTTCTAACTCTGGGATGCACTGCCAAAGATAAGGCATGAAACTCCCACATCAACTCCTCATGAATGTCCCTTGGAACCAAAATGCGACAATGAATGTGTAGGATATCCTCCTTTACAACATTCCAACTTGGATTTGGATCATCACCTTCCACACTTTCCCATAGGACTAGGACTTCTGAATATGATAGTTGCCTCATCCCCACTCAATCCAACATGGTAGAGTTCATAGCTAAGGATGATATAAAAGTCTTCACCATAATATCATTCACCTCCAAGTGTATCTCAGAGAACAAATACTTGAGCTTACATTCACCACTATCCTACTAAGATGCATATATTTGAGTCCTCCTACTTATTGCATCATACACTGCATTTCCTTTACTTGGAATGTAGTTAATCATGAATTCAAAAAAATATAGGTATTTTACGCACCTTCACTACCTCATATTCAAATAAAGTTGTGTAAGTATGTACTTTAGTATTTTTTGGTCCTTTTACACCACAAAACACTATCCTATTATGTAATGTCTCCAATAGTAAAATTCATGAACAACTGAAGCTAACACGAGATTTTACATCATGTAGTTCCTCTCATGTGGCCTCGTCCATCGAGAATCATACACAATTACTATATACCCTACAACAACACTACTCCATGCATGATACCTGATACTTCAAAATAGATAGTGTATCTCCTTCCCTAACCTAGTAGTGTCAGGACCAATGCTAAATTAAATATCTTGTTTCACTCATAAAAGGTTGTCTCACATGTATCTTACCATTCAAACTTCACACCCTTCTTAGTCAAACCCCAGAACAACACTACTAAGTGAGATAAAATTTATATAAAAATCCCTATAATATCTATCTAGCCCTAAGAAACTCTGTATATCAATGAAATTATTAGGATTCTCCTAGGGAACTACAATTATATCCTTCTATGGGTCTACTGATACTCTTTTCTATAAGATAATGTGACATAGGACATGAATTTGATACATCCAAAAGTGTCACTTTGTGAGCTTATCATATAAATTTTTTTCACTAACTGTATTAGAAAAGAACTCATGATGTTTAGCATGATCATGTTGATTTTGATAATACCCCCGAGATGTCCTCTATGAAAACCAACACAAAATAATCCACATAAGGATAGAAGATTTGGTTCATAAGCTCCATGAAAATAATATGTGTGTTCATGAGATTGAAATTCGTGACTAGATATGCATATAGACCATACCATCTATAAAAAGCATTATGAAGTATAACAGCCAGTCGAACATGTACCTAGTGATATCTAGATCTCAAATCAATATTCAAGAACATTCTATCTCTTCAATAATTATCAAACCAGCCATTTATACATGGTAAGGGATACTAGTTATTAACAATAAACTAGTTCAATTAATGATAATTAACACATTTCCTAAGGGAACCATCACTATTTTTGTAAAAAAGAAGGTAAAACCCCACAGATATGTATTAGGTTGAATAAAACCCTTTGCCTCCAAATCTTCTAGCTTTTTCTTGATCTCCTACAACAACATTGTAGACATCCTATAAGGAGGAATGGATACCGATGTATCTCTGGGTACTTTCTCTATGGAGAAACCAACATCTCTATCATGAGGTAAACTTGAAATTTCATCCTGAAACACATCCCTGAAAAGATCAACTATAGGAGGAGTGTTTGTCTAATGTGCTTCCTAATCATCAAGATACAAACTAGCGATTTGGGATATTATCCTGCCCAGCCCATGATGCTCTGGTCCAGGTCAGATCACCTAGACATCTCATTCACCCTTGTGAGTATTAAATTCACCTTTTAGTTATGTGAATTTCACCCTCTGGTGATATAAGTCAATGTAATCTCGATAATCTACTAGTTATTCCATCCTAATTATGACATAAAACCAGGTCATATCGAGGAAAAAAAGATTTCTGATGAAGTGACACCAACCAGCCTCAAATGTTACTCCCTCCACAATAATACACCCTCTATTCTAATCCACAGTGGAGTGTCAGGATTCATAAGGCCCTCAACAAACTATACCATAATCCCAAGGTTTTCAACCACCAGTATAGATATGAAACAATGAGATGAACTTATATCAAAAAGAGAAGATGAAATAGTGGTGGCTAATAAGATTGTCCGTATCAGCATAGTTGATCAAACACCCTTATCCTTGGGGATTGGCTGTATAGAAAATATTTTCCCACAAACATGACCTAGTGATACAAAATTGCTTCCCGAAGTATGGCCACTCTGATGTCACGATGTAACTGGTGTCTGGCTGCCTCGACCACGACCAGCACTACCTCAGCCTGATCAACTAGTACAACTCCAAAACCTAGCTTGAAATGGATTCGTGAAACTTTCTACTTAGCAAGATTTCAGAGCTCACCCCTACCCCTCACAACTAGAGGGAAGGTCTGACGGAAACATTCTATGGGGACCATTGTAATGATCCAAACTGTTATAAGAGAAATTTAACTTTCGACTTAATTAGATGACTTATTTTTTTAAATGGATATAGAAAAAACATGAACTATTTCTGTTTTATTATATCTAATTGGATTTAAATGACCATTGAGTATCATTACCATTGACAATATAGTTATTGAATAGTGATCACAAGACTAGTATAAATATAGGGTTTTAACAAATCCTTTCGACACAGACAAAGGAGGTGATGGCCTCAACCAGTAGGATCACTCCCAATGAAGACCATTTATTATAGCTTCGGAGGGAGATATCATTTTTGGAGTTTTCCCCAGACCAATACCAAGATGAGATCCAACAACTTATTCATGATCGAAACCATTTATAGGAGAAGCTCAATCTCATTGAGATCATGGCTGAAACCATGTTCACCGAATAGCCCCATGAAAGCCCCACCATCACACTCCATAATCATAGGGCATATGCTGGTGTAATAAATGGATATGTATCAATACCCTAGAATTATGATTATTTACATTAATTTGGTATAGAATAATGAATATACTTTCATTCTATTATTGTTACTTTGAAATTAACTTTTAAAGAAAAAATAGTATTTTTGGTTAATATTCAAATTGAATTAAGAAATATAGTTTGATTAATTAATAAATTATATTTTTATATATTTTTATAAATAAATTAATATTATTAAATATAAATTGTAATATAATTTTTATGAGGCAAAATGTAATTTTTCTTTAGGTTTAAAAACTGTATTTGTCAAAACCCATCAAGTTTCAATAAATGTCATTTTTTATTTTCAAAGTGAAAATTGACATATTTATAAAATTATTTGGATAAAATGATTACTATTTTTGTAATTAAGACATAAAAATTATCCAATGGTGAATTCTTCATTATTTTCTGATACAGTTGAATTTTTGGGTAAAAATTAAATAACATATAAATACATAGTTTGTTTTATGACATCATAATGGTCAAATAGTGATATAATAAATACTATAAAATGGATATTTGGAAAAATATAAGTTTTACCTTTAAAATAATGTGATTTTAGATTTTTCTCACTTATTTTATAAATCATTAGTGAATCCTCAAAAATGTATAATATATTTTTTGATTTCAAGATTATTTCTTTTATAATGTTACACATCACCACATATTAAAGGATAATATTTTAATATCATCAGCCCATGAACTTATAAAATATTTTCTTCCACTCATATTTGGAAAAAACCATGGGTGATAACCATGGGAAGGTTTTTGGTTTTGAATATTTGATTATATAGATTCTAAAACTTATGTTTGTGAAATATTAAAGAATTCCACTCTCATTTCTTATATGAACCAACCCTGAAGGTTCCGGGTGCAGCGGAAGCGTGTTGGTGGGTTTTCCCAACTTTAATTTTAGCGTTAAACGGCATTTAATCCGAGATCCATCATGATATAAAACTCCAGATCTTCGGAATAGAACGAAGAATGAAAAAGAAAAGAAGAGTCCCGGAACCCTTGAGATAGGATCTTCATATGTTGGTTATAATTAATTTGATTAATTCATAAGAATTACCTCGATGGAATTATTTCTTCATTGATTTGTCCGGCCACCATTCGGTGATCTGTCGTTGCATCTTAGAATCCAAGTATAGGATTCCTCTAGCGGTGATCCACACGTGTGTCATGTATCTCCGGACGTAGCCGAAGGGATCTCCGGGTGCTAGCGCGGAAGAACCTTCGCTTGTGATTTCCGCCTTTAACCGCCTTGATCCGGTGGAAGATCTTGATCTCTTAAAATGAGGGAGTTCTTGGTGGAAAGGGAATTCTCTCTTGGCTTGAGAGTATTTCCAAATCCGTTGTGCACAACAATGGATCTTTAAAATGTTTGGGTTGCAAGGATATTTATAATCGGGTTTGAGGTTAATAGAGTTATGATAATAAATAAATGCATTACGCGTTTTATTTATTTCATTAACTTTTATTGAAAACCCCATGTCGAATTATTAATTCCTTGACATGTGCCCACACTGATTATAATAAATATCTTTTATTAAAACAATATTAAATCCCCAAAATCCCAACTGGAAAAACTACACGGCGTGTAATAATTAATACACAGCGTGTACTCGTTTTTCCATAAAACTACACGGCGTGTATATTTAATATACACGGCATGTACTTTTATTTTCCATTTTTCTCCACCACATTTATTAGACCTTGAGTAATGACTATTTATTTCTTAAATAAATGTAACTGCATTACTCGCTAATAAATATATTATTTCATCCACAATATATTCTCTCGAATAACTAGTGTCAAAATAAATGCGATCAGACATCCTTAAATAATTATTAAACCATAGTCGGTAATAATATTTATTTAACTTGTTAAATTAATATTTAACTGAGATACATGGACACACTTAGTGTGTGACCCTCTAGGCCTCTTTCTCAGTGGCATTAGGCTGAGCCTGCCTAAAGTCCAAGGTTAGCATCTAGCAACATGCCAAGGCACCCATAGAGAAAGAAGTTAACTCCGCAATGACGTGTCACCTCCTATGAATGATTACCATGTAATATAATCCCTTTGTCTCGATATCTCCAATCAAGTGGGTTACATGCTAGTTCCATCAAGCCATGTGCTTGATTATTCTTTCTTTGACTTCCTGGAATTGAACTTGCCCATACCTTACCATGGCCATGGATTTATTTAGGCTATATCAATTCCATCAAAGGGCCTGAGATATCTACTTCCGTTATGGAACAGAAGGGACAAATACTTTCTCTCATTATCTATTAATGCGGTATTACTCGTGACACACCCAATGTATCCTACCTCGTTGCGAACAGTGTGTCGTCACAGTTTTCGTCAATACATCTAAGTGCACGAGTTGTAATACCCATTAATAATAATCTTAAAGTCTAAGGACCAATACACACATCCGCATATAGGAACATCCAATGACACTATGAAATGTGGATTTCCTACTGGCGGGTCTCATTCTCATAATATCCTCCTGGATATTACCAAGGGCGCACACTATGAGAAGGTGCCTCAAAGTTTTATGATTCCTCACCCCTAATGACATGTATTATTTGTGTCCCTCAAATAATATCATCCGGCCATAGAACATACATTCAAGAACAGCGTTATGGCACTTCCGGGTTCTCATCATAGCAGGGATCCGCTATGAACCTTTAATGCAACAGCTATCCTTAAGACATTATCACATGACATGTCACGCAGAAGAACAATCAAGATGTGATAAGGCATTTATTTAAATGAATAAAGTACAAAGAAGTCGGTTCTAGACCACCAACTCCAACAGACTCCCACTTGGACTAGAGCCAACTACTAACCGCCTTTAACCCGCTAGCTCTCACATGATATTCATGATTCTGCTAAGATAGGCCTTTAGTCATGGGGTCTTCCACGTTCTCTTCCGTGGACACTCTGCTCACTACAAATTCACCCCATTGATAGAAATCCATCAAGAGGTGATACTTCCGGAGTATGTGCTTTGACCGTTAATGTGACCTTGGTTCTTTTGCAAGAGCCACTGCTGCAGTATTATCACAATACAATGTAATGTGATATTTAGTGCTAGGAACCACATCAAGCTCCTGGACAAAGTTCTGAATCCAGACGGGTTCCTTGGATGCATCAGAAGCCGCTATATACTCGGACTCAACTGTAGAATCGACGACAACTAGATACTTTGAACTCTTCCAGCTCACAGCTCCTCCATTGAGACAGAAAACATAACCAGATTGTGACTTTAGATCATTCTGATCTGTCTGAAATCTAGCATCAGCATACCCTCTGATGACAAGCTCCTCGTCTCCTTCATACACCAGGAACATATCCTTAGTTCTTCTCAGATACTTAAGGATAGTCTTAATAGCAGTCCAATGTTGTTCTCCTGGATTTGCTTGATATCTACCTACTATGCTCAGTGCATAGGCAACATCAAGCATGGTTTATAACATGGCATACATGATGGATCCTATAGCCGAAGCGTATGGGATCTTACTCATCCTATCTTTCTCCTGTTGTGTCTGGTGACACATTTTCTTAGAAAGATGTAAGCCATGTGACACTGGAACCAATCCCCTCATGGATTTTTCCATACTAAATCTCTTTAGTATCTGGTCAATGTATGTACCCTGACTTAGTCCAAGCAGCCTCTTGAATCTATCATGAATGATCTTGATCCCTAGAATGTAGGATGTTTCTCCTAAGTCCTTCACGTAGAAACACTTGTTCAACCAGTCCTTAAATGACTCTAAGGTTGGTACGTCGTTTCCAAAAAGCAATATGTCATCAACATATACCACTAGGATGACGGCTGCATTCCCATTAAACCGCTTATAAACACATGGCTCACATTCGTTCTTAATGAA
The DNA here is from genome assembly GCA_963277665.1 of Viscum album. NCBI lineage: Eukaryota > Viridiplantae > Streptophyta > Magnoliopsida > Santalales > Viscaceae > Viscum > Viscum album. The sequence goes on along the minus strand of OY728127.1, from coordinate 1,438,523,116 downwards.
GCCAAATTCCTTTATGGATTCATAAAATTGAATGTTCCATGACCTGGAAGCTTGTTTCAATCCATAAATGGATTTTTGCAACTTGAAAACCCGTTTGGCTTCACCTAGTGTCACAAACCCTTCTGGTTGTGTCATATAGACATCTTCCTGAAGGTTCCCATTCAGGAATATTGTTTTGACATCCATCTGCCAAATCTCATAGTCATGGTAAGCTGTTATGGCAAGTATGATTCTTATGGATTAAAACATGGCAACTGGCGAGAAGGTTTCATCATAGTCAATTCCTTGACGCTGTCTGAATCCTTTAGCCACTAGCCTTTCTTTATAGGTGCTAACTTGACCTTCCATGTCCATATTTCTTTTGAATACCCATTTGCATCCAACAGGCTTTACATCAACTGGATCATCGACCAGAACCCAAACTTGGTTCTGATACATTGAATCCATCTCAAAATTCATAGCTCCTAGCCATCTTGCAGCTTCTGAGCTTTCTACTGCTTCCTTGTAGGAGAGAAGTTCATCATTGTCCAACAATAATGATTCACCATCCTCGGTGACTAGGAAACAAAATATCTCTGGTTCCCTTACCTATCTTGAGCTCCTATGCAGTACTTGTGTTTCTGGAACCTCTTCCATGGGGACTTGTGGAACTTGTTCCTGTACCAACTCCTGTGTATCTTGAGAATCAACTTCGTCGAAGTCAATCTTTCTCCCACTATCCTTCTTTAGGGTGTGCTCCCTCTCAAGAAAGACTGCTTGTCTGATGACAGTCACTTTCTTGTCTTGAGGGTTATATAGGTAATATCCTTTCGTTTCCTTGGGATATTCTATAAAGATACACTTCGTGCCTCAGGGTGCTATTTTGTTGCCTGATAAGGCCTTAACAAACGTCTCACATCCCCATACACGTGTGTGCGACAAAGTGGGTTTCCGTCCATTCCATAACTCAGATGGAATTCCATTTGATGCCTTAGTTGGTACTTGGTTTAATGTGTATGCTGCAGTTTGTAATGCATATCCCCAAAAGGATAATAGAAGATCTGCATGACTCATCATCGACCTCACCATGTCCAACAAGGTGCGGTTACTCCTTTCACTAACACCATTCCACTATGGTGTATAAGGAGGAGTGAGCTGAGATAGAATCCCAGACTCCCGTAGAAGATCGATGAACTCTTGGTTCAGATATTCTCCACCTCAATCCGGTCGAAGCTTCTTTATCTTCTTACCAAGCTGATTCTCTACTTCATTCTTGAATTCCTTAAATTTCTCTAAGGCTTCTAACTTATACCTCATCAAGTAGAAATATCCATGTCTACTCAAGTCATTAGTAAAAGTAATAAAGTAAGAATATCCACCTCTACCTTCTACTGGAAATGGTCCACACACATCCGTGTGTACCAATCCTAGAAGCTCTGTGTCCCTTTCACCTTGTCCACCAAAAGTCGGCTTGTTCATTTTCCCTTGTAAACAAGTGTCACATCTATCAAGTGGTTTTAGCTCAGTAGAGTCTAAATAGACATATTGGCAGAGCTTTGTCAAACGCTTATTGTTCACATGACCAAGGCAGTGATTCCATAACTGGGTGATGTATGAGTCATGTGAGTTTGTTTCGTTATCGATTGCCAACACTTGGTTTTCGTAATTTAATACATACAAACCATTATTCAAATGTGACATACCATAACATACGTTGTTCTTATAAAAGAGAAAACCCTTATTTCCGAACTTGAAAACAAATACATCCATATACAAACAAGGTAGAGAAATAATGTTCTTGGTAACACTAGGCACAAAATAACAGTTATGTAAAACCAAAATCATCCCAGTCGGTAATGAGAGGTGGTAGTCGCCAATAGCCAACGCAGCCAGCCTTGTGCCATTGGCAGCTCGAAGATCCACCTCTCCTCTGGCGATCTTTCTAAATATACTTGGTTCCTGCATTTGAATACATATGTGAGCCCCAAAAGTTGTATATAATACCCAATGCGTAGAAATAGAAAGATTTCACTCGATAACGAACGCACCTTTAGCATCCCCATGCTTCTGGGTGCAGTTCCTCTTCCAGTGGCCCTGCTTGACACATGAAAAACACACTGCCTCCCGTTCCTTGCCCTGCCTCTGGATATTCCCCTTCATGGAGGGACGGTGCTCGGGGGCTTCAGACCGTTTATAAGTCTTTGGCCCTTTTTCCTTGTCCTTACTTTTCTTGTTCACCACAAGGATCGCGGGTTTGTCATGCCCCATGTCCTTATCTTCCTGGTGAATCAAGGTTAGAATCTCTGATAGACTCTTCTCATTTCCGCTCATGTTATAGTTGACAATGAAGCTAGAGAAGGTCTTGGGCAGTGATGATAGGATGAGATCTGTACGCAACTCATCTGGGAATTTAATCCCTAAGATGTCCAGGCATTCAATTTAGCCAATAAGCTTGACTACATGAGGCCCAGCTGGCGCAGACTCTCCAAGCTTCGTGGTAAACAAAGCATTGGAGATCTCATACCTCTCCTGTCTCGCCTTCTCTTGGTAGAGATATTTAAGGTGAGACATCATGCTATACACGTCCATGTTTTCATGTTGCTTCAAGAGCTAATTAGACATGGCTGATAGCATGAAACACTGGACATCTGTGGAATCATCCATGTGTTTCATGTAGAGAGATAATTCCTCATCACTAGCCTATTTCCCATGCGCAACTGGAAAAGGCTCTTCCAGCACATATAATTTCCTTTCGTGGCGAAGGACAACGCGTAAACGCCTCTGCCACTCTTGGAAATTGGTGCCGGTGAGAAGGTTTTATTTTTCGAGTATGGTGCGCAATTATATGTTTGAAGTCATTTTCTTTCCGTTTATACAAATTAAGATGAGAAAAGGTTTAGTAATTTATTACAAAAATTGAGACAAATAAATAAATTAATACTTATTAGTCTCCCACTATTTTATCGAAATCCAATATCCCTCACCATTGACTTCGGAATATTCTGTTGCCTGAATATTCTAGTGGCAAGGATCCATATTGCCCTTCACATTACCCCAACTAGGGTTGGTCAAGCAACTTGAAGGGTTTCAGGTAGGCATTCCAAATGCCAACTGCATTAACTCGCAGCTCCTTGATCCGCTGAGTGGACTCCCCAATCCTAAAATCCTTTTATTTTGGATTTCCTCAACCTTTGCCTCTTGGTCACACTAAGTCCTACTATGGCAGTCAACCCTTGATGTGAACCAAGTCAAGTCAACCCAAAACCTTGAATTAGAATTCCCTGATAATTGAAAGCACCCCAACTAGGGTTGGTCAAGCACTTTGAACTATTGTTCGATTCTAACCAAGATTATGGAAGGCTATACTGACATAATATTTCTTTTGAGGGATTTTATCCTTATACGTAAATTGCCATTTTATTATCTTTGATTACATGATTGTTAATATTAAGTGGGATATACTTAAGTGATTAACCGTGTCTAAGATAATATTTACGTATAAACCAGTTTTTATTTTAGTTCCATATTGCATTCTTGTTATATTCATTAATTGTGTGATCATGACAACACACCAACAATAAATAAACCATGCAACTGATAGAAATAAAATAAATGGTATGATCATGAGATTGTTCTATTGGTTAGTTTATCTAGCGGTTGATAAACTAACCCAATACCTAGGGGAGAAACAACTTGAACCTTACGGGTTCGTGTTTACAGCTTTCCACCTGTCCACCTTTGTATCTCCTTGGATTGGTTTCACCTCGGCTCCTGAATTGAGCTGCCTCCACTAGCTTGGGAGCTCCATCCATTACATATGCATTTATCTCACACGCAGGTGAGGGGTAAAATGGGTTTTTACATAAAATAATCCTTGGGCGCGCAGGCCCTACATATTAATGAGGAGATGGATCGCAGGACAACAAATTTAATTTAAATAAATAAATTAAAAGAAACCATTCACATACAAAGGTCTCAGTCTAGCTCATGATCATCCATACATGAAATGATATTTTCACATAAATAAAACTAGCATTCAATTCTTTATTCGTTCTTGTTTAAGATAAATCAAGCTCGAATCAATTAATTATCTTTAATTAATCAATCCTTTTATCTTAAATCCCTTTTCTGAATTTCCTTGAGATTATCATCCATCATAATTTTAAACAAATAAATTCATTTAAAATTATCCTTGTACGTAACTTGTACCTTGTAGGCAACCCGGTGAATTCCCATTTATTACGCAGATGTTAAATTAAACACATATATATAAAACACCTATCACGTGTTCTTCCACATCGTTACGCCTTCACCATGGTACACGGCTCAAAGTTTTGTATAATATAATAATAAAAATAAATCTGCGTAATTTGGGTGAGTACACGGCGTGTAGTTCCGAATACATGGCGTGTACTTTTCTTCACCATCCATCTGATGTAAACGCCCGGGGACAGGGAGTGTTAATGTACTTCGGAAATTTTCGGAGTACATGGCGTGTACAGTGGGACACACGCCGTGTAGTTTCCGCGTTACATGGTTTCCAGCCGGGCATGCCGTGTACGGAGTACACGAACCAACCCTAACCTGAAGGGACTACACGCCGTGTTCATTGGACCACACGGTGTGTATTTCGGAAACCATGTGCCACCTGTTTCTAGTCAACACATGGTGTCTGAAATTCTTAGAAAGAATCCAATACACGGCCTGATTTTGCAGATCAATCAATGCATTGAACCTAGACTACACGGCGTGTAATTCCGAATACACTCCATGTATTCTGGTGTTATACGGCCAGAAACGTTTGGCTCCTCCGGATGAGTTCCTCTATTTTATTTTAATCAAAATTAAAAGAAAAAATCGTTTCTGTGAGGTGAACGAGAAACGAGGGAGGAGGAATAGATCTCAATATTCAGATTTCCAGAACGATTAAACTTGAATTGAAATAACTAAATTATTAAATGCGTAAATTACCAATGAAAAACTAAATAATTATAATCAACGATATGACCCCTTTGATACCACTTGAAGGTTCCGGGCGCAGCGGAAGTGCGTTGGTGGGTTTGCCCAACTTTAATTTTAGCGTTAAACGATGTTAAATCAGAGATCAGTCACTATATAAAACACCAGATCTTTGGAATAGAACGAAGAACAAAAAAGAAAAGAAGAGTCCTAGAACCCTTAAGATAGGATATTCATATGTTGGTTATAATTAATTTAATTAATTCATAAGAATTACCTCGATGGAATTCTTTCTTCGTTGATGTGTCCGGTCATGATTCGGTGATCCGTCATTGTGTCGTAGAATCCAAGTGTAGGATTCCTCTAGAGGTGATCCACACGTGTGTCACGTATCTCCGGATGTTGCCGAAGGGATCTCTGGGTGCTAGCGTGGAAGAACCTTCTCTTGCGATGTCCGCCTTCGACCGCCTTGATCCGGTGGAGGATCTTTCTCTCATAACTTGAGGGCGTTCTTGGTGGAAAGGGAATTCTCTCTTGGATTGAGAGTATTTCCAAATCCGTTGTGCACAACAATGGATCTTTAAAATGTTGGGGTTGAAAGGATATTTATAATCAGGTTTGAGGTTAATAGATTCATGATAATAAATAAACGCGTTACGCATTTTATTTATTTCATTAACTCTTATTGAAAACCCCATGTCGAATTATTAATTCCTTGAAAAGCGCCCATGCTGATTATAATAAATAGCATTTATTAAAATAATATTAAATCCTCAAAATCCCAACTAGAAAAACTACACGGCATGTAATAATTAATACACGGCGTGTACTTGTTTTTCCAATAAACTACACGGCGTGTATATTTAATATACACGGCGTGTACTTTTATTTTCCATTTTTCTCCACCACATTTATTAGACCTTGAGTAATGACTATTTATTTCTTAAATAAAGGTAACTGCATTACTCGCTAATAAATATATTATTTCCTCCACAATATATTCTCTCGAATAACTAGTGTCAAAATAAATGCGATCATACATCCTTAAATAATTATTAAACCACAGTCGGGAATAATATTTATTTAACTTGTTAAATTATTATTTAACTGAGATACATGGACACACTTAGTGTGTGACCCTCTAGGCCTCTTTCTCAGTGGCATTAGGTTGAGCCTGCCTAAAGTCCAAGGTTAGCATCTAGCAACACGCCAAGGCACCCATAGAGAAAGAAGTTAACGCCGCAATGACGTGTCACCTCCTACGAACGCTTACCGTGTAATATAAGCCCTTTGTCTCGATATCTCCAATCAAGCGGGTTGCATACTAGTGCCATCAACCCATGTGCTTGATTATTATTTCTTTGACTTCCCGAAATTGAACTTGCCCATAACATACCATGGCCATGGATTTATTTAGGCTATATCAATTCCATCAAAGGGCCTGAGATATCTACTTCTGTTATGGAACCGAAGGGACAAATCCTTTCTCTCATTATCTATTAATGCGGTATTACTCGTGACGCACCCAATGTATCCTACCTCGTTGCGAATAGTGTGTCATCATAGTTTTCGTCAATAAATCTAAGTGCACGAGTTGTAATACCCATTAATAATTATCTTAAAGTCTAAGTACCAATACACACGTCCGCAGATAGGAACATCCAATGGCACTATGAAATGTGGATTTCCTACTGGCGGGTCTCGTTCTCATAATATCCTCCTGGATATTACCAAAGGCGCACACCATGAGAAGGTGCCTCAAATTTTTATGAGTCCTCATCCCTAATGGCATGTATTATTTGTGTCCCTCAAATAATATCATCCGGTCATAGAACATACATTCAAGAATAGTGTTATGGCACTTCCGGGTTCTCATCATAGAACGGATCCGCTATGACCCTTTAATGCAACAGTTGTCCTTAGGACATTATCACATGACATGTCATGCAGAGGAACAATCAATATGTGGTAAGGCTTTTATTTAAATGAATAAAGTACAAAGTAGTTGGTTCTAGACCACCAACTCCAACAAACCCAAGATCCCACTTTTCTTCAATAAAAACAATTGTAGCACTTTCTTACTCATTCCTCCACTTTCTATAATCCTCTAAAGGTTCTGCAAGCTATCAATAATCCCTTCATCAAGATTTTTAAGTCACACACTCATGTAATTGTACCTCCCTTTCTCATTTTTTTATCCAAGATTCATTATATTGTTATTCAATTTTGTTTTGAATTAAAGATTATGGTGTATGTATTCACCCCTCCCATATAATTCCCTTATTATTTTTTAATTATGAGAGACCCATTTCTCTATCATTAATCCCTCAAATGTACATATGTTACCATGCCGAAATTTCATAAGAGTTATTTCATTCCTCCTCTTTCTTCCAGTTTCTTTATTATGTTACGCCTTCTATTTCGAAATTACATATATTGGTACATGTATTTATATGAACCTATTACATTACATTTAATTTATATATTATGAGAGACCCCTTTTTTCTTATGTTACCCCTTTTTATAAATTTTTATGTCACTTCGTTAGGCTACTGAAATTGCATCGCGAATTTCCATTCCAAAACAATCGTGTTGTGAATTTTGTAGCCATTCACTATCAAGGGTTTTAACCATTATACACATATACCTTTTTATTTAGGATTTACATGTATTTATTCAACACCCCCTTAAAATGGAATAAATTATTATTATGAATGAATCCTTGGTTTATGATATATGTGGCACACTAAATCGTGAGAATGAAATTAAAGTAATGGGTGTGCCCAAATTTACATAGAACTCCAATTCATTGGGTAGTGTTTAGTATCATGATAATACATGTTTTGATAGGGGTTTACCTGATTATATTATCATAATTTTTCCACTATTATGTCTTGGTAGTATATCCTTGACCAATGATGAAATGTTTTATGTTGTTTCCACATTTCTATGTTATAATTATCATGTTATATCATGCCTTTATGTTCATGTTTCATTTATGCTCCATTGATATGACTATTGTATAACATCTATTTTATTCCTCATCTTATTCCATGTTTATTCCTTTGTTGGGATTTATATCTCACCCCTTTCTTTTGTACATCTTCAAGTTATCCCATGCAATGTTATGTAAGATCAAATGTTGTGGTCATGTAAAGGATGTTTCCAATGAAGATGTTGTATTTCATGTTTTTTCTGTTATATAATGTACCTAATTCCAAAATACACTATAATTCTTGATCTTTAAGGTTTTATAAATTTTAATTTAATATCATTAAATCATGTATGAATATAATAAAAAGAATAGGGTTGTTATAGTTGGTATCAGAGGAAAGCTTAGTTATTTTGAGATTAGGATTAAAAAACTCTAGTGAAATCCTTAGGGATAAGAATAAGTATAAAAAACATCCATAAATCATTGTGAGTATATATTATGTTGTTTATCAAGAAAATACATCCTTATCTAGATAAAAACAAGTGTATATATCTATGTAACATAAGTATCTATGGGAAAAACCATAAAACACCACTTTGAACTAGAGTCGAATTGGAACTATTGCATGACAATAGGACTTAATACACTCCTGGTTTGACTCTCCTTGGGGATATGCTTCGATAATTTCATAATCCTAGTATTAAACATTATTAAGGGAATAAAAAATCCCATAAGAATATACGTTAGAAAATAAATTAGTGATAACATAGATTGAAGCCTACAAATTCACAAGTAAAGGAAATAAATGTAATTTATAAGCTATCCCTTTAATATCATTGGATTACCCTTTATGTGTTTAATAGTTTAAAATAATTAACCCTAATTTTCCTTTTATTCTAGACAATTGATTATAATAGGAGGCATCAGTCTAACAACCGATACGAAGATCAATGTAATGACTACCCAAATGAGATGCCCCATCTGTTGAGAGAGGTAATTGAAAATATTGGCACAATAACTTATCAGTTAACTCATGTTTTGAATAGAAAAATGGATCAATATGAATTTTCACCTCCCCCCCCCCACCCAAGAAAGATCAAGTCACAATTGAGAGCTTCATGAGACAAAGGCCTCCTACTTTTAATGGATCACCTGATCCCTTAATCGACGAACAATGGATCAACTCCATTGAGAATATCTTCTCCATCCTTCAATGCTCTAAACAATATATTGTTCTTCTAGATGCTTATCAAATGTATGGTGAATCTAATCAATGTCGTACATTGGTCAAAAATACTAATCATGAGGAAGTGATCAAGGCAATGGGACGGAAGTATTTCTGGAAAAAAATTCGATATTTTTTTCCTTACACCCTCTAATATAAGATTTAAAGGGATGTAATTTCCCTAAAAAAGACGATGAATCCATAGAAGAGTATGAATAAATCTTCATAAGGATTGCACGATACACTTTCTAATTTTATGTTACCCCCAAATGAATGGTTGACCGCTTCATTGGTGGGCTAAAACATAGCCTACGGAAAGCCATAGTGATCCATGACTTTGATAGCTATGAGTAAATTGCCTGATGTTCCCTCAAAGACAAAATGGGGATCAGCAAATCTTAGGGGTATCATGGTGATAAGAAGACGAAGGTGGAGTCAAATTATAACCTTCTGATAGAGAAATATAAACGTGCCAAAAAATTTCAACATCCCACTTTTCAAAGGTGCAGAATGAAGCACCATGGAAACTGCCTGAAGGGGATGAGGAAATGATTTAATTATAGGAAGGAAGGTCACCTAGCCAGTCATTATCAACAAGAAAAACCTGCTACTACGATGAAGGAAATATTTCTCTGACAAAACCACATTGTATTGTTCATTGCTACAACTTCATGGAACTAGGTAATTTCTCAAACCAATGCACTAATCCTAGGGTTTTTTTAGGCAACCAACAACCACCAAGGTATAAAGGGAGATATTTTTCCTTCACTATTGATGAAGTGAATCCCGAAAACAAGTGGTGACAGATACACTAGTTATTCATAAAATAATAGAGAATGTATCTTTTGATTCAGGTTCTACTTATTATTTTATATCCCAAAAGTTTAGCAGAACTATCTAAACACCACCACAAATCATGGAAGTGGGGATTTTGGTGAAAACGAAAAATTGGGAAATTAAAGAATTCCATGTATATAACTCCTCCACTATCATAATTTTGGGATTTAACTTCCTGTAGAAGTTTATAATACTTCCCTTGGTTGAATTTGATGCAATTATTGGCATGGATTAGATTCCCCTATATATATCCAACATAAATTTTCGTGAGAGGGAAATCTCTCTCCATATGGAAAATCAACCCCTGATTCTATAAAAGTGTAAGGAGTGGGATGAATCTTCTTTAGAACCATCATTCCAGTAATGGATATTAATGTCATATGATCATGTGTATCATGCTTAGATGATAGTTTCTACGGATGGAACCATCCTCAAAGACATGCATATTGTGAGTTAATTCACTGATGTGTTTCCTCATGAAATTCCTGGTCTTCCTCCTAGTGGAGATGTTTAATTCTTAATTGATCGTATACTTGGGGAATTTCCAATATCTAAGACTCCATATAAAATCGATATTGTATAACTTTAGGATCCAAGTAATCGTCTATAAAGAATTTGGATAAAGGTTTTATATAACGAGGTGATTCACCATAGGGTTCACCAATTCTCTTCATCAAGAATAAGGATGGGTCAATGCACATTTTCATTGATTATCATGAGCTCAATAAAAACATGATAAATAAAAAGTATCTATTTCCAAGATTTTAGGACTTGTTTGATAATCTACATGGATCACAATACTTCTCCAAGGTGGATATATGGTCAGGATATTACATTGTAAGGGTGAATAAGGAGGATAACCCCACGACTGCTTTTCTTACAAGGTACAAGAATTATTCATTCACGGTGATTCCATTCGGACTCACTAATGATCCAACAATCAAAATGGAACTTATGGATAGATTCTTTGGAGATTACCTTCAAAAAACTGAGATAGATAGTCTTTATTGATGATATTATAATATACTCCAAAAATAATAAAGAGAAGGAGGAGAATTTATGTACTGTACTAATGACCTTGTAAAAGAAAAATCTTTATTCCAAGTACATAAAATGTGAGTTTTGGATGAAGGAAGTCTCTTTATTGTGGCATATCATCCCAAGTAATGGGATATTTGTGACCCTTCAAAGATTGTGGCAATTGACGTATTTCCAAGGACAATATCTATGATAGATGTCCTTAGTTCCCATGGATTATGTGGGTATTATCGTCTATTTGTGAAAAATTTATCATTATTGTCAAACCCTCTAACCAATATAACTCATAAGGGGGTCAAGTTTTCTTGGAATGATGAATGTTAAGATAGCTTCAAGGTCTTGAAATAGAGGCTCATAATTGTTCCCCCTCTCTCACTACCCACAAGTGGAGTGATATTTGTGGTATTTAGTGATTCTTCAAAGAAGGGCATGGGCTATGTGTTGATGCAAAATGACAAAGTCATTTCCAATGATTCATGCCAGTTTAAAGTTCATGAGAAGAACAATCCAAAACATTATTTTTAGTTTTCTATAGTGATATTTTCTTTAAAATTTTGTGACATTACCTCTTTGGGAGAACTATGGAATATATACATATAACAAAATCCCCAAGTATATATTCAAACAGAAATAGTTGAATATGCACGAACGAAGATGGTTAGAGTTGATCAAAGAATATGATTTCCCAATTCACTATCAAACTAGGAAAGCGAATAAAGTGTAAGACACTCTAAGTAGAAAGGATTCAGAAACTCTTTAATTTATGAGAATTGATAAGGATCTTATCTTCTTATACATGAATATGATGAACATGGAAATCATAGTGGAAGTAACATCATCAATCCTTTCACAAATGATTTCTCAATTTACACTTTTAGGAAGGTTAAAGGATTCTCAATGAGATGGTGTTGGAATTTATAAGATAGTGGAAACTATTAAAAAATGGAAATCCTCAAATATCGTTTTCAATGAAAAAATTGTTTTATGATTTGGGTTAAGACAATGTGTACCATCAAATCCTGATTTAAAGAAGGAGATGTTGGATTATGCACATAGATCAACATTATCTATCCACCCTAGAAGCACAAATATGTATTGAGATCTCTAGGAACACTATTGGTGGTACAATATGAAGAAGGATATCACTGAATATATATATAAAGATGTCTCATATGTTAGCAAGTTATGGTGTAAAGGGAAAAATCTAAGGGGATGATGCAACCATTTCCCATTACTACATCGAAATGGGAAAACATCACTATGGAATTTGTAACTGGTCTTCCTAAAACATCTAGAGGAAAAATTATATTTGGGTTGTAGAGTATCGACATAAAAAAACAATACCCTTCATTATGATTTGACATTATTTCTCATTGGATCAACTTGTACAGATATACATCAGAAAGTGGAGAGGTTTCATGGTGTGCCACTATGGATTGTATCTGATTGAGATCTAAGTTTCACCTCTATGTTCTAGAAGAGTCTCCAACATGATCTAGATAATGATTTAAACTTCATCACATCCTATCACCCTCAAACTGTGGTCTATTATTAGTGGACTATACAGACACTTGAGGACATGTTGAGAGCATGATCAATGGACTTCAAATGAGGATCAGATCCACATCCTCCTCTGGTTGAGTTCTCTTACAATAACAATTTTCACCCAAGAATCCAAATGTATACCTATAGAGCCCTTTATGGGAAAAGTTGAATAATACATGAATGATGTGATGAAGTTGGGGAAATGAAAACTACTAGGTCCTAATGTAGTCAAGGAAATGGTGGAGAATGTTCAGGGCATTCAGCCGCACATCAAGGTTTCTCAGAGTCGACAGAAAAGCTACACTGAAAATTGTAAACAAGACATTTTTTTGATGTTGGAGACATGGTATGACTATGCATATCTCCATGAAAGAGAGTAATGATATTTGAGAATAAGGGAAATCTTATTCCAAGGTACATTATCCCTTTTGGGATCCTTGATCGCAATGGAGCGGTGGCCTACTGACTAGAACTCCCACCAATCCTATCTCATGTACCTCATGTATTTCATGTATCCCTCATGAGAAAGTAAAAACCCTTACCCCTATAATGTACTTAATATAAATGTGGTACCATTAGAGAATGTCCTCTGTTATGAGGATAAGCCACTGAAAATCTTAGATCGTAGAGACATAGTTCTACGTAATTAGACAATGCACCTGGTCAAAGTGTTGTGGAGAAACCACAAGTTTGAAGAAGAAATGTGGGAACCGGAGGAGGTGATGAAACAGAGTTACCCTCATCTTTTTGAATTTGGGAAATGAAAATTTTGAGGGAGAAATTTCTTAAGGGGGGAATATTGTAACAACCCAAACTGTTATAAGTGAAATTTCCCTTTTGACTTAATCAAATTACTTCTTTTGTAAAATGGATATAGAAAACACATGGCTCTATTTTTATTATTATATCCAATTTGATTTAAGTGAACATTAAGTATATTTACCATTGATAATATATTCTTTGAATAGTGATCACATGACTAGTATAAATATATGGTTTTAACAAGTCTTTTCGACACAAACAAAAGAGGTAATGGACTCTACCAGTTAGATCATTTCCTATTAAGCGCATTTATCAAATCTTCTAAGGGATATAGAATTTATAGGATTTTCCCTATACCAATACCAAGCCAAGATCTATCAACTTAAGTATGAGTGAAACCATTTATGGGCGAAGTTCAAACACATTGAGATCACAGTCAGAACCATGTTCACCGAACGTCCCCATGTAAGTTTCACGATCATACACCTTACTCTTAGGGTGTATGCTAGTGTAATAAAATAATTTGTATCAAGACCGTAACATTATGATTATGCACGTTATTGTTTTTATAGAATAAATAATATACTTTCATTCTATTATTATTACATTGTAAATGATTTTTAAAGAAAAATAGTATTTTTTTTTGACATTCAAATTGAATTAAGATATATATTTTGATGAATTAATAAATAATATTTTAATAAAATATTATTATTAGAATTATTTTGTTAAATATAAATGATTATATATTTTTTATGAGGCTAAATGTAATTTTTAATGTGGTTTAAAAACTATTTTTTTTCAAAACCCACTAATTTTCAACAAATTTTGTTTTTTATTTTAAAAGTGAAAATTGCAATATTTAAAAAATTATTTGGATAAATTGAATATTATATTTGAAATTAGTGTGTGAAAATTATTCAATGCTGAATTTTTCACAATTTTCTAAGACAGTCGAATTTTAGGGTAAAAATTAAATGCCAAATAAATATATAGTATCTTTTATGACATCATTATGGCCCAATAGTGAAGTAATAAACACTATTAAATGTAAATTATTCCAAATATAAGTTTTACCATTAAAATAATCTTATTTTATATATTTTTGACTTATTTTATAAATCCTTTGTGAATCCTCTATTATGTATTATATATTTTATGATTTTATGTTCATTTCTTTAATAATGTGACTCACATCCACATAAGCAAGGCTAATATTTTAATATCTTCAGAACATGGAATTATAAAATATTTCTTTTGAATCTTATTTTGAAAAAACCATGGGAACATTTTTGGTTTTTAATATTTAATTATATATATAGCGAAATCTATGTTTGTGAAATATTAAAGAATTCCTCTCTCATTTCATATATAAACCAACCCAAGCTCCCACTTCTCTTCACTCAAAAAACTTTTATCATGTCCTTAATTTGTCCTCCCATCTCTATAATAATACCAATGTTCCCCAAGTTCCCACGAAGCCCCTCCTCATGCTTTTGAAGTCACACACGCAAGTAAGGGTTTCTACCTTTCTCATTTTTTATCCAAGATTAATTATATTGTTACTCCCTTTTATTTTCAATTAAAAATTATGGTATGTGTTTCATAAACTCCCACACACTGACTTTATTATGTTTCCATAATTATAGACCCCTTTATCTCTCCTTAATCCCTCTAATGTACACCCTTTACCATGCATAAATTTCGTAAGAGTTATTCCACTCCCCCTCTTTCTTCAAGATGATTTATTATGTTACACCATATATTTTCAAATTACTTATGTTGTGACATGTATTTCTATGACCCTATTACTGTCCATTTAATTTATATATGATTATTGACCCCTTTAACTCTCATTAAAACTTTTAATGAATTTTTATGCCACATTGATAGGCTGCCAAAATTGCACCACGAATTTTTCGGAACAATTGTGCAGTGAATATTGTACCCATTCCCTATCAACGGTGTTCACTTTTATAAACATATCTATTTTTATTGAGTACATACATGAATTTATTATGTACCCCTTTATCTTGGAATAAATTATGGTGATGAATGAATCCATTATTTATGATCGATGTGGCACACTTAAGCATGATAATGAAATGAAAGTGACGAGTGTTCCCAAAATTATATAGTTCTTCAATGCATTGGGTAAAGTATAGTATCATGATACAAAATCTTGGTAAATGGTTTTACCTAATTATTTTATGGTACATTTTACACTATGATGTCTTGGTAGTTTATCCTTGACCTATGATGCAATGTTTTGAGTTGTTGCCACATTTCCATGTTATGATTATCATGATATATCATGCCTTTATTTTAATGATTCTTTTATAATCCATTGATAGGACTATTATATAATATTTTTTGTATTACTCATGTTATTCCATGTTTATTACCTTACTGTTCTTTATATCTCACCCCTTTCTTATGTTCATCTTCATGTTATCTCATGCAATGTTAAGTGCGATGGAATGTTGAGGTCATGTAAAGAAATTTTAAAAAAAGATGTTGGATTTCATGTTTTATGTTGTTATGTAATGTACCTAAATCCCAAATACACTATACTTATTGATATTTTGGGTTGTATTAAGTGTAATTATACATCATTTAATCATGTATAAATGTAATAAAAAATGGGGTTGTTATACCCATCCTAAGACAAGCTCGTCACTCGACTGGGTCGTGTTTACACTAATCCTTTTTGTGGCCTCATATTCCACACTATTAAAAGAATAGGAAGCTTCATGTACTGACAACCTTACTGTTACTCATCTCATTAGAATCCTCGAATAGAACATCTCACCTGAAGATGTTGAACCACTAGGTCGTGAGACTGCAATGCTCTTCTCTACTCCACCAGCATCACTCTGTTTTTGCTATGAAATGAGCAACAAATTAATAATTTTCATTACATAGGTCAATATGAACATGTTGAAATGATACTTGATATCATGTGATATACCCTCATCCAAATGTCTCCCCCTCAATAGATCATCAGTATGGTACATTGGCTCCAAACACATCAAATATTTAAATCACGTTGAGTACTCTATATCACTCAAATCACCCTACTACAAACTCATCAATTCACTAGTCCTCTATTCTCATAGATTATTGGTCTATAAATCATCACAGAACCTGGTTTGGAAATTATCCGAAACAATATCTCGCAACCCTTTATCCTAGTTCATAACATCCCACCAGCTCTTTTCTACTCCATGAAGCATGTAAGTCTAGAGCATCACTCTCCTCTCAGGAGGTGTCTCTAGATTCTTGAAGAACTCTAAAATGGTCTCAATACAATACTCAATATCCAATAGAGATTTATAACCTAAAAACATCAGTGAATTATACTAATATAACACACATTTCATCTCATCTATAAAAAAGTTAAATTGGAGTGCTCCATAAATTTTCATCAAGAAGTTATAGAACCCCTCATAGAATTTAGCCCTAGTAATTGCGTTTAGAACAACATTTGGTGTTATAACTAACACAAAGGGAGGATCCCCTGGTATTACATGGCCTACCACCACTGGATCATGGTCATTGGAACCCTCATAGAGAATGAATTGATGTTTTCATGGTGGAATTCCACTACAATTCCAAACACACCTTATAAAAGAAAAATACCAAGGATCCTAGCTGAAAATTATAGGACAGGTCAAAACCCTCCTAAAACCATTTCATACAACACATCCTTATAATAAATCCAAAAAAAATACGAAGAAAATTCCCCAAAAACAACTAGAGACACTACCTCTTTCCCACTTAAAAGGTGGGCATATATTAAGTCTATGTTTTCAAGTTCACATTCCATTTCTATTTCGGGTAATATTCATTTCAATTATATCACAATTCAATTTAATGGTTAATATAAATTGTTCTCCAAATTCTGTTCTATGCAGGCCCATATTCATAATGAACCAAAACATGGAATCCATCTAATTTAAACCATAACACATTCCATAAAGTCAAACACAACAACATTTATAGCTATCACAACACCCATCACTACATCATGCAATACGTAATTCATCCTAAATGGCATGGAAAAATGCATGGAATGTGATTTCTAAAAAGTTCCTAGTATGATGCATGAGATGTGAAACCCTAATATCATTGGGTTGAAATAGAATATAAACCTAAATCACATCAATAATAACATCACAAATCAAGTGCATAATCTAATGATGGAATCAAATCAACTATAATTTTCAAAATTGAGAAAACAGCAATTTAATTCGAGGAAATTTGAATTTTCCCCATATGTGGGTTAAATACTCCCTAAAAGAACTCATTAGCAAACTCTAATACCATCCCATCCCTATCTATTGTCTCCAAAAAGTAAAAAAAAACATAAATGAATGCTCTAACACCACATTGTAATGTCCCAAACCTAGATGTCACTGAATAGTTCCCTGAGCGTGTTTGGCTACATAGACTTAAGAATGTATACCAAACTCCAAAGGTTACCGACTAGTAGTGAGGGCCTATGTGTGTTAGTGGGGAGACTGTGCACTCATATATTGATTGTATCATAGCGGAATATCAATAACATGAAAGTAGTAGACAGAGATATAATACGCGAACAACTGATAGGTAAATAAGATAGGAATACATAACAAATAAAGAAGTGTCTCATATACAATGATGACGACACATGTATCCAAAAATCATCCAAAATCGGCACACAAAAGTACAATATAATAAAATTATCAAAAACCTAAAATGACCAAAACTAATATCACTTATAAGCATCACAATCCTTAGGTCGATCCCATGATACCCCAATCCTTATCATGCAACAAAATCAACTCTTAAACTATGGTTTCTTGTCTCTATCCTTACCTATATCCAAATAGTATTTTTGGGTACCCAACGGAGGCATGAACTGGTTGTGAGATACAATACTAGTAGAAAACTACCAAAAGTTCGATAAAATGAAGGTTCTTCAATATGATCTAAGAAGTGTTCAAGGTAAAAAATTATATATTAAATAAATGTATAGCTCCCATGGAATATCTACTACTATACAAGTGACACTAAATTATCCCATGAAGGCTCCCTGGAAAATATGGTCCAACTCCTATAACAAGTAATCTACAATCAATGAATAAATAACAAACATGAAATTTCAATTCATCCAAACATGTCACATAAAACACAGCCTTTCCGTACAACCTAATGTACAAGAATATCCACGACTGATCCATTCATCCAAGAATGTCAGATTTCTCATGGTCAGGCCGTATAATCAAACTTTTAGACCGCAAAGGGACTACTCCATTGTCTATAAGACTGAGGAATCCTCATTGAGTTCTAGGAGAAACTCGATTGAAACTAGATTAGGTAGTGATTAGAGTCCTCATAGCATGTCAACCAGACATTTCCAATTAAATTCTAAGTAATCCGAATACAAGGGGTGGCATAGACTAAGTCATCCCATGGAATAAAGACACCAAAATAATACCCTCTCCGAGGAATCCAATACTGTTTCAATGTCCATAAAATAAAATCCAAGGAATATAACCAATCACCATGTCATACCATTTACCATTTCACAAGATTTTAATTACATACAATGTGTATACCCACTAATTGACCACATTATATATCCAAGGTATTAATTTATTATACCATCCCATTATCAAAAGATAATAGAAAAATTGTGAGTTTTCCACTCATTTAAAAAATTTATAAATAAGCCATATAAAAAATGAAATGTAAATTTAACTCATTTAAAAAAATTCATAAACCTTTCAAATAGGTAATACATCCCTTAACTAACTAATTCAATCTTATATAAAATCAATTGATCTCCCTTCAAATAGATAACCATAAAAAACACCCCATGGGTTCTTCAATGTGGATTAAATGAGTTAAATTTATATAGTGCACCCCATGGGTGTCCTTGGTTGGAAAAAATCAACAAAATAATCCCAGACTAACCCAATGGCATCCCTAAAATGTCATATTAAATTAAAATAAATTATCTTTTCCAATTTCGGGGTCATTTTTTCAATTCTAGTGGGTGTCCCAATGAAAGGAATCCTAATAAATCCCCAAAACTCAAGGAAAAAGTATAGACCACCTACCTTAGCCTGATAGTGGAGGGATTATATTGTATCAACTCATGGTTCGACTAAAATCAAAAGAAAAATAAATAACATATGAAGAACCTAAAATTAGGGAACATGAGCCAAATCCTAATAGCAACATTGATAGAAAAATTGAAAAATGGCATCTAAAAGGAACTGATTACTCACCGATGTGCATCCATTGAGACGTTACATGCTTAAATTAGACATTGTATGGGGAAGAATACTAAAATATATGTATAGCCATGATTTAAAGATCTAAAAATCCACTCCTATGCATAGGATGAAATGTATGAAATTTGGTTTAAAAAAGATATTAATTTAATTCAAACTAATTAAATTTCCCAAAATTTAATGGGTTGTACAGTTTGGGGAATAGTTTCACAAACCGTGTTCCAAATGTGCATGCTTACATGTAAGAAAAGGGAACCCACATGGTTTACTAAAAAATAACAAAACATGAAAAAAAACATTTTTTGATATTGTAGATGTCTTCATGCGGTCATGTGCCCTAATTCGCATGGTTTGACTGAAATAGTGTGTCATGAAACTCCCCTCTATCTAGATTCTCATGGTATGATCTATCCATGTGGCCTTCTCTATATGGTTTTCACAAACCATGAACTATGACTATTTCACACTAAAACTTAGTTTCATGGATTCGAATAGACCCTAGAAACCCATGATACCTCCATAGCAACAAAGGGAATCCACATTAGGTTATATTTAAGAATTAAAACTGAAAAGTAAGGGATCTGTACCACATATGAAAACCCAAGTTCTTACACTCCCCACCTTGAGGATTTAAATCCCAAAAAATTCAAAATAATGTATACACAAAGATATGTATGTACTAATCATGAATATGAGGCTCCCACTACCATGATCTCTCATGAATATTTTTGTCCTGCCACTAGAAACGCACGGAAGTAATTACTTTCCCATGAACTATCCTCTCCTATTGATCCTCAAGTACTAAAGGGTAATTATTAAAGGAATATCCATCCTCGATGTCCATATCACCCCAGTATATAACATGTGATGTGTCATGGATGTACCTCCTCAGCTGTGACATAGGGAAGATGTTGGGTTCCTGATCTAACTATGGACCTAAATCTAAGTAGGGCACCAACTCTCCAAATCGATGCAGTATATGTAATGTTCACTAATGAAACAATTACCTACAAAAATAGTTTGGAATCATTTTTATAGGTCCCCAAACCATTGGTACAACCTATATTAATAGTTTGGGAAGCCGTTGGGTGATTTGGCGTGTGGATAGACCTATCCCAACGGTTTGGGGAAAACCGTTGGGAAAGACCTATCAGAACGGTTTGAAAACCATTCTTATAGACCTATAACAATGATTTTAAAACCTTTGGGATAGGGATTTCCATACAATTTTTCCCAAATCATTAGGATAGGTCTATCCCCACACCAAATCACCCAACGGGTTCCCAAACCATTGGTATAGTTAAATTTTAAAAAAAAAGTTGCAGTGGATGTTTGAACCCACAACCTTTGGGTTATATATCAAAGAATTTACCACTATCCTATAATTAACTTTGGAAATATATTTTGATATATATATATATATATAAATTAATATGTAATTTATATATTGATTTATTTGACGATATTTGACAAAATAATTCATAAAAAATAAGGTTACATATGCCAAGGGTTCTCAAAACCATTGGGATAGACCTATCCCAAAGGTTTTGAGAACCGTTGGGATAGGTACCCTGGATTTCCCAATAGTTTTTCCATACCACTGGGAAAAGTGGTAACAAAGTGGGTGTTTTCCAATGGTTGGGAAAAACAGTGGGTAAATCCATAGCCTTTCCCAACGGGTTGGAAAACCCATTTGGAAAGGTGGTCTCAAAGTTGGCTTTTGCTAATGGTTTGGAAAAACTGTTGGGAAAGGGTATGTCTTTCCCAATAGTTTTTCCAAACCATTGCGAAAAGTGGTTTCAAAATGGGATTTCCCAATAGTTTTGGAAAAACCATTGGGAAATCAATACCATTTCCCAATGGTTTGAAAAAAAATTGGGAAAGACATACCCTTTCCCAATGGTTTTACCAAACCATAGGGAAAAGTGGTCTTAATGTAGGCTTTTCCCAACGGTTTGGAAAACCATTGGGAAATCCATACCCTTTCCCAACGGTTTTTTCAAATCATTGAAAAAAGTGGTCTCAAAGTGGGATTTTCCCAACAACTTGGAAAAACCATTAGGAAAGGGAACATATACCAACGGTTTTTACGAACCATTAGTATAGATGCATTGATATATGTAGGGTTTCTAGTAGTGGTGCCATGGAATCTTAGAGATGTATTTTTTCCCCAACCAAATCTTTTTAATTCATGTCAAGTTGAGACCAAAAGGAATACATAGTCTATCTCCTAAAACTCCATGGGCGTACATCATATTTCAGCATATAACTTATGATGGATTTGTGTAGTACTCAAGTACTCCTAAATGATCTGATCCTTCTTGGTAGTTTCTCACACCAACATGAGTCCCATAAGTACTGACTCTCATGGGTATGTCCAGCAAAGAGCTGACCTTTAGGGTCACTCGTACAAAGTCCCAAAGGGTTCCATATTGATGGTGGAGTGATTGATGTTGTTGTATGAAAACTACACCTATTTTATGTAGTCATCTAAACAATGACCAATTTTCAACATACAATCTGATAACATTTCCTCCAGAACTAGAATGGTTTACTTAGTATGGTCATCAATTTATAGGTGAAACACTATTTTAAATCATAAATATATACCAAAATCCTCTTTTAATCCCTTCCATTACTGAGATGTTAAGTAAGTATCATGATCAAAAATGATTATTGAGGACTCCATTTAGAAGGACTATCTTCTGAATATTGAGGCCTACCAATATCTCTATTGAACTCTACTTCAAAATAGCTAATAAGTGGGATGGCAAGGTGAGTCGGTCTAGGATCCCCTAGATGGTATAATTTCCCTTGGATGTATGTGGTTATACAATTAATAAGTACATGGTTATCCCATACCACTTATACACTAACACATCAAGGGTTTGATTTAAACATGTTGGAACTTGGTGCTCATTCTTCACTTGCTAACATGTAACACCTCAAGAGACAAACTTTGTAACTCCCTTCTTTATCTTTGGCCACTAAATCTAACATTAGAGGTCCTTGTACAAATTTCCCCCACTTGGATGTACCACCAAATAGATGTATGAAACTTACTCATAACCACATCCCACAATGTCACTAATACCATCTTTCACCATTTAATAAGAAAGACATGCTCCCCACATTCATAAAATCCAACTAGAGCATGTCCAATGGCTATATGAGTACGTAGGGTCTCACAGTTGGTAACCCCATGTCATTCCTGGATTAATTTATATAAAATAATAGTGGTAACAACCATAAACTTGAGGTAATATCATCCATCTTCATCCAAAAAGTATAATAGAAATGATTCTAACTTCTCATATGCCATTTTCAGAAACTCAGAAAAAGATCTCCTCTTGAGAGCATCTGCTACTATGTTCCCCTTTCTTGATTTTAATCAATATAGATTTCATAATAGTCGAGGAAATATTTCCATTTCCTCTATCTCAAGTTGTGATCCTTTTGAGGGAATATATTCTTATGATTTTTGTAATCAGAATAGATGATAAACTATTATCTCATCTGGTAGTGTCACCACATCTTTAATGAGAATACTACGACTGCTAACTCAAGATCATGGGTTATATGCTCTTTATCATTTGGTTTAAACTAACATGACCCATATGTAATCACTTCATACCTCTGCATCAGAACACATCCATACTTGGTTACTAATGCATCAAATAACACCACATACTTGACACCATTCTTTGGAAATGTCAAGATGGGAGCAGTCGTCAATATCTACCTCAACTGCTGAAAATACTTCGGGAAAAACTCTATCCACATGAAATGATTCCGATTTCAGGTCAAATATATCATGGGCACTGATATCCTATATAAATCAAGTATCAACTTCTGATAATAGCCTACCAACCCAAGAAACCTCCACACCTATATCAGGATCTTGAGTATATCCCAATCGATCACTTGCTCGACCTTGGATGGGTCTACTTCCAATTCATCCAATGAGAAAAAATTTCAAAGAAAGTGGACCACCTGAATCTCAAACTAGAACATCGAGATCTTCCCATAAATTTGGTACTCTCATATTACGTCCAGAACCACCCTCAAGTGTCTTGTGTGCTCCTCCTCGGATACCTACTACACCAGGATATCGTTGGTGAAGAGTACCATGAAATGGATTATGTAAATCTTAATAATCTATTTCATGAGTCCCATGAACATTCCTGGAGTGTTTTTCATGCCAAAGGGAATCACCAAGTACTCATAGTGACTATAAAGACATCTTAATGTCGTCTTCGGTATATCCTCATCTTGTACTCACTACTGGTGATAGATTAAACTATGGTAATCCGTTGAAAACCCTTATTCCTTCACACCTGATTAAAGAGGTCATAGATCATAAATAGTTTCTGTAATTTCATCATGTTCGCCTAATTAAGGTGTTAGTAGTCCAAACACTACATCAGGCTCTTGTTTTCCTTATTAGCGAACAAAACTGGGGCCACCCATGGTGGAACACTTGGTCTAACATTTACCTTTATTTTCAAGTCCTCCAACTACCCCATCAGATTATGAATCTCTACAGGAGCCATCCAATAGGCTAGCACAAATATTAGTGTTGTATCAAGGTGTTGATTAATGAATAATTCTATCTATCGGCGGGGAGGTAAAACTAGAACATCCTCATGGAATACATCTGTGTACTCCACCACCATTGTAAACAACTAAGAACTCATGAAATAAACTACACCAATGACCATTATAGACAATTGGTGAGTAATTGGCTATAACCTCCTTTGAATTATTCCATCCTTCACTATCTGGGATTCCTTTTCACCAAAAAATGAGAACATATTTTCATCACTACAGGCACAATAAATCCTCTACCTGAAATATTTGATCTTTGAATGAACAATTGATAACTAATCCATATCTAAGAAACTTTAATAAGGACTCATTTCTCATAAAATGATATCCTAACAGAAACATTCCCCTCCAAGAGTCATGTCACCGTGTCTAAATAAGTGTGTGGTCACTGATTCATCTATAATAGGAGTCTCAATGTGCATGGTTCAAGCCAATATCTCAACCTGAATCTCTATTTCTTGAACAAGAAATGTGGAAATAAAGGAATTACAAGAACCAATGTCTATATATACTATATATAAAGTGAAAATGAATCCAGATCATACCTTGAATCATTCTCTAAGCCTATGGGTCGTATACCTCAACC
Source organism: Viscum album (assembly GCA_963277665.1). NCBI lineage: Eukaryota > Viridiplantae > Streptophyta > Magnoliopsida > Santalales > Viscaceae > Viscum > Viscum album. The sequence goes on along the minus strand of OY728127.1, from coordinate 1,438,498,358 downwards.
GCCTGCAGCTTTCCCTGAACCTTTCCTCCTACTCCCTCAGCATGGAATCAAACACCTGGGGGTGGTGGTGGTAACAATTCAAAGTTTCTACCACCACATGTTGTCTCCAATATCCTTATCAACATCAACTTCTTGATAGACCTACATACTCCAATAGTTGTCTCTACCTTAGCGGCCTATCCACGGTCTCTCTGTATGTTGTATGACGGGTCATAAATTCTTGGGAATGATGTCCCCTACTATCACATGATTAGAACTACCTCTCTATTGGATGACTAGATCCATGAATCATTTCCCCATTATCCAGGGACATCCTCCTGAAATGTCTCACACATGCATGACCTTGAGACAGATGTCGTATCCTTACTAACGAGGTATCTACTCTTTCTTTCCCACTATCAGAATCCATTTTATGGTTATTATTATCCTATAAAATCTCAAACACCAAGGCTCAATACAGAACCCCAACATAGGAAGGAATTCATAGAGGGATAATACTAGATCATATGTCTCTATATAGTCCATACTCAAAAGTCTAAGCCCTGAAGAACTAGTCATGAACTATATCTATTGAGTATCTGGAGAGGTTGGTAAACCTAGATGAATATTGATCTACTGTTGTTCTTACCTTCAAGAACTGTATAATCTCCTAGATATGTACATCCCTAATCGTAGCTATAGATAACACTTATCTAAAGAGATGATCACAATCTGACCATGATAGAGTTTCCTTGTCGTAAGATTGGGTCTCTGACACCACCCTTCTTCCTGTTGATCCATGGAAAATGATCACTGCCATCACCACCATCTTATTAATTGGATCCTAACCATATGGAAAACAAAGTTCACAACTTCAATCTAGTCATTTGATGCCTTTGGGTTAGCCTCACCTCAGAAGCTGAGGGGTCTCTATCACTGAAACTAATGAAGTGTTCACAGCCTTCACACCTCATCTTCTATTAGTGTGGGTACCATCTAATGCTCTACAGGTGGTGGTATAGCTAGTAAACCACCAATTGGTACCATCTATGGAATTAGTACATGTATCATGGACTCATCATTGATGAGATTATACTCATGATCCCCATGCTGAATCTTAGCTATCATATGTCGTAAAGGCATCTTGAAATAAACAATACATGCCATGATTAATGAGTATATCTGGAAAGCTTACTCAATAAGGACATTGAAACCACAGCCCTTTCTTATATGATCCTTGAACCACTATTTTACCTACAACCATTTTTCTCATGTACCAAGTTGGGATGTGGGTGATCAAAGTCTTGGTGTATTAGTACGTTAGTCTTCGCACCAACACTAAAGTCCCTAGCCGGAAAGATAAACTTGAAACACATAACATTTTTTACCCAAAAAATTTTCATAAACTCCAGTATTAAGGTAGAACTGATTATCTCTAATAACACTTTATCACTATCTATCCCAAATGGGTCCCAGGTCGTGACTCACCAATCTCGCCTACACTAGGTTAAGAGATAGTGACTAGGGATAAGTATGAATATCACTAACATGGTAGGCCTTATCCTAAGAACATGTATAAGTGAACACATATCTAATCCCATAAAGAGATGAAATATAAAAAAACTGATCAACCATGCATGCATAAATCTAAATCCCACATCCAGATAATGTCAAGAAGTAAAGGAAAGTAAACCGTGCCAAAAATAATCCCTCCACTAAGAGTCTGAAAACAATTCCAATCTGAATGTAATAATGGGAACTACAATCAGGGTAATTTAGGAACAAACCTCTGTATATCCAGTCTCACTGAGCACCATCTGGCCCTGGTCGGTCTAGGTATCTATCCAAAGGTCAATTGTCTACAAAAAAACATATATAGGAAAATCCCATGTAGGGGTGAGTATAACAATACCTAGTAGTAAACCCTAAAACCACATAGCATTAAAAAAATGAATATATTCAAATCTACACAGGTATATGTCTATAGTGCATATAACAAGAATATCTTGAAATACTCAAAAATTTCACACAGCCTCAGTGGTAATGTCACAACCGTAACGAAAGCCTATGATTCCACCTTGAAGGTTCCACGATGAAATATTATAAGAGAACACACTCCAATAGGTTGATAGAACTTTTTAAATATGTCTGAGAGCTAAACTCATTGGGTCTCACGATAGGTAGTACACAGTGAATGCCTGAAGAGATACGATACAAAAATTAGTATCACTCGTAAGGTCACGGGGTATACCAATAACTCAATCTGGATAAACCCACTAAGTAAAGGATCGATAATTTTATATTATTGATTGCAATGATACAAAGAATTTCACCTAAGGAATTAAGATGAATAGAGGTACTCATTACATTACCCACCTACTTATTCAAATAACTCTATCCCAGAATTCCTATAGAATAGATTATTGTCCTATGTGTGGGAGGTGATTCCATACTACACCTCAAAAAATAGATATGTGGAATTAACCCAAAATAAACCTGTCCAAGACACCAAGAAAATGGTATTATATCAATGATTTATGGATTACATAGCATTAAGTAGGGCTATACATTGTTTCCCTTTGATATTGGGTCATACCCATGTAAAACGGCAAGGGTTCGTGTAGAAGTACACGACATTCTACTTACGGTCTACCAGTACATGGATTAACCCATGTACATTCTATCCAGACCATGTTAGTGTGGGATTACATGGCATTCTTATGCCCATGTACTATATCCTATTCTCATGTACCCTTTGAGTTACACTCTAAGATAATCTAAATGAACCACACATTCTGTGACAAGGTCACTTCTTGTGTGATAAGGTCACACACCATGTGATACTTATATCCTTCCTGAAACACTATCCTCTATTGATAGGGGACCATTTGGCATGTGGCTATGCATTAGATTCTATATAGTATAAAATTTTGTCAATTTTCAATATCGGTTTCAAACAGCACTAGCCCATCCTCCAATGCTTGAATCCACCGATGTCACTATAATCATGCCTGTTGAACTTGGATCAGGGTCAAACGAGGTTTATCAAAGATGGAAAGATGATTCTTAGTAGCCTCATTCATTCAAAAAATTCCTTGAATCTCCACCATTTGTGTGCCTCTAATAACCCTACCTATGTGTACCAATATGGATCATATCCAGATTTCGTTATCATAGTCGCATAATCCATTTTCCATACTAAGTCAAGATCTGTTATATCGAGTAATCTCACCAAGAAATGTGGGTAAAATGATTGATTCATTGATATTTGGGTGAAACACAACAAAAATGAAACCCCAATGATGAACACAAAAAAATAGTAGAAGAAATTCAAGAAACATGAAAGAAGTGGAATAACCATCTGTCATGTTTTGTCTTCATTGATTCATTTCCATTAGAAATATAAAAAAACATTATTAAAAACTCCAAAATGAATTCCTATGGAAATAATACCATTCGATAATAAACCTAATTTGAGGAGCAATCTGTTGGTTGATTGATCAGTTCTCCTCAAAGAAATGGAAAATTGGTAAAGAAAACCAAATATAATAATGTCCAACCTTGAGATGGATTGATAGTTGATGAAGAATAAGCATGTGTCATGATCATTGGAGAGATTGTGAATCCCATTGCACTTTGATCACCGACCTATGATCCAATTGACGTTCATCTAAGAGGTATCTTGAGAACTATCTACAAAGGATGACAAATGGTTTCTAGGATTATGTGGCTAACCCTATAATTCCACCACAAATGTCTAATTAATGACTCTCCTATCACTACATAAATGAAATAAATATAAATATATATATATTTAATTACTTTATCCATTTCACAACCATGAAAACTTTTATACAAATGCCTTATGCTGATAAAGGTTACGCCATTCCTAATGTAAAACCCACATTCTTAATTCAACAGTTCCCTTGGATTTCTGATCTAGGCCCCCTATTAGAAATTATAACACTTTTTTAGGAAAATTGCACACGTTCTATTTAATGCATTTAACATATTTCAAAAAAAAATTGGGAAATTCAGGTGATGGAATCACACATCATTTTTCCACCTGGTCCCGAAAATAATCCATATAATAACCAAAAGTAATACCTGGAAAATATGATTCAATACAATCAAAGATATACCTTATTGATTTTTTGAAAATCCATGCAATTTAAATTTTAGGAATCAATGTTGTATAAATTAATTATTCAATTTTTAAAGGTATGTGACTTGAAAAATATATTATATAAAATATTGTAAATATATAGGACTTCAAGATCAAGCGAATAAATGATTGATCTTGTAGTTTTTATTCATATGATGAAGAAAATAGTTACTATATTAAGGATTTGATTGTAAATGATTTTATCAAGATCAAATAAATCTAGGTAAAATAAGTGTGTATCTTCATATCATTTATGTTATACTATATGAAAATATTTTTGATAACAAATAGTTATTATAAATAAAATGCAATGATTAAATGTATACACATGGTTTATGATTCATAAATTTATATATTATTTTTTCAGAATAAGTTATGGATAATAATATTTGATCCAGGATAAAATATTTTATCCAT